>OY776130.1:2595000-3845000 GCA_963675135.1 Galeopsis tetrahit
TGCATCATTAGCAGATTAAACACACATGCAACAAAAAATTTAAGCTAAAAAACCAAATTAGACAGGCCAATACACACTATTATAGTGTGCACTAAAATAGTTTCATCACATGACCGAATTTCCATTTTCGATTCAATCAAGACAGATATCTCAAATAACTACAAAAAGGGTGTAAAATGATTATCCGACCATATATAATAAAACTTATATTGTGCACTAAAATAGTTTCAACACACACATACACACACTTGGTGTGTGTATAAGTACAAGCACAAGAAATAGTTTCAATTATTGGTCAATGGTGTTTTAACTTGTTAACAACTTATTACATGTTATTGACTTAATAAGAAACGGCATGATAATAACTCTGATGTGACCTCGTTGAATTCATTAAAATGCATGAAGAGGTACACAAATGAATGATTGATTTAAATAACAAATACCTAAATGAGTTCCTGAGAAATCCTTTGCACTTGATGGAGTGGAATGATGGTGATGATAAATAAGACCTGCACGAAAAACCGAGCCGGAGGAGTGTCCGGCGACGGACCTCCGACGCTCAAGTCAGCTGGCTTGTTGATGAAGAAAAGTGTATTGAGTGAGTAAGAGTTGTGTTTGAATTGACTTACCTTTGCAAAAATGAATGGGGTTCCTTATATACCTTACCATGGAAGGGCATATCTGTCATTTCTCATTCTAGGGTTTGTTACAATTTACGCCACGACATCGTACTATTCTGACACACACTGATTATTCTGTGTAATGCGCCCATTTCCTCAGAGATATTCTGACACAAGAAGATTTCATGCATTCTCTCCTAATCAGGATAAAGAGATCTTTCCCTGAACTAGGACCTGTCTTCAGGACCTCACTTCAGGTCCTAGTTTCAGGTCAGATCCCGAAGATGTTGCTCTCGAGGAAGTATCAGATCAGATCTCCTCATGCTCTAGTATCACCAAAGGCATTTTAAGAGTTTGGATTACTGTTCGTTAAGGGCTACGCCCTTAAAGAGATGTTTCCTCGGATCTTGCCGGGATATAGCATGATGATGTTATATCATCCACTCCCCCCTATTCTGATGCGTTCTCTGATTAAGAACGGATCATAATTATTTTTCTTTTTCCCGCTTTTCTCTAATTTTAAAAAAAAAATCCTTATTAATCTTCACCCTCCTTTTGCTGGCGACGCTTCATATCCCATCATCCTGGCCTTCCACGTGTCCTGCTGGGAAGGGTTGGACGCTTCATCTTCCTCAATTATAAAAAGAGTAGAATCCGGCCCATTTTCCACTTTTCGACTTTTGTGGTAAAAGGATTCCGGCAGAAAGATTCTCTCTTAAAATTCTCTCTCTAGAACTCCGGTCGAGTCTTCTTTTTCCGGCGAAATACTTTATCTTTCCGGCGTCGAACTCCCATTCCAGGTACAGCCCCTTTCTCGCCCATCTTCTCTTCTCACTTTTATTCATGTCAGACTTTACTCCCTCTCCCTCTATTGAAGGGGAGGAGACTCACTCTAATTCTTCTAGTCATAGATGTAGGAGTTTGACCCCAGACGAACTTTTCCAATCAGGTCATACTGATGTTCTTTCTGACAGATATCCTAGGTCCCAACTAGGTCCAGCTCCTGGTTCTTCTTCCTCCGGGATCAGAGCTTCACCTCCCCCTCTTCCTTTAACTTTGGCCTCTATGCCTTCTTCCTCTTCATCACTTACTTTAATATCCAGACGCCCTCGTAAGATTGCAACCCCAGAAGATACTTCCAGTGACTTATGGGGTAAGGTTGCTCCTAGTTCCACTCTTTCTTCCTCTGAGTTAAAAGTCCTTAGGAGGAAATGCCATAATACTTCCAATTTTCTATTCGATTTATCTCTTCCAGAAGAGAGGCCTAATTTCTTTTGTAGCCCTTCTCTCCCTTTTTTCCGAGCTCATATTGATGCCGGAGTCAGGTTCCCCATTTTCCCTTACCTGGCTGAAGTTTGTCGTCTCTTTAATATCTCCCTAACCCAAGTTAATCCTTCTTCAGTTAGGACCTGCTTATCCTTCTATATTCTTCTCAAACATTACGGTGGTCATCCTAGCTCAGAAATGTTCGTATCTTGTCATGAAGTGAAGTTAAAAGAAGGCTTCTTTTACTTCAGTTCCTATGTTAATGGCTATCCGAATTTTATTAAGAAGCCTCCTGGCCTCGAAACGGGGTGGAAACGCAAGTACTTTTGGGTTACTCCTAAAGATGGGAGATGGCCCTTCCCCACTCCCGAATGGCAATATACTAACCCTTCTTATCCTTCACTCTCCGATTTCATAATCTCTAAGGAGGACCTAGCTATCATGACTTCTTTAGAAAGACATGTGAACTTACATGGTCTATTTAAAATAGCTCATCTTGTTCGAGATCCAGGGGTCCTCATTAATTTCGGTCTTGACAGTTCTGGAGCGGAATTATCCCCCAGAACCGGTATGCTCATCCTTCCTTTGACTGCTTCTCTTTGTTTTTCTAACTATATCAATTTTTCTCACTTCATTTTGCATGGGTATCTTTTATTTCAGAGATGGATTTCCTCTTCAACTACGTAAAGTTGGATGGATCTGATGATGAGGTCACCATTACAGGGGACACCGCTACTATTTCAGAGCCTGCTGCTGATCACTTAGGAGCTGTGACTCTTGCTACTCCTGTAAGCTCTGCTCCTCCTGCTCTTCCTACTCTCGCTGCTCCTGGGTCATCTCTTCCTCCACTAGCTGCACCCTTGGATAGAGGGAAGCGTACATCAACATCTGCCATTGATGAAGGTCCTGCAAAACCGACCAAATCTCGGAGAACTAAGGACCTTTTCACTTTGGAACTTCCTAAAGCCGTTTGAAAGTGTGTGTGCGTGCGAAATCAGAGATGTTGTCTGTCGTGTTGGCACAACCTAGACAACACTATGCAGCGGAAATTAAAATGCACGTACTGAAAATAGAAGTATTCAAAATTTGCGTAGATTATAAAATAATCTACGCTGTTCACTATATAAAAATATGTGAAACGAGTACAACCTCTTTGAGGTGTATAATTACACTACGAAAGTGTATAATGATTTACTAGATCCTATGAAACTATCTCCCTCATAGCTCTAATCACACAACCTAGTAAATAAGACTATGTTCTAACACACTACTATTCGGGTTTATAATAATGTGAAGAACTACAAGAAGAAACAAAGATATTCCTAACTAGAAGCGTATATAGCGTTCAATAGAGTAGTAGTCGATTTCAGCTTTTCTTCTTGTGTATCTTGTGTTGAGGGCAGCTTCTGTATTTATAGGCTTCATTCACGAACTGCCATCAACTCCCATGATCGCCTCAACCTTGAGATCATGCGGTTATAGAACTTCTCTCCACCACTCCTAGAATTTAGGGACTTGTTATACCATGGCCTAATAACTTCTCACTCCCACGCAGTGGCATGACTTGGTGTTGCCCACGTCTTCTAACTGCTCTGGGGACATTATTAGACAACAAGCGTAAGATAAGAGTTAGTGAGAAAAGGAAGGGCAAATTCTGATGTTGTCATGAGTGTTGGGAACATTAAACACAACACTCGTCTGTTAGTGTTGGATCATTAAACATAACACTCATATCAACATCAACAATCTCCCCCAATTTGACCTTTCTACATCAACATTCCTGAAGTTCACACACCAAGGATATTGATTAAGAAGTTTACACAATTGATATTCCAAAAAATTGAAGTAACAATCTGTATAAGATCAAATTAAAGTAAACAACATCTAAACCAAAAAACTTGTTTAGATTTAAATAACTAAAGCAAAAATAAATCCTAAATAATTACAAAATTAACAAAAACAGAGTTTTGAGAAAATAAAAACATAAGTACAAAGCTTTTAGAACGAGGAAAGAACTGAATTAACACTTGGGAAAGGATTGGGCTGAAATGTGTTTCAGTTGCATCTCCATAATCTGCATTTACTCCCCCATTGTGTAAGATCTCCCCCTGTCTTCAAGCTCATCATTTATCCAGATCACCATAGAGATCCTGGATATCCTGTGCATCTCCCTCAGTCATTTCAGTGTCCACAGCAGGTTCATCAGCTCGGCCAGGAACTGAATCCGGTTGTTCATCTACAATAGGAGCAACAATGTCAACAGTGTTAGTGGACTGATTGTGTGAACTGTCAGCTACTCCCCCTGTTGAAGTGGAAAGAAGATCCATCCAAAATTTCTTTTGGACTAGAAGATCCTCCACAGAATGCTGCAAGTTAAGAATAGAACCCTGCAAAATATCAATCTGTCTCATAATATAATGTGAAGACAAATAGATTGAGGAGGCAGCTCCTTCTGGAGGCAGTGTGGTATTGTGGAAGGGATCATTTGCTGGAACACTACTGGGGCCTGCTTCATCATCATTCCTTCTCAAAGGAAGATCAACCACCCTTTCACCTTGGATGAGGAACTGATTTGAAATGCTAAAACTTGGGACATAGGTGCTTATGACCTCATCTTCAATTCTTTCAAATGCTTTGTCCAACATGTATGTGTACACAAGGCATGGGTAAGGTAGGATACCTCTCCCAATCATGTCAGATTTAAAGGTCATCATGTTGGTGAAGATAACCTGTCCTACGTTAAATCTTTTCAAGTGTCCAATCTTGTACATCAGGACAGCTTGTTCTAAGGTGAGAGTGGTGTTGTTTGTAGTAGGCAGCCAATTAAAACACACCAACTTATGTAAAACAGAATATAGACTTGTGAGTTTAGAGGCCAAAATTCTTCTTCTCCATTTAGTGATTACTCCCCCAGTCAAGATGCTTATCATCACATCATGATCAGTAACAACAGGATCCTCCATAATCTTAGTTTTAAGTAAAATATTGATCCTCCTAGGGGTAATCATATGCCTATTTCCTCTAAACCAAAAAGTACCATATCTTGTGGAGTTGGGATCACCAGCAAATTGAGGGATGTTTGCATAAAATTCATATACCCAATCAACAATATAGGGACAAGCAAATTGCAAAGCATGCAGTAAAGATCTTTCTTTAAACCAATCAAGCAGATTCATATCCTCAAAATCAGAAGTTTTAATCAGTCTTTCACTTATAATCTGCCTAGTTCTTATGGTTCTATACTGTATGCTTGACTTATCATTGTAATCTTCATCAGAATCACTATTCCTATCATCAGAAGAGAAAAGTACCTCATGTTCATCCTCATCTGATGAATTGGATGACTGTTCGTGTTTTGATTGATCTGGTGTTGCCATCGGAGAGGCAACACTTTCGGGCTCTCGGAGCCTTTTCGATCGTCGAACAGGTGGAGTTGGTTCACTTTCCTCCTCCATTTCCTCAGCAACTTCGTCTACATCTTCTTCATTAACAGCCACCTCTTCTTCCATTGAAGGAGCAGGTTGTTCAGCCTCTGTTTCTGGTTCTGGTTCAGAATCAGATACAGCAATTGGCTCAGAGGCATTCCCATCCGTTCTGGGCTTTTTCCCTTTTCCAGAGTAATCAACAATTTTGCCCAGATTCCTTTGGGACTTTCTCTTACCACCAGGCCATTTTCGTGCAGGTGGAACAGTAGCAGCTTTCTTTTTGCCCTTTTTGTTCCGATGTATTCTTTCGAACTTTGCGGCCAGGACTTCTTCATCCGAGGACTCTAGCTGAGTTTGCATGTCCACATCCCCTTTGAACATGGCATTATCCAGCGTTTCTCCCTCAAGCACTAAAACAGGGTGATTTGTTTTCAGGCTTAGGGTTTCAAAAGCTTCTTTCAAAGTGTTGAACGGGGTGCCCAGAGGGAAGTGTAAGGTGACTGGGGTATTTTCTGGTACGGGAGCTTCAGATGAGGGCTCATCTGGTGGGTTGGAGGTTGGAATTTCTGTAGTGGCGTTTGAATTCGCGATTTGAGTGTGAATATCGTATGGATTGTAAGGTACGATTTCAAGAGGGGTTGTTTGAGTAGGTTCTTCTTCAGAAGCGAAAGGAACCACTATGGTGCCGACGGTGAACGACGGTGAGTTTGGTGAGTTGGATGACGCCATATCAGCAAGGAGATTGAGAGGGTCTTGAGAATTTTTGTTGCTTGAATTCAGGTTTGAGTGTGCAGCAGTGATCGAAGGAATGGACATATTTGAACCTGTACACACAAAACAAGACAACAAAATTAATTTTGAGACCTTTCGAATTCTGTATACACAATGTAAGTTAGAAATCAACCAGTGTGTGTCCAAGGGAACTGAATATACTTGAGTGCTACAAATATAATTAATATCTGTAATTACCAGGCTTAATTGTGTTAACAAGGCTTTTCAAGTATTTTCCAACACTATAATGGAGATTCATCTTATATGGAGAGTTGAGATGAAGAAGTTACACGATTTTGGAGTGTGAGGGAAGTGAAGTAGTGGAAGTAACTTCCCCACTAAATGATCGTGGTTAACAGGGAGATTAAAAAATTCTGGAAAAACAAAATTAAATAAAAGCGGAATAACTGAAATAATAAAACAAGGTAAGATTAAGTCAAATTAAATATTTCAGAGAATAATATTTAATAATTATCAAAAATAACTAATTCCATGAAAATTGGGATAAGAATCTGAATTAACGAGTGTTTTGACTATTGTTGGCATTCTATACACCTCAACACAGTTTTTTCATGATTTTTCATCATATGTGTTGCTCTAATTTCTTTTTCTTTTTATCACACTTCACATTGATCCATCTTTTGAAAAGAGTGCATCGTAGTAGCGAACTCCGTGCCCCATAGTTACTCAATGGATTTGTGAATATATTGATGCAATTTATATCACCTTTTGAAAAGAGATCATCGTAGTAGCGAGCTCCGTGTCCCATAGTTACTCAGTGATTTATAAAACATCTAATATGTGATTTTTCTTTTGTAGCATTTGAGAGGTGTATAGGCTCTTTAGTATTTTCCACTAGTTATTCAGAATTCAAATATCAATCATAAGGAATTTCATCAATTCAATAATTACGAAAATTAAAGCAAGGAAACACATAAGTGACTTATCTTAGTGTTGTCTCAAATGCTGCCGCATTTGATACAACACCCTTGATCATATTTTCAGATATTACATAAGCCAAGAGATTTTCGTAGAGAAGAAAACCTCTTATCATCAAGAGCTTTAGTGAATATATCAGCTAATTGTTTTTTAGTAGATATGTACTCCATCTTAACAACTTCCTTTTCAACAAGATCTCTTATAAAGTGATGTCTAATACTTATATGCTTTGTTAATGAATGTTGCACTGGATTTTTTGAGATATTTATAGCACTAGTATTATCACAATACACAGTTAGAACATCACTAGGTAAGCCATAATCATGAAACATTTTTTGCAACCAAAGTAATTGAGTGCAACAACTCCCTGCTGCAATGTATTCTGATTCAGCTGTTGATTTAGACACACAGTTCTGTTTTCTACTGTGCCAAGAGATTAAGTTGTTTCCTATATAAAAACAACCACCACTTGTGCTTTTCCTATCATCACAGTCTCCTGCCCAATCTGCATCACTGTAACCTATTAAGGTGCAGTTTGTGTCTTTGCTGTACCAAATACCTAAATCACATGTACCTGCAACATACTTAATGATTCTTTTAACAGCATTCATATGTGATTCTTTAGGATTAGCTTGGTATCTAGCACATAAGCAAACACTGAACATAATATCAGGTCTGCTGGAACTCAAATATAGCAGACTGCCAATCATAGACATGTACAGTGTTGAGTCAACATTCTGGCCAACACTGTCCTTACTCAGTTTCTGAGTGGATCCCATAGGAGTTTTCATATGTTTAGCACTCTCTAATCCAAACCTTTTTACAAGATTTTTAGCATACTTACTTTGTGAGATAAAAATCCCATCTTTTTGCTGTTTGATTTGCAGTCCTAGAAAGTAATTTAAGTCACCAACCATGGACATTTCAAAAGTAGATGTCATCTCATTCACAAAGTGTTTAAGCATATTGTCACAAGTAGAACCAAATACTATATCATCAACATAGATTTGAGCAATCATAATATCATTTTTATCATGTTTGATGAATAGTGTTCTATCAGCTTCTCCTCTAACAAAACCAAACTCAATTAGGAAATCTGTTAACCTTTCATACCATGCTCTAGGTGCTTGTTTCAAGCCATATAAAGCCTTTTTCAATTTATAGACATGATCAAGAAAGTCGGGGTTTTCAAAGCCTTTAGGTTGTTCAACATAAGCTTCTTCATTTAGAATACCATTTAAAAAGACAGCTTTAACATCCATTTGGTGCAGTTTTATATCAATATAGCATGCAATGGCAAGTAAGAGCCTAATGGATTCTATTCTAGCAACAGGAGCAAATGTTTCATCAAAGTCTACACCTTCTACCTGAGTATATCCTTGAGCAACCAACCTAGCTTTGTTTCTAATAATGTTTCCCATTTCATCAGTCTTGTTTTTGAAAATCCATTTAGTTCCTATAACATTAATATGTTCTGGTCTAGGAACTAATGTCCACACATCATTCCTAACAAATTGATTAAGTTCTTCATGCATAGCTTCTATCCAATTCTCATCATCTAATGCTTCCTTAACAGATTTGGGTTCAATCTCAGAGTGATAGCATTCATGATTTACCTTACTACACATGCATGACATACATATTGATCTTACCACATCCTTTGAATTCATCCCCATTCTTCTTCTGGTTTGAACACCTGTAGACTGCTCACCAATAATTTGGTCTTGTGGATGATATTTCTGAATCCTTATTGTTGGGATATAAATTCACCCTAAGCCCCACTTGATGTTAGAATAGTTTTGATGGCCAAAACACTTAGAGTTTATAAATGTAATAGGATCAGCTGACTTGTATAGAACAGCTTAGACTAGTCTTGTGTGATCAACTGTATTGATATCAGCTGATCAGCACAGTCCCGGCTTACATGCCTATCCTCAAGATGAGAAGAGTAGAAGACCTGAAGACTAGAAGATCCTTGAAGACGAGATAAGTTAAGGTGCTTGTATACCTACCTATCTGATGGAGTCCAAGATTGAAGATGGCCTAAAGCAGGACAAAGAATTGCCAGATCAAAAGAGTTTTACTCTGCTGATATCAGAAGACAGAAGACCTAAGGCCAGAAGAGTAGTCAGAAGATTAGAAGTACAGATCAGAAGACTATGTGCTCTTCCAGGACTCGGCTGATTCCAAAGTCATCTTACAATTCAAACAGAGACCTACCTTATTTAGAAGATTGACATGATCCCAGGATTGAAGCAATCAAGCGGCTGGAATCAAGGAATCAAGCCATTATGGAAAGATTGCACCAACGACTAGTCAACTCCAACGGCTAGTTGCAAGCAATCACCACTATAAATACAAGAGGATGAGAAATCACAAGCACGAAGTCACAACAAGAGAATTCAACAAGCCAAGCAAGCAATCAAAGCTAAAGCCATACTGTTCTAAGAATTCTCAAAGAGCCAGAAACCATTAGATTATCTATAACTCTTAAGTGATTTCTATCCAACCCATAAGAACCTGAAACCTGTTCATATTGTATATCAATTGTTTTAGGCACAGTGGTTAAGCAAATTATAAGCTTGAACCATTAGTTGGATACACTTCAAAAACCCCAAACCCTCACCGAAAGGTTAAAGTTTTTGAACCCCTCAAAGTGCAAGTGCTTACAATCACTTGTGGAGACCGTAGCTGTTAGGACGGCTCAGATCTCAAAGTCCTATCCTTGGGACTATAAAGGTCAAGACCCTTGTAATTTGTGGTAAATTAAAGGGATTAAACATCACGTGTGGACGTGAGAGTGGACGTAGGATCGTATATCCGAACCACTATAAATCTGGTGTTATTTACTCTTACTGCACTTTACATTTCTGTCTTTACCTATATTATTATATAGTGCATACTGTGCTTTCAACATTCTTCGAAACAAAGGCCATAACTTTCAAACCAGCATCAGCTGAGTATCTTTCATTAAGCAAAACAAGTTAACACTTTCTTAAAGAAACTAAGAACGAGTCTAATCAAGGCCTACCATAATTCCGCATATAATCTCTTCATTCAGATCACTATAGTCATCTGGACCAGCAGACTTGTAGTCCAGCTGACATAGCAATCAGAAGAGGTTTCCAACTCTGTTGAAAAAGTTTTAAAGTCTATTCACCCCTCCCCTCTAGACTTTAATCCCATTCACTACTCGTTCAGGGACCAACAAGTGGTATCAGAGCAGTGGTTCTAACGGACTACTGTCTCTAGATTATCAGAAGACTTGAGGGAGTCTTTCTGTAGTCCTCTTGAACAGATCCATTCTTTTTGAAAAACTTGTTTTTGAAAATTCATACAGCATGAGTGCTAATATGCGAAAGTTTCCTAAGTTTTCAGTTGAGGATTATGATTACTGGAAGATCAGGATTAGGAAGAATCTCACATCTGTCCACTACAAGATGTGGTGTGTAATCACAGAAGGCCCAATCACCATCATGACAGTCAACACTGCAAATGGTGATGCAGGAGTTCCAGTTGGAGAACTGGTCCCCAAGCCTATGAAGGATCTCACACCAGAAGAAATGAAGCAATCAAATCTGGATAGCATTGCTCAAGATTACATAATGCAAACTCTTCCAAATGAGTACATTGCAAAGGTAATCAACTGTGAGTCAGCCAAAGAGATGTGGGAGGCATTGGCACTTCTCTGTGAAGGAACGGAGCTGATTAAGGAATCCAAGTTGTCTACAGCAGTCAAGAAGTTCGAACACTTCAAGATGCAACCAGAAGAGTCTATTGATCAGCTAGACAATAGATTTACCAAGATCATCAATGAGATAGAATCTCTGGGCAAGAAATACACAAATAGAGAGAAAAATCTAAAGATCTTAGATTCTCTAACAAAGAAATGGAGACTCAAGAAGACCATCATCAAAGATACTCAAGATATCAAGAAGTGGTCTGCACAAACTCTGTTTTAGAACCTGAAAGCTCATGAATATGATCTTGAAAGAGAAGAAAACTCAGGAAGTGATGAGCCAACTGCAACCCCATCTACCTCCAAAACTGTAGCCTTCAAGGCAGCCAATACAAAAGCTGCAAGTACCTCATCTGGCAAGACCTCTCTGAGAACAGAAGACTTTGAAGGATCAGACATGAGTCTGAAGGAGCAAATGGCCCTTATGATCAAGAGATTTGAAAGGATGAACACTCTCAACAGCAAATATAGAAAATTCTATAGAAACTTCAAAGATAGAAGAGCAAGTTCACCCTCCAGAGGTTCCAGAGAAAGAACACCAGAAAGACATCCTAGAAAGGATGTGGAGTCATCTGACAGCCGAGGATCTAGAAGAAGAGATGCCACTCCTCCAAGGAAAGGCAACTCAAATCAGAAATCTGGATCATGCTTTAACTGTCGCAAACCAGGACATTATGTCTATGAATGCCCTGAGCTGAGTTTAGATGACAAAGAAGAAAGAAGGCCAAGAAGAAATTCAGACAAGAAAGCAATGGTGACTGAAGAATCTGAATATCAAAGTGATGAACTCCCTACATCACCAGAAGATCAAATCTTTTCAGATGATTCAGACGACCTAGCTATGATGGCCATAGGTGAAAATGAGGTAAATTCCTATACTACTAATTTCCATTCACCTATTTTTTCACAATCAGATGATATAAACTCATCTGAAGGCGAATCAGAAGACACCTATTATCAATCTTTAAGAAAGGTAAAAGGTGATCTGGATATTGCCACTAGAGCTTTCATAGAAGTGGAAGAGGAGAACAAGGATCTAAGGAAAGAAATTGCAAGGTTGACAAAGATTAAGTTTGATAACACCCCTGAGTTGGTCACAATGAATGAAAGATTGACCAGAGAAGTGGAACTCCTTAGGGAAGAAAATACCACAATAACTCAGTTGTATGAGGGGATGTTAGAAACTCAGGCTTTAGAAACTAAGGAATTTCGTTCACTACAATCCAAGTTCGATGATCTCTTCCAAGCACACAAGCTCTTAGAAAAGGAGAAGGAATGCCTAAATCAAAAGATATCAGAATTCAATAAAGCTTCGACCACTATTGAAAGTATCTCTGAATATTATAGATCAAATGGCAATAAGATGGGTTTTGGTTATGAACTCAATCCATCTACATCCTCTCCAGCTGGGGGTAGTACACCTAACAAGTGCACTACTCAGACACATGAAAAGGGTGAGTGTTCTAAGCACAATGAACCTAATATGAACCAAAAGGCATCTGTACCAGCTAAGGCCAACTATCCCAAAACCAAAAATGGTAAAGGACAAGTTAACCACAAGCCTGTACAGAGGAACAACAAACAGCCTATACCATCTCGTTTGAGACAGTCTCAGCTGTATGCTGCTCCAGCCAAGAAGAAGAAGTCTTCTTCAAACAAATCTGTTCTCTTTGCACCCCCTATCTCTTATGATATTGTGAGAACAGAAGAGTATGGTCCATATAATCGTGTGCATCGACCAGCTAATGCACCCAGGCCGAATGTAACTAGTCAAAAGATCTTATACGTACACTCCTATAAAGGGAAACCATTTGACTATTACTTAGCTGACACAAACAACAAATCAGACCAGTCCAAGGTGTTAACTGGTAAGATTTGGTTCTGTGATGCCCGAGGGAAACAACTCAAGTGCTCAAGGTTATTCAAAAGACCAATGTATATGTGGGTTCCCAAGGGTAGTACTAACACCCAAGGACCCAAGACAAAATGGGTACCTAAGACTTAACCTTTTCTTGCAGGAAAGGAGGGACATATACAGAAGAGGAGGTCTAGCAGGAGAAACATGGTACATAGATAGTGGATACTCAACCCACATGACAGGAACCAAAGCCCTGCTGACCAACTACATAGAGAAGAAAGGTCCAAAAGTCTTCTTTGGTGATAACGTGCACGGTAACACAAAAGGATATGGCACCCTTAGAAATGGTGACATTGAGGTACATGATGTATCATATGTAGAAGGTCTTAAGTTTAATTTATTATCTGTTTCTCATTTTTGTGACACTGGTTACTCAGTTAAATTTTCTAAAGATGAGTGTCTCATAAGTGATAAAAGAACAAAACAAAACCTTCTAACAGGATCTAGAAAGGGAAGTATGTATCTTGCAAATTGGAACAGCTGTCCTAAGGATACATGTCTGCTTGTGAAGAGCCCTAAAGATGTCAACTGGCTATGGCACAAACGCCTTAGTCATTTGAACTTTAAGACTATGAACAAGTTAGCAAGGGAATCCTTAGTTGATGGTCTGCCTAATGAACTCTACTGTAAAGATCAGGTATGTGATGCATGTCAACAAGGAAAGCAAACAAAGGTCTCCTTCAAGACCAAGAAGACAGCATCAACCAGCAGAGTTCTTGAATTGCTTCACATGGATCTCTTTGGACCAATCACTCCAACCACTCTAACAGGAAGAAAGTACACTCTCATTGTTGTAGATGACTACTCCAAGTTTACTTGGGTTATCTTCTTATACAAGAAGAGTGAGACTCAGCAGAAACTTCCTGAACTATTGAAGAAGATCCAAGTAGAGAAAGGAGAACCAATTGTGAAAATTAGAAGTGACAAAGGCACTGAATTTATCAACTCTTATATTATTGCCTATTGTACTTCTAATGGTATTCAGCATGAGACAAGTACAGCAAGAACACCACAGCAGAATGGTGTAGCTGAAAGAAGAGTCAGAACACTCAAAGAGGCTGCAAGAACACTCCTTGCTGAATTCTCCACTTCTAAGAAGCTATGGGCAGAAGCCATCAACACAGCTTGTCACACTCAAAACAGGTCAGGTATTCATAAAATACATGAGAAAACCTCATATGAACTGTGGAAAGGAAGAAAACCTAGAGTATCTTACTTTCATATATTTGGTTGTAAGTGTTTCATTCACAACAATGGGAAGAGTAAATTGAATGCCTTTGATGCCAAAGCAGATGAGGGGATATTCTTAGGATACTCCTCTACTAGCAAAGCATTTAGAGTACTCAACAAACGAACCCTTCTTGTGGAAGAAAAACCTCATGTTGTTTTTTATGAATCTTGTGAAAAGAATGCAGTAGAAACAGACTCATCTGCAGATCAGATGAGACAACTAGTGATCAAGTCCAGGCCAGATGAGTTCATTGAAGTCAATGAACCTTTTCCTGAAGAACCAGAGGAAGATAAACCTCATAGACCTGTCACTAGATCTCAAACACAAGCAGGGCAAGCTGACCAGAATCAAGATGCAACAATCCCAAATGCCAGGGGGAATGATCTCTTTGACACTCAAGATACAGATGATGATCGACCAAATCAAGTCAACTCCCCTGATGGCACTAGAACAGATGAGAATCCAAGCTCATCTAATGCAGATACTCCTGTGAGGCATACATGGAAGGACAATCATCCATCAAACCTCATCTTAGGAGGAGCAGAATCAGGTGTCAAGACAAGAAGACAACTGAATCAGAACTCTCAATCATCTATGTTCTGTTGGTGTGCTTTTCTCTCCAACATTGAACCAGCTGACATAGAAGAAGCAATGACAGATAGCAATTGGATCACTGCTATGCAAGAAGAACTAAACCAATTCGAAAGAAATGAAGTCTGGGAATTGGTAGATCGTCCTGAAAACCACAATGTAGTAGGAACAAAGTGGGTATTCAAGAATAAGAAGGACGAAAATGATGTAATAACTAGAAATAAAGCAAGGCTGGTTGCAAAAGGATATTCACAATCTGAAGGGATTGACTATGATGAAACCTTTGCTCCAGTAGCCAGACTACAAGCCATTCGACTATTTCTAGCTTATGCATCATATATGGGCTTCAAAGTATACCAAATGGATGTCAAGAGTGCTTTTCTAAATGGTATTCTGGTAGAAGAAGTATATGTAGAGCAGCCTCCAGGATTTGAAAAAGGTGATCAAGTATATCGACTGAAGAAGGCTCTCTATGGTCTAAAACAAGCCCCTAGAGCTTGGTATGACACATTGTCACAATTCCTACTGGACAATGGATATACAAAAGGCAAAGTTGATAGAACTCTTTTCAGAATACAAGAAGGAGAAGACATTCTAATGGTACAAATATATGTAGATGACATTATATTTGGATCACCCAATCAAGAGATGTGCAAGAAGTTCTCTGAACTTATGCAAGGAAAATTTGAAATGAGCATGATGGGTGAGATGAACTATTTCCTAGGACTTCAAGTCAAGCAGAGTCCAGAAGAGATCTTCATCAACCAGTCCAAGTATACCAAGAGTCTACTAGAAAGATTCAAAGCTCTACAAAGCAAGACTGCAAGGATTCCTATGATGACATCTTTCAAAATGGAACCAGATGAGTCCGGAAAGGCAGTTGATCAAGCTGAATATAGAGCACTGATTGGATCTCTACTATACCTTACAGCCAGCAGACCAGACATAACATTTGCTGTAGGAGTATGTGCTAGGTTTCAAGCAAACCCAAAGCAAAGTCATCTAGAAGCAGCAAGGAAGATTCTCAAGTACCTAAAAGGATCAGTCAACTTAGGACTATGGTACCCTGCTGATGACAACCTAGAATTGAGTGGCTATTCTGACTCAGATTATGGAGGATGCAGAATTGATAGGAAATCCACATCTGGAACCTGTCAATTCCTAGGCAACAAGTTGATATCATGGTTCTCAAAGAAGCAAACTTCAGTTGCAACCTCCACCACTGAAGCAGAATATATAGCAGCTGGAAGTTGTTGCAGTCAGCTGCTCTGGCTAGTTCAACAACTCAAGGATTACAATGTAGAGGCAAGAGAAGTCCCTATCTATTGTGACAGCAGCAGTACCATTGCCATCACTCAAAATCCAGTCCTTCACACAAGGTGCAAGCATGTCGACATTCGACACCACTTCATAAGAGACCACCTTGAAAAGAAGGACATCAAGATGGAGAAAATTCACACAGATATCCAAAGAGCAGACATCTTGACTAAGCCCCTAGCTGAAGAACGATTCAAGACCCTATGCTACAGCTTAGGACTCCTGGATCCAAGCACATGAAGAGCAGAGATCAGCTGAAGACCTCAGCTGATACAGTTGCAGCAGACTAGGAGGATCAGATGAGGTGGATAGACACCCTCATCTTCAGGTAAGTTATTTCCCAATGAAGACAAATAAAGCTGAGGGAAAACATAGAGTTATCTAATCAAGGGGGAATCAATGATACCTTAAGAATCCTTGATGAAATACTCTAAAATCTGCATTGCATATCATATATATATATATATATATATATATATATACAGCAGACTTGAACAAAGTTATTTGACATCTTTACACTAAGCAATGTATAACTATGTATATTAATAAACTATTCTTCATAAAATACTTTATTCTGTATACATACATACAGTATACTATTGAGTCATACTTGGTTGGATTAATACACCATCCTCACCGACTCAACAGTATGCATGCACTGTACGGACTTCAAATGACTCTTGCTCAAAATTTATAATTTCTGCATTCCATAAGATAAAGTCTGAATATCTTTAAATGTGAACCCTTAGATCAAGAATCTCATTGTTGATCTTAAGAAGTAACTTTTCAGAAATTCAGACCTATCAACTCTACAGTTTTGTCATCTTTCACTCCACTACCTCATTTCTACCCCTATAAAAGGAGGAAGTTATGAGAACACCTAAGAACACAAATCACTAAACATTATTTCTGTTTCAGGTATGGAGACAATCGAAAGAAGAGATGGAATGGAGATCATTCTTCAACCAAAGTCTTGGGTGAAGGAGATGAAGATTTGTCCAGAAGATGAAGATGATGCAGATCAACATACTTGGCTTACTCAACATGAGTATGCCTATGAAAGCTAAAGGAAGAAGAGATGTTCTTGTTGAAAGCTAAAGGAGGAAGAGATGCAGAGGACAAAGTAGCAAGCAAGCAGAGCTTCTTCTCCGGGGGGAAGTTCTACATGGAGAGCTTGTTATCAAAAGCTACTGTGTCTAAACAGAACATGAAGGCTGAGTCCATGGCTCTCTCTTCACGCTCCATTGAAGCCTCTTCCAAATCTTCCTTCTCCTACCAGAGAAGCGAAGAAATTCAACGAGGACACATTAGATGCTACATCCCATCTGATGATGAGGAACATCAGATGGTGAGGGCAACCTGAACCAGTGGGATATCATCCAGGCTGATCATCATATTGATTTGATGGTCCTACATGGTTCAGAGATAGAGCTGGAAGATCCATCAAACCAGGTTGGATCACCACTCACAATAAAGCTGGAAGATCCATCATCCAGGTTGGATCATCACAGCAACAATGAAGGATCCATCAAAACCAGGTCGGACCTTCAAAGCACAGAAGATTTACTCAGCAAATCTCAATCCTCTACTCAGCTGATCAGAAGACCAACTCAGCTGACCAGAAGACTTTCAAGGACAATCAGCAGACCTTTTGAAGAAATCAGAAGACCTCACTCTGCTGATCAGATCACTTCAATTTAGAGTATAATGACTAGCTTTGATCATGTAATTCATTCTAGATTTATTCCTGAATGTAATTAAACAAATTGGCTTATATAAGGAATGCAATTCTCTTATAAAAACGGCCGTGATTATCAATTCTTGCCACAAAATTAGTCACAACGGCTATTTTTGGTAATGATGTCATTAATACTCAATTACCATATTGCCAGCAAATCAACTATTGCCACATGGCAAATTCAGCCGGCAAATTTAAAGAAATGCCCGAAATCAAAGAAGGAAAATCTTGGGCTCTACTCCACAATTAAACCCAAATCTGACCGTTAGATCAAGAATTGTTGGAGTATATATATACACACCCTTAAACCTCTTCCAAACCCTTTCGCTCACAAATCTCAATTGCTTACAATACTCTCTCGTTCTGCAAATTTCTTTCAAGCTCTCAAAACCTAACACTCAAACTCTACTATGGCAATCATTGAAATTTACGACGAGAAGACCAAGAGCACTGGCACCTTGGATGCTGCAAAGTGGTCCAAGGAAGGGAAGATCTTCACGGAGAATGCTCTGTATTTCAAAGGCGCTCATACAGCAGCAAACAAGGAGATATTGCTTCGTTGTATCAACCTCAACCTTCGTGATTTTCGGGAAGCAGCACCAACTAAGGTTTATGAGCAAGACGTGCTGGCGTTCTATGCAAACGCTGTGATGAAGGGTTCTCATGTTGAAAGTGTCATGGGCGGACACAAGGTCAAGGTTACAAGGGAAATCCTTCAGGAATTGTTTGGCTTGTCAAGGGGGAAGATAAATATCTCCAACTACATCATGGATAGAGAAAAGGAGTATATAGAGATGTTTACTGATGGAAAAATCAAGGCTATTGATGCCACTGGACTCAAGAAATCCCAACTTGAACCTAAGTTTCAAACCTTGATGGATATTGCAGGCAAGATGTTGCTTGGTAACACATTCAGTCATGATGCTGTTACTACTCTAAAAATTAGAGTTATGGCTGCAATCTGGGATCAGATTGATGGAGACTGGCAAGGACTATTCTTAGATAGAATTGCTCTTGAGGCAAAGAAAGTCACTTTGGACCTACATTCGAGGGTATGGAAGGAGGCAGCTACAGTCAGCTTTGTCAACAAGTTGAGCATCATCCTTCCAGATATTCTCCCAAAGAAGTACAAGATGGGACCTCATAAGACCTTCCACACCTCCAAGTATTATTTGAGAAAGGAAGCTCTTATTGAGGCAGCAAGGTTGAAAGAAGAGAAGAGGAAGTTGTTGGCTGAAGCATCTTCCAAGGATGTTGCAGAGGAAACAGCAAAAGAGTCTGCTCATGACTCTGCTGACGAAGAAGAGGAGCCATCCAAAGAAGAGGCTCAGAACAAGGCTGCTGAGGATGATGATGATGACAATCAGACCTTAGCACAAAGAAGATATCTAATCAGATCAGGGCTCATCTCCCCATCTGATTCAGATGCCACTCCAACTGCCTCTCCCTTGAAGAAGGCAGGTGCTTCTAATCCCTCTCTCACTTTTACTCCTTCTAAATTGTCGAAGGGTCAGAAGAGAAAGAAGAACAATTCTTCTTTCACCAAGAAGACTAAGAAATCCAGGCTCCCTACTCCCATGAGCATAGCCCCTATCTCTTCCTTCAACCCTTCTGATGATTCCAACCCATCTGAACCCTCAAACACTGATACCCAAATCCCTGCTGATACTCACACAGCAGAGGAACAAGCCCAGCCTGAATCAACCCTTGAACCACTATTGCCTACCCCTGCTGATGTTCAAACAGCAGACAACCAATCTCAGACCACTGATGATCAAACTCAGATCCCATCCACCACTCCTGCTGACATTCAAACAGCAGATGTCCAAGATCTTCAAGTCCAACCTTCTACTGATCTTCATGAAGAAACTAAACCAGACCAGCAGACTCAAAACCCTGCTGATGAACAAACCACTGAAGATCAAGAAAATATCACTTCCAAAATCCCTGCTGATACTCACACAGCAGAGGGAAATACCCCAGATATCCAAACTCCTACCACCACTGTCCCTTCTGTTCCAGAAGACATGGCACCAGCAGACCTGGATCAAGCTGGCCCGTCTCAACCTCAGTACAGAATGGTGCACTATCCTATGTGCACAAGGGAAAAGATAATGCGAATGAGGATAGCCAACCTGCTCAAGGCTAGTACTCCTGGTGTTGATGAGCAATCAATCCAATTTGAACAAGTGCTTCGGATATGCACTTGGATTGAACTCAGAAGAGATGATGTGGATGACCTTCTTGAGGTCATGGAAGGAATGGGAGGAAAAGCAAACTTCCTCGACTGGGAAATGGAGCAAAAGGAAGTTGCTCAAGTTCGATCTTATGCTCAGCTGCTATCAGACGAGGCACTAACTGCAGTTTGCAACCGGATTCTAGAAATCCCCACTGTTGATGTCTCTATCCCAGAAGACTCATCAGATAAGCAGACAGCTGACACGGCATTGGTAGATGACTCAGCTGCACCTGCCCCTGCAGAAGACTCAGCTGCACCAGCTGACAAAGAAGAGATTGAAAGAGAAGTAGTCAGAGTTCCAGCTCACTTCAAGCCTTCAGAAAAACTGACTCACTTCATTGACAGTCCAGAGGATGCAGGCAGACGAATCATGACCCATCTGACTAAGGCCACTACCTGCTTCCTCAATGAGGAGTACCTATCAGCTGAAGAAAGAGGCAAAGCACTAATTATCCATCCAAAGCCTCAAGGTACTACCTCAACTCCTACCGCGTCTGTTGATCATACAACAGACATCTGCTCCCAGGTCAAAGCTGCAATAGACTTGCACTTTGAGAAGGGTTTAGGCTTGCAGCTTGGACGGTATATTGAGAAAGCTGCTAGGGAGCAGAAGACCCGTCTCCATGACCAAATTATTGACATTGAAGACAAGTTTGGTGAAGCACTTCATCAACAGATAGGAGAATATTTGAGTACTTATCAGAAGTTATCAGCTGACACCTCCAAAATGTTTGCTGATCTTTACACTGATGAGATACACCGCATGGAGACCACCTACAAGAAACGAATTGAGGATGCTGAAGCAAGAGCCACTGAAGGTCAAGCTCTTCTTAAGGCAGCTGCAGAGGAGAATGAAAAACTGCAGACTCAGCTGAAGGAGACAGCAGCCAAGTTGGAAGCTCTTACAACTAGATTTGAAGCTGCCTCTTCCTCCAATTCACATGCTGAAGTGCTAGAGCACAGCATAACTCATCTGACTCAAGTCAGCAAGGTTAATGCCATGTCCCTCAAGCAGACACTAAAAGTGGAAATTATGAATGCCATGAAGCCATTTGCTGCCGCACTTGCTGAAGCTAAAAAGGGGGAAGATGTATTGATAAAGGCTCTTGAGAAGTCTACTGCACAGCAAGCCGTAATGGTAGTATCTCAAGATGAGCTGAATGATACCTTGGGTGGTTTAAAGAGCAAAATCAAGAACAGGCAAGAAAAAGGCAAAGAAATTGCTCAAGAAGGCACTCAAGCTCCTGCCAATACTCTTCAGATCACTGCCCCTGAAGAACAGGTTCCTGAAAAGAGAATGACAAGGAAAAGGAAGGCAGATGAGCAAGCTCAGTCAGCTCAGACCAGCAAGAAGTCAGCTCCAGCAGAGCCTACTGCAGAAGAGAAAGAGGCTCTAGAGCTGAAGAAAAGGAAGTTGCTTGAAGCTCAAGAACTTAAGCAAAAGAAGTTGAATGATGCGAAGGCACTCAAAGCCAAATTTGAAAGGAGAATTGCCAAACTCAGGAAATCAATCAAGGACAAAGCAAAAGGAGACAATGTCCTGGTGTTTGACAACAATTATGTGGATTATTTAGCCCTTCAAGATGAGCTACCAAGATGGTATCCCCTGAAGAAGAAGTGGCAAATTCAACACCACATTGTAAGGAAATTTGGCCCTCTTCCTACTTATGAAGATGAATTCTTCCAGTTCAATCAGTTCATGACCATTGAAGATCCAGTGTTCTGGGAAGAAATTGTCAAGACCGCCAAAGAACTTGACAACTGCAGAATCCTAACTCCTGAAGAACCCAAA
The DNA here is from genome assembly GCA_963675135.1 of Galeopsis tetrahit. Classification (NCBI taxonomy): domain Eukaryota; kingdom Viridiplantae; phylum Streptophyta; class Magnoliopsida; order Lamiales; family Lamiaceae; genus Galeopsis; species Galeopsis tetrahit. Next base: position 2,616,587 of record OY776130.1, read on the forward strand.
TGGGATGCACCCCTTCTGGATTCAGGAAGAGCCAACATGATTGAAATCAAAAGGATTTTGTACAAGATCTATGAAGAGGAGAATGTTACAGATGTGCAGCACATGGAGGAAGTTCGAGCTCGTCTGTACCTTGCCTACCGCGTTTGAAGAACAGAAGACCTGATGAAGACTATTTTAGATGTTTAAAGAAACTATTACTTGTAATCTGTAAAAGCTCTATATATTCAAGTTCTAGTTCTTTTTGCTTACAAGACAAACTCTCATTGTCTTCATCAGATACTTCAGTTTTAACATATTATAAACTCTTATCTTATTTCATTAAGAGCATTTATCAATTATAGTTTTGGCTTCATCAAAAAGGGGGAAATTGTTGGGATATAAATTCACCCTAAGCCCCACTTGATGTTAGAATAGTTTTGATGGCCAAAACACTTAGAGTTTATAAATGTAATAGGATCAGCTGACTTGTATAGAACAGCTTAGACTAGTCTTGTGTGATCAACTGTATTGATATCAGCTGATCAGCACAGTACCGGCTTACATGCCTATCCTCAAGATGAGAATAGTAGAAGACCTGAAGACTAGAAGATCCTTGAAGACCAGATAAGTTAAGGTGCTTGTATACCTACCTATCTGATGGAGTCCAAGATTGAAGATGGCCTAAAGCAGGACAAAGAATTGCCAGATCAGAAGAGTTTTACTCTGCTGATATCAGAAGACAGAAGACCTAAGGCCAGAAGAGTAGTCAGAAGACTAGAAGTACAGATCAGAAGACTATGTGCTCTTCCAGGACTCGGCTGATTCCAAAGTCATCTTACAATTCAAACAGAGACCTACTTTATTTAGAAGATTGACATGATCCCAGGATTGAAGCAATCAAGCGGCTGGAATCAAGGAATCAAGCCATTATGGAAAGATTGCACCAACGGCTAGTCAACTCCAACGGCTAGTTGCAAGCAATCACCACTATAAATACAAGAGGATGAGAAATCACAAGCACGAAGTCACAACAAGAGAATTCAACAAGCCAAGCAAGCAATCAAAGCTAAAGCCATACTGTTCTAAGAATTCTCAAAGAGCCAGAAACCATTAGATTATCTATAGCTCTTAAGTGATTTCTATCCAACCCATAAGAACCTGAAACCTGTTCATATTGTATATCAATTGTTTTAGGCACAGTGGTTAAGCAAATTATAAGCTTGAACCATTAGTTGGATACACTTCAAAAACCCCAAACCCTCACCGAAAGGTTAAAGTTTTTGAACCCCTCAAAGTGCAAGTGCTTACAATCACTTGTGGAGACCGTAGCTGTTAGGACGGCTCAGATCTCAAAGTCCTATCCTTGGGACTATAAAGGTCAAGACCCTTGTAATTTGTGGTAAATTAAAGGGATTAAACATCACGTGTGGACGTGAGAGTGGACGTAGGATCGTATATCCGAACCACTATAAATCTGGTGTTATTTACTCTTACTGCACTTTACATTTCTGTCTTTACCTATATTATTATATAGTGCATACTGTGCTTTCAACATTCTTCGAAACAAAGGCCATAACTTTCAAACCAGCATCAGCTGAGTATCTTTCATTAAGCAAAACAAGTTAACACTTTCTTAAAGAAACTAAGAACGAGTCTAATCAAGGCCTACCATAATTCCGCATATAATCTCTTCATTCAGATCACTATAGTCATCTGGACCAGCAGACTTGTAGTCCAGCTGACATAGCAATCAGAAGAGGTTTCCAACTCTGTTGAAAAAGTTTTAAAGTCTATTCACCCCTCCCCTCTAGACTTTAATCCCATTCACTACTCGTTCAGGGACCAACACTTATGGAAGGAGTTTTCTGGAGATTATACAGATTTTCAGGATCTGTATTATCAGATGTTTCCTTTGGTATGTCATCATTCTTCTCAACATTCTGAACCTGTTCAACATTTTCAGTAATGATTGGTACATTAATCAAGTCTGAAATGTCTTCATCTTCAATGCTTTTACCTGTAATGCTTGTATCATCATCAAAAACAACATTTACAGATTCTTGTACAGTATCAGTCCTAAAGTTATAAATCCTATAGGCTTTGCTGTTTCTTGAGTAACCAAGAAAGAAACCTTTATCACTCTTTGAGTCAAACTTATGTAACTGATCCCTGTCATTCAAGATATAACATACACAGCCAAAAACATGGAAATATTTCTGATTTGGCTTTCTATTGTTCAGAATTTCATATGGAGTTCTAGTAGAATCTGTTCTAATATAAACTCTATTAGCAATATGACAAGCAGTATTAAGAGCTTCAGCCCAAAATCTTTTAGATAAGTTCTTAGAACATAACATGACTCTAGCCATTTCTTGAAGTGTTCTATTCTTTCTTTCTACTATGCCATTTTGTTGAGGAGTTTTGGGAGAAGAAAACTCTTGAATTATACCTTTTGATTCACAAAACTCAATAAAGGAACTGTTTTCAAATTATCTTCCATGATCTGACCTAATTCTGCATACTTTAGAATTGAAAACATTCTTAAATCTTTTATACAGAATTTTGAAAATGGAAAAAGTTTCAGATTTATCTTTTAAGAATTCAATCCATGTGAATCTAGAGTAATCATCTACCACAACTAAAGAATACCTTTTACCTCCAATACTTTCTGTTTCCATAGGACCCATAAGATCCATGTGCAGTAATTCGAAGCAATGTTTAGTTGAGCAATGTCCCAACATTTTGTGAGACACCTTGATCTGTTTTCCTTTTTGACAAGGTCCACATACCTTGTTATCTGAGAATTTCAGATCTGGTAAACCTGTAACAGCTTTTAATCTAACAAGTTTATCAAGTTGTCTATAGTTAGCATGTCCAAGTTTATGGTGCCACAAAATACTATCATCAACTTTAGCCTTATTGCAGATAAGTTCAGATTCAATAAGATAACAATTGTCAGCAGATCTGTTTCCCATCATGATACATTTAGAGTTTTTGTCTAGCACATAACATGAGTTCTTATCAAACTTAACATGCAAATCATCATCACATAATTGACTAATACTTATAAGATTGGCCAGTAATCCATCAACATGCAAAACATTGGATAACTTGGGAAAACCAGGAACATTCAATGTCCCTTTACCAATAATTTTCCCTTTTGATCCACCACCATAAGTGACATTACCACCATTGTAAACAGTATAATCAGTAAGATAATCAATTTGACCTGTCATGTGTTTAGAACAGCCACTATCAAAGTACCATAATCCAGGTATACATGCTTTCAGAGACATATGAACAACATTACAAGATGTATTTTCTTTTGGAGTCCATGCAGAATTACTATGTGATCTTGAATGTTGAGTCATTCCAGGCAATACAGACTGTTTCAAATCATTTTTCTTCTTCAAACAGTGAGGACTTTTATGGCCCTTGTTGAAACAGTAATGGCATATACCATCTTTTGCAATAATCTGAGTTTTAGTAGAAACACTAGGATTGTAATTCACTTCAGCTTTTACAAAAACAGTAGGTTTCTTAGATTCAGACTTCTTTGGGTTCTTACCTTGGTAGCCAATACCTGTTCTTCTTGAATTGTTGGTCATAAGAGAGTCTTCCAGTTTGTTCTTTCCATCAGAAAATCTTTTGAAGCTTAGAGAGGCTTCCTTCAATCTCTCTTCAAGTTTAGATATCTCCACATCTTTTCTTGTTAGAATGCCTTCAAGCTTAGTAGCAGATTCTCTTAAATCAGAATTTTCAAAGTTCAGAGACTTAATGATGTAATTAAGTTTCTCAGTTTCAGAAGATATTTTGCAAACTTTCTCATTAGTTAAAGGTTTTTCATAGGAATATTTCTTAAAATCAAGAACAGACACATCTAGCCTTTCTTTGAGTTTAGAAATTTCCTTATCCTTCTTTGTTAAAAGACTTTCCAGTTTGAAAACAGTATTAGACAAGTCTTGAATGTCAGCATCTCTTCTGGATAAACCTGCTTTATTTGATGTACCTGTCTCATTAACAGAACTTGTGAAACAATTAAATTCTGGTACATTATTATTTAGTGATTTCTCAAATGATGGCTCATTTGTCCTCACATCATAATAATCGTCCAGATCATCATCAAAAGTATCATCATACAGAATTCTAGCAGAGAAAGCTTTTTCAATATCTTTTTCAGGATCATGATCAACATCAGACTCATCACTTAAAGTAGCACTGAAATTAAGTTTCTTTTTTAGAATGGTGTTAGCACATTCATTAGCATAATGACCATATCTAGAACATGCATCACATTTAACATTCTTCCTATACTCTTGATCAGATCTAAACCTGTTACCTCTTTCTAATTGTCTAGAAGGATTAAAATTGTTCTTCCTAATAGGCAATTGCTGAGTATTATTAATCTGAACCTTAGGTTGAATGTTGTCCTTAAGCCTATTATTCTTGTTCTTCATAAAGGTCTTAAACTGTTTGGTAATGAAAGCCATATAATCAGGATTGTTAAGGTATTCCTCAATATCATCTTCATCAGAATCAATTTCAGTAACATAAGGAGACTTTCCAGAACCCGATGATACAGATGATGAGGCATCACCTTTGAAAACAAGCACTTTCTTTTCATTATCAGTTTTTTCAGAAATGTTCATCTCATAAGTTTTCAAAATACCAACCAATTCATTTTGACTTATCACATCAGTATCCTTAGCTTCTTCTATAGCACATATCTTAGGTTCAAAACGTTTAGGAACAGATCTAAGAATTTTATGTACTAACCTTTGATATGATATTGGATCACCAAGAGAATGAGCTTCATTTGAAATCTCAGTCAGTTTTTCGTTGTAAGATGAAATGGTTTCATCTTCTTTCATCCTCAGGTTTTCAAACTTGGTTCCAAGCATACGTAGTCTGGTCCTTCGTACACTATCTGATCCTTCACAATGTTCTTGCAGTCGATCCCATGCATCCTTCGAAGAAATACAGTTTGATATGATTTTGAACATTGAGGCATCAGTTGAGGTGAAGATTGCATTCAACGCCTTTGAATTGAAACTCGTCGTTGTGATTTCTTCAGCCATCCAGTCGAGCTCTCTCTTGATTCGAGCTTCATTATCTTCATCCGCAGCAGTTCTTGGTTGAGTCCAACCAGCAAGAACACTCCTCCAGGCTCGTTCATCAATGGATTTGATGTACATCCTCATCTTTGGTTTCCAGAAAGCATAATTCGTGCCATCTAGAATAGGAGGCTTTAGTGCGGGTGAAAGTGGATACTCCATTTCAGATTTTACACACACTAAGCAGAATCTCTACTTAGTGTATCAAGTAGTTGGCTCTGATACCAACTGAAAGTGTGTGTGCGTGCGAAATCAGAGATGTTGTCTGTCGTGCTGGCACAACCTAGACAACACTATGCAGCGGAAATTAAAATGCACGTACTGAAAATAGAAGTATTCAAAATTTGCGTAGATTATAAAATAATCTACGCTGTTCACTATATAAAAATATGTGAAACGAGTACAACCTCTTTGAGGTGTATAATTACACTACGAAAGTGTATAATGATTTACTAGATCCTATGAAACTATCTCCCTCATAGATCTAATCACACAACCTAGTAAATAAGACTATGTTCTAACACACTACTATTCGGGTTTATAATAATGTGAAGAACTACAAGAAGAAACAAAGATATTCCTAACTAGAAGCGTATATAGCGTTCAATAGAGTAGTAGTCGATTCCAGCTTTTCTTCTTGTGTATCTTGTGTTGAGGGCAGCTTCTGTATTTATAGGCTTCATTCACGAACTGCCATCAACTCCCATGATCGCCTCAACCTTGAGATCATGCGGTTATAGAACTTCTCTCCACCACTCCTAGAATTTAGAGACTTGTTATACCATGGCCTAATAACTTCTCACTCCCACGCAGTGGCATGACTTGGTGTTGCCCACGTCTTCTAACTGCTCTGGGGACATTATTAGACAACAAGCGTAAGATAAGAGTTAGTGAGAAAAGGAAGGGCAAATTCTGATGTTGTCATGAGTGTTGGGAACATTAAACACAACACTCGGTTGTTAGTGTTGGATCATTAAACATAACACTCATATCAACATCAACACCGTTCATGAACTTAAGGGCTCATCCAGCAGCTCCTTTATTAAAGCTATCCCAACCACTGATGACAGGTTTCACTATCGAGAACACTCTATTTCTCAACTCTGGAAGGTCCATTCCGAATCCATTACTCAGGTAAATTTTCTTTTAGGGGCTGTTCCTCTAAATTTTGCTTATGAATATTTCTTTTCTGATATCACCGTTCTGCCTTTCAGCTTTTATCTGTCCAAGGACTCCTAATGAGTATAACAGAAGGTTCCGAGGATCTGGAGCGTATCCGATCAGAGCTAGTCGAAAAAGATAAGCAAGTTCAACAGGTTGCCTCTGACCCGAGTTTGCTTACTGCTGAGAACGCCGATCTTAAAAAACAAGTATCAGCTACTCTAGAGCAGATGGAAAGATCACAGACTGAGCTACAGACTCGCCATCAAGAAGAAATCTCCTCTCTTAAGACTCATCATGCACAAGAAATCAGAGAAGCTCATGACAAAGGATTAAGAAGTGGTGTAGGAGTCTGTCGTCAAAGGTTGCTGACGACGCCTATGGGGCAGGAATTTTTAAAAGATCTCCACTTAGGTTTGATTGAGGCTTATCAACAAAGTCTTCAATACATTCAAGATATGAATCCTCACATTGGTCACTTTGTTAATCATGGAGTTAAGTGCACTTTATCACAGGCGCGCGCTCAGGGCCTTACCCCTACTATTGATAAGAAGGAGATCATCAAATCCTTGAAGCCTTCTCCTTTTTTCAAAGGAGATATTATCGTGAGCCCTAGCTATGAATGGTGGATGCCTGTGATTCAAAAGGCTGCTCTGAAGTTAGCTTTCGAAAAGGATCTTGATGCTGATGTTCCTACTGCCCCTTCTCTGGCTTATGATGTGTTCCCATCTCGCCAGGTCTCCACGATCCATGATGAGTCATTGCCCAATCTTCCCCCTTTGGAGGGATCTGACACTCCCGATCTAGGACTAGCTACCCCCGATCCGGATCCAGCCTCAACACCTGCCTCTGGAGTTGAATCAACTGCCAACATTTCTTAGTAGTTCACCTTTATTTTGAGCGCATGTGCTCTTGTGCTGAATTTCTATCTTTTGTTTTTTATCATCGGTTTTTTGTGGGATAACAATTTACTCTTGCTTTTATACTGCTTTGATCTTTTTAATGTAGTTTGCTTTTGCTTATATACACTTCATTCTGATCTCAGATCTTGGGACCAGATCCTGATCGGGGATCTCATTCCCCTTAAAAATTTGAAAATTTTTCTAAGTAAAAAATATTCACTTCGTTCTGATCCCAGATCTTGGGACCAGATCCTGATCAGGGATCTCATTCCCCTTAAAAATTTGAATATTTTTCTAAGTAAAAAATATTCACTTCGTTCTGATCCCAGATCTTGGGACCAGATCCTGATCGGGGATCTCATTCCCCTTAAAAATTTGAATATTTTTCTAAGTAAAAAATATTCACTTCGTTCTGATCCCAGATCTTGGGACCAGATCCTGATCGGGGATCTCATTCCCCTTAAAAATTTGAATATTTTTCTAAGTAAAAAATATTCACTTCGTTCTGATCCCAGATCTTGGGACCAGATCCTGATCGGGGATCTCATTCCCCTTAAAAATTTAAATATTTTTCTAAGTAAAAAATATTCACTTCGTTCTGATCCCAGATCTTGGGACCAGATCCTGATCGGGGATCTCATTCCCCTTAAAAATTTGAATATTTTTCTAAGTAAAAAATATTCACTTCGTTCTGATCCCAGATCTTGGGACCAGATCCTGATCGGGGATCTCATTCCCCTTAAAATTTTGAAAATTTTTCTAAGTAAAAAATATTCACTTCGTTCTGATCCCAGATCTTGGGACCAGATCCTGATCGGGGATCTCATTCCCCTTAAAAATTTGAAAATTTTTCTAAGTAAAAAATATTCACTTCTGATGTGACCTTATCAAGTTCACCTAAGTGAGAGATAAAGAACACAACCAAAGAGAGATTGAAATAAGAATTACCTAAATGAATCCTTCGAAAATCCCTGAATATTTTGTGGTAATGCACGGCTTTGCTGAATGTGAGGACCTGCACACAAACCGGGCCGGAGGGGTGTCCGGCGACGGACCTCCGACGCTCAAGTAAGTTGGGTTCGATGGATAAGATGATAAAAAACAGAGTATTTCGTATTTAGAATGAATAGTAATGGAAAAGTGACTTAACCTTCTACAAATTGAAAATGGAATGCTTTTATACCTTGCTTTAGAGGGGTAAAGGAGTAATTTAGCTTCTAGGGTTTGTTACCCACAGTGCCACGTCACTGTCCTATCTGACGCACAACTAATTATTCAGGTAACGCGCCTACATTTGCAGGGATTCGCAGAGATATTCTGACACACCGAGATTTGTTACTTTTCTTCCTTAATAGATATCCTTCATCTTTCTGGTCCTAGATGGAAGTGTTAACCATCAGATCAGGTCTTAAAGAGACCTGATCAGGTCATGATTCTTATCAGGGGTGAATCCTTTTCTGGTCCTGCAGGGAGGTGATCATCCTCTGTTCGGGAATGATCCAGGAACTAATCCTTTCGGGATCATGCACCATAATGCCACATCATCCACTCCCCCCTATTCTTGACTATGACAGCTCTTTGCCAAAATAGTTAAGAATAGAGTCTTTTCGAATTCTCGGGTTTCCCGCCCATTTTCTAGGGAATATTTACCTTTAATCCGAACCGTTCTTCAAGACTTTAACCTTTCATCTCCCTTCATCCCAGCCTTACACGTGTTATTCACCTAGCCCAGCAACTGTCCCATCGCCCTTTATTGTTAAAAGGGATATTTATCCCCATTTTTCCCTTTTTCATTTTCTGTTTGGGGAAAACTTCCATTTCTCACAGAAATCCTTTCTTAAGATTCCGGTGGAAAAGCTTCTTTTTTCCGACGAATTTTCCGTTCTGGTGCCGCCGCTTCCAGTTTTCAGGTATTGATTTCTATTTTCTCTATTCTCTTTCTTCCCCTTTCGAATGGCTAGCCTATCTCCTTCCGCCCCTGGTTCCTCCTCTTTCTCGACTGAAGGAGAAAATGCTTGCTCTGAGTCTCGCCGCCATGGTTCTCAAAACTTAACTCCAGACCAACTTTACTCTTCTGGCCATACGGATGTATTATCCGATCAATATCCTAGGTCTCGGGTGAGGCCTCCACCATCGGTATCGGCTCCATCTTCGTCTTCCCTTTCCTCTCATTCTTTAGTGTCTCGTCGTCCCCAGAAATTAGCTATTCCGGAAGACCCTTCCGATGAGTTACTGGATATAGTTGCTTTTGGGTCTACTCTTACTCCTGCTGAACTTAGGGAGATAAAAAGGAGGTGCCATAGTCCTAGGGATTTTATTTTCGACATGGCTCTTCCAGAAGAGAGACCCAATTTCTTTCGTCCCCCTTCCTTACCTTTCTTCAGGGCGCACATAGATTGTGGGGTTCGCTTCCCCATTTGTCCCTACCTTGCAGATGTATGTCGTCTTTTCAATATTTCGGTAGCTCAAGTTAATCCTTCGTCCATAAGAACCTGTCTTTCATTCTATATTCTCTTGAGGCATTACAGGGGTAATCCTAGTGCTGAGATGTTTGTGTCCTGTCATGAGATTAAGCTAAAGGAGGGCTTTTTCTACTTTAGTTCTCGGGTTGGTGGTCCTCCCAATTTCATAAAGAAACCTCCTAGCCTTGAGGTGGGTTGGAAAAAGAAATACTTCTGGGTCACTCCCCAAAGTGGGGGATGGCCCTTTCCTAATGATGAGTGGCTGCAAACCAATCCTTCTTATCCTATTATCCCTTATTCTATCGTTTCTCCAAGGGATCTGAAGATTATGGGCTGTTTAGAGGACCATGTTCTTGATAAGAAGAATGGTCTTTTCAAAATAAACTATCTCGTTCGAGATCGCGGGGTGTTAATCCACTTTGGTCTTGACAGCTCTGGAGCGGAACTTTCCCCCAGAGCCGGTAAAGTCATCTTCTTTTCCTTATTTTATCCTTCCTTGGCCTCTTCTGTATTCATTCTAATCTTTACTTCTTTTTATTTTTCAGAGATGGACTTTGTTTTCAGTTCCGTCACGCTAGATCTGGTGGATGTTGAGGATGAAGAAGTTGTCCCTACAGAAACTTCTTCAGCAGCCCCTGTTCCAGCAGCTGAGCTAACTACTGTTGCTCCCCCATCGGCTCCTGTACCTCCAGTGTTATCTGTTCCTGGGGAGTCATCCATTCCTCCCACTGATAGGATCCTCAGGAGTACTACTGCTAGCATGCCTCCTCCTGTTCACAAACGACCTGCTCTTGGAGATGGCGATAAGGTTTCTTCTAAAAAGTCTATGTCCCATCGCACTCGCTCAGATACCACTGTTCCTCGAAGGTCAGCTAAGGACCTTTTCACTCTGGAGATTCCCAAAGCTGTTTCTGAATTAAGAGGTGAAGAAAGTGATGCCTTCCTCAAGTTGATCCCTACCACCGATGATAGGCATCGGTTCTTTGAACACTCTGCTTCTCAACTTTGGGAGACTTCTTCTGAATTGTGTACCCAGGTAATTTATTTTCTCCGAGTATTGCTTTCTTTCCTCTGTTCTTTCTTAGTTGTTTTAATAGTTTTCTTTCAGCTTATAACTGTTCAAGGGCTCCTGCTGGATAAGGCCGAGAAAGAGCATACTAACAAGGATATGAAACTTCTTCGCGTGGAACTGTCTGAGAAGGACGAGGAGGTTCAGAAAGCTGCGGCAGATCTTAATCTGCTCACCATTCGCAATGCCGATTTGCAGAAGAAAGTAGAAGAAAGCTGGGAACTAGCAGATAAGGTTCGTTCTGATCTAGTCTCCCAACATCAAGAGGAGGTTTCAGCTTTGAAGGCTCAATACGAAAAAGCTTTGGAGGTTCGCGATGAGAAAGCTTTGGAGGAAGCTTTTACTCAGGGTCAAAAACGGGGTGTTGAGGATTGCCGTAGGAAGTTATTGACGACTTCCATTGGCCAAGAGTTCCTCCAGGATCTTCACTCAGGATTGATCGAAGCATATCAATGTAGCCCCCATTATGTCAGAGATATGAATCCCCACATTAGTCATTTTGTAACCCACGGGGTTAAGTGCACCATAGCTCAAGTGAAAAAGCAGGGCTTTAAGCCTTCTATTGATACTGCTTCAATTCTCAACAGTCTAACCCCCTCTCCTTCTTTCCGTGGAGATCCTAATGCGGGACCTGATCAGGAGTGGTGGCTGCCCGTTATTCAAAAGGCGGCTTTGAAATTGGCTTTCGAGAAAGAGTTAGGTCCTGAGATGCCTGCTGCTCCGTCGCTGACCTACAACGTCTTTCCTCCTCATCAGGGCCCTTCTTCTTCTGACTTTCTGCCTAATCTTCCTCCTTTGGAAGGATCCAACGTTCCAGACTTAGAGCCCCTTAACTCCGAGGAAGAGACTGCCCCTGCTTCCGATGCCCAGATTTAATGTTTTTCTATATTTGGGAGCTTGCATGCTCTTTTTTATCACCAAACTTTGTTATTTTTGTTGACGTACTTTTTGCCTTTTGCCTTTTCTTCTTCTGCATTTGGATATGGTTTTTCTTTTAATGTGCACTTTATCTATCGAAGCTGCTTCTGTTTTTGATACATTTATGCATTGTATTGCTTGAATTTTCCTGAGAAGAAATTGATATTTTTCTAAGTAAATAAAATATCTCTGATCTCGGACTCAGGTCCTGAGATCTCTTCTCATCCTTTAGAAAAAATTGAAATTTTTCTAAGTAAATAAAATATCTCTGATCTCGGACTCAGGTCCTGAGATCTCTTCTCATCCTTTAGAAAAAATTGAAATTTTTCTAAGTAAATAAAATATCTCTGATCTCGGACTCAGGTCCTGAGATCTCTTCTCATCCTTTAGAAAAAATTGAAATTTTTCTAAGTAAGTAAAATATCTCTGATCTCGGACTCAGGTCCTGAGATCTCTTCTCATCCTTAGAAAAAATTGAGATTTTTCTAAGTAAATAAAATATCTCTGATCTCGGACTCAGGTCCTGAGATCTCTTCTCATCCTTTAGAAAAAATTGAAATTTTTCTAAGTAAATAAAATATCTCTGATCTCGGACTCAGGTCCTGAGATCTCTTCTCATCCTTAGAAAAAATTGGGATTTTTCTAAGTAAATAAAATATCTCTGATCTCGGACTCAGGTCCTGAGATCTCTTCGCATCCTTAGAAAAAAATTGAGATTTTTCTAAGTAAATAAAATATCTCTGATCTCGGACTCAGGTCCTGAGATCTCTTCGCATCCTTAGAAAAAATTGAGATTTTTCTAAGTAAATAAAATATCTCTGATCTCGGACTCAGGTCCTGAGATCTCTTCGCATCCTTAGAAAAAATTGAGATTTTTCTAAGTAAATAAAATATCTCTGATCTCGGACTCAGGTCCTGAGATCTCTTCTCATCCTTTAGAAAAAATTGAAATTTTTCTAAGTAAATAAAATATCTCTGATCTCGGACTCAGGTCCTGAGATCTCTTCGCATCCTTAGAAAAAATTGAGATTTTTCTAAGTAAATAAAATATCTCTGATCTCGGACTCAGGTCCTGAGATCTCTTCTCATCCTTTAGAAAAAATTGAAATTTTTCTAAGTAAATAAAGTATCTCTGATCTCGGACTCAGGTCCTGAGATCTCTTCGCATCCTTAGAAAAAATTGAGATTTTTCTAAGTAAATAAAATATCTCTGATCTCGGACTCAGGTCCTGAGATCTCTTCGCATCCTTAGAAAAAATTGAGATTTTTCTAAGTAAATAAAATATCTCTGATCTCGGACTCAGGTCCTGAGATCTCTTCTCATCCTTTAGAAAAAATTGAAATTTTTCTAAGTAAATAAAATATCTCTGATCTCGGACTCAGGTCCTGAGATCTCTTCGCATCCTTAGAAAAAATTGAGATTTTTCTAAGTAAATAAAATATCTCTGATCTCGGACTCAGGTCCTGAGATCTCTTCTCATCCTTTAGAAAAAATTGAAATTTTTCTAAGTAAATAAAATATCTCTGATCTCGGACTCAGGTCCTGAGATCTCTTCGCATCCTTAGAAAAAATTGAGATTTTTCTAAGTAAATAAAATATCTCTGATCTCGGACTCAGGTCCTGAGATCTCTTCGCATCCTTAGAAAAAATTGAGATTTTTCTAAGTAAATAAAATATCTCTGATCTCGGACTCAGGTCCTGAGATCTCTTCTCATCCTCGGATTCGAGGAGTAGCAATTATTTCTTTGGCATCACATTTTATACTCTTTTATGAGTTGTTTATACTCCTCGGGGAGTTATTTATACTCCAAATGTAAGGAGCAGCTCTTGCTCATTTAGAGTCATATTTTATACTCTTATATGAGTTGTTTATACTCCTCGGGGAGTTATTTATACTCCGAATATAAGGAGAAGCTCTTGCTCATTCAGAGTCATATTTTATACTCTTATATGAGTTGTTTATACTCCTCGGGGAGTTATTTATACTCCGAATGTAAGGAGCATCTCTTGCTCATTCAGAGTCATATTTTATACTCTTATATGAGTTGTTTATACTTCTCGGGGAGTTCATTCGAATCTTGCATAACTTGAATCATCGGGATAATCATGTAATAATAAGATAAAAAGGAACTGCTGTCACCAGCTCCTTGTTTCATTGAAATTTTCAAAGTGCAAACTATTACAAAGATATCTCATGCCCTGGATATGTTATACAGTTCATGAAATGGAAAGAACGACAAAAGTAAAGGCTTCAGATCTTGCCTGTTTCTTCAGCAGTAATATTTCTTGAGTTTGCTTATGTTCCAAGGACGTGCTACTTCCTTTCCATCCTCTTTCATTAACTTGTATGCTCCTCCCTTCAGTACTTCTTTCACTATGAATGGCCCTTCCCAATTTGGCTCTAACTTCTTCACTGGTTTGAGTGCATCAACCCTTCTGAGGACCATGTCTCCTTGATCAAACTTTCGCGTTTTTACTCGTTTATTATACCCAGTTTTGATCTGGCTCTTGTATACCTCGGCCCTGAGGCGTGCGATCTCCCTTTCCTCCTCCACCAGATCCAGATTCTCCTTCATTAAGGCTGAGTTCTGATTCTCATTATAGGACGTAACTCGATGAGATTCAGATCCAATTTCCACTGGGACCACTGCGGCTGCTCCATATACCAGGTTGAAGGGTGTCTCTCCAGTAGCTGTTTTAGGACTGGTTCTGTAGGACCAGAGAACAGAATCCAGCTCCTCTGGCCAACTCCCCTTCTTCTTCTCCAATCTAGCTTTAATCCCTTCAACTATGGTTCTATTGGTGACCTCCACTTGGCCATTGGCCTGGGGATGCGCTACGGATGTGAATCTCTGTGTGATTTTCATCTTTTCACACCAGCTCCTGATAGCCCTGCCGCTGAACTGAGTTCCGTTGTCTGAAACAAGGATTCTGGGGATCCCAAACCTGCAACAAATATTTTTCCACAGGAACTTCTGAATGTTGTTCTCGTCAATCGTAGTTACTGCTTCAGCTTCTACCCATTTGCTGAAATAATCTACAGCAACAATCAGAAAGCATCTCTTCCCTGAAGCTTCAGGGAATTTTCCTACTATGTCAATCCCCCATTTATCAAAGGGACATGGGGAGTACATAACTCCCATTTCTTCTCCTGGAACATGGATAAGTGGACCATGCTTTTGGCACTTATCGCATTTCCGTATCAGCTCCTTGGCTTCTCTGATCATTTTAGGCCAATAATACCCAGCTCTCAGAATTCTTCTAACCACGTCTCTGAATCCTGTATGGCTTCCTCCACATCCTTCATGGATTTCTCGGATGACGTAATTCCCTTCTTCATCAGTTATACACTTTAAATATGGTTGTGAGAATGATCTCTTGTACAAATCATCTCCTATCATGCAGTACCTCGCAAATATTGCCCTCCTGGGAGCTCCAGGTTGATCCATCCTCTGTCCTGTTTTCAAATAGTGGATAATGGGGATTCTCCAATCTCCATTTTCTGCTTCTTCTTCCACCGAGAACACCTCCAAGTCTATCATTCTATTGTCTGCTGTTAATAGAGTGATCTGACCTTTAGCTCCTTCTTCCACTGAACTGGCTAGCTTTGCTAAATAATCAACCCTGACATTCTTTGCCCTTGGTATTTGTTCCAAAGAGAACTCCACAAATTTTGATCTGATGTTTTCCACCATTTTAACATACTTGATCATCTTTTCATCCTTTTTCTCGTATGATCCAGCTACTTGTTGGGCCACTAGCTGGGAGTCTGAGAAAATCTTCACCTTCTGAGCCCCCAGATCTGCTAACATCCTCATTCCCCTTACCAGGGCCTCATACTCCGACTCATTGTTTGAAGCTTTGAAACCAAATTTGATAGCGAATTGCAACTCTTCTCCTGTGGGCGTAATGATCATTACTCCAGCCCCACTTCCCATCATGGTAGAGGATCCATCCACATAGGCTACCCATTCTTCCATCTCCGTGTTCCTCGTCGTTTCCTGGATGAAATCTGCCAAGGCCTGAGCTTTAATAGCAGTTCTTGGCTCAAACTCTATGTCGTATTCGCTTATTTCCACTGCCCATTTCACCATGCGTCCTGATAGATCAGGTCTCCCCATGGTCTGCCTCAGAGGCAAGTTCGTTCTCACCCTTACTTTGTGAGCTAAGAAATACGGTCTCAGTCTCCTTGCCGTCACCATTACTGCCAATGCTGACTTCTCCATTTCTGAATACCTCTCCTCAGGACCTTGGAGCATCTTACTCACATAGTATATTGGCCTTTGGTGACCCTCCTCTTCTCTTAGGAGAACAGAGCTTAAGGAGTGTTCTCCGACAGAGAAATACAAGAACAGGATCTCTCCTGAGATAGGCTTGGTGAGCAAAGGTAATGTCGAAAGATGATCTTTTAGTTCCTGGAATGCCTTTCCACACTCCTCGCTCCACTCGAATTTAGATCCTTTCCTCAAGACTTTGAAGAAAGGTAAGCTTCTCTCCGCTGATCTGGAGATAAAACGACTGAGGGCTGCTACACGACCATTTAGCCTCTGTATCTCTCTTATGTTCCTGGGCTCCTGCATTTCTAGGACAGCTTTTACTTTCTCCTTGTTTACCTCAATTCCTCTTGGGGTGACCATGTATCCCAAGAACTTTCCTGACTGAACCCCAAAGGCACACTTCGCGGGATTAAGCTTCATACCACTTGATCTAATCACCCCAAAAGTCTCCTCCAGATCTTTCACATGATCTTTCTCCTTTAAACTCTTTACCAACATATCATCTACGTACACTTCTACATTTCTCCCGATCTGATCCCGAAAGATCGAGTCCACCATTCTCTGGTACGTAGCTCCTGCATTTTTCAAACCAAAGGGCATATCTGTGTATCCGTATGTTCCACAACATACTACAAAGCTGGTTTTTGCTACATCCCTGGGGTCCATCTTGATCTGATGATACCCCTGATAAGCATCCATCATAGAGAGTAACTCACATCCTAACGTAGAATCCACTAGTTGATCTATCTGAGGTAGTGGATAGTGATCTTTTGGACAAGCTTTGTTGAGATCTCGGAAGTCTATGCACATCCTCCACTTTCCAGCTCCCTTAGAAACCATTACTGCATTGGAGAGCCACTCAGGAAACTGGATCTCCACGATGTGCTTTGCCACTAACAGTTTATCCACCTCCTCGATGATAATCTTATCCTTTTCTGGACCGAACCTCCTCAACTTCTGCTTCACCGGTTTCACCTGGGGGCTCACATTTAGGCTGTGCATGGCCAAAGAGGGATCTATCCCCGTGAGATCAGCCGAATGAAATGCGAAGATATCAGAATTAGCTCTGAGACACTGAATTAACTTGTGAGCTACCTCATGGCTCATCTGAGTTCCAATTTTAGTCGCACAACCTATCTTGTGAGGTAGCAATTCGACTGCCATAGTTTCTTCCTCAGGTCTGATCTGTAAGTAAGGGTCTTCTTCCATCATCTCTTCTTCTCTCATCCTTTTTCCCGCAGGATCATCTCCTCTCCCTTGATCTTTCTTAAACACCTTATCCGCCTGATTCACAGTGTCTACATAACATCTCCGGGAACTGACCTGATCTCCGAGAACTTCCCCTACTTCATCTCCCACTGGGAACTTCATTTTCATGTAATAGGTGGACACCACTGCTTGTAATGAGTTCAATGATGGTCGTCCTAAGATCACGTTGTAGGAAGAAGGTGCATCCACGATCAGGAACTCCACCATTCTCACCCTCTGCAGTGGTTGTTCCCCTATCCGCAATTGCAGAGTAACTTGCCCCCAAGGTTGGATAGCTCCTCCGGTGAACCCATATAGAGCTGTCTTAACCGGCATGACTTTCACATTCAGGTCCATCTTGTCGAAGCATTCTTTGAACAGGATGTCACAGGAACTTCCTGTATCAATGAACACCCTCGCCACATCGTATCCTCCTATCTCAGTTGTGATTACCAGTGCATCATTATGCGGTTGGAAAGCACCTCCTCCATCTGCCGGACCAAACTGGATGTTCGGCACTGTGTTGAGGTCTGATACACTATGCACCCCAGACCCCCAAGTTCTTGCCTCCCTTACAAAGGCCTTTCGTGCTCTATTTGAATCACCATCGGTAGGTCCTCCTGCAATCATGGAGATGTTACCCCTCTTCGGGGGTGCACCTCCTCCTTTAGGTGGCTCCTGCGGCTCCTTCCCTTTGCCTTTATCGTCCCTTCGACCATAATTTTTATCTCTTTCAGCTCTCACATACTCAGCCAATTGTCCTTCTCGTATCATCCTCTCGATCGCATCTCTGAGATGACGACACTGGTCCGTATCGTGACCATACTCATTGTGGTATTTGCAATATCGATCAGATCTAGGGTTTTTAGGACCACCCCGAGCTGAGTATGGGAACTTAAATCCCGGCTGGTCCTGCATCACCTTCAGTAACTCCGAGGGTTGTTTGGTCAGAGGCGTATGGTTTCGAAAATGTCTGGTCTCAACCTTAGCATCTTTGTCCTCATACTTACGTCTCTTGTCTCCACTGCCCTCTCTCTTAGGATAAGAGCTCCTTATTTCCCCTTTTTTAGTGTGCTGGATTTCTTCCAAATTGATATACTTCTCCGCTCTGGCCAAGAGCTCGTCAAACGTTAGTGGAGGGCGCTTAGCCAAGGATTTAAACAGATCTCCCTCTGTTAAACCTTGAGTAAGAGCATTAATTTTCACTTCCCCTGTTGCATTGGGCACTTCCAATGCAGCTTCATTGAATCTTCCAAGAAAGGTCCTTAAGTTTTCTCCCGTTCTTTGCTTAAGGCTCATCAGTGACAAAGACGTCCTGAGCTGTCTCCGGGCACTTGCGAACTGGTGCAAGAAAAGAGAGCTCATCTCGGTAAAGGAACTTATGGAGTTGGCAGGTAGCTGTGCAAACCATTGTTGAGCCGCTTTGGTCAAGGTCGTCAAGAACACTCGACATTTTACCCCATCCGTATATTGATGGAGGAGAGCTCCGTTCTGGAAGCGAAGGAGGTGCTCCTGGGGGTCAGTAGTACCATCATACTCATAAGAGAGTGTTTTAAAATTCTTAGGGAGTGGATCCATTAAAATCTCAGAGACAAATGGAGATCCCACTGCCTTATTTCCACTTGTGGCATGTTTCTCATACATTCCCTTCATCTCTTCCATCTCTCTTCTTAATGCCACAATCTCAGTGTTAATGCTTTCCCGAGCTGAGGATTGAACGTATTCCTCTCCAGAACTATCTTCTTCTTCACCACTCAGGGGGAGCACGACCCTCTCCTTTCTCTTCCTCGTAGCCCTTTCAGTGGCTGCAGCCAGCACCTTCGTTTGTTCCTCCAATGCTGGATCCCTTTGAACTGGGGGAGGAGGAACACCTCCAGGAGGGAGTTGTTCCCGTATGTTCATCGTCGGAGGAGTGATGGGAGTACCCTGGGCTGGCACTCCTCTCCGAGCTAGTGCCTGATCCACCGCAGCAGTGATCAGATCTCTTAAACTTTCCAGAGGCAGGGTAACAACGTGCCCAGAGGAAGGAGATGGATTTGGCATTTCTCCTCTCTGACCCACGGTAGCATTTTCCACCCTAACCTCGTTGGCCGATTCGACAACAATAGTCGGGTCAGTGACGTTGGCCGGGTCAATGGCCGCACCCTCAAAGTCCTTGTTCAAGTTCTTTTGCACTTGATTCTCCATCGCTAAATGAATCAAATCACGAAACAAGTTTAATATCCTCACAATCACATATAAACAGATCCCATGATTGTGGATTTTTAACAGCAGGTTGAGAGATTGATTTCTCTTCAACTATTTTCAGAAAAAGCTTGAATAAACGAAAACCTCACGCCTTAGTCAGATTTTCCCACAGACGGCGCCATTTGATGTGACCTTATCAAGTTCACCTAAGTGAGAGATAAAGAACACAACCAAAGAGAGATTGAAATAAGAATTACCTAAATGAATCCTTCGAAAATCCCTGAATATTTTGTGGTAATGCACGCCTTTGCTGAATGTGAGGACCTGCACACAAACCGGGCCGGAGGGGTGTCCGGCGACGGACCTCCGACGCTCAAGTAAGTTGGGTTCGATGGATAAGATGATAAAAAACAGAGTATTTCGTATTTAGAATGAATAGTAATGGAAAAGTGACTTAACCTTCTACAAATTGAAAATGGAATGCTTTTATACCTTGCTTTAGAGGGGTAAAGGAGTAATTTAGCTTCTAGGGTTTGTTACCCACAGTGCCACGTCACTGTCCTATCTGACGCACAACTAATTATTCAGGTAACGCGCCTACATTTGCAGGGATTCGCAGAGATATTCTGACACACCGAGATTTGCTACTTTTCTTCCTTAATAGAGATCCTTCATCTTTCTGGTCCTAGATGGAAGTGCTAACCATCAGATCAGGTCTTAAAGAGACCTGATCAGGTCATGATTCTTATCAGGGGTGAATCCTTTTCTGGTCCTGCAGGGAGGTGATCATCCTCTGTTCGGGAATGATCCAGGAACTAATCCTTTCGGGATCATGCACCATAATGCCACATCAACTTCGTTCTGATCCCAGATCTTGGGACCAGATCCTGATCGGGGATCTCATTCCCCTTAAAATTTTGAATATTTTCCTAAGTAAAAAATATTCACTTCGTTCTGATCCCAGATCTTGGGACTAGATCCTGATCGGGGATCTCATTCCCCTTAAAAATTTGAATATTTTTCTAAGTAAAAAATATTCACTTCGTTCTGATCCCAGATCTTGGGACCAGATTCTGATCGGGGATCTCTTTCCCCTTAAAAAATTGGAATATGTGAGCAGATCTTGTCCTTCCAAGTTCTGATTTTATACTCTTCACTGAGTTGTTTATACTCCTCAAGGAGTTGTTTATACTCCAAAGCGAGCAGATCTTGCTCTTACAGAGTCTGATTTTATACTCTTCACTGAGTTATTTATACTCCTCGGGGAGTTGTTTATACTCCGAAGCGAGCAGATCTTGCTCTTACAGAGTCTGATTTTATACTCTTCACTGAGTTATTTATACTCCTCGGGGAGTTTTATCATTCTATCGTGTGCCTTGCCATAAGAATAGGATAAAGAGAAACTGCTCTCCCCAGTTCTCTGCTTCATTGAAAGTCTTTCGAAATACAAGCTATTACAGCAGTTCTAGGAATTCAAATACGACATGCATAATTTAAAAGAAAATTCAAGATCCAGGTCTCGCCTGGTCTTTTAACAATAGTACTTCTTCAGTTTGCTTATGTTCCAGGGGCGTGCAACTTCTTTCCCATCTTCTCTCATTAGCTTGTATGCTCCTCCTTTGAGTACCTCACTCACAATAAATGGCCCTTCCTAGTTCGGCTCTAGCTTCTTCACAGGCTTCAATGCATCAACTCTTCTGAGGACCATATCTCCTTTGCAAAATTTTCGAACTTTCACTCGCTTATTATATCCAGCACGGATCTGGCTCTTGTAGATTTCAGCTTTGAGACGTGCTATCTCCCTTTCTTCTTCCACCAAATCCAGAGAGGAGTTCTGAGCCTCCTCATAAAACATGACTCGGTGGGATTCGGATCCGATCTCCACTGGGATCACTGCTGCTGATCCGTAGACCAAGTTGAAAGGTGTCTCTCCGGTGGCTGTTTTAGGACTGGTCCTGTAAGACCAAAGGACAGAATCCAGTTCTTTTGGCCAGCTTCCTTTCTTTTTCTCCAGTCTAGCTTTGATCCCTTCAACTATGGTTCTGTTGGTTACCTCCACTTGGCCATTGGCCTGAGGATGAGCCACTGATGTGAACCTTTGCTTAATTTTCATCTTTTCACACCAGTTCTTGATAGCTTTTCCACTGAATTGAATTTCGTTGTCTGAAACAAGAATTCTAGGGACCCCAAATCGACAACAGATATTCCTCCATAAGAACCTCTGGATACTATTCTCATCAATCGTGGCCACTGCTTCAGCCTCCACCCACTTACTAAAATAATCCACAGCCACGATCAGGAAGGATCTCTTCCCTGATGCTTCAGGGAATTTCCCCACGATGTCAATCCCCCATTTATCAAAAGGGCATGGGGAATACATGACTCCCATCTCTTCTCCCGGAACATGGATGAGGGGTCCATGTTTCTGGCATTTATCATATCTCCGTACCAGGTCCTTAGCATCTCTGAGCATCTTTGGCCAATAATATCCAGCTCTTAAAATTCTTCTAGCCACATCTCGGAATCCTGTGTGACTCCCTCCACATCCCTCATGGATCTCTCGGATAACATAATTTCCTTCTTCATTACTTATGCACTTCAGATATGGCTGTGAAAATGATCTCTTGTAGAGATCCTCTCCGATCATGCAATACCTTGCGAATATTGCTCTTTTGGGAACTCCAGGTCGATCGAGCCTCTGCCCTGTTTTTAAGTAGTGGATAATTGGAACCCTCCAATCTTCATTCTCTGTCTCTTCCTCAACTGGGAACACTTCCAACTCTATCATTCTGCTCTCTGCTGCTAAGAGAGTGATCTGACCTCTAGCTCCTTCTTCCACTGAACTAGCTAGCTTTGCTAAATAATCAGCCTTAACATTCTTTGCTCTCGGTATCTGCTCCAAAGAGAACTCTACAAATCTTGACCTGATACTTTCCACCATTCTAGCATATTTAATCATCTTCTCATCCTTCTTTTCGTAAGATCCAGCCACTTGTTGGGCTACCAACTGAGAGTCTGAGAAGATCTTTACTTTTTGAGCTCCCAAATCTGCTAGCATTCTCATTCCTCTCACCAGGGCCTCATACTCTGATTCATTATTCGAAGCCTTGAAGTCAAATTTGATAGCAAATTGCAACTCTTCTCCTACTGGAGTAATGATTACTACTCCAGCTCCACTTCCCATCATGGTAGAAGATCCATCCACATAAGCTGTCCACTCTTCCAGCTTGGTGGTCCTCGTAGTTTCTTGAATAAAGTCCGCTAGAGCCTGGGCTTTAATGGCAGTTCTTGGTTCGAACTCTACATCATATTCACTTATTTCCACTGCCCATTTTACCATGCGTACTGACAGATCAGGTCTTCCCATGGTCTGCCTCAAGGGCAAGTTTGTTCTTACCATTACTTTATGAGCCAAAAAGTATGGCCTCAGCCTCCTAGCTGCTACCATTACTGCTAATGCTGACTTTTCCATTTCTGAGTATCTCTCTTCTGGTCCCTAGAGCATCTTACTCACATAATATATTGGCCTTTGGTGACCTCCCTCTTCTCTTAGGAGAACTGAGCTTAAAGAATGTTCTCCTACAGAGAAGTACAAGAACAGAATCTCTCCAGGAACCGGCTTAGTGAGCAGTGGCAAGGCTGAGAGGTGATCTTTTAATTCCTGGAAAGCCTTTCTACACTCCCCACTCCACTCAAAGTTAGACCCCTTTCTCAAGATTTTGAAAAAGGGTAAACTCCTCTCTGCAGATCTAGAAATGAAGCGGCTAAGTGCTGCTATGCGACCATTCAGCCTTTGGATTTCTCTTATGTTACTGGGCTCTTGCATTTCTAGGACAGCTTTCACCTTCTCCTTGTTCACTTCAATTCCTCTTGGTGTGACCATATACCCCAAGAACTTCCCTGACTGAACTCCAAAGGCACACTTTGAAGGATTGAGTTTCATTCCACTGGTCCTAATCACCCTGAAAGTTTCCTCCAAATCTTTCACATGATCCTCTTCTTTTATGCTCTTCACGAGCATATCGTCCACATATACTTCCACATTCCTTCCGATATGATCTTTAAAGATTAAATCCACCATCCTCTGGTACGTAGCTCCCGCATTTTTCAGTCCAAAGGGCATATCTACATACCCATATGTTCCACAGCATACCACAAAGCATGTTTTAGCCACATCTCTTGGATCCATCTTGATTTGATGATACCCCTGATAAGCATCCATCATCGAAAGCAATTCGCATCCTGACGTTGAGTCCACTAGTTGATCTATCCTGGGGAGTGGATAATGATCTTTTGGACAAGCTTTGTTAAGATCTCTGAAATCTATACACATCCTCCACTTCCCGGAACCCTTGGACACCATTACAGCATTAGACAACCACTCTGGGAACTGGATCTCCTCAATATGCTTGGCCATCAATAATTTATCCACCTCCTCAATGATGATCTTATCTTTCTCTGGACCGAACCTTCTCAATTTCTGCTTTACAGGCTTCATTTCCGGATTTACATTTAGGTTGTGCAAAGCCAGAGCAGGGTTTATGCCGGTAAGATCTGCTGAGTGGAATGCAAAGATATCTGAGTTATCTCTAAGGCACTGTATCAAACGCTGAGCTACCTCGTGGCTCATTTGTGTTCCGACCCTTGTTGCGCACCCAATCTTATGAGGTAATAGCTCTACTACCATAGTCTCCTCCTCGGGTCTGATCTGCAAGTTTGGGTCCTCTTCCATCCTCTCCTCTGATTTCATTCTCTTGCCCACAGGATCATCTCCTCTGCTCTGATCTCCCTTGAATAATTTATCAGCCTTGTTTATAGTGTCCACATAACACCTCCGAGCACTGATCTGATCTCCTGTGACCTCTCCCACTTCGTCTCCAACAGGGAACTTGATTTTCATATGGAAAGTAGATACAATTGCTTGTAATGAGTTCAGAGCCGGTCTTCCCAAGATCACATTATAGGAAGATGGGGCATCCACAATTAAGAAGTCTACCATCCTGACCTTCTGCACTGGATACTCTCATATTCTGAGTTGTAAGGTGACCTGCCCCCAGGGCTGGATGGCTCCTCCAGTGAATCCATACAAGTCTGTCTTTACCGGCAGTACCTTCACGTTCACGTCCATCTTATCGAAACATTCTTTCATCATAATATCACAAGAACTTCCTGTATCGATAAAGATACGCACCACATCATATCCTCCGATCTCTGCAGTGACAACTAAAGCGTCGTTATGGGTTTGCACCACCATCCCCATATCTGAAGGACCAAATTGAATATTAGGTGTTCCACTAAGGTCCACCACACTTTGCACTTCAGATCTCCAAGCCCCCACTTCTCTCACAAAAGCTTTTCGAGCTCTGTGTGAGTCTCCATCGGTTGGTCCTCCCGTGATCATGGCGATATTCCCCTTTTTTGGTGGAAGAGCTCCTCCTTTCTGGGGCTGCTCCACCTGGGCCTTTCCTTTCCCCTTGTCCTCTCTCCTGGCGTAGTGCTTATCTCTCTCTGCCTTCACATACTCCGCTAGTTGTCCCTCTCTTATCAGTCTCTCGATAGCATCTCGAAGATGACGACATTGATCTGTATCGTGACCATACTCGTTATGGTACTTACAAAATTTATCGGATCTGGGATTCTTAGGTCCATCTTTTGAGGAATAAGGAAACCTAAATCCAGGTCGATTCTGCACCACTTCCAAGAGTTCTGACGGTTGTTTTGTTAAGGGCGTGTGATTTCGAAAATGCCTTGTTTCCACTCGAGATCCACTTTCCTCATACTTTCTCTTCCTGTCCCCTGAACTCTCCTTCTTGTGAGTGAGGTTCAGATCTTCTGTTCTTTTCGTGCTCCGAATTTCTTCTAAATTAATATACTTTTCAGCCCTAGCCAGGAGCTCATCAAAGGTCAGTGGAGGTCTCTTAGCCAGAGATTTGAAGAGATCCCCATCTGCTAATCCTTGTGTTAAGGCATTGATCTTCACTTCCCCAGTCGCGTTCGGCACTTCCAGGGCAGCTTTATTGAACCTTCCCAAGTAGGCTCTCAAGCTTTCCCCTGTCTTTTGTTTCAAACTCATCAAAGACAAGGACGTTTTGAGTTGTCTTCTAGCACTGGCAAACTGGTGCATGAACACAGAACTCATTTCCGCGAACGAACTGATGGAGTTAGGAGACAATTGCGCGAACCACTGCTGCGCCGCTTTAGTCAAGGTCGTCAAGAACACCCGACACTTGACCCCATCAGTGTATTGGTGGAGTAGAGCTCCATTCTGGAATCGAAGGAGGTGCTCTTGGGGATCAGAAGTTCCGTCATACTCGTATGAAAGCGCTTTGAAATTTTTTGGGAGTGGATCCATCAAGATTTCAGTGGAGAATGGTGAACCCCCGACTTTACTTCCTGATCCCGGATTCTGCCCGTACATTGACTTGTTCGTATTTTTCGGATAAGTTCCCAAGTAGATTTTCGTTCCAAGGACTTAATTGAGTGTCAATGAATCCCTAAAGTTGCAAGTTTTCATGCTATTGTAGTAACTAAACGTGTTTGTTGGATTTTCGGGAATTAAAAACACAAGTATTAAACTAAATTAACTAAGATAAACAAGAAATAGACAAAAGTAATAATAAGCTATCTAACTTTCGAGAGAAAGTGCAAGAGAAGGGTATTGCCTCGGGTGCTTCCGTTTTGTGGGTAATTCAATGAGTTAACAAATCAATTGCATGAATGAACCTATAAATATGGGATAAGCTAAAGGCTATCACTCGTGTGTGTAGACCAATCCCTTGTGAGGCTTAAGTGAACACGTGCATCGATTAGCAATTATATAGTCTAATCAATACCATAAGCTCCTAAGATAGTGTCTCATAAACACGTTCAACACGGTTACTAATGTTTATGAGACGCCCTCTCACTAATCTAATAGACGACCTCTAATCGACTAGTGTCTAGTGTCGTCGATCTAAGCAATCAACCCCCGGTCGGTGTAGCTAATTACTATGTTAATTCTAATTGATTAATTCAAGCTCATACACACACTCTTAATCATGCAACCCAATACGGTCGTTGAAGTCGACAAAACTAACAATGCTAGCTAATAGGGTGAATTAATCAATTGAATCATGAAAATTACAACACTAGAAACATATACACCCAATTCCTAGGCTAATCATGCAATTAATCTATAATTACACTAAACACCCATCAAAACATTCACACCCAAGGCAATAAGAGTTTAGCCCATGGTTCTAGAAGAGAATTCCATGGTTAAAACAACTAATAACATCAAACTCATTGTAAAATAGCAAAGGATTGAAGAAATTAAGAAAATACTAAATTGAATTGCAAAATAGAATAATATCACCTTGATCATGAGAATTTAGCTACAAACCGATGTAATAGATGATGCCCGATGATAATCGTAGCTTGATTTGAAGTAAAAACCACTAATCTATCTAATCTAATGAAGAATCTAAACTAAAAATGAAGAACACCTACAACTATGTGAATGTGTGTGTGAAATTGCTTGTAAAAGGAGTAAGACTCCCTTTTAAAACTCAAATTTGGTCTATTTATAGTTGGGGTAGAAGTCTTGAATTAATTTTGCAATTAGGCCCTTGAAATATGGAGAAAATGGGCCAAAAACCCCGAAAATGAAGTGACCCGGCCGGGTGGCTCCCACCCGGGCATGCCACCCGGCCAAAAGACGAAGCCATCCCCTTGTAATGCTTGCCCGGGTCGAACCCACCCGGCCGGGTGGGTCTCACCCGGGCACAATACGAAGCTCTCCATACTTTGGCCTTGCCCGGGTCACTCCCACCCGGCCGGGTGGGTTCCACCCGGGCCAAACGCGAACCTCCTCCAAATTGCACCCTGGCCGAGTTGAAGTGACCCGGCCGGGTTGATTCTACCCGGCCGTGTGGTGTCTACCCGGCCGTGTGTTGTCTTTTGGCACGTCATCTCGTTTCCTTGCATAACTTTCGCCTCGGATGTCGGATTGACTCGATTCCTTAGGCTAATTCACTCCGTTTCTCGAGACGAATCCAACCGTGCATTCCTATTTCCGGTCCGGTCACTTGTGGTATGTGTTTTGCTCCAAATTTCATCGTGTTACCTACAAAAATCGACAAAACACAACCTTTCTCTCATTTCGGCTTAAACAATCATATTCAATGTATAATTCAATGAAATCAACATCAAATGAGCTTCAAATATGCATCTAAATAGTGTAAATTCCACCCGAATCAACTCCCCCAAACTTAAAGTGTTGCTCGTCCTCGAGCAACGAAAGAATTACAATGTGAGGGTGAAATTTACAACTAGATGATCAATGAAAGATCACACGCATCAAATGACATGAAATGAATTCTTCTTCCTCAAGATACATTCTCAAAAATGATCACACGTTCAATCTTGAAAATCAAACTAATTACCTCACACATGCTCAACATACAATAACAAGTGATGGTGATGACAATATCCAAATGCTTCAAGTTCAACTCACAAGATGTAGTGTTTCTCTCAAACACTCAAACAAATTAAGGACAATAGACACTCATCAATCAAATCATGCATTGCAATTACCATAAGCTTGCCCAAGCTCTACCATCTTTCCACCACAAACATGTTAAACTATGAGATCAATAGGTCTTAACCAAGGACGTAACGTTGGCTCTTTGGACGGGGTATGATGAATATGGAGGAAGTGACTTGTCTAGTGGAGAACGAAAGTTGTTTTTCAACACATCAAGCTTATGCTCATAAGGTTTATACACCTTCATTCTCACTTTTCATTCAACTTTCTCACAAGCAATCATCTCCTCATCTTTTTGTAGAAAATTTCTTTTCTTTTTAAGCTCTTGGGGCTCATTGTCCCTCTTTTCTTTCTCAATTATTTTCTTTTCACTTCCATCTCTTTTTTTTTCTCTTTTTACAACTTTGCCAATTTTCTCTTCAAACCAAAGGCACTAAAGCACATGTTTTACCACTTTCTTTTTATTCTCCACTAGATTTGGATATCAAAGGCTCAAAAGGCTAAGTGGTTAAACATTGTAGGTTGCCAAGAAAATGGGAAATCAAGCTCAAACAGGCTAACTACGGAAGATTTCTTTGGTTATTGGAAAAATATGGCTAAGTGACTTGTAGTACGAAAGATGGCCTACATCATATCTCAAAGTATCACACAAGTATGATCTCAAGCAAGGACTTGGGCAAGTTCTAGAAAAACAAGCAATGAATTGATCCACTCAAGAATGAAATAAACCGGATTAATGCTCGGTTCAAAGCTCAACTCTCACCGGTTCATTTAAGACTCAAACATTCATCAATCACCACCACACATAACTCATTGTGCATGTAAAACATCTATAGGCAACAAGATGACAACAACACAAACAAGATGATTCATTCCAATCGTGTACACATTCAAGTAATCAAATTCACAACAAATCACCATCAAATGTGTCTCAATGATCATTTAAGTTCAAATTACACACATACACAAGAATACACATTGGTGTCAATAGAAAATGTAAAAACGAACATACCCCCCCAAACTTTTTCATTGCTAAGCAATTAAAAGTTTGGAAAAATAGTGTTGCATTGATATTGACACCAAGTGCTAACCATACAAATCTACACACATGGGCCACTATCCCATCAATTAACACTAAGAGTAGCTAAACAATCAATATTATGAACAAGAATATAAATTCCACTACCCCCCCAAACTTAGTAATTGCTATGCAATTCCTAAGAATTGGGGTGGGCGTACCTCTTACGATTGCTATAGCTACACCTTCTTCTTAGCACAAAGTTCCACTTTCAATCCACTTGTCCATTCGATCCAAACTTCTCCAACTACATCAAAACTCACAAACACATCAAACTAAACTAACAAAGCAAATAAAATGAACAAAATTGAAATAAAGCAAGTAAAAATGGGTTGCCTCCCATTTAACGCTAGGTTTAACGTCCTATGCCGGACGGAACTTAACAAGTTCATACTTCCCTTTCTTTGAATGGAGGATGATAGTGCTTGACATTGTGCTCATCGGTGACCAACATTTTTCGTTCTTTGAGCTTCATCTTTCCAAGGACTTCCATCACTCCCAAGGTGCCCCATACCACCGTATCTCCAATTTCAAATCCCTTCCTTCTTCCCTCTTCATCTTCACTACCCTCAAGGAACTTATCAAAACTTTTCTCCTTATAAAACTCCCCCAAACTTGAGTTTTGCTCAAGTTTGGGAGTTTGCTTCAATTTGTTATCATCTCCCGGATCTTTCAATGGGACTTTTGGTAATGGCTCTTTCACATAAATGTCACATTCTTGGATGGAGGGGGATTCCTTCTTTCTTGGGGAACTCTCAATTGAGCCATACTTGGAGAAAATCACTTTCTCTCCATTCACCTCCAATGTTACCTCCCCTTTTCTCAAATTGATGTTTGCTCCCCCCGTGGCAAGAAACGGCCTCCCAAGAATCAATGGGATATTTGCATCTTCTTTCATATCTAACACCACGAAGTCGGCCGGAATGATGAACTTGTCAATCTTCACCAATACATCTTCAATGATCCATTTAGGATGGGTGATGGAACGATCCGCTAATTGGAGAGTAATTGATGTGGGCACTACTTCTCCAAGTCCCAAACGCTTGAAGATTGAAAGTGGCATCAAATTGATGCTAGCTCCCAAATA
Source organism: Galeopsis tetrahit (assembly GCA_963675135.1). Classification (NCBI taxonomy): domain Eukaryota; kingdom Viridiplantae; phylum Streptophyta; class Magnoliopsida; order Lamiales; family Lamiaceae; genus Galeopsis; species Galeopsis tetrahit. The sequence continues at coordinate 2,646,594 of OY776130.1, forward strand.
ACAAAGAGCTTTCATCATGGGACCATCACCAATCTCACATGGGAGAGTGAAACTACCCGGATCCTTGAGCTTTTCGGGAGGAGTTCGTTGAAGGATAGCACTACACTCTTCGGTCAACTTGATCTTCTCATCATCCACTAGTTTCTTCTTGTTTGCTATTGCATCCTTTAGAAACTTCATGTAATGAGGTACTTGCTCTAAAGCATCCGAAAGTGGAAGATCAATGTGGATTTTCTTGAAGATATCCAAAAACTTCCCAAACTTCTCATCCATTTTCTTCATGTATCTTCCCGGGTATGGAAGTGGCTCATATGTAATGGGCACCCCCCATTTATCACAAGGTACCTCAAGCTTCTTCTTCTTCAAATCTTTTGCAATTCTCCACTTTGGAATTCTTGGAGCAACCTCTTCACTTCCAACTTTCTCTATCCTCTTCTTTTTCTCTTCCTCCTTTTCTTTTGCCTTCAACACTTCACCATCTTCCAATTCAATTGAAGAAACTCCATAATGTTCACCACTTGAAATTGTAATAGCATTACAATGCTCACGTGGGTTTACCTCGGTGTTTGAGGGCAATTTACCCTTTGTATGTTGAGATCCAATGGAAGTTGCCAATTGACCCATTTGGAATTCCATTGATTTTTGATTACTCATAAGTTGGCCAATCATGGATTCCATTGATTTTTGGTTACTCGTGAGTTGAGCAAGCATTGATTCGGTAGATTTTTGGTTACTCACAAGTTGGGCAAGGATGGAGTCGGATGCTTCGGATTTCTTCTCACTTGCCTCCATTCTCTTCATGAGGAGTGCAAGAAGCTCATCCGTGGAGGATTTTCCTTCTCCACTTGGGAGTTTTGCTCCGGGATCAAATCCGGGAGGATATTGAATAGCACCCTTAGGATTGGCATATGACAAATTGTCATTCCTCCGAAAATTCGGGTTTAGAGGAGCTTGGTATTGAGGGGATGGTCCCCCTTGACCTTGAGATGATGAAGATTGCCCTTGGAATCGGTTTTGAGGAGGAGCTTGATATCCTTGGCCACGATTTTGATATGGTGGTTGGCTTTGATATTGTCGGTTCCCTTGAAAATTTTGTGGATATCCTTGTTGACCCATGTATTGCACTTCTTCCATATGTCCCAATTGAGGATCTTCTTGCACAAAGGACAAATGATTATCTCTTGTTTGAGATAAAACATTTACCTTTTCAATGAGTGTATACATCATTGCTCTTATGCTATCATTAGCATCCACTTGGGCTACCCGATTTTGTGCTCCACGGTCCACTCTCGTCTTGAAAGTATTGCTTGCTATCCCCTCTATTATGTCATTGATCTCCTCTACCGACTTCATCCAAATTGAACCCCCCGCACAAGCATCAATGTGGTGTTGATCTTCCAATCGTAACCCACCAACGAACCAACAAGTTGTTTGTTCTATTGGGAAACCATGATGGGGGCATGTGATGAGAAGACTCGTAAATCTTTCCCATGCTTCTTTGATTCCCTCATTTGGACCTTGTTGGAACGTAGAGATCTTTTGCTTGACTTCCATCGTTTTTTAAGGAGGGTAGTACTTCAATAGAAATCTTTTCTTCAAATCATCCCACGTCCTCACTTCTCCGGCGGGAATGCTTGATTGTAGCCAAGCTTTTGCTTTTCCCGACAATGTAAATGGAAATAGCCTCATCTTTTTAGCATCTTCCGACACTCCATTTTGCTTTAGAGTGTCGGCTATCTCCAAGAATTGAGCAAGGTGTTCATTCGGGTCTTCCTCAAATCCTTCCTCCGTCCTTCCTTCAAATTGTCTCTCCCTCAACATCCTTAATAGAGAGGCACTAATCTCGAAGTTGTTCGCCTCCACCCTTGGTCTTGCCAACCCATCGTAATGCTCCCTAGGTTGAGGCTCAAAATATTCCCTCATTGGCCTTCCATGGTACACACGTTGAGGTTCTTCTATATGTGGAGGAGGAGGGATGTATTCCTCTTGAATGTGTTGAGGTGGTGGATATTGGTAAGGTGGAGGGTAAAGGTGTTGAGGTGGTGGATATTGATGAGGTTGAGGTGGTGGATAGTAGGCTTGTTGTGGAGGTGGATAGGGGTAAGGATTGTATCCTTGGTATGGAAAGTGGTTTTGGGGTGGATATTGTGGATTGGGAAATTGGAGATTTGGTGGAGGGTTTGGAGGTGGATTCCCTCCAACTTGGTTTGCAACTTGGTTGTTCTCTCTTTGAGGATCATCATCTCCATTTGGTGGAGGATTCATCTCTTCGATGTTCTCCATCTCAAAATACTCTACGACTCTTTGATGGTTTCTACCTCGATTTCTTCTTCTTGCGTGTGCCTCGATCTCAAGATCCAATGGTTCCAAATTTCTTCCACGAGATCTTGTGATCATACACCTACAAAAGACAAGTATCAAAGCCCACAAAGAGAAACGAAAAACAAGATAACGAAAAAGAAATGCTACTATCAATAACACTCAACAAACTCTAAGTTTCACTACTAACACTCGCTTAAATCCCCGGCAGCGGCGCCATTGACTTGTTCGTATTTTTGCACTTTTTAAACAACTATACGATCCCCACAAGCGTATGGGTTCGATAGTAGTATGATAAGTATACCAAGTAAATATTCGTTCCAAGGACCTAATTAGGAGAGCGTGGAGCCCCAAAACTATAAGTCAAAATGGTGTTATAGAAGCTAAACAGGAGAGTAAAGCAAATATCAATAAGAAAAAGAAACACTAAGTAAACAACTAAAAACTAACTCTCAAAAAAATGAAAGTGCAAGTGGAAGAATTGCTTCGGGTGTCTTCCTTATGTGGGATCACTAATGAATTAACGAACTAATCACAATGATTAAGCCTAATGTCTTGAATTATGCTAAAGGCTATCACATATATGTGTAGACCAATCCCTTGTGAGGCTTAGGTGAACACGTGCATTAATTAGCAATTATAGGATCTAATCAATACCATAAGCTCCTAAGATAGTGTCTCATAAACACGTTCAACACGGTTACTAATGCTTATGAGACGCCCTTTCACTAATCTAATAGACGACCTCTAATCGACTGGTGTCTAGTGTCGTCGATCTAAGCAATTAACCCCCGGTCGGTGTAGCTAATTACTATGTTAATTCTAATCGATTAATTCAAGCTCATACACACACTCTTAATTATGCAACCCAATACGGTCGTTGAAGTCGACAAAACTAACAATGCTAGCTAATAGGGTGAATTAACCAATTGAATCATGCAAATTACAACACTAGAAACAATTAAAATCGAGGCATAGGTTAATCAAGCAATTAATTCATAAACCCACTAATTACCCTCATAATTCCAACACCCAAAGCAATAAGAGATTACCCCATATCTAAATTAACAACTAAAATAAAACTCATGTAAATTAAACTACAAACCATGAATGAAATTGAAATTACTAAATTAAACCAATAAATGGAAAAATATCACCTCTTGTCTTCAAATCCTCCAAAGCTAACATTAAATTGAAATACTAAATTAAACACTAGCTAAGAAATGAAAGAACAATTAAAACTAACTAATCTATTGAGTGGAGTGGTGGGGAGGAGAAAAGATTTCTCCCCCAATGGAGTCGCGTGCCCTGTTTCGTTCCCTCTCGCGTCTGTGTGTGTGTTGCTCCCCCTTTCTCACGAATTGGTTGCTGTTTTGATATGCAAGGTAAGTAGTAAAATGGGCCAAGGCCCATTACATTAGCTGCCTAAAATCATTTCCCAGCTGCTTGCGTATCCTATGTGTATTGGGCCACCGATAATTTCCCTTTTGATCTAAACAATGAGGTGGGCCCCAATTGATTAAATAAATAGGTGGGCTTAATTAATTTCAGCTGCTGTCTCCCAATTTGAAAATAGGCGTGGGCCTTTTTCTTTTATTTTGTCTCACGGCTGAATTGGCCCAATGGAGTAGACCTTTTTAATTAATTGCAGCTTCACTTTCTTTCTTATACAACTCACATTAAATAGAGTGGATCCATGTCTTTCTTTCATGCTGCAACTTTTAATTGTTGGACTCAAAATATTTCTCCTCTTCTTGTATTATTCCTCCAATTGACTCCACAATATTATTGAGGTGTGCTTTGCTCCAAATGTACTCTTTTTCCTATAAAAATAGCAAACAACACACTTTCTTCAAATCAAGAGCAATGAGTCAAATTAGTGTAAATAATGCACAAAATCCTATAAAATTATGCAAATTAAATACATGAATTTCAAGCAATTTTCACACTAATCACCCGTACAGCTCCTTCATTTCCTCCATTTCCTTCCTTAATGCGATGATCTCCGTATTGACACTATCTCGAGTGGAAGATTGGACGTACTCTTCTCCAGAACTGTCCTCCTCTTCATTAATCTCTCGGAGTGCGGACTTTCCTCTTTTCTTACGACCATTTCCCCCAGTTACTATTTGGGTTGATCCTTCCAGTACTGGGTTCTTTTCCGGAATGACTGGCTCGGGCTCATTTGAAATTGGTGGGGTGACAGGAGTGCCTTGGACGGAGACTCCTCTCCTTTGCAGCGCATGATCAACTGATGTTGCAATCAAATCCCTTAGACCTTCTAAGGGAAGAGTGACCATGGACCCTAGAGGGGGAGATGGATTCGGCACATCCCCTCTCTGGCCCATAGGAATATCTTCGTTTCTGGCATCGCTGGGTGGGTCAGTGGCCACCCTATCGAAAGCTTCGTTCAGATTTTTGTGTATCTGATTCTCCATCACTAAATGAGTTGAAACCATAAGAAACACAAAATTTAGCTCTTCCACTCACATAATCAAAACAGATCCCATGAATGAATTTTTTTTTTTTTTTTAGAACACTTGCATGCATGAAAAAACCTCACGCCTTAGTCAGATTTTCCCACAGACGGCGCCATTTGATGTGACCTCGTTCAATTCATTAAAATGCTTGAAGAGGTACACAAATGAATGATTGATTTAAATAACAAATACCTAAATGAGTTCCTGAGAAATCCTTTGCACTTGATGGAGTGGAATGATGGTGATGATAAATAAGACCTGCACGAAAAACCGAGCCGGAGGAGTGTCCGACGACGGACCTCCGACGCTCAAGTCAGCTGGCTTGTTGATGAAGAAAAGTGTATTGAGTGAGTAAGAGTTGTGTTTGAATTGACTTACCTTTGCAAAAATGAATGGGGTTCCTTATATACCTTACCATGGAAGGGCATACCTGTCATTTCTCATTCTAGGGTTTGTTACAATTTACGCCACGTCATCGTACTATTCTAACACACACTGATTATTCTGTGTAATGCGCCCATTTCCTCAGAGATATTCTGACACAAGAAGATTTCATGCATTCTCTCCTAATCAGGATAAAGAGATCTTTCCCTGAACTAGGACCTGTCTTCAGGACCTCACTTCAGGTCCTAGTTTCAGGTCAAATCCCGAAGATGTTGCTCTCGAGGAAGTATCAGATCAGATCCTGATCGGATCTCCTCATGCTCTAGTATCACCAAAGGCATTTTAAGAGTTTGGATTACTGTTCGTTAAGGGCTACGCCCTTAAAGAGATGTTTCCTCGGATCTTGCCGGGATATAGCATGATGATGTTATATCAAACTCATACTTCTATTTGATAATAATATAATAAGACACGACAATTTATTTCAAATAATTTTTTTTATATATTGAAATTTACTTTTAAATTTATTTATTTTCTTATCGTGTTGTATCGCAACGATAATATCATATTATTATCGTATCGACACACAATTTTCGTATTCGTGTTTTATCATTATTATGATGTGTCATATTGTATTGACATGAAATATGACACGATAGTACAATTTATGGATGGTTGGATTTTTCATTTCAATGATATAATTAATAATGAGGTGGTCTTATATGAAAATGTCTCAATTCGTAAAACGTATCTTATTTTGACCCACAAATTTGAAACACATAAGTGACAATCGAATTTTATAAAGGGTTGGGGTATATACCCCTCCAGCTTTGTTTAATACACGCCCCCGATACACGCACCACCCTCAAAACACATCTAAGATAGATGCACTCCCCCCAAATTACCTATTATACCCCTTTCTCCTAAAAATCTAAGATAAATACACACCCCTATTCTATCTTCCTCATTTAAAACCCTAACCTTTCCCCTTCCTCATGCCCAGCCGCCACCGCCGCTCGCACACCCCCTCTGTCGCCACCGCCGCTCGCACACCCTCCCTCGCCGTCGCCGTCGCCGTCTCACTTCCCCTCCCTAACTGTCGATGTCTGCGTCGCACTCCCCCTCCATTTTTTTTTCACGTTTTGCACTCCCCCTCCTTCCCCCTCTCGTCGCCGGATTTCCCCTCCCCCCCCCCCCTCGCGCCTGTGCCCAGATCGCCCAGTCCACTCCCACCCTGCGGCCCTCCTTTTTTCCTCTTTGTAACAGGCGGCGGCGCCGCCTCTTTTGTCGAGCGACGTCGCCGCCTCTTTCCCCCAACCAGCCACGCTTCCGCCGCCTCCCTCCCACTTCCGTCGCCGGCCGTCGCTTCCGTCCAGGTTTGTTTGGTTTTTTTTTTTTTTTTTTATTTCCGTAGGTCGACCGACCATAACCACTCTCATCGACCCTCAATGGTCGATGAGAATGTTTATGGTCGACTTCATTGTCGAAATTTTTTATTTTTTAAATTTTTTCGATGAACCAGTGTCGACGGGGATGTGTTTGGTCGACAAATCAGTGTCGACGGAGAGGTGTTTGATCGACAAACCAGTGTTGACGAGAGGGCTTTTAGTCGACACTGGTTTGTTGAATATAATTTATTTTTTATTTCTAAATGTGGTGGCGGCGGCGGCGCCGAGTGGTGGAGGCGGTGGCTGTCTAATTCTAGGGTTAGGGTTTAAATGGTAAGGGGGAGTGTATGTATCTTAATCCCTTTTAGTAAAAGGGCAAAAATGATATTTTGTATGAATATTTAATTAATAAAAATGAAGGGAGAGTGTATCTAACAAAGCTAGAGGGGTATATACCCCAACCCTTTTATAAATCCACTCCATGTTTAGGAGCCCAAGCCCATCCGGCAGCAACATTGGGTTGTCAAGTCCACAAACCCCACATTTAAAATGTGGTTATTGAGAAAAAGGTTAGACTTATTTTTTTCTATAAATTAAAGATATAAGAATTAAAATAAAATAAAGTATACAATGTAGTATTTTCTACAAAAATAAAATTAGTTAGTGGATAATTTTGTTAAAAAGTTAAAATAGAAATAATATTTTCATGTACTTATTAATTGAACTAATGCAAAATAAAAATGATATCTTATCAATTAAAAATGAAAACAATTAACTTTAAAAATTAAAATAATTAGAAAAGATACTCATGTCCACTAACATGTATAATTTTATTCATTAATTCATAATAAAAAAGTGATGGAATAATATTTATTCAAAAGTGATATTGTTTAAATAAATAGTGATAGTTACTTTTGATAAATTCATTATCACTTTTTGAATAGAAATAATTATATCAAGTAAAAAGCGACAACAACTAACTCTAAAAATTAACACAATTAATAAGCATGCCTAGTAACATATAATCTTATTTATTAACTCAAATTTAAAAAGTGACAATGTTTATGCAAAAAGTGATAGTCACTTCTGATAAAAAAAACATTGCAATTTTTAACTAAACTTTTATCACTTTTTTTAATAATGATATTCTTTCAAGTAAAAATAATAATTAACTTAAAATTTTGATATAATTAGTAAAGTAAATCATGATGAATTAGTGATAAATGCGTTGTCAATTGAATATAAAGTTTTTTTAATCAATTCTTATTAAAAAGTTCACCCCTCATTGTATGTATTTTTGTTTTTTATTAATAATTTTCAATAAAACATATATTTTTTAATTAATTTATTAAAAAAATACTTTTTTTAATATTTATAATGGGTTACCTGGCTAATGTTGTGTTGGTCGTTGAAGGGGTGAGGGGTGAGCTGGAATAAATTGAGAGTAGGTGTTTCAGCCCAACTTATATATTAATGGGTCAAATAAAGATTTGTCCCGTGATCGTGATCCGTGAGACAGTCTCACACAAATTTTTATCTTTTTAAATTTACAAATATTTATCATGATAATTAATTATATACTTCTTCGATTTTTTAATAAATGTCACTTTAACTTTTGAACTATTTTTAAAATTCATGTCTTTCTGATTTTTTGTTATTTAATTTTGACTATTTTACTCTTATTCATTTACCCCAAATAATTTTCATAAATAAATTTCATAATTATCTTTACTATGATTTATAGTCTTAATTTAAAAAATAACAAATTGTCCACTATATTTTCTCGGTAGTTTCATGTCACGCCATCCAATTGTTTTCCAAAATATTGGGATTGTTATTAATATTGCCATCCAATTGCTTTTCAAGATATTATGATTATTTTTTTAATTTTTATTTATAGCATGATTGAGAAGACACTCATAACAACAATGTTTCGTCATATAGTTGGATACAAGTTCCAAGCACAATTTTTTATTTTCACGAGAGAATCTGAATTTATTTGCTTTCCAATTCAATTGATGCGTTATACAACACATCTTTTTCGTTAAAATTATAAAAAAATTTGGCATTCATTGAGTAGGTGTCGTAAAAACAATGCTTTAAACATATCAAAAAATTTGTTGTCGAAAAAAAACCACATAAATATTTTTGCGTCCAATTTGATTGAATATAGTAACATAAATAGTCTGCAAAAATCATGAAAGACCATAAATATTGTTTATATCATAATTAATTTAGTTTATGAATAATATCTACATTCTTGTCCACATTCTTTTTTAAATAAAATTTATATATCAAAATTAGTTATTGCATACTTATAATTAATGAAATGTACTATAAATTACAATTTATAATCTTAATTTATTATAAAAAACCAAAGGGGTCATTCGATTGGAATTTCTTTTAGGCTCCATTTGAATGAGGGGATTTGGTCTATGGATTTTAAATCCACAATCCAAATCAACTACACTTGTTTGGATTATGAATGGATTTCAAATAATTAGGTTTGTACTCACACACTTTTTAGTTAAAATTGAGAGGATTTTAAATTCTCACTAAAACCATATCATTTAAAATCCATGTATTTTTAAAAACATTCATTTGAAATGTCCCCTCAAATCAAATTCTCATATCCAAACACAACCTTATTTACTTCTTTCTCAACTACAGGCATTGGTATCACATTTCTCAACTACAGGCATTGGTATCACCATGTCATAATAGACTTGCTTTAGAAATGCTTAGAGCATAATGTGAAGAATTGAAATTGTAATTTGCTTCTTATTAAGTTGTTGTTCTAAGTTTTAAAATTTTAATTGATTTTTGAATTTTTGGAAATTCAAATAACTTTAAACACTTAGGTCTGGAAATCTTGTATCTCTCTTGCCATCTTTGCACTTAGTATGATTATCAAAACCCCATATAATTGAACATTTTGGTGAGACTAGCCTTGAAGTTGAAGATAAGAAGAAGGGGAATAAAAGAATAGCAAAGGGAAATTAAAGTTTGTTTTCCTTTATTTGAAACATGATTCCGTCGGAGCTCCCTAAGCCCATGGATAATATAACAGTAAATGAGATTCGTCTCATTCATATAAGTTCTTGCAAAATATTAATCTTGCAATTTAAGATGCAGCAAAGCAGAAGTACCATCAAAACCTTTCGCACGAAACAAGCTAGTATACTCCCTCGCAGTGGTTGCTTTATACTTGGGTGGATTATCTTCTGACAAAAGCTCCTTAATCGGTGCACACACAATCGAGTTCGGGCCCGAATCTCTTCCAAAGAAGCTGGCAATAGAGATTCTTGGGCCGGCCTTGCTTGCCAACACTCTGTGCTCCGCACTCTTAAACTTATCATTTGTTACCAGCTGTAATAATAATCAAACATAGAAATAAAAAGGATTGTTGAATCATCGTATATCTTTCTATGTAACGGAACACAAACAATTACCTGAAGAATATCTCCAATGTTGACTATTAAGGCCCCCGGAACAAGAGGAACATTGACCCACTGGTCCTGATGTCGAACCTGAAGGCCACCTATGTTGTCCTGTAGAAGCACGGTCAGAAAGTCGTTGTCTGAATGTCTAGTCGTGCCAAATGTGAGATCGGGCTCTGGACATGCTGGAGAGTAATGGTAGATAAGGAGTTGTGATTCAGCAGATTCCATATCTATGAGGTGGTTCTTGCTTAGTCCAAGACTTTCAGATAGCAACTGAAGCAAAGATTTCCCTAACCCCATCACTTGTTTTGAGTACTCTATCATAATTTCCCTACAAATATAATAAGCTAAGGTGCATTACAAGGTGTAAGTTTTTCGGGGCATTAAATAAGATAAAAAAAAAAAATTGGTAATGTAAGTTTGCTCTATTTTGATTTTAGTCCAGTCAACTTTCATCAATTGAAATTAATCAGACAACAATTAGTTGTTTGACATTTAAACCCGATTAATTGGTTCTGGTGTTGAACACATGGTTGATGCTAAAATGACATTGTTTGATTTATTTACGTGGTAGGGTTTGATAGGTCAACTAGACGTTTCACCTCACACAACTGCTTACCGAACTAAAATATCAAGAAAAAATTAAAAGTTACGCGATTGTTTTTAATTTCTAAAAGTCAGTGCTCAAGATCCTCAACTAAATTTATTTTTAAAGAAAATTGATGTTTTCAGATAGAAGTTTTGAGAGTTCACGTTCTATTACTGACAACAAAGATGATTCAATTTCAAATTATTCACAGTATTTTATGCAAGTAATTTCCCTAAACTCTAAATAACATCTTGATGTCAAAAAAAAAAAAAAATAACATCTACAAGATACTCAAATATTTTCATACACAAACTTAATTAAACCAAGAATACATCAAAATCTGGCAGACTTTTGTACATCAAAATATTTGAATGCCTTCCGATTTAAAAATTATTTGAAACATAAATTTGAAAATAATTGAAAAAGATTGGTTAAAAAATTTGAAAAGATTTGAACGGAATTAATGTAATTAAAAATTTCCTTTATTATTTAAGGGTATACTTGTCAATACATACATTTCTTAATTCCAATAAATTTAAAAAAAACAACACTTATTGTAGAACGGAGGGAGTATTTATTTAATAAAAATTGTTAAAGAAGTGTTGTCCCTATATCTAAAATAAAATGAAAATTCTTTTCATTTGTATTACAGTACATTTTAAAGACTCGATTTAAAAACTGTAGTAAAAAATGTGCCCCAGAATTTTGGGTTTGGACTTTCCACGGTCTAACGTTATGGGTGAAGAAAAATATTGAAAATTTATTATAACGTACTTATAGTATCGAAAAAATATCAAAATTATTGAAATTTTCGATATATCGAATTATTTTGTACGGTGTCAAAAAAGACCATACTTCGATATTCCTGTATACCAAAAATTCGACATGAAATTGCACACTGGTATTATTATACCAAAAATTCGAAATACTGAAGTCATAAATTAAAATAAATTTAAAATAGTGGAGTACTAATTTCTAATCCTACTTCCCACCTACCCACGTGAGTTTTGTTCAAACAAACCCACCCCCAAAGTAACAGGCCCCAGATCAACCCTATTATCAATTTCTTCCCAATACAGAGACATAATTAAACACAATAATACACCAAAAACCAACGGATAATTAAACGCAAGAATACACTAAAATCTTGAGTCAGGACTTTCCACAGTCAACTTACCTGCAAACCGAAGGCAATTCTTCACTGTTAGGTGGATTAGGAGCACAATTATAGTAAAGCGTATCTCTCCAATTTGCCGCCGGTGAACTAAACAAGTCAAAATTGGATTGAAAGTAACATTTCTTGGTGGAATCTCTTGTATAATACTGCTTCTTAATCTCCGTTTCTTGCTCCATGAATCTTCCAACTCCGTCCATCATCTCCTCCAGAATTGCTGCAGGAATCCCGTGATTAACCACTTGGAAAAAACCCCATGTCTCTGCTGCTTCACGGACCCTATCAACTATCTTCGCACGGGCACTTGGATCTTCGTCGAAGCTCTCGAAATCTATTACGGGTAAATTGAAACGGATCTGGGTCGGATTGTTGATGTCTTTTAAACTTTTGGACGGATGGATGAAAATTCTTGGAAGTTTGGTAACTCCGGCGTCGAATAATCCTTTAACGCCGGATTTTGTATGGTCGAAGGCTTGTAATTCGGTTTTCCGATCGTATTCTTCAATTTTGCTTGCTTCCATGTTAATTTACTTTACTTTAGTTTAGTGCAATAATTCTAAATTAGATTGGGGTGGATCAGATCATTTTGTTATGTGCACAGGATAAACTAAAGCTAAAACAGTGGGTTCTTCATTTGATGAAGAAATGCATCGGGTTTGGTGAAGACGATAAAATTCTCGAGAAAGGGGACTGAAAGAGTATGAATGATCTAACGGTGGAAGAGTAGTGAGGAGGATTTATCCAGATGTTGATTTACTCTTTATTTATCTATTTTAGTAGTTTAATATTTCTGCACTTTAGTTCTTTAGAATATTTTAAATTACAAGAAGACAGTGGTCCCAATTAATTGTTATTATCATGGATGAAAATATTCGGAAATATCTCCGATATATCCTCGATATATCCATTTTTCGAAGTCACTATATCGATATTGGAAATAACCGATATTTTCACGACATTTGTAAAAAAATTAAAAATATCGATAAATATCGGTAGACAATAATAATATCGAGCCTAATATCGGTAAAATATCGAGAAAATATCGGAAAATATCGAAAAAATGTCGATAAATTTCGAAAAATATTGATAAACGTCATACGAAATAACATTGTATATTATATTTTATATAAATTTATCACTGATATAAAACGTATTCAAATTATTTTGTTGATTTTATGTACTAAAGGCTTGTTATTAAATTTTTACAATTTTTAAAATTTACCGATATCGATATTCGATATCGATATATCTATCGATATTTCCATAAATTTAAGGTCTCGATATTTCCACCGATATCGATATTTTCATCCTTGGTTATTATGTCAATTAGTACTATTAATATTCTCTCTCAAAATTCCCCTCCTTTCTTCATCTCACTATCTTCAATCTTATATCTAAAGTTATACAAAAATTATAAAAAAATTGAATGTCTTGTTTCAAGCTAGTCTGGAACACATTTGGACCAAAGTGTACCCTGAATTTTGATAATAAAAAATTCTGCTTAATTTTTGTCTTTATTCGAATGGTCTGACCGGATGGAATCGGGGATTCTGATTGGATTTTATTTATTTATACTAGTATTTCACCCGTGCGATTAGGACTGAAAACGAGCCCAAACAAACCAAACACTACTATGTACAAGCTCGGCTCGAATTTCAAGGTTTTGAAACTCGGCTCGGCTCGAGCTGAAGCGAGCCATAAATCTAGTGTTTGAACTCGGCTCGAATGAAGGTGAGCTTGTTCATAAGCTGCTCGGCTCAATTGTGACACAATGGTGCAGTCAACTAAAACCTTTCAGACTGCAATACACTTTTCCTGCACTGTTGTAGTCCTATTTTCTCTGCAATGCTGCTGCCTGCTGTTCTTTTTTGCTGCAATGTTGCAGCCTACAATCCTTTTTTATGTTATTGTCCTGTTTTCTACCGTGGGCCACATGACACGCAGTGCTTATAAATGGTAATTAAATCAAATACAATCTGTAAGGCATCTCCAATGCATAGCTAAAAACTCTAATTGCCTCCAAATTTCTCTCTAATGCATCAGCAAAACTGGTGGCAATTTGCCACGATCCAAAATTTGGTGGCAAATTTGCCACCAACTCAAAGTTAGACTCAAAAAAAAAAAAAAATCTGCCATTTTACCTCCACAATTCATTTTTTCAACTGTTTATATTTTTTTTCATTTTCTTTATTAATTTATTGTTCAATTTATTTAGAATTTATTATTTTATAATTATTATTTAAATTAAATAATGAAACAATTTTAAATTTTATGATTAACAATTATGAAATATTTAAAAATTGAAAGCATATAATTTAATTGTAAGACAACATTAATAATTTATATTATAAAATATAATAGAAAATAAAACATACATATTATAAATATAAATTACAAAATACAATACAATAAAAATATACACACTATGAATTTAAATTACAAAATACAATAGAAAATTAACTAAGAAAACATAAATACTAAATTTAATACTCCGTACAACATAAGTAAACATAAATAAGCAAATGAAATACAAATTAAACATAAATACTAGGAATTTTAATAATAATACAACATATTGTTTTTTTATATTTTTATATTAAATATAACATTTTTTTTAATTAATTTGATTTAAATATAAATATGAAATTATATATCCAGTGATAAACAAATATTTAATAAAAGATAACATTAAAAATGTTTTTTTAGAATATGAGTTAAAATTTTAGTTTAATGATTGGAGATAATTTTACTGTTTGACTCAAATATGGTGGCAAATTGGTGATTTTTGTGACAATTTGAGTCCAAGGATTGGAGATGGCCTAATAAAACAAGTAAACAACTCCAATATACTATTTAATTAAGAAACAATGAACAAGTCTGATAATTAAACAACTCAAATATTCTATTAAGCAACTCCAAAATTCATTATAAAATTGAGTCTCATTACACCAAAGAAAAAAAATGCATAATCTAATAAAAAGCTTAACACAATGCTTAAAAATCCATTATTTGGGATCAATTCACCACTATAAACAAATCAAAATAATACATTACAAATAAAATAACAAAGGATATAATATATATGTCAAATTGATAACAAATGTCAAATACCAAATAGATTCAACAGATAACACTGATATTCTTCAATTCTTCACTCATAACAAATGTCGAACAGATGCCAAACAGATTCAACACTTATACTCTATTTTCTGGCTAATGAAAATATATTTTCATCAATAAAAAAAAAGTAGTAGCAGATGATGTGAATGTAAGGTTAAACAAAATTTTATTGCAAACTGATCATAACAAATTTATAATGCAAATTAACTTGATATGAATGTAACATAGTAACAGTAGCAAATGAAATAATCTTATGGAGTAAAATAGATGAAGAACTATCCTAAGTATATTATCAAACACTTGGTGTGCATTACTTGAATGAAGGAATTTTGAAAAATATTGATGGGTAGAATCAAAAACTCATTCAAAGAAATACGTGAAGTAGATGAGATTGAGAAAGTTTATGTAAGTGTAGTGTGTTCAGGAAAACAATCAACCCCCAATTTTATAGCAACAATGCGTCTCTTGGTTTTCAATTTTCATTATTCCATATGAAGTTTCCACTTTCCAATTTAAATATTAATTGCAGACGGTTTGATTCTCAAAATCTTTAAATGCACCAGAAACTCATCTATCAATACCGATGTATGCACCATTAAAACAAAGAAAACTTAGAAAAGTAAACTAACTCACGAGCTTGACGAATCGAACAACATGTTGTCCGAGCTCGGCTCGAATTTTCTATCGAACACAGAATGGTGTTCAAGCTCGGTTCAAGATGAAGGCGAACGATCTCAAACGAGTCACCGACGAGCCGAGCGACGAGTTGCTCGAATTGATTTACAACCCTACGTGCGATGCACGATTTAAGAATTTATTTTTTATAATTATCGTAAAATTAATATTATGCAACTAATAAATTGTTATTTACTTATTTACAAATTATGTATATTATTATAAAGACCCAATTGCATTACACCCAATAATTTTTTGCTAAAGTTGCACTTAAATTGCTGTACTATATCATTTTTTCCATATAAAGGCATTCACAAAATGAAGTGATCTTATGCTATTGTAAAAAATATGTTAATTAGTTTGGTTGAGGTGCGAGAATCTTTATTTTCCTGCTTATGAAATTTTACCTTGATTAGAGGTGTGACTCATAATATTTTTCTGTTTAATAGAGAATGTGGAACTGAAAATTAATTTTTTTTTTGCCTTAACTTAACTTTAGTTTGAGAACGATTGGTAAAGTAGTTTGACAAATAACTTAATGAATTATTGGATTTTGCAGGCCTTTGGTTGTGCATTTGCAAGTTTAAATTGAATCAAGAGAGGAATGATTCCGTAGGCTGGAAAGGTTCGAAGAATAAGAGTTTCAACACAAAAGATATGTATAACATCATAGTGAAGATGATGCAGGGGGAAGGCATATGAATAAAGGAATATGTATAAAATATGAATATACGAAGAACACACACTATCCGTTGATTCTACGAATACCCGAAAAAGTGGTAAAAATTTAGATACGTTGATTCACACAGAATACCGTAAAAGAGATCCTGAGATAAACTCTCGTTTTTTTTTTATTAATCAAATCACCTCTAAAAAACATTCTAAGAACAAGAATAAATAGTTTTCATCACATAAAGCCTAATTAGGCACATAACATGTTTGGGCTTTATTACCGAAAATAAAGACAATAATTAAAAGTAATTGCTAAATTAAAGAAGGTAGCCACACTATACGTTGATTCTACGAATACCCGAAAAAGTGGCAAAAACTCAGATACGTTGATTCACACAGAATACCGTAAAAGAGATCCTGAGATAAACTCTCGTTTTTTTTTATTAATCAAACCACTTCTCAAAAACATTCTAAGAACAAGAATAAATAGTCTTCATCACTTAAACCCTAATTAGGCACATAACATGTTTGGGCTTTATTACCGAAAATAAAAACAATAATTAAAAGTAATTGCTAAATTAGAGAATGTAGCCATAAATACTCCAATCACGTCTTAATTGTTGCCAATTGATCTCCATCAATCTCCATCATCTCTGCCAATGTAGGAAAGATTCGTCCTCGAATCGAAAGCCTGAAGAACGCATCGGGATCGATCCGCCACAACATCCTTAGAGTAACAAATATGTAGTTTGTGTATTGGCATATCGTTCCCCATATAGTTTGCATATTGCTCCTTCGAAGACACGAACGCCAAATAAAATTGTGGTGTGGGACACGCATCCTCTAATGAATTAACCACGACAAAAGACACCTGTAAAAATGACACAAGCATTGCACCATCTTTAACAAAAGAAGGGGTGTCATAGTGAATAATGACCTCGTCATCAAATTTTGAAGGACCCTCAGAGTCTCCAATCGTATACATTAAATCTTCAAAAATAACACTTTTCACGAAAAGATCATCCACCTCTTCATCAAAAATTGGTGGACCCTCATAGCCCACATTGACATCATCATATGTATCTGAAAAGCTATCAGAAAACAAATTTTGAGTGATATTGACATCCATAGTGGCTTGATCAATGTGAATCAACATATTAGGAGCGTTGACTGGACTCTGAATACCAACTGATGCAGGGGGAAGGCATATGAATAAAGGAATATGTATAAAATATGAATATACGAAGAACACACACTATCCGTTGATTCTACGAATACCCGGAAAAGTGGCAAAAACTCAGATACGTTGATTCACACAGAATACCGTAAAAGAGATCCTGAGATAAACTCTCGTTTTTTTTTTTATTAATCAAATCACCTCTCAAAAACATTCTAAGAACAAGAATAAATAGTCTTCATCACATAAACCCTAATTAGGCACATAACATGTTTGGGCTTTATTACCGAAAATAAAGACAATAATTAAAAGTAATTGCTAAATTAGAGAAGGTAGCCATAAATACTCCAATCACGCCTTAATTGTTGCTAATTGATCTCCATCAATCTCCATCAGAAGATTGGGGCACCTGACGACGATGTTGCTGCCTTCTGGCCGAAGCTATGGTGGAAGTATATCCTTGCTAAGGTGACGACATTGGTGTGGAAAGCACTGCACGAAAGAATGGCAACATCAGATAATCTCCTTAAAAGAGGCGTTAACCCGGAAGGCCTTAACACTCAATGCATTTGCTGTGGTTCTTCCCCTGAAACTGTGAGACATCTATTCTTAACTTGTCCTCTGGCTCTCAGGGCGTGGGCAATGGTTTGCGATTGGGTGCAAAGTCCACTGATATATTCTTCAACCATGAGTGATCACATGGTGGAATTTTGCAATGCTTCCCAAAAAGCTAAGAGAAGGAAAGTTTTGGGGCTAATATGGCAATGCTTCATTTGGAAATATTGGCACTGTCGCAATGATTTTATTTTCAATGGGAAGACTCACACAACAGAGGAAATAGTGGATAGTATCAAATTTAGCACTTGGAAATGGTTAAAGGCATACAACAAAACTTCTTATTCCTTTCACGATTGTGATTTAGAGCCCCGGCTATGCCTCGATATTTAGAATCTCAGTAATGTAATCAGTCGTTTGTAACGGGATTTGAGTACCCCTTGTACTCAGAATTGATATAAACACACCATCTTTACTTTTCAAAATAATAATAATAATAATAATAACTTAATAATAGAAATATACATGATATTAAAGTACACATGGCTCTCAACAACTGTCAATAATTAAATTTAATGATGTTAATGTATACATTGCGGTTGGCATATGGATATGCATTATTTGGGTCATTTGGAAATGACGCAATGATTTGGTGTTCAATAATGCTCAATGGGAGGAAGGAAAGCTCATTGACGAAATAAAAAGCAGGACATGGAGCTGATTTTCACATTTAAATCCGGTGATACGATCGACGGACTTTAGGGAATGGTTGTCTGAACCGAGAAGATGCTTCATTCCAAAAATTTGAACCACGTTTTACTTGTTTTTCTATTTCCTACTGATGCATAGCAATCATCTTGCCTGCTTACTACTCTCTTGGTACTACTGATTTCAATAAATGGTTTCATGTTTGTCTAATTAAAAAAAATGTATGTTAACATTAGTTGACTGAGGAAAACAAATTATTTAAAAATAAAAATACCCTGAATAAATATTTTGACATTTATGTTATGTTACCTGGGTAATCTGATCTGCTATTTGGATACCTCAACTCCTCAAGGTCCATTACAATTTTCTGCAAGCCTCTCATTCCATGAAGAGATTCATTACTTGAAAGCTAACAAAAAATCACAAGGTGGCCATATGTATAAGTTCACCTACTTTTCAAGCACGTAACTACCTTAATATAATTTCAGAAATATAATTTTTAATATCATCTCATTAATATATATAGGCAAGGTATTCAAAATTTACAAAATAACCCCTTCATAAATCTTGTATATGAAAGTTCATTAAGTATTCACCTCATCAGAACCTCGTAGTAATGCAAAAATTAAAAGGAAAAGATAACAAAGAGTAAGAAATCTATTATTACTTAGCTCACGTTTAATATACCTGTAAACAAAACAAAAAATATATCAAATTTTGTTACTCCAGTAATCAACTTTAACACTATACAACAGCTCATCGTGTTTGGACTCTTTGCAATATGTTACTTCAGCAAAAGGCGCCTTATACGCTATTTCCAACGCAGAAGCAAGTTCTGCGCGCGTCTCTTCCAATAAGGGGCAAGTGAATGAAGCAAGATAATCATCCACACTTTCAAATGACTCTGGAATTCTCTCCACCTAAATGTGAAAAGAAAATAAAGCTCATGAGTGAAATTTCCTTTAGATTGAAACACTACTTTTACGAGACAAGAACATTCCCACAATTCTTCCAAGCACTAAGGCCCAGTTTGGTAGGGTTGATTAGCCTATGATAGATGTTAAATCACATTTTCGACTGCGTGTATACCAAATGACTGAAAACACACACAATTTCCATTTCCAAGTAAACAAGTCCAGAAGATCTAAACAAAATGTGCTTCATTAGCAGATTAAACACACATGCAACAAAAAATTTAAGCTAAAAAATCAAATTAGACAGGCCAATACACACTATTATAGTGTGCACTAAAATAGTTTCATCACATGACTGAATTTCCATTTCCGATTCAATCAAGACAGATATCTCAACATAACTACAAAAAGGGTGTAAAATGATTATCCGACCATATATAAAACTTATATTGTGCACTAAAATAGTTTCAACACACACATTTGGTGTGTGTATAAGTGAACACAAAAATTATTGATTAGTGTTTGGCCTTATTGTATCGACACGATAGTGACAAAAAAATTCATATCGAATTTGTGTCAATTAGTTAAACACGATAAAATTAAAATATTAACTTGTTAACAACTTATTACATGTTATTGATCTAATAAGAAACGACGTGATAATAACTCATACTTCTATTTGATAATAATATAATAAGACACGACAATTTATTTCAAATAGTTTTTGTTAGTATATTGAAATGTACTTTTAAATTTATTTATTTTCTTATCGTGTTGTATCGCGACGATAATATCATATTATTATCGTGTCGACACACAATTTTTGTATTCGTGTTTTATCATTATTATGATGTGTCATATTGTATTGACATGAAATATGACACGATAGTACAATTTATGGATGGTTGGATTTTTCATTTCAATGATATAATTAATAATGAGGTAGTCTTATATGAAAATGTCTCACGAATTCGTTAAACGTATCTTATTTTGACCCACAAATCTGAAACATATAAGTGACAATCGAATTTTATAAATCCACTCCATGTTCAGGAGCCCAAGCCCACCCGGCAGCAACATTGGGGTTGTCAAGTCCACAACCCCACATTTAAAATGTGGTTATTGAGAAAAATGTTAGACTTATTTTTTTCTATAAATTACAGATATAAGAATTAAAATAAAATAAAGTATACAATGTAGTATTTTCTACAAAAATAAAATTAGTTAGTGGATAATTTTGTTAAAAAAAGAAATAATATTTTCATGTACTTATTAATTGAACTAATGCAAAATAAAAATGATATCTTATCAATAATTAAAAAGTGATAACAATTAACTTTAAAAATTAAAATAATTAGAAAAGATACTCATGTCGACTAACAAGTGGAGTATAATTTTATTCATTAATTCATAATAAAAAAGTGATGCGATAATATTTATTCAAAAGTGATATTGTTTAAATAAATAGTGATAGTCACTTTTTTGATAAATTCATTATCACTTTTTGAATAGAAATAATTATATAAAGTAAAAAGCCGACAACAACTAACTCTAAAAACTAACACAATTAATAAGCATGCCCAGTAACATATAATCTTATTTATTAACTCAAATTTAAAAAGTGACAATGTTTATGCAAGAATGATAGTCACTTTTCATAAAAAAAAAACATTGTAATTTTTAATTAAACTTTTATCACTTTTTTAATAATGATATTCTTTCAAGTAAAAATAATAATTAACTTAAAATTTTGATATAATTAGTAAAGTAAATCGTGATGAATTAGTGATAAATGCGTTGTCAATTGAATAGAAAGTTTTTTTAATCATTGGTAAGTAAATAGTATGTATTTTTGTTTTTTAAGTTTACAAATATTTATCATGATAATTAGTTATATACTTTCTCAATTTTTTAATAAATGTCACTTTGACTTTTAAACTATTTTTAAAATTCATGTCTTTCTGATTTTTTGTTATTTAATTTTATCTATTTTACCTTTATTCATTTACCACTTTTCATAAATAAATTTCATAAATTTATAGTCTTAATTTAAAAAATAACAAATTGTCCACTATATTTTCTCGGTAGTTTCATGTCACGCCATCCAATTAGTTTCATGTCACGCCATCCAATTGTTTTCCAAAATATTGTGATTATTATTAATATTGCATTCAATTGCTTTTCAAGATATTATGATTATTTTTTTAATTTTTGTTTATAGCATAATTGAGGAGTCACTCATAACAACAATGTTTCGTCATATAGTTGGATACAAGTTCCAAGCACAATTTTTTTTTTCACAAGAGAATCTGAATCTATTTGCTTCCAATTCAATTGATGCGTTATACAACACATCTTTTTCGTTAAAATTATAAAAAAATTTGGCATTCATTGAGTAGGTGTCATAAAAACAATGTTTTAAACATATCAAAAAAAAACCACATAAATATTTTTGCGTCCAATTTGATTGAATATAGTAACATAAATAGTCTGCAAAAATCATGAAACACCATAAATATTTTTTATATCATAATTGATTTAGTTTATGAATAGTATCTACATTCTTGTCCACATTCTTTTTTAAATAAAATTTCTATATCAAAATTAGTTATTGCATATTTATAATTAATGAAATGTACTATAGATCACAATTTATAATCTTAATTTATTATAAAAAGCCAAAGGGGCCATTTGGTTGGAATTTCTTTTAGGCTCCATTTGAATGAGGGAATTTGGTCTATGGATTTTAAATCCACAATCCAAATTCACTACACTTGTTTGGATTATGAATGAATTTCAAATACTTAGGTTTGTACTCACACACTTTTTAGTTAAAATTGAGAGGATTTCAAATCCTCACTAAAACCATATCATTTAAAATCCATGTATTTTTAAAAACATTCATTTGAAATGTCTCATCAAATCAAATTCTCATATCCAAACACAACCTTATTTACTTCTTTCTCAACTACAGGCATTGGTATCACATTTGTGTTCTCAGTTTAATAGACATGCAATCCTTAAAAATAAGACACTTCATCCCTTAATACTTGCTTTAGAAATGCTTAGAGCAGAAGAATTGAAATTGTAATTTGCTTCTTATTAAGTTGTTGTTCTAAGTTTTAAAATTTTAATTGATTTTTGAATTTTTGGAAATTCAAATAACTTTAAACACTTAGGTCTGGAAATCTTGTATCTCTCTTGCCATCTTTGCACTTAGTATGATTATCAAAACCCCATATAATTGAACATTTTGGTGAGACTAGCCTTGAAGTTGAAGATAAGAAGAAGGGGAATAAAAGAATAGCAAAGGGAAATTAAAGTTTGTTTTCCTTTATTTGAAACATGATTCAGTCGGAGCTTCATAAGTGATGCAGCGGAGGAAGCGTATAAAATATGAAATACGAAGAACACAAAAGAAACACA
Source organism: Galeopsis tetrahit (assembly GCA_963675135.1). Lineage (NCBI taxonomy): Eukaryota > Viridiplantae > Streptophyta > Magnoliopsida > Lamiales > Lamiaceae > Galeopsis > Galeopsis tetrahit. The sequence continues at coordinate 2,669,618 of OY776130.1, forward strand.
CTAACTCCGTTGATTCTACGAATACCCGGAAAAGTGGTAAACTCAGATACGTTGATTCACACAGAATACCGTAAAAGAGACCTTGAGATAAACTCTCGTTTTTTTTTTATTAATCAAATCACCTCCCTTACAATGCGAAACACCAAACCTATAAATAAGCAAATTCAAAACCCTAGTCCTAAGACCCAACACTATCGTGGGCTTATAATACTGAAATAGGAAATAACAATTATAATTAAAATACAATCAAATCACGCCATTAATTTATAATCCTTCCTTAATTGCTCCTAATTGATCTCCATCATTCTCACCCGGTTGAAAACGATTCGTCCTCGAATCGCTGCTAGCTTCATCCTCATTGTAAAGGTACGAAGACGAGCTGGAACATCTTTGTACTCTTTTGACCACAAAATAATATCAATTTGACATTCCGTCTCACAAGCAGTGTGGTTTCCATCACCAGAAGTAAATAACACGAAATATTTTTTTTCAACCCTCATTGATGAATCAAGGATATTGGGATGAACATCCTCAATTATAAAAATATTTTCATTTTCCTCGTATAAATTTGGGGGGCCAATATCGTCAACGTCAACATCATCAACCATAATATTGGCAAACTCATGAAAAATGGGTGGTACATCATAACCACAAATGTCATCCGAATATTCATAAAAAATTGGTGGTCCATCATAACCACAATCTTCATCGAAAATTGGTGGTCCATCATAACCACAATTTTCATCAGAATATTCATAAAAAATTGGAACCATCATCAAGAATCGTACCTAATCTCTGATAACCAACTGATGCAGCGGAGGAAGCGTATAAAATATGAAATACGAAGAACACGAAAGAAACACACTAACTCCGTTGATTCTACGAATACCCGGAAAAGTGGTCAAACTCATATACGTTGGTTCACGAAGAATACCGTAAAAGAGATTTTGAGATAAACTCTCGTTTTTTTTATTAATCAAATCACTTCTTTACAATGTGAAACATCAAAGCTATAAATAAACAAACTTTAAAACCCTAATCTTACGGCCCAACACTGTCGTGGGCTTATACCGAAAAGGAAAATTAATTCAAAAAGAAACTACTGGAAAAATTAAAAACTTAACCAAAAATAACATCTAATTAACATTAAAATTAAGAACATAATTGCCAATTAATCTGCATCACCTCTCTCGGGGTTGGAAAGATTCGTCCTCGAATCGAAAATCTGAAGAGCGCGTCGGGATCGATCCGCCACAACATCCTTAGAGTAACAAATATGTAGTTTGTGTATTGGCATATCGTTCCCCATATAGTTTGCCTATTGCTCCTTCGAAAACACGAACACCAAATAAAGTCGTGGTCTGGGGCACACATCCTCATATGAATTAACCACGACAAAAGACACCTGTAAAAATGATACAAACATTGCACTATCTTTTAAAAATGAAGAGTCGTCATAGTGAATAATGACCTCTTCATCAAATTTTGGAGGACCCTCATCGTCTCCAACCATAGATATCAAATCTTCAAAAATATCACATTTCACGAAAAGGTCATCCACCTCTTCATCAAAAATTGGTGGACCCTCATAGCCCACATTAACATCATCATATGTATCTGAAAAGCTATCAGAAAACAAATTTTGGGTGAGATTGACATTCATGGTGGCTTGATCAATGTGAATCAACATATTAGGAGCGTTGACTGGACTCTGAATACCAACTGATGCAGCGAAGAAAACGTATAAATAAAGAATAATAAAGAAGATATATAAAGAATACAAAAGAACACACTATCCGTTGATTCTACGAATACCCGAAAAAGTGGTAAACTCAGATACGTTGATTCACACAGAATACCGTAAAAGAGACCTTGAGATAAACTCTCGTTTTTTTTTTATTAATCAAATCACCTCCCTTACAATGCGAAACACCAAACCTATAAATAAGCAAATTCAAAACCCTAGTCCTAAGACCCAACACTATCGTGGGCTTATAATACTGAAATAGGAAATAACAATTATAATTAAAATACAATCAAATCACGCCATTAATTTATAATCCTTCCTTAATTGCTCCTAATTGATCTCCATCAATAAGCCTATGGATAATATAATAGTAAATGAGATTCGTATCATTCATATAAGTTCTTGCAAAATATTAATCTTGCAATTTAAAATGCAGCAAAGCAGAAGTACCATCAAGACCTTTCGCACGAAAGAAGTTAGTATACTCCCTCACAGTGGTTGCTTTATACTTGGGTGGATTATCTTCTGACAAAAGCTCCTTAATCGGTGCACACACAATCGAGTTCGGGCCCGAATCTCTTCCAAAGAAGCTGGCAATAGAGATTCTTGGGCCGGCCTTGCTTGCCAACACTCTGTGCTCCGCACTCTTAAACTTATCATTTGTTACCAGCTGTAATAATAATCAAACATAGAAATAAAAAGGATTGTTGAATCATCGTATATCTTTCTATGTAACGGAACACAAACAATTACCTGAAGAATATCTCCAATGTTGACTATTAAGGCCCCCGGAACAGGAGGAACATTGACCCACTGGTCCTGATGTCGAACCTGAAGGCCACCTATGTTGTCCTGTAGAAGCACGGTCAGAAAGTCGTTGTCTGAATGTCTAGTCGTGCCAAATGTGAGATCGGGCTCTGGACATGCTGGAGAGTAATGGGAGATAAGGAGTTGTGATTCAGCAGATTCCATATCTATGAGGTGGTTCTTGCTTAGTCCAAGACTTTCAGATAGCAACTGAAGCAAAGATTTCCCTAACCCCATCACTTGTTTTGAGTACTCTATCATGATTTCCCTACAAACATAATAAGCTAAGGTGCATTACAAGGTGTAAGTTTTTTTTTATAAAATTTTGTAGTTTTTCGGGGCCACAAATAAGATAAATTTGGTAATGTAAGTTTACTCTATTTTGATTTTAGTCCAGACAACTTTCATCAATTGAAATTAATCCGACAACAATTAGTTGTTTGACATTTAAACCCGATTAATTGGCACTGGTGTTGAACTTGAACACATGGTTGATGCTAACGTGACATTGTTTGATTTATTCACGTGGTAGAATTTGATAGGTCAACTGAATGTTTCACCTCACACAACTGCTTACCAAGCTAAAATATCAAAAAAAAAAAAAAAAAATTAAAAATTACGCGATTATTTTCAATTTCTAAAAGTAAGTGCTCAAGATCCTCAACCAAATTTATTTTTAAAAAAAAACTGTCGTTTTCAGACAGAAGTTTGAGAGTTCACTTTCTATTGCTGACAACAAAGATGATTCAATTTCAAATTATTCTCAGTATTTTATGCAAGTAATTTCCCTAAACTCTAACTAACATCTACAAGCTAGATACTCAAATATTTTCATACAGAAACATAATTAAACCAAGAATACATCAAAATCTGGCAGACTTTTTTGTACATCAAAATATTTGTAGTAGTAATAATTAAACCAAGAATACAAACATAACTGAAGGCCAGATTTTAAAAAAATTATAAAAAAAAAATTGCCTACTTTTATGGATGTTCGTGGGCTAATTTAATAAATTTTGATTTATTTAATAAAAAATGTTAAAGAAGTGTTGTCCCTATATCTAAAATAAAATGAAAATTCTTTTCATTTGTATTGCAGTACATTTTAAAGACTCGATTTAAAAACTGTAGTAAAAAATCTGCCCCAAAATTTTGGGTTTGGACTTTCCACGGCCTAACGTTATGGGTGAAGAAAAATATTGAAATTTTATTATAACGTACTTATAGTATCGAAAAAATATCAAAATTATTGAAATTTTCGATATTTCGAATTATTTTGTACGGTATCAAAAAAGACCATACTTCGATATTCCTGTATACCAAAAATTCGACATGAAATTGCACACTGGTATATACCAAAAATTCGAAATACTGAAGTCTTAAATTAAAATAAATTTAAAATAGTGGAGTACTAATTTCTAATCCTACTTCCCACCTACCCACGTAAGTTTTGTTCAAACAAACCCACCCCCAAAGTAACAGGCCCAAATCAACCCTATTATCAATTACTCCCTCCGTCCCATATTAATTTTCATAGGTAGATGGGCACGAATATTAAAAAGTGTAATGATGAGTAGAGTTTTGAGGGGTAATTTTGTAAAACTTTATGTATAAAGTAAATAAATGAGTTGACTTTTGTGTATGTGTAGAGAAAAAATAATGACATTTATGTAAAAGGATATTGTGAGGGTGAAGTTTATAAAGGGTTTTCCATTTAAAGGGTGTGAAAGTTATTGTGGGACGTCCTAAAAAGAAAAATGTAAAAGTTATTGTGGGATGGAGGGAGTACTTCCCAATACAGAGACATAATTAAACACAATAATACACCAAAAATCTACAGATAATTAAACGCAAGAACACACTAAAATCTTGAGTCAGGACTTTCGACAGTCAACTTACCTGCAAACCGAAGGCAATTCTTCACTATTAGGTGGATTAGGAGCACAATTATAGTAAAGCGTATCTCTCCAATTTGCTGCCGGTGAACTAAACAAGTCAAAATTGGATTGAAAGTAACATTTCTTAGTAGAATCTCTTGTATAATACTGCTTCTTAATCTCCGTTTCTTGCTCCATGAATCTTCGAACTCCGTCCATCATCTCCTCCAGAATTGCTGCAGGAATCCCGTGATTAACCACTTGGAAAAAACCCCATGTCTCTGCTGCTTCGCGGACTCTATCAACGATCTTCGCACGGGCACTTGGATCTTCGTCGAAGCTCTCGAAATCTATTACTGGTAAATTGAAACGGGCTTGAATCGGATTGTTGATATCTTTCAAACTTTTGGACGGATGAATGAAAATTCTTGGAAGTTTGGTAACTCCGGCGTCAAATAGTCCTTTAACGCCGGATTTTGTATGGTCGAAGGCTTGTAATTCGGTTTTCCGATCGTATTCTTCAATTTTGGTTGCTTCCATGTTAATTTACTTTACTTTAGATGGGGGTGGATCAGATCATTTGGACCAAAGTGTACCCTGGTTTTTTATAATAAAAAATTCTGCTTAATTTTTGTATTTATTCGAATGGTTTGACGGGATGGGATCGGGTTCGACTGAATTTTATTTATTTATATTATACTCTATTATATTCGTTTCATAATTTCTTTTACATGTTTAGTAACACACAAAATAAAAAAATTGAATTTTGTAGAGTAATTTTATAAAGTTTTATATATAAAATAAAAAAATGAGTTGACTTATGCGTTAGGGTGTCGAAAAGAAAAGTGTGAAAGTAATCGATGATGGAGGAAGTGAGTATTGTTTTGTTATTTTTAACGTTTTATTCATTTTTAGTTTTGTTTACACCCTAGATTTTTTATTTTATTATTTCAGACTTATTAAAATTTAGTTATTTTTTTTAAACAGAGTCTAAAATACAAATTAAAATTAATTTATCATCAATGGTATATATACTCTAAAAATGGAGTATTATTTAATTTCAATTAAAATTAAATTATATATTAATTTACAAATTTCTAAATACTTATTTGTAAATAATAACATTTAATTTGTATATTTACATTGTCTTTCATTAGAAATTAAAAAAAATCTTCAATCCTCTTTTGCTCTTGAATCTTTAGACAATAACATATACTGTAAATCGATCAAATGTAAAACTGGTTTGGGAAGATATCCGTCGGGCAGTGTTTGATCAGAATTACTCCACATCATTCGTGAAATGAATATTTTATCGTCAATATTTCTTTCAAAAATTATTTTTGCTTCGAAAATGTGATACAAATACAATAAAAAATTATTTCTTCAATATTTATGTGTCTTACTTATAACCAACTCAAATGTTGCGCAATAAAGATTACAATAAAAATTGAAGCAAACTAAAAATCGGACCGAAACTATCATTTCAAATTAATGACAACTTTTATAAATTTAATAAAACCCACATATGTAACCTTCAGCCTGATTTTAATTCATGCACATGCGTAAGCCTTCATCCTTCAACCTAATTTAATTAAGGTTTTATAATTCAAATGAAACTGCTCGAATTTTAATTTATTTTGGCGGTTTCAATTTTAATTTATTTCGATAGTTACGAATAGAAAAATTCGAGCCAAAAAGTAGTTTATTCTTTTATATACAATTTCTCATTTAATATTTTTTAATATATGACAAAAACCACTTCATTTTTTTTTACTCAAATTTCGCGTTCCGACTAGTTACTCAGTATTTACCTATAAATATATCTAAAAGTGTCCCTCATTGTTACAAGAAGAAACACCAAACACACTTAAATCTTGCTATTTCTTAATTTAATTTTCTTCTACACGTAGAGAATGAGTAGTGTAAACTGGAAATTAGTTTTTTTATTTTTATTTTTTATTTTTTTTGTACTATTAATACTCGTATTGTTCTTATTCACTCCATTAATGAGGGACGTCCGTAGCGGTGAGAACCATGAGGTTCCATTCACACGCCTTCAAAATGCATCGCAAAAACGGGCAGGTAATTACGAATTACGAGTGCGTATTTTCTTTGTTCTAAATCAGTTTTTATATATATATTTTTTATTTAAAGTTTAAAGGACCTCAATGTCCTTACTTTATCACATTTTCTTAATCTGAGACGGACAGAGTAACATTTATTATCAAATATATTATTTTTGAACTAATTATTATCACAATCAACGTGTTATGTTTTATTTCAGTTTGCGTAGACGGAAGTCCAGCAGGTTACTACTATGATCCCGGGTCCGGAGCAGGGAGCAATAGCTGGATAGTTTACCTTATGGTACGTACGTATTAAACATGTGTAAATCGGAATCGGATGAACAACCTTCGGTTTGGCTGAACCGTCGATTTCGATTCGAAAATCTTATGAACCGAAATCTTAAAATGGTGGTTCGGTTTTGATTCGTGATTTTATGAACCGCCAATTTTTACGGTTTTGATTTTATTTTAATATAAAATTCTTCTATTTTCTAAACTTGTAAATTTCTAAATTGTAATTCTGGTAGGTCGTGTATAAATAAATAAGTATAAATTTAAGTTGTATACTTTGTATTAAATTCTAGTAATGCATTTAAAAAATAAAAAAAAAGATAAAACGAAAAAAATGAGCAGGGAAATAATAATCAAAACCGTAAAACAGGGGGTTAAAAAACTGAACCGTAACCGATTCGATTTCGATTCAGTTATAGTTTAAAATTTTAAAAAACCGTAACCATTGATTTATAACCGGATGCACTTGTCTAGTACATATAGCCTCTCCTTCTTACATTTATACCAAAAAAATCTGTTTTAGTATCCAATTTTTTTCTAAGGTTTGCTCAAAACTTTTAATTATTACTCTCAAGTTTCTTGGTAAGTTTCATAGGTAAATGACACATATTAAGAAAATGTATCAGGAGTAGTATTAAGTAAATAATTTTATAAACTTTTATATACTCTCTCCGTCCAATTTTATTATGCCCACTTCTTCGGACACGGGTTTTAATGAATATTGATTAGTTTATTCATAAAGTAGATAAGTTGAGGGTATGATGGGGTATTGTGGGGTCCATTTATAAATAAATGATTGTTTATGAATAAAGTGAATGATAAAATGGATAAATAAGTTATGGTAGAGGGTGGAGATAAAGTAGTATGAATAGTATTGTTTCCAAAAAGGGTATGTGCATAATAAAATTTGACAACCAAAAAAGGAAAGTGGGAATAATGAAATTGGACGGATGATGAAGTAGTATGTATTTTTGTTTTTTATTAATAATTTTCAATAAAACATATATTTTTAATTAATTTATTAAAAATATATATTTTTTTAATATTTATAATGGGTTACATGACTAATGTTTGTGTGGGCCGTTGAAGGGGTGAGGGGTGGGCTGGAATGAATTGAGGGTAGGTGGTTCACCCCCCCCAACTTATATATTAATGGGTCAAATAAAGATTTGTCACGTGATCCGTGAGACGGTTTCACACAAATTTTTAATTTTTTAAGTTTACAAATATTTATCATGATAATTAGTTATATACTTCCTCGATTTTTAAATAAATGTTACTTTGACTTTTGAACTATTTTTAAAATTCATGTCTTTCTAAATTTATAATTTGTATAACCTCTCCTTCATACATTTATAAATTTATAATTTGTGAATATGTTGGTGTAGGGTGGTGGATGGTGCCCTAACATTAAATCGTGCCAACTTTCAAAAGGAAGCCCACTTGGCAGCACCAATAACTTAACTACCACTCCCTTTGAAGGGATCCTCAGTTCCAATAAAACTGTCAATCCAGGTACTATTAATATGAGGGTATGAAAGACTTTTAATAATAAAATAAAAAATAAAGTAATAACATGTGATGTAATTTTGAGATGTTTGAAATGTATAGTTTAAAATGAAAAAATGTTTTATTGCTAAATAAGAAAATGTTCGATCTAAATTAAAACATCCATTTTGAGCAAATGAACAATTTAAATTGGGACGGAGGGAGTATCAGTTTTGTTATGGTATTTTTTTTATGAAATATTTATATATTAAAGTGTAAAGTGGTTAGTTCCATAAAAAAAATCCCCCTTTCATTACTCTGCAATATATTACTGTTTCACATAATTAAATTAATAGTATTCATTTAGGCTCCATTTGAATTGAGAAATTTAGAAGTATGAATTTTAAATCTATATCACTTGTTTGAATTAAAAAAAAAAATTTAAAAATTTAGGTTTTAGCTCACTTTTTTAGTTAAAATTGAGAGAATTTCTAATTCTCACTAAAATCATATCGTTTGAAATTCATGTATTTTTAATTCCCTTCATTTGAAATGTCTTCTCAAATTAAATCCTCTCATCCAAACACAACCTTTCTGTCACACTTGTAAATTTAATTCATTACAATTTCAGACTTTTATAATTGGAATAGAGTTCACTTGTAAATTTAATTCATTACAATTTCAGACTTTTATAATTGGAATAGAGTTTACATGCACTACTGTGATGGAGCATCTTTTATGGGTGACTCTGAAAATCTAGTAAGTTTTTCTCCGTTTGTATATAAATTTCTTATTTTGTCATTTTGATTCGTTTGTTTATAAGCTTCACATATCTTTTTTAATAAATATTTTTTAATTTTTTATTTTTACACTTCACTTTATATCTTACTTTTTCTCTTTCAATCATTTTTCTTAATTTATATGTTCAAAAGTAATGAGAAACTTATAGACGAACGAAATATAATCATTTGATATTTAAACTGGTTATTAATTTTTTTTTTTAAGGAGCTGAACCTCCAATTTAGAGGGTCAAGAATTTTTAGTGCCATAGTGGAGGAGCTGCTTGAAAAAGGCATGAAAAATGCAACTGATGTACGTTTTATTACTCCTATTATTTTAATTTTTTTTTTTGAAAGGTATTATTTTAATTAATTTTTTTATACATAAAATTAAATAGAAATCAATATTTAATTTAGGCAATACTTTCGGGCGGTTCAGCGGGTGGTTTAGCCTGTATATTACACTGTGATGAGTTTAGAGCGTTTCTACCCACTGCTACTAAAGTCAAATGTGTTCTCGATGCCGGTTTCTTCATCCACGGGTATATACTCCCTCCGTTTTTCTATTTTGATTCAACATTTACGGTTTACGCGTAGTTTAATGTGAGAGTTATTGATTAATATTAAAACAAATAAAGTAGAGGGTCCTTTAAATAATAAATTTTAAATAATAAAATGATTAATTTTTATTGAGTGTATAAATATTTCAATTATTACATCTAAGTATGACCCTGAAAGCGTAATTCTCTATTGGTTCGAATTGCATAAAGAAAAAAAAATGAAATTTTGTTTTCCAAGACTCAAAATCTTGGATAACATATGCAATTTAAAAAAAAAAAATCTCTGTTCCACAATAACTTTTATGGGTAGATGGACACACATATTAAGAAAGTGCAACGATGAATATGATTTAAAGGGTAATTTTGTAAACTTTTATATATAAAGTAAAGAAATGAATTGGACTTGTGTGTGTGTGAGGTAAAAAATAATGACATTTTGTATAAAATTTAATATCATAAGAATTTAGTTTATACTCCCTCCGTCCCAGAGGAACTTGCACCTCCTCTGGGATGACACACATTTTAATAAATGAATAAGAAAAAGTGTAATGAGTGATGTTTTGAGGGGTAATTTTGTAAATTTTTATGAATAAAATAAAGTAAAAGGTAGATTGAGTTTGAAAAAGTAATGACATATGAGTAAATATGTGTATATTTTGAGGGTGAAAGTTATGGCAATATTTCCTTTTATGGAATATGCAAATTGGTATCGGACATCCATATATGAAAAGTGTGCAAATTTCTATGGGATAGAGAGAGTATAAAATTTTCATTTTAAAAGTGTAAAAATTGTTGTGAAATGCTTTAAAAAGAAAAATGTGAAAGTTATTGTAAATTAATGATGGTGTGCAATCATTTTTACCCTACAATACATATGAAACACATTAATTATGACTAATTTTAGTATATATTTCCTCCATTTCATAAAATTAATTGCATTTCTTATTTTATATTGAATTATAGAATATATTTTTTTGACACATTTACCTTCAATTAATTTTTCACTTTTACTTTTCTATTTTCTTTTCTTTTTTCACTCTTCTTTAACCTTTTCAAAAAAAAAAAATTATTAATATAGTTTAAAAAAATATATATATTTAGAGATTAATAGAGGTAGTTTAGAAAAATCATTGTTAAAAATAGAAAAAATGATAAATTTTTTAAAATAAAATTTAAGAACAAATGCGGCAAAATTTATTAAATAGAAGGAATACCATTTTAATATAAAATTAGGTGATGAATTTCTTATAAAATTCGAAACATACATAAGAAGAAAATAATAATAATAATAATAATAATAATAATAATAATAATAATAATGTCTATTTATAACAGGAAGGAGCTCCCCCATCTTAATTATCGGGAAGACCCATACGCCAAAATAATACATCTTCATGTAAGTGACTTTAATCATCTATGAGTGCGTGTTTTTAATTACTCTTTATACTCTCTTCGATCTATTCAAAAATACATGTCATCGTAAACTCATGCACAAATATAAAAAAATATTATTTCTCATATTACCTTTAATTAATTAATGATTCTACATCTCATAAAAAAATAACATATTTATATAAATATTTAGTGATCTTAAAATTAAATTTGTAAGAAATGCAATTAATTTGCATTGAAAAATATAAAACGTCATATAATTTGCAAATAAAACAAAATGTCAAAACGACTTATATTAAAAATAGCGGGAGTATTTAGTAGGTTTGTTTTTACTTTTTAATTATATTAAAAAATTATTTCTTTCATCTACGAAATGTTGTCTCATTTACCTTATATTTTTAGCTTACAGTATATAGCTTCATACACTTTATGGAAACCATCATCCTTTAACTATCACTTAATTATTCAAATTGTCATCAACTTTATTCACAATGACCTCACAATATTCTACAATACCCTTATTTTATCTACATTTTCTTTAAAACATGTGTCCCACTCAAATAAAACTATATTGAGATAGTATTTATTTTCTTTTTAGTCTATTCTCATTATCTTTCTCTTACCTTTCTAAAACTTTTTTTTGAGTGCAAAAACTTGTGTGAGACCGTCTCATGAATTTTTTTCGGCGAGACGGATCCCTTTTAATCCATATTTCAAAATTTTGGGTAGAATAACCTATATTTTTTTTTTTTTTCAGATTTTGGTTTGTAAAAAAATGATAATGTTTTAGTAAAAAGTGATAATATTTTTAACAAAAGTGATTGTCACTTTTTACTTAAACACTATCACTTTTTACTCAAATATTATCACTTTTTATATATACGAGGGTTAAGGGAGATCCAAATTAATTTTATTTACTCCCCCACCACATATAAATTATTCTTTTTTTGGTTCACATAAGTTTTCATTTTCCTTTTTTATTTTAGATAACATACTCACGCGTTTATTTTATTCTATTTTTTTATTTTATTTCTTTGAAAAAAGATAACACTTTAGTATTTTTAATACTAGAACTTAACCAAGCTGTTGCCCCGGTCATGCACATCTCGGATGGACTCAAATTTGGTTAGTGTAATTCTCAGATTACTATCTAATTAATTTTCATAATTATTTATTTTTTGTTGGACAATTAATTATTTATATATATTGGCAGTGCCTTTTTGCTGAATATTTGATTGGAGATATTCAAACACCACTATTTATACTTAATAGTGCTTTTGATAGTATTCAGGTAAGATTATTTTTTACGGTAGAATAGGTGTTCGCTCTTTTTAAAAAAAAAAAAAAAACTTATTAAAAATTAACACGTCGTTTATCATCGCCAAAGTGCGATCTAATTTTATTATTACTTGAGTTATTGAAAGAGTTAATTTTTAGGTTATGAAGGATTTGGGACCTGAGCCTCCGAACCCGGACTGGAATATTTGCAAAGCTACTCCGGATACTTGCTCACCACCTCTAAAACAACTTATAAAGGGTATTTTTATTTTATTAGTATTTTAATATTATATACTCCGTGCCTTCGAAAAGTTTATACATTTTTTTTTATCCGTTCCAGTACAAAGTTTATATTTACTTATTTGATAAAATATGTTATCTCTTATTACTTTTTTTTTTGAAATGACAAAACTTTATTAATGGGTGTAAAATATACCCAACATCAAACACAGACACAATACATTAAAACTGCAAAACACACCTCTAACTCACACACAAGAATGACTCCCTATCTCAATCCTGGAAAAGAATATGTCATGAACTCAACATTGATTTCGCTTTCAACTATCTAAAAGAAGATAATTTGATGTTATCCACTATTTTTTTCCTCGTCAAAGTTCAAACCTCTGAACATCACATTATTCCTGTCAATTCAAATATTCCAAATCGTGCTATGCCACACCAAACTCCATGACTTTTTTCACTCATATTTCTCTATATTTTCTTCTCTTTTTTACTACATCTCTTTATCTCAACTATTCACTACAAGTTTAATATTGTATTCTTTAATCTTTGTTTGAAAAGTATATATAAACTTATTTAAGAAACGAATGGATGAAGTATTTATTAATTAAAACTAATTGAGTTACATTTCAAAATCAGATTTTGGGAATGCATTCCTCAATACCCTAAAGGAACTTAGCTATAATCCTTCAAGGGGAATGTTTATAATTACTTGCTACACTCATACACTTGCCAACTCGGATGGAAAATGGAATTCCAAAGAATCTCCAAGATTGGCAAACAAGGTATATATATAAGTTTACTTTTATAATATAATACTTCATCTAAATTCATAATGCTCGTTTTTTTCAGACATGAGTTTAAATGTATATTGATTAGTTTGTATATAAATTAGATAAATTGGGAGCATGATAGAGCATGATAGAGTATTGTTGGATCCACTTATAAATATGAAAATTTGAATAAATAAATGATGGTTAGAGGGTGGAGATAAAATAGTCGGATCGCTTTTTCTATTCCACTTTTCGCGTTCCATATGATATAACACTCTACTGAATTTTTAACACGTGTCGCCCCCGATATTATAGATCGAGCGTCAATTATCTTTTAATATGACACATGACAATCATCCATATAGTGAAATAAAATGTGGAACACCAAAATTTGAACAAATGATCTCATTAGTTAAAATAGTGTGAATATAGTAATTTAAAAAAATAATGAGAATAATAAAATTTGTCAATAAAATAAAATGAAAATAATGAAACTGATCGAATGGAAGGAGTATTTTTATATTTGTATCTAGTTTTTTTCAATTTCATACTCCTTTCATTTCAAATCAGTTTTCACCCTGATCCGAACACAAAAACTAAAAAAAAATTGAGTCTTACATTTATTAACAACTATTCATACTTTTACACAAAATTATATAATTGCCACTTATTTTCTCTTTCTCTCTCGTTCACTTTATTTAGTTTTCTTACCCTTTTTATCAATAATTATACATAATATATACTGCATTAAATAAGCTATGCGCACATAGAAAATGTTGTTCATGCATGAATGGTTTATGATGATTGATGAAGAATGAAAATATGTACTTGAGAGTAGATTAATTGATTTTGTTAATAATGTGAAATGATAATAATGTATAAACAATTTGTTTTATATATGTGTCCACAGACCATTGCACAGGCGGTGGGTGATTGGTACTTCAATCGAAGCTCTATCCAGTTGATAGACACGCAACATGATTTTCCATTGAAATGTAGTGTCTCATAATTATTAATTATTACACAAAAAATTGTACGAAATCGTAAACTAAATGTGTTTTGTACAATCAGAAAGAAAAATGATATTTGATATGTTATATATATATATGAGTAGATGATCGTGTGGAAGAATTTTATTAAAACATATTAATAGTTATATAGTTTGGGCAACTTAATTTATAATAATAGATTTTATGTTTTGATGGTACTAATATGAGATGAAATGATTTTTTTTTTATTAATTTGTTTAATTAAATGAACCTCCCCAAAGTTAATTATATTCGACCGTCACTAATTATATATAATCAAACATTTTTTTTAATGAGGCAGTCGAAATTCTTAAATGTTGGACTAATTTATCCTTCATCTTCCATTGATGAAAAGAGAAGAAAATTTTAATCAAACAGAACAACAACAAAAATGTGATAGTGGCCGTACACAAACAGAACAACAACAAAAATGTCACGAAAACAACACAAATCAAACCCAAAATCCAATATCAAACTCAATCAAGCTCAATGTATGTTATACATTTATGCATTTTATTAGGGTTTTTGTACAATAAATCACTAAACTTATTCAACAATTTTAAAAATAACTACAAACCATATAACAATTTGTTGGGAATAAAATGAGACATGTTTTGATTGAATACCAAAACCCCCTGAGACATGCCTAATTCATGATTGAATATGTTCTAGAAATGTTAGAACATATAATATAAAGGCTAGATAAGGAGTTAATATGTTAGGTAGCTCTTAGATGATTAGATGCACAATTTGAGGGGGAACACATGCTTTGAAGTCCATCAAGATCAAGTCCCCTCAAGGCTCAAATTCTGGATACAACACTAAGTCCTTTAAAGACAAACTATGCTGATCAGGAGAGTTGTCCAGAAGAGTTGTCTCAGCACAATTGAACCAGATCAAGTGCCCTGATAGCTTGAAGTCAACTTTGCTGAAGAGTTTGAGACAACCATTCCCTAAAGATCTTCAGAGAAACAAGCTAAGATCATCTTCAAAAGAAATAAAGGGAAAGAGCCAAGTCATCTGAAGAAGAGCAAGTCAACCTTGCTGATAAGCAAGACTGCTGATAGTGATAAGGAGAGTTGTCCAAATGATGAGGAATGTTGTCCTATCATTAGAACAACCTTCAGAAGTCATGTCCATGTCCTAACAAGAGCATCTTAAAGTCAGACATTGGAAAGAGTGCTGCAGAATGAAGACAAAGTCTTAACAGCCGTTTATTTCCCAAATGAAGACATGTCACTATCAAGATTATGTCTTCTAAAGTTGAAGAACCAAAAGAAGACATTTATGGACATTGGAGGCTGCCTCTCCAATGGGCAAATCCTTCATTTGTCTATAAATACAGAAGTGTGAAGACCATTTGAAAGCATCCAACTGAATTCAACTTCAACCTCAACACAATACAAGCTAGAGTGCTTTCAAAGCTTTCAAAGACTATCTTAGTCTTCAAACACTTCTTCTAAGCTGTACTACACTGTATAACCATTCACAAGCTTAGAGAGATATCCTATCCTTATACACTGATCTTCATTGTAAAGGATATCTCATTAGTTGGAACCTTACTTCAATCCTCATATCTTTCAAGAGTGAAAGTGAGAAGGTTGTAGTAGTAGAAGTGGTAGGAGCTGACTGTTGAGAAAAGAACAGTTCAGTTCTGAGTTGAGAAGAGGGTACTAGGACTCTAGACATCCTAGGGATCAATTCACCAAGGAGTGGTGTTCTTGATCAAGTGCACCTTGGCACTATAAAACAAGTTAATTCCAAGAGTGAAGGAATTATCCTGTTAAATCAGGGAAAGTGGATGTAGGAGCTTGAGTCTCTGAACCACTATAAACTCTTGTGTTGATTTACATTACAAGTACTTTCATACATCAACACTGCACACAAAACTGATCTTTCAAAGGATTGATACTCAAAGACTGTGCAAAACTGATTTGGACAAGTTCCCTGAAACCTGACTGTATTGAGTTGACTAAGTGATTTCAGAAACTAAAGGAGTCTAAACTAAAAGGGTCAACCACTATTCCGCACATATAACTCCCCTAGATAGTTATTCAACTAAGTACTCAATAGTACTTAGTAGCTTGATTATCTTAGAAGAGTTAATCATCTTCAGCAGAGTTGTCCAAGACAACCTTGCTGAGCTCTGGTTTGATTAAGTTAGAAAAGAATTTGCATACAAGTGTATTCCCCCCCCCCATACACTTGTTATATACTCCTTTCAGGACCAACAAGTGGTATCAGAGCAGGGGTTCAAAGACCACTGCTTCTGAAAAGCCATCTTGGTTTTCAAAATCACATATTTGGTGTGGTCACTGAACTGATCTATCTGAAATCCTTTCATTTGTTGACTAACTGTTTGTTCTTGAGAAATGGCCAACAACAATGCTGCTGTTCCACCTCCTGCTGTTCAAGGATTGGACAATATGGCCACAAATCCAGTCAATCACATCTCACATCACAAATTGCCCATGTTCTCAATAGACAACTATGATTTCTGGAAAATCAGAATGAGGGCTCATCTTGCATCTGTACACACTGACATGCTGAGAGTGATCACAAGAGGTCCTTTTGTGTTCACTCAAGTAAATCCCAGAGTTACTGAAGCTCAAAGGGAAGATATAAGGGAATTGATTCCCAAGGATGAGGATGACTTCACTGCTGATGAAAAGAGGAAAGATAATTTGAATTATCTTGCCATGAACACCCTCTACCAAAAAATTCCAGATGCAATCATGGGAAGAGTTTACCACTGCACAACTGCCAAAGAGATTTGGGATACTCTTGCAGAAATGTGTGAGGGTACTGAGAAAATCAAGGAGAACAAGCTCCAAGTGGCAGTGCAAAAGTTTGAACAGTTTGCAATGGAGTCTGAGGAGTCCATTGATAAGTTTGCTGGTAGATTCACTGATGTGATGAATGAGATCAACTCATTGGGCAAGGTCTACACAAAGAGAGAAGTTGGATTGAAAATCTTGAGAAGTCTCACTCAAAAGTGGGATGTCTATGTTGTAATGATGCAAAATACCAAAGATCTTTCCACCATGCCCATGCAACAAATCTTCTCAGAACTCAAAGCTTATGAGTTCGACCTCAATAGAAGAAAGCCTGTTGAGGAACCTTCAAATCCTACTAAGGGAGTGGCATTCAAAGCCAAAGCTGCTGAACCAGAAATGCAGTCCACTCCAAGATCATCAAAGTCAGTCTCAAAGACTGAAATGAAGGAAGAACTAGCCTTGATGGCTAGAAGGTTTGAAAAGCTAAATTCAAGGTTTGGTAGATACAAGAAATTCTACCAGGACAACAAATTCAGGAGAAGATACAACTCTCCTGAAGATCAGGCTGAAGCCAAAAAGCCTGAAGAAAAGAGATCAGAAGACAAGTACTCTGATAGGAGAAGGTCCAGTAGAGCTGAACCTTCATCATCAAAAAGAAGAGAAGAATCGAAGAAAGAAGATGATGAAGATCTGTGCTATAACTGCAAAAAGAAAGGGCACTTCCAATATGATTGCCCTGAATTAAGCTCTAAAGAGAGAAGAGAGAGGCAAGCCAAAAGAGATAGGAAATTTACCAACAGAAAGGCCATGATGGCTGGTGAAGAATCTGATAGTGCTGAAAGCCTCAACTCTTCTGATGGACTGTTCTCCAACAGTGATGATGATGATGATGATGTCTGCATCATGGCTCTTGAGGATGATGAGGTATCCTCTACTTCTAGTTCACCATCATTCATCTCACAAAACAATAGTGAGGTCAACTTGAAGCTTTCCCTTGGAAAGTTGATGGAAGATTTCACTATGTTACAAGAATTTCATGATAATTGTGTGAGAGAAAATGAAAGATTGGCTATTGAACTTGCCAAAAACTCTGAGGCAGTTGTTGATGTCAAGTCTACTGAGTTGTATCAACAAGTCTTGAGAGAGCTTGAGGAAGCAAATCTCAGGATAGTTGACCAACAAAAGGAGATTGATGATCAACTTCTCTCTCAGAAGAGAAAAGATTTTGAACTTAAAATTCTCAATGCCAAGTTTGAAAACCTCTCACATGAATATGATATTCTTAAATCAAGTGAAGAGAGCCTGAAATTAAAGATGTCTGCTCTGAAGAAGTCCTCTAGAGCAATAGAGGAAATTCAGAGTTATCAAAGACCTATGGCTCAAAGAAGTGGATTAGGTTTTAATCCATTTGAATCTTCACCTTGTCTTAGTGTTGCTTCTGTGAGTAACACTAGGAGAATCTTTGTTAAGTCAGTGGCACAAACTGAAAATGAAATAATTCAGCCACTAAATAAAGGAAAGGGCAAAATGGATGATCTGCCTACTCAAGAGCTTCAGGAGAATAGGCCTAAACCTAAGGAAATGGCCAAAGCTCCTGAATATAAGAGAAATATTGGTCAAGAGAGTAGACCCAATGGAAGGGTAACTCTCCTGAACAATGTTCAGAGGGATTGTCCAAGGTATAATCAGCCTAGGCCAACTCTTCTGAGAAAGCCTCAGCTGAATAGACCTAAGAACAACTATCCTCAAAGGCAAAATAAAATGAGACAACCAAAACCCTTCATGCCAAAGGGTAATGGTCATAAGAAAACCTTTCCTCAAAGATTCCCTCAAGTAGCACATAGAACTCAAAAGTTCAGGAGATTTGACAACTCTCCTGAAACTTACAGAGTCAACACATTTACACATACTTTCCCAAAGGCATTTAAGGGAAAGACAGTGTATGTAAATGCTAGAGGAAAACAACTTAGCCACCTTGAATCAATCAGGGTTATTAGGCAAGTCTGGGTTCCTAAAGGTACAACTAACCTCTCAGGACCCAAAACTCAAAGGGTACCTAAACCAACCTAATTGCAGGTACCTATGGGCCACAAGAAGAGGAGCATGAGCAAAAAGTCAGCATGGTACCTTGACAGTGGATGTTCAAGACACATGACTGGAAACAAGGAACTCCTCACTGATTTCATTGAAAAAGAAGGCCCAAATGTCACATTTGGAGACAGCTCACAAGCTACAACAAAAGGTTATGGTACTTTGATGATTGGTAACATCAAAGTATCCAATGTATCTTATGTGGCTGGTCTCAAATATAATCTCCTAAGTATCAGTCAATTCTGTGATAAAGATCTCAATGTTGAGTTTTCTAGTGGAAAATGCTTAATCAAAGATAAGACTCAACAAATTTTATTGACTGGAACAAGGAAAGGGAATGTGTATTTTGCAGACTGGGACAAGTCTACTGATGCTGCATGTTTCATTGCTAAGAGTTCTAGTGAACAAAGTTGGTTATGGCATAAAAGATTAAACCACTTGAACTTCAAAACAATGAACAAGATTGCTAGAAATGCATTAGTTAAAGGACTACCTAATGAGGTTTTCATTAAAGAGCATGTTTGCAAACCATGCCAAGAAGGAAAACAGATCAAAGCCTCATTTAAAGGAAAACCAGTCATCTCTACTGAAAGGGTACTTGAACTTTTACATATGGATCTTTTTGGACCAATTACCCCTGCAAGCATAAATGGTAGAAAATACACATTGGTAGTAGTAGATGACTTCTCTAAGTTCACATGGGTAGTATTTCTCCTTAATAAGAAGGAAACACAAGTCAAACTGCCTGAACTTCTAAAGAGATTGTCAAATGAGAAAAGCCTTAGCATTATCAAGATAAGATCTGATAAAGGCACTGAGTTCATTAATTCATACATCAATGAGTACTGCACAACTAATGGAATAGCTCATGAAACCTCAGCAGTTAGAACTCCTCAACAAAATGGAGTTGCAGAAAGAAGAAATAGAACTCTAAAAGAAGCTGCTAGAACCTTAATTGCTGATTCAAATTTACCTAAGAGGTTTTGGGCTGAAGCTATAAACACTGCATGCCATACTCAAAATAGATGTTTGATCACTAAGGGGCAAGGCAAAACCCCCTATGAACTCTGGAAAGGGAGATTGCCCAAAGTGTCATACTTTCACATTTTTGGTTGCAAGTGTTTTATTCACAATAATGGGAAAGAACAGTTGAAAGCCTTTGACAGCAAAGCTGATGAGGGGGTATTTCGTGGATACTCTCAAATCAGTAGAGCTTTCAGAGTCTACAACAAGAAAACCCTTATTGTAGAGGAAACACCTCATGTTGTGTTTGATGAATCTATTCATGAGTTCAGGAATGAGAACTTGGAATCAGAGGAAATCACACAAAGGACAACCAGACTGAGCCTAAAAGACAAAGACAATGAATTCATAGATGTTGTCCAAGCCAACCTACCTGAAAAATTCACTTTGGACAACAATCCTGAAGGCAAACTTCCTGAGGCAAATCCCACTGAAGGAAATGGTGAACTGAATGATCCAATCCCAGTTCACATCCAGGTAACAACTACCAATGAAGAAGCAGTTCCTGCTGAGGTAGTTAATGGATTAAATAATCAAGGGGGAACTCAAAATGTTGAAAATGCCAATGTCCCTGACATTGAGGACAACACCCCTGATTATGATCCTGAATTAGATCCTGCATTAAATTACCCTGAATTTTATGATCAAAATGACTCAACTTTAGTAGAGGACAACTCTACTGAAGAGATCAGAAAAAGAAGGACTTGGTTGTCTGACCATCGTGCTGATCTAATACTTGGTGACCCAAGTATTGGAGTCAAAACAAGGAGATTTCATGGTGAAAGTGCTCTTTTCTGTTGTTTCTTGTCAGAACAAGAACCAAGTGACATTGAGGAAGCACTTCAAGATGCCAATTGGATCACAGCCATGCAGGAAGAACTGAATCAATTCACCAGAAATGAAGTCTGGGAGCTGGTGGATAGACCTTCACATCAAGATGTTATTGGAACAAAGTGGGTGTTCAAGAACAAGAAAAATGAAAATGATGTGATTGTCAGAAACAAAGCAAGACTTGTGGCAAAAGGCTATCGCCAACATGAAGGCATTGACTATGATGAGACTTTTGCACCTGTGGCAAGGCTAGAGGCAATAAGGCTCTTTCTAGCCTATGCAGCCGACAAGAGGTTCAAAGTGTACCAAATGGATGTCAAGAGTGCTTTTCTGAATGGAGCCTTGAAGGAAGAAGTCTATGTGGAGCAACCACCAAGATTTGAGATTGGAGATCAAGTCTACAGACTAAAGAAGGCTCTACATGGACTCAAGCAAGCCCCTAGGGCTTGGTATGATACACTGTCACAATTCCTCTTGGATCATGGATTCACCAAGGGAACTGTGGACAGAACTTTCTTCAGAATCTCTGAAGGAGAGGACATCTTGCTTGTCCAAATTTATGTGGATGACATAATTTTTGGATCTCCAAATGAAAAGCTGTGTGAGAAGTTCTCCAAGCTAATGCAAAGCAAGTTTGAGATGTCCATGATGGGGTTGATGAACTTCTTTTTGGGTCTACAAGTCAAGCAATCAAAAGAAGGAATCTTCATCAACCAAGCTAAGTACACCAGAGAAATGATCAAGAAATTTGGGTGTGCTACTAGCAAGCCAGTGAGGATCCCAATGAACACAAATTGGAAGATGGATCCTGATGAGAGTGGTGTTTCAACCAACTCCACTGAGTATAGAGGAATCATTGGTTCACTCCTCTATCTCACTGCCAGCAGACCTGACATTACCTTTGCAGTAGGTGTTTGTGCAAGGTTTCAAGCAAATCCTAAGAAAAGCCATCTTGAGGCTGCAAAGAGGATTTTGAGGTATCTCAAAGGCACTGAAAATCTAGGCCTTTGGTACCCTGCTGATGACAACATTGAGCTAACTGGCTACTCAGATGCTGACTATGGAGGTTGCAGAATTGATAGAAAGTCCACATCAGGGACTTGTCAATTCTTAGGCAACAAGCTCATATCTTGGTTCTCCAAGAAGCAAAACACAGTGGCTACTTCCACCACTGAAGCTGAATATGTTGCAGCTGGAAGTTGCTGTGCTCAGATCCTTTGGTTGAGACAACAACTAAGAGACTACAAAGTCAACTCTACTGAAGTGCCAATATTTTGTGATAACAATAGTGCCATTGCTATATCACAAAATCCTGTCCTACACACAAGATGCAAACATGTGGACATCAAGCATCACTTCATTAGAGACCACGTGGAGAAGAAGGACATAAAGTTGGTCAAGATCCATACAGATCTTCAAAAAGCTGATATCCTAACAAAGCCACTTGCAGAGGCAAGATTTCTGGAGCTATCAGCAGAGTTGGGTTTACTTGATCCAGGGAAGTTGGACAAGTAAAACTTATTGAAGTTAATGGGTGTAAAAGAGCTGAATTGATCTTCAGCAGACTTGGTCAAGTCTGCTGAAGTTCAGAAGAGATGATCACAATTACTCAGGACACTTGTCCAAGTGGGGTCAGATAAGTTGTCATGACTATCAAAACATTTCCTTGGTTTGATAAGCACCTATTTTGGGTAATCATTGTCTACCTTGATACCTGTCCCAATTACAGATATCATCTCTGTGGGATTTAATTTGTCCCCCACCCAAAAGGTCACTTTTCATGCATTAAATGTCAAGATTTAACTCTTGTTTGCATTACACTTTTCAAGTCATGATCTATCTCGAAAAACTCCCCAACCATTAACTAATATTAAATACCTTCCACGTTTTGAATAAAACCAACAACTCACTGTTGCATTGGTTTTTAACCATTGGATCAAAACTGGCCAACTCCCCTGAAATTCATCCTGGCCGTCCAAGAGTGTTTTCCATTTTTGACAACCGTTGAACATACACAATTCTCACCAACTCATTGACAAACATTCTTTTTAGAATATTCTCTAGTCTTAAGAACTCCCCACACACTCTTCTTCCCCAAAGCATTCGAAACCCTAGCTTATTTTCTTCAAACTCTCTCAAAACTATCTCAACTTCATCTCTGTAATTTTCAATGGCTCCCAAAGTTAGACCAGAGATGATTATAGATTTCTCCAACAAGGCTCTAGACCTTGATTTTGGATACTTGAGTAATAAGAACAGCCTTCACTTTGAGCAAATAGTATCATTTACAAGCGAAGATCCTGAAATTACTCCAACCTTGAGATGGTTGAGAAGGGCTGGTCTTCAAAAGTTCATGGAAGAGAGGCCAAGCTCTTGTCTGGAAAGCTACATGGCTGAGTTCTTTGCCTTTCTTAAATGGAGAGGTAAGCCAGAAGATGGTGAAGTTTCTACCAGACTGTCATATGTTGCAGAGGGTGAGGAGGAAGAGAGATTTCATAGAGTGAAATTCTCTTCAGAAGATCTTGAAGGAGCTTTTGGATTGCCTTCAGAGGGAAGGAATCCAGAATTCTATGGTGCTGATCATGAAGAGGAGATAGCACAAGAATGGCTCATAGTTCCAGGTCCCATCTCTTCAACACAAAACAAGAAAACTCTCAAGCCAGAATTTCTTAACCTCTTTGAGGTAGTTGCTAAGAGTCTCTTAAGCAATACTGGAAGTTTGGAGCAAGTTAGCCATCCAAGGATCAGAATCATGGCTGCAGTCATTGATGCTAGTGACAAAGGCATCAAGTTTGATTGGAGGACCTTCATCATGTCTGAGATGATGAAGGAGAAGGCCAAGTTCAAAGTGAGAACTCAAAACAAGGTTGTGCTAGAAGGAAAACTCAAGTATTGCACCAGGGCAAGCTTGTTGATCGAAAGGTTCTCCCATTATTCTCAAATGCAAACCTTTGCAAAGCCCCTCCCAGCCCAAAAGATTCTGTTCAGGAAGCTCAGCAAGAAAACTGAGCAAAGGAGGATGCTTATGGCCAAACCTACTGAAGAGAAGGTGGAGGAAAAGCCAAAGATGAAGAAAAGGACAAAGGCCAGAATGGTGAAAACAAGGAAAATGTCTCAAATCCCCTCAGAGGAGAAATCAGATGCTTCAACTGAAATTGAAGAAGTTGCTGAAGAGGGAGTGGGTGTGCCTTCTGATCATTCAGAAGAGTTGAGACAGAAATACAATGAGACTAGACAAAAGTCTAGAGGTGATAAGAGGATCAGGGAGGTTGTCCCTGAGAAGGATGGTGAAGGTAGTGGGAGCAGTAGGGCTAGCAAGAGAAGGGCCAAGCCTACTGACAAAGTGTTGGAGCTCCAAGAGGAAAGGTCTTTACAACTTGCTCTTAGAGAGAGCAGAGCTGAAAGCAGGACCAAATCCAAATCAAGGACCAACTCATCTGGTTCTGGTACTCCAGAATCCAAGGTCCCTGAAGGTCAACCAATAGAGGCCAACATCCCTGAGATTCAGAATCCTGAGCCCAACTCCCCTGAAACTCACTTAACCCCAACCAACCAACCTATCACCCCCATCAATCTTACAAAGAGATATTCTCCTGAAGGGAATGTGCAAAGAAGTGGGATAGATGTGCTAGCAGACATAGCAGTAGATGAGACAAGATTACATTCTCCCCTTGACTCATCTATGCTCAATTATTCAAAGCTTTTAGAAGCTGCACTCTTTGAGCCAACCCCCATAAGTAAAGCCCCTTCAGAATCATTGCTCTCAAAAGCAACTGAAGCACCTTCTATTGCACCCAACCCTTTTGAAGCCAACATTCCTGAATTAAACCTTCCTGAAGCCACACTAAGGGAACCCAGAGTCAACTCCCCTATAACCCAAAGTCCCCATTCAAGTGGAGATGAGGAGGAGTATACTTATGAAAGTATGCTCAGAGGTGGAGCCAAGGCTACTGTGGACAGTCTGTACCCACAACTTGCTGAATTTTCAAGAATTCAGAGGACCTTTTATGATCTAAGGATGCTTGTTGATGTAAAAGACAAATCTATGATGGAGATATCACAAGTCATCTCACTAAAACCATGTCATTTGAAATTCATCTATTTTTAACTCATCTCATTTGAAATGCCTCCTCAAATTAAATCCCTCCATCCAAACACAACCTTACACTTTATATCAATAATTTTACATAATATATACTGCATTGAATAAGCTACGCGCACATAGAAAATGTTGTTCATGCATGCATGGTTTACGATGATTGATGAAGAATGAAAATATGTACTTGAGAGTAGATTAATTGATTTTGTTAATAATGTGAAATGATAATAATATATAAACAATTTGTTTTATATATGTGTCCACAGACCATTGCACAGGCGGTGGGTGATTGCTACTTCAATCGAAGCTCTATCCAGTTGATAGACACGCAACATGATTTTTCATTGAAATGTAGTGTCTCATAATTATTAATTATTACACAAAAAATTGTATGAAATCGTAAACTAAATGTGTTTTGTACAATCAGAAAGAAAAGGGATATTTGATATGTTATATATATGAGTAGATGATTGTGTGGAAGAATTTTATTTAAACATATTAATAGTTATATAGTTTGGCCAACTTAATTTATAATAATAGATTTTATGTTTTGATGGTAAACCCAAATCGCAAACCCTCACTTAAATTGAAGCTGAAATTGAAGCTGAAACACTCATTAAGCATTCTCAAATCGCAAACCCTCACTTAAATTCCTCAAATCGTAAACCCTCACTTAAACCCCCCCAATCGAAGCATACAAACCATATTCACTAAAATTACACGTCAAAACGTTCTTAATTTTTTCTCATTTTTTCTCAATTATTATTTCCTTTGTTGGGGCTGGAGGTGCGCGTCGGTGATCATCATGGGTTCGGGGTGTGGTATTGCTTGAACTAAAATTTTCAATTTTGAGATATATTATCAATTTAAAAAAAAAAAAAAATCAAATCTAGCGATTTGATTTTGAAAGGATGATTATTTTGTTTGAGAGGGCTTAATATGTAAAATGAAATTTTGGAAGACTGACTTTCGATTTTCTGTCAATGACAGGGAGAAGATCAAGGTTAATGATAGATATATGTTTACATTTTATAGTATCTTTAGTTTAAAATTTTGATGGAATTTATAATTTGAATTCTTCAAAATTTACGTTTTAAAAACATTATCTGATATTTTTAAAAAGTCTATTTGATAAATTTTTATGATTTTATAACTAAAAAAATAATATCTTCAAATTTTAAATATTCAAATTCTTTAATTTGACAGATTTTACATAAAATATTAATTGATTTGAAAATTTTAATTTTTTTGTCTTTTTTAAATGTTAAGATTTTCTATAATTTTTTCTTAATTTTTAAATTTGATATAAATTATTATATATGTTTTTTCAAATTTACAAATATGCAACGTTTCATTTTTTCTCTTTTTTTTTTTTTTTTTTGCTTTTGAAACATTTTTGCAATATCACTTAACAGAAACCGTTAAGTATTTAACGGGTGGGACCATTTTTGCAAAAAATGGGACCAAAAATGAACGTGGGACCAAAATTATTTTTGAAAAATTCTCGTGGGACCAAACTTGCATTTTACCCATTTTTAACTAATCTCATTTGAAATGCCTCCTCAAATCAAATCCCTCCATCCAAACACAACCTTACACTTTTTATCAATAATTTTACATAATATATACTGCATTGAATAAGCTACGCGCACATAGAAAATGTTGTTCAAGCATGAATGATTTATGATGATTGATGAAGAATGAAAATCTGTACTTGAGAGTAGATTAATTGATTTTGTTAATAATGTGAAATGATAATAATGTATAAACAATTTGTTTTATATATGTGTCCACAGACCATTGCACAGGCGGTGGGTGATTGGTACTTCAATCGAAGCTCTATCCAGTTGATAGACACGCAACATGATTTTCCATTGAAATGTAGTGTCTCATAATTATTAATTATTACATAAAAAATTGTATGAAATCGTAAACTAAATGTGTTTTGTACAATCAGAAAAAAAAAGGGATATTTGATATGTTATATATATTTGTAGATGATCGTGTGGAAGAATTTTATTAAAACATATTAATAGTTATATAGTTTGGCCAACTTAATTTATAATAATAGATTTTATGTTTTGATGGTACTAACATGAGATGAGATGATTTTTTTTTATATTAATTTGCTTATTTAATTGAACCTTCCCAAAGTTAATTATATTCGACCGTCACTAATTATATATAATCAAACTTTTTTTTTTTAATGAGGCATTCGAAATTCTTAAATGTTGGACAAATTTATCCTTCACCTTCTATTGATGAAAAGAGAAGAAAATTTTAAACAAACAGAACAACAACAAAAATGTGATAGTGGCCGTACACAAACAGAATAACAACAAAAATGTCACGAAAACAATACAAATCAAACCCAAAACTCAATATCAAACTCAATTAAGCTCAATGTATGTTATACATTGTTGGGATATGGCTAATATTAATAAAAGAAAATTTGATTTTGATTTGATACCAAAACCCTAAGTAAAACCCCAAGTATGATGATTTGCCAAGTCTAGATTTTCAGGATAGAAAAGCTCATACATGTTAGGGAGCTTTAATTTTTCTTAGATAGAATATTCTTTGAATCTATGACAAATGACCTGAAAGCACAAAGCACATGAAGACAAGTATCTTTGAAGACAAGAAGCTGAAGTGTTATGAAGGAAGTTGCAAGGACTCATGAAGATAAGTATGTTGAATAACAAAAGTCAAGTATGATGGATTTGGGTATTCATATACTTTGGACTTGGCACACTTATGGTAAAAAACGATGAATGACTAGGCATTTTACCCAGTACGAGGCCGTTAGAGAAAAGGACGGAATTATTCCAAATCAACCAATAAATTGATGCCACCTGTCACTGTGCATAACAAATTCTGAGAATGGAATGCAAAATGCAGAATGGACGTGAATGCATGTACTATTTGCATGTAGGCCCCTGAACAATTTGAAAGTTCAAATTTATGGATAAGTTTGCTATCTCCACCAACGGATAGTTTTGCTTCATCTATAAATAGGCCACATCTTGAATCATTTCAAGATTACGGGACATACAACAAGATATACAAGTCATACACATTCTAGCAATATTTTTAGCATTCAAAAGTATTCAAAACACTTGAGAGATAAAAGCTTTTAAGCATATTCATTTGAGAGTGTTATCTTTAGTCCCCACTAGGCAAACTTATTGTTTGATTATCCGAAGCCTAGAAAGTGATATCCTAGCCTTTACATTAGTTCTTAAATTGTAAAGGATATCACACTAAGTTGGTACAAGAACAAAGCCCTACTTTCACCTTGAGAGATAGTTTGAGAGTATTGTTGAGTTCGTAGAAGTGTTGAGAGTATTGCAACGAGAGAAGATTGTAAGAAATCAAGAGAAGAGAAGAAGAAGAAGTAGAGTGCACCTTGGCACTGTAAAAATAAGTTAATTCCGAAGAGATTAAGGAATTATCCTATTAAATTAGGAGAGTGGACGTAGGAGCAGTTTAGTCTCCGAACCACTATACGTCTTGTGTTCTTATTTACTGCATTTATCTTCTTGCTTAAGCTTTTGTATTGTTATAACTGCTTATTGCTATTTGATAACTTAGTACTTGAGTGCATATTACTTAAGGAGTATAATAGGGCCTATCATTTATTCCGCATACAAGTTGCCTACAGTTAAGATCTGTTAGAATACAACGTTTAGTATTTTCATAGGACTTGACGTACTGTGTAACTTATTTGACTCTGATTATTTGTTTTGATTACTTGCAAAAGTTTTAGAAAAACACATACACGTGTATTCCCCCCCCCATACACGTGTCACACTCCTTTTTTGGACCAACAAGTGGTATCAGAGCAGGGGTTTAAAGAGCACTGCTTTGAGGATCAACCTTGGTTACCTAAACTGATCTACTTGTGCACTTTCTGTGATATTTAGTATCTGTATTATTCACTATGCCTAACTCATCTTCTTCTGAGAATTCTGGTGTAGTTGTTCCACCACCTACTGCTATGGGAACCAACCCCATCAACAAGATATCTTACCAGAAACCAGAAACTGCATATGTTCTCTATTGAGAATTATGACTTCTGGAAGATAAGGATGAGAGCTCACTTGGCTTGTCTCCATGATGAAATGCTAATGGTGATCACTAAAGGCCCATTTGTGTTCATGAAACCTAACACAAATGTTACAGAAGCCCAAAGAGCAACTGGAGCACAAGAAATTTCAAAAGATGATGATGAGCTCACTCCTGAAGAAAGAAAGAAGCAGAATCTCAACTATGTGGCAATGAACACCCTATATCAGACCATTCCAGATGATATAATGGGTAGAGTGTTTCACTGCACAACTGCAAAGGAGATTTGGGACACATTAGCTCTAATGTGTGAAGGAACTGACAAGATCAAGGAAAATAAACTTCAAGTTGTTGTTCAAAAGTATGAGCAATTTAGAATGAAGTCTGATGAAAACATTGATCAACTGGATGGAAGGTTCACAGACATCATGAATGAGATCAACTCACTTGGAAAAGTATACTCCAAGAGAGATGTGGCTCTGAAGATTCTTAGGAGTTTGACATCCAAATGGAATGTGTATGCTGTCATGATGTAGAATACGAAGGATCTATCAACCATGCCAATGCAACAGGTGTTCTCAGAAATCAAGGCATATGAATATGACTTGAACAGGAAGAACAACATTGAGGAACCTGGAAGCAAAAGAATTTCACTGAAGGCGAAATCCAATGAACCTGATTCCAAGAAAGTCAGCAGATCAAGCAAAAGTGGAAAATGAGCTTCCAAAGCTGACATTTCTGATGAGTTGGCAATGATGGCTAGAAGATTTGAAAGGTTAAATTCTAGGTTTGGTAAATACAAGAGGTATTACCAAGATAGAAGAAGAAGTTACAACTCACCTGAGAAGAAGAATGATGAAAGGAGAACCAGAAGGGACAACTCCAAAGAAGATCCATCTTCATCAACTAAGAAGAGAGATGCTGAAAAGAAGAAAGATGAAGATGAGGATGCATGCTACAACTGCAAGAAGATAAGACATTTTCAATATGATTGTCCAGAGCTGACTTCCAAGGAAAGAAAGGAAAGACAAGCTAAGAGGGACAAGAAGTATGGAAAAAGGAAAGCCTTGAAAGCTGAAGAAGAAACCTCTGAAGATGATCAACTTCCATCTTCATCATCTGAGATGTTTACTGACAGCAGTGATGAAGAGTGTCTTATGGCTATTAAAGACAATGATGAGGTACAGTCTATTTCTAGTTCTGTCAATTTTAGTAGCACAATGATGTCAAATGAAGACAACCTGAAACTTACTTTTGGTAAGTTGATGGAAGACTTCATGAGACTTCAAGAGATTCATGATCAAACCTTAGAAGAAAACAAAGTCTTGAATGCTAAGATTGAAAGAATTACTCAGGTTGAAGCTAAACATGATCTGAGAACTAATGAGTTGTGCAATAACTTAACTAAAGAGTTGAATACTCTGAAGGACAAGTCATCTGAACAACTTATTAAGTTGGAAGAACAAGTTAAGCTTCATGAGAGTAAGGACTCAGACTACCAAGCATTTATGGCTAAGTTTGAACATCTTTTCAAGGAACATGAATGTCTTAAATCAAGTGAAGAGAGTCTGAAACTTAAACTGGTTGCCTTGTATAAATCATCTAATTCGATAGATGAACTACAAGGAATGCAAAGGCCTATGACTCAAAAATCTGGACTTAGTTACAATCCAGATAAAGTATCTTCACCATGCCTCAGTGATACATCAACAAGTATTACTAAGAGAGTCTTTGTAAAATCTATGGCTCAGAATGAAATTGTTGAACCAAAGCTGCTACAGAAAAAGGACAAAGGTAAACAACCCATTGTACCAACAATCTTGAATCACAAGTCAAAGGTTGCAAGACCTAAGACAAGATTTCAGAGGCCTGAGACAATTCAGATGAGTAAAAGTCAATGGAAGACAACTCAGCTGAAAAACTCTCAGACTCAGGCAAGAAAACCACAAGATATATTCAAAGAAGACCAACTCAAATGAGAAGGCCTACAATGAATTATCAAAGAGATTTCCAGCCTAAGTACAATGAGTACAGAAAACTTGAATCCTACATGCCAAGGACATCAAGTAATCTGAATGCCTATCCACAAAGATTCAGGCATGCTGCACATGAATCAAAAGATAGATTTAGCAGATATATTCACAAGAATAAATATAACTCTTCTAAATCATCCAAGATTCACACTAATACTCAATCTCAACCTAAGGCATTTAAAAGGAAGATTGTGTATTTAGATGTTTATGGAAAAAAAATTAGCCCTTTTCAAGTAATGAAAATAAGGCAAGTTTGGGTTCCAAAAGGTATATCTAACCCTCTAGGACCCAACTTCTAAAGGGTACCTAAGTTTTGATTTGTAACAGGTTTCAGTGGTGCCATCAACAAAGAAAAGAAGTTCTAAAGAACTTACATGGTACTTGGACAGTGGATGTTCAAGACATATGACTGGAAATAAGGAGATTCTGTCAGATTTTGTTGAACAAGATGGACCACAAGTAACTTTTGGTGACAACTCACAAGGAACAACCAAAGGTTATGGAACTCTCAAAATTGGTACAGTAAGTATTACAAATGTTTCATATGTCTATGGTCTGAAACACAATCTATTCTCAATAAGCCAATTTTGTGATAAAGGTTTTAATGTTGAGTTTTCTAGTAACTTATGTTATATTAAGAACAAATCAAATCAACAGTTACTACTAACTGGGTCAAGGAAAGGTAATGTTTATCTTGCAAATTGAAGTAAATCCACTGAAGATATCTTCTTAGTTGCAAAAAGCTCTAAAGATCTCAGTTGGCTATGGCACAAAAGGCTAAACCATCTGAATTTTAAGACTTTGAACAAACTTGCAAGATTATCTTTAGCGGATGGCCTACCAAATGAAGTATTCACAAAAGAACATGTCTGCTAAGCATGTCAAGAAGGAAAGCAAGTCAAAGCATCTTTCAAAACAAAGGCTGCCATCTCAACTGCAAGAGTACTGCAATTACTTCACATGGATTTATTTGGACCCATTACCCCTGTAAGCATCAGTGGAAAGAAGTATACACTAATAGTAGTGGATGACTTCTCAAGATATACTTGGGTAATATTCATGCTAAAGAGGAAGGAGACTCAACAGAAGCTACCAGAACTTATGAAGAAAATTACAAATGAGAAAGGCTTGAGCATTGTGAAGATCAGATCAGACAAAGGAACATAATTCATCAACTCTTACATAAATGAATACTGTCAAGCAAATGGAATCACTCATGAGACTTCATCAGCTAGAACACCTCAATAAAATGGTGTAGCAGAAAGGAGAGTCAGAACACTCAAGGAAGCTGGAAGAACCATGATAGCAGAAGCAAAGATTCCAAAGAGGTTTTGGGCAGAAGCAATCAATACTGCTTGTCACACCCAAAACAAATCCATGCTAACAAAGGAACAAGGAAAAACTCCTTATGAACTCTTCAAAGGGAGAAAACCAAGAATTTCTTACTTTCATATTTTTGGATGTACATGTTTCATTCACAATAATGGGAAGCAACAATTAAAAACATTTGATAGCAAGGCAGATGAAAGAATCTTTCTAGGATATTCTTCGTCCAACAAAGCTTTCAGAGTTTATAATTGTAAAACTCTTATTGTTGAAGAAACACCTCATGTTATCTTTGATGAGTTTTCTTTCAAGCACAGGACCTCAAACAAAGAAGACAAATCCCATGGTGAAATCAACACAAGGGTGATAAGACTAAGAGATGGTGAAAGAAAAGAATCTGTATTTACTGATGTACATTATCCTGACTTGGACAACCTCAAGATATCCAACATATCTGAAGCCAATCAAGATAAAGACAACTTACCTGAAGTCAACATTCCTGAGGAAAACTGCAATGTTGAGTTGAATGAACCCACTCAACCTGAGGTAAGTTCTCCCAATGAAGAAGCTGGTAATCCTGAGGGAGTACAAGGATCAAATGATTTAGGGGAAACTCAACCTGAGAATACCTATGTCAATGACATGGACAACACCCCTGAATATGAAACTGATCCAGCTTTTAACTTTCCTGAATTCTATGTTGAATTAAATGTTGAACCAGATGAGACTAACTCATCTGTAAATGATCAGTCTAGAAGGACATGGCTAGATGCTCATCCTTCAAACCAGATCATTGGTGATCCTACTAGTGGTGTAATCACTAGGAGACAACATGGAGAGAGTGCTTTGTTTTGTTGTTTTCTTTCTGAAACAGAACCTACAACCATTGAAGAAGCAATGGAAGACTCCAACTGGATTACAGCAATGCAAGAGGAACTAAATCAGTTCAAAAGAAATGATGTTTGGGAGCTGGTAGACAGACCAACACATCAGGATGTTGTAGGAGCTAAATTGGTTTACAAGAACAAGAAGAATGAAAATGATGTTATA
Source organism: Galeopsis tetrahit (assembly GCA_963675135.1). NCBI lineage: Eukaryota > Viridiplantae > Streptophyta > Magnoliopsida > Lamiales > Lamiaceae > Galeopsis > Galeopsis tetrahit. The sequence goes on from OY776130.1 coordinate 2,703,245, forward strand.
GTTAGAAACAAAGCCAGACTAGTTGCCAAAGTTTATAGTCAACATGAAGGAATAGACTATGATGAGACCTTTGCCCCAATAGCTAGATTAGAAGCAATTAGGCTGTTCTTAGCATATGCAGCTCATATGAAGTTCAAGGTATACCAAATGGATGTGAAGAGTGCATTTCTGAATGGTGTACTTAAAGAAGAGGTATATGTGGAGCAGCCACCTGATTTTGAAGAAGGAGACAAAGTGTATAGATTGAAGAAAGCACTTTATGGTCTCAAGCAAGCACCAAGAGCTTGGTATGAGACTCTATCACAATTCTTATTGGACAATGGATTTGTGAAAGGCACAGTTGATAGGACCTTATTTAGGATAAGTGAAGGAAATGATATTTTGTTAGTACAGATATATGTTTATGATATCATTTTTGGTTCACCTAATGAGGATATGTGCAAGAAATTTTCAACTCTCATGCAAGGGAAGTTTGAAATGTCAATGATGGGATTGATGAATTTCTTCCTAGGTTTACAAGTTAAACAAACAGAGAAAGGAATCTTCATCAATCAAGCTAAGGATACTAGAGAAATGATCAAGAAGTTTGGTTGTAAAAATAGCAAACCAGTTAGGATTCCTATGAATACAAATTGAAAAATGGATCCTGATATTGATGGTGTAGATACCAACCCCACTGAATATAGAACAATAATAGGTTCTTTATTATATCTAACTGCAAGCAGGCCTGATATTACTTTTGCAGTTGGTGTGTGTGCTAGATTTAAGTCAAATCCAAAGAAAAGTCACTTAGAAGCTGCCAAAAGAATACTTAGATATTTAAAAGGCACAGTGAACTTAGGATTGTGGTATCCATCTGAAGACAACATTGAGTTGACTGGTTATTCTGATGCTGACTATGGAGGATGTAGGATAGACAGAAAATCAACTACTGTCACTTGTCAATTTTTAGGAAGCAAATTGATTTCATGGTTTTCTAAGAAGCAAACTTCTGTAGCTACTTCAACCACAGAGGCAGAATACATGGCTGCTGGAAGCTGTTGTGCACAAATCCTATGGCTCAAACAACAGCTAAGAGATTATAAAGTTGTCACAAAAGATGTACCTATTTACTGTGATAATAATAGTGCCATTGCTATTACTCAAAATCCAGTGTTACACACAAGATGTAAACATGTGGATATCAGACATCACTTCATAAGAGATCATGTTGAGAAAAAGGATATCAGAATGGAAAAGATTCATACTGATAAGAAAAAGGCTGATATTCTTACAAAACCCCTAGCTGAAACAAGGTTCAAGGAACTTTCAATAGAACTTGGTTTATTAGATCCTGGAGAGAATGTTTAAAGTATAAGGAATTACTTTAATCATGCCAAAGATACTAGTATTTATCTAAGGGGGAACTTAGAGTGAAGTCTTAGGACAATCCACATAAAGAATAAGTCAGATGAGAGTCTGGTGGGCGACCGACTGGGCGATGGCCATTTGAGAGAGAACTCTAAGAAAAAACTGTTTTTTCTTCTTGAGAGAGGAAAACAAAAAATTTGTTTTTTCTTCTTGAGATTCTTGAGAGAGAACAACAAAGAAAGAGAAAACAAAGAGGATTAATATCGAAAACCTGTGCAGATCGCATCATCGCAAATCGAGTGAAGAGTCTTCCATTAACGCGAATCGAGTAACTGAGTGAGGAAGAGGGAGAAGAAATGGAGGTACGCATTTTTTTTCTTTCCATTAGGCCTTAACACATCAACTGAAATCAATGGAGTAATGAGATTAAATTTGAAATGGAGTATGGAGAAGTGAGGAAAGAAGAAGGTACACATTCCAATAAAGAAAATGGTTGGGTCTCGTGATGGCTTGTCAATTGTCACTGCCTGTACAACACATTGCTACAGTAGCCTACAAGGCATAGGCACAGGCGCACATCTGTAAGAAATGAAGAAAAGTCCCAATTTAAAAAAAAAAAAAAAAAAAGCAAACTGTGGGCAAACCGGCGGTTTAACCGGAAAACCGGCGGTTTAACCGGAAAACCGGCGGTTTAACCGGAAAACCGCCGGTTTAACCGAAACCGGCGATTTTTTATTTATGAAACCGTAACCGAACCGTCATTTTACGGTTTCGGTTCGGTTTTCAAACTGAAACCGGCGGTTTCTCAAACCGGCCGGTTTGCCGGTTCGACGGTTTGTCGGTTCGATTTTGCACATGTCTAGATGAGACAAAGTCAAAATTTATTAATTTATTTTTCACATACTGATATTATTTTCAAGATTTTCAAGATTTTTCATGCAAGAAACTTGGACAAAGTACATGACATTCTTGAGTAAAATCAAGGAAAGATACTTGACAAGTACGAGGACAACTACGAAGGACAATGTAGAGGATGACAAAGTTCATGAGAAACTTCAATAGAAGCTGTCAAGGGTTATTCAGTCAAGTTGTCACTTGACTGTAGATAAGTTTTCTTTTTCATATAAGTTAAACTCTGTTCATCATTACACACCCGAATTGGCACGTAATGTTGTATATTGTGGGTAATGGAGTTAATGATAGGTTAGGCACACCGAAAAACGATGCTATCTTTAAAGGTATTAATTCCTCCCTATCGAATTTCAGAAGCAGAAATCGCAAGTGTATAAATAAACTAATTTAAAATAATATAAGACTCAAATACTAACATATAGAGAGACTCCCACTATTCACTTCATTTTTTCAACTCTCCACACCTTTGAGTATTTATAGATACTCAAGAGTTGCACCGAAAGGTTGCAACTTCACCGAAAAGTCACATTGTCAAAGGGTTGCATCTTTCACTAACCGAAAAGTTGCAACTTCACTGAAAGGTTGTGTCCTTTCACAAAAAGCTCTCTATATATTATTATGTAAATATATTAATATACAACATGTAAGGTAAAGAAAATGCTGGAGGCATGCGGATTCGATAGAGTGGACGAGGATAAGGAGCGTGGTTTGGACCATGGAGCATGGGTTCCTCTGATGCTCATGTGGATGGATGGATGCAACTCATCATTACAACTTGGGATGGCCCCCCTCAAGAAAGACGGAGTCCTCATAGTTGGTTCGGGCTCTGCCACCCACAACTTGAGGACTATGCAGCGCGTCAACAACAATTTCTTCGCGTAAGGAACCCCTCTCCTAAGTTGAAGTTTGTGTGGATTATTAGATATGAAGACATGAACAAGTACGACATTTGCAAAACAAGCGCATCCAAGGCCCGAACATTTCTATCCATTACATGTACCTTGATAAGCCTCCAATTAGTAAAGTTTACAAGAGAAGAGGAAAGGGTTCTAAAGTAGTATATATAGTAGGCCCTTGAGTGGGAAAAAGAGGATAGGAAGTATTATTGTATTGCAGCCTAAGGCTTGTGACAAAGATGTTCTCATTCTTACTTCTTGAGATCTTGATAGCACCTTCTATCATAATAGCTATAGGGGCAACTAACTCAGGTGTGTTTTGCATTCAAAATTAATATAAATGAATTAATTGCACGTTTTTCTACGAGTTCAGACTTTTAAATAAGACAAAATATTTTCAATACAACTTATGTTTGCCATCTTGAATTACAAAATTATTACAAGCTGGGTTTGGAATGTGTTTCTTGAACTCATCTCCAACGTGAAATCTTCCGACTGGAATACCGGAGCTCATCCTTCGCCGCCTTCCGGCAAGGACGTCCTCTTTGTCTTATTATTACCCTGCAGTTGGTGCCTGAAGTTGTTGATGATTGCGAAGAACATCTCCTCTTGTTTATCTTCTCTGCAATTAGATGCAATGCGGTTCTTGCTCTCCATTGAATTATTAATAATTAATGGTTTTGAGATTATGGAAATAGCTAGAAATATTTATAGTTGGGTTTGGTTTAAAATGAGTGTTTGATTAGTCATCCATTGTTTAAAAGAAAGCCTTACGCCCCAAATTCGTTGAGAAATGATGTAATAAGATTGATATATTCTTGTGTTTAAATTTATTACTCTTCTACACCAATTCATTGCGGTATAATAATATATAATAATACTCTCCTTCGTTCTAATGTGTAGATGGATTATTGGATTATATATATATATATATATATATATATTAAGAAAGTATAATGATAAACAAGATTTTGAGAGTTAATTTTATAAACATTTATCTATAAAGTAAAAAAATGAGTTGACTTGTGCGTATATGTAGGACTAAAAAATAATGATATTTTATGCAAAATTGTAAATATTCACTACAAAAACGCTCGTTTTTGCCGACGGACGCATACCGACGGATTACCTTTCCGACGGCTGTACCGACGGATTACCGACGGAATTCAAAGTCAGAAGACTCTGCCGACGGAATTCAATTTCCGTCGGCTTTCCGGACGGATATGCCGACGGACACTCAGAACTCTCTACACGGTGTCGATTTTGGGTCACCGGTCGACGGATTTTTCAGTCGGTATTGTAAATTTCCGTCGGTAACCGACCCGCATTAACTAACCGCCTCTTGATAGACTCCCAAAATTAAATCTGGTCATTACCGACGGAAATTTTCGTCGGTAACCGACCCGCATTACCTAACCGCCTCTTTATCGACTCCCAAGATTAAATCTGGTCATTACCGACGGAAATTTCCGTCGGTAAAGACAATTTTTTTTGTATATAAGCTGAAGAACAGATTACTTATTTCTGTTTCGAGAGAAAGAAATCCTCAATCCCTTCTCCCTCCTCAATCGATCCCTCCTCAATCCCTCCTCCCTGTTTCTATCTCCTCTATTGCGCGAAGAAGAGGCTCTGCCGAGGTGTTCTCTCAATTCGATTAGAAAATCTATACGGTACGCTTTCTTAATTTGTTAGTAATTAATTTTTAAGTTATATTGTATTGCCTATAATTATGAATTAAATTGCATGTGTTAATTTAAATTGTTATATAGATTCATATGAAATTGTTTGTAGTTGATGTATATAGTTAATTATTTTGAGTGTATGTAGTTGATATATCTAATTAATTAGTTGATATTGTAAGTGGATAATTGCCTATATATAGCTAGTAGTTATTTATAATAAATTAATGTGATTTGTTAAGATCGATATTGCATGTTTTGCATAATTGATGTTATATATATAGTTGATATTATTGTTTAATTTGCATATACGTTGGAGTGGAGTTAATTACATAATTAAATTATGATATTGTAAGTTATAATTAGCTCGATTAATATTGTTGATTTACTAATTATGAAATTATTGATTAAATTAGGGGCTTTGTTAATTATATTAGGAAATTGTTATTTTAAAGTTAGAAAAAATTGTTACTAAATTTATTAGGTTATAGATTGTTAATTAAAATAGAAAATTGTTAATTAAAATTGGAAATTATTGAATAAATTAGTTATTGTTGAATAAAATAGGAAATTAGTTATTGTTGAATAAAATAGGAAATTATTTATTAAAATAAGTTATTATTGATTAAATTAGGTATTGTTGATTGAATAAAAAATGATTTATTAAAATAGGTTATTATTGATTAAAATAGGTTATTATTTAGGGATTAAATTTTAATTTATTAGATTATTGTTTTTTATTAAATTAAGAAATTTATTATTAATTAATTAGTATTATATATATAATTTATTAATTTAAATGTTTAAATTAAATAGATGGCTGGAAATGGTGATGCTGCCTCTGGTGGCTCGGGATCTCACGGGGCCTCCGGGTCACGTAGCCGATCGAGGAAGAGTCGATCGAAACTTAGACCCGAGGCGCCGGCGCCTACACTGCCACAAACACCATTATCGTCGCCTCCGCCACCCATTCCACACCCGTCGCCTGATCAGTCGTCGTCTCATTCGTCTGTCCGGGACCATCCTGTTGTTCCTGTTCGGGATGGCCGGGAGCGCATTTGGGTTACAGGTGGAGGAGTGTAAGTAATTAAATACTTTTATTGTTTAATAATTAATTAATTTCGCATTCGTTTTAATTTATAATGTGTTTTGTTTGTTAATTAATGTCATAGATTGTTACCTGGTAACGAGGTCTCCAGGGCATGCACGATTGCTTTTGGCTCTTTACCGATCTCTGCGGGTGCAATTACCTGGTTGAAGGTCCCAAAACAAAAAAAGTTGGCGTACTTCGAGGAATTTCAGGTAGTAATTAATTACTTAATTATTTAATTAATGTTTGTTAATTTGTTCAATAATAAACAATTTATTATATGTGCAGAAACAAACCACTTGGGATCGGAATATGTACTCAGACCAGGCTATGTTCAAGTATTTCTGTAAATCGGCGCAAGAGCGGTATAAGTATTTAATGTACGAATGGAGAATGGCATGGCGGAGCGATGGGACGACGCAGAGCTTGGGTAAGGATGATAATGATTTTGTGTTGTGGGATTCATTGACGAGGGAGTGGCTGGATCCTACGTACATCAGGAAGTGTGAGATTGCTAAGGCCAACCGGAGATCCGACGTTGGGGATGGGATGTCCAGGCATCGGACTGGAGCCCGGTCCATCCTTGAGTAGTCGATGGTCATTGTAAGTGTTTATTAATTTTTTAATTAATTTCAATAAATTTAATTATATATTTAATATATATATATATAATACATAAATTTAATTATTAGGAACGGGATACGGGGCGTGTACCCAGTCACTTGGACCGGATGAGCATTGCTCATCCGTTTAATGCTGATACACAGCAATCCATATACGGGCGCACAACTAACCTCCACGTAAGTAATAAAATTGTTTAATTAAATACATTTTTTATAATTTATTCTATTAATTTAAAATTATTAATTATGTAGTTGGAGATGAACCGGAGGATGGCCGAGATCGGAACTCAAGTCGACCCTACTCAAGCCGGAACCAGCAGTGCCCCTACAGTCGAGGAGGTGGACCGGGCTTATTTGGAAGTTGCCCCCACCACCCGCGGACGAGTTCTGGGCCTTGGTCGTATGAGCGCTGATGTCAGGTCCGGCGCTGGTCCGTCCCAGACGGCATCGCAGGGTTCCGTATCTTCCACCCCAACTCCTGATGTGACGATGCCACAATTCAACCATTTCATGCATGTGATGCATGTGAATATGGGTCGAGAGATGGGGTGGTCGGACGAGAGGATCGAGGAGGTTTATTAGAGAACCATGCAAGCTCCTCTATCGACGACGTCTGTTCCCCCAGGAGCCCCCCCAGCCTCCTCAGCCCCCCCAGCCTATGTCCCGACCATGCAGCAGGATGATGACATCGTCGATCTGGGTCAGCAGTTCGTTGGCAACGAAGACATTGATTTGTGGAGCTTTGGTCAATGAGTGTCTTTGAACAATTTTATTTTTTATTTCTGTTGAACAATTTTATTTTTATGTCTCGTAGAACTATTTACTTTTATGTCTTGTAGAACTATTTATTTTTATCTGCATTATTGTTGAACTATTTACTTTTATGTTTAAGTATTAGTTGTTTAATTTTAGTTATGTGTGTTTTATGTGTTAAGAATGTGTATATTAATTTTAGTTATGTTTTATGTGTGATTTTGGATGTGATCTGTATTGGATCTTCATTTATGTTTGAATGTACTCTGTTTTTTCATGTTTGTGTTTATGTGAATGTGAATGTGATGGGAGACTCTATGTGATAGATAAACAACATTTTCATTGAAAATTGCCTTGAAGAAAGGCTGTTGTTGTGGTTACATTACATGCATACACTTAGCATTACATAAACTTAGCAATACATATTAGAGGCATAAATTTAGCAATACATATTAGAGACATAAACTTATGATTACATCCAGCCTATAAATTTGAACATATAGGGTAGAACACATAATATTATGGCCATGATAAGAAAGTTCCTCTCCTTCTTTAGCTCTTGAACTTGTCCAGCTTGAAATTCTACTTCTGATGTTAGGTGATCAGATGAATCCTTATAGATTTCACCAACTACTTTTGCATTATTCAGCTTGTTGTTGAGCTCTTGATTTTCAAGCAAAAGTGAGTCAATTCTCCTCACCATGCCCGGAAACATTCCGTGTGAACACGTTCCTTGTCCGTGGATTTCGTGTTCATCGGCCCAAACAAAAAAGGAGCATCCAAGACCACTTAGTGAATCTGGGCAAGTATAAAATAGTCTACCTCTGCTTTTTTCTTGCTTCGAAATGCACACACGAGCTTCTTTTCCACAATGGCATACCACAATTTTCATGAATGTGGAAGATAAATACATGAGTTTCTGTATTTTTTTTGTTTTTTGATGTTTGTTAAGAAGTAAGAAGTAGGTTGTTTTGAGTGTGTATATATTTTTCTGTAATTTTTATTTTTTTTATACGCGTCTTTTACCGACGGAAAGGTATTCCGTCGGTATAGACACATGTTCAATGCCGACGGATAATTTCCGTCGGCAATGTAAATACCAACTGAAATTTGTTCAACGGAATCTGACTGATTTGACATGCATTTGAAATCGTTGGTACCGACTGAAATGATCCGTCGGTATTGACAATACCGACGGAATTTAGGCGCGCGATATACCGACGGACTGACATTTCCGTCGGCATGTAGTATTGAAAAACAGTCCAGAACCTCAAAACACGCGAAAATTTTGGAGTGGAGCAAAAAGTTAAGGGAAAAATTTGGATTGGAGCGAAAATTTAAGGTATGTTTTTCTATTAATTAAGTGTACATAGTTTAATTTTCAGTGTGTAATTTTAATTTGGTGTTTAATTTTTTAGTGTGTAATTTTACTACATAGTTTTTACTTTTAGTGTTTAATTTTTAGTGTGTAATTTTAATTTGGTCAAATTGTTTAACAGATGGAATTTCCGGATCGTCGGTGGATGTATTGTACTCCTAGGCTCGTTTTAGGAAATGTGAATGTTGAATTTTATGATAAACTCGTGTCATTTGTTGAATTTGCAAAGCTACACCCACATTACATGTCTGAGGATTGTATTAGGTGTCCGTGTAATGCTAAGAAATGTAAGAATAGATCATTTAAAAGCATTGATGAAGTCTTATGCCACGTTGTTATGAATGGGTTCGTTGATAATTACTATAATTGGACAAGTCATGGCGAACAACGGTGGCCTTATAATTTTGATCAAGTCTTGTACTATTACACTACTGCAATTTATGAACAACCAGCAGTACACGTTGAGCATGTCGGCACCAGTAACGATCAAGAGTTTGGGGTGGAAGAACCCGATATGTATCAAACAATGGTGATGGAAGCCGGTATGTCAAATATAGAGGAGGAACCAACGGATGAAGCATTTCAGTTTTATGAGATGCTCAAATTAGTCGATCAAGATTTGTACCCAGGGTGTGATTCTCATTCTCAGTTGTCATTTAATGCTCGACTTATGGCTATCAAGAAGGAGAACAAGCTATCTAACAGAGCATATGAGCAAATGACACAATTATGCAGTGAGATTTGTCCTGTCGATAATAAAGTACCTACGACGTTTCATCAGAGCAAACAACTGATGAAGAATATGGATTTGCCGGTTGAGAAGATTGATTGTTGTGTGAATGGTTGCATGTTATACTGGGGTGATGACGATAGCGATCTTCTTATGTGTAGAATGTGTGGCCATCCCCGGTACAAAGAGCCACGACGGAAGGGACCAGGTGGTCAATCGAGCAAGACAAAAAAGATAGTGCCACATAAGAGGATGTATTATCTTCCTATCATTCCTCGTTTAATGAGATTGTTTCAATCTAGTGCTACAGCTCAACACATGACGTGGCATGCAAGAAATTCTGAAGATACTGAGGCTGGGGATATGAGACATCCGTCCGACTCTGAAGCCTGGAAACACCTTGATAACGTGTTTCCAGGATTTGCTTGTGAACCGAGGAATGTGAGATTAGGCTTGAGTACTGATGGTTTTGCACCGTTTGGGAGTTATGGAAATAAGTATTCTTTGTGGCCGGTGATACTGACTCCGTATAATCTACCTCCATGGATGTGCATGAAACCTCAAACAATGTTTCTGACTGTATTGGTGCCTGGTCCGTCGAATCCAAAGCATAAACTTGATGTTTATCTCCAGCCTCTTATTAAAGACTTGATCTTCCTATGAGATAACGGAGTCCAAACGTATGATGTTTCTAGGAAACAGGACTTCACGATGCGTGCTGCTTTATTGTGGACCATTAGCGACTTTCCTGCATATGCTATGTTGTCCGGGTGGAGTACAGCCGGAAAGCAAGCTTGTCCGTATTGTATGGAATATTCTGAAGCTTTTAGTCTCCCGAAGAGTAGAAAAGTTTCATGGTTCGATAATCACCGAAGGTTTTTACCTCGAGATCATCCATTTCGAAGGAATAAGGTGGACTTCACGAAGAATACAACAGTCACAAACAATCGACCGCCCCTTCGAAATGGTATTTTATACATTTATTTTAACATGTTTTTTTGGGTTACATTTATTCTAACATTTATTAATCGTACAGGACAAAGTCTGTTACATGAGATTGAGTGGACGGGTTTGAAAAAAACTACGGAGAAAAATGCAGAAGAACACAACAAAGGAATCCCAGGTAACTGGAAGAAAAAGGGTATTTTTTGGGACTTGCCATATTGGAGTTCACTATTGCTCCGACACAATTTGGATGTCATGCACATTGAGAAGAATGTGTTTGACAATGTGTTTCACACAATCATGAACACAGAAGGCAAGACGAAAGATACTCCAAAGTCCAGGGAAGAGTTGAACACTATCTGTCGCCGTGATGAGTTGGAACAGGATACCCGTACAGGTAAATATCCAAAGGCTTGCTACACACTAGATAAGGCACAAAAACAGTAATTGTGTAGGTGGATTAAAGAGTTAAGATTTCCAGACGGCTACGTGTCAAACATGAGTCGATGCGTAGACACAACAAAAGGCAAAGTTGCAGGGATGAAGAGTAATGATTGTCATGTTTTTATGCAGTGCTTGATACCTATTGCGTTTCGAGAATTTCTTCCTCTGAATGTGTGGAGGGCTGTCACTGAATTAAGTCTCTTTTTTAGAGATTTAACGTCTACAACAATCAAGGTTGATGATATGAATCGTTTGGAACGAGACATTCCGGTTATTTTGTGTAAGTTGGAACGTTTTTTCCCACCTAGCTTCTTTGACTCGATGGAAGCTAGGATTTGTGGTCCAGTGCAGTACAGGTGGATGTACCCATTTGAGAGGTGAACAATTCTATTTCTCTCATTTAATTAGTTTTTAGTATAAGGAGCCTTATTTTAATTTGTTAACTATTATAATTTTAGGTATCTCCACAACTTGAAGCGGAATGCTAAACAGAAGGCAAACGTCGAAGCATCGATTGTTAATGCGTATTTGAATGAAGAGGTTGGCATGTTTTGTTCATATTATTTTGAAGACCATGTCAACACGAGGATCAGGAATGAACCACGTAACTTCGATGGTAGAGGTACGCAACAAGAAGTCGATGGCATGCTCTCTGTATTCAAGTCTAAGGGGCGACCTATAGGAAAAGCCACTGAACGATATTGGTCAACACACACAGAGGCTGAAATAGCACAAACGTACGTGTTATTGAATTGTGATGAAGTTCAGCCTTACATTGAGTAAGTATTTCATATATTTATCATCTAATTAAATAGCACTAAACGTGCGTCATTTATCATCTAATTGTGTTATGAATTATTAGGATGTATACACAAGAACTACGACATGCAGATCAAAACATCTCAGATAGAGACATAGATACTAGTCTTCAACGTCAATTTGCCCGATAGTTCCAACGTTATGTGAGTATCATTAATTGAATTTTACGTGAACAAATAATTGTTTTGATTAATGTTAATTTTAACTGTACGTATAGGGACAATCGCACGATTTTCAGAGTCGGTTCTTACAGGATCTCAGCCAATGACCACTACGGCGTGTGAGGACTTACAACGGCTATATTGTGAAAGGCTACAGGTTTCATACATCAGAGTATGCATCAACAAGAACGACTAACAACAGTGGTGTTTGTCTTAGGGGTGCGAATTACAATGCAGATGCAAGTGATTACTTTGGGGTGTTGCACGAAGTCGTTGAAATTGAATATCCGGGATATCCAGTGAAAACCGTAATGTTGTTCAAGTGCCATTGGTTTGACACATCCCCTTTAGGAACCAAAATTCATTTGGAGTACAAGCTTGTGGATGTTAATTCGAAAAGGAAGTATAGCGGGGATGATCCGTTTGTATTTGCCTCTCAGGTATCTCAAGTCTACTACTGCACGTATCCAGGAGCTGGAAAACGTAATAGATCAGAATGGCACGCTGTTTACAAAGTGAAGGCAAGGTCAATGGTGGAGGTCCCCCAAAAGGAAAACAACGATGAAGATGAACCTCTGTTTCAAATGGAACAAATAGAGAATCAAACTGAAGTGTTTGCGGGAGATTTTAATCTTTCGGTAGACTTGACGGCTGCAAATCTACAATTGATTGTTATTGAAAACGATAGTGGACATGAGGAGGAGGATGAACATGACGAGAGGGAGGATGAAGAAGATGAGGATGAAGAAGATGAGGAGGAAGAGGAAGATGTGGCAAATAATGAAAATGAAGACGAAGATGAAGATGAATATTAAATTAATGTAACCTAGCTATTTTATTTTGTACAATTTATAAGATTTCATTATTTATCATTTGGTTATAACTTATAATTTAATTATTTATCATTTGGTTATGTTATAACTTATAATTTAATTATTTATCATTTGGTTTTAAAAATTCAATGGCGACGGAAAATATCCGTCGCCATTTCCGTCGCTAACGGCAACGAGCCAAAGCCGACCGAAATATCCGTCGCCAACGGCAACGAGCCAAAGCCGACCGACATATCCGTCACCATTTCCGTCGCTAACGGCACCGACCTAAAGCCGACCGAAATATCCGTCGCCATTTCCGTCGCTAACGGCAACGAGCTAAAGCCGACCGAAATATCCGTCGCCATTTCCGTCGCCATTTCCGAATATAAATGTAACTTTCTCTCATTTCACGCGTATTTTCTTTCCCTCCCTCTCTCTATGTCTCTCCCTCTCCCTCTCCCCCTCCCCCACTCCACGTATTTTCCGACCGTCTCCTCCTTGCCCACCCCACGTATTTTCCGACCGTCTCTCTATTTTCTTCGCCACATGCTGCCCCTTGCCCACGTTCGCAGCGGCGCCACTCCCTTCTCCGGCCGTTCGTGCTCCTTCTCTCGCTGCGACCGCCCATCCCCTCCTTGCCGTGGCCGCGGCCGCCGCCCATCCTCCCTACCTGCAGTCGTCGCCCACCGCCTCCTCTGCCTTCGTCGTCTTCTTTTGAAAGGTACATTTTTACATATCTAAAAAAAATTAGGGTTTTGGATTTTCCTATGAGGATATTTGCACTAAATCTGTTTTTTTTTTTTTTTTTTTTAATTTATCAAATTGTGGGTTGGGGGCAAAGTTCGAAATCTTCTATACATATAATGTGTTTGTGATGGTTTGTTCTGTGCAACTATGCAATTGTGTGTGTTGTGATAATGCTTTTTTATTTTTTGTTGGTGTTATTTATGCTTTTCTTTTTGGGTTGATGTACTTCATTTTTTTTTCACAAAGGAAATAAATGTATGTAAGATTAAGACACAATAAAATTGTAGTATAGTGTAGTTTAAGATTAAGAGAAATAGTGGAATTTTGAAATAAAATTGACGGATTTTAAAGCAGCTTCAATCAAGTGTTTACTAAACATAAAGATGTTTAAAAGTTTCAAATACACTATTGTGTTTGAAGAGAGTATTTCTAGCAATTTACATAGAGTGGATCTAGTTTTGTAAAATAATTTCTTATAACTTGTTAGCATTTTTAAGGGAAGGGAACATCTTTTGTGTTTTGTTTCAATCTTGCATGAGATATATTTTAATTACGGCATGTAAAATTAGAAAAGTTGTAGAGGTATTATGGAGCTTGAATGCTTTTTGAGAACTCAATTTACCTAATGATTAATAAAATGCTTTTGAGAACTGTTGTGTAATTCTAGGTATGTTAATGTTTATTGTTTAGTTGTTTGATCTTAGTAGCTCTCTATGCCTTTGTAAACACTGGAAATTCAGTAAGTTGTTATCAAATTTTAATTTGTAAATAAGGGAAAATCCTATTATGTATGTGGGCTTTGTTTAAATTTGTATGGCTTGTTCGTAAGTGTATAGTCTGGGACTTGAACGAAGGCTTTTCGAATTTCTGAAAATATTATGTAAGTGATGATTTTAGTTTAAGAAGATGTAGGAATACGTTTGTTTTATGTTGTACTTTAGGTTTTGTATTGTACTTTTTCTGATTTTCGTTTAAGAATATGTAGTTTTTAACTGTGTTTTATACTCTGAATCTCTTATCTTTGAACTACCAGCATATCGAATATTTGCTGAGACCGACCGAAACTATGCGAGCCTAATGTAGTTACTTGATCTCTGTTGAGGTATGTTCAATTTTTATGATAATTTAATTTATGTTTAAATATATAAAATGACAATTGAATCTTGATTCTTTGGAATTGATTTTGAAATGGCAGGGATGGAGTCGAGCCAGCGAAGGACAATTTAATATACTCCACGGTACGTATTAATATACTCACATTCTTGTTAAATTATTTCTCATATAAGTTTTTGTTAATGTTTACTACGTTGTTTTAATATTTCAGAGCTTTTTCAACCATTCTAGTGAGGGGTATAGTTGTCATAATCAGCAGCAAAATTCTATTTGCTTCTTACTTGATCGATCCTCTGCCAATTCCGGAACACCATTAGATTCCTTCGATGCCTTAGCACTCTGGTCTACATCATCAAGTTTTTGTTGTTTGCTCAAGCAAAGGACGACGATTTTGTTTATTATGTTGTATCTAATGTAGATTTGTGTATTGAATTATTTAAGCAATTTTGATCGGTCGGATCCCGATCGCAAATATATTTTTTTTTTTAAATTTTTGGTACTTACCGACGGACTATTCCGTCGGTTTAGCGTCGGTAATACCGACGGGCGAGCCGATGGAATATCATTTTTTTTAAAAAATTTTTGATACTTACCGACGGAAAATTCCGTCGGTAAATTAAAATAATAAAATTTAAGTCCAAAATATACCGACGGATCTACCGACGAAAACTTGATTTGGGATCCGTCGGTACAGGCGACCCGGTTTGAAAACTTGGTTTGAAAACGGGTTGACTTGACTGCCGACGGAATTGAATCCGTCGGTACAGGCGACCCGATTTGAAAACGGGTTGGTTTGAATCCGTCGGGAATCCGTCGGCATATACCGACGGATGCATATTTTCCGTCGGTAACCACTACCGACCAATTCATTGACGACGGATGAAATCCGTCGGTAAGAGCCAATACCGACTGAATATCCGTCGGCATAACCGTCGGTAAAACACCTCTTTTTTATAGTGATTATGATGATGTAGTAGTGTTCTATTTTAAGAGTGAAAGTTATTTCATTTCAATTTATGAGTTAATTTCATTCAACCATATTTACATTTATCATACCTTATCTACATGATCATTTAAAACGTGTTGTTACAAAAGTAAATATTAGGGTAACATTCTCCCTCTCCTCCCGGTGCAACCTACATGGTCATTTTTTAATGTCGCCGTTCATTCGATAGCCGATTAATTGGTAGATTGATTTGTTAATTCTTAGTTTTTTTGTTTTTAGTTTATTGTATTTTAAGTGTTTTTTTTGTTTTTAATTTGAATTTTCTATGGTCAAGAAGGATGTTCATCTTTTCTGACAACAAGAAATCTATTAAAAGGTGACACATCGTCCAACATTCGTCATAGTACGATCTAGCTTTGTCATGTAATAAAATAATTAAATTTTTAAATAAATCTATAAAAAATAAAAAAATCCTAGTAATATTTCTTTTAAACCCCCCCCCCCCCCAATAAATACACGTCCCGTATTAGATTCAATTTACGTTTTTTAATTATAAATATTATTCCCTCCATCCACGAAAAATATTATTTGTCCACAAAATGTAGTCATATACCCTTTATGGAAACTATCACCCCTTCAACCATCACTTAATTACTGAAATTGTCATCAATTTTATTCATAAACAATCACTGTATTCACAATGGACCCTACAATACCCTACAATACCCTTATTTTATCTATTTTATCTACTTTTTTCTTAAAACATGTGGCTCACTCCAATGGAACTACATTTCATGGACGGAGGGAGTAGCATTTATTTTATTTTTTCATCATCAATCACTAAATCCTTTTTTTTTTAAAGTGTCAATCAAATCGTGTAAATAATCTCGAGACGGAGGGAGTATATTAAATTAAAAAAAAAACATGGATAGTGGTATGCATGTTCAATTACAATTCAATAACATGATCACCGAAATGACTAAATAATGCATCATGCCTTCCATTTCATGTTCATTGATTGCCAGCTAAGCTAAACTAAGCATACAATTAAGCACGATTAATAAAATCTATAAATATATAACACACCAACACAATTGCAATTAATCACAAAATAAACATGTCTCCTCGTTCACTACCACTACTCCATATTAAGGTTGGTTTTTTCCTTGTAATTGGTTTGATGGTGGTGGTAAGTGTTTCCGATGCAGCCATGTCATGCCCCAGCATCGCACAAGCCCTTTCCCCGTGCATCGGCTACATCAAGAACGGAGGCAGCGCCACCTCTGAGTGCTGCGATGGATTTAGAACAGTCAATAATGCTGAACAGACTCAACTAGATCGCCAGGCCGCGTGCAGGTGTGTCAAGTCTCTTATTCCGATGATCAGGGGGAAGCCCCAGTTTGTTAACAGCCTGCCTCAACAGTGTGGTGTCACCGTGCCCTACGTCTACTCACCATCATTTGATTGCTCGACGTAATTAACACTAATTACCTATACTTTTTTTAAGATTTACTATCTCCGTCCAAACTTAATAACTATAATTGCATATGATCTCACTCTATCTAATTTTATATGCTACTCCTATATGTTTGCAGAGTGAATTGACATGACACGACAATGAGACGTATCTCAAGAGAACAGAACAAGTAATGTGCTAGCTACTTCGCCCGTGCATTTTTTGTAGCTGATGTTTACATTGAGCTTTGTGTGGTTTTGAAAATCAAATTTTGAAATTTTGAAATCCTAATAAATTATAATATGTGCGTTTCTTTTGAATAGTAATAGATTTCACTTTATGTCAAATTAATGTGTAAGATTGAATGAAATTATATTTATGTAAGGTTATAATGATTAGATAATTGTATAATGATTAAATTTATTAATTTTTTTTAAAAGATTATAATGATTAGAGCGATATTATAAAGACTTAAATTTTATAGCAAATCAATATGTTTGATTTCTTATTAAATTTTTTTTTTATGGAGATTTCTTATCAATTTTTAAATTATAAGGTAAAACAAGTTTTAAATTTTTAAACTCAAATCCTACTTTTTAATTCTAGAGTAAACACTTTGTATGTGACGAAGTTGGATAGCTCAAGTGGTTAGAGCACCACTACCTAGGCTTTAGATCCTGGGTTCGAAAAAATAGGTAGAATTACACCTTTGTATGTTTACAACCTCAGAAATGACACTTGCTTCTCTCTTTATCTCGTGTGATTTTTTTTTTTTAAATAGGTAGAATTACAGATAGAGAATAAATTACATTCCAACACCCTCACCTATCCTTAAAGTAGAGTTCTACCAAAAGATCACATAATTCCAAACTCAATCGTGAGAGAGTGGAAGGGTCATCGAGTCAGCCAACATTCCTTAAAACTCCGCGATCTAAGAAGATAACAAATCGACTCCAGAGAAGGAACAGATTGTCGCACACAACGACTCGTACTACAAATCTTCCAAATCTTATCTCGTGTGATTAATTCCAAGCTTGCAACCATAGTAATTAAATGTATTATATATGTTTCTCACTTAATAAATACTTACTCCGTTTTTTAATAAAGGATGTTTTCGAGATTTTTTTTTGATTTAACAAAGAGTATATATTGACAAGTATAACCTTAAATAATAAAGGAGATTTCTAGTCACATTAATTTTTTCTAAAAAATTTATTATATTAATTTTTAACTAACACAAAAAAAAAAAAAAAAAAGTAGATCAATACGAGAAAACAAATTACATTTTAAAATTAATGATAATCATTATACACTAAAAAAAACACAGTGTTTTACAATTTTTTTCAATTGATCTCAAATGTTATTACATATTATTTAATATATATGTATATAATTTAAATAGTATAATTTATATTTTAATATTTATTTTAAAAAATTATACTCCCTCCATCCATCAAATATAGTCCCATTGGGGTGGGAGTGAGACACAAGTTTTAAGAAAAAAGTAGATAAAGTAAGGGTATTACTCCCTCCGTCCACCAAAAGTGTTCTCATTTCTTTTTTTGGGTTTACAAAAAACGTGCTTATTCTATTTAAATAGTTAACTTTTGAATATTTTTTCTACTTTACAAACTAGATTGAGTATCTGCCAAATATATTTTATACTCATTATATTAAATATATTCTTTATAATTAAAATATGATTTTTTAAAAAACATATATAAAAAAAAGTGAGCACACTTTTGGTGGACAGAGGGAGTATAGGGTATGGTGGGGTCCATTTTGAATAAAGTAATTGTTTTTTAATAAAGTTGATGACAAATTGAGTAATTAAGTGATTGTTGAAGGGTGGTGATTTTCATAAAGTGTATGGGATTACATTTGATGGACAAAAAATATGAGGTAAATGAGACTACATTTCATAGACGCGGAGTACTCCCTCCGTCCCAGAGGAACTTGCACCTCTGGGATGGCACACATTTTAATAAATGTGTAAGAAAAAGTGTAATGAGTGATGTTTTGAGGGGTAGTTTTGTAAACTTTTATGAATAAAGTAAAGTAAAAGGTAGATTGAGTGTGAAAAAGTAATGACATATGGGTAAATATGTGTATATTTTGAGGGTGGGGGTTATGACAATATTTTCTTTTATGGAGTGTGCAAATTGGTATGGGAGATTTACGAATAAGATTTGCTTTGAATGTCTTTCACCCGATCAATCTCACTTCGATTTGCTTTGAAGAATAAGATGCTATCATCGGCAAAAAGAAGATGGGAGATTGACGGCGCATTGGGAGCGACCTTGATGCCCGAGATTTCCCCGTCCCTTTCGGCCCTTCGAATGAGTGACGAGAAGCCCTCTGCACAAATAAGAAACACGTACGGTGATAAGGGGTCTCCTTGACGTAGACCTCGACTGGGGAGAAATTTGTCAGTCGGCATGCCATTAATGAGCAAAGAGTAGGACACAGTAGAAACACATCTCAGAATTAAGTTGACCCATCTACTATCAAAACTCCACTCAACCCTATCATATGTTTTACTAAGATCCAATTTAAGTGCTGCAAAACCAACTTTTCCTTTTTTTTTTTCTTTTCAAGTAGTGGAAGATTTCAAAAGCAACCATGGCATTGTCGGTAATCAATCTATTGGGGGATAAAAACACTTTGATTTGGGGAGATTATATCATTAAGGATAGGTTTGAGGCGATTGGCTATGACTTTTGTTATGACTCGGAAGACCACATTGCACAGGCTGATGGGGCGGAAATCCTTGGGGGATTCTGGGGATTTAGTTTTCGGAATAAGCACGATGAAGGTATCATTAAAAGGAGTAGGGTCATCTTCAAAATTAAGAATACTCAGACAAGTATCAACAAAAGAAGAGCTAACCGTGGACCAGTATTTTTGAAAGAAAAGAGAAGGCATACCGTCGGGCCCAGGGGCCTTGGTCGGGTGCATCTGCTTCAGTGCCTTACGGATCTCAAGAGTTGTGTACGGTTGAAGTAGGATCTCATTCATAGCCCCTGTAACTCTGTGCTCGGTGTTCTCAATGACCTTGTGCATGTTACTAGTGTCAACCGATGAAAACATATTCATAAAGTACTCTCTCATGATCCTTTCAACGCCCACTTCTCCCTCCACCCAGTCCCCGTTACTGTCCTTAATTCTTGTAACAGTGTTTCTCCTCCTTCTCTGTTGTGCTTTGGCATGAAAGAAAGAAGTGTTCCGATCACCATCTTTAAGCCAGAGGGCTCGAGATCGCTGATACCACCACTATTCTTCGCATTTCAGAAGCTCATCGAGCTCTCTCTGTTTTGTTTGCAGGTCCAAAATATTCTGCTCATTGGGCTCAAGGCTGTGGAGAATCTCAACTTGTCTCTTAATTTGCTCCACTCTTCTGTTAATGTTGCCAAAGGTCGCCTTATCTCAAGACTGGAGGTTGGCACTGCACTTATTTATGCGATTTCTCAAGGGAATAGTTTGATTGTTCCTCTCCCAAGCTCTCTCTATAAATCGGTGGCACTCCTCTTTTTCACACCACATTTTTTCGAAGCGGAACAATCTCCTTCTTCTACTACGAGTGCCCTGCCTATCAATGTTGTTAGCGATCCAGATGAGTACGGGGGCATGGTCAGAGTTGAATCGAGGGAGATGAGAGACTCTGGACACCGGATACATGATTCGCCACTGGGAGTTAGCCACAGCTCGATCTAGTCGAATCTGGATGTTGTCCTCCCCCATTCTGCCATTAGTCCATGTGAATTTGTGGCCTGAGAAGCCCAGATCTTGGAGGTCCAAGTCAGAAGTTGTGGACCGAAAATTCTCCATCTGATTGGTACGACTTGAGATACCTCCGCGTTTTTCCCAGCTCCACATAATTTCATTGAAGTCTCCGAAGCAAAGCCAAGGTGTACCTGGGGGTGGTTTAATCCGACGAATAAGCTGGAAAGTCTCCGATCTATGCGGGCGGTTAGGCCAACCATATATGCCAGTAACATGCCATTTCAAATTGCAATTCTCATCAGTTAGGTTCATCGAGATGTGATTCTGGGAGTAGGTGGACAATGTGAGGTTTAAGTGATCTTTCCATACGAAACAAAGGCCTCCTCTTTGTTCGTTTCCACTATCGATACATGCCACAGGGAAACACCCCGTGAAGTGGAGTAAGCTAGCATTCAATCTCTGCATTTGGGTATTTTTTAGTTTCGTTTCCATGAGAAAGACCATACCCGGGTCTTGCTCATGTAGGAGCTTTTTGAGGGCTCGAATTGTCGCTTGGTTCCCAAGCCCGCGACAGTTCCAACTTATGGCATTAATTGCAATCGGCGGGGCTGCTTGGCAGCCTCCACCGTTGATCTGTGGTTATCCTTCTGTGCAATTTCCTTTCTGGACTTCTTCTCGTTGTTATCCGGACCTGGCATGAGGGTATCCTTTCTTTTCTTGTTTATTGTTGGGTGGTTGTTAGGTTTTTGTGTTCCTGTTGTGTAGGGTGATGTTGTGGGCCTTCGAATGATTTTAACGGGTCTTGGGATGAGCAGGTTGTTTGGCCTTGAGGCAGGGGTCATGTGCTTATGTGGGTTCTGGCAGAGTTTTTCAAGTTCCGAGGTGGGGATTAGGTTATGGGTTTGTTCGAGTATTTGTAGTTGAGGTGGGAGTATGTGGTGGTATTGGGTGACATGTGGGGTGTATGGGGTCAGGTGGTGTTTTGTGATGGATGGTTGGTAGGAGTTGTCATTATTAGTCGGTGATGGATATGGTGTGGAGGTGTGTTTGATTGATCTGTGGTTGGGTGGTTTGGGGCCCATAATGACAGGGATTGGTGGGTTGTTTGGTAGGTGGATGTTGGTATTGCTTGAGTAGTTTAATGCGGTAGGTGTGGGTTGGAACTGCTGTATAAATGGTACTCCCTCCGTCCCAAGATTGTTTGCACCACTTTATGGGTACGCAAACTAAGAAAAAAGTGTAATGAGTGGAGTGTTGAGGGGTAATTTTGTAACTTTTATGAATAAAGTAAAGTGAATGATTGGATTGGAGGGTAAAAGTAATGGCATTTTGTGTAAATATGTGGATATTGTGAGGGTGGTGTTTATGAAAAAGTTTCCTTTTTAGGCAGTGCAAACAATTGTGGGACGGACGAATAAGGAAAGAGTGCAAACAATTACGGGACAGAGGGAGTATTTGGTTGCTGAGGTTTTTGGTGGACTTTTGGTTATGGATTTGGGTTTTCTCTGTGTGGATCTCTTCCCTCAGTTGGTCGCCTTTCATGTAATTCATCTCCTCTTTCTTTACCTTTATTTTTTCCAATTCCTCTCTGACTGCCTCAACCATCTGATTGTTCGATTTATTCAGTGAGTCCATCGAAGTTTCCTTTGCATCCTCTTCATCCTCCTCCAGAATGCTTTTCCTAAATTTCTCGAATAGCTGGCTGCGAAGGTTCGTGTGATTGCTTCTTTTCTGGTGTTCGTCCGTATCAACTGAGGCTCGTTTGTTAGGGGGAACCTTTAGCCATTCCCCATATGGAAGTTTTGCATCTGGTAATGCCTTCAACCTCTCCATCTCCTCCACCAAATCACATTCTTTTCTCATGTGTCCCAACATACCACAGAAGAAACAAAAGGAGGGAAGCCTCTCATACTTAAAATCAACCCACACTCTGTTGGAATTTCTCAGGTCCAGTTTAATGCCTGTTTTCAGGGGTTTATGGATATCTGTTCTAACCTTTACTCTGATACTTTTTGAGAAGCCTTTCAGTGATTCCTTGTCAATCTCTATGAGCTCACCACATCTGCTCATAATCGTACCAATGCTCTTGACATCCCGTGCGGCCACTGGAAGGTCATATATACGAATCCAAAAAGGGACGCTTGAAAAAACCACAGTAGACGGTTGTTCGCCTCGTCCAAGTTCTTTGAGAGCCAGAATGTTCTTGTCGAATAGCCAGGGTTCCCTCGACAAAACCTCTTTCATATCACTTTCAGATCGGAATTGGAAGGAAAACATGTTATTTCCTATTTCTCTTGTTGTAAATCCCATAGACGGGTTCATGGCCTTTTTCATGGTTTCGAGGAGCCCGAAAGAGTTGAACGGCTTAGTTGTTAGCACTTTTCCCACAAGGCAGAGTGTAGATCCACCTTCCTCCTTTGTCTCCTCAACTTCTATTCGAACCACCTCCTCCAGACTTAGATCTTCCTCCTATTTTTTCAGATCGGTTGACATAGTGTAGTGCACAAGGACAAGAGAAAAAAACCGAACAAGAGACTCTTAGCTGAGAGAAAAACAGGGGTGCTACGGTTGGGGTCCTAAAACAACATGCAACACCGACACTCAAGACACCTAGACTCTATGGGGGTACTCACAGGTGCACCGGGCCAAGGCCCGCTAACCGACGGTGGGGGTAGACACTGGTTTGGGTGTGGGGAAAAAAAAGGGTTTAGCTTGACAGGGGTGTTCACCTACCGGGAAACACGGTACGGATAAGGGAGCAAAAGTAAAAAATGGGGAATCCTAGATCTAATTGATTTACCGACAGAAGGGCACCGCGAAAGTTGACTTTGCACTAGGGATCAACAAGATGACACGAAGCACTCAAGAGGAGCGGCGGAGAAACCCTAAGCAAAAGGGTACTATCATTGATATATTAGTTATTTTAACACAACTTAAACAAGAAATAACTATAACAATAGTATATACACAAAAACTTATATGCAATATTGCATACATGCAATATTGACCAATTAAGTCAATTGGGTTGAAAATATTGACTTATTAAGTTAATGGGCTAAAAATAAATATTATTGGGCCACCATTAATTCGTTTGGGTTAAGGGTTGGGGTATATACCCCTCCAGCTTTGTTTAATGCACTCCCCCGATACACGCACTCCCCATAAAATAGACATATTATACATGCACTCCCCCTAAATTATCTAAATTGTCCTTTTTCCTAAAAAACTCATTTAAATAGATGCACCCCTCTGAAACCCTAATTTTATTTTCATCTTCTTCAACATTCTGCCTCCATCCTCCGTCGCCGCCCACCACCACCCACCTTCGGCATTCACCTGGACCCGCCGTCGCAACCCACCTGCCCCCGATCTTCCTCCCCCCCTTTTTTTTGTTTTCTATGCTCAACCGTTGCAAATCTGTCGACCATGGAGCAGATCCCGTCGGCCATGGCAACGTAAGGTAAGCTCACGACCGTCCCACCTACGGCCGCAACCTCTCTCACGACCACCGTCCCACACGACCGTTTTTCCACTTTTTTTTTTCGTTTCTGCATATAGGCGGTGGCGCCGCCCTCGGGACGCCTCATCCCTGCCGCCTTGCCCCGCCGCCTCACCCCCTTCCCTCTCCAGCCTTGTTTTTCGCGCCTCATCCCCTACCGCCTTGCCCCGCCGCCTCACCCTCTTCCCTCTCTAGCCTTGTTTTTGCGTTTACAGCGTTCGCAGGTAGGCTTGGTTTTTTTTTTCGACACAAAATTGTCGACCTTAGCAATTATGGTCAACAAATTGTTGTCGACCATAATGTTCATGGTTGACAATTTCTTGTCGAAAATCTAATTTTTTTTTAAAAAATTTCAATCGGTAAAATGTTTTTCGTCAACAAATTATAGTCGACTAGATGCTTTATGGTCGACAAACCAGTGTCGATCGACACTGGTTTGTCGAAAAAAATGAAAATTTCAATTTCAATTTTTTTAGATTTTTAAGTTTTTTTAATTTTTTGAATGTTTTTGTCGGATTCGGTGGCGCCGACGGCGTCTGACGGAGGAGGTGGAGGTGTCGGTCGGAGATGATGATGTCGACGGCGGCGGCCGGCTGCCCTAAAATTAGGGTTTTGAGAGGGGAGTGTATGTATCTTTAATATTTTACTAACATGGTAAATGTGGTATTTTACATGAATATTTAATTAATAAAAGTGGAAGGGGAGTGCATTAAGCAAAGCTGGAGGGGTATATACCCCAACCCTTGGGTTAATTCTTAATTTATTTGTCAACTGGCCCGCTTGTGTTCTTAATTTAACCCGTTTATTTTACCAGTTTCTGTGATTTTTTTATATTTTATTTTATTGCCGAACGCGGGATATTAAATGCAGTAATTCAAATTGTAATATGTAGTAACACACATTATTTTATGTAGTAATAACACAAACTATTTTATATAATAATACAAATTCTTTTATTTAGTAACACGTTTTTTCTAGTGTTTTTGTTAATGTTGTAACTCACATCATAATACATAGTAACATATATTATCGCATGTAGTAAACACAATAACCATGTTTTAATGCAAATCATTTGATAAAGTTACATATAGTAACAAACACATATTCAATGTTGTAATTCAAACTGTAGTATGTAGTAACATATAATTTTTTATATAGTAATACCGATTCTTTTATGTAGTATTTTTTTCTAGAATTTTTATTGATTAAGTAACTCACATTATAACATATAGTAACATATATTATTGTATGTAGTAATATAAAATAACCTTGATCCATAATAATTATTAAAGAATATTTAAAGAAATAGAAAATATTTAAAGATTAAGGCCGTCGTAAATTGCAGCGTTCGGCCGCGGCCTGGGGTGACCGTAAATTGCTCGGAGAAGGCGACTAAGTACAATTTCTGCTAGTGGGTGCATTTATAAAAAATATGGGTGTGAATTGAACTGTCAGTGGGTGTATTTATAAAAAATGTGGGTTGAGCTGTCAGTGGGTGTATTTATAAAGAATGTGAGTGTGAATGACTGAAATGCATATATACAATATTTCACATAAGACCAGCCCATATATATACAGATCGGTATGTTTACATTATAAATTTTTTGGTTAATTGAAAAAAAATTCACGAACTTTAGTGGATTTATCAATTACTCCTACAACATATCCTTTTTTTGGCAATTCGACACACAATCTTTTTAAGTTTTACAATTTAATGCACTGGTAAATTTTTCGATCAATTCTAAAATGACATGGCGCCGGAAACATAAAAAAATCATCACACGGGCGCCAAGTAGACTGTCAACTAATTAATTATTTAAAAAAAATACATTTTAAAACTCTAAAAATATACAAAATTAAATCAACCCAAATTATCTAATTATCAACACACACACAAGAAGAGGTAAATTTCAACTAGTAATCTATAAATTTTAAATGTTCAAGAGATTCCTACATGATCCTCCCAACTCCCAAGTTAGTGCAGAACTCATGAAAATTTAAAATGATTAATTTCTAGAAAAGATATTACGCTGCATTGTCCAAATAACTCAAGAAATCAATTTTTAACTTTTTTTGGGTTCAACAACTCTCTGTCTAAAGTGTAATAAGTAATAATCGTTGCTGCGCAGGCTGGAGCATCAAACCAACTCCAGAAGTCCAAATTTAAATAGAAAATGTCCGATGATAACATTGTCGATCAGCATCGGGGCAAAATTTGCAATGCTCTTCTTGTGTCCGATGATAACATTGTCGATCTGCAATGTCCGATGCTCTAGCGGCAAAATGTCCGATTATTCTTTTTACTCTATTGGCAAAATTCACACTGTACAGATTAAATAATTAGGGCGTGAGAATTTGAGTGAAAAGAATTTACCCTTCTTTTGTGTCCGTGCGTGTGTGTGTTGTGCAGATAATTAAGGTTGTTTAAATTTGTATATTTTTAGAGTTTTAAAATGTTTTTTTTAAGAATAATTAATTAGTTGGCAGTCTACTTGGCGCCCATGTAGCGATTTTTTTATGTTTCCGACGCCACGTCATATTAGAATTGACCAGAAAATCTATCGCTGCATTAAATTGTAAAACTTAAAAAAGATCGTGTATGAAATTGTAAAGAAAAAAAAGATATATTGTAATCGATAAATCCAGTAAAAGTTGTGATTTTTTTTTTTGCAATTAACCCTCATTTTTTTTATTATGAAACCTAACAAAATGTTTTACTAGTGAGTCAAGGCAAAAGTCAAACTGTCAAAGTAACCATCGTTTTTATCCCCCATAAATGAGTAGAGAAAATTGAGGGCTTCTAAATTGTTAAACCCTAAATTTCACCTAAGCTTTCACAGTTATCCATGGCGGATGCAAACTCTCCACCATCATTGGACATCTTAGTGAGAGATTCGGAGGGTTTTACAATTTGGAACGGCCCCCCATTTAGCAATGGAGAACCCAGAGCGAAACTCGATAAAATACCATGTTCGACCACAAAATTCAGTGATGATGGAACAAAGCTCATGGTTATTGGATCCGATTCTCAAATCCGCATCTTCAATTCGAGAGATTTGAAAGAAATTAGGGTTTTACAAGTGTCCAATCTTCTCGCCGCCAGCATATCTCCATGTGGGAATTATGTTCAGACATTTCAGAAGTCTTCTTCTCCGCAGGATAAAAATGTAGTTTTATGGAAGATAGAGACTGGAGAATCTGTTTATCAAGTGTTCCAGAAGAATATGACGAAAACAACATGGTAATTTTTGAAATATTTTGGTATAATGTTTTTGCAATGTCGTCAGTTTGAATGTTGTTTTGTTTGTCTTTCTGTCCTTGTTTTCAGGCCATCAATCCGATTTAGCTCCGATGAAAGTGTAGCGTCTCGAATGGCCACGAATGAAGTTCAGTTCTTTGATCCTGCAGATTTCTCTAAAGGGTTTGTTCATCGGCTCAGAGTGCCTGGAATTGCTGCATTTGAGCTCTCTAAGGCTCCGGGGTTATACGTGGCAGTGTTTGTTCCAGAGTCAAAGGTTTTTGCTTTTCAACTTTGGCATATCATATTTCTCACTCTTTTGTATTTTCATTATCTTTTTGGATATCTAGTCACCATTTCTGTCAAGTATCACTTGCTTTAATTCGATGAACTACCATTTGCTAATTATGTTGTGTCCTCTTTGAATCTGACGTAACAAAAGATAATGCAAATTTGTTTATTTAAGCTGACGTAATGCTGCAATTAACATGGCTAATTTAACAAACAAAACAAATGAAATCAAAATTGGGTACCTTGAGGTCAAGAGAGAGAGAGTGCGATGGCAACCAAAACACTGACAGTGACCAAGAAGGTCTGCGTGTCCACAGAGGGTGAATTAAGTCCAGTGAAGAGCAAAATCGGGTTCTTGGGGATATGGAATTGGGAGGAAATTCGAGAGGAGGAGAGGAGGGGAATTTCTGGGTTTCTTCAAATCATTGTTTCTGATGAAGGTGTAGCGTCTCGTATGACGACGAATGAAGTTCTGGCCATCAATCCGATTTAGCTCTGATGAAGGTGTAGCGTCTCGTATGGCGACGAATGAAGTTCAGTTCTTTGATCCTGCAGGTTTCTCTAAAGGGTTTGTTCATCGGCTTAGAGTGCTGGAATTGCTGCATTTATTTTCATTATTTTTTTGGATATCTAGTCACCATTTCAAGTATCACTTGCTTTAATTCGTTGAACTACCATTTGCTAATTATGTTGTGTCCTCTTTGAATCTGAATGTTTATGGAACTATGAATTTTTTTGGGATCAATATAAACATTCGAGTAAGATTTTAGAGACGTGTAGTAGGATTTGTCTTTAGAGAGTGGAAATGAAAGGGAACATTATTAATTTAATGTTTGCTAAATATATTTTATCTGTAGGGGATGCCAGCCAATGTTCAAATATTTTCTTCTGCAAAGGAGTTACAGAGTCAAGCTGTTGCCAGAAAAAGTTTCTTTAGGTGTTCATCAGTGCAATTGAATTGGAGCCATGATTCCACCGGGCTCCTGGTTGTTGTGCAGTCAGATGTTGATAAGACAAATCAAAGTTATTATGGAGAGACAAAGTTGAACTATTTGACTACAGATGGAGCATATGAAGGATTAGTGCATCTTCGTACGTGTTATCTTCCATCTGCTTGTTGTTGTCAGCTGACTTGACATACTATTTGCTGGTTTACTAATATTGACAGCTAATAAATAATCTTGTTTCTTGATTAATTTTCCAGGTAAGGAGGGGCCTGTGCATGATGTTCAATGGTCTTACTCCGGTAAAGAGTTTGCGGTTGTTTATGGATGTATCCTTTTTTTCTTTTTTTCAAGCCCAGCAGATTCTTCAATTTTTCCTTAGTGTAGTGTGGGGGATATAAAATACAAGCCCCCTTTTGATAGAACAGGAAGGTAAAGGTAGCAATCACTTCTATTATTTTCTAATGCAGTTGCTTGGTTCCTTTTCTTTTAATTTCTTTTTCCAATTTTTCATTGTTTAAATCTTCACCTTCTAATTTAGAAGATGTTTCACACTTATACATATATGACAAAAGAAGGTGGAGTTTTTTTTGAACCTTGATGGGATTTATTAAAAGACGAAAAAAGAGAGGAAGAGATGGGCGAGATTTTCCAATTTACATATTTTTTAGTTATGTCCCTGTAATGTATTATAACATTTATTCTTCTGTCGTGTATTACTGTTTTCATTTATGTTCTTCGGTTCTTGTTCTGTTTTTCCTTTCTGTTCCTTGACCTTGTTCAGTTATGCCGGCAATGGCGACAATATTTGACAGAAAGTGCAATCCTTTACTAGAGCTTGGGACAGGCCCATACAACACAGTTAGATGGAATCCAAAGGGAAAATGTATCCTTATATAAAGACAATGTTTTCTGCTTTACTTTCACTCACTCTTCCTCCCCCTCTCTTTCAATACAGTTCCCTATTGCTTGTCTTCAATTGTGTCCTTAAAACTATCATACAGTTATATGTTTGGCAGGCTTTGGAAACTTGCCTGGTGACATGGTACAGTCTTTCAAATGATCTTCTATTTTCATTGAGCTATGCTAATTATAATGTATGAGATGCATTCTCAGATAATATTATTTGGGTAATCAGCTTAAATTAGGTCACAATTTTTTCTCATATCTTTTTGTTTGCGATTTTCTAAGTATTTTCCTTTACCCAGTTAGCATATTTTTCTCATTGTTCGCTGCTTCCTTTTTTATTGCTATTTGTGATGCTTGCTATCCATACTATGACTGGGAATTTGAAGAATTCTTTCTTGGTTATCAGGTCAAATGTGTTTTAATTATTTCTCAACAACAATGAAAAAAACTAAGCCTTAATTCCACTACGCAGGATCAGCTATATAGATCTTATGTTGATGTTATGCACAATTGAGATATATGTTCATTTTCTTAAAATTGCCAAGATGCATTTAGTAAACATTCTGAATAGCTTGTGGCTGTTATGACTGGGTGATCCATTAGGTAGAGATGTTTATTTTGACTGGGCTAAACGGGTCGGCCTGGTTAACTTGAAAAAGTGTAGGGTTAGGGTTCATAAGTCGTAGGCCTATTTGAATCTGGACTTTTTTGACCTGGACCAGTTAGCCCGCGGGCTAAACGGGCCAACCCAGGATGTTGCCATTTTTTTAAATTTATATTCTGACTATTTATTTAGGTTTTGGGCCATTTTACCATGGCCATTAAAAAATATAATACTACTAATTTTATTGCCAAGTGTCCAAGCCCAACCTATAAGCAGCTGCCCATTAGTCATTATTACTTTATACCCCATTGAGGGAAATACCCATGAGTTCCCTCATGGGTATAAGGACCAGTGAGTTCTAGAATTGTGTTTAAATCATACCTTTTAAATTCACAATTCAATACACAAAGTTTTTAAATGAAAGGTTTTTTTTTTCCTGTTTGAGAGGTCTAGCTTGTTTTTCAAGTGAATGTTTATGAACTTGATGCTGAAATTACTTTTATGTTGCTATACCTTAATTAGGTTAACTTACTTTTCTTGTTCAGGCATTCTGGGATTATTCAGAAAAGAAAAAATTGGCAAATACAAAAGCTGAATTATCAGTTACAAGTGAATGGTCCCCAGATGGAAGGTATTTTATGACTGCCACAACAGCTCCAAGACTGCAGGTTGACAATGGGTATATTTCTGATTTTATGCTCCTAAATGTGTGGCAGAATCTATTTACTTTTGAAAAGGCTAATCTTAGTAGATAATACTCCCTCCGTCCATGAAATGTAGTCCCATTGGAGTGGGGCACGTGTTTTAAGAAAAATGTAGATAAAGTAGATAAATGAAGGACATTGTAGGGAATTGTGGGGTCCATTGTGAATAAAGTGATTCATTGTGAATAAAGTTGATGGCAATTTGAGTAATTAAGTGATGGTTGAAGGGTGATAATTTCTTAAAAGGGTATGAGACTACATTTTGTGGACAAAGAATATTAGACAAATGAGACTACTTTTCGTGGATGGAGGGAGTATCATTTTTGGTCCCTAAACTTTATGAATTTCTAGTTTTAAATAATTACATTTAGTACCCCCAATAGTTGATTTTGTGAGTCAACAGACAGTGGGACCAAATGTGGGAGTAAAAGTGTGACCAAAAATGTAAACTTTAGGGACCAAATATCATATTATCCCTTAATCTTAGTGTAGAATTTTATTTTATCCTCCTTGCTGAAAAAAAACCTAAAGTATTTCTGCTTCAACAAAAAATGCCTGATCTTCAACAGTACAATATCTCTTTTTGCGAGTTCTGTGTGAAGGATGAGTTCAACCTGATTTACTTCATGGGTGTTGAATGAAATATGTTACCTCAGTAAAAGAAATTAATTTTATTTTATAAAACATCATTCTATTAATCATTCACACTTCAAGAAACACCGTTCTGTCTTGCAGCGTAGTGTGCTGAAAAATCTAAATTGACATTTTTACTTTTGGAGAACTGTGCAAAAACTTTATATTTACATTTTTTTGCTTGGAATACAAGTGCATATGCTTTGCTAACATCTTTTTTTTTTTTTAAATAAAATATATACAATTCATTACCTTTTGAAATATGTAGTTTTTAGTATCAATACATATCTTTCAGACTAGATTTATAATGTTATTAGAAAAATAGTAATATGCTCTTGATTTCATACTGGCAGTCAGTTGACGTGGATTTCTAGTGCCTGATAATTTTTGTCATTTAGAATTTCTGATAAATTGATGTTGAAATTCCTTTAAACTGTACGTAGTATCAACCAATTATGAGCAACTCCAGGTGATCTGATTTGGGAACTAATTTGATGATTTCAATTTTTGCTTTTTTGAAGGATCAAAATCTTTCACCACAACGGCTCGTTGTATTTCAAGAGGATGTTTAACAAGTTGTTTCAGGTTAATACATCTTGTTTTAGGGTATATTGAAAGAAATGTCCACTTATTATGGACTTATTCTGAAAATGATCATTAACTTTGCAATAATACAAATATGCCTTTCAACTTTAAAAAAGTTGGGAAAAATGCACCGTGACCAGCTATATCCAGTTACTCAACCGGTAAACGAGGAGGCGGCAATTTAAGAATAAGCCACGACAGGCAAAAAACTTGACAAAAATGGCCAGTAACTTGATACAACTGGTCACTGGGCATTTTTACCAAATTTTTGCAAAATTAGTGGGCACTTTCATTATAAGTCCAAAGTTAGCGGGTATTTTCTCAATTTACCCCTCGTTTATATTCTTCCTGGGAATTAATTTGCTTTGCTCAGTTGGCATTTTGTCCTCTTGATCACACAGGTAGACTGGAAACCAGAGTCACCTGATAAGTTTGGTGACATTGCAGAACTTTTGAAATCTGTTGACTCTTTGAAATTGGAAGACACAGCCAAACAAGGTGTATAGTTTAGCTTACACTTTTCAAGAAAAAAATGCTTTTTTTTTTGATCCTGTAAGTTACACCTATTTTGGTTTCATTCCTATCAACTATCACTAATTGAAAATAGTCTTGTAACGACATTTTAGGCTAACCGGCGGCAAGAGTGAAATATCTGGTTGACGCTGACATGGAAGGGTTTTATTTGTCCACGTGGCAAAGTCGGATTGTCAACCATATGTTTAACCTTCTACAGTCGGTCACCGAACTAAAATTTCGAAAATTTGAAAGTTATACGATTATTTTCAATTCGTGGAAGTCCCAGGACTGAAACCGACATAGGGGTAACTTAGAGGACTAAAACAAACTATTTTCCCCACTTTTCGTAAACTGCTTTGGAATATTGGAAACAAGAGTTTTAAGTGAAACTGATAATCAGGACAAGGATCGAAATCTGCTCAGTCACAATCGAAAGCTCCTGCTTCGAACACTTCTCTACAGAAACCAGCTGCTTATCGCCCGCCTCATGCTAAAGCAGCAGCTTCAGTTCAGGCAGAGGTACACTGTTTAAATAGATTATAATCAATTTGAAAAGTGCAGATTAAATTACTGTTATGCAACTACCTACAGACTATGAAATCTTTTTTTGGGCTTTAGTTACTCTTGCTTAATGTGTTTAAAAAAAAGTTAAGAGCTCCTCATGGAACTTGTTGAGGCAATTAGTCAAAGTGTGCATGCCACTACGTATCAAATTAATTGTCCTTTTGTTTTTAATCTATTTTTAACATACTAAATATCAAATTAATCGTGTTTTGTGTTCTTCAATATGACATTCATATTCCTTCCATTGGCCATTCATGGAAGCAGCTATGACCTTATTAGTTGCCAAATTTCTTGTTCGTTTGGTTAGGTATATATCCACAATTATGTGCCAAAGTAAAAAATTTAACAATTGGGACCTCTATAATTTGTTTTCGAGTTTAGTTTACTCTCTCTTAGAAGTAAAACTGATTGTTTGATTTTCTCGTGTGCAGCTGTTTGGTGTAAGCCCTGCTGGGTAAGTGTGCTTAGTTCCTTGTGTATTCTTCTTTTTAAATACAAGCAATTTTGGTTTTTCTGCTGACTCGTTCTTTCATACGATAACTTCAGAGAACTGAGCAAGAACGCCCTAAAAAACAAGAAGAAAAGGGAAAAACAAAAGGAGAAAAAGGCTGCTGATGGTGCCTCTTGATTGCAATTTCCTTGAAAGAGTATAACGATTAATGATTATTTTCAAGGAGATAAGGTGGTGTAATTTTGCTACGCCTGGGGCTGATGTATTAATGCAGCGAATTCAGAGATTTTGTTGTTAGTAGAGTGAGGATTGCAAATTCTTGACATATGGAGTGTACCCAATTAAGTTGTAGAATATATTTTACATCGGGATTTTGCTGTTATAACTCGTTTTGCATAGAAATTCTTTCACAAAAGTGTGTTTTTATTGAGGACATTCCATATCACCTGATCAACATATGTATCTAATTTACTGCCAAAGAACAGCCGATGATTCACAAAAGTAAATCAAACTTTTTCATATTCCATAATTGCAACAATGAGAATAGTGCAATGGACTTCACCTATAGCTGTTACAATGATAAAACCACCAGCTTTTAAAAGATTGTATGCCTAAATAACACAGAATCACAGAATTATTCAAGCTATATAGCTATCAGTTGTAAGGAAAAGCTTACTGATATCACCTGGCTATAAGGAGAAGCTTGATGACGTAATCATTATATGCTCGCGCCCTCGCCGGTGGATTTTGAAGGGAAGGATCGTCACTCCTCTAATTCTACATTTAATTATAGTTGGCTCTTAATATTCTTCATTCAAGTTTTAATTCAATATAATTCAGTCATTGCCAAGTGTCAGAAAAAAGGAGAGCCACTTCATTGCCACGTTCCAAGATGCCATCGTTCGACAAAAGCACATAGAGAGCTTTGTTAGGACTAGGGTATGCAAAGTCTTGGAAGACCTTCCATTACGTTTGTTGTTCGGTAGAAATCGAGAGAGATTGTTCGACTAAGACGAGTTGAACACTTGCTCCTTTTCTCCTTTCTTCTCTTTGAACACGGTTGTTTTTAATATTTTTAGGGAGAGAGGTAGGTTAAAATGTACGGGTGTGTATAGTAATGGTTAGGAGGACAAAATGCTTTAACTTTTAAAATAGAAAAAGGTAGTTTAAATTGTTTTTAAAAATTTAAGTGAGATGTGTATAACAATTGGGTGAGAATAACAAAATTTGGGGTGTTGATAACGCCTCCCATAATATTAAAATGAACTTTACAAATTTAAAACGTGGAACAAAAAAAATGAAAAAATAGGGTTTTTCTTAATACAAAAATAAAATGAACATTTAAAATTAGCAGCTACATCATTTGCTCTGGATGTGGAGGGGGAGGGTTCTGTGTGTGCAATTTTCACACACTCCAGGTGCGATTTGCACACAGTACATATTATCTCCACCATCCCTCTCTTTCTTTTGTTGATCTATCCTTCTCCCATGTAGATCTGTTCGTTTCCTTGTAGATCTGTGAAATAGTTCAGATTTGAACCGTTGCTGCCTTTCGTCACTGTCCGCCGCCTGCCGCCGCCGTGCTTTTCAGTTTTCCACTCTTTGACGTTTTTCGTGTTATGTAGATCTTTCTCAAGTGTTGTTGGGATCAATGAATATAATTTCCTTAACGGAGCCACAGTGACCGTTCGAGAATTTATCCTTGATCCCATTTACTATTTTCTAGAGAGTTTTAGTTTTGTTGGTTCTGCTTTCTTTCTGGTGTTGCTTTTGGTTGGTTCGTTTTTTGGTGTGGAGCCTTTTCTCCTATGTGTGACTTTTTTTGAGTGGTTTTGCTGGTTTGTTGGAATCATGGTATTCGGTAGAGCTTTGTTCCTTTTTTCTGTTTCCTTATTATTGATATGGAAAGACCTTAGTGTGCGATTGACTCGTATTGAGAATAGAGGCCTGGATTTTCATGTGGAGCAGAGGGTACACTCGTTTTCCTCTTCCTCACGATTGAATGGGGCATCGACCATGTCATTGGGTTGATGAAGATCATTAGTTTTGTGCTAAAAAATTGTATTACAATGTATTTCAGAATCGATAATTTCATTCGTGTTATTTTTATTTAGTTTTGTATAAGACAATTATTTTCTAATTAATTAAATTCTTTTTTCGAATTTCAATTTTACTCATATTGAATAGTAGCATAATATTAATTATTCACCAATAAAATTCTTAAAATCTTAAAACGTGCATAAGACGGGATGAAAAATGATTCCACAACAACCAAACATCATAAAATCATTTAAATGAAAAAAAAAAACCTAAAAAGAAAAAGAGGATTTCTTAATAAAAAAATAAAATGAACGTTAACACATTTAAAAGTTTCTTATATAAGGAGTATTAATTTAGCGGTTACACTTGCTCTTATTCTTGAAGGTTTATTCAAATCATTTGTTTTGTCTCTCTAATTTAGATGGTTCTTATCAATACCACATAAATGGAGAAAATTTGAAGCTGGCAAGAAAATCTCATCCCCTGCCACAGTTCTTTAACTTAGAGAAGATGAGGTTGTATAAATATTTCTCAAAATGAGGGTTTATTCAAATCATTGTTTCTCTAATGTAGCCCATCAATACGAGTCAATCAAATCAATGTAATGTAGAGATGGAAGTTGACAAGAAAATCATCTCTGCTCAGTTCTTTAACAACGTATTCAGATCTTTATACCTGTGTATTTTTTTAGTACTCTGTTTTCCAATTCCTAATTTTCATATTGAATTTGTATTTATTTGAATTCATTTCCCTATTTATAATTATTGGAACATAATAATTTTGGGTGAAGATTAATTGTAAAGAATCTTCTAAAATTATCCATTCAAAAAAATTTCAGAAACTTATTTTACATTCTAAATATTTTTCTATTACAATCATTATTGCAATTTTTTTTGAAATATTAGTCAAACAATTGGGCATTTGTTAACTGTAGTTGACTTGTAAGACTGAATTTTCAAGAACAAATCACCTCTAATTTTTTTTTAGCAGAAATTGAATTTGTGAGAAAAGAACCGTCAGGGTGAATTTCGCGCTCAAAACGAGCGTCTTCGTTAGTCATGACAGGTAAACTTGGATGACAAAAAATTATATTTTCCCTTTTTAATACCAAGTTTCATATGTTCTGACTTTAAAAGGGCTAACTATAATAGTGGCTGTACACAAACAGAACAACAACAAAAATGTCACGAAAACAACACAAAATATACCCAAAACCCAATATCAAACTCAATTAAACTCAGGGCGCGTTTGATAGGTGAAATAAATTTATGCAGAAAAGGGGTCCTCAGAATAATTTAATATAGGATGAGGTGTATAAGTGGTGTATTAAATCAAATTCTTGTTTGATAGAAAATACAAAAGTTGTACTAAAAACCATGTATTATGTTAATTTTTGTGCGGTAGAGTGTATTAACCAGTGTCTACAATTATTTTTTGTTTGATAGAATTAATGCATACCCCACCATATAAATGGTAAAACATGATGAAAAGATAACTTTACCCTCGTTATACAGACATCAATACAACGTTTGATACACAATATTAATTTCTACAACAACATGACATAGACAAATAAATCATTTTTGGTCGCCTCTCTCTCACATTTTCCACTTGGTTCTTCAGCGGGAAAAAAACTCCACACATTCAGACATAGGTGCTTACCCTTCTTCCTTCATACTATTCCGACCGTCGTCGTTTTTTGTTGCCGTTAATCCAGTTATTTTTTTCCCCTGTTCAGGTGCCGTTTTTTGTTGTCGTTAATCCAGTTATTTTTTCCCCTATTCAGGTGCGATCTTCTTCTTTTCCCCTGTCGAGGTGCGCTTTTCGTTTTAGGGCAGTAGGTACGTTTCTCTTCATTTTTTCGACAAAGTTTCAATTTTTATTTGCAAAGTTTTAGTTTGTTTCTCTTCGTTGGACTATCCTTTTAGGACTTAGGGCTTAACATCTGTCTTTCATATCCGATTCTATGTTCACAGGGGTTTAGGGCTTAATTTCTGTCTTTCATACCCGATTATATATAATGCTTTTCTTGTTGGGTGTATGATTGTTGCTGGTATGGGCTTGTTAGGGTTTATGATTGTTGATGCTATGGGCTTGTTAGGGATTTTGATTGTTTGTTGTTTAATACGACTGTAGATGGAGGGCGAGGGATCTAGTTTCGATACTGTCACATCCCGTTTTTAGGACCTAGATGAAAACACTATACTTCTACCTTGAATGCTAATGTAAATCGAACTTACGAATTTATAAGAAGATTTGCAGCGGAAGATTTAATAAAACTCAAATTACTTAAAGAAACTCAAATGCTTGTTTCAAAGAAAATAAAATAGTGCATTAGTGAAAAATTATGTCTAACTCGAGATGCAACTAAATTCAAGAAAAATGATATAAAGAAAAGCTTTGCATGGCTTGCACTGTTTGTCTCAACATTTAGTACAACATTATTCTACTTAAACTTAAACACTTCATACACTTAACACCAGAGCACACTTTCATCATCCTTATCTTCCAGAAGTCATAATTCTCAATAGAGAACATATGCAGTTTCTGGTAGGATATCTTGTTGATGGTGTTGGTTCCCATAGCAGTAGGTGGTGGAACAGCTACACCAGAATTCTCAGAAGAAGATGTGTTAGGCATAGTGAATAATAAAGATAATAAATATCAAGGAAAGTGCACAAGTAGATCAGTTTAGGTAACCAAAGTTAATCCTCAAAGCAGTGGTCTTTAAACCCCTGCTCTGATACCACTTGTTGGTCCCAAAAGGAGTGTGACATGTGTATGGGGGGGGGGGGAATACACGTGTATGTGTTTTTCAAAAACTTTTGCAATTAATCAACACAAATAATCAGAGTCAAATAAGTTGTACAGTATGTCAAGTCCTATGAAAATACTTTATGAGATATTCTAACAGAACTTAACAGGAAACAACTTGTATGCGAAATAAATGATAGGCCCTATTATACTACTCGAATAATATGCACTTAAATACTAAGTTACCAAATAGCAATAAGCAATTATAACAACACGACAG
Source organism: Galeopsis tetrahit (assembly GCA_963675135.1). Lineage (NCBI taxonomy): Eukaryota > Viridiplantae > Streptophyta > Magnoliopsida > Lamiales > Lamiaceae > Galeopsis > Galeopsis tetrahit. The sequence continues at coordinate 2,741,837 of OY776130.1, forward strand.
CTTAAGTGAGAAGGTAAATGCAGTAAATAAGAATACAAGACGTATAGTGGTTCGGAGGCTAAACTGCTCCTACGTCCACTCTCCTAATTTAATAGGATAATTCCTTAATCACTTGGAATTAACTTGCTTTTACAGTGCCAAGGTACACTTTACTTCTTCTCCTCTTCTCTTGATTTCTTACAACCTTCTCTCGTTGCAATACTCTCAACACTTCTACGAACTCAACAATACTCTCAATCTATCTCTTAAGGTGAAAGTAGGGTTTTGTTCTTGTACCAACTAAGTATGATATCCTTTACAATTTAAGAATGAATGTAAAGGCTAGGATATCACTTTCTAGGCTTGGATAATAAAACGATAAGCTTGCCTAGTGGGGACTAAAGATAACACTCACAAATGAATATACTTAAAAGCTTTTAATCTCTCGAGTGTTTTGAATACTTTTGAATGCAAAAATATCGCTAGAATGTGTATGGCTTGTGTGTCCCGTAATCTTGAAATGTTTCAAGATATGGCCTATTTATAGTTGAATTAAGCAAACTATCCGTTGGTGGAGATAGCAAACTTATCCATAAATTTGAACTTTTAAATTGTTCAGAGGCCTCCATGCAAATAGTACATGCATTCACGTCCATTCTGCATTTTGCATTCCATTCTCAGAATTTGTTATGTGCAGTGACAGGTGGCACTAATTCATTTGTTGTTTTGGAATAATTTCGTCATTTCCGCTAACGGCCTCGTACTGGGTAAAATGCCTCGTCATCCATCGTCTTTGACCATAAGTGTGCTAAGTCCAAAGTATATGAATAACCAAATTCATCATACTTGACTTTTGTCTTTCAGCATACTTGTCTTCATGAATCCTTGTCACTTTTTCATAACACTTCAACTTCTTGTCTTCAATGCTACTTGTCTTCATGTGCTTTGTGCTTCCAGGTCATTTGTCATAAATTCAAGACTAATCTATTTAACTAAAAAATTAAAGCTCCCTAACATACATGAGCTTTTCTAACCTGAAAATCTAGACTTGGCAAATCATCATACTTGGGGTTTTACTTAGGGTTTTGGTATCTAATCAAAATCAAATTTTCTTTTATTAATATAAACCATATCCCAACATATTGCATTTATTGATTATCTCTATAAATTATGGAGTTTTATAACACATTAAAAACTGTAAAAAAAAAAAGGTCATTATTATCTTGCATAATTTAATGAATTAAATATAAGTAAAAATCTAAATTAAACTTTATTTTTATTTTAAAAATGGCTAAAATAATATCATAATGAAATCTGAATTAAAAAAAATGCTTAAAGTAGTACCAAAATTTCAGTATAAATTTTAAAGTCTCGCACCTTTTTTTAAAATCAAATTTCGTAGTGTCATTTTTTAAATCTAATTATTTTCAATTATGCGTTATTTTTATCTTAACGTTAATGAGGGAATATTGTTGATTGATCTTTATAACAAACAGTTAAAGGTCTCACCATTTCCAAAAAAATTGTATTGCTACATTTTAGTCAAAATTGTAGGAAATCTAAATTTGTGTAGACAATTTTATGTGAGAATTTAAGGCTAATTATTTAATGAATTAATTCAAAATTTTAACGTTAATTATTGCTAATTCTAATTAAATTCAAAATCTAAGTTTTCGTATTGTTACTTATTAGTCGAAACTTTAGGCACAAGAACAGAATAATTTAATAAATTAATTCAAAATTTTAATGCTAACTATTTACACACGTGTCAATATTAAATCCAAATCTATAAGGTATTTCCATAAATCGATGATTATTTGCACAATTAATTTTTTTAATCCAGAAATTATGGAGTTTTATAACAACATTAAAGACCGTAACAACTAAAGTCATTATTATCTTGTATAATTTAATCAATTAAGTATAAGTATTAGTTAAATATTTATTATTGATTGATTTTTAGAATTTTTATTTTATTTTAAAAATGGCTAAGTTAATACCATGATTGAATTTGAATTTAAAAATACCTAAAGCATTTCCAAAATTTCAGTATAAAATATTTAAACACATTTAATTGCATTTAAGATAAAATATTCAAAAAAATTAATCATAATATAACCGTTAAATAGTAGTAACCGCTAAAACATTTGTTATTTTGCATAATTTAATCAATTACATATCCTAAATTAATATAGACTATTAAATGATGAGTTTTAAGTAGTATATATCTCCTCATTATATATAAGTAGATTTTCTAATCAAGAAAGCAAAATCACGTTTTTTTTTAAAGGTTTGTTGAATCATCTCCTAAAAAGGTTTGTTCAGAAGATAAATAATTTACATTTTTTAAAATAAACTAACTCACATTTTTTCGTCAATTTATCTAACATTTTATCTAGATTTATAGTAATATTTTTTTTGTATGAAAATGTTATCCATATACTATCAATTTCAGACATCTAGTACAGTTAAGGAACGCATAATTAATAAGCAACTTTGAAATATACAATTTATGTCTTCAAAAAAAAAAAAAAAAATTTTAATGAGCAAAAGGTGCACATGTATAAGTTTAACACATTAATTTTGTAACCATATTTTATAAATATAAATTTTGTTGATTCATTAAAAAAGTATACCCGTCATTGATATTGTACTATTTGTAATTTCGTATATTGATTTCTTCTATAAATAAAATTATAATTCTTTATTCCATTATTATTATTATAATATATATATATGATGTAATTTATAACAAATTTATACATGTTTCAAATATTATATTTTTAATTAATAAATTAAAATATATTATAAATGTATTTCAATTCCGCGTAAAACGCTGGTCTTAAAAAATCCTTCGATCCCATTCCTTTTCTGTTTTGGAATTTTGACCAATTATCTCCAAAATGTGCGAGCATCTTCCTCACATTCTCTCTAGAATTGATCTCCTCCAAAACACAAAACCCTAAACCGCCTCACGCCTCTCTCGTTGTTGTTGCCTTACCCCGCCGCAACTTCATAGCCCATCACTCGCCATGGCCCCCCCAACACATCAGAATCCTCTGTGTTCGTCATCTTCAATACGGCGCACCAGGCCCCACTCAAACTCACACCTACGAACTACACTGCGTGGCGTTTCCAACTTTGGGTTCGTTGATGGCTCCAAGAAATGCTCCCCCGAAACAACACCACCCAATGGCAAACGAGCACACTGGATTCGTCAGGAGCCTCATTGTCGGCTCTATCACGCCGGAAATAATTCCTTTCATCGCCCCTGCTGAATAGTCCCATAAGGCATGCGACATCCTTTCCAATACTTATGGTAAAATATTTAAGATTTTAGATGGCACGGAAACAAAGCGTCGTACAGAGACAATGGTTTTAACTCAAATGGTTGCTTTGGATACAAGAGTTGCAACACGTTGGGAAGGGGTTGTTATCAACACCACCGACCCCAGCAAGGAAATGAAACCAGTATTTATTCATGTGAAGCCAGACATCCTGGGTGATGGATATTAGGCATATATAATATATTAAGATATATTATATATATCTTGTAAATCTTTATTTCCTTAGATAGAGTTATTTAGAGTATATATATTTTGTATCTATAAATACTCCCCTCATGTATTCTTTACAATCATTCAATGAAATTATAGTGGAAAACGTAAGTACGATGTACTCCCCACATTTATCTCCTTTAAAAATATAGTGGAAAACTTTTATAACACCAAAATCAAAACCCTCTATTCTCACAATGGACGTGAGTTCATTGCTCTTCGTTCTCTCCTTCAAACTCATGGCATATCTCATCTCACAACTCCTCCCCACACCCCTGAACACAATGACATGCCTGAACGTCGTCATAGACATGTTGTTGATACTGCCTTAGCCCTTTTACATCATGCCTCCATGCCCCTTACATATTGGCCTCATGCAGTTTGTGTTGCTACCTATATTATAAACCATCTACCAAAACTTAATCTTAACATGTTGTCCTCATATCAATACCTCCTAAAACAAACTCCCAACCTAGCCAAACTTAGAGTTTTTGGTTGCTTATGTTATCCTTGGCTCAACCCCTACACTTCCCATAAATTAGACCCTAGATCCACTCTTTGTGTTTTCATTGGATACTCTTCTACCCAAGCTGCTTATCTTTGTCTTGACTTAAAAACCAACAAAATATATACCTCTCGTCATGTTCAACTTGTTGAAAATGTCTTTCGTCTAGCCACTCCTAAAACTACTCCTGATACACTACCTGATTTAGTAGACACACCCCCCGATTTAGTAAATACACCCTTGCCCACCAGAAAACCCTACTTTTATGCTTTTTCCACCGCACACTCTGATTAGTACACCCCCTCCCTTACCTACTGATCTTGCCCCACCCCCAACCTTTACGAATACACCCCATCCCCCAAATATACCACCTCTCGACGTCAACCCAAACCCACCACCACCCCTGTTACCTGCACCCCCTGTTCTGCTTAATACACCCCCAACCCAATGTCCAGCCCTGTTGCACCCCCTGTTCCGCTTAATACATCCTCCAGCCCAACTTCCAGCCCTACTGCATCCCCAGCTTACTAAGTACACCCCCATCAACTCCAAACCCTAATTCCACGATACAAACCCTTGATCTCGAGTCGTCAAATGCTCCCTCACTGCCATCCCCACCGATACAACAACGAACTCGAATGGTCACTCGAGCCTCAGCGGCCGCTGAGGCAATGGCCCGATATTCTGCTTCAGTGGAGGAGCGAGCAACCGACTTTTGTTTCTTGGAAGACCGGGAGATGGGATTTGGTCCAAGAAAGACAATATAGGCACTTGTCGACGTACGATCATCAGTATTGCCGGCCCAATCAACATCCGTGAAGTAGTGAAGTAAGTTAGATGGGTTGGGGCGGAGGGTAATTCCAACATCTCTAGTTCCATTAAGATATCGAAGGAGGAGTTTTATAGTTCCCCAATGAGTTGTGGTGGGAGCATGCATAAATTGAGACAATTTATGCATAGCAAAAGCAATATCAGGTCTAGTAAGTTGGAGGTATTGGAGACTTCCAAGAACTTGACGATATTGGGTGATATCAATGGGCGGTGTTCCATTAGAAAGAGATAAATGAGTAGATGTGGAGAGAGGGGTTTGGACAGGTTTTGAAGTGAGCATATTATATTTGGTGAGTAGGTTAATGATATACTTACGTTGGGAGAGAAAACAAGTTTTCTTAGTACAGAGCACTTCCACACCTATGAAATAGGAAAGTGAGCCTAAGTCTTTGATAGAGAACTTTGTACTAAGGTCTGAGGCCACTTTTGTGAGGAACGAGGTGTTGTTTCCTGTAAGGATTAGATCATCAACATACACGAGAAACTATGCAATTGTACCGGATTTGTTGTATACAAAGAGAGACTCATCAGATTTGGTGTGAATGAAACCAATACTCTCCAAGAAGGTTCGAAGAGCAAAATACCAAGTTCGAGGTGCCTGTTTTAGGCCATAGATGGATTTATGTAACTTGCACACATATGTAGGGAAGGTTTTGTCAACAAACCCGGGTGGTTGAGCCATAAATACAGATTCGGCTAAGGAACCGTGAAGAAAAGCATTATTCACATCAAACTGACGAAGTGGCCAATCTTTGGTGACTGCAATACTCATGACAGTTCGAACAGTTGCTGGTTTGACCACATGACTAAATGTTTCAAAAAAGTCAACCCAGTGCATTGGTGAAAGCCTTTGGCGACAAGTCGAGTTTTGAACTTGTCTAAGGAACCGTCTGGTTTTCATTTGATGCGAAAGACCCACTTCGAACCAATAGTGTTTGCAGAATCATCAGGTGGTACTAAATCCCAAGTACCGTTTTTTAGAAGGGCATTAAATTCAGATGACATGGCCTCCGTCCATCGTTCATCTTTTAATGCCTGAGAGACGTATCTAGGTTTAGTGTCAGAAGATAAAGTAGATCGAAGATAGACCATACCTCGTATTTGGTTTGAAGATGTTGTTTTGCATATATAATATATTAAGATATATTATATATATCTTGTAAATCTTTATTTCCTTAGATATAGTTATTTCCTTAATTAAAGATATAGAGTAGATATGTTTTGTATCTATAAATACTCCTCTCATGTATTCTTTACAATCATTCAATGAAATTATAATTTCACAATTCATTGTTTCTCTATAATGGATTCAACCCCATCAAATACAATCAAACATCTTCGCCCCAATAATGTATCCTGCACCATTTCATCTAGCTCATCCAGATCATCTATGGAGCACACCATACCCATTGCGGATTTGAGTATTTGTTGAGCAGCATGATGCAGTGTGAACTCCTGGCCATCAGCTTTCACCCATACTCGGATTTCAAAATGCTTCAGCACCAATTCATCCTCGTAAATAAGTCGAGCAAGTGTTGTCTTTGTTGGTGTATACTGTAAAGCAAACTTTTAGTGGGCTTTTGTGACGTATATTCGATTTCCTTTTATCTGAAATAAATGGTTTTCACATTATTGCATTCTTTGTGATTGCTTGTATGTCTGTTTATCTTGCATTGTAGACGATGTGGTGGGTTTGTAGTCACACAGAAGATCACATTGTCAATCCCTTGTAAGATATAAACAGTATTCACAACTGAGATAGTTATGGACAAAACTATTGGTTTAAGTTGTAGTATAAACTTGTTAGTGGTTTGTCTTGGCCATTAGTTTATACTAGTGCGCTGAGGCGTATTGAATGGATCACAAATAAGACATGTTCTTCTGTTCTGACTGTTATGAAGAACTAGAGGTCTTGGTGACTTTTATGATTCTTAACCCTAAGTGTGATATTTAGATGTGTGGGGTGCTTGTTCACTACTTTGATGTACCATAGGTGAAAATCTTGGTAGATTCTTCACGCTCCGTATTTTGGGTAGTGGCATCGCTCGCATGATGTCTACTTATTGGCATTAGGGCACCGTGTCCTGTACATCCAGGCTGATGATGTCCCCTTGAGGAAACTCATAAAGGATTGTCGTATTAAACCCTGCAGGTGGATTTAATCCGTACGACAACAAGGTTGAGTGGTACTACTCAAGGAATTATATAAATTAATTATTTAAAGAAGTTAGAAGCTTTAATAATTAATGGACATGCGATATCTTAAACACGGGGAATTATAAAGTCTAATAGAAGCCCTGATTCAGTTCGGGATAGGACGGGAGTGCAACATTAATTCTCTAGTGGAATGAATTAATGTTCTCGGGCCAAATTATATGTTCTGGGCTGAACATAAGAGTATTTGGGCCTGTAAGAAGCCCAAACCCTATACCTTCTAATGGATCCCTAGTCTGGCCCATGAACTTATGGAGATTATAAATAGGAGCCTCAAAATAGTTTTGAAACCCTAGTACACACGAAATTGAGAAAACGGCTAGGGTTTCAAGGAGACGAACTAAAGGCAGCATTCTCCACGTTTGATAGCGCGCCGTCCACCCGGTGTTCGAATAAGGTTGGGAGACAGACTAGAAGATCCGTAGATTGGAATCAACGCCTCGATCTTCAAAGGTAACAGATCTAAACTATGCTTTAGATGCATGTTGTTTATGTTTCAATTCGTTTTATGCGTTTGGTACCCAACAACGAACTTAGTGATGGACCGCCTTCGTCGGCGTGTTCCAGCAATTGGTATCAGAGCCTGGATTCGTGGATTGTTGGCTCTGCCTGAAACGTATGATTGTATGATTCAATTTATTTTGTTTCATGTATGTATTCGTTTCTGTTGGATATGTTTTTTTTTTTTCTTCTATCGCAACCCTAGTGTTATGTAATCGTTTTTCCCACCAGATAATAAGTGTGGGTAGTATAGGACTATTTCATAGATCACTGTAGTAGGGTTTTGCTCGTTTATATTGTAATTTTTGATCGTTAGAACGGGCGGTGTCGATGGAAGATCTGAAAACAGTAATCTGAGTTTTTCGGGTTATGGCTTGGACGGTGAAAACTGTTTTGGCCATAACTTTTGACTCGGGTGTCAGTTTTCAGCCCACAAGACCTTTTCGGAAACGTCTCGACGAGATCTACAGGAGTCCCAGCCAAGCTAAGACGACGAGTGGCGAGGCCTAATTCAAAAGCCTTGATGAAGTTTTCGGCCAGTTTTTGTCGGTGGACGAGAATTCGAGGTTTTTGCATTGCGTGAGAGGCCGATGCGAGGCATCCGTCCGCGCCACTGTTTTTATCATTGTAATAGCTTATAATAGGCTGTTTTTGATAGATTTTCAAGGGGTTGCGATAGATGTGCATTTATTTATTTTTTGCCTATGTTTATCGCATCTTGTATTGTTATAGCATGCATGTGTTAATTTTGTTAATTTGCTATGCAAATGAATAATCTTCGTGTTAAAATGACTAAGTGAGATAATTGAATTTTAATTAATTTATAGGCCTCCACAATTGGTCTTTAAGTAAGGTGTATGTTGCTCGTGGGACCTTGGAAGTCTTCCCCTAACGGGTGCAACATTCACGAGCTTACTAGTTAAGACTTCTAATAAAACTATTTTAATCTTTAGATGAAGTGTGTGATCTTCCCTAACGGATGTGTCATCCATGAGTTCATCAGTAAAGAATAATTCAAGATAACTGTTGTTAAATTGTGGTCATCACTTAGATGTGAATTTTAATATAACCCCCCAACGGGGTCACTGTTCTAGTTCACATGGCCAGTTAAAGTTCGACTGTTAATTTCATTCGTCATAAGGATAAGTTGACGTGATATTGAAATTAAAGACTGAATGTCTGGTCGTTGAATACATGTGTAAACGACCACCCTAACGTGGCTTGCATATGTGTTTGTTGGGCTGTTGGAGGTTGTGTTGAATACTGGTTTTGAAGGTTTCCAATGTTTTATGCTTCAAACTTATGTGATTCATTGCTTGCATTTTATTTATTTCAGATACATTATGGTGACATTCAACCCACTTATGGTTATCTTAAATCAAAATAAGCTAATTGGTCAAAATTACTTGGATTGGAAAAGAAATTTGGACATTGTCCTAGTTGCTGATGAGTACAAGTTTGTGCTCGATACACCTGCTCCTACCCCTTTGGGAGCCGAATTTACTGAAGAGAAAAGGGAGGCTCATAAGAAGTGGCACAAGGCTGATGAGATGGCTCGTTGTTACATTTTGGCCTCGATGTCAAATGTTTTACAACAGCAGCATCAAACTATGCCTACTGCCGCAACTATGATGTTGAGCCTCAAAGAGCTTTTTGGTGAGAAAGATAGGGCTGCCCGCTTTGAGGCTATGAGGAAGATCATGTCAACCTCTATGCCAGAGGGAGCGTCCGTGAGGGACCACGGTCTCAAGATGATGGAATATCTGAATGAGATTGAGGTCCTCGGAGGGTTAATCGATAATGACACCAAGATCGATATAATCCTACACTCGCTCCCAAAGTCTTTTGAGAACTTCCGTGTAAACGCGATCATGAGTAAGAAGGATTATACTTTAACCGAGCTTCTTACGGAATTGGTCGCGGTGGAGGGTCTCATGGGTAAACGACCACAAGCCAATGTTACTGTTCAGGCTGGACCTTCTTCGTCTAATGGCAAGAAGAAGAAAAAGCCTTTACAGAAAAAGGGTGGTGGTGAAAGCAATGGGAGCAAGAAACTAGCACCTTCTGGTGGCGTGAAAAAGCCGAAGGACAAATGTTTCAAGTGAAACAAGACGGGACATTGGAAGTCTGATTGTCCTCTCCTGAAAAAGGACAACTCTGGTACGTCTCTCGCTTTAGTTGTTGAAACATGTTTTGCGGCTTGTTCTGCCTTTTCTTGGGTAGTAGATACAGGAGCCACTGACCATGTTTGTTACACCTTGCAGGGGTTTCTGCAGACAAGGGAACTGAGTGAGGGCGAGATTACTATTAGTTTGGGCAATGCTGCGATAGTATCAGTGGTTGCAGTGGGAGACGTGCACTTATATTTTTCTAATTATGTTTTAGTATTAAAGAACGTTTTATACGTGCCGAATTTTCGGAGAAATTTAATTTCTGTTTCGAAGTTATTTTTGGATGGATGCTCAGTTGTTTTTAATGACAATGTTGTTATTATGAGAAATGACTTTTTAATCTGTTCTGGCACGTTAGAAAACAATCTTTATACTATTACGTGTGCATATCATACTGTGACTAAAGCTCATTCATCATCATCATTAAATAAGAGAAAGGAACCTTCTAAGTTGAATCAAACATACCTTTGGCATCTAAGATTGGGCCATGTCAACCTAAGAAGGATTCAAAGACTAGTAAGTAGTGGGTTTTTGGAGTCTCTCCAAGTGGAACCATTCTCAGTCTGCGAATCTTGTTTGGAAGGCAAGATGACCTCGAGGCCTTTTAAGGCCAAGGGTAATAGGGCTAATGATGTGTTGGAATTGATTCACTCTGATTTGTGTGGGCCTATGACTGTTCAAGCTAGAGGAGGCTTTGAGTACTTCGTCACTTTCATTGACGATTACTCAAGATATGGATACATCTACCTGATGCGCCACAAGTCTGAATGCTTTGGCAAGTTCAAAGAATTTAAGGCAGAAGTGGAGAACCGTCATGGTAAGAGTATCAAGTCACTACATTCTGATCGTGGTGGCGAGTACCTTAGCAATGAATTTAGGCAATACTTATTAGAGAACGAGATTAGATCCCAGCTCTCCGCGCCTGGTACTCCGCAACAGAATGGCGTGGCTGAGAGAAGGAATAAGACTCTATTAGATATGGTGAGATCGATGATGAGTTATGCTTCATTACCTACCTCTTTTTGGGGTTATGCCTTGGAAACAGCAGCGTACCTTCTAAATTATGTACCTTCTAAAGTGGTTCCAAAAACCCCGATTGAATTGTGGTCTGGGCGAAAGCCTAGTCTAAACCACATTCGGATTTGAGGTTGTCCAACACATGTGCTGAATAAGGAAGCTGATAAGTTGGCACCTAGAACTGAAGTACGGTTGTTTGTAGGATACCCTAAGGGAACGAGAGGTGGTTATTTTTATAGTCCTAATTATCAGAGGGTGGTGGTGAGTACCAATGCCCGATTTTTAGAAGAAGACTATATGAATGAGCATAAGTCCAATACTGAGATCATTCTAAATGAGTTGAGAGGAGACAATGGCACACCGAGTGTGCAAGAGGAAATACCACAAGAGACTGCACAACGTGGCGACTCTGATGAACCTTTGTATACATTGCCTCGTCGTAGTGGGAGGGTTGTTCGCCAACCTGATCGTTTCATGTTTGTGGGAGAGTCTATTGACTTGATTCCAAGCGATGAACATGATGATAACGACCCCTAGACATACAAAGAGGCAATCAAAGACAAAGATGAAGAGTCTTGGCACAAGTCCATGCATTCAGAAATTAAATCTATGGATGCTATGGAAGTGTATGACCTAAGTGAACTTCCCCACGACAAGAAAGTCGTTGGGTGTAAGTGGGTCTACAGACGTAAGAGAGGGTCTGATGGGCAGATTACTGCTTTTAAGGCACGGTTGGTGACAAAGGGTTTTACCCAGAAAGAAGGAATCGACTATGACGAGACCTTCTCACCAGTAGCCATGCTAAAATCGATCTGAATTCTCTTATCCATAGCTAATCACATGAACTATGAGATTTGGCAAATGGATGTCAAGACAGCTTTCCTTAATGGAAATTTGGATAAGGACATCTATATGCAGCAACCCGAGGGTTATGTGAAGAAAGGCCAAGAGCATCTAGTCTAGAAGCTGAAAAAGTCTCTTTATGGGCTAAAACAAGCTTCCAGGTCTTGGAACATTCGTTTTGATGAGGTGATCAAATCTTTTGGATTTGAACAATGTCAAAATGAAAGTTGTGTGTACAAGAAGAGTGACAGAGACGTAGTGGTATTCTTAGTACTATACGTAGATGATGTTCTTCTTATTGGCAACAATGTGAAAGTATTATCAGACGTAAAGGTGTGGCTTTCAGAACAGTTTCAAATGAAGGATATGGGAGAATCATCGTACATTCTTGGTATTAAGGTCACTCGTGATCGAAAAAAGAGAATGTTGTGTTTATCTCAAACGTCTTACATTGATACCGTGATTGCTCGTTTTGGCATGCAGAATTCCAAGAAGGGTGTACTACCTTTCAGACATGGAGTCCCTCTATCTAAAGATATGTGTCCTAAGACACAGAAGGAGATAGAGGAGATGGCTAAGGTTCCTTATGCTTCGGCTGTAGGAAGCCTTATATATGCGATGCTGTGTACGAGGCCTGATATTTGTTATGCAGTCGGCATAGTAGCAAGATATTAGTCTAACCCTGGTCAAGGACACTGGACTGTTGTTAAGCATATTCTTAAGTACTTGAAAAAGACTCGAGATTATATGTTAGTATACCAGTCAAATAGTTTGATTCCTTTGGGTTATACCGATTCAGATTTCCAAGCTGATCGAGATGAACGGAAGTCAACCTCGGGTTATGTGTTTATGCTGGGAGGCGCAGCCATATCTTGGAGAAGTGTGAAGCAGAAATGCATCGCGGACTCCACTATGGAAGCCGAGTACGTAGCTGCCTCAGAGGCCGCAAAGGAGGCTGTCTGGTTGCGTAATTTCTTTCTGGAATTAGGGGTATCTCAGAGTATGCCGATGTGTATCACTGTTTATTGTGATAACGCAGGTGCAGTGGCAAACTCGAAAGAACCTAGAGCCCACAGAGCAAGTAAACACATAGAGCGAAAGTACCACATTATACGAGATATCGTAAATCGAGGAGACGTGGTTGTAGCTAAGATTGCGTCGCTGGATAACTTGGCTGATCCTTTCACAAAGACGCTGGCAATAAAAGTCTTTGAGAAACATGTAGAGGGTCTTGGTTTACGATGTATTACAAGCTAGACTTTGAGTATAAGTGGGAGAAATGTTGATGTCTTTAAGTGTATACTAAAAGTTAAGCTTTAGTATAAGTGGGAGATTGTTGGTGTATACTGTAACGCAAACTTTTAGTGGGCTTTTGTGACGTATATTCGATTTCCTTTTATCTGAAATAAATGGTTTTTCACATTATTGCATTCTTTGTGATTGCTTGTATGTCTGTTTATCTTGCATTGTGGACGATGTGGTGGGTTTGTAGTCACACAGAAGATCACATTGTCAATCCCTTGTAAGATATAAACAGTATTCACAACTGAGATAGTTATGGACAAAACTATTGGTTTAAGTTGTAGTATAAACTTGTTAGTGGTTTATCTTGGCCATTAGTTTATACTAGTACGCTGAGGCGTATTGAATGGATCACAGATAAGACATGTTCTTCTGTTCTGACTGTTATGAAGAACTAGAGGTCTTGGTGACTTTTATGATTCTTAACCCTAAGTGTGATATTTAGATGTGTGGGGTGCTTGTTCACTACTTTGATGTACCATAGGTGAGAATCTTGGTGGATTCTTCATGCTCCGTATTTTGGGTAGTGGCATCGCTCGCATGATGTCTACTTATTGGCATTAGGGCGACGTGTCCTGTACATCCAGGCTGATGATGTCCCCTTGAGGAAACTCATAAAGGATTGTCGTATTAAACCCTGCAGGTGGATTTAATTCGTACGACAACAAGGTTGAGTGGTACTACTCAAGGAATTATAGAAATTAATTCTTTAAAGAAGTCAGAAGCTTTAATAATTAATGGACATGCGATATCTTAAACACGGGGAATTATAAAGTCTAATAGAAGCCCTGATTCAGTTCGGGATAGGACGGGAGTGCAACATTAATTCTCTAGTGGAATGAATTAATGTTCTCGGGCCAAATTATATGTTCTAGGCTGAACATAAGAGTATTTGGGCCTGTAAGAAGCCCAAACTCTATACCTTCTAATGGATCCCTAGTCTGGCCCATGAACTTATGGAGATTATAAATAGGAGCCTCAAAATAGTTTTGAAACCCTAGTACACACGAAATTGAGAAAACGGCTAGGGTTTCAAGGAGACGAACTAAAGGCAGCCTTCTCCACGTTTGATAACGCGCCGTCCACCCGGTGTTCGAACAAGGTTGGGAGACAGACTAGAAGATCCATAGATTGGAATCAACGCCTCGATCTTCAAAGGTAACAGATCTAAACTATGCTTTAGATGCATGTTGTTTATGTTTCAATTCGTTTTATGCGTTTGGTACCCAACAACGAACCTGGTGACGGACCGCCTTCGCCGGCGTGTTCCAACAGTCTTGCCAACTCCAGGGGGGGCAAGAATTGGAATTGCAGAAAGTTCAATCTCTTCATCACCCGGGTGAAAACATTTGAGCAACAACTGTTTCATCTCCTGCTCCCTCCCCGACACTTTCTCTATGTCAACTTCAGGAACGACATGTGCAGTATTGCATAGGTCTGCCGAATGACTGGGTTGCGAAGCAAAATCATATATGTGGGCCTCCCTCCTTGAAAATCTTTTGTAGCAAATTCCAGTAATTAGTTTCCGATATCTCCCGACGACGGGTGGCTTCTGAAATGTCCCGCAGCAATTCCACGAATGAAGTTTTGATAGTCTCCATCTCTTGCCCCGTAGCTTTCTCCGTGTAAAAAAAATTGAGACAAAAGAGAGAGAGAGAGAGAGAGAGAATTGAAAGAAAAGAGGTTTCAGTTTCTATGTTTCTACGATAATCAAATAAGTCAACCCTTGAGAACCATTACCAGATCAATCCTCAGGCAAGAAAGAAGTTTTCTTTTTTCCCCAATGAAGGTATCTTGTGAACAATGAAATATGATCATAGTTAACTTTAGTGAGTGTGATATGTCTTGTATATATAGAGGAGATTTACAAGGTAACAAAATTACATGAATTAAGGTAAAAGATATGTATATATATATATATATATATATATATATATATATATAATAAATGTGCAATCCCTATATACAAGGAAGGAATCAATCATTCCTTAATATCCCCCGTCAAGCGATGCGTGGGATGAGGAAAAATGTAGAGCTTGGAACGAAGGAATTCAAAGGCCGGGTGAGTAAGGCTCTTTGTGAAGATGTCGACCAGTTGAAGGTGTGTGGGGAAAAACTGGGTGGAAAGTTTGCCAGAGGTGACGAGCTCGCGAACAAAGTGGCAATCGATGTCGATGTGTTTGGCCCGTTTGTGAGCCACTGGATTCTGACTGAGAAAAAGGGCATTGTTTTTGTTCGAGAGGAGAACTGGGCAAGAAGGTAACATAATATGGAGCTCGCCGAGCAGAGTGGTTAGCCAAACGACCTCGGCAGCTGCGTTGGCTAAGGCGCGATACTCCGATTCATAGCTGGAGCGAGCAACAGTGGGTTGTTTCTTAGCAGTCCAAGACACCAAACTTCCACCTAGGAAGACAGAATAACCATAGTTGGAGCAACGAGTTTCCACACAGCGAGCCCAGTTAGCATTAGAATAGGCGACCACGGAGGAGTCTGTTCGACGAGTGAAGGATCCCTTTTAGTGCCGAGAAGTGGTCGCTGGTCGGCGCATGGAGATACTGGCTAACATGATTTACTGAGAAAGAGAGATCAGGGCGAGTAATGGTGAGATACTAGAGGGCTCCCACCAAGGAACGATAAAGTGTGGGATCCAAAAATGGATCACCCGTGTTGACAAGGGTCTCGCCCGCGGCCAAAGGAGTGACAATAGTCTTGGAGTCTTCAAGATTTGCTCGCTCAAGTATTTCACGGGCATATTTGGACTGCCCGACGAGGTGTAGGAGATTTTAAACCCCAGAAAGTAATTAAGGCGACCAATGTCCTTGAGAGCGAACTCCTTGTTCTCCCGAGCAATGAAGCGAGCAAGAGTGGAATGATCGTTTCCAGTTACAATAATATCATCCACATACAAGAGAAGATAGATGACTGAGGAACCCTGAAATAGGTAAAACAGCGAGGAGTCTGGTTTGCACTCCTTAAAGCCAAGGCCGACCAGAAAGGAGCTGAACCATTGGAACCAGGCGAAGGGAGCCCGACGGAGACCATATAAGTCTTTCTTCAACTTGTAGACATGATCTGGTAGCCGAGGATCCACAAAGCCAGGGGGTTGAGCCATAAAGACTGGTTTCTGGAGAAAGCCATTAAGAAACACATTCTTGACATCCAGCTCATGGAGCGGTCAGTTGTTCCGAACAGAGAGAGCCAAAATAACGCATAATGTGGTCGCCTTAACAACTGGACTGAAGGTATGAGAGAAGTATGTGCCAGGGATTTGTGTGAAGCCTCGAGCGACCAATCTGGCCTTTTGCCGCTCAATGGAACCATCAGATTTGTACTTGGTTCGAAAAACCCATTGGAACCAACAATGTTCGCATCTCTAGGGCGAGGAACAAGATCCCAGGTGTTGTTGACGCGTAATGCATCAATTTCCTCCTACATGGCGGCCAACCATTTAGGTGACTTGGTAGTAGACTTAAAACCACGGGGTTTCGAGGGAGGCGGTGAGAGCACTAATCAAGGCAGTGGATGCCAAGTTTAGTAGATATTTGGGATTGAAGATCCCGGATTTTCCTCGCGTGACCATCGGGTGATTGGACAGGTGTCGCTGCACCGGAGGGTTAGTGGTCGACAAGGGTTGCTCGGCCAATTCAATGAGAGCAGGAGGCTCCGCAATAGGTGCAAACAAAGGAAAAGGATCCTCGCCAGGGGCAGAGGTGCAAACCGAGCAAGGCAATGACAAAGTGGGACGACCAGACCCAGGTGAGGGGCCAGGCGAGGAATCCATCTCGGTATCCAAAAAGGACGAGACAATTGCACTGGTCGGAATGGGCCGAGCAGAACCTGAAAAGGGAAAGCACTCTGCATCAAATATAGCACAACAAGTAATAAAGATTTTGGAGGAGCTAGAATCGAGACACCGAAAACCCTTGTGGAGGCTACTGTATCCTAAGAAGATGCATGGTTGACTGCGAGGAGACAACTTGTTCAAGGCATAGTCTCGTAGGTATGGGAACACTCGGCAGCCAAAAGTCTTGAGATTGTCATAGATGGGCACAGTACCAAATAGAACCTGAAAGGGAGATAGGCCGCCCAAGACCAAGGATGGAAGTAGGTTGATGAGATGGACGGCAGTGGCAAAAGCATCGAACCAAAATTTCGATGGGGCACGAGCATGTAAGAGCATAGAGAGGCCAGTCTCAGTGATGTGGAGGTGTTTGCGTTCAGCGCGACCATTCTGCTGAGGGGTGTATGGGCATGACACACGATGCGAGATGCCATGTTCGGCCATGAAGGTGCGAACAACCCTGTTGACGAACTCAGTGCCACCATCACTCTGAAATATCTTGATGGTTGACGAGAACTGGTTGCACACAAATTTGTGGAAGGCGACCAAAGTGGCAAAAAAGTCAGACTTGGCATGGAGATGATACAACCACGAAAAAACAGAATGATCATCAACGAACACAACATAATAAAGAAAACCAGATGAAGTAGTAACGAGGGCAGGACCCCAAAGGTCGCAATGTACTAAATTAAGAACGACAGAAGATCATTTTTCATTAATAGTAAATGACAATCGTTTACTCCTAGCCAATTGCCAAGAGGTGCAAACAGTGGGACTTGCCAAAAGTGAACTAACATATAGATGCCCTAATCTATTTAAGTCTTTAATAATGTCAAAAGGGACATGACCCAAACGAGAATGCCATAAATTAAAGGAGGCCTTTGCAACACCAGGCTTCAAGGCAGCGACCAATGCAGGTAGTGCCCTCTCTAGCACGTACAGTCCTTGTTCACATCGACCCTGAGCCACCACTTCCTTGGTAGCTCGATTCTGAATAATAAACGATTTTTCAGAAAAGCAAACATCAACTGGAAAATCAGACGTGAGTTTGCTAATAGATAAGAGGTTCTTGGTGATATGAGGGACAACAAGAACATCCAGAAAACCAATATCTTTAGAGAGTTAATGGAACCCAACACGAGAGATCTGTAAACAATTACCATTACCGACAATGACTTGACCATTACTAAGATAGGGGGCCAAGGAGTCCAGATGGGAGTCACTGGAGGTCATATGAGTCGAGGCCTCTGAGTCAACATACCAATTTGAGGGGGCCGGCAAGGAGACAGTGCAGGCTGAATGGAAGGCATGAGCAAGGTTGGCGGACGGGTCCTCGGATAGGCGGGCAGAAGGGCGAGCAGGCTGGTGAGGATCTGGGCCGCGAACAAATCACTAAGGATATTTGTTGGCATAGTGCTCGCCACGACAAATCTGACAGCGAGGGACGTAGGGCTTCCGCCCCTAGCGACTACTAGAGAAGTTATTCTAGACATTACGAGGAGAGTCAGAGGGGCGACCACCAGCATGGTCACGAGGTTGTGGGCAAGCAGATGGCTGGCCACGAGCATAAAAGGCAGTCGGGGAAGGTTCCGCTGAATCAGGCTTGTTCATAATTTCGAAAGCAACAGCTTGATGCAACAAGTCACAGAATGAGGGAACTGGCGAGAAAGCCATTCTAGTGTCTGCAAATCCGCTGAACTTGGGGTCGAGACCCCTCAGGAACTAGTGCGACATATCAGAACTGTCCACGGATTTGCCGATCGCGGCAAGTTGGTCGCACAAGACCTTAAAACGACGACCATAGTCGGCAACAGAGAGAGAATCATGTTTGAGGAGAAGGAATTCCTCACGAAGTTGAGTGATGC
This sequence comes from Galeopsis tetrahit, assembly GCA_963675135.1. NCBI lineage: Eukaryota > Viridiplantae > Streptophyta > Magnoliopsida > Lamiales > Lamiaceae > Galeopsis > Galeopsis tetrahit. The sequence goes on from OY776130.1 coordinate 2,760,463, forward strand.
ACGATTGAGAGGGGTGGCTGAAGGCATCATCTAGGGCAAGCCAAGTTTCACGGGCCGTGTCACATTAAATGACTTCGGCCAAGGACTCTTCGGTGAGAGAGGAGAGAAGAAGGGCAAGTACCTTGTGGTCCTTCGATTTCCAAACAACGAAGGTTGTATGAGTGGCAGCAGGGGAGGCGGATGTGCCATCCACGAGGCCATAAAGATCGGCGCAAGTGAGCATCGGGACAACCTGCTTCTTCCAAAGGAGATAGTTGGACGAAGAGAGTTTCACCGTGACCCTATGAATGGGAATATTCATGGGGATGGAGGAATCTGCCATTGCAAGACGATCGAGTGGGACAAGCTCGACGGGGAGAAGCAGCGACAGAAAGGGAGAAAGAGAATTAGGGTTAGAATTTTTAGGTGTGTGTTTAGGCTGATACCATGTGAGCAATGAAATATTATCACCGTTAACTTTGATGAGTGTGATACATTTAGTATATATAGAAGAGATTTACAAAGTACATAATTACATGAATGAGAGTAAAAAGATGTATACAATAAATATACAATCCCTATATACTATATACAAGGAAGGAATAAATCATTCCTTAATATATGTTCTGCAAGTCAATCACTTATTTTACAAATTCATGGAATTAATATAGTATACAATAGTGAGATAATAGTACCAAACCTGTGTGATGTACGCTCTCGAAAATAGTAATGAGACTTGTAAATTTATCAGGTAATTTTACTAAAGTTTAATTTATTTATATTTTTTTTATCTCTCGAGCATATTACCTTTAATAAATTTATATACTCTATCATAGTATTTATTAATTATCGTGCTCAAAATTCATGGGTAGCTTTTACAATAAAGAAGAGAAATATTTTATGTTATTTTAAAAAGTAATCCCTCCGTCCCAAATTAGATTGGACATTTACTGTTTCCACGTAGCTTAATGTGTGACTTGTTTATTACTCTCTCTTATTTAAAATATAAGTCATTTTTAATCAATGCACATATATTAACAAAACAATTGATTTCTCATTTTACCCTTAATTAATGTTTGTACTTTTCATCAAAAGAATAACACATTCATGTAAATATTTATTGATCTAAAGGGTAATTTAGAAGAAATGCAATTAATTTGCATTGAAAAGTGTAAAACGTCATATAATTTTCAAAGAAAACGAAAGGTCAAAACGACTTACGAATATATTATAAATATGAGGGAGTAGTATTAAAGGGATAAAGTGAAGGGTATAAAAGTATTTTAAGTAATAAAGTAAATAATAAAATATTGTGAGTAATAAAGTAAAGTAATAAAATAATGACATGTGATGTAATTTTGAGATTTTTGAAGAGTGTAGTTTAAAATGAAAAAAAAAAAAATTTATTATCAAATAAGAAAATGCACCATTTAAATTTGAACATTTATTTTGACAAATGTACAAAAACTTGGAACGTAGTTTTTTACCTACAAAATGATTTCTTTGAGTGATTTTTTTTTTTTTTTAGTCAGACAGAATAGATCCTGCCAAATAAACTTGCCAAGATAGAAATAGAATAGGGTTGATAGGAGCACTAAAATTAAAATGACGAAATTAATTATTATTACACAAAAACTTATATGCAATATTGCATACATGCATTTCCGTCATTCACACCCATATTCTTTATAAATACACCCACAAACTTAATTCACACACATATTTTTTATAAATACACCCACAAGCTTAATTCACACATACATTTTTTATAAATACACTCACTGACAGCTCAATTCACACCCACATTTTTTATAAATGCACCCACTGACATAAATTGAACATGATCATCTTCTCAGAGCAGTTTTCGATCACCTCAGATCGCGGTCGGACGCTGCAATTTACGATGACCTTAATCCTTAAATATTTTATATTTTTTTTAAATATTCTTTAATACTAATCATTATGGGTCAATGTTATTTTGTATTACGTGCAATAATATATCTTACTATATGCAATAATATATGTTACTATATATTATAATATGGATTACTTAATCAATAAAAAAAAATATAAAAGAATCAATATTACTATATAAAATTGTATTATTACTACATGTAATAATTTGTTTTACTACATAAAAAATTATATGTTATTAAATACTACAGTTTGAATTACTACATTGAATAGACGTTTGTTACTATATGTAACTTTATCAAATGATCTAATATTTTTCGCATCATCCTACAATAAAACATTTTGTATTACAACATGATTATTGTGTTTACTACATTCGATAATATATGTTACTACATATTATAATGTGAGTTACTACATCAATAAAAACACTAGAAAAAACGTGTTACTAAATAAAAGAATTTGTATTATTATATAAATAGTTTGTGTTATTACTACATAAAATAATGTGCATTACTATATATTACAATTTGAATTACTACATTTAATATCCCGCGTTCGACAATAAAATAAAAGATAAAAAAATCACAGAAACAAGTAAAATAAACGGATTAAAAATTTTGAATTAAGTTGTCGGTGGGTGTATTTATAAAAAATGTGTGTGTGAATTAAGTTTGTTGGTGTATTTATAAAAAATGTGTGTGCTTGTGGGTGTATTTATAAAGAACATGCATGTGAATAACTGAAATGCATATATGCAATATTTTACTAGCCATTATTATTATTATTATTATTATTATTATTATTATTATTATTATTAGTTGTCGAAGAAGACCATGATTATTAATAGGAGCCCTAAAATTAAAGTTGACGAAATTAATTATTATTAGCTGTCGAAGAAGACCATGATTCATAGGAGCACTAAAAATGACGAAATTAATTTTTTTTTTTTTTTAACAGTAAAGGAAATATTATATTTCATTAATGAGCTTTAAGGGAGCTCAACCCTGTGGCTAGGGCTGGCAAATCGTGCTATCGTGTCGTGTTTCGTGTCGACACGATAGTGACACGACACGATAAGGCCAAACACGAACACGACACGATAAGAATCTGTGTCGACACGACACGAACACGATAATTTCCGTGTCGACACGACACGATAACAACACGATAATTTTCGTGTCGACATGACACGACACGATAACGACACGTAACACGATAACAACACGATAACGACACGATAACGACACGATAAGAAAATAAATCAATTTAAAATTGTATTAAATATATAAAAAATAATATATTTATATAAATATAAAAAATTATCGTGTCATTATCGTGTTATTATCAGATACGTGTCATTATCGTGTCGTGTCATATCAGGTAAATAACAGGTTAACGGGTTGTTAACAGGTTAATGGGTTACCTGTTAATTTTATCGTGCTTAACGGGTTGACACGAACCCGACACGAACCCGACACGAAATTTTCGTGTCGTTATCAGGTCGACCCGATAACGACACGAATCCGATAAGGCCAAACACTAACCCGCAATTTTCGTGTCGGATTCGTATCGTGCTATCGTGTCGTGTCGAAAATTGCCACCCCTACCTGTGGCTGTGGTGTACACGATTCCGCTTTTTACGTATATTACAAATTGTTACTAGCCGCACGTCTATATATTAATACAGAGAAAAAGATAACAAAACCATGATTGATGGGAGCACTAAAATTAAAATGCCACTTGATGTAGATAAATATGTCGCTCCTGAAAAAGTCGACACGTGGAAACGGGATAAAATTATGATAGTCTAAATTAGGTCAATAAGCTGGAAAGTAGGATTAATACACCCCTGGGCCTAAGAAAGGGAAACTAGAGAAATTAGAATGATTGGGCCTTTAGTCCACATTTGGGGAATTAATAGCCTTTGGGCCCAAGGATCTGGCCCAAAGGGGAACGCATGATGTCACTTAGTCTTTCTTAACTAAGTCAAAAGAAAAGGTCAGTCCGTGAAGATAGGGCCAGTATATTGAAGGGCCAAGTCGTGAGGGGTATAAACCAGGTCTTCAGGGGGTTGGGCCGGATTTACAGGAATGGATGAGCAAATCTAGGAAGAAAGAGTCTTTCTCTCTCCTAAGAGGGGGACCAGGTATATAAGCAGGTTCTTTCCATATTCTTACTTACGTTCTTTGACATATACATACATTTTTACTAAACATACACTGAATTGAGAAGAAACACCACTGTATTCGCCGGAATTTCCCTAGATATACAGGGGAATTCCTCTCTGATTTCGCCTACGATCGAATCTGACTTGAGCGTCGGAGCTTCTACGCCGGAGCCCCCCTCCGGCGTACTTTTGCAGGTCATTTTGGGATGCTCAAGGAGATTTTCGTGAAGATTGCCAAGGATAAACACGTGATTCAAACCTGTGATTAGCAGTGCTCGTAAAAGAACGATTGACATCCGTAAGTGTTCTTTTTCGACGCATCAACTGGCGCCGTCTGTGGGAAACTAGATCTAAGACGTGAGATTTATTTTCTAACTATTGGAGGTGAACATGAGCTTGTTAGACGAACTACTAAAGAGGGAAATAATATATTTTCCTCCCCTATACGACCTGAATTTGGAATTCCAGTGGGAGGAAGAACTCCACTACCTATTTTCCTTCCTCTCCCTCCGAAGAATTTGGTTGAAAGTTCGGGAAAATGACTCGCATTCGTTCCTTCAGGGGAAAATCCACCCCTTACACCAATAGAAGTCCAGAATCTGAGGGAAGAAACTCTAGACACTCCTATCCCTACTGGGGGTGACATGTCTGGAGCCCTCGGGAGTGGACCTAGCAGGGAGATACCTCCAGCAGCTACAGGTTCAGAATTGCTGGTATTGACTACTGAACAACAGAATGTTATAATAACACGATCCAGGGAGAAGGTGATGGTTGTCCAGGACGCTCCAGCCCCTATAGCCTTCCCGAGGGCGACTGAGGCTGTAGGTCAGAAATGACCTGAACATATACCTGGAATCTCACAAGTCTTTTCGAGTATTTGATAACTTAAGGGAGGTATCTCTGCACTTTTTATGTAAATTGAAATTGAAATATCACTTGAAAGACGTTTTTGTTGATGATCTAGTGTTAAGTACTTCTGAAAAATTAGTTTGTATAAGAAATATAAGTCTATAATGAGAACATGTGTGTAGTCTGATAAAAAGTGATTGTGATAATATTTGCATCAACAGTCATTTTCTGACTATTATGTTGAAAAATGTGATATATGAGGTAGCATGCATTGTCTTGGCTAATTGATTGATACTAATCTGATACTTGAATGAGACTCGTCGATGCGATGAATTTGAGTGAGAAGAATAATTTACCTGTGATAGATAGAACCATGATAAACTATCATATGTTGTGATTTGCATAAATGACTACTCCTTAACTAAGATGTTGTGGAGAATGATTTAAATCTATTTAGTTTAGCGTGGACGTTAATCGTTTCAATCAATATGTTGCGAAAATATGAGACGTATTGTATATGTGGAAAGATTCGCACGAGAATACACCTTTTATTGAATGAGCATTAGAATATTGACAAAACACGTACTAAATCTTGGTACAAATTGTTATTTAACCTTTTTGTTTCGAGAAATTTTGAGGAGGTCCAGCCCAGAAATTCTTAAGAACTCTGGGAGTGCTGAAAACGCAAGAGGTTCTAGAGGGATATTCAGGTCCCCGAGTGCTGGCAGAGATATAGAGTATTCAGGTCCCCGAGGGCTGGCAGAGATATAGAGTATTCAGGTCCCCGAGGGCTGGCAGAGATATAGAGTATTCAGGTCCCCGAGAGCTGGCAGAGATATAGAGTATTCTAGTCCCCGAGGGCTGGCAGCGATATGGAGTATTCCAGTCCCCCAGGGCTGGCAGAGATATGAAGTATTCCAGTCCATGAGGGTTACCAGAGATATGAACATGAATTGGCCAGGACCTAAGAGCCCAGGTCCGTGAGGGCTAGCAGAGATATGCTGAGTACATTAGTACCACTGGTTAGTACAAGTGTTAATTCTTGTAGATATTATTATGAACATGTCTTTAAGAGATTGACATATATGATACGAGGCTACTCTTTTCCGTTGAATTAAGAAGGGTCCCCTTAAGCTTACACGATTGATTTATGTAGATGTTTTATAAATAATATTGGAATTGAGAATTACTTGAAATCTTAAAAGCATGAGTAGGTGATTCATATGTTGAGTTCTATGACTACTTTACGTGGGAGAATTGATGATGACTATGGTTCTGAAAACGAAAGCTAGCATAACTATTTTCAAATTGTGTATGATTGACATGTTTCTATACTTTAGATATGATTTCAAATTATAGATTGAGCTTATTCAGATCCTTGAGATCAAAAAATGAAAAGTGCTACTTCTTACCTTTTTATCTTTAAACAAGGATATGTCTTGAGTTATGTCCTCGTTTAGGACCTTGAAGCTTGCATGTACTGGAAATACTCATTTATGATGAAACATGGAGAATTGAATATTCATTGTAATTTTCATTTGAAGAGATTATTTGAGTGAGCATGATCCACTTTATTTATGATTTTTAGAGTGGAAGTTGATTTGATTTGTTTGTTCGATGCTATGAAGTTTTATTTTTGAAAAGATAATGAATTTTTAATATTGCATGATATGATCCTTTTAAAGTGATGAAACATGATTTGAGCATTTTGAAGTACTTAAGGGCCAATAGCCCTAAGTAACCGAAATAATAAGTCCAATAACTAGAGTTGATGGAAGGATTGGAGGAGACTGGAGAGAAATCCTCACAGAGCTGAACAAAGACCCAGGGACTCCACTGTCCCGAGAGGCACGAGCCTTAAGGCCGAACAGGTTGATCCCCTTCTGAGATTGGAGATTAGAGAAATTAATCGTCTTGCCATGATAGGAGGTCCTAGAGGGGGTCCAGGTCTCAGGTTTGAGATCAAAGGAGACTTTATTTATATTATTTGGTTATTTCATGTTTGAACTATATAATTGATGCTTATGACGCTTATCCGAGCACTGGAGAGCCTATGTAGGAAGCCCTTTTTGGTGTATTTTTACAGGATTGATTTGAGACTGATATACGAGTAAGCCTGAAGATTTACATGTCACTCTTAAGCTGAACCAGAACATAATGAAGGAGTTTCCCTTTAGGAGCTCCCTAAACTTGAGTTGAGTATCCAAGACCTTGAGGTATATCAGAGATAAGAGTACACATGTGAACAAGTTGAGGGACGCTGAGTCCCTGAGAAATTCGATGGGTAATTTTACCCTCTCGGTAGAGGGGGTAAGGCGGTTGACATGAGTCAGGTATGACTTGCATTTATTGTTTGTGAATTTAATAAGATATGATGTTTTGAGATATTCCTGAGATTCTTTGCATGAGATAACTGTTAGGGGTCCGCATAATGAGTGCTGAAATAACGAATGTGTTTTGGAAACTAAAACATAACATGATAGAGATATTGCAAGATAAAGAGACTTACACCAGCTCATAAAGATTCGAATAGAAAATGCCTAGGAATAATTCCTAAAGTTTCTATCCACGACAGCCTCTAAAGCTAGGGGGAGTAGGGGGTATAGAAGCAGAAGATACAATTAACTTGCCTGTAAACCCTATCCCTGAGAACTCTCACGAGTATAAACAACTCTTACGAGTATAAACAACTCTCACGAGTATAAACAACTCTCACGAGTATAAACAACTCTCACGAGTATAAACAACTCTCACGAGTATAAACAACTCTTACGAGTATAAACAACTTAGGGGAGAGTATAATCCCTACGAATTCTAACTTTTGGGAGAGTATAATCCCTAAACATTCTAACTTCAGGGAGAGTATAATCCCTAAGAACTCTCACGAGTATAAACAACTCTCACGAGTATAAACAACTCTCACGAGTATAAACAACTCTCACGAGTATAAACAACTCTCACGAGTATAAACAACTCTCACGAGTATAAACAACTCTCACGAGTATAAACAACTCTCACGAGTATAAACAACTCTTACGAGTATAAACCAACTCTTACGAGTATAAACTAACTCTTACGAGTATAAACAACTCTTACGAGTATAAACTAACTCTTACGAGTATAAACCAACTCTTACGAGTATAAACTAACTCTTACGAGTATAAACCAACTCTTACGAGTATAAACTAACTTTTACGAGTATAAACCAACTCTTACGAGTATAAACTAACTCTTACGAGTATAAACCAACTCTTACGAGTATAAACAACTCTTACGAGTATAAACAACTCTTACGAGTATAAACAACCTAAGGGAGAGTATGATCCCTAAGATTCTAACCTCTGAGAATATAATCCCTAAAACTCTAGTACTAAGGGAGAGAGTAGAAGCATTATCAAATTTCCAAGTAAGAGCAGGGATATGAACCCTATCTTCTCATTAAGATTCTTCTAGGAGCTTTAGAGCCTTTACGTGTCAAGAAGGTGCTGAAAACATGCTAAATTCATAAGCAGGACGGATATTACGATACACCTCTAATAACAGAGTCAGAGATATATATATATACATATGCATGCCAAATGATAAATGTGCAGGTACGATATTAAGCGGAAGAAAAGCAGAAATATTCAAGACTTAAGACACTATGCCTAAGCCCTCCACAGAAAAACCCCGGAGTGTGGAGTCTCCGGAAAATACCAAAAAGGGCCTTAGAGGCCTTAACAAAAATAAAAGTGTTTTAAAAGTACTGAAATGTTATCAGAGAAATAGAGTTATGAAGAGAGGGGAATATCATTCTTCCCCTCGAAACCTTCTCCTGCTTCATCAACTTGCCCACTGGAACCACCTCCCTCTGCCTTCTCCTCTAGAGCGCCGGCTGCCACGGGATCTGGGTTAGCCACATGGATAGGGAAAGTCATATCCTTCGCCGGTACAAGGTCGTCCAAACGAAGAGCACGGGTGTACTGCCCATTGAATCCAGGAGCAGAGTGTTCAGCTACGGCATTGGAAAACCCATGATCTATGAAGTGAGGGATATATGCGCCCATTGCCCCTAAGAAGCTGGTACTCTTAAGAAAGGCTTACAAACATTCCTGATGCAGGGTACCCAAAAACTTCTGACCCATGGCGGAGGTAAAAAGAGAGTCGATGCATAGTTTCATCCCAGCTAAAGGGAGAGTAGCCTCCAAGCGTTCAACTCGCTCACCAAACTGAGTCTTCAGCGAAAAAACCTCTTCTGAAAGCTTCGTCTTCTCCGCTTGAAGTACCTTACACTTCTGGTTAGCGTCCCGTAGTTCTGCATCAAGTATCTCCTTCTTTACCTTTTCCAACTACACTTGGCTTCGGAGATCGTCCACTAGCTGAAGGGATTGAAGGGCCCGATCGGATACATCGGAGATTAGAAGACCGAACTACGCCAGAAACAATTTAATGAAGTAAGACGTATATACTTTCTCTTATTAATTATTTAGAGGTGTATCTGTATTGAAAATCTACCTGAGTGAAACTGCGGGCGGTGTGCACAACTCGCTCGTCCGAGGATAGAGCATTAAGTGCCTCCGTGGCATGGGTCGGAGTGTGACGCTCTATGAAAGCCATGAGATGATCAACATTAATCTCACCAGGTGCATTGGGAGCGACATTGGGCAGAGAGGACTTAACTTTGGACTTCTTCTTTTTAGAGGCATCAAAGGTGAGAGGCAACGAGGAAATCATAGCCTTCTCAGTAGAGGACCTGGTATGCTTAGTAACTGACCCAGTGGAAGGTTTCACTGGGGAAAGAGGGATAGGGGCCTTTGAGGAGCTTTCAGGGGCCAGAGATAAAACACGGAAAGTTGAAAAACGTTCAAGACAAGGGATATTTGCGTGGGTTCTTGATATGAACCCAACTCCTGATATATTTGCGAGAGTCCTCGATATGAAACAGGAAATGGTGTTTGTAATTCTATGACCCAACAGGTGTCCAGTTCCCAAGATGATTAAAGAAGAAGCTCTACCCATTATATCCCTCGAGGCTTGAGGGAAATAAATGACATCCAGAGTTATAAGAGGTTTTCAAAACTAGGGATATAGGACCCTAGCCGTCCAAAGAAAAACTCAGAGGTATAAAAGCAGGATTAAAGTTTCTTACGATCGGAGAGTGAGGCCGAGGGGAATTAGAGAGCCCCTCACAATTCTAAGATTAAAGAGATGAACTGTATCGATTTAAGATCGCGCGACTAGACTCATGAGATTGTAAATGAGAAACACTTATGAGATTTTGAGGTTCAGTGTATGAACCACCTTGATTGAACTAGCCAATGTATAGCTGGAGATTTTGAGAAGTGTAAATCATTTAAAGAGTTCGAGAGGTTTGAGATCTAAACCATATTGAGCCAGGATATGGCTGAGAGTTTCTGAGTGATAAGTGTTAGCCACTTAAGAGTCCTTAAGGTTCAGAGTACGAGCCATAACACCTAATATCCCTGAAGTGGGGAAATTTTAAAGAGTTTTGAGCTCCCTAGGGCTCGAGGGTTTCAGAGAGGGATATAATTTCCCAGGGCGACATGATACACTCTCTGAAACTTGAACTTGGATGTATCCAGGAATGGAAGAGAGTATTGAAGGAAAGGTGACGAGGATCTGTACGAAGAGGTGTTCAGGTTAATTCATCTTGTTATTTCCTACTCTCATAAATTTGAGGTATTTTACGAGAGTAGGGGGGAGTGGTTGATGTAGATAAATATGTCGCTCCTGGAAAAGTCGACACGTGGAAACGGGATAAAATTATGATAGTCTTAATTAGGTCAATAAGCTGGAAAGTAGGATTAATACACCCCTGGGCCTAAGAAAGGGAAACTAGAGAAATTAGAATGATTGGGCCTTTAGTCCACATTTGGGGAATTAATAGCCTTTGGGCCCAAGGATCTGGCCCAAAGGGGAACGCATGATGTCACTTAGTCTTTCTTAACTAAGTCAAAAGAAAAGGTCAGCCCGTGAAGATAGGGCCAGTATATTGAAGGGCCAAGTCGTGAGGGGTATAAACCAGGTCTTCAGGGGGTTGGGCCGGATTTACAGGAATGGATGAGCAAATCTAGGAAGAAAGAGTCTTTCTCTCTCCTGAGAGGGGGACCAGGTATATATGCAGGTTCTTTCCATATTCTTATTTACGTTCTTTGACATATACATACATTTTTACTAAACATACACTGAATTGAGAAGAAACACCACTGTATTCGCCGGAATTTCCCTAGATATACAGGGGAATTCCTCTCTGATTTCGCCTACGATCGAATCTGACTTGAGCGTCGGAGCTTCTACGCCGGAGCCCCCCTCCGGCGTACTTTTGCAGGTCATTTTGGGATGCTCAAGGAGATTTTCGTGAAGATTGCCAAGGATAAACACGTGATTCAAACCTGTGATTAGCAGTGCTCGTAAAAGAACGATTGACATCCGTAAGTGTTCTTTTTCGACGCATCACCACTGTATATATTATTGCATTCGAGTAATGGCCGTAATTTTATTTATAATCACTGATTTCATAGATTTTCTATATATTTCTTGCATATTTTACAGTGTCTGCTTTCCTTCTAACATACCCCTCCGTCCCATGATTTTATGCACACTTTCTTTAACGGGTGTCCCAACATTTTTTGTACACTTCAAAAAAGGAAACAATAATACCCCTCTTTTATTTTACCTTTAATCAAATCTCTTTCACTTTAATCAATGAATTACCAATAATACCCCTCATTTATTTACCTTACACATCATTTTATTCCATTTTCTTAATCTCCGTGCCGGTCAAAGTGTGCATATAATCTTGAGACGGAGAGAGTATCAAGTATCCACCCCTAAACTCGTATACGAATTACAACACCAATTAACCCTATTAATTATATCTTGCTAAGTTAATTATAGGATCCTTAGAAGTTAGAACTTGTTTGTTTTGGAATTTATACGTCGGGTAACTTTGGAATTTATACGTCGGGTAACGTTGTGATTAGTGTGAAAATTGCTTGAAATTCATGTATTTAATTTGCATAATTTTATAGGATTTCATGCATTATTTATACTAAATTGACTAATTGCACTTGATTTGAAGAAAGTGTGTGGTTTGCTATTTTTATAGGAAAAATGAGCATTTTTAGAGCAAACATGCCTCGATAATATTGTGAGTCAATCGAAGGAATAAATTAAGAGGAGAATAAAGTAATTGGGCTTGAAGTTAAAAGGAGATGGAGGCCCACTTGTAAATGGCCGCCAAATCACAGCCCCATTTTATTAAGGGTTGGGGTATATACCCCTCCAGCTTTGTTAGATACACTCCCCCGATACATATACTCCCCTTAAAGTACCTCTGAGATAGATGCACTCCCCCCAAATTGTCTATTATACCCTTTTATCTTAAAAATTGGTATGATAAATGCACACCCCCCATAAAACCCTAATTTCCTCATTTCTTCCCCAATCCTCCTTTCCCCCTCATTCCCTCCTTCCCCTTCGTTTCTCCAAGCCACCGCCGCCCCAAGCCACCTCCTCCGGCGTCGCCCGCTCCAGCCCCGCCCGCTCCAGCGCCGCCCGCTCCAGTATCGCCGCCCTGAAGAAACAGGTAGGTTTTTTTTTTATTATTTCTGCAAGCGGCCTCCCTCGCCTAGCGGCGCCGCCGCCTCCTCCCCACCGCCCTCTTCACCCCCTCCCTCTCGCCGTCGAACTCCCCCTCCCCTCCTCCTCTCACCGTCGCACTCCCCCTCCTCCTCTCGCTGTCGCACTCCCCCTTCCCCATTTTTTCTATTTTTTTTTCTGCAACTAATTAGCGGTGCGGCGGCGCCGCCCCCTCCCCTAGCGTCGCCGCCTCCGTCCCCTCCCCCAGCGTCGCCGCCTCCGCCCCTTCTCTCGGCCTCCACCGCCGTGAAAGTTGAAACCCTCCCCCAAATCGCCACAGGTTTTTTTTTTTTTTTTTATTTTCGACTATTTTGGGTTGCCTGAAAATCCTCTCGTCGACAATAGTTCGTCGATGAGAGTGTTTTTGGCCGACCCTAAATGGCCGAAAAATTCAGTTTTCTTAAAAAAAAAAAAAAATCATTCGAAACACATAGTCGACCGGAGTACTTTTGGTCGACAAACCAGAGTTGACCGGATTACTTTTGGTCGACAAACCAGTGTCGACCGGAGTGTTTTTGGTCGACTCTGGTTTGTCGACCAAAATAAAGTTTACTTTTTTTATTTTCAAAGTCTGATTTTTTAAATTTCTAAATTTATTTTGTGGCCGCCGGAGGTGTGGCGACGGCCGTCGTTTGTTGAGCGGCGGCGGCGGCCGTTTGTGGGTAGGGTTAGGATTAGTGATAGAATTAGGGTTAGTTTAAATTTAAATTGAAGGGGAGTGTATCTATCTGTGTATTTTAATAAAGGGTAAAACAAGTATTTTACATGATTATTTAATTAATAAAAGTGGAGGGGGAGTGTATTAAACAAAGCTGGAGGGGTATATACCCCAACCCTTTTATTAATTATTGAGGCCCAATTGTAATGCAGCCATTTGGCACGGCCATGAGTAGCAATTAATGAAACTAGTATTTCACCCGTGCGATGCATGGTCTATGTGTTTAATTTTTTTTATTATGACATATAATGAGTTGTAGTTAATGTAAAAATTAATTTTAAATTTAATAATATTGTATGTATTGAAAATATTGATTAATGTAAAATTCAATGGCTAAAATTGATGTTCAACACAAAAAAAGGACTTATTAAAAAAAAATTAGCTTATATAATGTAGATGAAAAATGTATACAAAACTAAATAAACACAGTTTTTTTGGTATTTATAAATTAATTCTTTTTTTCTTTTTTTTATAATTTGATCACTTGGCATGTGCACCGTTTTTTTCAAATTTATTAAACATGAGATTTTTCATCCCCTACTCCTCATGAATCGGTCATAAAATTTAAATTTACTCAGTTGCGTCTTATAGGATGATTTAAAAAAAAGACGCAACATACTATTCAATGTGGGATATATATAATTACCAAATGAGACTCTATGAGATAAGTTGTAATTTATTTACACCATCTTTATAAGTTTACAATTGAATGCATCTATCTAATTTTTTGAAACAATTAAATGATATGATTGACAAAGCTATTGTGAGGTGACGCGTAAATGTCACCACTAATAAAAAAATTATTTTTAAAAATTATTACTACACCATAAATGATTGTGTTTAAAAGATAAATAATTTTTTTTAGAAGATGATACTAATAACAACAACAAATAAGATTCAAGAATTAGTCATAAATTCATAATTAATTAGTTATTTAGAAGAAATGCTAATTAAAAAATGAATGAAGAGTTAAAAAAGTATGTTATCTTCTTCCCCGAAAAAAAAGGTACTCCGTATGTTATTATCAACCTTTTTAATTACTCCTTAGTCCTTATAAAAGAAAAAATATTTTAGAATAAAAAAAAAAAAATCTCTAAACCCTAAATTTTTCCTACCCTGCGGCCCTCACCCCACGACTTCAACAAATCGCCTTTCTTCTCACCATTCACCAAGACACCACCATCAGTCCACCGCTCCTCTCTTCTCATTCGTCGACCGTCGCCCACCTCTGATGGCCTACCAGCGCTCACGGCCACCATGCGTACCGCCTCCCTTCAATCCCCAACGCACAGCACAGGCGGCAGACAGCCGCGATTCTCCCAGCTCATCCCCATGCTCAGGCGGCAGCGAATCCCCCCCACGCACAGGTGATAGGCAATCGCACACACATGCAACAATTGAATCCTCACGCCCGCACAGACTATTTCATGTTTTCAGCTCTATTTTTTGCAATTAAATGGATAGTTTTAGAAAAAATTAAACAAATTTTAGAGGTTTTCAACTCTATTTTTTGCAATTAAATGGATAGTTTTAGGAAAAAAATTAAACAAATTTTAGAATTTTTTGCAGATTAGTTCATAACTAAAAGATTAGTTTTAGGAAATTTTGCAGAGGCAACAATTAAAGCAAAGTTGTTGTTTAGGAAATTTTAACAAAGTTATCTTTTGTATTGACTGTCTTATCTTTTAGGTGTTGGAATTTCGTGGGTTTCAGTTCTTGTACTGAATTCATGTGTGTTTTTTACTCTTGAAGTTTTCATTGTAGCAAAGCCCTTTAATTTTTGTGCATGAAGGTAATACTTTATTTTCTTTGCTTTTATTCTAATAAGAGTAAACTTGAAAGAAAGGCTTTAGTTCTTCAATTCGATCATAGTTTTTTTTAAATTTCCCTATATTTTTACAGGTTTAAAACCACAATAATTGCATACATTTCATGTTTAGTGGGCATCATTTGGATTGTATCTAGATGGGGTCTGAAGGATCTGCTCCTGCAGTTAACAGTCAATGTATTCATAGTAGTTCTCTATTCTAATAACTTTTAATATAGATGTGTATCATTTTGGAATATTTTTTTCTTTTCTTTTTTTCTTTTTGAAGAGGGTAATAGCTTTGTTTTAGAAATATTAATATTTTACTCATTTTCTAATGCATATGCATTTTGCTGTAGGGAAATCCCCTCAAGTCGGGCCAGTCCTTTCGTTGTCGATGTTGATGTGAGTCATAATTGTTTGTTTACTTTCTCTAACAGTGTGTGATGAAATTGGTAAAATGAAATCTACATCTCTGATGCACTGTAGCATTTGATCACTGTAAGCTGCAGTGAAGGTGTTTGCTCTTATATTATACGGAGTATTGTTTTATTAGTCTCGCATAAGCTATTTATATATTGGTTGCATTTCAAAGTTATCACTGGTTATAAAATTTATCCTTAGCTAATGAATTTAGCCATTTTAAGTTTGTTTGAACTTGAGTGTGTATTCTGTGAGGATTGTATTCATTTTATATATTACCCAATAGAACATGAATTGTATTTTTTTAATACTTGGATATACATGCTTTTACTTTATGTTTAGTAAATTACTGAGAACATGAGATTTTACTTATTATATAAGTGTAGCTTAAAAGATTTTAGAAAGATAAGTTGGTGGTGTTGGTACTTTTTATATATGTTTTTTAAATTTTAAGATCTCATAAGTTATTAAGTTGTTAAAAAACTTTTTTTACCAAATACTTTTAGAGAGCTTATAATCTCCTAAACAACTTATAAACTATTAGGAATTTGAAGTCCATCACTCCTCTTTGGAATATCATATAAGAATCAATTTTAATGCAACATTCTATATGTTGCCTTCTACTTGGTTGTGTTGGTGGCTTTTCTATGTTTGCAGATCAATTTAATCCACTGATTAACTGATAAGCAATATGAAATCTCAAAGTTTCAACACGTTGATAAGTAACTCTAACTTCCACCTAAGAATTTTTATGTGTAAGCAGTTTAAGCAAAAATATTTCCCGTGAAAAGCCTGTTGCAAAATTGGTTTCACATGAGATTTAGATGGTATGAAGGACCACTTAGGGGCTCAGATACTTTTGTGGCCAGACAAAGAAAGTTAATTTTTTCACTTAAATTTTAAGTTTTTCTGTGTTGGACAATCAATGATTAGTTTTCAATTAAATGAATATATGAAGTGGTTTAATGTTGTTAAGGTATGTTTGATGCTTGTATAACTTTTCCTCTTCATTGCACTTATTCTTAAAACTTTAAAGTATCACACATTCAACGAAGGGTTGATTAATTTTAGCATTTACTATTGTGTTGTACGTGAAATACACAAACAATATATTAATGCATTAATGAGTTAAATCTTGAAATAGAAAAAATGATTTTCATACCTCTGTGACGTGGAATACACATTCTAAACTCTGATAGTTCCGGTTTCCAAATGCAGGTGCACGATATGCTTGAATCAATCGAATCTGAAGAACCCACTGTATCTTAGAAGAGTCGTTCTCCTGGATTAATCGAAAGAGGAGGCCATCTGCAATAGAAGCTGAAAATGAAAAAGATGAAAGGTAAATGCTTGGAGTAAAATAGAAAAAAAGTAATCTAAAGTAACAACTTCTATGGTGAGATACCATAGTTTACCCTTCAAGTTAAAAGGTTGGCAAACTACAGTATTTAGGGGACATAACTATAATGTGTTTCAGCTGAGTTGTTTTAGTTGTGTAGGAAGATGATTTTATATTGCAGTTATGTTCTAGAATATTCATGGGAAGACGATTTTATATTGCAGTTATGTTCTAGAATATTCATGTGAAGACGGAAGAAATTAAAAGCATGTAGTTGGAATATGAAGAGGTAGATGCCCTTTTTAGGGTTTGCAGTTGGAAGCAGAAGAGGCAGGCGTACTTATTATTATTATTTTAATATTAAAATGGATGCATGTAATAGATTGGCAGCTTTTTGAAGAATGTGTCTTTACTACAGAGAAAAATGGGCGGGAAAAGAGGCTTGACAGACTATCCTCTTTTTATATATATATAGATTGTAAAATAAGGAGCCTGTTTTGCAGCCGGGTCTGACTATATGCACCTCCATTTCGGAGGGATGCACTCCCCCTTTCAATTTATTAATAAAATAATAGAGTAAAAAGTCAAAAATACCCTTCATTAAAATACTGCGTACTAGATGCACTCCCTTTACTAAAGGCACCCTCTACTTATCCTTTCTTTCACCTTATCCCTAACCCAAAATTCCGGCACCATCACCATTTTTTCCGGTCACAAGAAATAAAAAAACAAAAATTTCAACAAATCAACCATATTTATCCACAAATTACCATTATCAAACCCATTAACAAACACCATTATCAAAACTTAGAAAACTAACATTTTTTAAAAAAAAATCGTCAAAACAAACATATTATCAAAACTTAGAAAACTAACATATTTTTTTTTAAAAAATTCGTCAAACCAGTGCCATACATATATCTTCTCGTCGACCACATTTCGTCGACCATATATCTTCCTGTCGACCGCATTTTGTCGACGGAAGAATACATGGTTGACCAACAAATGTCGATCGACACTGTAATGTCGACCATATAAACTCTCGTCGACATTATTATGTCGACGAAAGTGTACATGGTCGACATTACAGTGTTGAAGTAAAAAAAAAAAATCTGGTGTTTAATGTCGACGAATCGGGGTGGGCTAACGCCGGTGAAGAGAGGGAGAGAAGAGAGAGGTAGAGGCGGCCGCGGCCTGCCGATGGACGGGGGCGGCCCTGAAACTTTTTTTTACAGATCTGGGTGGTGTTTGGAGGGGGGGAATGGAGGGGAGAGGCGGCCGCGCGGCCGCTGTATTTTTTTTTTTTTTACAGATCAGCGATTTCGGCGGCGGGGGAAATGGAGGGGAAAGAAGAGATCGGGGGAGGGGGGCAAACCTGGGGGGCGGCCGCGGCGGCCGATGGACGGGGTGGCCGCGCGGCCGCCAATCTGTATATTTTTTTTTTAACAAGAGGCGAGGCGGAGGCGGGGGTGGCCGGGAGTGGTTGGGGCGGGCGCGGCGAGGCGAGGGTGGCCGCGGCGAGGCGAGGCGGGGGTGGCCGCGGCGAGGCGGGGGTGGCCGGCGACGGGGTGGAGGGAGGGGAGGGTGGGTTGGGGAAGATGAAGAATGAATTTAGGGTTGGGTGTTGATAGTAATAGGTATTTTATGAAGGGAGGGGTATTTATGACATTTGAGGGGGGTGTGACCTAAATTTCAGGGTGTGTATAAATCGGGGGAGTGATGGGGGAGTGCATCAAACTGAAATGGAGGTGCATATAGTCAGACCCTTTGCAGCCCCATGCGTGATGTTTACAAAGCAAGCAGTTGCTTGCAATTAAAATTCAGGCCCAACGTTGGTGGCCCATTTGGATAGCAAATTGAGAAGCCCATCATTTTCAACATTTTGGGGGGCTTCGACCAGGGAAAGAGGGGAAACGCACGCAGAAAAGAGGATTGGCGCACGAAACAGGGGCATCTTCCATTGGGGGAGAAATCTCTTCTCCTCCCCACCACTCCACTCAATAGATTAGTTTAATCTGTTATTTCATTTCATAGATAGATTTCAATTTAGTATTTCATTTTATTGTTGGTGAGATTGTAGTATTTGAAGACAATAGAGGTGATTTCTTTCCTTTGTTTCAATATTATTTGGTAATTTCAATTTCATTCATGTTTTATAGTTTAATTTCTATGAGTTTTATTCTAGTTATTAATTTAGTTATGAGCTAGACTTTTATTGCTTTGGGTGTTTGAATTATGAGGGTAATTAGTGGGTTTATGAATTAATTGCTTAATTAATCTATATGTCTTGATTTTAATTGTTTCTAGTATTGTGTTTTGCATGATTCAGTTGGTTAATTCACCATATTAGCTAGCATTGTTGATTTTGTCGACTTCAACGATCGTATTGGGTTGCATGATTAAGAATGTGTGTGTGAGCTTTAATTAGTCGATTAGAATTAACATAGTAATTAACAACACCGACCGGGGGTTGATTGCTTAGATCGACGACACTAGACACTAGTCGATTAGAGGCCGTCTATTAGATTAGTGGGAGGGTGTCTAATAAACATTAGTAACCGTGTTGAACGTGTTTATGAGACACTATCTTAGTAGCTTATGTTATTAATTAGACTATATAATTGCTAATTAATGCACGTGTTCACCTAAGCCTCACAAGGGATTGGTCTACACATATATGTGATAGCCTTTAGCATAATTCAAGACATTAGGCTTAATTATTGTGATTAGTTCGTTAATTCATTAATGATCCCAAATAAGGAAGACACCCGAAGCAATTCTTCCACTTGCACTTTCATCTTTTTGAGAGTTAGTTTTAGTTGTTTACTTAGTGTTTCTTTTTCTTATTGATATTTGTTTTACTCTCCTGTTTAGCTTCTATAACACCATTTTGACTTATAGTTTTGGGGCTCCACGCTCTCCTAATTAGGTCCTTGGAACGAATATCTACTTGGTATACTTATCATACTACTATCGAACCCATACGCTTGTGGGGATCGTATAGTTGTTTAAAAAGTGCAAAAATACAAACCAAGTCACGTTGTCATGGGTTCACCACCGAAAAAAGGATTATTGCAAGCTGAAAATACAAAAAACAGAGTTGTTGTCGGAAGGGAAACTGAGTTCTGGGCTGAAGGGAGAAAAAAGAGGCCTTAAGCATATGGGCCGAAAAAGCAAGGGAAAAAAGGATTGGGTTGAGGTATATACCCCTCCAGCTTTGTTTAATGCACTTCCCCTTCCATTTATTAATTCAAAAATATATATGAAATACCATATTTGCCCTTTAATAAAATATATAGATACATACACCCCATTAACCCTAATTTCCCCATCTTCCCCAATCTCTCTACAGCCTCTCTTCTATCCTCCCTTTTTTTTTTCCGTTTTCTACACTCGCCGGCGCTCTCCCCCTCCCCCCTCGCCGGCGCACTCCCACTCCCTACTCGTCGGCGCACTCCCCGTTCCCCATCCCCGTCGCACTCCCCCTCCCCACTCGCCGGCGCACTCCCCGTTCCCCATCCCTGTCGCACTCCCCCCTCCCACTCGCCTCATGCACCGCTCTGCTCTTTTTTTTAAAAAAAATTCTGTAACAAGCGGCGGCGCAGCCCCTCTCGCCTAGCGACGCAGCCGCCCTCCTCCTTCGCCTCTAGCCGTCGCGGCCCGACGGCGTTCGCCCCCAGCAGTCGCGTCCCGCCAGCGCTCGCCCCCAACCGTCGCCGGCGAAGAACAGGTTTGTTTTTGTTTTTTTTTTTTTTACCGACCATTATTGGTCGCTCAAGAACACTCTCGTCGACGATAGGTTGTCGATCAGAGTGTGTTTTTGAGCAATCAATAATAGTCGAAAATTTCAATTTTTAATATATATTTTTTTAATTTTCTTTCGAAATTTGGTCGACAAACCAGTGTCGACCGGAGTGTTTTTGGGCGATAAACCAGTGTCGATCAGAGTGTTTTTGGGCGATAAACCAGTGTCGATCGTAGTGTTTTTGGTCGACTCTGGTTTGTTAAAAATAATAAGATTTTTTTTTTAATTTTATTTGAGGCTGTGGTTATAGTGTCGATTTGAGTGTTATTGGTATTTTATTTTATCAAACATGTTCATTTTTGTGGGTGTTATAGGGTTAGAGTATTTAGGGTGAAGTGCAACGGAGGAGATGGAGATAGAGAGTGCAGAAAAAGAAAAAAAAATGGGGAGTGCAGAAAAATGGGGAGGAGGAGGGGAAGAGAGAGGCGGCGAAAAAAAAGTTTGGGAAGAAGATGAAATTAGGGTTATAGGGGTGTGTATGTATCTATAACATTTATTAAAGGGGTAAATATGGTATTTCATATATATTTTTGAATTAATAAATGGAAGGGGGAGTGTATTAAACAAAGCTGGAGGGGTATATACCCCAACCCAAAAGGATTATTTTTGAAGTTGGGCCAGATATGATTTGGGCTTATGAAAGAATTAATGGATGGGCTTGTTATCTTTAAATTATGGCACTGGCTATATACCCTCCAGCTTTGTTAAGTATACTCCCCCTCCCTATTTATTAATATAATATTCATGTAAAATATCTAAACTATCCTTATATTAAAATAAACTAAAATAATCATGATAAATACACTCCCCACTTTTAAAACCCTAACTCTAATAGTTGTCGTCGCCGCCACCTCCTCTGGAGACCAACACCAATTCATTTTCAACACAGAAATTTTAAAACATAAAATAAAAATAAAAAACATATTTTCGACAAACCAGGGTCGACGGAATGCATTATCGTCGACAAATTGTCATCGACAATAATGCATTAGGTCGACACTAGTTTGTCGAAAAAAAAACTTAAAATTTTCGACCAACCAGTGTTAAAGAAATGCATTATCGTCGACAACAGTTTGCCGACGACAATGCATTCCGTCGACAACAATTTGCCAACGATAATGCATTTCGTCGACCCTGGTTCGTTGAAAGTTAAAAAAAAAAAAAAAAAAGAGGACTTACCTGCGCGGACTATCATGTGGAGAGGGGGAGCGTGGCACAGCGAAAGAGGGGGAGGAGGCAGTGCTACATGGCCGATTCAGGTTTCAGGAGAAGGTTGTCGTGGGAGGGAGGCGGCGGTGTCGCCGCACAACATAATTTTTTTTTTTAAAAACCCTAAATTTACCTGCTCGAGCGGGAGGAAGGCGACGACCGGCAAGCAGCGAGCGGCGCTGGGCAAGGGGGCGCCGCCGTGTCACCTGAACATAAAATAAGAAAAAAAATCACCTACGGCGGCGCGTGGCGAGGAAGGGGGCGGCACCTGGAGTATTCGTAGGAAGAAGAAGAAAAATCACCTTCGGCGGCGGCGCTTGAAATGTTGGTAGGAAGAAGAAGAGGTGTGGAGTGTTGGGAGGAGAATAAGAAAGAATTAGGGTTTATGATTTAATAGGGGGAGTGTATTTATAAGGGTATATTAGGTATTTTGTAGGGGAGTACATCTAACGTATGACATTTTAGGGGGAGTACATTAATCGGGGGAGTATAGCTAACAAGGCTGGAGGGGTATATAGCCAGGGCCTTAAATTATTTACATTTCAGCATGAATATTGTAGTAAATTCCAAAAGTGGACTGTGGTCCCAAGTTGTTACAAAATGCCAATTCTAGCGAAAAGAATGCATCAGAAAAATTAACCAAATTCTGCTTTCTCTCTCCAATTCTCTTTTCCTCTGTCATCCTTAACCTTTCTTCATATCAATATTCAAATCCAAATTCCAGAAAAATACAAAAAATATGTTTTATAATTTTAGAAACTAGAAGAATATAACATAATGTCTCTCCAGTCTTATTTTAGTTCGAAATTTAGCATCTAGATTTCACCATTCAATTATATCCATCTCTAAATATATAATTCAACTAGCCGTCTATAAAATTCTCATTTTACCATTTTGATCCATTCGCCTATAAGCTTTCCATACCATTTTTGAAAAATATATTTTAATTTTTTATTTCTTACACTCTACTTTATATCTTACTTTTCCCTTGTATCTCACTTTCTCTCTCAATCACATCACTTGTACGTATATATTAGTTACTCATTTTTCTTAATCCATGTGTCTAAAAGTAACAAGAAGCTTATATGCGAAAGGAGGGAGTATATATATATATAAAATACAACATCACTCACTCTTACACAATTGATTTGACATAACATCACATGCTCTTACACAATTGATTTAACATAAAGTTACATCTTAGGCTGCTCAAAATCCCAAAACGAACACACACAATCACTATTATCAGAATTTTCTCATCCAAAATTTCTCCATCGACATTTTTCCATCCCACATAATCCCAAAACAAACATGGTCTTAAAGTAATCATTTTGTAGATAAAAATTCATACTTTTTAAAATAATATAAAGAATAATTATTTTGAGTAAAACATAAATATATTTCCCTCCGTCCAAACTTAATAAACCTAATACTAGCTGATGTGCCAAAATTTGCACGGGAGGATTAGGTATCCTCTGAAATGGATATCCTCCTTTCCGAACGCGTATAATAGTCCCGAATAGATTATCTTCTCTTGGAATCTTCGAATGACCTGCAAAGAACACACCGGAGGGGAGTCCGGTGTGGACACTCCGATGCCTAAGTCAGTATAGGGCTTATCAAATCTCCCAAGGATCTCAAGATCCTTGATATCTCAAATCAACTCAAAGAATCGTAAGAAAAGATGTTTGTATTCAGTATAGTAGATTTTAAGGTGTAATTGTCTAACCTGTAAATATCTTCAAAATTACCTATTTATAGAGACGCGTTCTGGAGAGGAAGTCAAACCTTCCTCTTATTTCGGAGCTACCCGTGAGACTCGGCCCTACCGAGGAGATCAAGTCCTTTCTTCTCTCCACTCCCTGAAGATTCGGTAATACTCCAGCTCGGTGGACCTTATCCCCTAAGATAAAGGAGGACGAAGTCTTCCTTTTATCGGTTTCACTCCCAGAATCACGGGAGTCTCCTATATTCACGGCCCTCAACTTCTGGTCAAGACTGCTTCTTCCTGATACTCCTCTCCAGTTAGAGTTCTCTCCAGAGAGACCTCCAGAGGGGATCTCTCATCTAAAGAGTACTGAATAATCCCATCCTTCCATCTCGGTGTTATCTTTTATCCACGTGTCGACTCCTGATTAGGTGACATTTTTAGGCCGCATCATCTACTCCCCCCTACTCTCGTAAAAGGGGGGCATCTTTTGTGAGAGTAGAAAAATTTCCTAGAACTTTGTACGAAGGTCTTTCTGGAGAGACGTGTATTTCTCCGCTTTGGAGAGGAAGTTTCAAAACATTACCCTCTCCAAAGACTTTTCCCGCCTTCCGTCTTGGAAGACTTTTCGGCTTCCGCGCGTGGGCTTCACGCGCCCCCTTTTCTCTGCCTCGTTATCCTCCCGAGGAAAGTTCTCGATTTTTCCCCTTATCTCTCTTCATTCACTTCACGCAACTGCCCACTTTTCCTCTCTTTTCTTTTCAAACTTCATTCTCCCAGAAAATTCTCATCGTCTCCATTTTTATTCTCCGGTGTTCTTCCTCCCAAGCTCTCGCCATCGTCGTCCGTCTCGCTTGATTCCGTAGTTCTTCCATTCAAGGTAACCCAACTATCTTTTTTTTTTCCTTTTATTATCACTGTAAATCGATGTCGAGTCCCTCTGCTAGCCAACATTCTTCCGAAGCGACTCCCTCTCTGGTGGGGAGTCCAGAGGATAAAATTTCCCTCGCTTCCCAAATCGATCATACCCATTTAGCTAGTCTTGCTCATGCCTATGGTTTTCCTTCTGAGTACACCTTTCGCGCTCCTCGCTTACATGAACGCCCTAATATATCCCAGCCCCAAACCCTTACTTTTTTCGAAGCACATCTTAGGGCGGGACTGCGATTTCCGATCCACCCCTATTTGGCTGCCATATCCACCCGCATGCAGATTCCTCTTAACCAATTTACTCCAAATGCTATCCGTACCATGGTAGGCTTTTTCATCCTGGTGAAAGGGAATGGGGGCGACCCAACTGCTGAACTATTTCTGAGCCAACATTCTTGTAAGGTTAATGACGGTTTTTTCTATGTTAGTGGACGAAGGTCCCGTGTTTGCAAATTCTTGAAAAATTCCATGAAGAAGACTCGTCCTGGAGAAATTATTATTTCTTCGTCACAAGTCCCACTGATTGGCCATTTCCTCACGGGGATTGGTTGTTCCACAATCCCGGCGTAATCCCTCCTCCTCTGAAAGCTTACTCTGTTTCCAATCATACTGTCATGAGCAACCTCAATACTCACATCCGTCTGCACGACTATTTTGACATTGTTGATATTTGCAAAAATCCTCGCATCCTCTCCCACTTCGGTTTTTATTCTCAAGATTTCCCTTTAGGTCCCCAAGACGGTAAAAAATCTTCCACTGCTGTGTTTTTATATCTTGCATATGGTTATTTTCATGCATTCTGAATGTCTTCTTGGTTATTAGTAGAGATGAGTTGGCTAACTCACATCTCCCGGGATGCTCCTGCTCTCAGCATAGTAAAGGACCCCGTGTTATCTGCTTCAGAAAATCCTCCCAAGGCTCCTCCGTCTCCCGCTCTCGAGAGCTCTGCTAAGACTCCGGCTCCAGGGGATTCTTCAAAAATTCCTCCTCTTCCTAGCTCTTCCACTCAGGTCCCAAGTTCAGTTGCTAAAAGAACTCGTTCGGCTGTCAACGCCGTTGTTGCTGACTGTGGGACCTCTAAGAAAAAGAAGGGAAAAACGCCTCGTACTCCTGTCGAGAAAAGCTCCTCTCCATATGAACTTCTTCACCGTCTCATTGACCGATGTCTCGTTCCTTCTCATGCTACTGCTTCATCCGATTCCTCCCCTCCTGAGGACCAACTACTCCATGGCGCTCATCTTTTCGCAGAGGTATCTTTTATTGTTTCTTATCTTCACGATCTTTATTTACTTTATATCTCCAACATCATTTTCCTTCTCTTTGTAGTTTGGCGTTACTTATGCCAAGATACTCGACCGAGGTGTCGAACTGGTGGCTGAACTTGAGCTTCTCCGCGCTGAGGTGTCCTCCTTTCAATTGTCCCTCAAGGATATGACTAGGGAAAAGGAGGAGGCTCATAAGCGAGCACAGGCTCTATCCGAGAAGTTGTCTTTCTTACAGACCCAAAGTCAGCAGGACGTTGTCAGGATCAAGCGTCTGGTGCATGAGGTAGAGCGGCTGGAGCAGGAGGTCGGGCGGACGGAGCAGGAGCTACCGGATGTTGGGGTTCGGGCTTGCATTGAGTCACTGTTCACTTCTCCCTTGGGCCAAGAGTTCTTAGGAACTCTTCATACTCGGTGGTTGTCCAGTTTCCTGAAGAGCTCGAGCTTTCTCTGTGCCATGGGGCCGCATATTCCTCATTTTATCGATCATGGCTTCAGCAACGCCGTCGCCGAGCATTCAGCCCCGGGATTCGATGGGACTTACTCTCGTGAGTTTCATCTGGATCGACTCGCTACTCCTCCAAAGTTCCTGGGGGATCCTCAGGAGAGTCCGGACAGTCCTTGGTGGCTACCCGGGATGGGCCAAGCTATTGCCAAGCTGCAGGCTGCTAAGATAGGTATGGCTGAGCTAAAGCCTCTGGAGCCGCTTATTTATCCTTATGCTTCTGCTCCAAAAGTGGCAACAGAGGTGGATGGAGGGGCCGGCACTGCTGATGCTACGGGGAGTATGAAGGATCCGGAGGAAGGTGGAGGGTCTAGCGATCATGTTGCTGGGGAAGAGGGCACTGGTGGAGTGGCTAAAGGAGTTGAGGTAGAGGGGGTTGCTGCCAAGGAAGCTGCTGCTGGAAAGGCAGTTTAAATTTCATATTCTTGATCATCATAAACAATCTACTTTTCTGTTGTTTTGCTACAATCTTTATTTTCTGCTCATAACATTTGCTCCTCATACTTTGTAGGGGACCCCACACTCCTGGATATGTGGGGGCTTTTTGTGGTAATCATGTTGGCTTGATACTGCATGTTTTGTTGTCTCTTTCTTTCTGGGATGAGTAGCTTATAAGATCAGCAAGGAATGTGTTCTTTCTGGGATGAGTAGCTTACAAGATCAGCAAGGAATGTGTTGGAGGTGTATTCTCTTCCCCCCCCCTTTTTGTTGGTCTTGTAGGCTATTCTGGAATTATTTCTCGGCTGTATAGTATCTTGATTTCAGGTGACTTGGTTGTGGGGTATCATCTTCCTCCTTCTCTTGGCTCCTGAATCATAAAACCTGCTTTCTTCCTTATCTAGACTTTGTAGTTCTCAAGTATGGTGAGGGCTTTCTGGAGCCCCTTAGCCTTTAGGCCTCTGAGTGTCTCCCACTCTTATTCTTAAAAGATTTTATTTCATAAAATCTTCTCATTTCAGTAACCCACTTGGGTCTTAAGTAAGATGAGGGCTCTCTGGAGCACCTCGGCCTCTAGGCCTCCGAGTGTCTCTCACTCTTTTTCTTAAAAGATTTTAATTCATAAAATCTTCTCATTTCAGTAACCCACTTGGGTCTTAAGTAAGATGAGGGCTCTCTGGAGCACCTCGGCCTCTAGGCCTCCGAGTGTCTCGCACTCTTTTTCTTAAAAGATTTTAATTCATAAAATATTCTCATTTCAGTAACCCACTTGGGTCTCGAGTAAGATGAGGGCTCTCTGGAGCACCTCGGCCTCTAGGCCTCCGAGTGTCTCTCACTCTTTTTCTTAAAAGATTTTAATTCATAAAATCTTCTCATTTCAGTAACCCACTTGGGTCTCGAGTAAGATGAGGGCTCTCTGGAGCACCTCGGCCTCTAGGCCTCCGAGTGTCTCTCACTCTTTTTCTTAAAAGATTTTTATTCATAAAATCTTCTCATTTCAGTAACCCACTTGGGTCTCAAGTAGGATGAGGGCTCTCTGGAGCACCTCGGCCTCTAGGCCTCTGAGTGTTTCTCACTCTCTTTATTGTTATATTTATACGTCACATATTCGAATACGAGAAAGATAAGTAAGACACAATAATTCTGAATAATTCTTTCTTCAAAAAGGGATAAGACTTCATTGATTTATTGTCAATTTTCAACATAGGCCATAGATAACCTACGCCGGTCTCATTAAAAACCTCCATACGGAAAAACCCCAAAGGGGAAAGCCGTAGAGAGGGAAAAAGAGCTCCGGTGAAGCCGCAAAAATGCATCAAGTAAAATATGAATCCATGCAAAAAATTACGAAACAGAAGTCATAAATGGTCTCAAGACCTTACACTTTCTTCAAATAAAGAATCTCTTCAAATGGCAAACGTTCCAGGGTCTAGCTATGTCGACCCCTTCCATATTCTGCAGTTTATATGCTCCTCCTTTCAGTACCTGTGTGATTCTATAAGGCCCCTCCCAGTTGGGCTCTAACTTTCCTGTGTTTTTTAGGGCATCAGCTCTCCTTAGTACTAGGTCGCCTTCTCTGAAGGACCTCGGGATCACCTTCCGGTCGTATGCGGCTTTAATTCGGCTCTTATATCTTTCAGCCCGTACTCTGACCATCTCTCTTTCTTCTTCCATCAAATCTAGAGCCTCTCTCATCAATCTTTCATTCTGATGTTCCTCAAATTGGGCGATTCGGTGTGATCGCAATACTGCCTCTGGAGGTATCACCGCCGCAGCTCCGTAGACTAGCTGAAACGGGGACTCTCCAGTTGCTGTCTTCGGACTAGTTCTGTATGACCACAATACATTATCTAGCTCGTTTACCCATCCTCCTCCTATCTTCGTTAGTCTTGTTCGGATACCGTCCACTATCGTTCGATTAGTGACCTCCACTTGTCCGTTGGCTTGAGGGTGAGCTACAGAGGTAAATCTCTGTATTATGTTCAGTCTTGCACACCATCCTCGCACATTTTCTCCGTTAAATTGGGTTCCGTTATCGGAGACCAATATTCTGGGTACTCCGAATCTGCAACAAATCTGCTTTCTTAGGAATTTAATCACATTCTCCTCGTCTATCGTAGCTAGGGGAGCAGCTTCCACCCATTTGCTAAAATAGTCCACTGCTACTATCAGGAACTTTCTTCCTCCGGAGGCTGGAGGGAAGGGTCCTACCAGGTCGATTCCCCATTTAGCGAAGGGGCAGGGAGAATGCATCGCTCCCATCTCCTCCGCAGGGGTCCTTATCAATGGGCCATTTTTCTGACACTTGAAACATTTTCTCACGAACTCCTTAGCGTCTCTTGTCATGGAGGGCCAATATAATCCAGCCCTTAAAACTTTCTTCACCACTGCTTTGTATCCTTCGTGACTAGCTGCATCCCCTTCGTGGATTTCTTTGAGTGTGTACATAGCTTCTCGAATCGATATGCACCTCAGATATGGGTGTGTGAATGATTTTTTGTACAAATGCCCTCCAATAAGACAATATTTGATTCGAAGGGCTCGGGTCTCTCTAGTGGTAGGAGCGTCTGCTCCCTTGGTGAGTTCTATCCATATATCTCTTCTCCAATCATCTTCCTCTTCAATAGAACCAATGGGGTTCTCTAGAGTCTCTCTTTCTGCCACTACTAGGGTTACTGTTCCTTTTCCATCAAACTCTGCGGAGCTAGCGAGTTTGGAGAGGCTGTCCGCTTGTGTGTTCTTCTCTCGAGGTATCTGGACTACCTCGCACTCTTGGAATTTGCCCATCACTTTTTTGGCTCGTTCCAGATAAGCAGCCATTCTGTTGTCTTTGGCTACGTATTCACCATTCACCTGCTGAACAACTAATTGGGAGTCTGAGTATAGAGTTACGTTTGGAGCTCCCAATTCTAATGCCATCTCCATTCCTCTGATCAAAGCTTCGTACTCTGCTCCATTATTTGAGGTCATGAATTGAAACCTCACCGCAAATTGCAGGTCCTCTCCTCGCGGGCCTGTTAGCACAATCCCTGCTCCACATCCGCTCAGGGTTACTGAGCCATCTACATACACTTTCCATCCTTCGACTTCTTCCGGCTTGGTCGATTCTTGGATAAAATCGGACAAAGCTTGGGCTTTTATAGCCTTCCGCGGCTCAAAATCCACGTCATATTCTTGGAGCTCGATTGCCCACTTCACCATCCTTCCAGAGAGGTCTGCTCGCCCTATGACCTGTTTCAGCAAGTAATTAGTGCGGACCAGTATTTTATAAGAAAGGAAATATGGGCGCAGCCTTCGCGCTGTAACTACCACGGCCAGAGCAGCCTTCTCGATTTCTGAATATCGGTTTTCGGCCCCTTGAATGACCTTACTGACATAATAAATAGGGTGCTGCAGAGATCCCTCTTCTTTGACTAAGGCAGTGCTTAGTGAGAACTCTCCTACGGAGAGATACAAGATGAGGGTATCTCCCGGAGAAGGCTTTGTTAGCTTCGGCAACTGGGATAAATGATGTTTCAAATCTTCGAAAGCCTTTTGGCATGTTTCGTTCCATTCAAATTTGGTTCCTTTCTTGAGAATTCTGAAGAAGGGATGACTCTTTTCAGCAGATCTAGCTATGAATCTGCTCAATGCGGTAATCCTCCCATTGAGCGTCTGGAGCTCCTTTATGTTTCTTGGTGGCTGCATATCTAGTACCGCCTTCACCTTAGCCGGATTCACCTCTATACCCCTTTGAGTGACCATGTATCCGAGGAACTTCCCTGATTTTACTCCAAAAGAGCACTTGGCGGGGTTCAACTTGATGCCGTTCTCTCTAATCACTTGAAAAATTTCTTCCAAATCCTCTACATGCTGGTCTGCTTTTACGCTTTTGGCCAACATATCATCTACGTATATCTCCATATTTCTCCCCAGCTGCCTTCGGAAGACAGCATCGACCATCCTTTGGTATGTTGCTCCAGCATTGATTAGCCCAAATGGCATCCGAACGTATCCAAACGTTCCGCAGGCTGCTATGAAGCATACTTTAGGGACATCTGCAGGGTTCAGTTGGATCTGGTGGTACCCTTGGTATGCATCCATCATGCTCAACAACTCGAAGCCTGAGGTTGCATCTACTAGCTGGTCTATCCTTGGTAGCGGATAGTGGTCTTTAGGACATGCTTTGTTGAGGTCTCTGAAGTCGATGCACATTCTCCATTTTCCTCCCCCCTTAGGTACTAGCACGGCATTAGAGAGCCATTCTGGAAATTGGACTTTTACCACGTGCCCTGCTTTCAATAGCTTCTCGACTTCCTCTTTCACAATATTATTCTTTTCAATCCCAAAATTTCGTAGTTTCTGCTTCACAGGTCTTGCCTTCGGATCAACATTAAGGCAATGTATTGCTATCTCCGGAGGGATCCCTGTCATGTCAGCTGGAGAAAATGCAAATATATCGGAATTTCGACGTAATGTAAGTATTACCTTTTCTGTGAGTTCAGGTCCCAGTTGGGTGCCTATCTTAGTGGTGAAGCCAAGTTTCTCTGGGAAGAGCTCCACGCTCATTAGCTCTTCGTCTGTTTTAACATTCACCTGTTCGGGTATTGCTTCTTCAACTTTCTTCCTTTTGACCTCAGGGTCATCTCCTCTTGTCCGCTCCAGGCCCTTGGTCAGGGCTCTGTCCGCCATCTTCACAGACTCTGCATAGCACTTCCGTGCTTGGTATTGGTCTCCCCTCACTTCTCCTACTCCAGCGGCGGTAGGGAATTTCATTTTCATATGAAATGTGGAAATGATTGCCTGAAAGAGATTCAGGCTGGGTCGTCCCATCACGACATTGTATGATGAAGGGATGTCCACGATAAGGAACTCTATCAAATGGACTTTCCGGGCTGGAGCATCTCCCAACCCCACCTGTAGCATTACTGATCCCAAAGGTTGGATGGCACCTCCGGAGAAGCCATACAGAGAGGTATCCACAGGACGCAGCTTTACACTCAACTCCATCCTCTTGAAGCATTCGAAAAACATAATGTCAGCCGAACTCCCCGTATCTACGAAGATTCGGGCAACATCAAATCCAGCTATGTCGGTAGTGATTACCAGAGCATCATTGTGATCTTCTTTGACTCCTTTAACATCTTCCGGCCCAAATCGGATATTGGGCGTCTCTGTCATACGTCCCACTTCTCTTAGTTGGCTTCCCTGTTCCGCTTTTAGAGCTCAGACGTTCTGCTTTCTTTTTCGGAAGGAATCTCCATCTGTTGGCCCTCCCACAATCATATGAATTATTCCTCTCTTTGGCGGTGGAGGGGGTATATCCTCTACCGTCTCTCTAGCTTCCTTCTCCTCTGGTTTTCTTTCAGGTTCTTTTCGTTTCTGCCCCCGAGGGCCTTGCCTGTCTCTAAATATGAATTCTTTTAGATGACCCGCCTGGATCATCCTCTCAATCTCATCTTTCAAATGGTAACACTGATTCGTATCATGCCCATATTCGTTGTGGAATCGGCAGAATAGATCAGACTTAGGCTTCTGAGGTCCTCGACTCCTGGAATATGGGAACTTCAAATCCGGATGGTCTCTCGCTACCTCCAGTACTTCAGCGGGTTCAATTCTTAAGGGTGTGTATTTCTCGAACCTCCCCCGAGGGCCGGATCGGGGACCTCCGGAGGGGTTGCTATCTCTAACTGCTCCAGAGGTCCGGGGGACTTCTGGACTGAACCGCCTGGAGGGGCCTTCTCTTTCCCTTCTCCTCTCTCGATCTTGTGGCCTAACCTCCAGCCTCTTCGCTTTCCGGACCTCCTCCAGAGTGAGGTACTTTTCTGCCCTGTGCAACAGTTCGTCAAAGTTCTTAACCGGCTTCTTAGCTAGAGAGGAGAAAAAGTCTCCATCACGCAATCCATTCGTTAGAGCGTTGATTTTCACCTCTGGAGAGGCGGTAGGGACCTCCAGAGCTGCTTGATTGAACCTCCGAAGGAAGGCTCTTAAACTCTCACCTTCTCCTTGTCTCAAATTAAAGAGGGTCAAAGTAGCCCTCGGCTGTCTCCGGGCACTGGCAAATTGATGAAGGAAGAGCTCACTGAACTCTTCCCAGGATCGGATGGTGTTAGGTTCCAACTGGGTGAACCATTGTTGTGCGGCTTTTGCTAGAGTAGTTAGGAATACTCTACACTTTATTCCCTCTCCATAGCGGTGCAGCAGTGCTGCATTCTCGAACCTCACTAGATGCTCGTATGGGTCTGCCGTACCATCGTATTCAAAATTAAGGGGCTTAAAATTGAATGGTAGTTCATCCTGTAATATGTTAGGGGAGAACTGACATCCAGAGGCATGAGCAGATCTACTGGTTCGGTTGCTCATCTGCTTCTTCATATCTCTCATCTCTTTCTGTAAGGCCAATAGTTGGTCGCTGACGGGCCCTCCGTAGGTATCATCTGTACTTTCTTCTGTCTCAGGGGGTTCTGTACCTCGGGGTGCCAGATCTGCATTTCTTCTTGTGCTCCGAAGAGGGATGCTTCTCTCCGCTCGTGAGGGCACCTTATCATCTCCTTCTGCCCGCATCTCCATGTCCTTGGACAACACTTGGGAGGCTCCCGGTGCTTCGTCTTGGGGCCTGGGGACAGGTGCCTCCAGGTTCCCTGGTGCAGCTCTAGGAATCCGGTCTCTTTGGTCAGCAAAGGCCTTTTCTACAGCTTGTTTGATGAGGGCGTTCAGTTGATCGGGAGAGATCAGGAGCGGACCTGAGTCTAGAGTGTCTTTTTGCTGAGGATCCGCGGTTTGGGATTCAGGGGTCTCCAGATTCCCTGTTATTCCCTCTCCGACCGGCGGGAGAGGATTTTCGTCATCTAAGCCTGGAGTAGATGTTAATGGTGGATTCGATCCGGAAGGTGCATGGACTGGATCTTTTCCCCGGCCTCCCCTTAACGGAGGATCAGTTGGCAAGGGGGAATTTTCTCCTGGAAGACTCTTCTTCCCAGAAACAGAGGTTTTATTTCTGCCACCCATTTGCTTGGATAGGTAGAAACTCGTGAGAAAATCTTTCAATTCTTTCCCACAGACGGCGCCAGTTGATGTGCCAAAATTTGCACGGGAGGATTAGGTATCCTCTGAAATGGATATCCTCCTTTCCGAACGCGTATAATAGTCCCGAATAGATTATCTTCTCTTGGAATCTTCGAATGACCTGCAAAGAACACACCGGAGGGGAGTCCGGTGTGGACACTCCGATGCCTAAGTCAGTATAGGGCTTATCAAATCTCCCAAGGATCTCAAGATCCTTGATATCTCAAATCAACTCAAAGAATCGTAAGAAAAGATGTTTGTATTCAGTATAGTAGATTTTAAGGTGTAATTGTCTAACCTGGAAATATCTTCAAAATTACCTATTTATAGAGACGCGTTCTGGAGAGGAAGTCAAACCTTCCTCTTATTTCGGAGCTACCCGTGAGACTCGGCCCTACCGAGGAGATCAAGTCCTTTCTTCTCTCCACTCCCTGAAGATTCGGCAATACTCCAGCTCGGTGGACCTTATCCCCTAAGATAAAGGAGGACGAAGTCTTCCTTTTATCGGTTTCACTCCCAGAATCACGGGAGTCTCCTATATTCACGGCCCTCAACTTCTGGTCAAGACTGCTTCTTCCTGATACTCCTCTCCAGTTAGAGTTCTCTCCAGAGAGACCTCCAGAGGGGATCTCTCATCTAAAGAGTACTGAATAATCCCATCCTTCCATCTCGGTGTTATCTTTTATCCACGTGTCGACTCCTGATTAGGTGACATTTTTAGGCCGCATCACTAGCATTTGGTTCGTCCAAACTTAATTAATATATATGTTTCAAAATAATTTTTATTTTTATCTTTATCCCTTTCATCATCAATTATTTTATTAAATTGTCCATACTTGATGACTCAAACCAGTTGGACACGGTTTTTAATGAATGAATTGTTTATTAGTATTGTGTAAGATAAAATGAGGGTAATAAAGACTTTTTAATTTTATAAATAGTAATAAAGTTACTTTTTAGTGTAATAAAATAGTGGCATTTGTTGTAATATTGTGATGTTTTAAGGAGATTGTTTAAAAGTGTTTTTACTATTTTAGGTAATGTATCATCAAGTAAGAGACACTCAAAATGTCAAAATGGATCATCAAATAGGGGACAGAGGGAGTATTATTTATTTTTATATTAAAATTTGTACTCAAAAGTATGATAATAGAATTTGTGGACGAAGAGAGTATTTTTTACAATTAAGAACTTGAATTCATGCTAATTTTTTTTTTCTATGAGTGTTACTATTGTGCACATGAATTATCATTATTTAAAAATCAAAACACTTTTTTACAATGTGATAGTTTGTATGTATAATGGTCTAGATTAACTCAAGTTTTATTTTTTTCCCCAATATTAACCTTATTTTTTTACTTAAAAGACAAAAGTCAGTGTGAAGTCCGGCGTGGTCCAAAGTGTAATTTGCAGCGATGGGAATAGAAAAATCATATATTGGGAGGACATTACATTCAGCTGTTGACTTCATAACTTGAGCTTTCAAAACTTTCAGGTTCGAAGCATTCATTCTTCAGAATTAACTAAAATCACCATTTTTGCAGCAACATGATTTTCTGAGTTAATTTCCCAGCTGCAGTATTAATCAGGTAATTTTTTCCTTTATTATTTCAGATTAATATATGGAGTTATGTTTCAATTTCATATTTTGATTTCTGGATTAATTATAATCTGCATAGTTTGATTTCTGCATCTGTAAGACTGGGTTGAATTTTTTTTTTTTTTTCATATTTTCTTAAAATTATAACAGAACAATATTGTTGGATGAATATGTTTTTCAAATTTCCTTCATAAGGCAAAAAGGTAAATTTTGGGGGAAATTGAAAATTCAAGCCCTAACATCCTTCGATTTGGGGATTTCCATCCTTGATTCACCATAAACTGACGGACTGAATTAGGACCAATTGTGCAATCAATTAAATACATTCACATGTTCTACATACAATGTTTTTACATCTTATTCTTGTACACAATTAAATACTCCTCCACAATTACTTTCACACCCTCCAACTTTTCATAATAACTTTCACACCTTAAAATAAAAAACTCTTTATAAACTAACTCTTATACAAATGTCATTTCTTTTTATTCACACATATATACAAAAGTCAACTCTTTTTTTTTACTTTAATACATAAAGTTTTACAAAATTACTCCTCAAAACTTCACTCATTATTACACTTTCTTAATATGAAAATTATCTTGGGACAGAGGGAGTAATATTTTATTTATTTTTTAACCGTTCTCCCAATTTTACTATTCTTTTAACTTTAGAAAACACTTATAATTTCTAACCACGTGATAATTAATCTCATCTCCATGGCATTAGATTGAAAATGTGATTCACTGAAAAATGGGATACTTGCAAGGATGACCAAAGTGAAATTGTCTTGAACTACACATAATTTGGTTTTTGACGTTTATAAAAGTAGCCATGAAATGAAATCCCCTGCATATTTTCTTTCATTTGTTACCAATGTCATTGAATAAATAATGACAATATTATGGATTTTGCTACTTGGACTTAAAATTATGATATATATATATATATATTTTTTTATAAAATCTTGTTTGTAGCACACTATTGCAGTATCTACCACTCGTTTTAAACATAGATCTATATTTTTAAGTCAATGTGCTTTTCATATAGCCAAATTATATGTTCTTCATTCATATCTTGACAATTTATTATATACTTAAAACTTTCTATCATTAATCCAACAATCTAACATCAGCTTTGCTAGGATGGTTTATGATGTTGCTAAACTGGCCTTGCAATCTTCCTCAGCTGCATATACCCCTCTTAAAGATATGATTTTATACTTCAAGAACAAGGCGAAATTTGTCGAAGAATTGGAAGATAACTTGACGGAGCTCACAGTAGAGATGGCCACCTTCTATTCTAGGAAGCAGCAAGTTGATCAAGTCCTAGAAAGGAATGTGTCCAAACAGAAAAATGATGAATATCAAATTTTGCTCAAACAATTTGAAGTCTTGAGGAAAAAATACAACAACTTCATTCACAAATACAATAAGCATTGCCAGAATCTCACTAGTGTACCTGCAGTGCAACAAGCCTCAACTGAACAGGATCAAATTTCAGATCCTGATCTTGATGTCTCGACAATAAAGAGTGTGATTGAGGATCTGCAGACGAGAAAGCCCACCATCTTGACGCACAAGTTCTTCACACTTGCAACACTTAGCAGAGATATCAACAAGTTGCATGGTCGCATCTCTCGGGTCACTGACCGGATGAAACTAGAGAACGTGATGCTTGAGAAAAAAGTCGAACCTGTTCAAGTAAAACATGACGATGTTGATCTTCCTTCTTTCACTGGATATGTAAAAGAAATCTTGAGCCACTTAAGTAAAGATGAGAACAGATCAATTGGCATCTTGGGTCAGATTGGAGTAGGAAAAACATCTGTCATGAAAATGTTGAATAATCAACTCAAAGATGATTCATCAACATTGTCGTTTGAAGTTGTAATATGGATAGATTATTCTAAAAAATTGGATGGAGAAGACAAGACCATTGAAATGATGCAAGATGCGATTATGAGGCGGTTAAAGTTGAATAAGGAGCAAGACAACACTACAGAACAAAATGCAGATGTTATTTCTACGGCCCTAATGGATAAGAAATATATCTTGCTCATTGATCAAGTTTCCTTTTCCTTTGACTTTAATCGACTGGGTATTCACAAAGACCACAAGTTTGGAAAAGTTTTAGTTGCATCCTCTAGCAATAAAGTCATCAAACAAATGACAGACGATCAAGTTAAAATACGACCACTCTCCACGAAAGATTCACTCGATCTCTTTCAGGAAGTTTGCGGTGTGATTTATGATAAACGCATCAAACTTATTGCTGAGAGTATAGTTGCATCATGTGGAGGGCTCCCGGGGGTGATCAAGTTAGTAGCCATGCACTTAAAAGGCGAGAAAGATGAACAAGCTTGGAGTGACGTGAAGCGGATCTTACAGTCTGATGCTAAATCAGCAGGATTGCTGAGATTGGGAGAAATTGGACATGCTTACAAATTAGTGTATGATAAATTGGAGGAGAGTCACATGAAGTGTTTACTGTTTGTGGCATTGTTTCCAAGTGGCCACAAAATCTACAAAGATTATCTTGTAGAATGTTGGAAAGCTGAGAGGTTTCTTGAGCTAAATATGCCTGAGCTTAGAAGTGCACGAGAGCGTGGAGCAACAGTGTTGAATGAACTTACAGATCAATTCCTGCTGGAAAACCATTCAGATATGCATGTTAAGATGCCAGTGCATTTCAGAACAGTGGCTCTAGCACAAAATTATCCTGGAGAGGAAAACTGTGTGTTTTGGGCGCCACAGAAGGATAGAGTTCTTGATGCAGAAACTTGGAGAACATCGAAAAGAATGTCACTGGTCGGTTTCAAGTCCAAACTACCTGAATGCCCAGGAAGCAACAACATGTCAACGTTGTTATTGCAGCGGAATCCACACATAGTAACACTTGGAGATTCGTTCTTTCTGAATATGCAAAAGCTTTCAATTTTAGACTTGAATCAAGCAGGAATAAAGTCACTACCAAGTTCTCTCTGTAACTTGATCAACCTCACAATGTCTATATTTGAATGATTGTTCTCTACTTGGTGAACTACCATCTGAAGTAAATGAGCTCAAGAAGCTTGAAGTCCTTGATATTCGGAGAACTTCAATTCAACATTTACCAGAAGAAATTGGTGACATGTGCCAGTTGAAATGTTTGAGAATTTCATTTTCCCCAAGCGGATGCAATCGCAAAAGCAAAGGGAAAAAAATAGAAATGACGATTCCTCTTAAAATGATCAGCCGTCTTCAACAACTTGAAGAATTGATCATTGAGGCAGGTTGTTGCTGTCAAGGCTGGAATGCAGTTGTTGACCAATTAATCGATGAGCTTACGTGTTTGGAAAAGCTGAATACTCTTAGCTTTCACTTCCCAAGTGCAAGTGGCCTTAAAAGGTTTGTCATGGATAGTAAATCATTGACAAATACAGACACACATTGGAACACAAATACTTTTAGGTCCTTCAATATTTCTGTTGGTTGTTGTGAGAGGCAACATCCATGTGGTGCAGATATATCTGGAATATTTGGAGAGAGAGTTTTGAGATTTTTCAATAATGAAGAAATTTCGTCAGTCGAAGAAGTACTAAGACAAGCTAGTTCTTTTGAATTAGTTGGTCATTCCGTCGTGGAGAGTTTGAGCGAGTTTAACTTTGAAAATACAGGAGCATTGAAAGTTTGTATTTTGGAAAAGTGCAAAAAGTTGTCGTGTGTTGTGGACACATCTAAAGTCCATGATAGTGGAAAGAGTGATGGTGATGTCCTTCAATGTTTGGAGAAACTACATTTATTTGATCTCGAGTTGCTTAAATGTGTTTGGAAGGGATCAATTTTTCCAAGAAGTCTGGCAAACTTGAAGTTTCTAACACTGTTTGACTGCCCAGAGTTAACTGAGATTCTAAGTCATGAATTGGCGAAAGCACTTTCGAGCCTAGAACACCTGAAAGTTGAGAATTGCTCAAAAATTGTGGAGATTGTCAAAACACAAATTCCTGTGGTGCAGTATATATCAGAAAATGTCGATCTATCCGATATCCTACACAAGGTGAAGACTATAGAGCTGGTAAACTTGCCAGAGTTGCAAAGCATATGTGTTGGTCCTGAAAGGAGTATATAACAAGTGTATGGGGGGGGGGATACACTTGTATGCAATTTCTTTTCTAATTTAATCAACCAGAGCTCAGCAAGGTTGTCTTGGACAACTCTGCTGAAG
Source organism: Galeopsis tetrahit (assembly GCA_963675135.1). Taxonomy (NCBI): domain Eukaryota; kingdom Viridiplantae; phylum Streptophyta; class Magnoliopsida; order Lamiales; family Lamiaceae; genus Galeopsis; species Galeopsis tetrahit. The sequence continues at coordinate 2,800,010 of OY776130.1, forward strand.
ATGATTAACTCTTCTAAGATAATCAAACTACTAAGTACTATTGAGTACTTAGTTGAATAACTATCTAGGGGAGTTATATGTGCGGAATAGTGGTTGGCCCTTTTAGTTTAGACTCCTTTGGATTCTGAAATCACTTAGTTAATGCAATACAGTCCAGTTTTCAGGGAACTTGTCCAAATATGTTTTTGCACAGTCTTGGAATGTTTATCCTAGAAAGATCAGTTTTATGTGCAGTGTTGATGTAATGTAAATACTTGAAATGTAAATCAACACAAGAGTTTATAGTGGTTCAGAGACTCAAGCTCCTACATCCACTTTCCCTGATTTAACAGGATAATTCCTTCTCTTTGGAATTAACTTGTTTTATAGTGCCAAGGTGCACTTGATCAAAAACACCACTCCTTGGTGAGTTGATCCCTAGGATGTCTAGAGTCCTAGTACCCTCTTCTCAACTCAGAACTGAACTGTTCTTCTCTCAACAGTCAGTTCTTACCACTTCTACTACTACAACCTTCTCACTTTCACTCTTGAAAGGTATAAGGGTTGAAGTAAGGTTCCAACTAATGAGATATCCTTTACAATGAAGATCAGTGTATAAGGATAGGATATCTCTCTAAGCTTGTGTATGGTTTTACAATGTAGTACAGCTTAGAAGAAGTGTTTGAAGACTAAGATAGTCTTTGAAAGCTTTGAAAGCACTCTAGTTTGTATTGTGTTGAGTTTGAAGTTCGATTCTGTTGGATACTTTCAAGAGGTCTTCACACTTCTGTATTTATAGACAAATGAAGGATTTGCCCGTTGGAGAGGCAGCCTCCAATGTCCATAAATGTCTTCTTTTTGGTTCTTCAACTCAGAAGACAGATTCTTGATAGTGACATGTCCTTATTTGGGAAATAAACGGCTGTTAAGACTTTGTCTTCATTCTGCAGCACTCTTCCCAATGTCTGACCTTCAGATCTTCTTGTTAGGACTTGGACATGGCTTCTGAAAGTTGTTCCAATGATAGGACAACATTCCTCATCATTTGGACAACTATCCTTATCACTATCAGCAGTCTTGCTTATCAGCAAGGTTGACTTGCTCTTCTTCAGATGACTTGGCTCTTTCCCTTTACTTCTCTTGAAGATGATCTTAGCTTGTTCCTTTGAAGATCTTTAGGGTGTGGTTGTCTCTTATCTTTCAGCATGGTTGACCTTAGGCCTTTCAGAGCACTTGATCTTGATTAATTTGCTGAGACAACTCATCTGGACAACTCATCTGATCAGCATACTTGACCTTTCAGCAGTCTTGATCATAATTCCAGATTTTGAGCCTTGAGGGGACTTGATCTTGATAAATTTGAAAGTATGTGTTCCCCCTCAATTTGTGCATCTAATCAACTAAGAGCTACCTAACATATTAGCTCCTCATCTAGCCTTTATATTATATGTTCTAACTTCTCTAGAACATATTCAATCATAACTTAGGCATGTCTCAGGGGGTTTTGGTGTTTAATCAAAACATATCTCATTTTATTCCCAACAATTTCCCCCTTTTTGATGATGCCAAAACCTATACATTTTATGCAAAAGTGACTTAGCTACACCTATTACATTTATCTTCAGAAGACATGACTGAGATCAATTATCCTGAAAGGCAAATGTGTTAGTGTAATCACCATTCATATTGCAAATAGGTTTCATAGACAGGCATATTGAGATGAGTGTTTCTTGATTTAAAATGAGTTCAACTATCATTCATCAAAAGATCATTACAGGCATGTTGATAGTTGAAATTAACATATCAGAGCATGAATCAACAACACTAAATACATGAGAGCATTAAGATCTAATAATACTAAGCATATACAAGATTCTTCAATCATCAGAGCACATGACTTGTATTAGAGCATCAGTCTTGTATCAGAGCAAAAACTATTCAAGCATTCAGATGTCATGATTATATCAGAGCAATCCAAGGCATATCAGAGCAAACAGATTTTCATAGCACACCACATCAGCAATCTTGACCATAGATCAATCAAGAAGGTCAGAAGACTTAGCCATTTCAAAGATCATCCTCAGGAGGTGGCAGCATCCCATACTGTGCCCACACTCTTCTCTTCAATGCCATGGCTTCTTGGTTGGTTCCCTTAGGTCCAAGAACCATCTTGTTCAGCTTGAGGATCTCAGTGAATTCTCTCAGAATTCTTGCTTGATCAATCCATCCTTCAAGCTTTGGAGACATGTATATGATTGGCTTGGGAGCTGTGAGTTCAATTCTTGCAATGTCAGCAGCTGCAAGCAATTGTTGATAGAGATCTCTGTAATACTCTATCATGAACTCAGCAAAAGTGGAGTTGGCATCTCTTCCATTCCATCTGTCTATGACATATTGATCATAGACATACTCCCTTTTGGCTTCCTCCCATAAGTCATTCAGCTGAATTGGCACCCATTTATCCAAGTGAGGATATTTGGTGTCCATTGGGATCAATAGCTGTGGCTTCATCTTGTTGTATGTTGCTCTCTTTCTTCTTGGCTTCTGGAAGTCTGCTCTTCTCTTGTCTCTTGCTCTCTGTGCTTCATCTAACAAGTCCATTCTTTCTTGGGCCCTTATCATGGCCAGTTTTTGTTGAGTTTCAGGGTCTTTGCCAAACCCTTCATGAAACAGCTTTGATGGATCATCAGCTAAGACAGTGGTCTTCTTCTTGGGTTCAGGTCCAAATCCTTCAGCAAACAATTCTTCAATATCTTCAGTGGACTTGGGACCTTCAGCATTTTTGGCAAATTCAGAAGACTTGTCTGTTTCAGCAGTCTTGGGCTCTTCAGCAGTTTTGGCCTTCTTTGAACTAGGCTCATCATCAATAATTCTGAACTCAGGTGGCAAATCAAGGCTGTTGGGAAAATCAGTGAATGTCTCAACTTGTCTTTTCTTTCCTTTAGCCCTCTTGATCTTTCCTCTAGTTTGGACACCTTCAGTATCCTTATCCAAACCAGAAACCTCACCACCTGGCCTTTGCTGTAACCTCACTCTTTCCTCTTGAGCTGAGGCCATAGAGTTCTTCAAAGCCAGTGCTAACTGCTCTTCTTCATTCAAGTCTTCCAAGTTCAGCACTGCTGGTTCTTTTCCCTTTCCTTCAGGGACCTTGTCCTTCCCTTTTACTGGACTCCCAATTACTAAGGCACCTTTTGCCCTTGCTCTTTCCCTTTCCCCCTTTTTGGCAGCATCAAAACATTCAGGCTTCAGCTCACTCATAGTGGATGCCAATAAGGACTGGGCTTGGGTCAGAGACTTCATTTCCTCCAACAAATATACATTCTCATCATGTATATTTTGCATCTTGTCACTGCTCAAGCTAAGAAATGCAAGAACAGGCTTCATTTTCTGTTGGACAACCTCCTCCATGGTTGCCTTAAGAGATGCATCCAGTTGGGCTTTCAGGAGTTCAGTGAGGTTGGCCACTGCACCTTCAGCAATGTTGGCCAATACCTCTTGGGAAAATTTTTCTGAGGCTGCTTTTACCATAGCCAGCCTTTGCTCTTCAGCTCTTTGTCTTTGCAAGGCAGTTTTTCTTCCAAGGGCTTTCCTTACCACTGATCTCAATGTCTTTACATTGTTATTGTGGTTGATCCTCAGCAAAGATTGCTCCTTCCTAACATCCTTTGACACTGACTTCATGGTGTTTTTAGCTTTGATAACTTCAGTGGAGATGGTTTGCAAACCAGTCTCAACTCCACTGATCCTTGCCTCTAAGGTAGGTAACACCACATCTTCTGAGCCAGTTAACCTCATTTCCACAGATGCCAAAGTTCTTCCATGCTCATCCAAAGCTCCAGAGGTTTCTGCATGAGCTGTTTGGACTTGATGAGCCAAAGAATCCAACTTATCTGATTGCATCCCAAGCAAGGCTTGTGCTGATCCACTATCAACTTGGATGGGTGCATCTGTTAAGAGTTCATCTGCAAAGATTTGATCAAAGGTTATATCTGCAATATCAGACAAATCAAAAGAGTCAGTAAAAACACACTTTTCACCCTCAATTTCTTTTTCATAAGACTCTGATACATCAGCAGTCTTCTTCTCATTTTCAACTTGTTCTTTTCTCCCTTCAATAATAATGTCCTCACTTAAAGGAACAGGCCTCCTCTCATCAAGGGATTCTTGAAGTTCAGATTTGACTTCAAGAATAACCTGTCCTTCCTCACTTATACCACCCTCATATGTTGGTACACTCACTATCTTAGTGATAACTACCTCTCTTTCATCCATAACTCCCTCTGATTTTTCAAGACTACTCTCCTTTTCAACTCCTTCTCCTAGACCTGCAGCATCTCCACCTTCATCAAGGTTCAAAGATGGCAGTTGAGGGGAGATCACAGTGCTTATATCAGCAGCCACTGAGTCATCCTGAATGATTAAGGGCTGATCAATGTCCATCACTCCTGACATTGAATAGGCCTTAATCAAACTAGCCTCTAAATCAGGAACCTCCACATCTTTAGGCTGTGCCTTGGGTTCAGAAGAACCTTCATTGGCAGATGTGTCCTTGGTTATGTCACCACCCTTGGTCAACACCTCTGAATGCACAGAGCCTTTCCTATGATAGGTTCTAGGGGGGTTGGAAAGTCTGTCTGAAACAGAAGGTTTAGGAATATTGACTTGAGGGGTTTCAGGAGGGTTGGGATTGGAGGGGTTTGAGGGATCATCAGGGGTATCATCATCAGAGCTACTTTCAGGGTGTCTGATGCCCTTAGCTTTTCTTTCTTTCTCCTCCTTAATCTTATCAGCAACCAGCTTTGCAAACATCTCTTCATCAATTAGGAATCTTGTCTTAGAGACTCCAGCAAAGTGTAATAACCTATTCTCCTCTACCTGCCACCAGTTTGCACCTTTATCAAGAATGACTTGTGATATCTCCATCAAGGATTTGTCTTTTACATCAACAAGCATCCTTAGATCATGAAAATCTTTCTGAATTCTTGGAAATTCAGCAAGTTGTGGATACAAACTGTCCACAGTAGCCTTGGCTCCTCCTTTGAGCATGCTTTCATAAGTATACTCCTCCTCATCTCCACTTGAATGGGGACTTTGGGTTATAGGGGAGTTGGCTCTGGGTTCTCCTAGTGTGGCTTCAGGTAGATTAAGTTCAGGGATATTGGCTTCAGATAGGTTGGGTGCTGAAAAAGGTGCTTCAGTTGCTTTTGAGAGCAATGATTCTGAAGGGGCTTTACTTATGGGGGTAGGCTCAAAGAGTGCAGCTTCTAAAAGCTTTGAATAATTGAGCATAGATGAGTCAAGGGGAGAGTGTAACCTTGTCTCATCTACTGCTATATCAGCTAGCACATCTATGCCACTTCTTTGCTCATTCCCTTCAGGAGAGTACCTCTTTGTAAGATTGATGGGAGTGATAGGTTGGTTGGTTGGGGTTAAGTGGGTTTCAGGGGAGTTGGGCTCAGGATTCTGATCCTCAGGGATGTTGGCCTCTATTGGTTGACCTTCAGGGACCTTGGATTCTGGAGTACCAGCATCAGATGAGTTGGTCCTTGATTTGGATTTGGTCCTGCTTTCAGCTCTGCTCTCTCTAAGAGCAAGTTGTAGAGACCTTTCCTCTTGGAGCTCCAACACCTTGTCAGTAGGCTTGACCCTTCTCTTACTAGCCCTACTGCTCCCACTACCTTCACCATCTTTCTCAGGGACAACTTCCCTGATCCTTTTATCACCCCTAGACTTTTGTCTAGTCTCATTGTATTTCTGTCTCAACTCTTCTGAATGATCAGAAGGCACACTCACTCCCTCTTTGGCAACTTCTTCAATCTCAGCTGAAGCATCTGATTTCTCCTCTGAGGGAATTTGAGACATCTTTCTTGTTTTCACCATTCTGGCCTTTGTCCTTTTCTTCATCTGAGGCTTTTCCTCCACCCTTGCTTCAGTAGGTTTGGCCATCAACATTCTCCTTTGCTCAGTTTTCTTGCTGAGCCTTCTGAACAGAATCTTTTGTGCTGGAAGAGGCTTTGCAAATGTTTGCATTTGAGAATAGTGAGAAAATCTCTCAATCAACAAGCTTGCCCTTGTGCAATACTTGAGCTTCCCTTCTAGCACAACCTTGTTTTGAACTCTGACTTTGAACTTGGCCTTCTCCTTCATCATCTCAGATATGATGAAGGTTCTCCAATCAAACTTGATGCCTTTGTCACTAGCATCAATGATTGCAGCCATGATTCTGATTCTTGGATGGCTGACCTGCTCCAAGCTTCCAGTATTGCTCAAGAGACTCTTAGCAACTACCTCAAAGAGGTTAAGAAATTCTGGCTTGAGAGTTTTCTTGTTTTGTGTGGAGGAGAGAGGGCCTGGAACCAATAGCCATTCTTGAGCTATTTCATCTTCATGTCCAGTTCCATACACTTCTGGATTTCTTCCCTCAAAAGGCAGTCCATAAGCTCCTTCAAGATCTTCTGATGAGAATTTCACTCTATGAAATCTCTCTTCCTCTTCTCCTTCAGCAACATAGGACAATCTTGTGGAGATTTCACCATCTTCAGGCTTACCTCTCCATTTGAGAAAGGCAAAGAACTCAGCCATGTAATTTTCTAGGCAAGAGCTTGGTTTCTCTTCCATGAACTTCTGTAGGCCTGCTCTTCTCAACCATCTAAGGGTTGGTGTAATTTCAGAGTCCTCACTCTCAAAGGAGACTATTGGCTCAAAATGAAGATTGTTTTTGTTGCTCAGGTAGCCAAAATCAAGGTCTAAAGCCTTGTTAGAAAAATCAATCACCATCTCTGGTCTAACTTTGGGAGCCATTGAGATTTTCAGAGATGAAAAATGACAGAATATGGAGAGAGTTTGAAGGAAAAACGAGCTAGGGTTTGAATACTTGGGGAAGAAGAGAGTGAGAGGAGTTTAAGACTTGGAAATATTCTAAAAGAATGTTTGTCAATGAGTTGGTGAGATTTGTGCAGTTTCAATGGGTATCAAAAGTGGAAACATACACATGGACGGCTAGGATGAAATTCAGAGGAGTTGGCCAGTTTTGATCCAATGGTTAATAACCAATGTAACAGTGAGTTATTGGTTTTATTCAAAACGTGGAAGTTATTAAATATTAGTTAATGGTTGGGGAGTTTCTCGAGGTAGATCATGGCTTGAAAAGTGTAATGCAAACAAGAGTTAAATCTTGGCATTTAATGCATGGAAAGTGACCTTTTGTGTGGGGGACAAAATAAATCCCACAGAGATGATATCTGTAATTTGGGACAGATATTAAGGTAGCCAATGATTACCTAAAATAGGTGCTTATCAAACCAATGAAATAGTTTGATAGCCAAGACAACTTATCTGACCCCACTTGGACAAGTGCCCTGAAGAGATGTGGACAACAGTCCTGAATTCCAATGGACAAGTGTCCTGAACAATTGTAGTCATCTCTTCTGAATTTCAGTGGACTTGACCAAGTCTGCTGAAGATCAATTCAGCTCTTTTATACCCATTAACTTCAATTGAGTTCTTACTTGTCCAACTTCCCTGGATCAAGTAGTCCCAACTCTGCTGATAGCTCCAGAAATCTTGCCTCTGCAAGTGGCTTTGTTAGAATATCAGCTTTTTGATGGTCTGTGTGGATCTTGACCAACTTTATGTCCTTCTTCTCCACATGATCTCTAATGAAGTGATGCTTGATATCCACATGTTTGCATCTTGTGTGCAAGACAGGATTTTGTGATATAGCAATAGCACTATTGTTATCACAAAATATTGGCACTTCAGTAGAGTTGACTTTGTAGTCTCTTAGTTGTTGTCTCAACCAAAGAATTTGAGCACAACAACTTCCAGCTGCAACATATTCAGCTTCAATGGTGGAAGTAGCCACTGTGTTCTGCTTCTTGGAGAACCAAGATATAAGCTTGTTGCCTAAGAATTGACAAGTTCCTGAAGTGGATTTTCTGTCAATTCTACAGCCTCCATAGTCAGCATCTGAGTATCCAGTTAGCTCAATGTTGTCATCAGCTGGGTACCAAAGGCCTAGATTTTCAGTGCCCTTGAGATACCTCAAAATCCTTTTTGCAGCCTCAAGATGGCTTTTCTTAGGATTTGCTTGGAACCTTGCACAAACACCTACTGCAAAGGTGATGTCAGGTCTGCTGGCTGTGAGATAGAGGAGAGATCCAATGATTCCTCTATACTCAGTAGAGTTGGTTGGAATACCACTCTCATCAGGATCCATCTTCCAATTTGTGTTCATTGGGATCCTTACTGGCTTGCTAGTAGTACATCCAAATTTCTTGATCATTTCTCTGGTGTACTTAGCTTGGTTGATGAAGATTCCTTCTTTTGTTTGCTTGACTTGTAGACCCAAAAAGAAGTTCATCAACCCCATCATAGACATCTCAAACTTGCTTTGCATTAGCTTGGAGAACTTCTCACACAGCTTTTCATTGGGGGATCCAAATATTATGTCATCCACATAAATTTGGACAAGCAAGATGTCCTCTCCTTCAGAGATTCTGAAGAGAGTTCTGTCCACAGTTCCCTTGGTGAATCCATGATCCAAGAGAAATTGTGACAGTGTATCATACCAAGCCCTAGGGGCTTGCTTGAGTCCATATAGGGCCTTCTTTAGTCTGTAGACTTGATCTCCAGTCTCAAACCCTGGTGGTTGCTCCACATAGACTTCTTCTTTCAAGACTCCATTTAAGAAGGCACTCTTGACATCCATTTGGTATACTTTGAACCTCTTGTTGGCTGCATATGCTAGAAAGAGCCTTATTGCTTCTAGCCTTGCCACAGGTGCAAATGTCTCATCATAGTCAATGCCTTCATGTTGGCAGTAGCCCTTTGCCACTAGTCTTGCTTTGTTTCTGACAATCACATCATTTTCATTTTTCTTGTTCTTGAACACCCACTTTGTTCCAATAACATCTTGATGTGAAGGTCTATCCACCAGCTCCCATACTTCATTTCTGGTGAATTGGTTCAGTTCTTCCTGCATGGCTGTGATCCAATTGGCATCTTGAAGTGCTTCCCCAATGTCACTTGGTTCTTGTTCTGACAAGAAACAACAGAAAAGAGCACTTTCACCATGAAATCTCCTTGTTTTGACTCCTATACTTGGGTCACCAAGTATTAGATCAGTAGGATGGTCAGACAACCAAGTCCTCCTTTTTCTGATCTCTTCAGTAGAGTTGTCCTCTACTAAAGTTGAGTCATTTTGATCATAGAATTCAGGATAATTAAATGCAGGATCTAATTCAGGATCATAATCAGGGGTGTTGTCCTCAATGTCAGGGACATTGGTATTTTCAACATTTTGAGTTCCCCCTTGATTATTTGATCCATTAACTACCTCAGCAGGAACTGCTTCTTCATTGGTAGTTGTTACCTGGTTGTGAACTGGGATTTGATCATTCAGTTCACCATTTCCTTCAGTGGGATTTGTTTCAGGAAGGTTGCCTTCAGGATTGTTGTCCAAAGTGAGTTTTTCAGGTAGGTTGGCTTGAACAACATCTATGAATTCAGTGTCTTTGTCTTTTAGACTCAGTCTGGTTGTCCTCTGTGTGATTTCTTCTGATTCCAAGTTCTCATTCCTGAACTCATGAATAGATTCATCAAACACAACATGAGGTGTTTCCTCCACAATAAGGGTTTTCTTGTTGTAGACTCTGAAAGCTCTACTGATTTGAGAGTATCCAAGGAATACACCCTCATCAGCTTTGCTATCAAAGGCTTTCAACTGTTCTTTTCCATTATTGTGTATGAAACACTTACAACCAAAAATGTGAAAGTATGACACTTTAGGCAATCTTCCTTTCCAGAGTTCATAGGGGGTTTTGCCTTGCCCCTTAGTTATCAAACATCTATTTTGAGTATAGCATGCAGTGTTTATAGCTTCAGCCCAAAACCTCTTAGGTAAATTTGAATCAGCAATTAAGGTTCTAGCAGCTTCTTTTAAAGTCCTATTCCTTCTTTCTGCAACTCCATTTTGTTGGGGAGTTCTAGCTGCTGAGGTTTCATGAGCTATTCCATTAGATGTGCAATACTCATTGATGTATGAATTAATGAACTCAGTGCCTTTATCAGATCTTATCTTGATAATGCTAAGGTTTTTCTCATTTGACAGTCTCTTTAGAAGTTCGGGCAGTTTGATTTGTGTTTCCTTCTTATTAAGAAGAAATACCACCCATGTGAACCTAGAGAAGTCATCTACTACAACCAATGTGTACTTTCTACCATTTATGCTTGCAGGGGTAATTGGTCCAAATAGGTCCATATGTAATAGTTCAAGCACCCTTTCAGTAGAGATGACTGGTTTCCCTTTAAATGAGGCTTTGATCTGTTTCCCTTCTTGGCATGGTTTACAGACATGCTCCTTTATGAAAACCTCATTAGGTAGTCCCTTAACTAATGCATTTCTAGCAATCTTGTTCATTGTTTTGAAGTTCAAGTGGTTTAATCTTTTATGCCATAACCAACTTTGTTCACTAGAACTCTTAGCAATGAAGCATGCAGCATCAGTAGACTTGTCCCAGTCTGCAAAGTACACATTTCCTTTCCTAGTTCCAGTCAATAGAATTTGTTGAGTCTTATCTTTGATTAAGCATTTTCCACTAGAAAACTCAACATTGAAATCTTTATCACAGAATTGACTGATACTTAGGAGATTATATTTGAGACCAGCCACATAAGATACATTGGATACTTTGATGTTACCAATCATCAAAGTACCATAACCTTTTGTTGTAGCTTGTGAACTGTCTCCAAAGGTGACATTTGGGCCTTCTTTCTCAATAAAATCAGTGAGGAGTTCCTTGTTTCCAGTCATGTGCCTTGAACATCCACTGTCAAGGTACCATGCTGACTTTTTGCTCATGCTCCTCTTCTTGTGGCCCACTGGTACCTGCAATTAGATTGGTTTAGGTACCCTTTGTGTTTTTGATCCTGAGAGGTTAGCTGTACCTTTAGGAACCCAAACTTGCCTAATAACCCTGATTGATTCAAGGTGGCTAAGTTGTCTTCCTCTAGCATCTATATACACTGTCTTTCCCTTAAATGCCTTTGGGAAAGTGTGTGTGAAGGTGTTAACTCGTTAAGTTTCAGGAGAGTTGTCAAATCTCCTGAACTTATGAGTTCTTTGTGCTACTTGAGGGAATCTTTGAGGAAAGGTTTTCTTATGACCATTACCCTTTGGTATGAAGGGTTTTGGCTGTCTCATTTTATTTTGCCTTTGAGGATAATTGTTCTTAGGTCTAGTCAGCTGAGGCTTTCTCAGGAGAGTTGGCCTAGGCTGATTATACCTTGGACAATTCCTCTGAACATTGTTCAGGAGAGTTGCCCTTCCATTGGGTCTACTCTGCTGACCAATATTCCTCTTATGTTCAGGAGCTTTGGCCATTTCCTTAGGTTTTGGCCTAATCTCCTGAAGCACTTGAGTAGGCATATCATCCATTTTGCCTTTTCCTTTGTTCAGTGGCTGAATTACTTCATTTTCAGTTTGTGCCACTGATTTAACAAAGATTCTCTTAGTGTTACTTACAGAAGCAACACTAAGACAAGGTGAAGATTCAAATGGATCAAAACCTAATCCACTTCTTTGAGCCATAGGTCTTTGATAACTTTGAATTTCCTCTATTGCTCTAGAGGATTTCTTCAAAGCAGACATCTTTAATTTCAGGCTCTCTTCACTTGATTTAAGAATATCATATTCATGTGAGAGGTTTTCAAACTTGGCATTGAGAATTTTTAGTTCAAAATCTTTTCTCTTCTGAGAGAGAAGTTGATCATCAATCTCCTTTTGTTGATCAACTATCCTGAGATTTGCTTCCTCAAGTTCTCTCAAGACTTGTTGATACAACTCAGTAGACTTGATATCAACAACTACCTCAGAGTTTTTGGCAAGCTCAATAGCCAATCTTTCATTTTCTCTCACACAGTTATCATGAAATTCTTGTAACATAGTGAAATCTTCCATCAACTTTCCAAGGGAAAGCTTCAAGTTGACCTCACTATTGTTTTGTGAGATGAGTGATGGTGAACTAGAAGTAGAGGATACCTCATCATCCTCAAGAGCCATGTTGCAGACATCATCATCATCATCACTATTTGAGAACAGTCCATCAGAAGAGTTGAAGCTTTCAGCACTATCAGATTCTTCACCAGTCATCATGGCTTTTCTGTTGGTGAACTTTCTGTCTCTTTTGGCTTGTCTTTCTCTTCTCTCTTTAGAGCTTAGTTCAGGGCAGTCATATTGGAAGTGCCCTTTCTTCTTGCAATTATAGCACAAGTCTTCATCATCATCCTTCTTTGGCTCTTCTCTTCTTTTTGATGATGAAGGTTCAGCTCTACTGGACCTTCTCTTATCAGAGTACTTGTCCTCTGATCTTTTCTCTTCAGGCTTTTTGGTTTCAGCCTGATCTTCAGGAGAGTTGTATCTTCTCCTGAATTTGTTGTCTTGGTAGAATTTCTTGTATCTACCAAACCTTGAATTTAGCTTTTCAAACCTTCTAGCCATCAAGGCTAGTTCTTCCTTCATTTCAGTCTTTGAGACTGACTTTGATGATCTTGGAGTGGGCTGCATTTCTGGTTCAGCAGCTTTGGCTTTGAAAGCCACTCCCTTAGTAGGATTTGAAGGTTCCTCAACAGGCTTTCTTCTATTGAGGTCAAACTCATAAGCTTTGAGTTCTGAGAAGATTTGTTGCATGGGCATTGAGGAAAGATCTTTGGTGTTTTGCATCATTACAGCATAGACATCCCACTTTTGAGTGAGACTCCTCAAGATCTTCAATCCAACTTCTCTCTTTGAGTAGACCTTGCCCAATGAGTTGATCTCATTCATCACATCAGTGAATCTACCAGCAAACTTATCAATGGACTCTTCAGACTCCATTGTGAATTGTTCAAACTTCTGCACAGCCACTTGGAGCTTATTCTCCTTGATCTTATCAGTACCCTCACACATTTCAGCAAGAGTATCCCAAATTTCTTTGGCTGTTGTGCAGTGGTAGACTCTTCCCATGATTGCATCTGGAATTGTTTGGTAGAGGGTGTTCATGGCAAGATAATTCAGATTATCTTTTCTCTTTTCATCAGCACTGAAGTCATCCTCATCCTTGGGAATCAATTCCCTTATATCTTCCCTTTGAGCTTCAGTAACTCTGGGATTAACAAAAGTGAACACAAAAGGACCTCTTGTGATCACTCTCAGCATGTCAGTGTGAAGAGATGCAAGATGAGCCCTCATTCTGATTTTCCAGAAATCATAGTTATCTATTGAGAACATGGGCAATTTGTGATGTGAGATGTGGTTGACTGGATTTGTGGCCATATTGTCCAATCCTTGAACAGCAGGAGGTGGAACAGCAGCATTGTTGTTGGCCATTTTTCAAGAGCAAACAGTTAGTCAACAAATGAAAAGATTTCAGATAGATCAGTTCAGTGACCACACCAAATATGTGATTTTTGAAAACCGAGATGGCTTTTCAGAAGCAGTGGTCTTTGAACCCCTGCTCTGATACCACTTGTTGGTCCTGAAAGGAGTATATAACAAGTGTATGGGGGGGGATACACTTGTATGCAATTTCTTTTCTAATTTAATCAACCAGAGCTCAGCAAGGTTGTCTTGGACAACTCTGCTGAAGATGATTAACTCTTCTAAGATAATCAAACTACTAAGTACTATTGAGTACTTAGTTGAATAACTATCTAGGGGAGTTATATGTGCGGAATAGTGGTTGGCCCTTTTAGTTTAGACTCCTTTGGATTCTGAAATCACTTAGTTAATGCAATACAGTCCAGTTTTCAGGGAACTTGTCCAAATATGTTTTTGCACAGTCTTGGAATGTTTATCCTAGAAAGATCAGTTTTATGTGCAGTGTTGATGTAATGTAAATACTTGAAATGTAAATCAACACAAGAGTTTATAGTGGTTCAGAGACTCAAGCTCCTACATCCACTTTCCCTGATTTAACAGGATAATTCCTTCTCTTTGGAATTAACTTGTTTTATAGTGCCAAGGTGCACTTGATCAAAAACACCACTCCTTGGTGAGTTGATCCCTAGGATGTCTAGAGTCCTAGTACCCTCTTCTCAACTCAGAACTGAACTGTTCTTCTCTCAACAGTCAGTTCTTACCACTTCTACTACTACAACCTTCTCACTTTCACTCTTGAAAGGTATAAGGGTTGAAGTAAGGTTCCAACTAATGAGATATCCTTTACAATGAAGATCAGTGTATAAGGATAGGATATCTCTCTAAGCTTGTGTATGGTTTTACAATGTAGTACAGCTTAGAAGAAGTGTTTGAAGACTAAGATAGTCTTTGAAAGCTTTGAAAGCACTCTAGTTTGTATTGTGTTGAGTTTGAAGTTCGATTCTGTTGGATACTTTCAAGAGGTCTTCACACTTCTGTATTTATAGACAAATGAAGGATTTGCCCGTTGGAGAGGCAGCCTCCAATGTCCATAAATGTCTTCTTTTTGGTTCTTCAACTCAGAAGACAGATTCTTGATAGTGACATGTCCTTATTTGGGAAATAAACGGCTGTTAAGACTTTGTCTTCATTCTGCAGCACTCTTCCCAATGTCTGACCTTCAGATCTTCTTGTTAGGACTTGGACATGGCTTCTGAAAGTTGTTCCAATGATAGGACAACATTCCTCATCATTTGGACAACTATCCTTATCACTATCAGCAGTCTTGCTTATCAGCAAGGTTGACTTGCTCTTCTTCAGATGACTTGGCTCTTTCCCTTTACTTCTCTTGAAGATGATCTTAGCTTGTTCCTTTGAAGATCTTTAGGGTGTGGTTGTCTCTTATCTTTCAGCATGGTTGACCTTAGGCCTTTCAGAGCACTTGATCTTGATTAATTTGCTGAGACAACTCATCTGGACAACTCATCTGATCAGCATACTTGACCTTTCAGCAGTCTTGATCATAATTCCAGATTTTGAGCCTTGAGGGGACTTGATCTTGATAAATTTGAAAGTATGTGTTCCCCCTCAATTTGTGCATCTAATCAACTAAGAGCTACCTAACATATTAGCTCCTCATCTAGCCTTTATATTATATGTTCTAACTTCTCTAGAACATATTCAATCATAACTTAGGCATGTCTCAGGGGGTTTTGGTGTTTAATCAAAACATATCTCATTTTATTCCCAACAATATGCAAGAGTACCTCTGTGAACTGGAAATCATTGTGGAAAATAGAGATAATAAGTTGCAACAAATTGAGAAATCTTGGCTCGACTTTGAGAAAAGAGGGAAAGCTGCAAATGATCAAGTGTGAAGTTACGTGGTGGGATGCACTTGTGTTGACAGAGGAAGAGAAGCTGCATTTTCGTAAATTTGTCTCAGAACAGCCATTGGTTGGTGGTGCCGTCCATTCAGGAGAATCATCTAGCCATGCAAGACTAGCTGATCCTCAGCCATCAAACGCTATTGTCTTGGAAGAGCATCGTGAAGTAGTGCCAATCAATGGAAATTTCCTCCCAATATCAAACATAAATTCAGCTGGTCATGCACACAATTCTGAAGGTCAAGAGCACGTAAACCATTAGTCAACCAAAGATGAAACATTGCCCCTTTACAAAGAAGGATGTTCAAAAGTGGATACGTCGATATCCACTCATTAGGAATATAATCCTGAAAAAGTTGCTACTTTTACAACCTGGAGGGATTACAAGTTAAAGGTTAGTACTACAAATCCTGATATTATTGTTCTTCAGAAGTTAATTGATGCTTAAAATATGTGATTTTCCTTTATACACTGTCCTGTCCGTAAAATATGTTCTGGATTAGTATTTTAGTTATATAATTTTTAGCAATAAATTTGGGGACTAGGCTAATCGCGTCTTCCACTTGTATACTGTTTCCTGTGCTGTAGATTTTCAACAAGTGATAAGGATAGGAGATCTATCTTTGGTAAAGGATGGTGCAATAATTGAAGAATTTAATTGATGGTGTGCAGGATTTGCACATCAGTGATGCTAGGGAAGGAGAAAGTGTTGAGATAGTTTGGTTTCGTTTCTTGTTTGATGAGTTTTAGGACAAAACTGAGATTCAGAAGAAGGCAGAAGTTGATGTGTTTGAGTATATGCAGCTTTGCATGCATCAAAAATAAAGACAATGTAGAATGGCAGTAGGATATGTGTGTAAGAAATTCATTCATACAGGTCTTGGTAAGATTCTGCGATATTGAAAATTCTTGTGAGAAATAATATTGAATATATTTGGCTTTCTATTTAGCATTCCGACCATTGGGAATATGGTTAACGAGAAGGATAATTCTGGTATTGTATGTATATATGAAGTTTATACTTGGTTTGAAATGTTTTGGCTTCTTCTGTTCATTATATCTACTGCTTTGTGCTGTAAAGTTTAATTGCTTGAACTAGTGTAATAGTTTGATCTTAAAAAGGTATAAAATTTGGTGGATTGTTTAGGTAGACTTATACTAATGGCTTCCTTTCTGAGATTAAAGAATGAGAATCGTCCAAACATGACTGTAATGAGATGCCACTTTACATATAATTCAAACACAATAACTTAAGAATTAAATGTGTATCAGAAACATAAGAAAAAATAACATTAAAAAGAAAAACAGATGGTACATATGTTACGTATAAAAGAAGAAGGAAAAGGCCAGCGAGTTAGGTCTGGTTAATACTTAGCAGTTTAGTAGTAGTTAGTTGGTTTAGTAGCCGTTAAGTTCTTTACTTTACTGAGGAGACAATATATAAATAGCTAGGCCTTGTGTTTAGAAGGGAATGCTGAATAATATTGAAATAGATTATATCCGATTACTGTTCAGATTGTGTTATATTCTCTGCTAACAACACATTTGCATATCAAAACTTAGTTTACCTAGTGATCTCCCAGGCCAGAAAGAGATAGTATTAGTGAAAGGAATGCCTGCAATTCCAGTTGTACCCTTGATGAACAAGTATTAATCCAGTTTCTCTAGCTTCTTGTGAAATATTCAGAATCTTGATATATCAGTACATCGAAGCAACACCAGGAAAAGAAAAGATGAGTATTATCAGTTATTATGCCAGGATATCATATATTAGTCTGAAATAAAGGCATTTTGAGAAATTCAAGGCTTCACTAAAATCGAACCAATGCATCAAAAGTTGATCGAAAAATGGCAGCATCATGTAGATCTCCCTCCTTGAATATTCATCTTCCGCAGCAAATTGTAGTAATCTGTTTCCGATTCCTTCCTACGGCTGGTGGCCTCATAAATGTCCCATGCACAACAAGTGGAGGAATCAAGTTGCATAAGTCTCCATATTTTGACTGCTCAATTTCTCCGTGATGGATCAAAAAACCATACATCTTTTTTTAGGCCTTAGTATGAATTTTCAGTTATAACTCGTTGCATAGAAATCCTTTCACAAAAGTGTGTGTTTTTATTGAGGATATTGGGATGTTACAAGGAAATGAGCTTTGCTGACATTTTTGTTTCCGTTTGCCCTGAAATAGGGTCATGTATGAATCCTTCGAACTCGATCTAACCAAAAAAGGAAAAGAAAAGAAGACAGATTTACTACCAAGCTTGTCAATAACGACTATGTTTGATTGTACTACCAAGCCAGAAGATGTACTAGTAGACGAAAAAATGGAAGTAGTCGGCTTTCACAACAAAGATATACTATAATTTCTAAATCATTACAATATTCAATACTTTCATCCCTAGCTTTGATTGCTCATACAAAGCAGTATTATGGTTTACATGCAGAGATGACCACCTTTCAAGCTGCATATTAATCTTACAAGTTTTCTCATGAAAAGTTTACTGTATGATTGTATCCATGGCCTTCATAAACACACACACTTGCTTTGCACGTCTCCCAACGTATTCAGCTCGAACCATCATCAATGACTTGGATAGGAAATAGTTTTGGTTTCATATAACTTGCAGAGATGTCTTGTTGCATTGTGTATGATTATAGTATTATTATCTCTGCAAGTTATATGACACCAAAACTAATGTGAAAGCAAAAACTATTTTTGTTTTTCCTATCTGAGTAAATGATGATGGTTCGAGCTGAATACGCGCAGAGACATGCAAAGTGAGTGCCTTTTAAGGAATTACGTCTCTGAGTGTGTTTATGAAGGCCATGGATATGGTAAACTTTTCATGAGAAAACTTGGAAGATTTATATGCAGCTTTTTGAAAGGTGGTCATCTCTGCAGTTAGCTTTGTCGAAAACAAGTCGTTGAAGGAGATTGCACAATCCTACCAAATTAAGCAGATGATAGAATATGAGATCAATCATGATCAGCATCACAAAATCAAATCCTCCATGTAAAACAAATTATAGGCTCATCTGAATTCATAGTCCTTTTAAACCACTTGCTCAAACGCATGAGCAATTGCAAATTAACACCTAAGAACACAATAGGCCGAGAGAAAATCAGTTTGAATGCATAAACTTCGATCACCAAATATATATATAAACTCACTTTGATATATCATGTACGAGATCATCTCAAAAAAAACAAACAATAAAGAATATACACAAGCATCAAAGGCTCCATCTTCAACTCATTCTCTAACACAGGACATTCAGTAATGGACAGGTACTGTAGCTTCTTTAACTCTTTCAAATCTCTACCCCTTACGAATTCATCGCTACCTCTAATAATCAACTTGGTAAGCCAGCAAATATCATGAATTGTTCTTACGTAATGTAATTCAGGAAAACCATCAACAACCAGTTCGGTCAGCATAGTACCTTCTTCGCTAAAGTAAATATCCTCTAAATTTGGATCTCAATTGTATATCTATGACTTGAGGACAGTGCAATGCCCAAATGTTCAAGATCAGTGAATTCTGACGACATCATGAAATATGCCACAGTATGATAACAAGGGAGGAATGTGTAATTAATCTAGTTGCTATTACAAACTATCAAGTCAAGTTCATTCAATCTAATCATTACCTACTGGTTACTCCTTTTTGCTGTAAATTTCATATCAGTTAGAGTTGCATTTGGTCTTAATAATAAAACATACTATATGTTAGACAAATGTAATCAACCAACTGCAAATGCACTTGTCTTGTTAATCAAACAACTCCATGATGAGAACTTACCAAATAGGATTACATGAAATCACCACTTGAGATTTAGCCATATCTTTTATTTGAATTGTAAATTTGATTTAAGTTAGTTCCTCTTTATTAGGTAAAGCCACGGGCTTAGGTTTGAAATTAATTTCAGTTATAGTATCTCTTCTATAGCGTGTTTGCTGGTTGCTAGGGTAATTTGGGATTATTTCCAAGGTTTTTAGAATTCCTCAGATTGAGGTCTCATCAATTCGCCTCAGAGCCAGGTACAATCATAAACCACTCTTCTGCACGCAACAATGGTTTTCAACAAACAGCGATTTACACAAATCGAAACAAGCATGACCGAGTTTCGTGATGCCCTACAGGCAATGTCCACTCAGTACAGAGAGCGCTCGAACGGAGAAACAGACGGCCAAAAAAAGGTATCAAGAACACAACGGAACTAGAAATTTTATAAAAGTACTAATATATTGTTTTTGATTTTTATAGATCAAATTTTAGTATTTGATTTTTTAATTTTTTTGCAAATATATATATAAAAGTACTAATATATTGTATCAACAATCAAAACCAATTGCATAATATAATGAGAGTTAATTTGTTCAATTCAATGGAATGAAATGTATTGAAAATTGAAAATTTTATCAAAAGAAACTTCGACGAGTATAATAAATATATACTTATTTTATCTTTAAAATAATGTTAAATGTGCTCTCTACCGAAAATTTATGACTCTGTCACTGGGTGAGATTTTTTTTTTTTGAATTAATTAAATACCCATCCCTTTTTCCCCTCCCCATAACTCGAACCCAGGATAGGCCTAGGTAGTGGTGCTCTAACCACTTGAGCTATCCCACTTTGTCTCTGTCACTGGGTGAGATGATATTACTAGTTAATGGGATTTTGTTTTCTTATTCTTATATTTCGGGAAAATATCACTTTTGATCACTGAACTTTATCACTTTTCAAATTTAATCACACACATTTAATCGCTATCAAAATTGGTCACTCAGTGGGTTGGGCTGCTGTGTACTCAAGTATATATAGAATAAATAACAAACTATTTACCAAAAATCATTCTAGTCTAGTTGTTGCCCTTTAATTGCCTTATTACAAAGTCACAGGTTTGAAACCCATAATTTTTTATTTTAGCACCACAATTTTTGAAATTTTAATTTTTTATTTTAGCACCAGTTTTTCTATATTAATAAAAGTGCAACAATTAACAACTAAATGGTGTATCATTAATAGTAATAAAAGTGCAAGTAATAAATAATAAAATTTGTAAAATTAATAATAATTTTTAAAAAGAAAATAGCACCAGTTTCAATTTTCGAAATTTTAATTTTAGCACCAGTTTTTCTACAATTTTTTATTTTAGCACCAGTTTTTCTATATTAATTGCACTTACTAATAATATCATTAATAATAATAAAAGTGCAAGTAAAAAAATAATAAAACGTGTAAAAATTTGACTAATTTGGCTGCCACCCTTTGCTAATTTTTTATTTTAGCACCACAATTTTCAAAATTTTAATTTTAGCACTAGTTTTTCTATATTAATAAAAGTGCAACAATTAACAACTAAATGGTGTATCATTAATAGTAATAAAAGTGCAAGTAATAAATAATAAAATTTGTAAAATTAATAATAATTTTTAAAAAGAAAATAGCACCAGTTTCAATTTTCGAAATTTTAATTTTAGCACCAGTTTTTCTACAATTTTAATTTTAGCACCACAATTTTCGAAATTTTAATTTTAGCATCAGTTTTTCTATATTAATTGCACTTACTAATAATATCATTAATAGTAATAAAAATGCAAGTAAAAAAAATAATAAAACGTGTAAAAATTTGACTAATTTGGCTTGCCACCCTTTGTTTTTACTTTGGTATTTTCCTTGCTGGGTCGTTTTGATGAACTACTGTCACTCTTTTCTACTAATATTTGACATAGTGATGTAATTCACAATAATTGGATTGTGTACCCTTGATAATTGCACAACCTATGAAATAAGAAAAATTAGTCACGTAACGAACCAATACACACTCACATTTGCTCCATAGTAAACCAACAACAACAATTAGATGATAATAAATCAAATCATAATTGAGTTATATGATATTATTAAGAACTTACTAGTAAACCAACAACAACAATGAGATGATAATAAATCAAATCATAATTGAGTTATATGATATTATTAACAACTTACTGATAATTCTTGGTTACCCGTTGGGTGCCAATTGTTTTAGAAGATGCATGAGATTTTCTGACCTATTATAACATAATTTAGTAAAACAAAAAACTTAAATATTAGATTAAAATAAGAAATACATATTATACATACTGGTACTGGAGTGCAAAAGCATTCTTGTTCCTTTAGACATTCAGTTCTTGGTACAAACTCAAAATCACTTAAATATTAGATTGAAATAAGAAATACATATTGTACATACTGGTATTAGGGTGTAGGAACAATTAAATATTAGATTGAAATAAGAAATACATATTGTACATACTGGTATTGGTATTAGGGTGTAGAAACATTCTTGTTCCTTTAGACATTCAGTTCTTCGTACAAACTCAAAATCTTGTTCCTTTAGACATTCAGTTCTTCGTACAAACTCAAAATCACTTGTTCCTTTTGATATTCAGTTCTTCGTACAAACTCAAAATCACTCTATTTTGGATTTTTTTTATTTCTTAGTAACACACTAGAAAATAAATTCAGTAAAAAAAAATTGGGGTTTGAGGTTTAGGTTTTAGGAATTAAAGGAGGGAAAATGATGTTAAAAAAAGTTCACCCTCAAAACCTTTCTCCGTTAGTAATGATTGATTTTCTAACAGCAGCAACAAAATTGATAAAATATAATAACTGGATGACCAATTTTGATAGTGATTAAATGTGGGTGACCAAATCTGAAAAGTGGTAAAATTCAGTGACCAAAAAAATGATATTTCCCAAAATTTTATCAAAAGAAACTTCGACGAGTATAATAAATATATACTTATTTTATCTTTAAAATAATGTTAAATGTGCTCTCTACCAAAAATTTATGATTCCTGTCACTGGGTAAGATGATATTACTAGTTAATGGGATTTTTTTTTCTTGTTCTTATATTTCATCTAATCTCTGTAGTCCATATAGAATAATAAGGAAACGTTTTATGGACAACTGACAATATTCTATTTGTTACACTACATGACAACTAGTACAACCAATTAAGATGGTTTTATGAATCTCCATCATTTAATTTGTTGCTTCTCTTATCATGCCCCTTCAATTAGAATGAGGTCTGTGGAACAACATTTAACTTTTTTATCAGGCGATAGAAGAATTATTGTCTGGAATTTTTGAAAACTAGTACAACCCTAGTGATTTTTTTTTTTTCAAAAAAAAAAATTAGTGGTATTTTTGAAGGTGTCGACAACTTGATTTAAACTTGGGTACTTGAACTTGCTTTCTTGCTATCTTCTCTGGAATGAAATTGATCTCCTATCAGCATCAGCAAATCCTATAATGTGCATATCCTGTAGTTTCTTCATAGTTAGCTTATATTCAGTTGTACTTGTTAAGTATATATCTCAAGATTTTTTTTCTGCCTTGTGACGAGTATGCAATTGATTTTGCATAAACCGACTGATGAGATAAGATTGTATTTTAATTATTTATTATTATTTATATTTTATATAGTGTTAGAGCTTTGTTTAGGTTTTGATTAATTATTAGTGGGCCGGGCTTACACGCCTAAAACCCTAGTTTATCTATTATAAATACGAGTCTCAAGAACATTGTAAGGGGAATTCATTGAATAGAAAAATATTGGGTTTTATCCATTTTGACGTGTTTTATTTGTGTTCTTCCAGTATTCATTTTAAATCAATGGATTATCACTTTTAATCTCGTTTACGTATATTTCGGGTATTCGTAGAATCAACGGATTTACGTGTGTATCGTCCTTCCGCCTGCATCAGTTGGTAATCATAGCCATAACGATTCCGTGGGGTTTATCGTTTATCAACGATGAAGCAAAATTACGATACGGAGGAGAAATTTGATTTTCTCTGGTCTCAATTGGCCGCCACCGTCGATGGAATTTTCGACAGCTACAGCCAATGAGACAAACTTGCCGCACTGGAAACGCCAGCGCCACCACCATCTCCAGTTTTGGCAGCCCTTGTCGCCGCCGCTACAGTGCCGCCCCACGTTCCAGAAACTCATTCCACCTTTCACGTTGAGGAAGAATATGAAAGCAGCCGCCGACCGTCGATCTTCTTTTCTGCGCAAAAGAGCAACAACCCAAAGCTACGTGGTAAAGAAGTTGAAAGGTCAGAAAAGTCAGATTCCCTAATTCATTTTTTTGGGCCTTGTGCTGATTTTGGAACATATGAGTTTTTAAGTATAATTGGTAATGTTGGGCCATTTCAATGTGGCCGAAATAGGTTGACAAATTATGTGGAAAATGGGCCTGGGAATTTTATTTGCCAGGATGGAGCTTTTTTCGTACATGTTCAGCCCGTGGAAGATGTTAACCAAGTTGGACCAACTAATATTTTGGGAGAATTTGGTCCTGTATTTTATGAGGGAAATAGTGGACCTAGAGTTAGTAATAATTCTTTTTTTATTACTAATGATAGCTATTTTGACACTTCTCTTAAGCCAACATTTGCTTATAGTCTCAAGACCTTGGGCAACGTACGAACGACAGATGTTTTTGATGTCAAATTTTCTGAGGCGTTAATTAATTTTGCTTTCTCTGAAGATGATCTTGTCGTGGTTTTTTTTTTCATACTGCTAGAGATAAGATTCATGCAGATTCGAGGACGAATCTTTTCGAAGAGGGAGAGAATGATGGAGATAAGATTGTACTCCCTCCGTCCCACAATAACTTTCACACTTTCCGTTTCGGGACGTCCCACAATAACTTTCACACCCTTAAAATGAAAAATCCTTTATAAACTCCACCCTCACAATAACCTCAATTTTACACAAATGCCATTACTTTATCTCCACACATACACAAAAGTCAACTCATTTATTTATTTTATACATAAAGTTTTACAAAATTACCCCTCAAAACTTCACTCATTATTACACTTTCTTAATTTTCGTGCTCATCTACCTATGAAGATTAATATGGGACGGAGGAAGTATTTTAATTATTTAGTACTCCATCCGTCCTGTAAAATTTTGCTCAGACAGATTTTTGGGTCCACAAAGTATATGTTTATTCTATTTAAATAATTAACTTTTGAGTATTTTTTCTACTTTATTAACAAGATGGGTCACACTTGCGTACCCCCTAGTGCACCGTACCCCGTAGTTTTAATTTTAATTTTTTATTTATATTTTATGTACACCCATTAATTTAATGATTTCACCCCTAAATTATATTTTTACTACAGTTATCTGCACACACTCATTTTATGAGTTCACCACCAATTCATTTCTTTTTTACAACAATTATCTACACCCGCTCATTTTATGAGTTCGCCCCCAAATTATTTTTTTACCACAGTTATCTGCACCCCGCTCATTTTATGAGTTCACCCCCCAAATATTTTTTTACTACAGTTATATGCACCTGCTCATTTTATGAGTTCACCCCCAAATCATATTTATACTACAGTTATTTGCACCCGCTCATTTTATGAGTTCACCCCAAATCATTTCTTTTTTACAACGGTTCTCTACACCCGCTAATTTTATAAGTTCACCCCTAATTTTTTTTACCACAATTATCTGCCCCCACTCATTTTATGACTTCACCCCCAATTTTTTTTTTTTAAATAATTACATTTAAAATACTATATTATCTTTTTATTAATTTACACAAAATATAATAATAAAATCAACCATAATTTATACATTTACAATATGTAGTCGAGTCATTGTCGAGTTACCGTCGATTCACCACTAAATCACCCATATTTTAGAAAAAAAAATCGTAAAAACATAATTTAAAAAATCTATCAAAATAAGGCACAAATCTCAATTTTTTTTTTTAATTTTTCTTCCCATTTTCAGTTTTTATTCAAAAAATTTTATTTCTTCATTTTTTTCATTAGTATTTTTTAAAATTTTAATACAAAATAATATTATATGTATGATTTTATTATACTCAATAATACAATAAGTAATAATCAGTAATACACTAATACCATTAAAAATAATTAGTACTCCAATATCTTATACAATAACAAATAATTACACATATCTAATTATATTAAATAATACTAAAATCAATTATTAGTAATACCACGAACAGTAATCGGTAATACCATTAATATTAATCAATAAAATTTTATACAATAACAAATAATTTCACACATCCAATTATATTCAATAATACCAAAAACAATTATCAGTAATACAATGAACAGTAACTAGTAATATCATGAACATTGATCAGTAATATCTTATACAATAATAAATAATTCCACAAATCTAATTATATTAAGTAATACCATAATCAATAATATGTAATACCATAAAAAATAATAATAATAATCAGTAATGTCTTAAACAATAATAAATAATTTCACACAATCAATAATACCACAAACAATAACCAGTAATACCACAATTAATAATTAATAATACCGTAATCAGTAATCATTAATTTTAATTCATTTGTATATTAATAGTAATACTACAATCAATAAATAGTAATACCAGTACCAATAACTAATAGTACCATAAAAAAAAAGTGGATGGAGTGCAAATCGGGGTGTACTGAAGAAAATAGGGGGTGAACATTACCAAACCCAATTGAAGGGAACCCTAGCCCAATGGGAGGGCACCCTAGGTCAGTAGTCGTCGTTTGAGATTTCATCAGCAAGGTCACCGGCTTTGAATGTCGGCCGGTTAGAGATCCATCGGCAACATACTCACATTCCTCCGTCGGGCTGCCATCAGCCGGAGGAAGAGGATGCACAGTAGCATGATGAAGAAGACGGACAAAGCAATATAGCTTCGATTTAGGCAGAGATGAACGACGAGAGAGAGGTGGCGTCGATCCGAGTGTTGCAGGCGAGAGCCATTGATGCCGAAGAAGCTCCTGGATCGCGAACACAAGGGAGATTGATCGAAGCAGTCGCGTCGGTGGTCGAAATGAGAAGAGAATTTCGGCCGCCATGGATCGTTGCCGAGATGGAAGATGATGTCGATTGTCATGGAAGTGAAGAATCGCGATTGCGATTCGAATATGGGTCTTGGGCTTCAGCGGCCGGGACGGAAGCGCCGCCGTCGCCGTCAAGGGGGTGGTCGGGCATGGTGGTGGTTGGGTCACCCGCCGATCGACATGAATTTTCGGCAGGTCCTTTACTCATCAAATTAAAATTGAAATTCAAGTGCACTGCCGATCGACTATAATAAAATCATGCCTATAATATTATATTGTATTAAAATTTAAAAAATACACATGCAAAAAATGTAAAAGAAATGTAGGAAAATTTAAAATAAAAAAGGAAAAGGAAAAAAAAATGAAGAAATAAAAAATTTGGAAAAAAAAAATTAAAAATGGAAAAAGAGTAGGGGAAAGGAAAATTAAAAAGTAAAAAATCGAGATTTATGGCTAATTTTGATTTTTTTTATTAATTATATTTTTACGATTTTTTTTAAAAATATGGGTGACTTGGTGGTGAATCGATTTTTTTACAGTTTATTTTATTATATTTTGTGTACATTAATAAAAGGATAATATATTCTTTTAAATGTGATTATTTTTCTAAAAATATTTTGGGGTGAACTCATAAAATGTGCGAGTGCAGATAATCGTGGTAAAACAATAATATGTGGGTGAACTCATAAAATGAGCGGGTATATATAACTGTGGTAAAAAATAATTTGGGGGTGAACTCATAAAATGAGCGGGTGTAGATAACTGTTGTAAAAATATGATTAGGAGGTGAACTCATTAAATTAGTGGGTGCAGATAAAATATAAATAAAAAATTGAAATTGAAATTAGGGGGGTGCAAATCATTATTGGGTGAACTAAAAAAATTGTGGGTGCGAGTTTATTGAGGGTGAACTGAGTAAACAGATGGGTGTGTGACTGGAATCTGAGGCCCAGCCCCAAGGAAGGCCCAATAGCTGGAAACTCATAGGTAGGGGGCATGGTGCATCCAAGTGTATACAAGTATTTGCCTAACAAGATTGAGTATGTGCAACAGTTTACTCATTATCCCACATATATTTTTTATAATTAAAATATGATTTTTTAAAAAACATGTATAAAAAGAAGTGAACAAAATTTTACTGGACAGAGGGAGTATTATTTATATTTTATATAGTGTTAGAGCTTTGTTTAGGTTTTGATTAATTATTAGTGGGTCGGGCTTTTAGGGCTTACACGCCTAAAACCCTAGTTTATCTATTATAAATACGAGTCTCAAGAACATTGTAAAGGGAGTTGATTGAATAGAAAAATATTGGTTTTATCCCTTTTGACTTGTTTTATTTGTGTTCTTCCAGTATTCATTTTGAATCAATGAATTATCACTTTTAATCTCGTTTACGTATATTCCGGGTATTCGTAGAATCAACGAATTTACGTGTGTATTGTCCTTCTGCCTGCATCACCGACTGATTTTGTTTACAACAAAGGCTATGTCAGGCCTAGTAATTACATCATCAACATATGCTACAATGATAACATGCAACAGAGCCTTTGTGATGTCTATGAAATAGATAATTATAAACTTGGGATACAGAAAAACCAAGAGTCTTGATGATTGCTTAAGGCCATACAAAGACCTTTTGAGTTTGCATACCATACTATGCCCCTTTGCTAACTCGAAACCAGGAGGCTGAAGCATAAATATCTTAGACTCTAAATCACCATTTAGAAAAGTATTGTCAACGTCACATTGATGCAAAGGTCAAGAGTGTACTAAGGCAATGGAAAGCATCGATCTGATTGTAACAGGGTTAATAAAAGGTGAACAAGTATCTTTAAAATAAAAGCCAGGCACCAGATCGAGTGTATCTTTTAGCCACCAATCGAGCTTTGTACCTTGCTAATGTGCCATCAAAATGTTGTTTTATCTTGAAACTCATTTTCAGCCAATGGTAGAATGAGTAGAGGACAGGGAAGTGATCTCCCATGTATCATTTTTCAATAAAACAGAGTGCTCCGCTTCTTTAGATGTCTTCCAATGTCCAATGTGGAGTATCGAGAGCATCAATGTAGTAAGAAGGCTCCACTTATGTGTAAGTTTCAGTTGACAAACCCTTTGGTTTGACAATTCCATCCTTAGCTCTAGTAATCATATGAAGCAATGACACATACAATCTAGAGCAACATTAGTAGATGGTGAGGCATCATTATCCACTATTGGCATGCCAATATACAACTGGCCTTTTAAGGAAGAAGGTGAAGTAGAGGTTATGCACAACATAAAAGATGTTGTAGTGTGCAAATCTCTTATATTGTGCGAGAAATATGGCTGCTGATAAAGTGGCGCAACACTTCACACTTCAAATACTCAAGACTGGGTTGCAACAGAAACACCTTCCTCTTCGTGGGTAGGGAACATAGATACTTGTTTAAACTGAATGTATTGTTTGGTTTTTATTTTAGGTGGTTTCTCCCTTCCAAAAAAATAAAGTATTAAGGAACGTGTTGAGGCAATTAGTCAAAGTATGCATACCACAACATATCAAATTAATCGTCCTTTTGTTTTAAGTCTATTTTTAACACACTACCTATCAAATTAATCATGTTTTTGTGATCTTTAATATGACATTCATATTGTATATATAAAAATAAACTTCAATTCTAATGTTTTAACACAGTACTACATATCTGTTGGAAAATGTTGGTTTTGACCACATTTTATAAAATATTAAGTGACAATTTTATAATCCGTTTTGCGTAAATGGATTTAGTTGATTTGATTTCTCAAAACCAAATTTTGGGTGAATGAGAAATTAATATTAAAGTTGGTCATTTAATGAGTAAATAAATATATTGT
Source organism: Galeopsis tetrahit (assembly GCA_963675135.1). Taxonomy (NCBI): domain Eukaryota; kingdom Viridiplantae; phylum Streptophyta; class Magnoliopsida; order Lamiales; family Lamiaceae; genus Galeopsis; species Galeopsis tetrahit. The sequence continues at coordinate 2,829,037 of OY776130.1, forward strand.
TGAATGTATTTATTATTATAATGGTAATAGTGATGGATTGTGACTTGACATGAAATGTCATGTCTTTTGGTGGAATGATTTTAATTATTCCAAAGGTTGTGTCTTTTAGAATTATTGTGTTAATTTAAAAGACATACCTTTTGGTGAATAGTTGATTATTTTAAAGGTTGTGTCTTTTAGAATTATTGTGTTAATTTAAAAGACATACCTTTTGTGAATAGTTGCTTATTTCTAAAGGTTGCAACTTTTGGAAAAATAAGTTTATTGTGAAGAGTCACACCTATTACCTAAAGACTCTTGGAAGTCTATAAATAGATCCCCACATTTGCATTCCAAAAAGACTCAAGCCAAAAAACTTTCTTACATTCTTATCCTCCAAAGCATTCTAGCATTCTAAGTCCTTGCATTAGAGTTTTATCGGAAGTTCCGGATATCCATTTTGCGATTCGCCGATAGCTTCCGATTTGTAGTGCAACAGTCGTGAAGTTTTAAGTCGTTGTATCTTGGGGACGGTTGCCAGTGATCCGTATTGCACCTGTGTACGGGGCAATAACGTCTTACGGAGATAGAGTCAAACTCTAGCCTCGACTTTCGTGTTTAAGTCCGTGTCTGCATTTAATCTTCGTCTACACATACACCAATAATTTCTAACAATCGTAAGACGTTAAATACCCATCCCTTTTTCCCCTCCCCATGACTCGAACCCAGGACCTAAGGCCTAGGTAGTGGTGCTCTAACCACTTGAGCTATTCCACTTTGTCATTTGCGTAAGGTTTGTTGGCATCGTGAAGAAAGAAACTTGCGACTTTCTTTCTTAAAATAATTGGCTAGGAATTGAGATTTAATAATCTCTTCCTATATTGACTAGGTCAATTTTAAGTCAGTAGACTTGGGCCATTAAATTTTGGAGTTAAATCCAAAATATTAAATTTAAAAGATTTTGATTCGTGTAATTCAGTTGGGAATTATACTCGAGTCATGGATGGCATTAAATGCTACATTTGAAATTGAATTTAATTTTGGTATGTTGACCAAAGATTAAATTAATTTTGAGTTGAAAATTGGAATAAAGTCCAATAAAAGAAAAAATTAACGTTCGATTTTCCAATGTTTCGAGACTGTGTCCAAATTTGGTGAATAAGAGAAATTCACAAATAAAGGTGTAGACGAGTAAAATTCAATTACGAATTAAATCGCGACACGTGGAAATTACGGGTTAAATATTAATTAAATTTATTATTTATTTGTTGGAATAAAATTAATTCCTAAAAAATAAATATATAATTAATTATTATTCCCTCTAATTAATTTGGGTCTCCAAAGCCCAATAAATCAAGTTAAAATTCAAGACGGGCCTCTAAAGTCCGGTAAATTAATACGGGTCTCTAAAGCTCGATAAGTAAAGACGGATCTCTAAAATCCAGAAAATCCAAACAGACCTCTAAAGTCCAACAAATTAAATTGGGCCCAAGTTTGATAATTTGAGCCCAAAGGACATTCTTAGCCCATCAAGCAAATTCAAAAATTTGAATTAAAAGCCCTAACCACTTGCACAAAAATCTCCAGGCCTACACCTATAAATAGAGGCCTCATTTCATTCATTTCAGAATCAAGAAATCAGAAGCATTCAAGGCTCTAAAATTCTCTGCAGAGATTTTAGAGTGTTCTTCAGCAATTGGAGGAGATTCAAAGGCGTTCTTCGTGAAAAACAACAAGAAGCAGTGTTCGAGTGGAGATCAAGGTGCTAAGCCTCTTCGATTCGGCGTTTCTTCAAGGCGTTCTTCGTGAAAAACAGCAAGAAGCAGTGTTCGAGTGGAGATCAAGGTGCTAAGCCTCTTCGATTCGGCGTTTCTTCAAAGTTCTTCGTGGATCTTCAACGGAAAAGTCTCAATAAGTCCCGAAAAAGTCCCAATAAGTCCCTAAATTCAACGTTTAATCCAAAAATACGGTGCTAAGCCTTTGGATTAACGTTATAAAAGCCCCAAGTACAAAATCGGAAAGGATTCGGCTGCGGATCCAGCTCCAAAAGCTCAAGAAATCCAAGTGAAGTCCAAGAAGAGAGAATCAGAGGAACAAATTAGAGATTGTAACCTGCAATATTCATTGGTTTAATCCGAAATTAAATAAAATTGTTCGCATTTTCGCATTTTTATATTTAATTCACGAATTTGTGTTTACAAATTGGCACGCCCAGTGGGACAATCTCTACCTCTCATCTCTACTCTTCAAACAAATCAAGTCTCGACGATGACACCAATCAAGATTAAGATCAAGAGAGGTGTTGCATCCGGATCAGCTGGTCTTGACTTTGAAGACGTGAACGTAGTCACGAGGAGTATGTCAAGAAGTTCGAAGTCATCGTCTTCTTCAGAGAAGGCTACTGCAGAGGGTTCATCACCCAACACTGCGAATGAGGAGAACAACTCAGCCTGTTCCCCTACTCGTTCCACATCGAGCTCATCAGATTCAAGTACAGCCTCAGCAATGGCGACAGGCACTACGACTGTTGAGGAGCAACTGACAAGCTTAACTCGAGCCATAGAAGGACTCACAAAACATGTCCAAGAACAGGATGCCCAGATTGCTAAGCTGATAAGCAATGCGGACAAAGGAAAGCAAGTAGAAGGGCATGATGCTGAGGCGTCTGGTGAACGTCAGCCAATGGAAGTTGACCAAACTCTTAAGGATTTACAAGTTTCTCCCGATGGTTTGGTGCCTGTTGACCGATTGAAAGAAATCATACTTGGGGCAATCAAAGATAAATTGGAGGAAAATCCCAAGTCTTCATTTACCTACAGCAAGCCTTACACGAAGAGGATTGACGGTTTGAAGATGCCAGCTGGTTATCAACCTCCAAAGTTGCAGCAGTTCGATGGAAAGGGCAACCCAAAGCAGCATATTGCTCACTTCGTAGAGACTTGCAATAATGCTGGAACTTACGGAGATCACTTGGTAAAGCAATTTGTACGCTCTTTAAAAGGCAATGCATTTGATTGGTATACCGATTTGGAAGCTAGCTCAATTGACAGTTGGGAGCAAATGGAGCAGGAATTTCTCAACCGGTTTTACAGCACTCGTAGAACGATGAGCATGATTGAATTGACGAACACTCGTCAATCAAAGGAAGAATCGGTGATAAATTACATAAACCGATGGAGGAATTTAAGTTTGAATTGTAAGGATAGATTGACCGAAGCTTCGACAATCGAGATGTGTATTCAAGGAATGCAGTGGGGTCTTCGATATATCCTACAAGCAATTCGACCAAGGTCGTTTGAAGATTTGGCGACCAAAGCTCACGATATGGAGCTGAGTATGTCTACAACCAGAGCTGGAGGGCCGCCAACTCAGGAGCCTTGGAAGTTCAAAGACAAGCATGAAGTGAAGAAAGGGGGCAAACCTTTCATTAAAGATTCGAATAAAGAATCCATGGCAGTGACCGCCACTACTGTCAAATTCAGAAAGGGTGAAACTGATGCAGGGAGTAAAGGAAAAGGCGTCACCCAAGAATGGGGGCAAAGGAGAACAAGTCTGAAGGAATTGCAACAAAAGCAGTATCCATTCCTAGACTCTGACATACCCGGAATGTTCGATGACCTGATCAAGAATGATCTCATCGAATTACCAGAAATGAAACGACAGATGAAGCTGGGCGAACGGATGACCCAAAGTATTGCAAATACCATCGGTTGGTAGGGCATCCAATCCAAGACTGTTTCATATTCAAGGAGAAAGTTATGCAGCTAGCTAAAGAAGGAAAGATCTTGTTAGAGGACAGTGAGACAACGGCGAATGCTGTCTCAGTTGAGAACAACAACGAATGTAGAGATCTCTCTTGCCATATGACTAGCGAAGAAGATGATGAACGATCTCAGACCAACGATGGTCTTGATGACAAAGTTAATGATTGTTTCTCAACGATAGCTTTCACGGATGAAGACTTAATGCTTGGTTCAGAATCCCATAACAGGCCACTATTCGTAGTTGGCCATACTTGAGAGCAGAAAATAAATCGGATATTGATTGATGGAGGTTCTGGGGTAAACATTTTACCCTTACGGGTGATGAAAAAGATGGAGATACATATGGATGAACTCGCAGGCAGTCGTTTGATGATACATGGATTTAATCAGGAAGGACAGAGGGCCCTTGGCACCATAGTGTTGGATTTGCTAATTGGTGGGATGACATCGACTGTAACTCTCCACGTCATAGATGCCAGGACTTCATATAACATGCTTCTAGGGCGCCCGTGGCTGCACGAAAATGGCGTGGTTCCTTCTACCCTACATCAATGCTTCAAATACTTTAGTCAAGGGGTTGTGAAAACAGTGGTCGGAGATGATAAACCTTTCACAGAGGCAGAATCATACTTTGCTGATGCCAAATACTTCTTTCGAGGTGCGAAAGAAACAAAGAACGAGGAAGGTCCGACACGGAAGGATTGTAAGGAGGCATCAACATCTCGTCTCAAAGAGAACAAATCGGTTCCTTCTATTGTTGAGGCATTGGAGGAGTTAACATTGCCGTTAACTAAACTGGATGGAAAGAAGCCATCTTCACAGCCAATTAAGGGGTTTGTTCGTCCTACTCAAGGACCTAAGGTGGAACATGGAGAGGTAATGGGACAGGATGTTACAAAGTTTTACGGTCCTAAAGCTTACAAGCTTTTAGTCAAAGCCGGGTATGATACACGGGAAAATTGCGCATTGGGGAAGGTTGTTAGTCAGTCAGAACATGGACTTAATGACACCCAGAAAATGTTGAGAAAGAGCGGCTATGCCGTCAAGAGTACCAAAATGGGACTTGGTTATACTACGAAGAATCCGGTTCGCATTGCAATTAAAAGAGCCAATGCCAACCACATTTCTGAAGAAGAATACTCATCGACAAAGGATGCGTTCGATGAGGATGGTAAGAAGGTAAGACGACTTTCAGTCTTCGAGAGACTTGGGAAGTCTGCTAGCAAGAATAGTAAGAAAACGAAACGCCCCTCAGTCTTTGATAGACTCGGGCCACAGACCCATCATCAAAAGTTGGGTGTTTCCAAAGTTCGGAGCTCAAAGCAATCCCGCATGAAGAGGCAGCATACGTTGATAATAGCATATGGGGGAGGATCCAAAACTAGAAGGCAAACCATTGTTCTCGCTCAAGAGTACAACGACGAAGAAGATGATACGGAGAGTGTAGCTTCTTCCAATTTTGTCAATACCTATGACATTCGGCAGCAAGTGTCATAAGATGTGAGATCACGTGTGGATCTTACGAATACAAATGAATACAATGAAGACATCGCAACTGTGAATCACATCACCGAATGCGAAGATGTTCAAGTGGAGGAAGTGGATGCAGAGGATGCTCCTCCAGAACTCGAAGAGGGCGTTAAGACAACTATTGATGAGTTGAAAGAAATTAATTTGGGTGATGTTAACGATCCGCGACCAATTTATGTGAGTGCTTTATTATCCGATGATGAGGAAGAAACTTACATTGAACTGCTACGTGAGTTCAGAGATGTGTTTGCATGGTCATATAAAGAGATGCCGGGACTAGACCCAAAAGTAGCAGTGCACCATCTTTCGGTAAAGAAGGGAGTTCGACCAGTCAAGCAGACTCAACGTCGATTCCGACTAGATCTTGTTCCATTAATTGAAGCTGAGGTGAACAAGCTTATTGAAGTCGGTTTCATCCGAGAAGTAAAATATCCTACATGGATCTCAAGCATTGTCCCAGTAAGAAAGAAGAACGGACAAATCCGTGTGTGTGTTGACTTTCGGGATTTGAATGTTGCATGTCCCAAAGATGATTTTCCGTTACCTATTCCCGAACTTATGATTGATGCAACAACGGGTCATGAAGCTCTAAGTTTCATGGATGGGTCGTCAGGTTACAATCAAATTCGTATGTTGCCAAAAGACGAAGAGCTCACTGCTTTTCGTACCCCAAAAGGAATATACTGCTACAAAGTGATGCCATTTGGTTTGAAGAATGCAGGCGCAACATACCAAAGAGCCATGCAAAGGATTTTTGACGACATGCTTCACAAGAATGTTGAATGTTATGTTGATGACTTAGTCGTAAAATCAACGAGGAGGAATGATCACCTCCAAGACCTGAGGGTTGTTTTTGAACGCTTGAGGCGATACCAGCTTAGGATGAATCCTTTGAAGAGTGCATTCGGAGTCAAATCGGGAAAGTTTCTTGGATTTGTGGTTCGCCAACGAGGGATTGAAATCGAGCAAGCAAAGATTGATGCAATCTTAAAGATTCCAGAACCTCGAAATATTCATGAGCTTAAAAGCCTTCAAGGAAAGCTGGCATACCTCAGAAGATTCATTTCAAACTTAGCCGGACGATGTCAACCATTTAGCCGTCTCATGAAGAAAGATACACCATTTGAATGGGATGAATCTTGCAGTAATGCTTTCAAAAGCATCAAGTCGTATTTGATGAAGCCACCAGTATTGATCGCTCCGGTGCCCGGACGTCCGTTGATTCTTTATATCGCTGCTCAAGAGCGATCAGTTGGAGCTTTGCTGGCACAAGAAAACGAATCAGGAAAAGAAAGTTCTTTGTACTACCTGAGCAGAATGATGACTCCAAATGAATTGAAGTACTCTCCGATTGAGAAGCTGTGTCTAGCTCTTATATTCGTGATTCAGAAATTAAAGCATTATTTCCAGGCCCATACCATCCATCTTGTATCGAGAGCAAACCCGCTGAAGTATGTTATGTCTAGGCTAGTTCTCTCGGATCGACTCGCAAGATGGTATCTCCAGTTGCAACAATTTGAGATCATTTACGTCCCTCAAAAGGCTGTCAAGGGACAAATTTTGGCCGATTTCTTAGCCGATCATCCAATGCCTGCAGAATGGGAGTTATGTGACGACCTTCCAGACGAAGACGTCCTAACTGTTGAAATAACCCCTCCATGGAAGATGTATTTTGATGGGTCCGCTCATAAAGAAGGAGCTGGTGCTGGAGTTGTGTTTGTAACATCTGATGGAGAAGTCTTGCCATATTCTTTCACTTTAATAGAGAATTGCTCAAACAATGTTGCTGAGTACCAAGCACTCATACTTGGGTTGGAAATGGCAGTCGATATTAAGCAACTACATCTCAAGGTGTATGGGGATTCAAAGTTGATAGTGAACCAGATGCTTGGATCATACGAGGTTAGGAAACCAGAGTTGCTTCCTTACCAAAAGTACGCTCGACGACTCATGAATTATCTCGGAGACGTGGAAATTGAGCATGTTCCAAGGAAAGATAACAAACAAGCTGACGCTTTAGCAAAATTTGCTTCGGCAATTGCATTGCCCGAAAGTAAAGCTTGTATCCCAATATATAAAAGTTGGGTTGTGCCTCCTATATTTGAGGATGACGGTGATGAAGAAGGTGAAAGTCATGTTATCGAGGTACTTGAAATTGAAGAAGAAGATTGGCGTCAACCATTTGTCGACTACTTGAAATACGACAAATTGCCAAATGATCTGAAACGAAGAGTGGATATCAGACGTCGAGCCCCTCGATTCATATACTACAAGAGTGTGCTTTATAGACGATCATTTGATGGGGTCTTCTTAAGGTGTCTCGGTAATGGTGAAGCCGCCCACGCAATGGAAGAAGCACACGCCGGCATTTGTGGCGCTCATCAGTCAGGACCAAAGTTACACTTTCGAGTGAAGAGGATGGGTTACTACTGGCCAACAATGGTGAAAGACTGCATGGATCACGCACGAAAATGTCAAGCCTGTCAGTTTCATGCCAACCTTATCCATCAACCTCCGGAACTGTTGCACCCAACTGTTGCCTCATGGCCATTCGATGCTTGGGGTCTAGATGTGGTGGGACCACTAACGAAGTCATCAGGCGGTCATCTGTACATTCTGGCTGCAACCGATTACTTCTCCAAATGGGCAGAAGCTATACCTTTGAGAGAAGTGAAGAAAGAAAATGTTGCTGATTTTATTCGGGTCAATATCATTTTTAGATACGGGGTCCCTAGGTACATCATCACCGATAATGGAAGATCGTTCAGTAACAGTCACATCGATAAACTTTGTGACAAGTTTGACTTCAAACAAAGGAAATCTTCCATGTACAACGCAGCTGCTAATGGACTCGCTGAAGCTTTCAACAAGACCTTGTGCAACCTCTTGAAGAAAGTAGTCTCCAAGTCAAAGCGAGATTGGCATGAAAAGATGAATGAAGCTCTATGGGCATATCGAACTACTTACAGAATGCCTACACAATCTACTCCCTATTCGTTGGTGTATGGTGTTGAAGCAGTTGTTCCCCTTGAGAAGCAGATTCCATCTCTAAGGATGGCAATACAAGAAGGGCTGACGGAAGAAGAGAATGCACGCTTGCGTCTTGAAGAGTTGGAAGCCCTAGATGAGAAAAGATTGGAAGCACAACAAAGGCTCGAATGCTATCAAGCCCGCCTTTCCAGAACGTTTAACAAGAAAGTAAGGATACGTTCTTTTCAAATTGGTGATTTGGTGCTTGCTGTGAGAAGACCCATCGTAGTAACTCACCGTGTTGGGAATAAATTCTTGCCTAAGTGGGATGGCCCATATGTTGTTAAAGAAGTTTACACAAACGGCGCCTACAAGCTGATTTCTGAAGATGGCGTGAACATTGGTCCTATAAATGGGAAGTTTTTGAAACGCTACTACGCGTAAAGAAAACAAGTACGCTCCAAGAACGCATGAGCCTAAACTGCTTGTTGCTCCACGATGCACGAGACTAAACTGCTTATTACTCCTGGTCCGCACGAGTATAAACTGTGTACGACAACCACCAAAGGTAAATACATGTGGTTAAACTGTTAACTTACTCCACTAAAGGCATTTTAAGTGGTTAAATACTTAAATCCCTACTTTGTCTACAGTAGTTAAAGAATAGTCACTCCTGGCCCGCATGAGTATAAACTGTGAACGGTCCCCCCCCCCCCCCAAAATATAAATCATATTTTGCTTGAACTACGTTATGACTTGATCCTCTTTAAAGAGGTACGTAGGCAACTTGGTATATTTCTAAGTACAGTCATAAGTTAAATTGGGTTGTTCGAGTAAGACAGATCAATGAATACAAAAATGACGAACATATGAAGCATGAAGAAAACAAAGAAGGAAGAAAGTGAAGGGGGCAATGCCCAAACCTCATTTTGCTTTATATTTCCAATTTTGTACTTCAATTTTGTAGAGGGGTGTACCTTTTCCCTTGACCCAGGTTTTGTCCCTAAGGAGGGTTTTCCAAAGCAAGGTTTTAACGGCGCTCCGGCCTCTGGTTCGACATGTGAACTTATGGCTTTAGGGTTTTCTTTTAATAGATAATCTTTATTCTCCAAAAGGGCCAATTCATTTGTCTCGATGAATATACAAAAAGAAGCAATCAAATTATGGTGTGTTTTGTTAAAATCAGTAACACATTATGGGCTTGATTTTATACAAGGGCGCGGTTATACACACCCACCAACCTATTGAGTACACCCACCATACATTTTTTTCATCTAACAGAACTTGTGAAATGTCCCATATACCCTCGTGTGAAATTTATAAAAAAAACGAGGATGAGTACACCCACCAACCACATTTCACCACAAAATCATCACCCACCATCACCAACAAAACAAACAACATTATTCAACAAAAAAAGCTCCTAAAAACACAAAATCAAAAACAGTTTTTTTTAAGGTGTTCGAAAATTTTTACAAAACAAATTCAAGTTGCCCGTAACTTTTTTTCGAACAAACACATATTGTGTTGAATTTTTTTTCGAACATGATTTTTTTTTTCGAACAAACCCATATTGTCTTGAAGTTTTTTTCGAACAGCAAGTTTTTTTCGAACAAACACAGATTGTCCGGATTTTTCTTTCGAACAAACACAATTTGTACGAAAATAATTTCTAAACAACTTCCAATTGCCCGAAAAACAATCGAAAAAAATCAATGAATAAACTCGAAAAACCCTAATACACACACTTAGATCTGTAAAAATATACTTCCGTAAAAACTAAAAACCCTAATACAAAAAATTAAATTTTTTTTAACAAATTTCAAAACCCTAATTTTAAAATCAGATCTGTAGAATACTTACCTTCAAATGACGGCGGCGATGGCATAGGAAGACGACGGCGATGGCATAGGAAGATGGCGGCGACGGCATAGGAAGGGTGGGTGACGACTTTAATGGAGAGGAGGTGGGAGGCGGCGGCCGCTGGAAGGGAGGAGGGATGCGAACAGCCACGGCGGAGGGGAGGGGAAGGAATGGCCGCGGCGAAGGGGAGGGAAGTGGCGGACGGGCGGCGAGGGAGGGGCGGACGCGGGCGGCGTGGGTGGGGGAGAAGCGAACAGTCGCGTCGCTCGGAAGAGTGCGACGGCGGTCGCGACGTGGGGAGGGAGAAAGTGGGCGACGACGGCCGCGACTTGGAGAGGGAGAAAGTGGGCGACGGAGGCCGCGACGTGGTGAGGGAGGAGGTGGGCGGTGGCCGATTGGAGGGCGGCGGCGCCGCTTGGGAGGAGGAAGGGGGAGGAGGTGGGTGTCCCTTTAAAAATGATGGAAAATGAGGGAGATGGGGTTAATTAGGATTTAGAAAGGGAGGGGTATTTTAGAACTTTTAACGTGGGTGTCCTCATCTTATGGGTGTGTGTACTCAGCCGGTGGGTGTCCTCAATAGGTTGGTGTGTGTCTATAACCGCGCCCTTTATACAAATCACACAGATTGGGCCTAGACTTATACAAATAGGGTGGGACTATTTACACCTCCATTTCAGTTTAGAACACTCCCCCTCTGAGTTTAATAATAAAATAATGATGTAAAAAATCAAAAATACCCTTTAAGTTATATTACACTACTAAATGCACCCCTATTACTAACTGCACCCTCCTTCACCTTTAAATCCTAAACCTAAGTTTTATCCGGCTACCACCACCTCTGTCAGCCGCCGCCGCCACCACAACCTCCGCCCGCCGCCGCTGCCACCACCAAACAACAAAAAAAACAACCAACGAACAACAACACAACAACACAACAAAATTTCTCCCCCAAACAAAAAAAATTCAAGAACTTAAAAAATTTCAATTCTTTTTTTAAAATTTCGACAAGCCAGTGTCGACCATATTCACTATGGTCGACACTGGTTGGTCGAAAACAAAAAAAAAAAAAAAAACTTTACAAATTCGATCTTCTCAGGTCGACCATATAAACTCTCGTCGACACCCCGTTGTCGACGAGAGTGAATATGGTCGACCTAAGAAGGTCGAACTTTTAAAAAAAAAAAAAACTTAAAGTTTTCAACTACGTGATGTCGACCATGTAACCTCTCGTCGATAACATGTCGTCGACGAGAGGTTACATGGTCGACATTAAGTAGTCGAAAATTTTAAAACAAAAAATTTAAAAAAAAAGGTTTTGCTGCAAATTGCAGAAAACCCTAAAACCTAAAACTTCAAAATTGAGGCGGCGGCGGCAATACACTTACCTGGGGTGGGGGTGGCCGGCATCTTTGACCAGGAGGCGGGGCGGCATCTTCGATCGGGAGCACGATGGTTTGAACACAAAATAAATTGCAGAAAAACAGAGAGAGGGGGAGGGGATGCCGCCGCGGCCGAGGGGAGTGTGAGGAAGGCCATCGCGGCCGCGGCTGAGGGAGGGGGAGCGGATGTCGTCGCGGCCGAAGGGAGGGAGGGGGAGCGGATGCAGTCGCGGCCGAAGGGAGGGAGGGGAAAAGCCGCCGCAGCTGAGGGAGAAGGAGGCGGCGCGCGGCTGTGGGAGAAGGAGGCGGCGCGCGGCTGTGGGAGAAGGAGGCGGCGCGCGGCTGAGGGAGAAGGAGGCGGGAGGAAGGGGGCGGCGACAAGGGGCGATGGGCGGCAAGGGAGCGGCGACAAGGGACGATGGGCGGTGGGCGGCGGCAAGAACAAATGGGGGAGAGAATTAGGGATTTGAGGGAGGGTGTGTTAAGTAAAATGGTACTCCCTCCGTCCCGGAGGAACTTGCACCCTTTGACCGGCACATATTTTAAGAAATGTTTAAGAAAAGGTGTAATGATTGATGTTTTGAGGGGTAGTTTTGTAAACTTTTATGAATAAAGTAAAATAAAAAGTAGATTGAGTGTGGAAAAGTAATGGCATATGTGTAAATATGAGTATATTTTAAGGGTGAGGGTTGTGAAGATATTTCCTTTTATGGAGTGTGCAAATTGGTATGGGACATCCATATATGGAAAGTGTGCAAATTCCTGTGGGACGGAGGGAGTATTATATAGATAAAAATGAGAAAGGGATAATTAAAACAATTTCGAAGGGGTGCATCTATTTTTTTCAAATTTCAGGGGGGGTGCATCCATCGGGGGGAGTGTTCTAAACCGAAATGGAGGTGTAAATAGTCAGACCCATACAAATATGTAAATTGAAGCCCAAATAATGAAGTGTTAGGATATGTAAATGGGTCTATTTTTATCAAGACCAATTGTGCCCTATTTCTCACGTAAAAAGGCAGAAAGCATAAATCCATTTCAAGCATCCATGGGTCGCCGTTCATCCCTTCTGTCGTCGCACACATCTCAGCCGCTCCACGCCCTCTCCAATCGACCGCAAACCATCATCACCCGCTGTACGGAACCGCCGACCCACGGTTGCAGGCCATCACCTTCCCGCTGGAAATCACAGCCGGAAATCGAACGTCGGCAACGGTCGTCGTCCACGCGCCTCCAAAGCCGCCGCCGTGCTCCGCCTAAAGCCACCGTCGCGCCATGGTCGCACTTCACCGTCACGCCTCGATTCGAATCCACCGCCACAAGGAGTCGCAACCACCATGCTTCATCTCCAATCGGTCGTACGCCGTGCCGCCTGTTCGCGCGCCGCCTGAATCCAGCGCCGCCACGCTCCGCCTGAAGTCCAGTCGCCTCTGCAATGGCCGTCGCCTCCGCCTGAAGCCGACGCCGTACCGCCCGAAGCCGTCGCCTCCGCCTGAAGCCGACGACGTCCACCTCGACTGTAATCCGCCGACCGCGCCTCGCCTGAAGTCAGTCGCCAACCGCGCCCCGCCTGGGTCTAGTCGCCGACCGCGCCTCGAAGCTCAGTCGCCGCCTCCCTTGGGTCCTGTTCGCACACCGCCTAAAGCCAGCGCTGTGCCGCCCCGAAGCCAATCGCCGACAGAAACCGGAAGCCCACCTCGTCCTATTCCGCCGCCGCTGCTTCATCACCGGCGAAAACCTCCACAACAGCCTTAGATTCACGCCGCCTGAAGCCTTGGAGTTGTCGCACCTGTTGCCGCCCCGAAGCCGACGCCGAACCAGCATGCTCCATCTCCTACCCAAGTTGGTCGCTGCCAAAATTCAGGCCTCCACCGCATCGGTACTTCCACCAAGGCAACCGGAAACCAAGCAGCACCGCCTCCCTCAACAAGTAATCTCAAAATCCCATCCTCTTTCAAATTGTCAAAATCCAAAGAGATTAATTTTATGGGTATGGTACGTGTATATATGCAGTAAATACAAGGAAAGAGGGCTAAATTTTATGCAACAAGAAACCAGAAGAAGCAAACATAATTTGGTACGAGAATTACCTCTGTTGAGTTGAGAATTGGCTCTCGAATTCTTTTGACAGCTGTTTTGTTGAGTTTGTGAAAAAAATTAGAAGAACACTCTTCTTTATATAGGCTTGGAGAGATAAAAATCTTATCAAATATTTGATGTTATCTCAAACAAAAGTCCCTAAATTTCTGGATGTTATATTATGGTGATATAGTACTCCGTATCTCTTAATATACAAATGGATTAAAAGGCATACAAAATAGGCCCTACTCTGAGTAGGCCGCACATATGGGCTTATGTATTTACTAAGCCAAGTAAATTATGTTGGATTGCTAAAGTTTGGACAAAGTGAACATATACCAACATAATTCTGCCAAAATAATTCTGCAATTGTAGAGTTAAAATATTTTCGCAATTCATCCACTTCAAAGATAAATGTACTCATGGATGAAATGCGAGGGGGCAATTTGTAGACGAGTAAAATTCAATTACGAATTAAATCGCGACACGTGGAAATTACGGGTTAAATATTAATTAAATTTATTATTTATTTGTTGGAATAAAATTAATTCCTAAAAAATAAATATATAATTAATTATTATTTCCTCTAATTAATTTGGGTCTCCAAAGCCCAATAAATCAAGTTAAAATTCAAGACGGGCCTCTAAAGTCCGGTAAATTAATACGGGTCTCTAAAGCTCGATAAGTAAAGACGGATCTCTAAAATCCAGAAAATCCAAACAGACCTCTAAAGTCCAACAAATTAAATTGGGCCCAAGTTTGATAATTTGAGCCCAAAGGACATTCTTAGCCCATCAAGCAAATTCAAAAATTTGAATTAAAAGCCCTAACCACTTGCACAAAAATCTCCAGGCCTACACCTATAAATAGAGGCCTCATTTCATTCATTTCAGAATCAAGAAATCAGAAGCATTCAAGGCTCTAAAATTCTCTGCAGAGATTTTAGAGTGTTCTTCAGCAATTGGAGGAGATTCAAAGGCGTTCTTCGTGAAAAACAACAAGAAGCAGTGTTCGAGTGGAGATCAAGGTGCTAAGCCTCTTCGATTCGGCGTTTCTTCAAGGCGTTCTTCGTGAAAAACAGCAAGAAGCAGTGTTCGAGTGGAGATCAAGGTGCTAAGCCTCTTCGATTCGGCGTTTCTTCAAAGTTCTTCGTGGATCTTCAACGGAAAAGTCCCAATAAGTCCCTAAATTTAACGTTTAATCCAAAAATACGGTGCTAAGCCTTTGGATTAACGTTATAAAAGCCCCAAGTACAAAATCGGAAAGGATTCGGCTGCGGATCCAGCTCCAAAAGCTCAAGAAATCCAAGTGAAGTCCAAGAAGAGAGAATCAGAGGAACAAGAAATCCAAGTGAAGTCCAAGAAGAGAGAATCAGAGGAACAAATTAGAGATTGTAACCCGCAATATTCATCGGTTTAATCCGAAATTAAATAAAATTGTTCGCATTTTCGCATTTTTATATTTAATTCATGAATTTGTGTTTACAAAAGGGACAAGCAACTCGAATGTGGGGGAATGCATCTCCACACATGGATACATTCGAATGTGGGGGAAAGAGGTCTCCGTCGACATATTCGAATGTAAGGGGATTAACGAAGGTTGAAGTACCTAAGCCAAAACAAGTAAAAATAGGACAAAAAACGGTCGATTGCATCTTCATTGGGTATGCACATAATAGTAGTGCATATCGATTCCTGGTGCACAAATCAAACGTTCCGGAGATGAACGTAGGAATGACTATCGAGTCAAGAAATGTTGTGTTCTTCGAGAACATATTCCCTAAGAATCAAAGGGAAGAAGTAAATTCACATAAGAGAACTTATGAAACTGCAATTGGTTCACCAGAGGTTAATGCGGAACCTAAGGTTGATGAAGAACCAAGACGCAGTAAAAGGGCCAGAAAGGAAAAGTCCTTTGGGCCAGATTTTCTATCATACATGATGGAAAATGAACCTCGGACAGTTCAAGAGGCACTGTCTAGGCCAGATGCTCCTCTCTGGAAAGAGGTCTCCGTCGACATATTCGAATGTAAGAGGGCTAGCAAAGGTGTGACCCTAAAACTAAATATGGAAAAACCTAAAACGGTTGAATTCTGTGGAATGTTTTCCACAAGCTGTATGAATTTGTTCATCTTGAAAAATCACATTCGAGTAAAGTCACCACACAAGGAGATAAAATCATGTGAACTATGAAAAAGGATAAAGTGATTCCATGATTATCTCGAAGTGTGGGGGTGACTAATAAAGATTAAAGCATGTGGTAGTGCTCATCGATTTTAATGAACAAATTGAAATTCCCGATGTGGAATTTTATGTAAAAAATATCTAGTTGTGAAAACTGGATATTAGGACACAAATTTTGAGCCCATCATTGGAAATGTGGGGGAGCAGTGTCATGGAAATCATCTAAGAAAACTTGCATAGCTCGTTCCACAATGAAATCAGAGTTCATTGCATTGGACAAGGCTAGTGAAGAAGCAGAATGGCTTCGAAACTTCTTAGAGGATATTCACGGTTGGAACAAACCAGTGCCTCCAGTGATGATATACTGTGATAGCATGTCGGCTATTGGGAGGACACAAAGTAATATGTATAACGGTAAATCTCAACACATTCGTCGGAGACACAACACCGTTAGACATTTGATCTCAAGTGGAGTAATCTCCATTGACTATGTGAAGTCAAAAGAAAATATTGCGGATCCGCTTACAAAAGGCATTAATCGAGATCAAATGTATAGTGCGGTAAGGGGAATGGGGTTAAAACCCACACATTAAAGGGTGTTCATAGCGGTAACTCGTCCATGCTGACTGGAGGATCCCAAGAACTTGGTTCAACGAGACAACTAAGTTATGAAGCACTTAGATGTGCACTTGAGAAAACTAAAGAAACCCATTCTCGATTCCCTTCAAGTGCAACTCTACACCTTCTGGTGCAGAAAAACCTGCTGACGTGTGGTGAGGTTAAGCTTAACAGCTTTTAATGATTCCTATATCCCAAGGGTGGAGTATTGCAGGGTACTCTTGGTAGGAGATCACCTATATAAGTGTGAAGTGGGGCCGCTTCAAATGAAAACACACTTATGAATCCAAGATATGGTCCAGGGCCAAATGGACACAACGTGAGAACCAAAGGGTATCAGAGTCGTTGCTGTGTATATGTCATTGTCTTGGTTTACACAAAACGCCGACCAGTTCAAGACATCGTGTTCACTGAGTGGCAAGTAAATCCGATGACATTTTACTAGGGAAGGTTCAAAGCCTGAAGCTACCTATCCCGATGCAGTAACGGTTCGTCGGAACTTTTATAGGGACTCGCATGCATTAATTTCATTCATGTGGGGGATTGTTGGAAAATGTTGGTTTTGACCACATTTTATAAAATATTAAGTGACAATTTTATAATCCGTTTTGCGTAAATGGATTTAGTTGATTTGATTTCTCAAAACCAAATTTTGGGTGAATGAGAAATTAATATTAAAGTTGGTCATTTAATGAGTAAATAAATATATTGTTGAATGTATTTATTATTATAATGGTAATAGTGATGGATTGTGACTTGACATGAAATGTCATGTCTTTTGGTGGAATGATTTTAATTATTCCAAAGGTTGTGTCTTTTAGAATTATTGTGTTAATTTAAAAGACATACCTTTTGGTGAATAGTTGATTATTTTAAAGGTTGTGTCTTTTAGAATTATTGTGTTAATTTAAAAGACATACCTTTTGTGAATAGTTGCTTATTTCTAAAGGTTGCAACTTTTGGAAAAATAAGTTTATTGTGAAGAGTCACACCTATTACCTAAAGACTCTTGGAAGTCTATAAATAGATCCCCACATTTGCATTCCAAAAAGACTCAAGCCAAAAAAATTTCTTACATTCTTATCCTCCAAAGCATTCTAGCATTCTAAGTCCTTGCATTAGAGTTTTATCGGAAGTTCCGGATATCCATTTTGCGATTCGTCGATAGCTTCTGATTTGTAGTGCAACAGTCGTGAAGTTTTAAGTCGTTGTATCTTGGGGACGGTTGCCAGTGATCCGTATTGCACCTGTGTACGGGGCAATAACGTCTTACGGAGATAGAGTCAAACTCTAGCCTCGACTTTCGTGTTTAAGTCCGTGTCAGCATTTAATCTTCGTCTACACATACACCTCATTTCTAACAATATCAAATTAATCATGTTTTTTTTAAGAAAGCTGCAATTACAATTCATTAACACCCTATTCACACATATATGAACAACATTAATATTCTACTCCCTCCGTCCACCAAAAGTGTGCTCACTTGTTTTTTTAGGTCCACAAAAAATACGTTTATTCTATTTAAATAGTTCAATTTTGAATATTTTTTTTACTTTAATAACAAGATCGAGTATCTACCAAATATATTTTTTACTCGTTATCCCAAATATATTCTTTATAAATAAAATATGATTTTTTAAAAAACATGTATAAAAAAAAGTGAGCACACTTTTGGTGGACAGAGGGAGTATTATTTACATGCCAGACGATATAATTTCTAAATTATCACAATATATATCCAATACATTGATCCCTAGCTTTGATTGCTCATACAAAGCAGTACTATCTACTATAATAATACACAAGACATCTCTGCATGTTATATGAAACCAAAACTAATCTGAAAGCAAGAACTCTTTCCGATTTTCCTGCTTGAGTCGATGATGATGGTTTGAGCTGAATGCAGTAGGAGACATGCAAAGCGAGTGCCTTATAAAAATATTACGACTGTGAGTGTGTTTATGAAGGCCATGGATACGGTAAACTTTTCATAAGAAAACTTTGAAGATTATATGCAGCTTTTTGAAAGGTGGTCATCTCTGCAGTTAGCTTTGTCGAAAACAAGTCCGTTGAAGGAGATTGCACAATTAGCTTTGCAATCTCATCATTACCCCATCCTACCAAATTAAGCAGATGAGAGAATATATGAGATCAATTATTCATGACAGCATCAGAAAATCAAATCCATGACAAATCCTCCAATTCCAAATCGTAATGTAAAATAAATTATAGGCTCATCTGAATACATAGTCCTTTTAAATCACTTGTTCAAAAGCATGAGCAATTGAAAATTAACACCTAAGAACACAACAGGCCGAGAGAAAATCAGTTTGAATGCATAAACTTCACCAAATATATAAACTCACTTTGATATATCATGTACGAGATCATCTCAAAAAAAAAAAACAATAAAGAATATACACAAGAATCAAAAGCTTACTGATCTGGTATGGACAAAGATTTGAATTCAAACATCTCTAGTCTGCGGAATTGTCAGAACGGCGCCTGCTTGAGAATGGTACTTCCCGGTAAGGATGGCCCCTTCAATGTAGATTTTTGCTAGGAATCGTGCTCCAACTCAAATAAGGTAGACACCCCGTCTAGCTCAGAATATTTGGATTGAACCTTACGATTACTGAGGAGGACACATGGGATGTGAGATATTAGTGAAGGCTTCATCTCCAATTCTCTCTCTAACCGAGGACATTCAGTAATGGACAGGTACTGAAGCTTCTTTAACTCTATGAAATCTCTACCACTTATGAATTTATCACTACCTCCAATTATCAACTTGGTGAGCCAGCAGTATTCATGAATTGGTTCCACGTAATGTAATTCAGGACAACCATCAACAACCAGTTCGGTCAGCGTAGTAGATTCTTGTCTAAAGTAAATCTTCTCTAAATTTGGACAGTCAACAACATGCAGCTTCTGAATGGAATTTATAGATATCAACTCTATATCTCTGACTTGAGGACAGTGAGCAATGCCCAAATGTTCAAGCTCAGTGAAATTCGACATCGTGAAATATGAATAAACAGAGTACTGAGTAATGTTGAAGAGGATGAATTTCTTTAGTGAATGCCGCACCGTTGTATCCTCTAAAAAAATTCCCAATTCCATATTCTTGATAAGAAGGGAAGAAGGTGTACCAAATCTGGTCTGTTTCCAGAATGAAAGAAGGCGATGGTTGCTATTACAAATTATCAAGTCAAGTAGATTTCTAAAAGTTGGAATTTCTAGAAGCTGAGGACAGCCTTCAATTGTCAGAGTTTTCAGGCTGCGACAAACCTCACCAAACTCCATAGCAACTGACCATACAACCAAATTGGGCATATCATAAAGACCAAGTTGTTCTAGGGATGGAAAGGCTCCAGTAACCCCATCTCCATAGAATTCTCTACCAATATATTCAATGTTGGTCATCCCTTTCAGCTGGAGCTCCTTTAGAAGTGGCAGTTTCCCCAGTGATGGCAACCTCCTGCATCCGCAATCAGTAATCGAAATCTTTATTAGACTGCTCATGGAGGAGATCCACCCAGGAAATCTAGTGCCCATGTAGCCTGTTATATCCACAACTTTGAGTTGTCGATTTGGCTTTAAAAGCTCCAATACCTCAAAACAATCAACAGCGTCTTTACTCCACCCCAATCCCAAATGGTGAAATTTTTTCTGATTTAGATTGGCATCGCGGGCTTCACTGATTTCCATTACATTCTCAAGATTTCTGATTTCCAATCTTCCCCTAAGTTGGTTCAACGGCCCAAGCTCCCCTAACCGAGCACTATCATGATCCTTTCCCAAAACAAAGAGCGGCATTGAAGTGAGAGATACAAGTAAGCCAATTCCAGATGGCAAGTAAGACAAGGATTCGCACTGGAACAATTCTAAATGACTCATGTATGTCATATTACGAATTGCCTTGGGTAAAACTTTGAAATGGTAGCACCATGATAGATCCAGAGTTTGCAGCCGTGGGAGGCCCGCGATGGAATCCGGTAGTGTTTCAATGAGTGTGTAAGAGAGGTTAAGGTACTTAAGTTCTCTTAGTGCACATACATCTTCAGAAAGATTCCGAATGCCACTGCAACTCAAATCAAGTGATTGCAATTCCTGGAAAGCAAGAAAAGTGTAATCCAAACTGATGACACCAGAATGTAGGGTAGACGACAAAATTAGAGTTGTCACATCTTCTGGGACTTGTGAATGCAGGGAAGTCAGATGAGCATCTTCACTTATGGAGCCAATCACTCCCACCTTCTCCTTCCAAACAATGGCAGCAACATCCTGCATGATCGTATGGATCAAGCCAGGCATCCGGAAGTCAGTGATATCACCATATCCATTTCTTGATATATCTGTGAAGAAGGACCTAGAGAGCAACTGGTGGAAGTAAGAATCACCAATATCTTTCTGATTTTTTTTACGAGATGTCTTCACGAGTCCATGAGCAACCCACATATTAATGATCTTCTCTCTGTCCAGTGCATAGCCTTGAGGAAAATTGGCATAGAAGGCTAAGCACTGCCTTAATTGGGGAGGAAGGGCCCAGACACACAGCAAAATGGCAACTGATGCATCAGAGTTGGGTAGAGAATAAATGACTGCTGAAAAATGCACCTTAGAAAGTAGATGTCTTAGGTTGTCATCATACATCATCATGCTTCCAACAAGTTTTAACAACAGGGGAATGTACCCGCAGAGAGCATCAAGATTTTTAACCATATCCTCCTCAAAATCTGAGGAAACCAGCAAAACCTGTCGACAAAGAGACAAACGGGCATATTGAGACAGTGGTTTTAACTCAAATGGCTGCTCATTGGATACAAGATTTGCAACACGTTGGGAAGGGGTTGTTAACAACACCACAGATCCCAGATCAACGAAATCAAACCAGAGCTTTTTCATGTGATGCCAGACATCGTTGGTCATTGATCCAACCCCATCAAATACAATTAGGCATCTCCGCCCCTGTAAAGTATCTCGAACCATTTCATCCAGCTCATTCAGACCATCTATCGAGCACGACATGTGCATCGTTGACTTGAGTATTTTTTGAGCAGCATGATGCAGCGTGAAGTCGTGGCCATCCGCTTTCACCCATACTCGGATTTCAAAATGCTTCAGCACCAATTCGTCCTCGTAAATAAGTCGAGCAAGCGTTGTCTTGCCAATTCCAGAGGGGCCAAGAATTGGAATTGCAGAAAGCTGAATCTCTTCCTCATTCGGGTTACAACATCTGAGCAACAGCTCTGTCATCTCCTGCTCCCTCCCCAACACTCTCTCTATGTCAACTTCAGGATCGGGATGTGCAGTATTGCATAGGCCTGCCTTGTTGATAATCTTTCGCAGCACATTGTCTGCCCTTAACCTCGAACGGACGGCTGCCCACAGCGAAGCAGAGTCATGTGGGCCTCCCTCCTTGAAAATCTTTCGCAGCAAATTCTGGTAATCAGTTTCCGATATCTCCCGACGACGGGTGGCTTCTGAAATGTCCCGCACCAATTCCACGAATGAAGTTTCCAAACTCTCCATCTCTTGCCTCCTACCTTTCTCCGTGTAAAAAATTTGAGGAAAGAAAAGGGGCTTCAGTTTCTGTCTTTTTCCGATATTCAAAATCCCAAATAAAAGTCAACACTTGAGAACCAAATAAGATGCTTACGGAGTAATATTCTATACTTTTTCCGAATGACAGGTATCATCCGTAGACTCCGTCTAAGTCAACCGCTTAAAACTTATTCATCTGGAACATTATGGGTATGTTTGTTTTGGGATTATGTAGGATGGGGGAAATCCTGGATGGAGAAATCTTGGATGGGGAAATCCTGATGAATAGTAATTGTGTGTGTTTGTTTTGGGATTTTGAGTAGGATGATATGTAACTTTATGTCAAATCAAATTGTGTAAGAGTGGTTGGATAGGATGTAATAGTAGGATGTTATAGTAGGATGTATAGGTATTTTTAGGGATGAGTGTAGTTGGATAGGGAAATCCGGATGTGAAATCCCGAAGTAGAACAAGGACGTGGGACGTTACGTCCCACGTCCGGACGGGTGAGTCCCAAAACAAACATGCCCTATAAGTTTTCCCTGATTAAGAAATACGATAAAGGGAGGGGCAATCAACACCCCGTAATTATTTCCACTTCAAAAAAATTTAGATAAAAATAGAACTAATTTAATTTACTATAATGTCCTTTTAAATCTTTTAATAAATGTTACATACCGCTAATAATTTTAAACACAATCCATGTTATACACACTCCATTCTTAAATTCTACCCTCCATTTAACCCTCATTCATCAATTTTTACTTTTACATCAAAAATTCATTTTTCTTAAAACCCTTCTCCATGCATAAACCCTATCACCATAAACCTTCATATGATCATATAATCACAATAAACATGGTTATGGAAGAAGAAAACGTGATGGAGGAAATTAATGTAAGTATATTTAATGTTTTTTACACTTTTTTCATACCCTTTTTACACTTTACACGGACGGAATCGTGGCCGAACAAATCACTGTATGTACGGTCAAACACCCCTGAATGTGTACGACCATAACCGGCCGAACACCCCTGAATGTGTACATTCTGGCCGAACATATTCATAGTTGTACATTAGATACTGGCCGAACGCTTCCATGTTTGTACATGAAGTTGTGGCCGTACAGTCTGCAATTGTTTACTGTGTTTTAATATTTTAATTTGTTGTTGGTACAAGAACCAAACGAAAATGAAATGGTGGCAGACTATGGGTGATGCGGCCTAAAAATGTCACCCAATGAGGAGTCGACACGTGTATGAATGATAAATTTGAGAAGAGTGGATAGAATCATTTAGGGTTCTCTGGATAAAGAATCCTCTCCAGAGAGCTCTCGGGAGGGAGCTTCGTCTGGAGATGAATATCAGAATCAAACAGTTTTAGTTAAGATCGTGGGTCGTAAATACCGGACGATCCCGCCATTTTCGCTCTGGCCTCGATAAAGAGAAGACCTTGTCCTCCTTTATTTCAGGAGAATAAGTCCACAAGGATAAGAAGCTGCCGAGTCTTCAGGAAGTGGAGAGGAAGGAAGACTGTATCTCTTCGGTAAGGCCGAGTCTTGTGGGCAGTTCCGAGATAAGAGGAAGGCTTGATTTCCTCTCCAGAAGGTCTCTCTATAAATAGGTAATTCCAGAGATATTTCCAGGTTAGACAATTACACCTTAAAAATCTATTATACTGAATACGAATATCTGTTCTTACGATTCCTTGAGTTGATTTGATATATCAAGGATCTTGAGATCCTTGGAGATTTGATAAAGCCCTATACTCACTTAGGCATCGGAGTGTCCACACCGGACTCCCCTCCGGTGTGTTCTGTGCAGGTTATTCGAGGATTCCAAGAAGAGATAAGCTATTCGGGACGATTATACGCGTTCACAAAGAAGGACATCCATTTCGGAGGATACCTAATCCTCTCGTGCAAATTTTGGCACATCAACTGGCGCCGTCTGTGGGAAAGAATTGAAAGATTTTCTCACGAGTTTCTACCTATCCAAGCAAATGGGTGGCGGAAATAAAACCTCCGTTTCTGGGAAGAAGAATCTTCCAGGAGAAAATTCCCCTTTACCAACTGATCCTCCGTTAAGGGGAGGCCGGGGAAAAGATCCGGTCCATGCACCTTCTGGATCGAATCCACCATTAACATCTACTCCAGGCTTAGATGACGAAAATCCTCTCCCGCCGGTCGGAGAGGGAATAACAGGGAATCTGGAGGCCCCTGAATCCCAAACCGCGGATCCTCAGCAAAAAGACACTATAGACTCAGGTCCGCTCCTGATCTCTCCCGATCAACTGAACGCCCTCATCAAACAAGCTGTAGAAAAGGCCTTTGCTGACCAAAGAGACCGGATTCCTAGAGCTGCACCAGGGAACCTGGAGACGCCTGTCCCCAGGCCCCAAGACGAAGCACCGGGAGCCTCCCAAGTGTTGTCCAAGGACATGGAGATGCGGGCAGAGGGAGATGATAAGGTGACCTCACGAGCGGAGAGAAGCACCCCTCTTCGGAACACAAGAAGAAATGCAGATCTGGCACCCCGAGGTACAGAGCCCCCTGAGACAGAAGAAAGTACGGATGATACCTACGGAGGGCCTGTCAGCGACCAACTATTGGCCTTACAGAAAGAGATGAGAGATATGAAGAAGCAGATGAGCAACCGAACCAGTAGATCTGCTCATGCTTCTGGATGCCAGTTCTCCCCTAACATATTACAGGATGAACTACCATTCAATTTCAAGCCCCTTAATTTTGAATACGATGGTACGGCAGACCCATACGAGCATCTAGTGAGGTTCGAGAATGCAGCACTGCTGCATCGCTATGGAGAGGGAATAAAGTGTAGAGTGTTCCTAACTACTCTAGCAAAAGCCGCACAACAATGGTTCACCCAGTTGGAACCTAACACCATTCGATCCTGGGAAGAATTCAGTGAGCTCTTCCTTCATCAATTTGCCAGTGCCCGGAGACAGCCGAGGGCCACTTTGACCCTCTTTAATTTGAGACAAGGAGAAGGTGAGAGTTTAAGAGCCTTCCTTCGGAGGTTCAATCAAGCAGCTCTGGAGGTCCCTACCGCCTCTCCAGAGGTGAAAATCAACGCTCTGACGAACGGATTGCGTGATGGAGACTTTTTCTCCTCTCTAGCTAAGAAGCCGGTTAAGAACTTTGACGAACTGCTGCACATGGCCGAAAAGTACCTCACTCTGGAGGAGGTCCGGAAAGCGAAGAGGCTGGAGGTTAGGCCACAAGATCGAGAGAGGAGACGGGAAAGAGAAGGCCCCTCCAGGCGGTTCAGTCCAGAAGTCCCCCGGACCTCTGGAGTGGTTAGAGATAGCAACCCCTCCGGAGGTCCCCGATCCGGCCCTCGGGGGAGGTTCGAGAAATACACACCCTTAAGAATTGAACCCGCTGAAGTGCTGGAGGTAGCGGGAGACCATCCAGATTTGAAGTTCCCATATTCCAGGAGTCGAGGACCTCAGAAGCCTAAATCCGATCGATTCTGTCGATTCCACAACGAATATGGGCATGATACGAATCAGTGTTACCATCTGAAAGATGAGATTGAGAGGATGATCCAGGCGGGTCATCTAAAGGAATTTATATTTAGAGATAGGCAAGGCCCACGGGGGCAGAAACGAAAAGAACCTGAAAGAAAACCAGAGGAGAAGGAAACTAGAACTAGAGAGGCGATAGAGGATATACCCCCTCCACCGCCAAAGAGAGGAATAATTCATATGATTGTGGGGGGACCAGCAGATGGAGATTCCTTCCGAAAAAGAAAGCAGAATGTCCGAGCTCTAAAAGCGGAACAAGGAAGCCAATTAAGAGAAGTGGGACGCATGACAGAGACGCCCAATATCCGGTTTGGGCCGGAGGATGTTAAAGGAGTCAAAGAAGATCATAATGATGCTCTGGTGATCACTACTGACATAGCTGGATTCGATGTTGCCCGAATCTTCGTAGACACGGGGAGTTCGGCTGACATTATGTTTTTCGAATGCTTCAAGAGGATGGAGTTGAGTGTAAAGCTGCGTCCTGTGGATACCTCCCTGTATGGCTTCTCCGGAGGTGCCATCCAACCCTTGGGATCAGTAATGCTACAAGTAGGGTTGGGAGATGCTCCAGCCCGGAAAGTCCATTTGATAGAGTTCCTTATCGTGGACATCCCTTCATCATACAATGTCGTAATGGGACGACCCAGCCTGAACCTCTTTCAGGCAATCATTTCCACATTTCATATGAAAATGAAATTCCCTACCGCCGCCGGAGTAGGAGAAGTGAGAGGAGACCAATATCAAGCACGGAAGTGCTATGCAGAGTCTGTGAAGATGGCGGACAGAGCCCTGACTAAGGGCCTGGAGCGGACAAGAGGAGATGACCCTGAGGTCAAAAGGAAGAAAGTTGAAGAAGCAATACCTGAACAGGTGAATGTTAAAACAGACGAAGAGCTAATGAGCGTGGAGCTCTTCCCAGAGAAACCTGGCTTCACTACTAAGATAGGCACCCAACTGGGACCTGAACTCACAGAAAAGGTAATACTTACATTACGTCGAAATTCCGATATATTTGCATTTTCTCCAGCTGACATGACAGGAATCCCTCCGGAGATAGCAATACATTGCCTTAATGTTGATCCGAAGGCAAGACCTGTGAAGCAGAAACTACGAAATTTCGGGATTGAAAAGAATAATATTGTGAGAGAGGAAGTCGAGAAGCTATTGAAGGCAGGGCATGTGGTAAAAGTCCAATTTCCAGAATGGCTCTCTAATGCCGTGCTAGTACCTAAGGGGGGAGGAAAATGGAGAATGTGCATCGACTTCAGAGACCTCAACAAAGCATGCCCTAAAGACCACTATCCACTACCAAGGATAGACCAGCTAGTAGATGCAACCTCAGGCTTCGAGTTGTTGAGCATGATGGATGCATACCAAGGGTACCACCAGATCCAACTGAACCCTGCAGATGTCCCTAAAGTGTGCTTTATAGCAGCCTGCGGAACGTTTGGATACGTTCGGATGCCATTTGGGCTAATCAATGCTGGAGCGACATACCAAAGGATGGTCGATGCTGTCTTCCGAAGGCAGCTCGGGAGAAATATGGAGATATATGTAGATGATATGTTGGCCAAAAGCATAAAGGCAGATCAGCATGTAGAGGATCTGGAAGAAATTTTCCAAGTAATCAGAGAGAACGGCATCAAGTTGAACCCAGCCAAGTGTTCTTTTGGAGTAAAATCAGGGAAGTTCCTCGGATACATGGTCACTCAGAGGGGCATAGAGGTGAATCCAGCTAAGGTGAAGGCTGTACTGGACATGCAGCCACCAAGAAACATAAAGGAACTTCAGACGCTCAACGGGAGGATTACAACATTGAGCAGATTCATAGCTAGATCTGCTGAGAAGAGTCATCCCTTCTTCAGAATTCTCAAGAAAGGAACCAAATTTGAATGGAATGAAGCGTGCCAAAAGGCCTTTGAAGATTTGAAATATCATTTATCCCAGTTGCCGAAGCTAACAAAGCCTTCTCCGGGAGATACCCTCATCCTGTATCTCTCCGTAGGAGAATTCTCACTGAGCACTGCCTTAGTCAAAGAAGAGGGAGCTCTGCAGCACCCTATTTATTATGTCAGTAAGGTCATTCAAGGGGCCGAAAATCGATATTCAGAAATCGAGAAGGCTGCTCTGGCCGTGGTAGTTACAGCGCGAAGGCTGCGCCCATATTTCCTTTCTTATAAAATACTGGTCCGCACTAATTACTTGCTGAAACAGGTCATAGGGCGAGCAGACCTTTCTGGAAGGATGGTGAAGTGGGCAATCGAGCTCCAAGAATATGACGTGGATTTCGAGCCGCGGAAGGCTATAAAAGCCCAAGCTTTGTCAGATTTCATCCAAGAATCGACCAAGCCGGAAGAAGTCGAAGGATGGAAAGTGTATGTAGATGGCTCAGTAACCCTGAGCGGATGCGGAGCAGGGATTGTGCTAGCAGGCCCGCGAGGAGTGGACCTGCAATTTGCGGTGAGGTTTCAATTCATGACCTAAAATAATGGAGCAGAGTACGAAGCTTTGATCAGAGGAATGGAGATGGCATTAGAATTGGGAGCTCCAAAGGTAACTCTATACTCAGACTCCCAATTAGTTGTTCAACAGGTGAATGGTGAATACGTAGCCAAAGATAGCAGAATGGCTGCTTATTTGGAACGAGCCAAAAAAGTGATGGGCAAATTCCAAGAGTGCGAGGTAGTTCAGATACCTCGAGAGAAGAACACACAAGCGGACAGCCTCTCCAAGCTTGCTAGCTCCGCAGAGTTTGATGGAAAAGGAACAGTAACCCTAGTAGTGGCAGAAAGAGAGACTCTGGAGAACCCCATTGGTTCTATTGAAGAGGAAGACGATTGGAGAAGAGATATATGGATAGAACTCACCAAGGGAGCAGACGCTCCTACCACTAGAGAGACCCGAGCCCTTCGGATCAAATATTGTCTTATTGGAGGACATTTGTACAAAAAATCATTCACACACCCATATCTGAGGTGCATATCGATTCGAGAGGCTATGTACACACTCAAAGAAATCCACGAAGGGGATGCAGCTAGTCATGAAGGATACAAAGCAGTAGTGAAGAAAGTTTTAAGGGCTGGATTATATTGGCCCTCCATGACAAGAGACGCTAAGGAGTTCGTGAGAAAATGTGTCAAATGTCAGAAAAATGGCCCATTAATAAGAACCCCTGCGGAGGAGATGGGAGCGATGCATTCTCCCTGTCCATTCGCTAAATGGGGAATCGACCTGGTAGGACCCTTCCCTCCAGCCTCCGGAGGAAGAAAATTCCTGATAGTAGCAGTGGATTATTTTAGCAAATGGGTGGAAGCTGCTCCCCTAGCTACGATAGATGAGGAGAATGTGATTAAATTCCTAAGAAAGCAGATTTGTTGCAGATTCGGAGTACCTAGAATATTGGTCTCCGATAACGGAACCCAATTTAACGGAGAAAATGTGCGAGGATGGTGTGCAAGACTGAACATAATGCAGAGATTTACCTCTGTAGCTCACCCTCAAGCCAACGGACAAGTAGAGGTCACGAATCGAACGATAGTGGACGGTATCCGAACAAGACTAACGAAGATAGGAGGAGGATGGGTAAACGAGCTAGATAATGTATTGTGGTCATACAGAACCAGTCCGAAGACAGCAACTGGAGAGTCCCCGTTTCAGCTAGTCTACGGAGCTGCGGCGGTGATACCTCCAGAGGCAGTATTGCGATCACACCGAATCGCCCAATTTGATGAATATCAGAATGAAAGATTGATGAGAGAGGCTCTAGATTTGATGGAAGAAGAAAGAGAGATGGTCAGAGTGCGGGCTGAAAGATATAAAAGCCGAATTAAAGCCGCATACGACCGAAAGGTGATCCCGAGGTCCTTCAGAGAAGGCGATCTAGTACTAAGGAGAGCTGATGCCCTAAAGAACACAGGAAAGTTAGAGCCCAACTGGGAGGGGCCTTATAGAATCACACAGGTACTGAAAGGAGGAGCATACAGACTGCAGAGTATGGAAGGGGTCGACATAGCCAGACCCTGGAACGTTTGCCATTTGAAGAGATTCTTTATTTGAAGAAAGTGTAAGGTCTTGAGACCATTTATGACTTTTATTTCGTGATTTTTTGCATGGATTCATATTTTGCTTGATGTATTTTTGCGGCTTCACCGGAGCTCTTTTTCCCTCCCTACGGCTTTCCCCTTTGGGGTTTTTCCGTATGGAGGTTTTTAATGAGACCGGCGTAGGTTATCTATGGCCTATGTTGAAAATTGACAATAAATCAATGAAGTCTTATCCCCTTTTGAAGGAAAAACTATTCAGAATTATTATATCCTGCTTATCTTTTTCGTATTTGAATATGCGATGTATAAATACAACAATAAAGAGAGTGAGAAACACTCAGAGGCCTAGAGGCCGAGGTGCTCCAGAGAGCCCTCATCTTACTTGAGACCCAAGTGGGTTACTGAAATGAGAAGATTTTATGAATTAAAATCTTTTAAGAAAAAGAGTGAGAAACACTCAGATGCCTAGAGGCCGAGGTGCTCCAGAGAGCCCTCATCTTACTTGAGACCCAAGTGGGTTACTGAAATGAGAAGATTTTATGAACTAAAATCTTTTAAGAAAAAGAGTGAGAAACACTCAGAGGCCTAGAGGCCGAGGTGCTCCAGAGAGCCCTCATCTTACTTGAGACCCAAGTGGGTTACTGAAATGAGAAGATTTTATGAATTAAAATCTTTTAAGAAAAAGAGTGAGAAACACTCAGAGGCCTAGAGGTCGAGGTGCTCCAGAGAGCCCTCATCTTACTTGAGACCCAAGTGGGTTACTGAAATGAGAAGATTTTATGAATTAAAATCTTTTAAGAAAAAGAGCGAGAAACACTCAGAGGCCTAGAGGCCGAGGTGCTCCAGAGAGCCCTCATCTTACTTGAGACCCAAGTGGGTTACTGAAATGAGAAGATTTTATGAATTAAAATCTTTTAAGAAAAAGAGTGAGAAACACTCAGAGGCCTAGAAGCCGAAATGCTCCAGAGAGCCCTCACCATACCTGAGAATTACAAAGACTAGATAAGGAAGAAAACAGGTTTTATGATTCAGGAGGCAAGAGAAGAGGGAAGATGATACCCCACAACCAAGTCACCTGAAACCCAAACACTATGCAGCCGAGAAATAACTCCAAAATAGCCTACAAGACCAACAAAAAGAGGGGGAAGAGAATACACCTCCAACACATTCCTTGCTGATCCTGTAAGCTATTCATGCAAGAAAGAAAGAGACAACAAAACATGCAACATCAAACTAACAGGATTACTACAAAAGCCCCCACATATCCAGGAGTGTGGGGTCCCCTACAGAGTATGAAGAGCAAATGTTATGAGCAGAAAATAAAGAGTGTAGCAGAACAACAGAAAAGTAAATTGTAGCAGAACAACAGAAAAGTAAATTGTTTATGGTGATCAGGAATATGAAAATTTAAACTGCTTGTTCAGCAGTAGTTCCATCGGCAACAGCCACCTCAACCTCAGTTCCTCCAGCTCCTCCAGCAGCATCCTCCTCCCCAGCAACATGATCGCTAGATCCTCCACTTTCCTCCGGATCCTTCATACTCCCCATAGCATCAGCAGGGCCGGTCCCTCCATCCACCTCTGTTACCACTTGTGGAGCAGAAGCATAAGGATAAATAAGCGGCTCCAGAGGCTTCAGCTCAGCCATACCCATCTTGGCAGCCTGTAGCTTAGCAATAGCTTGGCCCATCCCGGGTAGCCACCAAGGACTGTCCGGACTCTCCTGAGGATCCCCTAGGAACTTTGGAGGAGCAGCGAGTCGATCTAGATGAAACTCACGAGAATAAGTCCCATCGAATCCCGGGGCTGAATGCTCGGCGACGGCATTACTGAAGCCATGATCGATAAAATGAGGAATATGCGGCCCCATGGCACAAAGGAAGCTCGAGCTCTTCAGGAAACTAGACAACCATTGAGTATGAAGAGTTTCTAAGAACTCTTGGCCCAAGGGAGAGGTGAATAGGGACTCAATGCAAGCTCGCACCCCAACATCCGGCAGCTCCTGTTCCATCCGCTTTGCCTCCTGCTCCATCCTTTCCACCTCATGCACCAGACGCTTGATCCTGATGACATCCTGCTGGCTTTGGATCCGTAAGAAAGACAACTCCTCGGATAAAGCCTGTGCTCGCTTATGAGCCTCCTCCTTTTCCCTAGTCATATCCTTGAGGGACAGTTGAAAGGAGGACACCTCAGCGCGGAGAAGCTCAAGTTCAGCCACCAGTTCGACACCTCGGTCGAGTATCTTGGCATAAGTAACACCAAACTACAAAGAAAAGAAATATGATGTTGGAGAAGTAAAGAAAATAAAGATTGTGAAGACAAGAAAGAATAGAAGATACCTCTGCGAAGAGATGAGCACCATGGAGCAGTTGGTCCTCAGGAGGGGAGGAATCAGATGTAGCAGTAGCATAGGAAGGAACGAGACATCGGTCAATGAGACGGTGGAGAAGTTCATAGGGAGAGGAGCTTTTCTCAAGAGGAATACGGGGCGTTTTTCCCTTCTTTTTCTTAGAGGTCCCACAGTCAGCAACAACGGCGTTGACAGCCGAACGGGTTCTTTTAGCAACTGAACCGGGGACCTGAGTGGAAGAGCTAGGAAGAGGAGGAATTTTTGAGGAACCTTCTGGAGCCGGAGTCTTAGCAGAGCTCTCAAGAGCGGGAGACGGAGGAGCCTTGGGAGGATTTTCTGAAGCAGATAACACGGGAGTCTTTACTATGCTGAGAGCAGGAGCATCCCGGGAGATGTGAGTTAGCCAACTCATCTCTGCAAATAACCAAGAAGACATTCAGAGTGCATGAAAACAATCATATGCAAGAAATAAAAACACAGCAATGAAAGATTCTTTACCGTCTTGGGGATCTAAGGGGAAATCTTGAGAAGAAAAACCAAAGTGGGAGAGGATGCGAGGATTTTTGCAAATATCAACAAGGTCAAAATAGTCGTTCAGACGGATGTGAGCGTTGAGGTTGCTCATGACAGTATGATTGGAAACAGAGTAAGCTTTTAAAGGAGGAGGGATTACGCCGGGATTGTGGAACAACCAATCCCCGTGAGGAAATGGCCAATCAGTGGGACTTGTGACGAAGAAATAGTAATTTCGCCAGGACGAATCTTCTTCATGGAATTTTTTCAAGAATTTGCAAACACGGGACCTCCGTCCACTGACATAGAAAAAACCGTCATTAACCTTGCAGGAATGCTGGCTCAGAAATAGCTCAGCGGTTGGGTCGCCCCCATTCCCTTTCACTAGGATGAAAAAGCCTATCATGGTGCGGATCGCGTTTGGAGTAAATTGGTTGAGAGGAATCTGCATGCGAGTGGATATCGCAGCCAGATAAGGGTGGATCGGAAATCGCAGTCCCGCTCTAAGATGTGCTTCGCAAAAAGTAAGGGTTTGGGGCTGGGATATATCGGGGCGTTCATTTAAACAGGGAGTGCGAAAGGTGTACTTAGAAGGAAAACCATAGGCATGGGCAAGACTAGCTAAATGAGTACGATCGATCTGTGAAGCGAGAGAAATTTTATCCTCTGGACTCCCCACTAGAGAGGGAGTCGCTTCGGAAGAATTCTGGCTAGCAGAGGGACTCGACATCGATTTATAGTGCTAATAAAAGAGAAAGAAAAAGATAGCTGGGTTACCTTGAATAGAAGAATTATGGAATCAAGCGAGACGGCCGGCGATGGCGAGAGCTTGAGAAGAAGAACACCAGGGAATAAAGACGAAGACGATGAAAATTTTCTGGGAGACTGAAGTTTGAAAAGAAAGAGAGGAAAAGGGGGTGGTTGCGTGGAGTAAATGAGGAAAGATAGGGGGAAAAATCGAGAACTTTTCTCGGGAGGTTAACGAGGCAACGAAAAGGGGGCGCGTGTAAGCCCACGCGCGGAAGCCGAAAAGCCTTCCAGGAAAGAAGGCGGGAAAAGTCTTTGGAGGAGATAATATTTTGAAACTTCCTCTCCAAAGCAAAGAAATACACGTCTCTCCAGAAAGACCTCCATACGAAGTTCTAGGAAATTTTTCTACTCTCACAAAAGATGTCTCCCTTTTACGAGAGTAGGGGGGAGTAGATGATGCGGCCTAAAAATGTCACCCAATGAGGAGTCGACACGTGTATGAATGATAAATTTGAGAAGAGTGGATAGAATCATTTAGGGTTCTCTGGATAAAGAATCCTCTCCAGAGAGCTCTCGGGAGGGAGCTTCGTCTGGAGATGAATATCAGAATCAAACAGTTTTAGTTAAGATCATGGGTCGTAAATACCGGACGATCCCGCCATTTTCGCTCTGGCCTCGATAAAGAGAAGACCTTGTCCTCCTTTATTTCAGGAGAATAAGTCCACAAGGATAAGAAGCTGCCGAGTCTTCAGGAAGTGGAGAGGAAGGAAGACTGTATCTCTTCGGTAAGGCCGAGTCTTGTGGGCAGTTCCGAGATAAGAGGAAGGCTTGACTTCCTCTCCAGAAGGTCTCTCTATAAATAGGTAATTCCAGAGATATTTCCAGGTTAGACAATTACACCTTAAAAATCTATTATACTGAATACGAATATCTGTTCTTACGATTCCTTGAGTTGATTTGATATATCAAGGATCTTGAGATCCTTGGAGATTTGATAAAGCCCTATACTGACTTAGGCATCGGAGTGTCCACACCGGACTCCCCTCCGGTGTGTTCTGTGCAGGTTATTCGAGGATTCCAAGAAGAGATAAGCTATTCGGGACGATTATACGCGTTCACAAAGAAGGACATCCATTTCGGAGGATACCTAATCCTCTCGTGCAAATTTTGGCACATCAATGGGTATTTATTTACCACAATGGCTTTGCTTAACTCTAAGCAAGAGTTGATTAATTGGGTTCAAAAAACCGGTCGGTTGAATGACATAGTCATTTTAATTAAAAGGTCTGACAATGCCGAGAAAGGTAGGCGGCCTCGTGTGACGCTTTCTGGTGAAAGAAGTGGTACCTACCGTGATTCTAGAAAGATTGCACCGAATCTGCAATACATACTTGCCTTTCAGAACGATTGCACCAACAAATCCAAGATGCATTTGCATTGCATTACTCGAAGAGAGACAACATTTCATTGCGGTACATATAACTTTTTCACGTTAAATATGTAGTGGTAGTTGTTATCTATAGTAATTCATTCATTTATGCAAGTTAACTTGAAGATAGATCACTCATTGCCTCACATAACACCTCCTTGGGAAGACTGTCGTGATCTATGCGCTCAAACGTGGAAATAAATTTGCAAGAAACAAATATTATTGTGTTACAAACTTATAGGATTTAAACCTGACGCTGATGCATTTCCGAAAGTCATTAATCTTTGTTGATAGAGTATTCAGAATGTAGGAATTATTTTTGAAATGGTGAATATTGGATAAAACTCGTTAATATATGAATTATTTTTGAATTGGTGAATATTGATGAACACTCGTTAATATAGGAATGATTTTTGAGTTGGTGTAAATTTTTGAACACTCGTTAATGTAGGAATTCGATTTGAATTGGTGCATATTGTTGAACACTTGTTAATGTAGAAATTGTTTTTGAGTTTGTGCAAATTTTTGTACAGATTAGCAGTTGTAAGTTCAGAAAAATATGTGTTTGGCCACTTTGGTCGTGCATTTCCTAAAGCGTTCGGCTGATTTGGCCGTACACTCCACAAAGTGTCACTACAAAAAAAGTCTGATTTTAATATCAACAATTTAGAGACGGATATCTAATCTATCTCTAATAGGTACGGTTAGAGACTGATTTTCATTTATTTTTTGTTGCAAATCTCATTTTTTAACAAATCTTTTTCTAATCCGTACCTATTAGAGACAAATTGAATATCCGTCTCTAAATTAATGGTATCAAAATCAGACTTTTTACATGTAAAAATAATCATGAAATGGAGAGAATAGTATTTACTCCGTATTAATCTTCGTGTTCAAAGTTCATCAGTAGAGGACGAATGAAGAATTTTTATATTATTTTAAAAAGTAATGATTTTTTTACTTACAAATGATTTCTTTAAGTGATTTTTATTTTTTTAATCAGACAGAATAGATCCTGCCAAATAAACTTACCAATATAGAAACAGAATAGGCTAGGGTTGGTGGACCGTCTCAACTCTCAATCATGGTTTCTACAACAGCTAAACCAATTAATTAATGAGGGAAGTTATTGTTTAGAACTTTAGCATATTCCTTTTATATCTTAGGGCTAATTTTAAATTTTAATCTTTTTTCTAAAATACAGACAAACAAAATTAAAACATCAAACATTAAAATTACATAATTAAACAAAATTTTAAATTCAGCCCTAGCTCCCTTCACCAATAACTTAATCGAATTATCGCCGCCAATTTCTGTTACAACCGGAAGCACCTTAAAACTATGTCATTTTGCTTTTATCCGACTACAAATCGACTCGATAACCCCAATTTCCGATTCAGAAACCTTTCCATTAACTCTACTAACATAAATCAATATATAAAAAATGCCTCCGGACAAACTATTGTCGGCTTCCAGGGCAGAGATTGGAAATCAGTCACAGACGAAACTATTGGACCTATATTAGTAAATACACTCTTATTCTTATTTATTGTATAGGCCCATCTTAGTTTTCTATGGGCTCTCTTATAAAGCCCATTAGGGTTAGGTTAAACCTAATTATCTCTTGTATAAATATCCATTGTAAATCTACTTCACAACTAATCAAGAAAATATATTTCCCACACTTTTATATTCTCTATATGGTATCATCGAGTCATTTGGCTCACGCCTGATCCAAACCCTAGCCGCCGCCGCTCCCCACTCACGCCGCCGCCGCCGCTACTGTAACCTAGCTGCTGCCTACTGCCTCATAACCAGCCGCCGCCGCCTTCGTTTCTGAAGCGCCGCCGCCGCCATCCGTCTTAAGACGCCCAGCTCTTGCTGCCCCTCTCCTCTCTCCGCTGCTCTACTCAACACAATGGCCGCTTCATCTCAGTCGCCGGCGCCAATCACCTTTAAAGGACTTGCAAATATGTCCTTGAAGCTTACCTCCACCAACTATGGTGCTTGGTCATTCCAGCTTCGCCTTCTTCTCACCGGACACAACCTCTTTGGCTATGTCTTGGGCACACATCCATGCCCACCTCCCACAATCCCAGCTGCTGGCGACACCACCACCACCATTCCAAACCCTGCACACGACTTGTGGGTATGTCAGGACAACCTCATTTTCTCAGCCATGGTTGGATCCATGTCCCCGGAACTTATTCCCTTCGTGGCATCGACTAAAACCTCCTGCGAAGCCTGGTCGATGCTTGAAAGCATGTATGGAAAACCCTCCAGAGGCCGCATTCTTGCCCTCAAAACCAAGTTTCGTTCTCTGACCAAAGGTGCTCGCCCGGTCTCTGACTTCCTTATGGAAATTCGCTCTGTGGTCGACGAACTTGCTCTCCTCGGCATTACCTCTGATGCCGAGGACGTTACCCTTCAAGTCCTAACTGGCCTTGATGAGTCTTACAATGATATAGCAAATGCTATCCAAGCTCGCGAACAGCCCATCTCCTTTGCCGAGCTCTGCGACAAGCTCCTCAGTGCCGAGGTTCAAATTGCCTCGCGACCATCCTCGGCCCTAATACCTGCATCTGCACTTACTGCTAGTAAACCTCTTCATCGCTCCTCGCGACCAGACTCGAGGTCTAAAACTGCTGACACTCGTCCTCGCCAGTTCTCGCAAAGGCCCTATCTTGGCACTTGCCAATATTGCCGAACACCGGGTCACACTGCTCGCACCTGTCCTGAGATTCCGTCTTTACCCTCGTCCACTGCTCCTTCTCCCGGTTCTCGCCGACCACATGGTCAGTACACACCACCCTCTCGTCTCAATCGGACAGCTGCTCGCCCGGCATACTCGGCTCACTCAGCCTCCTCGGCGCATCCTGCCGATCACTGGATTCTTGACTCAGGTGCTTCGCATCACATCACCAACGACCTCGCCAACCTCTCTCTTCACTCACCATTTGATGGGTCTGACAATGTAGAAATTGGTGATGGTAAAGGTTTACACATATCGCACAATGGCTCTATGTGCTTTCCTCAACTTGAGTCTCTCAGTTTTTCAAATGTCTTGGTCGTCCCACACATCTCGAAAAACTTGATTTCGGTCTCTAGTCTCTGTCGTGATAACAATGTTAACATTGTCTTTGATCGTTCTTCCTTTCAGGTGCATGATGGTCACTCGGGGAGCATTCTCCTCGTTGGGAATCGTATCAATAATCTGTATGTCTGGCCGGCACACATGTCCAGCACCTCCCCGCAAGCCTTCACCACTCAACACCTCACAACGACCACCTGGCATGCTCGCCTTGGCCACCCATCGACAAAAATCCTTGCTCACACACTCTCTAAGCTTAACTTATCCAGTGCACCTTCCAAACATTTCAATTGTAACTCTTGTTCTTGTATCAAAAGTCACAAACTACCATTTTATGATTCGAGCATTACATCTACTAAGCCACTTGATGTTATCTTCTCTGATGTTTGGTCATCGCCTGTCTTATCTCCCGATAATTTCAAATACTATGTATTATTCGTTGATCACTTCAGCAAATATATTTGGGTGTACCCCCTAAAAAGAAAATCGGATGTTATCTCCACATTTACCACATTCAAAACCCTTGTTGAAAACAACTATCAAAACACAATCAAAACCTTTTACTTAGATAATGGGGGAGAGTTCATTGCTCTTCGCCCCTTTCTTCAGACCCATGGCATTGCACACCTTACCACCCCACCCCACACTCCCGAACATAATGGCATGTCTGAACGGCGCCATCGCCATGTGGTCGACACAGCCCTAGCTCTTCTTCACCATGCCTCCATGCCACTCACTTACTGGCCTTATGCTGTCTGCTCGGCAACATACATCATAAACCGCATTCCCAAAGTTAACCTCACCATGGCATCCTCCTATGAAACACTCACTGCTCGTCCCCCTAACCTCACCAAGCTTCGTATATTTGGTTGCCTCTGCTACCCTTTACTTCGCCCCTACACCACTCACAAACTTGATCCTCGCTCTACTCCATGTGTATTTATCGGATACTCATCCACACAGAGCGCTTATCTCTGCCTTGATCGCTCCACAAACCGAATCTACACCTCGCGTCATGTTCAATTTGTTGAACATACGTTTCCCTTTTCCATCTCTTCTTCCACTCACCAACCTTCCTCTCTGCCGACCTCCAACTCCTCGCCCACTACTCCCTCTGCTCCCAGCTCCTCGTCCATTCTTATAGCACCTTCGCCTCCTCATTCTGCCACACCCCTCCTCGCCCACAACCCAGTGCCGACCCCTATCATTCCGCATCATCCCACACTGGTCGACCAACCAAACATACCCCTGCCGACCACACCTACACCTACCTCCCCGCCGAGTGCCACCATATCCGACATCCCTGTGCCGACCAATGCTCCCTTACGACCTCCTGCACCTCGCATGGTAACTCGAGCTCAGAACAACGTGTTCAAGCCAAATCCGAGGTATGGGCTTACCTCTGTCATCACTTCTGATATTGAACCAAGTTGTGTGTCGCAGGCACTCAAGGACAAAAACTGGCGAGCAGCCATGTCGGCTGAGTTTGATGCTCTTCTTCAGAACGG
Source organism: Galeopsis tetrahit (assembly GCA_963675135.1). Taxonomy (NCBI): domain Eukaryota; kingdom Viridiplantae; phylum Streptophyta; class Magnoliopsida; order Lamiales; family Lamiaceae; genus Galeopsis; species Galeopsis tetrahit. The sequence goes on from OY776130.1 coordinate 2,868,181, forward strand.
CACCTGGGACTTAGTTCCTCCCAATACATCTAAGAACGTGGTCGGCTCCAAGTGGGTCTTTCGTATCAAACGAAAACCTGATGGATCCCTTGACAAGTACAAAGCTCGCCTGGTTGCTAAAGGCTTTCACCAACGACCAGGTGTTGACTTCACTGAGACCTTTAGTCCGGTCGTCAAGCCGGCCACTGTGCGAGCAGTCCTCAGCATCGCTGTCACTCAGCATTGGCCTCTCCAACAGTTTGATGTCAACAATGCCTTCCTCCATGGCACACTCTCAGACACAATCTTCATGGCCCAACCCCCTGGCTTTGCAGATAAGACCTTTCCATCTTATGTTTGCAAATTACACAAATCCATTTATGGCTTGAAACAGGCTCCTCGCACGTGGTACTATGCTCTTCGCTCCTTTCTCGAAGAAATTGGGTTCACTCCCACTCACTCAGATGAATCTCTGTTCGTCTACAACAACACTGGAGTGGTCGCCTACTTCCTCGTCTATGTTGACGACCTCATCCTAACGGGCAACAACACTCCCATGCTCGCTCGTGTGGCTGCCGACCTCCGTGCCAAGTTCTCAGTCAAGGACCTTGGTCCTCTATCTTACTTCTTGGGCGTGGAAGTTCTCAGATCTAAAAACTCATGCTTCCTCTCCCAACGCAAGTATGTCACTGACCTGCTCGCCCGGTACAACATGCTTACTTCAAAACCTGTTCGCACCCCCTTACCAACCTCTGCTCGCCTGTCTATCTCGGATGGCTTCTCGCCTGCCGATGCCACCCAATATCGTCAGGTTCTTGGTTCCCTTCAATATCTACAGCTCACCAGGCCGGACATTGCCTTTGCTGTGCACAAGTTGTCGCAGTTTATGCATGCACCCTCTACCACTCACTGGGGTACCGTCAAACGTCTACTGAGGTACTTGAATGGTACAAGAAACGTTGGGGTCACCCTCACCTCTAATCCATCCTCATCGCTTCACTGCTTCACTGATGCCGATTGGGCCGGAGACACCGACGACCGAACCTCCACCAGTGCCTATATTATATTTCTAGGTTCTAATCCTATCTCGTGGTCGTCCAAGAAACAAAAGTATGTTGCTCGCTCCTCGACTGAAGCTGAATATCGAGCAATTGCCGCTGCTGCCTCTGAAGTTCAATGGCTCAAATCCCTATTTCAGGAGCTCCACTTCCCCACTTTACCTACACCAGCTCTCTACTGCGACAACATTGGTGCCACCTATCTGTGCTCAAACCCTGTTTTTCATTCACGGATGAAGCACATTGCCATTGACTTTCACTTTGTCCGTGATCTCATCAAGACAAAACAACTACGTGTGTCCCATGTCTCCTCTGCCGATCAACTTGCGGATGCTCTCACAAAACCCCTCTCCAGCACTCGACTACAACTTCTCATGTCCAAGATTGGACTCACCAATGGTGCTCCATCTTGAGGGGGCGTATTGGACCTATATTAGTAAATACACTCTTATTCTTATTTATTGTATAGGCCCATCTTAGTTTCCTATGGGCTCTCTTATAAAGCCCATTAGGGTTAGGTTAGACCTAATTATCTCTTGTATAAATATCCATTGTAAATCTACTTCACAACTAATCAAGAAAATATATTTCCCACACTTTTATATTCTCTATAGAAACTATGTAGCTAGCCAGGCTTTTAGGATGGGGTTTATATTCAATTTTGAGAACACCACTGTTGTTCACCACCGCCGGACGAAGACCACGAAGTACTTCCGCCATTTAGATTGAGTGAAAATTGCACTTTTGGTCATGTAAGAATGAGGTCAAATCACTTTCGCTCATTTTATATACACACTTTTAGTCCTGTAAGAATTTTCCGTTAGTTTTAACGACGGAAAATTTGCTTGATCTTCACCTTTCGTCCTGTAAGAATGAGTTTGTATCACTTTCGATCCTTTTTCATACACTTTTAGTCCATTGTAAATTTTCATCAATTTTAAAACTAAATTCAATTATGAAATTCATAATTAATGCAAAATTCAAATATTAATTGTATCTAGAAAATATGGATCATTTTAAAATATGTAAATTAAATTTTATAAAATTTAAATAATTTTTTTTTCTAAATTACATTTTTTACAACAACAAAATAAAATTGAAAACTGTCAAGAAAAAAAAAATTGAAATCCAAAAGTTAAAACAAAAACCATCAAAAATAAAATAAATCTAAATAAAATCTAAAAAAACATTAAAAAATAATCAATTTTTGGTAATATCACTTAAATTATAATAACACCAAACATATAAAATATGTTAATTTACTTAAGTTAAAACTAATCTCAAATCAATGAAAAAATATATATAAAAAAGCAATCAATTATATATAATATGAAAAATAAGTTATCTAATTAAATCTTAAACTAATCTCAAATCAAAATATATATATATATATATATATTAATATATATATATTTGACTTGATTTTTTTTTTGTATTTTTAAATATTCATTTACTGATTTATGGGGTTATAAATTAATTTTATTTTTGAGATTATATTTAAATATATATTTGTATATATTTTAGTTTTAATACAAAAAAAATCTTCAAAAAAGTTATTTAAATTTTAGAATTTACACTGCATTTTCAGTAATTTTTAATGTTGGGAAATGAAACGAATTTTGATTAAGATACCAAAATCCCAAATTGATGATGTTCAGGATAGATGAGATATGAAATCAACTTAGATGTCTCAGGATAGTTGAGACAATCATGTAAATTTGAATAAGTATAGATATCTCAAGCATGTTGAGATATTAGCTTTTCAGGTTAGTTGTCAAAGCTGGTATGTTAGGCAGCTTAAGTGTTTGTCTTAGTTAGTTTAGGGAGAACTTACTCAATGAAGACAAATTCACTGAAGAGTCAAGACAGTGGACAACTTGGCTGATACAGAGAAGATAAGCTGATCAAGAAGAAGATACGCAATATCTCATATCAAGACACATTTATGAAGTCTCTGCAAACAACATTCAAGACAAGGCTGAAGAACATGCATTTATGAGCATTAAAGACCAACCAGCCTGAAGAGCATTAATGAAGATATGAAGAATTAGAGTTTGTTGTAGAAGTGGGGAGCTAAAGGCTGTTAAGAGAAAACACAGTTTTAGTTTAGTGAATTTGAGTACTAGGACTCAGTTATTCCTAGGGATCAATCACTTTGAAGAAGTGCTCTTGATCAGTGCACCTTAGCACTATAAAACAAGTTAATTCCTGGTTGAAGGAATTATCTTGTTAAATAAGGAAAAGTGGATGTAGAAGAGCTTGAGTCTCTGAACCACTATAAATTGTCTGTGTTATTTACTTATTGCATATCATTCAAATGAACACATTCATACACAAATGATAAAAATCCTTTCACATTTATTAGAAAAAAAAAACAAATTATCTGTAAGTTAAATATTTTCAAGCTTCAAATCTCTCCTTCAGAATCTTCACTCCCATATACCTGTATCCATGTACAACCAAATTAATAAAATACTAGTAAAAATCACCAAGTTATTATACTAAATAACATGTACCTTTAATGACACAAATCCGTTATTAAAAGTCATTTTTTTTGTTATTAAAGACTTTTAGCTTGAAAAACTACAGTTTTATTACCTGCCAAGCATCATAAGTCATAACGATGGCCTGAAGAACAAGTTCAGCAAAGCTGGGGAGGTGGTGGACATCTTTTGTCCCAGGAAACGAGATAAGGCCGGAAAAGCTTTTGGCTTTGTTAGGTTGGCAAATAAGCAAATACACAGTGTGGAAGAAACATTGAAAAAGCTCAACAGCTACAAACTTAGGGTTTACGTGAGGTAGGCAAAACGCAACCAAAAACATATCCAATAGAAAATTCAGGAATGAGATTGGGGGAAAATCAACTACTCCATTCCTTAACTTGGTGGTGCTCTTTTCTATTTGAGACAGACCTTTTTGGATGAATCTCTTTTGAGATTTGCTAATAAGCTTGAGTAGCATGAAAAATCTTGGAATATTTGAAAATAGCAAGAATGGGTATCCTCTGGGAGATTTGCTAATAAGCTTGATTTTCAGAACACAAAAAATTGAGTAATCGCAATTATGCACAATCCAAAAGAATAATGGAACGATTAGGAGTGAAAAACTGAGTGATTTACGGAAAATTATTTACAGTGAACAAATTCGAAAAAAAAAAAACCCGAATAATTGTAGAAATTGCCTACAATATATATATATATATATTATCTAACCTTGTCAATACAGGTAAAAATGGAAGCCAAGCACTCTAGACACTTGGTGGTGCTCTTTTCTATTTGAGACAGGTCTTTTGGATGAATCTCTTTTGAGATTTGCTAATAAGCTTGAGTAGCATGGAAAATCCTGGGATATTTGAAAATAGCATGAATGGGGTATCCTCTGGGAGATTTGCTAATAAGCTTGATTTTCAGAACACAAAAAATTGAGTAATCACAATTATGCACAATTCAAAAGAATAATGGAACGATTAGGAGTGAAAAACTGAGTGACTTGAAAGACGGAAAATGATTTAAAGTGAACAAATTCGAAAAAAACAAAAAAAAAGAAAAAGAAAAAAAAAATACTCGTGACTCTGGTGGTGGATGTACAATTAGAATTTTAAAAAGTTGCATTTTAATTTAATTGATAAAAGGGTACTATAATTTTTTTACAAGTAATTTTTCTTTTTTTAAAAATTGAGGGTGAACTCATAAAAAATGGAGTAAATAACTGTAATTTATTTGAAAACTTAAAAAAATTGGGGTTGAACTTATAAAAAATGGGAGTTAATAACGGTAACTTTTTTGAAGACTCAACCCATAGTCCATATCATCCAACCCATTTAAGAATTTGGATCTAGTTACATGTATGTAATTAGTACACACAAGTATTTGCCGATGTGTATTGTTTGTTTATGAAGTTAGGGTTTATGATTTTTTAAAAAAGTTTTTACATTTTCAAATTTTGATTTTCAAATGTAGGTTAGTTTTTGTTGTTTAGTAGGTGTTCTTGGAATGATTTTAGCTTTCAATCTTTGAATAAAATTGATTTTTGCACAAAACACGAGATGAGGAAGACAAAATGGTTTTCGACGATTCTCAACATTGGTTGATTGAGTTTTGAATTAAAACGTGAAAAAGTTGGATGAGTTTTAATTCAAAACGTAAAACTTTTTTTCAGAAAATCTTACAAAATTCGACGAACTAATGTTGAATTTTTACAAAATGCATTTAAAAAAAAAAAAAAATTGGAAACAAAACACAATGCACATATATTTATCTATTTGTTTAAAAAATAAATTGGGATGGATGAAGATATGATGTGTGGGGACATTTACTTGTGTATTTTTGCTTACAACCGGATCTCCTTTTATTTACTCGTAGCTTTTGTGTATTTTGCTTACAACTGGATGGATATCACTACAAGTAATTGTCTCTGATTTTAGAGCCTAGTTTAATTATGATGTTAATCTGAGTGTGACTTATACCTTTGGTTGTTGAATTCGTAGAATATTTGTATGAGTCGTTCACTCGTTCGTGTATTTGCTTACAACCGGATATCCTATTTTATACTTGTAGCTTTTGCTTACAATTGTCCATATATCATGATGCACTTTTGTTTCAATTCAGTGGTTGTTTTGATGTTTGTGAAGATGGTAGTCCAAGTTCGAGAGATTCTGTCCCGTCGGATCCTGAACAGTCAAATGCTGTGGATCGAGGAGAAAATTTGCGAGTGGCTCAGTACTGGTACAGGATTATGTTCTGTCTTCAATTTTGTGGCATGTTTATGATCTACTACAATGTATTCACACCAACTTCTTTTCTTCCAATTTGCTAATTTCTTTTTAATTGTCTACTCTAATCATTAGAGAACAAATAGGTTTGATAACCCAACTGGTTGTTTTTAATTTGCTAATTTCTTTTTTGTTCCTTTTGTGTATTTTTGCTTACAGCGGGATCTCCTTTTATTTACTTGTAGCTTTTGTGTATTTTGCTTACAAATGGATGGATATCACTACAAGTAATTGTCTCTTATTATCATAAACATGTTTGATGATTCTAGCCAGCTCTTATCACGAGGTGTTGTTATGTGCAATAACAGTATGTTGTATGCACTATAATCGGGTTGACTCGGATGTGGACTGTTTTTAGTACGATACAAACATATATGATTAAACGGGGGTTTATTACGTGTTTAATGGGGTGTTTATGATGATCTTGATGATCTTATGAAGAACAAAGCAAGAAGGATCAAGAACAGTGATGTAGCTTCTTGGAGAAGCTAAAAGCTTGAGAGCTTTGGGAGTATTTATTGCTTTAGGTTAGGGAGATTGGGTGGAATATGAAACTTGTGTACAAATGAGCCCCTTTTAGGCATTATATAGTGGTTTCCAGGGGCTGCCCGCCCTTTACACGTGGCACGCCCTCACTGGACCTTACTTCTGCCCGAAAAGGTGATTTGATGGCGCATTTAATGCTAAACCGCCTTTGGTGCTCGTCCTCGCCGATATGCCGAGGAGATGAGCTATGGTGGTCGCCGGAGGACCATGTCGAGGAGTGTGGTCGCCACGCTCCATGCTGTCTCCCAAGGCTTCAACACTTAGACTTTTCTAACTATGAATAGACATGTGCTCGCCACACATTTGGGCGAGCAGCTAACTAAAACGCGTGCTCGCCAACATCTTTGGGCGAGCACTTACATATATTAAATACATCTATATTATTACATTTTCTTGGTCTTGTTGACTAGTCGTCGCAAGACTTTGTTGACTGGTCCTCGCCACGTAAGCCGGTGACTAGGATTGACTTGTCAAAGATTGACTTCTTTGACCAGGTATAACATTTGCCCCCTGGTCGCCTTTCTTCGTATTCGTAGAATGGTAAGGCGAGCAGTATGGTCGTCTCTTTAGAGGGTGATAAATGCCCTCGACAACACAATCAGATTTGAGATTTTGATGACGTAAATCGGAGGCGGTCGCCTCGTCTCCAGCGTCTAGCACGATTATCGAAACAACTTTTAATAATGACGGATGTGACTTGTGTCAGGCGCGTGGGCGGCGCAAGGAATTTGAATTTAGCGCGTGGGGCGCGTGCCGACCTCAAAGGTCGCGCGTGGGGTCCACTCGCCGAGCTCATTTTTGGAAATGACCCAAAATTTTTGGGGAATTTGCGTTTTTGACCCCGTTTTTGCACATAGGTCCCTGCACGAATTTGCCTATAAATATGCCTTCCATTTTCTTCAAAACACTTTTTACCTCTTTGTGATTTTCGAATTCTCTCAAGCTTTCTTCTCAAGCTTCCTTCTCAAGATTTCCGGCGAGTTTGTGGTGGTTCTCGATCGATAAAAAGGTAATCAAATTGCATTTTCTTCTTTAAAACTTCTTTCTCCCCCATTTCTTAAGAAAAAATGGATTTTGGTGGATTTGGTGGTGGTTCCGACGGTGGTCTGCCGCCGTTGGTTGGTGGTTCTGAGAATTCCGGCGGCGGAGACCGTCTGGCCTTAGTTCCAATGGAGAGGGCATCCTCCTCGAATTCTAGGATCCTCTCCCCTGAACCCATAAACGTTGGAGTTCGCGATCTAGGAAAGGGAGTGGCCATCGACGTTGACGAGATCAGCGAATCCGATAGGGATGATGCCGGCAACGATGCCGAGGAGGGAGATGTCGAGGAGCTTGGCAGCGAGACCGACTCGGATCTGCGCGACCAAGGTTTGGATCGAGGAGTGGGCGAACAGATAGAATCTGCCCAGGTCGAGGAGACCTTGACAAGAAGTCTCCGCGAGGACTTTGAGGAGGTCGTTCAATATGCAGAAAGCATAAGGGACATTTTGAGTGGTAGGGAGAATTTGGATGGCGACGAGGTCTCGAGGGAGTCCTATTACAAATATTCCTGTGAATACCCTCCTCGGGAGGCTCCTCGCCCGTATCGAGTAACTTCCCAAACCGAATATGAAGCAAGTACGTATGTGAGCAAGGTCTCCTCGGCACAGCTGGAAAATTCTAGGAAGAGATATCAGGTGCCAGCCGATGTGTGTTTTTTCGTACCTCGCCCAGATGAGAGGGCCGACCAGCCGCCAGAAGGGATGGTCGCCGTCAACATCGGCATGATGGAGGCAGGGCTTAGGTTCCCCCTGCACCCCAGTATTTCTCACTTTCTACATTTCTTAAGGGTGGCCCCTTCTCAAATTTTGCCGAATGGTTGGTCCAACCTGATCGGCATTCTCACACTGTTCGGCCAGGTGGCGGCCGAGAATGGATGTCGAAACACCTGGCTTAGCCCAAAAGAGATTAACTATCTCCTCCAGGCAGCTGAGGCCGGAGACAAGGTGGGTTATGGATACTACTATGTTAGGGGCCGAGATAACTTCAAGTTGATTGAAGGGGTTCCTAACAAGATTAGGGATTGGAAAACCAACTGGTGGTGGGTAGCCGAGGACTGGAAAAGTCATTTTTATTTCTGCTCGCTCTTTCTATACTGACTAACTCCTCGCTTTTGTAGGTGAAACTGTTCGCCGGAAGACTGTCGAGCACCGTCTTACCCTCCTCTTCCAATACCACGTTTGTTGCGTTCTCAATCGTCGCTACTTGGAGAGGTCCTGTCGCTTCTTGAACAGGGAGTGCGAGCGTGAGCGAGCAGGTCTCAGAGTACCTCCTCATCACTTCACTCGAGAGTTTCCTCCAGGTAATAAAATGTTTCCAAGTTTTTTGAATTTGCTAAGTTGTGTCAAATTTCTCTTCGTAAATACTGACTTCTCGCCTTTCTCTTATAGTAGTGGTTCCGGAGAGAGTTGTCACTTACCTTCCTCCGACTGTTGAAGTAGATCGCATTCTATCCAGCAGGATGATGCAACAGGCGAGGATGCTCCGGGAGCGCAAGGTAGTTGATGTTACGGGCAAGAAGAGGAAGGGGGCGGAGGCCTCGGGGGCTCCACCAAAAAGGGTTGCCCGAACAGGTCGAGGTGGTACTTCTCGCCCAAATGCTGCCGAGCAGAGGGTCGAAAGAGATGGCGAACAGAGGATCTCGCCGAGGAGATCTCCTCCGCCGAGGGGTAACTCGCCTCCCCCTGCACAGGTCGTATCCCCTCCTCCCCGAACTGCTCGGTCACGAGAGACTGCGACGAGCACGTCCGCTGGGGAGAGGGCTCAAGGAGACAACACACTGCTCGGCTGGGACGCCGCAAAGGTTGCCAGGTAAGCTTTTCATCAATAGACTTATGGAATATTTCAAGTATCTTTTCCTAAATTTCTTTCTTCTTTATTAGGGTTGCCGAGAGCTCGGTCATTGAGCCTTACAACCACAACCTCCTCGGCTTTTTCCGGTCGCGGGATGTGGCCAACCTAGAGGCTCTGGATCCGCTCGCTCAAAGGGTCATGAAGAATGTGCCCAAATCGCTGACGACCACTCTGGTCGACGAGGTGCACAACCAGAGCTCGCTAGAAAATGCTCGCCTGGCCGCCATCGACCTTACTCGTGCCTCATACACGCTCGAGAGGCTTTCCGTCCAGATCGCCGAGAGCCGCAAGGTCAGCGAGGAGAGGAGTGCGAGGCTCGCCCAGATGGCCAAGGCAAAAGCCGCAGTTGAGAGGGACCTGGGGGTTGCTTCCGAGAAGGTGGTCGACCTTGAGGCAAAGTTGGCCGATTCTGAGGCCCAACTTGAGACGGTTCGAAAGAAGGATCAGGAAGATCTTCAAGAGATCGAACGTCTCCGTGCTCGCCTCAGGGCTGCCGAGGACGAGCTAAAAATGAAATCAGCTGAGGTACTCTCTCTTAATAACAAAACTGCTGCGGATGAAGAAGAGTTGGCTACTCTTCGTCAAGAGCTGGTTGCCATGACTGAAGAGCGAGATGAGACCAATGAGCTCGCTGGGGGTGTGGCCATGTTATCGGTGGCGCTTACCGCCCACGGGCTCATTTATAGGTTGTTGGATGTACATCCGGAGGTGGATGTCATTCCGCTCGGCGAGCTTCTGGACGACCTCCTTATGAAGGAGAATCCTCAGTCGGGCACCGAGCTCCCCTTGCTTCCCTTGATGCGAATGGGACTCCAATTTCCTCGACTCTTGGGAGTTCCAGTGGTGTTCGTGGATCCTCCCGAGGACTCCCCGCCCCAGCAGAGTGCTCCCGCCGAGGAGGCAGAGGTGGAAGAGGTGCAAGATGCCGGCGAGCAGGATGCCACTGCCGAGGAGAATGCCCCGGAAGTTTAGTTCACTTGTATTTTATTTTATTTTGTTTTTCTTAAGACTGTTCGGCCACTTTAGGGCCTCTTTTGTAATCTCAGCCTTTAAGGCTTTTCAATGAATGGAATTTTTTGCTTATGATGTGTTCGCTTATTTTATAATGAGTGATCGTCCTTGTCACTGCTTTTCAATTTATGGTACTTGTCTTTTTACTTTGCCTTTTATTTGTTTTCGTTTGTATAGTGATCGTTGTCGTTATTTTGCGAGCCTCTTTAAGAAAGAGTGCTCGTCTTTCCTTGCGAGCCTCTTTAAGAAAGAGTGCTCGTCTTTCCTTGCGAGCCTCTTTAAGAAAGAGTGCTCGTCTTTTCTTGCGAGCCTCTTTAAGAAAGAGTGCTCGTCTTTCCTTGCGAGCATCTAAGAAAGAGTGCTCGTCTTTCCTTGCGAGCCTCTAAGAAAGAGTGCTCGTCTTTTAGAGTTAACCATTCGTCGGTTGAACTCTTTTTGTTTGAAAAGGTAGTGATCGTCGTCGCCACTACCCTGCGAGCATCGTTTAAGAAAGAGTGCTCGTCTTTGTTTTCTAGATGGCTACGCAGAGCCTTGTCTAAAAATATCTAACATTTGACGGAAATTTAAAACGTTACTTGTATTGAAATGATGACTACACAAATTATACAAATATAAAGAAATTAAACACTTACTGGTAATACTTCTTCAGCTTGACCGCATTCCACGGGTACTTGCTTGGCTTGCCCTCGAGATCTTCTAGCTCGTATGATCCGTTCAAGAGTGTGCGCGTGATTCGGTACGGACCCTCCCAAGTCGGGCCAAGTATGCCAATGGACTGCTCCGTCGCCCTCCGAAGTACGAGCTGGCCGATAGTGAATTGGCGAGCACGTACTTTGGTGTTGTAGTAGCGCTCTGACCTTTGCTTGTAGACCACGTTCTTCTCGTCCGCTGTTAGCCTTCGCTCTTCTAGGAAGTCCAAGTCGGAGAGCTGTGCATTATTATTCAACTGCTCGTCATAATTTGCTACTTGAAAAGTGGGGACCTGCCCCTCTGCTGGTATGACAGCTTCGGTTCCGAACGCGAGCGCGAACGGAGTTTCACCAGTAGAATTCCTCGTGGTCGTCCGATATGCCCACAGAACCATGTGCAGCTCGTCCGCCCATTTGCCCTTCAATCCATCTAGCTTAGCTTTCAAGGTGTGCTTGATGATTTTGTTGATCGCCTCTACTTGACCATTTGATTGTGGATGATAGGGTGTTGAAAAAAGTTTCTTGATGTTCCACTCTGAGCAGAAATCCAGCATGTCTTGACTTGTGAACTGACGCCCGTTGTCGGTCACTATCGCTCGTGGTAGGCCGAACCTGCAAATTATGTTTTTCCAAATGAAGCTTGTCATTTGGGCCGTTGTGATGGTCTTCAGTGCCTTTGCTTCTGTCCACTTGGTGAAGTAATCGACTGCTACGACTACGAAGGTTACCCCCCCGACGCCAGGCGGGAAAGGTCCGATGATGTCGATGCCCCACTTCGCGAAGGGCCAAGAGCTGTAAACGGAGATGAGCTCGTCTGGAGGTGAGTGAATAGCGGGTGCAAAAGCTTGACATCTCTTGCATGCCTGGGCGTAATGAATTGCATCCTTCTTCAGAGTTGGCCAAAAGTAGCCTTGCCTCATGATCTTTAAAGCGAGCGCTTGCCCCCCTGTGTGATTTCCACATGATCCATCGTGGATTTCATGCATGACAATCTTCGCTTCGTCCTCCCCGAGGCATTTCAATAAAGGCATTGAAAAACCCCGTTTGTACAGCTGGTCGCCAATAATAGTGTACCTTGCGGACCTGAGCTGCAGTCTTGTTGCTTTGACTTTATCTGCCGGGAGCTCGCCGGTCTTGATGTACCTGCTGATCGGCGACCTCCAGTCCTCGTCGCTGGTTGCGTCAACCTGCAATATCTGACCTCTGTTCACCGATGGGGAAGAAATTTTAGTGATGGTCGCTTCTGAAAATATTGCCTCCCCCTCTGAAGTGGCCAGCCGAGCTAACGCATCTGCTTGCGTATTCTCCTCCCTAGGGATTTGCTCGATGTGGAATTGATCAAATTGCTCGAGTAATCCTTTCACTAGCTCTTGATACTTTACCATTTGATCGCCGCGAGCCTCGTACTCGCCCGTTATTTGATATACAACCAGTTGAGAGTCAGAAAAAATTTTCAGTTTTCTGGCGCCCACGGCCATAGCCATCTTGATTCCTACGACCAGAGCCTCGTACTCTGCTTCGTTGTTGGTTGCCCGATACTCGAACTCGATCGCTGAAGCAAACGTTTGTCCGGTTGGGCTGGTGAGGACGATTCCTGCCCCTGCTTTGGTGCTCGTCGACGAGCCATCGACGAACAGTGACCAAGGAAGCTCGATTCCCTCGGCCAATTTTTCTGGGAAAGTGAGCTCTACAATGAATTCCGCCAGCACTTGTCCCTTGATTGCTGTTCTAGGTGCATAGGTGAGCCCAAATTGCCCGATTTCCACCGACCATTTCAACAGTCTTCCAGTGGTATCTGGACGATGTAGTGCTCGCCGAAGAGGAAAGGTTGTGAGGATGACCACCTCGTGGTCGAACAGATATTGCCTTAACTTCCTGACGCTCATGACTAGTGCGTATGCCAATTTTTCCATAGGAGTGTATCTCAACTCCGCATCTCTTAGTGTTTGACATACGTAGTAGATAGGCAGATGTGTGCTCCCCTCAGCTCGGACGAGCACTGAACTGATCGCACAGTCAGTGGCCGCCAAGTAGAGATATAGAATTTCGCCGGGGACTGGCTTAGCTAGGACCTTTGGATCCGATAGATATTCCTTCAATTTCTCGAAAGCTTTCTCACACTCGTCGGTCCATTCGAACTTTCCTTTTTTCAAAGCATCGAAAAAAGGTTTGCAACGATCGCCCGTTCGTGCAATGAATCTGTTCAGCGATGCAAGGCATCCTGTCAATCTCTGTACTTCTTTCACGTTCCTTGGGCTTTGCATGTTAATGACTGCTTGAATTTTACTCGGATTTGCCTCGATGCCCCGCTGGCTAACCAGGTGCCCCAGAAATTTTCCTGAGCTAACACCAAAACTGCATTTCTTCGGATTCAACTTCATGCTGTATTCCTTTAGAATATCGAATGTCATGGCAAGGTGGTGTAGGTGATCCTCTTTTCGTAAGCTTTTGACAACGATGTCATCGATATAGACCTCTACCATCTCGCCGATGTGTTTCTCAAACATCTTATTTACCAGTCTTTGGTACGTTGCTCCTGCGTTTTTCAAACCGAAAGGCATTCTCTTCCAGCTGTACATGTCGACTGCCGTCATGAAAGCCGTATGTCGCTGGTCGTCGGGATGCATTGCAATCTGATGATACCCCGCGAAAGCGTCCATGGAAGTTAACATCTCGTGCCCCGCTGTATTGTCTACTAGGTGATCAATATGGGGCATCGGAAAGTGATCTTTTGGACAGGCGTCGTTTAGATCTGTGAAGTCTATACACAATCTCCACGACCCGGTCGTCTTTTTGACGAGCACTGGATTTACCAACCACTCGGGATCAGTTCCAGTTTTCTCGATTAGTTTGTTGTCGATCAATTTCTTGATTTCGACTGCCAAAGCCGCACTTTTATCAGGCCCAAACTTTCTTCGTTTTTGGGTGATAGGTCTCCTTGTTGGATCAATATTCAATTTGTGGCAGGCATAATTCGTGGGAATGCCCACCATATCCTCGTGCGACCAGGCGAATGCCCCGATGTTCTCTTTCAAAAATGCGACCATGTCCGACCGTAAATTTTCTGGTAAATTCGAACCAATGAATACCTCGAGTTCCGGACGAGCTTCGTTTAATTGGATGGTTTCAAGGTCCTCCGCTGAAGTTGCCCGCTCTTTAGGCTCCTTCCAACGGGGGTCCTCGATTCCGAATTCTGGCTCAAAGCCTAACCTGGGCTCCAGATCTGGAATGATTTCTGGAAGCTGGTCGTCGGGGAGCTGGTCGCCCGACTCTGTCTGCTCGTCGATATCCATTGGGGTGTGGTCGTCCACTTCCATGGAGGCGTGCTCGTTCGCCTCCACTTGGTGGTCGCCGAAGCTATGACTGCACTCCCCAACTTCAATCTTCCGGTACTTGCTAGGAAGACCCTCCAAGTAGTTCATTTGTTGATTTTGTGTTTGACACTCAATATACTGGGCAATCATAGTGCTTTCCTTAGAATGACGCTTTGCAAAACGGACGAGACACTCCCTCGCCCGCGTCTGATCGCCCTTAACGGTTATAACTCCCGCCGGGGCTGGAAACTTAACACAGTAATAATAAGTAGAAACGGCCGCCTTGAACTCGTTGAAGAAAGGACGGCCGAGGAAAGCGTTGTAGGAAGATGGCATGTCAACGATCATAAAGTCGAGCTGCCGAGTGTGACGCATTGTTGGCTCTTTTGTTGATGCCAGCTCCAGGGATAGTCTGATTTTCCCCATGGGATGACTTTGCGTATCCCCGAAACCTACGATTATATCATCGCAAGGCTCGATATAATCCGCATATCCACCAAGAGCATCCAGGGTATGCTTGAAGAGGATGTTGGTGTATGCCCCAGTGTCGACCATCAAGCGATGGACGTTGGTTCCCATGATTTTGCCCGAAATGACCAAAGCGTCATTGTTCGGGTGCACCACGCCATTCAGGTCGTCGTCCGAGAAAAGGATCTGGTGAGAAGGAGGCTTCTCGGCAGTCGGAGCGACGCACACCTGGTGCACATTGTTCAGTGCTCGCTGCTCGCTCTGAGCACGGCGAACAGACAGTTCCTTCCCGGATTGGGTTCCTCCCAACGGGCCTTCTATCACCATGCAGGCTCCTCCCACATTATCGATGTCGCCACCTGGATTGTTTGGCATGGGAGGAGTCAGCTTGGGACGGTTTAGATGTTGGCGCAGGTCGTCGCCCTCGTCGCGACGTTTCTTCCCCCTGTTGTCGCCATTGCCAGGAGCCTTGATGAACTGGGCGAGCTTGCCCTCATTGTACAGCTTGAAAAGGTTCCTCACCAAGTCTCGGCACCCATTGGTGTGGTGGCCGATGGAGTTGTGGTAGTCACAGAATTTGCTACCATCGAGATTCTCATCATTCGTATGCATAGGCTTGGCGTGGGGGAGCAGATTCTTTCCCCTGACTGCACTGAATATGCCCCTGGGATCAAGAGAGAGAGATTCTCTGAATTGGATGATCTCAGGAGACTCCTCGAAAGGCCTGAAGTTTGCTGGGCGAGCACTGCCAGCTTGAGTGGTCGCCTTCTTGGGCTGGGACGACTCCCCAGTGTTTGTATTTTTCTTCGGCCAGATTGTCTTTTTGGACGCCTCCGGCTGCTCGTTAGCCTTGGCAGCGTCCATTATCTCTTCCATTTGGATAAAATTCCCAGCCCTCGTGCGGAAATCCGCATAAGAACTGGGGAAAGTAAGATGGATAGATTCCCACAGCTTGGTACCAATCCTGAGACCGGAAACAGCTGAGATCAGCTTCGTCTCATCGTTCACGGCCTCCCCATCGATCACCAGCCTATCGAAGCGCTCGATGAAGTCTTTTCCTGATTCAGTCAGGGATTGGCGAACGTTCGCCAAACGTTGCTTTGAGGCTGGGCGAGCAGCTATGGACCCGTAGTAGGTCAGAAATTGTTGTCCCAGCTCAAGGAATGAGATGATAGATCCGGGACTCAAAGTTGTGTACCATCGAT
Organism: Galeopsis tetrahit; assembly: GCA_963675135.1. Taxonomy (NCBI): domain Eukaryota; kingdom Viridiplantae; phylum Streptophyta; class Magnoliopsida; order Lamiales; family Lamiaceae; genus Galeopsis; species Galeopsis tetrahit. Next base: position 2,884,114 of record OY776130.1, read on the forward strand.
GAGCCCGGTCTCCCAAAGTTAGGGAGAAGTTTCTGCATTGAGTGGCGTCCGTTGCCCCGATTGAGGCCATATAATTGGAGTACTTGGACAAGTGTACTCTGGGGTCGGATGCACCATCGTATGCCGGCATGGAAGGCATTTGAATCTTTCTCTGAATGGGGGCAGTAAGTATTGCCACACTTAGTGGAGGTGCGGGCAGAGTGATTGGTGGAGTGGTCCCTTGCTTCGAGGCGACCACCTCTGCTCGCAGGGCCTCCATCTCATGCTTCATCAGATTTTGAGTTGCGAGGAACTGGGCGATTTGCCCCTCCTCGGCGGTCTGTGGCTTGGGGACGACGTTCTCGTCACGTCGACTCCCTTGGGATGCTGCTGGGCGATCATCATGACGTGATCGCCTGGGAGAGTGCCTGTCAGAATGGTGGCTGCGATAACTCTTCGCCGGAGCTCGCGAACCTTTCCCTGGTCCCACTCGATCAAGAGCTGAGACTCGATCGCCCTGATCTCTCTTATCAGCGTGATCTCGGTGGTGGTCGGCTCTGCCTGGTCGGCCATCCACATTGAAGGGCACTCGACGAGGAGCCCTCCTATCTCTATCGTCCATCCGGTTGAAAACCGAATTTTTGTGATGCGAGTCTCCCGTGTGGCTATTGTGGGAGTGCTCGTCAGCTTTGCCCTTGCCTTTGTCCTGGGGGCGAACAGGGTGTGAATGATAGGAGCGGTCGTCGTCCTCATTCCCCTTGGCTTTGCGAGCTCTGTCGAAGGCCTGATCTTTGGCCTTCTCAAGCTCTTCATTCTGCCTTTTCTTCTCCGTGAGATAGTCACAGAGATCTTTCAAGTGCTGGGGATCATTTAGAATGTCGCCCATGTTCAAATTCGCAAAAGGATTTACCGGCGCCGGAGGGTGCTCGTTCCCTCCGGGTGGTAAGATTTCGTCTTGTGGAGTATGATGAGACATCGTTTAAAGAGTGTCTGAGAGATTATTACAAAGATACGACTGTTCTTAAGCGCTCGATGCTTAAAAACGAAAGATTAAAGTTCTTACGCAGAAGAACGTGCTATTACAATTACTTACAAGCAAAGTAACAACAACTAAAGCTTAAAACCAAGTTACACGGAGATCAAACTCCAAAATATGTCTCGAATATTGCAAATATTCAAGAACACAAAGAACACGAAAATACGTAAACAAAGCTTTAAAAGGTGGAACAACCGATTAAAAACCTGAAAACGGAGTTTGCAAACCGATCGCTCGATGATCGGTCGAAACTGATAGTGATGAACACGTAAAAGGACCCCTCCTTCTAGCGCCAAATGTTGTATGCACTATAATCGGGTTGACTCAGATGTGGACTGTTTTTAGTACGATACAAACATATATGATTAAACGGGGGTTTATTACGTGTTTAATGGGGTGTTTATGATGATCTTGATGATCTTATGAAGAACAAAGCAAGAAGGATCAAGAACAGTGATGTAGCTTCTTGGAGAAGCTAAAAGCTTGAGAGCTTTGGGAGTATTTATTGCTTTAGGTTAGGGAGATTGGGTGGAATATGAAACTTGTGTACAAATGAGCCCCTTTTAGGCATTATATAGTGGTTTCCAGGGGCTGCCCGCCCTTTACACGTGGCACGCCCTCACTGGACCTTACTTCTGCCCGAAAATGTGATTTGATGGCGCATTTAATGCTAAACCGCCTTTGGTGCTCGTCCTCGCCGATATGCCGAGGAGATGAGCTATGGTGGTCGCCGGAGGACCATGTCGAGGAGTGTGGTCGCCACGCTCCATGCTGTCTCCCAAGGCTTCAACACTTAGACTTTTCTAACTATGAATAGACATGTGCTCGCCACACATTTGGGCGAGCAGCTAACTAAAACGCGTGCTCGCCAACATCTTTGGGCGAGCACTTACATATATTAAATACATCTATATTAATATTACATTTTCTTGGTCTTGTTGACTAGTCGTCACAAGACTTTGTTGACTGGTCCTCGCCACGTAAGCCGGTGACTAGGATTGACTTGTCAAAAATTGACTTCTTTGACCAGGTATAACACAGTACATATGAGGAATCAGTGCGTGGAATTTCAATATGGAGGATCTGAAGAATCAAGCTGCCATGGTTTCTAATCAGTTAATGAATTGGTTGAATTCTTATAAATGACGACTCCCATAATTTCTATTGTTGCTTTCAGATTCAAGACGATCTTGTGTCAAACCCGGAAGATTCAAGTGTCGGTGGCAACCATGCAGACGGGCAGGAAAACTTGGACCCCACTAATCATTCTAAAGCTGCATCTCATTTGGAGGTATTTTCTTTTTGTTTCCTGATTTAGCTCCATTATTTATTCTTCTTTTTAGCTCCCTCTATTTTCTTCTGATCTGCATGGTATTTTCTTAGGATGAGCTCAATGATATAGAAAATTTGGAGAATTCTCTTGCTGCGTTTCCGATGAAACCTCTTCTTTTTTTTTTTGAAAACAAAATGTCAAAATTTGAAGTGGTTTTGTGAAGACCATAAACCTTTCTAATAAATAGTCTTGTGTTTTGTGATATTGTTTAGATGATGATGGTTTTATTGATTAAGACCTCTGTTGATTCTCTTTTAGATAAAGTTCTAGAGACCACAACAATTGCCTTCCATGATAAAATTTGAAGTGGCAATGCTCCTGTGTATGGCTTGAACCAATCTGTTGGATTGAACAACTTATGGATTACTGATTATCTGTACATTCATTAATGTGTTTTTTCATGTTCCATTTGTCAGTTATCACCTTGTTTACCATATATCATGATGCACTTTTGTTTTAATACAGGGGTTGTTAAAATGTTTGTGAAGATGATATTGCTATTGGTAGTCCAAGTTCGAGAGATTTTGTCCCTTCGGATCCTGAACAACAAAGTCAACAGTCAAATGCTGTGGATCGAGAAGCAAGGAAGGATGACGGTGGGAATTGTTGTCAAAGTCTGTTATTGCGGGACCCAGAAAATTTGTGAGTGGCTCACTGGTACAGGATTATGTTCTGTCTCCTAAGAAACTTATGGGTGATGGGGACAGGTATATATGGCGTGTTTATGATCTACAATGTATTCACACCAACTTCTTTTCTTCCAATTTGCTAATTTTTTTGTTCCTTTTTAATTGTTTACTCTATCATTAGAGAACAAATAGGTTTGCAGAAATAATTTGATAATACAATTCAAATTAAAAAATTTCTACTAGAAAGTTGCATTTTAACTCGTTGTGGAAACCTAGTATGAAACTGTATCCATAATCGTTCTTTTGCACTAATGAAATCGACACTTATATCTTCCATCCTGTTTCTTAACAGCATGAAATGATCTCCACCTAGCAGTTATTTGGATTGTGTAGATATATAAATCTTTTGTAGTCCTCTACTCTTTCTTGAAGTTCTGTGTGGAGCTGTTGGCTGGATATATAATCACTTCCTCTTAAGTGTTGATAAACTTTGCTGTATATCTGAAGGTAAGTATGGAGGCTCCATTGATGACATGGAGAATTTCAGTGACCGATAAATCATTACAGTTGGAGTTTGGTTTTAGTAAAAATTGAGGTTCATATATTATTGCAGCTGCAGATATTTATGTAGAAAAAGAACCATGCTAAATCAACGTGTAGGAAAAGGGCACTATATCATCACCAGCTTTATTTGTCTATATCCAGTTTATGTGTATTGGGACGCTAATGCGTAAAAGACTTGACATTTAAGTATAAGGAACTTATGGCACAGACATCAGCAAAAACGTATCCCATTTCTGCTGAAGATTATGAGTTGCATGAGGAAATTGGAGAAGGTGTCAGTGCTACTGTATACAGGGCTCTTTGTATTCCACTTAATCAGATTGTTGCAATAAAGGTTATTGATCTTGAGAAGTGTAGCAATGACTTGGTATGTCATTTTCTTCCATTGTATTCCAAAGTGCCTCTTTTGTATTATCTAGTTTCAATTTGCAAATGGTCCCTGTTTCCTGTTGCTACTTTTACTGGGCCACCTTCTGATTTCATTCACATTTCCTGCTTCCTAGCCTCGATAATCTTTTGATTTTGAATGCTTTGGGGATTGAAGGTGTTTGCTGTTCGAGTTAGAATTATTTGATGATTCATGTCCAAGACTCCACACAGGTCTTAGCATAATGGGCTTTTCTTTATTTAATATCTGAAAATAGATTTTGTAAATGTAGATCCCATTTTGTGAAATACTATGATTATTGAATTTCAAAGAAATTTCTTGTATCTAGAAGGCCTATGGGCTATGGCAGAAGGTGATATGCTGTACACGAAACAACATTCCTCGAGAGTTGATCAATTTTCTGTAATATACTGTTTACTTTTAGTAGACATGTCTGCAATTGAGTTGAAATTGGAATAAAGGCAAGCATGGAATTAAATATAGAACCATTTACAAGGTAGTTAGGAATAACTAAATAACTACTAAACTACCTTAACAAACTAACTTATAGTTTGTCTAACAGTACCCATGAAATGAAATCCTCTGCACCTTTCTTTCAATTGTCACTAATGTCATTAAATAATGTCAAACTCTTTTTTTTTTTTTGAGGGGTAAATAATGTCAAACTATCACACAATACCATATGCAGTTTAGTACCCATATGAAGTACAAATTTAAAATGGGAATCATTTTTAGTTAAAACGGGCATAAATTATTTACTGAGTTCTGTTTAGCATTAATTATACATTATTAAAAATTGAGACGAATTTATTTATAGTCTGATTAGAGCTGAGTTTAGAGTGAAAGGAGTCATCGACTTGAATTTTTTATTCTGAATTTGATATTTCTAGGCAAAGCCCTTAGCATTATGACAAAATTTTAAATGCCTCCCTGTATTCATTTGCTTCGTTCTCATCACTTGTGAAAATTAAGGCCATTTTCCCTGTTTTTGGTGATTTCATGAAGTTCTAATGCTTCATTTTTCTTACATGTCACTTTTCTTTGATGCATATAAATATATAGGAGTATAATTCTTCTGACTTGATTCTGATTTAGGTTATATTATGGATTTTGGTAGTTGGACTAGATCAAAATTATGATACTCCATTTTTATATAAAATCTTGTTTGCAATATCTACCACTCCTTTCAAACACAGATCTATATACCTGTGTTTGTGTCATTCACACACTACACAATGATACTAATGTTTTATAGGAGCATTACAGAATCACACAATTACTTGTGCTTTTCACAAAAGTGTGATGATTTATATGTATCTTGACAATTTATGCAATCCAACAATCTAACATCTGCTTAATTTGCTAGGATGGTTTATGTCGTTGCTAAACTGGCCGTGCAATCTTGCTCAGCTGCATATATCCCTTTTAAAGACATGATTTTATACTTCAAGAACAAGGCGAAATTTGTCAAAGAATTGGATGACAACTTGACAGAGCTCATTGTAGCGATGGGCACCTTCGATTCTAGGAAGCAACAAGTTGATCAAGTCCTACAAAGGGATGTGTCCAAAGAGAAAAATGATGAGTATCATATTTTGCTCAAACAATTTGAAGTCTTCATGAAAAAATACAACAACTTCATTCACAAATACACTAAGTATTGCCAGAATCTCACTAGAGAACCTGCAGTGCAACAAGCCTCAACTGAACAGCATGTCGTGCAACAAGCCTCCACTGAACAACCTGCAGTGAAACGAGCCTCAACTGAACAAGATCAAATTGCAGGTTGTGATCTTGATGTGTCGATTATAAAGAGTGCGATTGAGGCTCTACAGATGAGAAAACCCGCCATCTTGATGGACAAGTTCTTCACACTTGCAACACTTAGCAGAGATATCTACAAGTTGTATGGTCGCATCTCTCGACTCACTGACAAGATGAAAGCTGAGAATGTGTTGAGTGAGAAAAAAATCGAACCTGTTCAAGTAAAACATGGTGATGTTGATCTTCCTTCATTCACTGAATATGTTCAAAAAATCTTGAGCCACTTAAGTGAAGATGAGAACAGGTCAATAGACATCTTGGGTCCTATTGGAGTAGGAAAGACAACTGTCATGAAAATGTTGAATAATCAACTCAACGATGATTCATCAACGTTGTCGTTTGAGGTTGTAATTTGGATAAATTATTTTAAACAGTTGGATGAAGAAGACAAGATCATTGAAATGATGCAAGATGTGATTATGGGGCGGTTACAGATGAATAAGAAGCAAGGCAATACTACAGAACAAAATGCAAATGATATTTCTATGGCCCTGAGGCATAAGAAATATATCTTGCTTATTGATCAGGTTTCCTTGTCCTTTGAGTTTGATCGACTGGGTATTTACAAAGACCACAAGTTTGGCAAAGTTGTAGTTGCATCCTCTAGCAATAAAGTCATCAAACAAATGACAAACGATCAAGTTCATATACGACCACTCCCAGCAAAAGATTCACTAGATCTCTTTCAGGAAGTTTGCGGTAAGATTTATGATCAACGCATCAAACTTATTGCTGAGAGTATAGTCGCATCATGTGGAGGGCTCCCACATGTGATCAAGTTAGTAGCCATGTACTTAAAAGGAGAGAAAGATGAACAAGCTTGGAGTGACGTGAAGCGGATCTTACAGTCTGATGCTAAATCAGCAGGACTGCTGAAATTGGGAGACATTGCACATGCTTATAAATTAGTGTATGATAAATTGGAAAAGAGCCACATGAAGTGTTTACTGTTTGTGGCATTGTTTCCAAATGGACACAAAATCTACAAAGATTACCTTGTAGAATGTTGGAAAGCTGAGAGGTTTCTTGAGCTAAATATGCCCGAGCTTAGAAGTGCACGAGAGCGTGGAGCAACAGTGTTGAATGAACTTACAGATCAATTCCTGCTGGAAAATCATTCAGATATGCATGTCAAGATGCCAGTGCATTTCAGAACAGTGGCTCTAGCACAAAATTATCCTGGAGAGGAAAACTGTGTGTTTTGGGCGCCACAGAAGGATAGAGTTCTTGATGCAGAAACTTGGAGAACATCGAAAAGAATGTCACTGGTCGGTTTCAAGTCCAAACTACCTGAATGCCCAGGAAGCAACAACATGTCAACGTTGTTATTGCAGCGGAATCCACACATAGTAACACTTGGAGATTCGTTCTTTCTGAATATGCAAAAGCTTTCAATTTTAGACTTGAATCAAGCAGGAATAAAGTCACTACCAAGTTCTCTCTTTAACTTGATCAATCTCACATGTCTATATTTGAATGATTGTTCTCTACTTGCTGAACTACCATCTGAAGTAAATGAGCTCAAGAAGCTTGAAGTCCTTGATATTCGGAGAACTTCAATTCAACATTTACCAGAAGAAATTGGTGACATGTGCCAGTTGAAATGTTTGAGAATTTCATTTTCCCCAAGCGGATGCAATCGCAAAAGCAAAGGAAAAAAAATAGAAATGACGATTCCTCTTAAAATGATCAGCCGTCTTCAACAACTTGAAGAATTGATCATTGAGGCAGGTTGTTGCTGTCAAGGCTGGAATGCAGTTGTTGACCAATTAATCGATGAGCTTACGTGTTTGGAAAAGCTGAATACTCTTAGCTTCCACTTCCCAAGTGCAAGTGGCCTTAAAAGGTTTGTCATGGATAGTAAATCATTGACAAATACAGAGACACATTGGAACACAAATACTTTTAGGTCCTTCAAGATTTCTGTTGGTTGTTGTGAGAGGCAACATCCATATGGTGCAGATATATCTGGAATATTTGGAGAGAGAGTTTTGAGATTTTTCAATAATGAAGAAATTTCGTCAGTCGAAGAAGTACTAAGACAAGCTAGTTCTTTTGAATTAGTTGGTCATTCCGCCGTGGAGAGTTTGAGCGAGTTTAACTTTGAAAATACAGGAGCATTGAAAGTTTGTATTTTGGAAAAGTGCAAAAAGTTATCGTGTGTTGTGGACACATCTAAAGTCCATGATAGTGGAAAGACTGATGGTGATGTCCTTCAATGTTTGGAGAAACTACATTTATTTGATCTCGAGTTGCTTAAATGTGTTTGGAAGGGATCAATTTTTCCAAGAAGTCTGGCAAACTTGAAGTTTCTAACACTGTTTGACTGCCCAGAGTTAACTGAGATTCTAAGTCATGAATTGGCGAAAGCACTTTCGAGCCTAGAACACCTGAAAGTTGAGAATTGCTCAAAAATTGTGGAGATTGTCAAAACACAAATTCCTGTGGTGCAGGATATATCAGAAAATGTCGATCTATCCGATATCCTACACAAGGTGAAGACTATAGAGCTGGTAAACTTGCCAGAGCTGCAAAGCATATGCAGAAATACCTCTGTGAACTGGAAATCATTGTTGAAAATAGAGATAATAAGTTGCAACAAATTGACAAATCTTGGCTCAACTTTGAGAAAGGAGGGAAAGCTGCAAATGATCAAGTGTGAAGTTACGTGGTGGGATGCACTTGTGTTGACAGAGGAAGAGAAGCTGCATTTTCGTAAATTTGTCGCAGAACAGCCATTGGTTGTTGGTGCAAGAGTAGCTGATCCTCAGCCATCAAACACCATTGTTTTGGAAGTAGTGCCAATCAATGGAAATTGCCTCCCAATATCAAACATAAATTCAGCTGGTCATGCACACAATTCTGAAGGTCAAGAGCACGTAAACCATTCGTCAACCAAAGATGAAACATTGCCCCTTTATAAAGAAGGATGTTCAAATGTGGATACGTCAATATCCACTCATTAGGAATATAATCCTGAAAAAGTTGCTGCTTTTACAACCTGGAGGGATTACAAGTTAAAGGTTAGTAGTACTATTAATATTGCTACAAATCCTGATATTATTATGCATTGTTCTTCAGAAGTTAAGTTGATGCTTAAAATATGTGATTTTCTTTTATACACTGTCCGTAAAATATGTTTATACACAATACACGCACCTTACATTTGCCTAAGAACTAACTATGGTCCTTTGAACAATTGGCTTCAGGTGAGCTGCCTATGCTAGATCACTTGTTCTAGATTAGTATTTTAGTTATATAATTTTTAGCAATAAATTTGGGGACTGTGCTAATCGCGTCTTCCTCTTGCATGTATACCGTTTCCTATTCTGTAGATTTTCACCAAGTGATAATGATGGGAGATCTTTGGTAAAGGATGGTGCAATAATCGAAGAATTTAATTGATGGTGTGCAGGATTGCACATCAGTGATGCTCGGGAAGGAGAAAGTGTTGAGATAGTTTTGTTTCGTTTCTTGTTTGATGAGTTTTAGGACGAAACTGAGATTCAGAAGAAGGCAGAAGTTGATGTCTTTGGGTATATGCAGCTTTGCATGCATCAAAAATAAAGACAATGTAGAATGGCAGTAGGATATGTGTGTAAGAAATTCATTCATACAGGTCTTGGTAAGATTCTGCGATATTGAAAATTCTTGCAAGAAATATTGAAGATATATTTGGCTTTCTATTTAGCATTCCGACCATTGGGAATATGGTTAACGAGAAGGATAATTCTGGTATTGTGTGCATGTATATGAAGTTTATACTTGGTTTGAAATGTTTTGGCTTCTTCTGTTCATTATATCAACTGTAAATTTTGATGGCTTGAACAGTTTGATCTTAAAAAGGTATAAAATATTCAGAATCATGATATATACATCAAAGCAACTTTGAAATAATAACACCATGATAGATCCAGAGTTTGCAACCGTGAGTGATTGGTGATGGAATCTGGAAGTGTCTTTCAATGAGTGTGTGTATATGAGAGGTTAAGCTCTTTTAGAGCAAATATATCACCTGAAAGATTCCGAATTCCTGGAAATCGATAGGCGAGTGATCAATAGGGTAGACGACAGGATCAGAGAAAGCGCCTGATGCATCAAAAGTGGATAGAAAAATGGCATCAGAAACATGCAACGAAGAAAGTAGCTTGTCCTGATGTCTCGTTGTGTTTCCCACAAGTTTTAACAACACCCGCAGAGAGGTGTAATATTTATAAGACTTATCAATTCCTTCACAATGTCTAAGGAATCAAACGCAAGAGAAAAACCATCATCAGGAAAAAGTCCTCTTAACTCAAATGCCTGATTAGATACATGCAAGATCTGCAACACCATCAAATACAATTAAATATCTTCTCACTATTTCATCCAACACAATTAAATATTTTCGTATTTGTTGAGCAGCTTGTCCATCCACTTTCACCCAAACTCGGATTTCAAAATGCTCCTGCACCATGCATTTTCTTTTGTTAAGCTTTAGTATGAATTTTCGGCTACAAACTCATTTTGGATCAAATTTATTTTCTAGAAACCAATGTTAGCCTTATACCAGAGCCCAGAGGAATGACCTTTGATTTCCATTCTTCTGAGGATAAGTGAAGGAGAATTCCCTACGAGGCATTACGAAGGAAGGCATTTATTCTCTCTTAGAAGTAAAACTGATTGTTTGATTTTCTCGTGTGCAGCTGTTTGGTGTAATGTAAGCCCTGCTGGGTAAGTTATTTCTGTCTTCTTCTTTATATACAAGCAATTTTAGTTTTTCTGCTGACTCTCTTTTTTTCATACGATAACTTCAGAGAAGTGAGCGTTCTAACGCGCTGAAAAACAAGAAAGAAGAGGGAAAAACAAAAGGAGAAAAAGGCTGCCACTTGATTGCAATTTCGTTGAAAGAGTATAACGTTTCAAGGAGATAAGGTGGTATAATTTTGCTATGCCCGGGGCTAATGTATTAATGCAGCTACCAAATTCAGAGATTTTGTGGTTAGTAGAGTATATTTACATCTTTTTATTAGGCCTTAGTAGGAATTTTGCTGTTATAACTCGTTTTGCATAGAAATTCTTTCACAAAGAAGTGTATTTTTATTCAGGATGTTACAAGGAAAGGAGCTTTGCTGACATTTTTGTTTCCGTTTGTCCTGGAATATGCTCTTTTATGCATTTCTCTAATTTATTATGGAATTTTGTTTTTATCCTCATCACTGTTGTTATTATTTCCAGCTAACTCAAATAAGTAATGGAGAAAATTATATGAAAAAAAAGACAGATTTATTACTAAGTTTGTCAATAAGGACTATGTTTGAGTGAACTACCAAGCCAAAAGATCTACTAATAGACAACAAAGTGGAATTACTTGGCTTTAAAACCTTCCAGATGCAGATTGCAAAGCTCAGTAGACGAAGAAAGGTCGACAGATTGTGGAGGAGGGAATCCAACACCATAGCTCTTCTGGCGGAGCTCTAACACGAGAAGAAAGCTGCAACTACCAAATTAAGCAGATGATCAGCATCAGAAAATCAAATCCGTGACAAATTCAGATACAGTATGTAGTTAAATATGAAATAACTTGGGTCTGTAAAATTTCATCACTAGGCACATCTGAATACATAGTCGTTTTAAATCAGTTGTTCAAAAGCACGAGCAATTGCAAATTAACACCTAAGAACACAGTAGGGAGAGAATCACTTTGAGTGCATAAACTTCACCTGGATTCAATGTATTGAACAAATCCACGGCTTAACAAACACTTGAAATATAAAAACTTAAAATGCAAATTCATGGAATATACATTAAAATATGTGAAATTATCTCCTGTCAGAAAAAGAAACATGAAGACACAGCTTAACAAACAATAAAGAATATACACAAGTATCTAAGCATCAGAAGCTTACTCATCAGGTATGGCAAAGATTTGATTGAATTCAAACATGTCTAGTCCGAGTCGCGGAATTGTCGAAATACAAACAATGGCTGCTTGAATATAGATATAGACGATACCCTGGGCCACCGGAGAATGGTACTTCCCGGTGAGGATGACCCCTTGAATGTAGCAACTTCCTCAGAATATTTGGTATCCTTGTATTGAACCTTACGATTACTCAGGAGGACACATACGATGTGAAATATTAGCCAAGGCTCCATTTCCAATTCTCTCTCTAACCGAGGGCATTCAGTAATGGACAGGTACTGAAGCTTTTTAACTCTATGAAATCTCCACCCCTTGTGAATTTATCGCTACCTCCAATAATCAACTTGGTGAGCCAGCAGATAGCATGAATTGTTCTTACGTAATGTAATTCAGGACAACCATCAACAACCAGTTCCGTTAGTGTTATACCTAGTCAAAGAAGTCAATCTTTGACAAGTCAATCCTAGTCACCAGTTTACGTGGCGAGGACCAGTCAACAAAGTCTTGCGACGATTAGTCAACAAGACCAAGAAAATGTAATAATATAGATGTATTTAATATATTTAAGTGCTCGCCCAAAGATGCTGGCGAGCACATGGTTTAGTTAGCTGCTCGCCCAAATGTGTGGCGAGCACGTGTCTATTTTAGCTAGGAAAGTCTAAGTGTTGAAGCCTTGGGAGACAGCATGGAGCGTGGCGACCACACTCCTCGACATGGTCCTCCGGCGACCACCATAGCTCAGCTCCTCGGCATATCGGCGAGGACGAGCACCAAAGGCGGTTTAGCATTAAATGCGCCATCAAATCACCTTTTCGGGCAGAAGTAAGGTCCAGTGAGGGCGTGCCACGTGTAAAGGGCGGGCAGCCCCTGGAAACCACTATATAATGCCTAAAAGAGGCTCATTTGTAAAGGACGGATCCATTCCACCCAATCTTCCTAACTTAAAGCAATACACTCCCAAAAGCTCCCAAGCTTTTTAGCTTCTCTAAGAAGCTATATCATTGTTCTTCACTGTTCTTGATTGTTTCCTCTCTAGATCATCAAGATCATCACCTAAATACTCTTTAAACACGTAATAAACCCCCGTTTAATCATATATGTTTGTATCGTACTAAAAACAGTCCACATCCGAGTCAACCCGATTAAAGTGCATACAACATTTGGCGCTAGAAGGAGGGGTCCTTTTACGTGTTCATCATATCAGTTTCGTCCGATCAACGAGCGATTGGTTAGCAAACTCCGTTTTCAGGTTTTTAATCGGTTGTTCCACCTTTTAAAGCTTTGTTTACGTATTTTCGTGTTCTTCGTGTTCTTGAATATTTGCGATATTCGAGACATTTTTTGGAGTTTGATCTCCGTGTAATCTTGTTTTTCAAGCTTTAGTTGTTGTTACTTTGCTAGTAAGTAGTTGTAATAGCACGTTCTTCTGCGTAAGAACTTTAATCTTTCGTTTTTAAGCGTCGAGAGCTTAAGAACAGTCATATCTTTGTAATAATCTAGAAGACACTCTTTAAACGATGTCTCATAACTCTCATCAAGACGGAGTCTTACCACCCGAAGGGAACGAGCCCCCTCCGGCGCCGGTAAATCCGTTTGCGAACTTGAATGTGGGGGACATCTTGAAAGATCCCCAACACTTGAAAGACTTTTCTGACTTCCTCATAGAGAAGAGGAGGCAGAACGAAAGAGAGGAGCTGGAGAAGGCCAAAGATCAGGCCTTCGACAAAGCTCGGAAAGCCAAGGGGAATGAGGACGACGACCGCTCCTATCATTCACACCCTATTCGCCCCCAAGACAAAGGCAAAAGCAAAATTGCCGAGCACTCCCACAATAGCCACACGGGAGACTCGCGGCACAGAAATTCGGTTTTCAACCGGATGGACGATAGAGATAGAAGGGCTCCTCGCCGAGTGCCCTTCAATGTGGATGGCCGACCAGGCAGAGCCGACCACCACCGAGATCACGCTGATAAGGGAAATCAGGGCGACCGAGTCTCAGCTCTTGATCGAGTGGGACCAGGGAAAGGTTCGCGAGCTCCGGCGAAGAGCTATCGCAGCCACCATTCTGACAGGCACTCTCCCAGGCGATCACGTCATGATGATCGCCCAGCAGCATCCCAAGGGAGTCGACGCGACGAGGACGTCGTCCCCAAGCCACAGACCGCCGAGGAGGGGCAAATCGCCCAGTTCCTCGCAACTCAAAATTTGATGAAGCAGGAGATGGACGCTCTGCGAGCAGAGGTGGTCGCCTCGAAGCAAGGGACCACTCCACCAATCACTCTGCCCGCACCTCCACTAAGTGTGGCAATACTTACCGCCCCCATTCAAAGAAAGATACAAATGCCTTCCATGCCGGCATACGATGGTGCATCCGACCCCAGAGTACACTTGTCCAAGTACTCCAACTATATGGCCTCAATCGGGGCAACGGACGCCACTCAATGCAGAAACTTCTCCCTAACTTTGGGAGACCGGGCTCATCGATGGTACACAACTTTGAGTCCCGGATCTATCACCTCTTTCCTTGAGCTGGGACAACAATTTCTGACCTACTATGGGTCTATTGCTGCTCGCCCAGCCTCAAAGCAACGTTTGGCGAACGTTCGCCAATCCCTGACTGAATCAGGAAAAGACTTCATCGAGCGCTTCGATAGGCTGGTGATCGATGGGGAGGCCGTGAACGATGAGACGAAGCTGATCTCAGCTGTTTCCGGTCTCAGGATAGGTACCAAGCTGTGGGAATCTATGCATCTTACTTTCCCCAGTTCTTATGCGGATTTCCGCACGAGGGCTGGAAATTTTATTCAGATGGAGGATATAATGGACGCCGCCAAGGCTAACGAGACGCCGGAGGCGTCCAAAAAGAACAACTGGCCAAAGAAAAATACAAACACTGGGGAGTCGTCCCAGCCCAAGAAGGCGACCACTCAAGCTGGCAGTGCTCGCCCAGCGAACTTCAGGCCTTTCGAGGAGTCTCCTGAGATCATCCAATTCAGAGAATCTCTCTCTCTTGATCCCAGGGGCATATTCAATGCGGTTAGGGGAAAGAACCTGCTCCCCCATGCCAAGCCAATGCATACAAATGATGGGAATCTCGATGGTAGTAAATTCTGTGACTACCACAACTCTATTGGCCACCACACCAACGGCTGCAGGGACTTGGTGAGAAATCTTTTCAAGCTGTACAATGAGGGCAAGCTCGCCCAGTTCATCAAGCCCCTCGGCAATGGCGACAACAGGGGGAAGAAACGTCGCGACGACATCGACGACCTGCGCCAACATTTAAACCGTCCCAAGCTAACTCCTCCCATGCCAAATGCTCCTGGCGGCGACATCGATAATGTGGGAGGAGCCTGTATGGTGATAGAAGGCCCTTTGGGAGGGACCCAATCCGGGAAAGAGCTATCTGTTCGCCGTGCTCAGAGCGAGCAGCGAGCACTGAACAATGTGCACCAGGTGTGCGTCGCTCCGACTGCCGAGAAGCCTCCTTCTCATCAAATCCTTTTTTCTGACGACGACCTGAACGGCGTAGTGCACCCGAACAATGACGCTTTGGTCATTTCGGGCAAAATCATGGGAACCAACGTCCATCGCTTGATGGTCGACACTGGGGCATACACCAACATCCTCTTCAAGCATACCCTGGATGCTCTTGGTGGATATGCAGACTACATCGAGCCTTGCGATGATATAATCGTAGGTTTCGGGGATACGCAAAGCCATCCCATGGGGAAAATCAGACTGTCTCTGGAGTTGGCATCGTCAAAAGAGCCTGAAATGCACCATGCTAGGCAGCTCGACTTCCTGATCATCGACATGCCATCGTCCTACAACGCTTTCCTCGGCCGTCCTTTCTTCAACGAGTTCAAGGCGGCCGTTTCTACTTATTACTACTGTGTAAAGTTTCCAGCCCCGACGGGTGTTATAACCGTTAAGGGCGATCAGACGCGGGCGAGGGAGTGTCTCGTCCGTTTTGCAAAGCGTCATTCTAAGGAAAGCACTATGATTGGCCAGTATATTGAGTGTCAAACACAAAACCAACAAATGAACTACTTGGAGGGTCTTCCTAGCAAGTACCGAAAGATTGAAGTTGGGGAGTGCAGTCGTAGTTCCATCGACCACCAACTGGAGGCGAACGAGCACGCCTCCATGGAAGTGGACGACCACCCCCCAATGGATATCGACGAGCAGGCAGAGTTGGGCGACCAGCTCCCCGACGACCAGCTTTCAGAAAACATTCCAGATCTGGAGCCCAGGTTAGGTTTTGAGCCAGAATTCGGAATCGAGGATCCTCGTTGGAAGGAGCCTAAAGAGCGGGCAACTTCAGCGGAGGACCTTGAAACCATCCATTTAAACGAAGCTCGTCCGGAACTCGAGGTATTCATCGGTTCGAATTTACCAGAAAATTTGCGGTCGGACATGGTCGCATTTTTGAAAGAGAACATCGGGGCATTCGCCTGGTCGCACGAGGATATGGTGGGCATTCCCACAAATCATGCATGCCACAGATTGAATATTGATCCAGCAAGGAGACCTATCACCCAAAAACGAAGAAAGTTTGGGCCTGATAAAAGTGCGGCTTTGGCAGTCGAAATCAAGAAATTGATCGACAACAAATTAATCGAGAAAACTGGAACTGATCCCGAGTGGTTGGCCAATCCAGTGCTCGTCAAGAAGACGACCGGGTCGTGGAGATTGTGTATAGACTTCACAGATCTAAACGACGCTTGTCCAAAAGATCACTTTCCGATGCCCCATATTGATCACCTAGTAGACAATACAGCGGGGCACGAGATGTTAACTTTCATGGACGCTTTCGCGGGGTACCATCAGATCGCAATGCATCTCGACGACCAGCGACATACGGCTTTCATGACGGCAGTCGACATGTACAGCTGGAAGAGAATGTCTTTCGGTTTGAAAAACGCAGGGGCAACGTACCAAAGACTGGTAAATAAGATGTTTGAGAAACACATCGGCGAGATGGTAGAGGTATATATCGACGACATCGTTGTCAAAAGCTTGCGAAAAGAGGATCACCTACACCACCTTGCCATGACGTTCGATATTCTGAAGGAATACAGCATGAAGTTAAATCCGAAAAAATGCAGTTTTGGTGTTAGCTCAAGAAAATTTTTGGGGCACCTGGTTAGCCAGCGGGGCATCGAGGCGAATCCGAGTAAGATTCAAGCAGTCATTAACATGCAAAGCCCAAGGAACGTGAAAGAAGTACAGAGGTTGACAGGATGCCTTGCATCGCTGAACAGATTTATTGTACGAACGGGCGATCGCTGCAAACCTTTTTTCGACGCATTGAAAAAAGGAAAGTTCGAATGGACCGACGAGTGTGAGAAAGCTTTCGAGAAATTGAAGGAATATCTATCGGATCCAAAGGTCCTAGCTAAGCCAGTCCCCGGCGAAATTCTGTATCTATACTTGGCGGCCACTGACTGTGCGATCAGTTCAGTGCTCGTCCGAGCTGAGGGGAGCACACATCTGCCTATCTACTACGTAAGTCAAACATTGAGAGACGCGGAGTTGAGATACACTCCTATGGAAAAATTGGCATACGCACTAGTCATGAGCGTCAGGAAGCTAAGGCAATATCTGTTCGACCACGAGGTGGTCGTCCTCACAACCTTTCTCTTCGGCGAGCACTGCATCGTCCAGATACCACTGGAAGACTGTTGAAATGGTCGGTGGAAATCGGGAAATTTAGGCTCACCTACGCACCTAGAACGGCAATCAAGGGACAAGTACTGGCGGAATTCATTGTAGAGCTCACTTTCCCAGAGAAATTGGCCGAGGGAATCGAGCTTCCTTGGTCACTGTTCGTCGATGGCTCGTCGACGAGCACCAAAGCTGGGGCAGGAATCGTCCTCACCAGCCCAACCGGACAGACGTTTGCTTCGGCGATCGAGTTTGAGTATCGGGCAACCAACAACGAAGCAGAGTACGAGGCTCTGGTCGCAGGAATCAAGATGGCTATGGCCGTGGGAGCCAGAAAGCTGAAATTTTTTTCTGACTCTCAGCTGGTTGTATATCAAATAACGGGCGAGTACGAGGCTCGCGGCGATCAAATGATAAAGTATCAAGAGCTAGTGAAGGGATTACTCGAGCAATTTGATCAATTCCACATTGAGCAAATCCCTAGGGAGGAGAATACGCAAGCAGATGCGTTAGCTCGGCTGGCCACTTCAGAGGGGGAGGCAATATTTTCAGAAGCGACCATCACTAAAATTTCTTCCCCGTCGGTGAACAGAGGTCAGATTTTGCAGGTTGACGCGACCAGCGACGAGGACTGGAGGTCGCCGATCAGCAGGTACATCAAGACCGGCGAGCTCCCGGCAGATAAAGTCAAAGCAACAAGACTGCAGCTCAGCTCCGCAAGGTACACTATTATTGGCGACCAGCTGTACAAACGGGGTTTTTCAATGCCTTTATTGAAATGCCTCGGGGAGGACGAAGCGAAGATCGTCATGCATGAAATCCACGATGGATCATGTGGAAATCACACAGGGGGGCAAGCGCTCGCTTTAAAGATCATGAGGGAAGGCTACTTTTGGCCAACGCTGAAGAAGGATGCAATTCATTACGCCCAGGCGTGCAAGAGATGTCAAGCTTTTGCACCCGCCATTCACTCACCTCCAGACGAGCTCATCTCCGTCTACAGCTCTTGGCCCTTCGCGAAGTGGGGCATCGACATCATCGGACCTTTCCCGCCTGGCGTCGGGGGGGTAACCTTCGTAGTCATAGCAGTCGATTACTTCACCAAGTGGACAGAAGCAAAGGCACTGAAGACCATCACAACGGCCCAGATGACAAGCTTCATTTGGAAAAACATAATTTGCAGGTTCGGCCTACCACGAGCGATAGTGACCGACAACGGGCGTCAGTTCACGAGTCAAGACATGCTGGATTTCTGCTCAGAGTGGAACATCAAGAAACTTTTTTCAACACCCTATCATCCACAATCAAATGGTCAAGTAGAGGCGATCAACAAAATCATCAAGCACACCTTGAAAGCTAAGCTAGATGGATTGAAGGGCAAATGGGCGGACGAGCTGCACATGGTTCTGTGGGCATATCGGACAACCACGAGGAATTCTA
This sequence comes from Galeopsis tetrahit, assembly GCA_963675135.1. Taxonomy (NCBI): domain Eukaryota; kingdom Viridiplantae; phylum Streptophyta; class Magnoliopsida; order Lamiales; family Lamiaceae; genus Galeopsis; species Galeopsis tetrahit. Next base: position 2,902,881 of record OY776130.1, read on the forward strand.
CTGGTGAAACTCCGTTCGCGCTCGCGTTCGGAACCGAAGCTGTCATACCAGCAGAGGGGCAGGTCCCTACTTTTCGAGTAGAAAATTATGACGAGCAGTTGAATAACAATGCACAGCTCTCCGACTTGGACTTCCTAGAAGAGCGAAGGCTAACAGCGGACGAGAAGAATGTGGTTTACAAGCAAAGGTCAGAGCGCTACTACAACACCAAAGTACGTGCTCGCCAATTCACTATCGGCCAGCTCGTACTTCGGAGGGCGACGGAGCAATCCATTGGCATACTTGGCCCGACTTGGGAGGGTCCGTACCGAATCACGCGCACACTCTTGAACGGATCATACGAGCTAGAAGACCTCGTGGGCAAGCCAAGCAAGTACCCGTGGAACGCGGTCAAGCTGAAGAAGTATTACCAGTAAGTTTTAATTTCTTTATATTTGTATAATTTGTGTAGTCATCTTTTCAATATACGTCTTAAATTTCCGTCAAGTGTTAGATATTTTTAGAATTTTTAGACAAGGCTCTGCGTAGCCATCTAGGAAACAAAGACGAGCACTCTTTCTTAACGATGCTCGCAAGGTAGTGGCAACGACGATCACTACCTTTTTCAAACAAAAAGAGTTCAACCGACGAATGGTTAACTCTAAAAGACGAGCACTCTTTCTTAGATGCTCGCAAGGAAAGACGAGCACTCTTTCTTAAAGAGGCTCGCAAGGAAAGACGAGCACTCTTTCTTAGATGCTCGCAAGGAAAGACGAGCACTCTTTCTTAAAGAGGCTCGCAAGGAAAGACGAGCACTCTTTCTTAAAGAGGCTCGCAAGGAAAGACGAGCACTCTTTCTTAAAGAGGCTCGCAAGGAAAGACGAGCACTCTTTCTTAAAGAGGCTCGCAAAATAACAACGACGATCACTATCTAAAGCATACGAACGAAAACAAATAAAAGGCAAATTAAAAAGACAAGTATCATAACATAAATAAAAAAGCAGTGACAAGGACGATCACTCAATATAAACAAAATAAACACACATCATAAGCAAAAGATTTCCATTCATTAAAAAGCTTTAGAAAGCTGAAATTACAAAAAAGGCCTTAGTGGCCGAGCAGTCCTAAGAAAAATAAAGAAAAGGAAGATAACGAAAAATAACTAAGTCTCTACAACATTCCCCTCGGCAGTAGCATCCTGCTCGCCGGCATCTTGCACCTCTTCCACCTCTGCCTCCTCGGCGGGAGCACTCTGTTGGGGCGGGGAGTCTTCAGGAGGATCCACGAACACCACTGGAACTCCCAAGAGTCGAGGGAACTGTAGTCCCATTCGCACCAATGGAAGCAAGGGGAGCTCGGTGCCCGGCTGAGGATTCTCCTTCATAAGGAGGTCGTCCAGAAGCTCGCCGAGCGGAATCACATCCACCTCCGGATTAACATCCAACAGTCGGTAAATGAGCCCGTGGGCAGTAAGCGCCACCGATAACATGGCAACGCCCCCAGCGAGCTCATTTGTCTCATCTCGCTCTTCCGTCACAGCGACCAGCTCTTGACGAAGAGTGGCCAACTCTTCCTCATCATTTGCAGACTTATTCGAAAGAGCATTTACCTTGTCCTCGGCAATCTTGAGGCGAGCACGGAGACGTTCGATCTCCTGGAGATCTTCTTGATCTTTCTTTCGAACCGTCTCAAGTTGGGCCTCAGAATCGGCCAACTTTGTTTCGACGTCGGCCAACTTGGTCTCGAGACCGACCACCTTCTCCTCAACACTGGCTTTAGCTTTAGCCATTTGGGCGAGCTTCACGCTCCTCTCCTCGCTGACTTTGCGATTATCATAGATTTGGCTGGCGAGCTTCTCGACGGTGAAAGCTGCGCGGCTGAGCTCGATGGCGACCAATCTCGCATTCTCAAGGGTGTTCTGATTATTCACCTCGTCGACCAGCGTGGTCGTCAGCGATCGAGGGAAATTTATTATGGCCCGGGCCGCACTCGGATCCAACACCTCTTGATCGACCGGATCCCGCGAGCGGTAGTAGGCGAGGAGGTTTTCGTTGAAAGGCTCGGAAATGGTGTGTTCGGCGACCCTATTAAAAGAAAAAAATTTTATTAGAAAAAAGGTACTTGGAAATATTCTAAAATCTTGTTGATAGTAAAACTTACTTGGCAACCCTTGCGGCATCCCAGCCGAGAAGGGTGTTATCTCCCTGAGCCCTCTCCTCGGCCGAAGAGCTCGCTGCAGCCTCTCGCGACCGAGTGCTTCTGGGAGAAGGAGAGACGACTCGTGTGGGGGGAGGCAAGTTACCCCTCGGCGGAGGAGATCTCCTCGGCAAGACCCTCTTTTCGCCAGCGGATGGGCGAGAAGAACCCCCCCGGGTTGGTTTAGCAACTCTTTTAGGCGGAGCCCCCGAGTCCCCCGCCCCTTTTCTCTTCTTGCCAGCACCATCGACTGCCTTACGCTCACGGAGCAATTTGGCTTGTTGCATCATCCTGCTCGATAGAATGCGATCAACTTCGATGGTAGGAGGAAGGTAAGTAACAACCTTTTCAGGAACCACTACTAAGAAAGAAAAGCGAAGAGTCAATATTTTCTCAAAACTTGGCAAAATCACAATCTTGGAAACATGTTAATACCTGGAGGGAACTCTCGAGTGAAGTGGTGAGGAGGTACTCTGAGACCTGCTCGCTCGCGCATACACTCCCTGTTCAGAAATCGGCAGGACCTCTCCAGGTAGCGACGATTGAGAACGCAGCAGGTATGGTATTGGAAGATGGGCGAAAGACGGTCCTCGGCAGTCTTCCGACGAACAGTTTCACCTACAAAAGCGAGGAGTTAGTCAGTATAGAAAGAGCGAGCAGAAATAAAAATAACTTACCACAAATTCTACGATATTCAGTGGGAATGGGAATGCGATCCGAGGAACCATCTGGCCTCACCGGACTTTTCCAGTCCCCGGCTACCCACCACCAGTTGGTTTTCCAATCCCTAATCTTGTTGGGAACCCCTTCAATCAACTTGAAGTTATCTCGGCCCCTTACGTAATAGTACCCATGGCCCACCTTATCTCCGGCCTCGGCCGTCTGAAGGAGATAGTTAATCTCTTTCGGACTAAGCCACGTGTTCTGACAACCGTTCTCGGCCGCCACCAGGCCGAACAGTGTAAGAATGCCGATCAGGTTGGACCAACCATTCGGCAAAATTTGAGAAGGGGCCACCCTTAAGAAATGTAAAAAGTGGGAAACACTGGGGTGCAGGGGGAACCTAAGCCCTACCTCCATCATACCGATGTTGACGGCGACCATCCCTTCTGGCGGCTGGTCGGCCCTCTCATCCGGGCGAGGTACAAAAAAACAAACATCGGCCGGCAGCTGGTATTTCTTCCTAGAATTTTCTAACTGTGCCAAGGAGACCTTGCTCGCATATGTGCTCGCCTCATACTCAGTTTGGAAAGCTTCTCGATGCGGGCGAGGAGTCTCTCGAGGAAGGTATTCGCAGATATATTTATAATAGGCCTCCCTCGAGACCTCGTCGCCGCCCAAATCTTCCCTACCACTCAAAATGTCCTTTATACTTTCTGCATATTGGACGACCTCCTCAAAGTCCTCGCGGAGACTTCTTGTCAAGGTCTCCTCGACCTGGGCGGATTCTATCTGATCGCCCACCCCTCGATCCAAACCCTGGTCGCGCAGATCAGAGCTGGTCTCACTCCCACCCTCCTCGGCATCGTTGCCGGCATCGTCCCTATCAAATTCGCTGATCTCGTCAACGTCGACGACCGCTCCCTTTCCTAGATCGCGGACTCCAACGTTTATAGGGTCAGGGGAGAGGATCCTAGAATTCGAGGAGGATGCCCTCTCCATTAGAACTAAGGCCAGACGGTCTCCGCCGCCGGAATTCTCGGAACCACCAACCAACGGCGGCGGACCACCGTCGGAACCACCATCAACGCCACCAAACTCCATTTTTTCTTAGAAATGGGGGAAGAAGAAGTTTTAAAAGAAGAAAATGTGAGTTATTTTACCTTGTTGACGATCGAGAACCACCACAAACTCGCCGGAAAACTTGAGAGAGAAGGTAACTCGCCGAAAAACTTGAAGGAATTCGAAATTTGCAAATGGTAAAAGTGTTTTGAAAGGAAGGGAAGTCATATTTATAGGCAAACATATGCAGGGACCTATTAGCAAAAAGCGGGGTAAAATCCGTAATTTTCCCAAAATTTTGGGGTCATTTCCGAAATCAAGTTCGGCGAGTGGACCCCACGCGCGACCTTTGAGGTCGGCACGCGCCCCACGCGCGCATTTCAAAATTCGAGCGCCGCTCACGCGCCTGACACAAGTCACATCCGTCATTATTAAAAGTTGTTTCGATAATCGTGCTCGGCGCTGGAGACGAGGCGACCGCCTCCGATTTACGTCATCAAAATCTCAAATTTGATTGTGTTGTCGAGGGCATTTATCACCCTCTAAAAAGACGACCATACTGCTCACCTTACCATTCTACGAATACGAAGAAAGGCGACCAGGGGGCAAATGTTATACCTAGTCAAAGAAGTCAATCTTTGACAAGTCAATCCTAGTCACCAGTTTACGTGGCGAGGACCAGTCAACAAAGTCTTGCGACGACTAGTCAACAAGACCAAGAAAATGTAATAATATAGATGTATTTAATATATTTAAGTGCTCGCCCAAAGATGCTGGCGAGCACATGGTTTAGTTAGCTGCTCGCCCAAATGTGTGGCGAGCACGTGTCTATTTTAGCAAGGAAAGTCTAAGTGTTGAAGCCTTGGGAGACAGCATGGAGCGTGGCGACCACACTCCTCGACATGGTCCTCCGGCGACCACCATAGCTCAGCTCCTCGGCATATCGGCGAGGACGAGCACCAAAGGCGGTTTAGCATTAAATGCGCCATCAAATCACCTTTTCGGGCAGAAGTAAGGTCCAGTGAGGGCGTGCCACGTGTAAAGGGCGGGCAGCCCCTGGAAACCACTATATAATGCCTAAAAGAGGCTCATTTGTAAAGGACGGATCCATTCCACCCAATCTTCCTAACTTAAAGCAATACACTCCCAAAAGCTCCCAAGCTTTTTAGCTTCTCTAAGAAGCTATATCATTGTTCTTCACTGTTCTTGATTGTTTCCTCTCTAGATCATCAAGATCATCACCTAAATACTCTTTAAACACGTAATAAACCCCCGTTTAATCATATATGTTTGTATCGTACTAAAAACAGTCCACATCCAAGTCAACCCGATTAAAGTGCATACAACAGTCAGCATAGTAGCTTCTTCGCTAAAGTAAATGATCTCTAAAGTTGGACACTCAACAACATGCAGCTTCTGAATGGAATTCATACATCTCAAATGTATAAATCTGATTTGAGGACGGTGTGCAATGCCCAATGTTCAAGCTCAGTGAATTTCGACATCATGAAATATGGATCATCCATGTTCTGAGTAGTGTTGAAGAGGACAAGTTTCTTTAGTGAATGCCACACCGTTAGCTCATCTGATAAAATTCTTAATTGCATATTCTTGATAAGTAGGGAGGAAGGTGTACTGAATCTAGTCTGATTCCAGGATGAAATGATGTTATCGTTGCTATTACAAACTATCAAGTCAAGTAGATTTATAAAAGCTGGAATTTTTAGAAGCAGTGGACAGCCTTCAATCGTCACAGTTTTCAGGCAGCGACAAACCTCAGCGGACGACATATCACCTGACCATTGAATCAAATTGGGCATATCATGAAGGCCAAGTTGTTCTAGGGATGGAAAGGCATCATGAATCCCATCTCCAAAGAATTCTAGACCAATATGTTGAATGTTGGTCATACCTTTGAGCTGGAGATCCTTCAGAAGTGGCAGTTGCCCCAGTGATGGCAACTCCTTGCATCCGCAATCAGTTATCAAAATCTTTATTAGACTGCTCATGTAGGAGATCCACCCAGGAAATTTAGAGCCTATGTAGCCTGTTATATCAACTACTTTGAGTTCTCCATTTGGCTTTAAAAGCTCCAATACCTCAAAACAATCAACAGCATCTTTACTCCAGCTCAATCCCAAATGCTGAAGGTTTTTCTGATTTAGATTGGTGTTGCGGGCATCACTGTTTTCCATTACATTCTCAAGGTTTCTGATTTTCAATCTTCCCCTAAGCTGGTTTAACGGCCCAAGCTCCCCTAGCCGAGCATTATCATGATCCTTTCCCAAAACAAAGAGCGGCATTGAAGTGAGAGATACAAGGAAGCCTATTCCAGATGGCAAGTAAGACAATGACTCGCACTGCGACAAATCTAAATGACACATGTTTGTCATCATAGTTTTTAAAGGCGCAAGAGGGGTTCTAGAGCCCGAGGCGCAAGGCGCGCGCACCTCTTGTACATTTTTCCTAAACACTTTTTTATAATCCTGTAAACACATTTCACACATATTCTACCACATAATACTACTAAAGGGGCATAAATAAACATTAAAACATAATGCAAACATGAAATTAATGCTAAAAAGTCTAGAATAGTGAAGATATACTTCACTCACACACAAAAAACATAAAAAACAGCAATTAAAAAACACATAATATTCAGAAACTAGTCCTCATTCTTATCAAATAAGGGTTTTGAAAATAAGGGGCTGGAGGAGAGCGCGCAAATAAGGGTTTTGAAAAACCCTAGTTTTTTTTCCAAATACTAAAATGTTTCCTAATTTTTAATTCCTTTCTTATATTAAAAAGGAAAAAAGTGTTCAGCAATATTAAAAAGAAGAAAACTTTTTTTTCAAAATGAACTAAAAGTGCTACTTTTTAAAGATGAAAATAAAATGTACAAGAGGCGCCCAAAGGTGCGCCTAAGGTGCAAAAGGCGCACCGAAAAAGGCGCCCAAAGGCGCGCGCCTGGAAAACAGCTCCCTAAAAAAGTGTAGAAAGGCATTTTACCTATAGCCTCGACCGAGGCGCGCCTTTCAAAACTATGTTTGTCATATTACGAATTGCCTTGGGTACAACTTTGAAATGGTAACACCATGATAGATCCAGAGTTTGCAACTGTGTGAGGCCTATAATGGAATCTGGTAGTGTTTCAATGAGTGTGTAAGAGAGGTTAAGGTACTTAAGTTCTCTTAGTGCACATACATCATCAAAAAGATTCCGAATGCTACTGCAACTCAAATCAAGTGAGTGCAATTCATGGAAAAAAAGAAAAGTGTAATCCAAACTGATGGCACCAGAATGTAGGGTAGACGAGAAAATTAGAGTTGTCACGTCTTCTGGGCCTTCCGAATGCAGGGAAAGCAGATGAGCATCTTCACTTATGGAGCCAATCACTCCTAACTTCTCCTTCCAAACAATGGCAGCAACATCCTGCATGATTGTATGGATCAAGCCAGGAATCCGGAACTCAGTGATATCACCATATTCATTTCTTGATATATCTGTGAAGAAGGACATGCAAAGCAACTGGTGGAAGTAAGAATCACCAATATCTTTCGGGGTTATTTTAGGAGATGGCTTCACGAGTCCATGAGCAACCCACATATTAATGATCTTCTCTCTGTTTAGCGCATAGCCTTGAGGAAAACTGGCGCAGAAGGCTAAGCACTGCTTTAATTGCAGAGGAAGGGCCCAGACACACAGCAAAATGGAAACTGATCCATCAAAAGTGGGCAGGGAAATGGCATCTGAACAATTCACCTCAGAAAGTAGGTGTCTTAGGTTGTCATCATATATCATCATGCTTCCAACAAGTTTTAACAACAGGGGAATGTACCCGCAGAGAGCTTCAAGATTTTTAACCATAATATCTGAGGAAACAAGTGAAAACTGTAGACGACACAGAGACAAAGCGCCATTTGGAGACAGTGGTTTTAACTCAAATGGCTGATTGGATAAAAGATTTGCAACACGTTGGGAAGGGGTTGTTATCAACACCACAGATCCCAGATGAAGGAAATCAAACCAGTATTTATTCATGTGAAGCCAGACATTGTTGGTCATGGATTCAACCCCGTCAAATACAATCAAACATCTTTGCCCCAGTAATGTATCCCGCACCATTTCATCCAGCTCATCCAGATCATCTATGGAGCACACCATACCCATTGCGGATTTAAGTATTTGTTGAGCAACATGATGCAGCGTGAACTCGTGGCCATCAGCTTTCACCCATACTCGGATTTCAAAATGCTTCAGCACCAATTGGTCCTGGTAAAGAAGTCGAGCAAGAGTTGTCTTGCCAATTCCAGTGGGACAAAGAATTGGAATTGCAGAAAGCCGAATCTCTTCCTCATTCCGGTGATAACATTTGAGCAACAACTGTTTCATCTCCAGCTCCCTCCCCAACACTTTCTCAACTTCATGTGCAGTATTGTATAGGTCTGCCTGATGACTGGGCTGCGAAGCAAAATCATGTGGGCCTCCCTCCATGAAAATCTTTCGCAGCAAATTCTGGAAACCAAAGGTCACGATATGGAGCTGAGTAAGTCTACAACCAGAGTTGGAGGGCCGCTAACTCAAGAGCCTTGGAAGTTCAAAGACGAGCAAGAATTTAAGAAAGGGGGCAAACCTTTCGTTAAAGATTCGAGTAAAGAATCTATAGGTCCCTAGTTGAGTTTAATATTGAGTAAGCTAGTAAAAATGTCTAGAGGGGGGTGAATAGACTTTTCAAAATTCTTTCAATATATCAGAATACGAATGCGGAATATCAGAATAACAATGAGCCCAATTCAAATTATACTCAACTTATTCGAGAACTCTGTTATGAACACTCTACTAGTCTTGTTCAGATATGTAATTCAATCAATTAAACAGTTAATCAATCAAACACAAATAAACAGTAAAGTAAATCAAACACGAGATTTATAGTGGTTCGACAACTTGTCTACGTCCACTCTCACAAACCCAGTTGTGATATTCTTATTAACTCGTCCAATGGAGTAATGTGTTCTTGTAGCTTTAAGTCCCAAGAAATAAGACTTAGATCTTCTCGATAACACTACCAAGTGTTTCTTCGATCTTACTAGTGATTTACAAGTAACTAGCAACTTGAAACAGTAAAAATAAAACTTCTCTGTCTTCAGTAGTAGCCTTCTTTGAATCTTCAATTTGTCTTCTGGCTTCTTTCTGAATCTTCAAACTCTAAGAGTAATTCGCTTGAGTACGTCTTTAATTTGCTTCAGTATATCGAGTTTCAGTAGTCTTGAATCGATCAATACGCCATGGTATTTATAGACTATCAACTTCAAGAACATTCAGTTGTGTAACCAACCTTTCTTGAAAACTAACTCGTAACTGTTTATCTTCATCCATCCACGCGTTTCTGTAGTTAATTAGTTATTTCTAACTAACTCTTCAAACTTTATCTTCACACGCGTTTTGAATAACTAACTTCATTTATCCTTCACGTTGACTTGTCTTGTCTTGTCGACGCGCACCTGTCTTGTGTAGACTTCATCTTCTTCTTCTTCTTGCGCAGTCTTCTTCTGTAGTAGACTTAGATATAACTAATCTAATCCTAACAAGACTATTACATTTACATTAAGCTTTATAAAATAGCTTAGTCAACTTAAAAATCTATACAATGAATACATACAAAAAATTATGAGCTTCTATACAATTCACAATAGCTCAGTAGACAACCTAACAATTATACAAAGTACTTATAATATGTACTTGTCTTTCAAACACTTAAACTTTTCTTTTGAAACTTAACTATACTTGTCTTGTGAACTCTACTGATCTTTTCAAGACGACTTCTTTAACTAGACTAGATCAGTCAACACTTAGAAAATATTCAAGTCTACTTTTGGCTTATCAAAACTTCATCTTATCTTTTCATCATTTAGGACTTGTCTTAGGATTCATATCCCAAAAATTTTCCCCTTTTTTATGAAGCCAAAACTACTTGAATCTTTTCATAATAGTAGACTAGTTAAGTAGTTATTTTGTCTTAAACATCAAAATAGTACTTATCTTTTCATTCATTCAAGTAAGATCAGTAGATATTACACATACTAAATCAAAAATAAGAAAATAAGTAAAGAAATCACAACTAATCTGTAATGTTACCTCCTTCCAAGTTAGGAACACAAAATGCATCTAGGAGTCTTCTGTGTATCACTCTGATATGTTCTTCGTTGTCGATCTTCTCCTTGTCCAGTAGCTCTTCTTCAAATTTCTTGATATGGTTGAAATCGATTCTCTTTCCAGAGCTAAGCATAGGAGTATTCCACTTCGGATAGATCGGAACAAGAATATTGAAATTCACAGCAGTTGCTATCCTCATGATAAGATTCCATAGCTTCTGGTTTTGACCTTCCATAAACTTGTCAAACACAGCATAAAGTTCTTCATCACTGTCTGCATCACCAAACTTACGAATTATCTAGTGATCCAACTCCCATTGCAACTTAACTTTGAACCAATCTTCACGATGTCCTCTATCAATGAAGTTGTCAATGTAAGCATCTTCAACTAGATCTGGATTTGCCTTCAACTTCTGCAACCTTCGAATATGCTTTCCAACTTTCTTTTTGCTTGCATAATGAGATTCATCATCAACCTCTTCAACTTTCTGCTTCTTCACGATTGCAGTCGTTTCTTCAGCTTCTTCAATAATCAACTTCCTTTTGACTTGTCTGGTCTGAACCTCAACTTCTAGAGACGCAACACTCTTGCCTTTCAACTGTCTCTTCTGCTCATCTGCTTTAGCTTGCTCAAGATCTGCCTTCTTGACTAGCTTTCCTCTTTTAGGCCTCTTCAGATCTTGCATCACTATAGCAGCTTCCTTCATCTCCGGTTCAGCACTAGACTTAGATTTTCCAATTTCAACTCTACTCGTCTCTTCCCCCTTTTTGGCTTCATCACTTTCCTTAAGAGTGAAAAGAGAAGTAAAGCGAGTCATCTCTTCCTTGAGAGCTTCCTTCATAGCTTCAGCAGCTAACTCGATTTGCCTCTAATGCGTCTTGTCGTGACTCATCTTGTCAAGACGATCAGTAGTCAGCTCTAGCTTCCTTGAACTTGAAATAAGCTCATCTTTAAAGTGAGTAGCAGTCTGCCTGAGCAACCTATTCTGCTCAGTTAACTCTGTAAGAACAGCTCTTGAACGCACCAACTGATCTTGTGCTTCTCGCCTCTGTTCATCTGCTATCTCGATCTTTACTCTATAGAGTCTTTCCATCTTACTCGACTCTTCAGCTAATGATCTAGCAAAGTTGATAGATCGCTTCTCCGAATAGTCAACTTGCTTCTTCAAGAAGTCTTCAATTTGAGCATACATCTCTTGTCGAAAAGACGAGTCCATCTTGTTGACTTCACCAACTATCAACTCTCTGGAACTGTCTACAAGAGATTGATTCTGTTCCACCAAAACGTCCTTCAACTTTGAATTCAGGAACATATCAATAGACGACTGAACTACTACCTTCAAGTCCGTCTTCAACTCATCTAGATAGCCTTCAGGAAGTACTTGAGTAGCCTGAGTTTCAATAACATCCTCTTGATCTTTCATGACTATCTCATCTTCATAAAAAATGAAAGCTTCAATGAATTCATCATCCTCTTCACCAAATACGATCAAGTCGTCTTCTGCCTCAGCACTTTCAGCTTCTTCTAGATGATCAGGCACATTCTCTAACTCCAATAACGGTTCTGAAGTTTGAATAGCAGCATCAACAAACTCAGCTTTCAACTCTTCTTCCAGCAGATCAGTTTGAACTCCAACATCAAACTTGATCTCTGAAGACAAGACATCATCAGAAACGTTGAGCATCTTCTTTACCAGAGCAGTTAGGGCATGAGCTGGGAACAACTCTGAGTTGTCTTGAACTCCACTGTTCTCCTTCTGTTCCATCTCCCAATCCTGAAAATTGGAGATTCCGCCCATTCCTAAGATGACTTCAAATAGATCCTCCGTCGGGGCCTTCTTCAATGCAACCCACGTGCATATCCTTAGAAGTTTCTCATATTGCTCAGAAGATGAGTCAATCTCTACTGACGGTATCATCTTTCTCAGATTGTTGGACATTTTCAAACGCAACCTCTTCTCCCTAAGGCACATCGGATAGTAAACCAGGGATTCGAATCTAATTTCAGAAGGGGTCTGAGCAAGTGGGGTCCTTGTCTCAGTTGTTGCAGTGGCAACTAGTAGAGTTTCTGAAATAGATGGGTTGATGGGTTCAACATTTTCTATTGAGGTTAAGGGAATTTGGGTTGTGGTTTCTGTGGGCTTAGATGTGGCTAGGTTTGGTGTGACAACTGTAGAAGTATTAGTTGTATCAAATATGGTTGTGTCTTGGGTTATGTTGGCCCTCAGTGGTTGCACTGCCAACACTGATGAGGTTTTGGGTGCAGGTCTGGCACGAGATCGAAGTGATCTTGCCTTGGTTTTAACATGGAGAGAGGAAGGAATTGAAAGAGCTCGAAAAGAAGAACCAACCTGTTCAGTTGACTTGTCTGGCGATGGACTCGACTCGACTCTCACCAGTCGATATACTTGAGGAACTTCAGCACTTGCCTCCTCTTCTTTCTCAGATTCCTTATCAGAATGCGTCTCTTCCGAATCCTTTGCAGCCTCGAACATAGCCTCCTCTGCCACATACTGACCTAGTCTCCCACTAGTTCCAGCCTCAGCCTCTTCCTCAGATTCTTCACCATCCGACTCGACTTCCTCAGAACTAGACGAGGCGGCCTCAATCATGGCATCTAGAGGATTGATTTGAACCTGTCTGGGGGCATCAGTCCTTCCAGCAGCTTGCTTCGCAAGAGCCTCTTTCTTTAGATGATGTTTCAATGCATGGAACGGCTTGCCCTTGCTCCAACTCGTCTTGTTCGGCAACAAGATGGGTAAAAGAATACTCAACTTGTTTATGAAGCCTACTGCGGCAGACACCACCCAATTGGCTGAATCGGTGTCGACTCTTACATTCCTTTCAAAATACATCAATCGATCCGCGAACAACTTGAACCAATTGCCTTCAGTGATGCCGTCATAGATCGCGACCATCACTCCCGCCTTTTGCAGTGTGACTGAGTCATAGCTTCCAGTGACACACAGAAACATCTTGCTTGCAATGTCAAGAAGGGTCTTGTACTTGTCTAGAAGCTCCTTCTTCTTGACTGCCGGAATCTTTCCATCACGACCCAGCTTCAGTTTCTTACCACAAAAGATACTCAGGTATCTTAACTCTTGCCCAATAGCATAATTTTCTATGTCAATCGATCCAATAGGCAGCTTCAAGTTTTTGAACACATTATCTCGAGTAAGTTCTACTCGGCTTCCACCAACAAACGATTCAATTGAGTCTCCTCTTCTGGTGGCGTTGGCATAGAATTCCAACACCTCTTCCTCCAAGACGACCTCTGGAAACGACTCCAAATAAGGTCTCAACCCGCATCTGCAGCATTTCATAAGGATCTCCTTGTTGTCTTCAGTGTGATTGCCCTTGAAGAACACTGGGCCTTCCACATGCACCTTGCCCTCAGATGCATACTTGCCAAGATCAAATCTGGCCTGCATGTTAGTTCTAACATCGAATAGAGAAACTATCCACATAGTAGTAGGATTATATGAGGACAGACAGTAAGGTTTATGCAAAGATTTGAGTTTCTTGAGAGTAGAACGATTAAGAATGCGTAAGGAGAGAAGAGAGGAACTGTTGGGGTTTTTGTTAAAGCTTGAATTTCAAATTGACGGCCAAGATTGAATGCTTTGATCTAACGATTGTGGCCTTTGGAATTCAGTTACGGAATCGAGAATATTACGTGATTTGATATTGTAAATTTTAGAATCCGCCTTTCCTATTGGTTAGGACAGAGGAGTGTACTCATCTGACCTAAGGTAGTAGGGTTTGGCGCGAACTGGGTGTATACACCTCAATAAATGGGAGTGTATAAATCCAATTCTAGGGTTTTCCAATTTTCACATTATCAAATTACCTTAATAACCTTAATTCGTATTGATTAAACACTTAGAATATTTTGAATCATAAGAACACTTATCTTGTCTGTTCGAGTCTATCCAGAATAGACGAGTAGACTAATGCGCACCAGACGAGTTCCCCCTTCGACTGTGCTTGTCTATTCTGAATGTCGAACGACTTCATGTACTTATCTTATCTTATGCAACGTATGAGTGTAGGTACAAGTAGAGTAGAATAATTAAGATGAATATCAATCTAAAGCAATGGTCAAGGTTCGAACAAGATGACTTTTAACAAACTTAAGAGTCAACATAAGGATATTTAAGAAATCATAGATTCCCCCTTAAATGTTTATTCCCTTAGTGTTACCCTCAGCTTTACCAGCTTCCTCCTCGGGTTGTTTGGTCATCTAGTCTGACCTTGTATACTTGTCTGTTGAGCGAGTAGGCGAGTGCTCTGTTTCAGTGATCTTGTCTCCTTTTTTTTTTTTTTTGATGTACCTGTCTGGTTAGTACATAGATATAGGCAAGTAGGGTCTAGATCAATTAGTCTTAGACTAATGCATAATTCACGAAAACGAGCCTCAGGTAATGGTTTTGTGAAAATATCAGCTCTTTGAAAATCAGTATGAATCTTTTCCATGCGAATATCCTTCTTTTCTACATGATCACATATGAAATGATGTTTCACATCAATATGCTTACAACGTGTGTGCAAAACAGGATTTTGTGTAATGGCAATGACACTATTACTATCACAGAAAATAGGAACATTTGATTCATATATGTTGTAATCTCTAAGCTGTTGCATGAGACAAAGTAGTTGACTACAGCAGCTACCAACAGCCATGTACTCGGCTTCGGTAGTGGAGGTAGCCACACTAGTCTGCTTTTTCGAAAACCATGAAATGAGTTTTGTGCCTAAGAATTGACAAGAACCGGATGTAGATTTCCTATCTATTCTACAGCCACCAAAATCAGAATCTGAGTAGCCACTTAGAGATAGATCATCATTTGAAGGATACCATATACCACGATTGATGGTTCCTTTCAAATATTTCAATATCCGTTTAGTGGTTTCCATATGACTCTCTTTGGGATTAGCTTGAAAACGAGCACATACGCCAACAGAAAATGCAATATCAGGTCTACTAGCAGTCAAGTACAGTAATGAACCAATAAGACCACGATAATATGTTTGATCAGCACACTTACCATGTTCGTCTGGATCCATCCTGTATGTAGGTAACATAGGTACTCCAGTAGATGATTAGGGTGGAATTTACACAACTTATAAGCACATGTTAAGCATATTTTGATGTGGATTCCATTGATTTTTGCATAGAATGTGATTGTTTGAGCCAAAATGAGAGAAAGGTTGTGTTTTGTCGATTTTATAGGTAAAACGATGGAATTTGGAGCAAAACACATACCACGAGTGATCGGACCGAAAAGAGGAGCGCACCATTGGATCCGGCTCGAAAAATGGAGTGGAATAGGCAAAAGAATCGAGTCGATCGGAGGTCGGAAGCTCAAGAAACGGAGGGACGAAGTTGGAGGACGAAAACGAGAGATGGGCCAAAGCCGAAGGTTTGGCCCGGCCGAGCGGCATCACTCGCCCGGCCGGGCGGCCGAGCACATTTTTGTAGGCCAAATATTCAATTCAGTATAGACGCTGGTGACAGTGTAAGGGATTGTAAGATATCAGAAATGTACTACAGATTAATTTGAACCTGAAAGGGTATATAGACATGTACTATCCACTGTGCAAGCAGAGTTTGTGGCAAGTGCACCTGTAAGTACGAAAAATAGTTTGGGTAAGAAATTTATTGAATCTTTTGAAAAAGTAAGCAGTTCATTAGGAGTTGTAACGATTCATCGTAGAATCAAACACTCTAATAAGAGTCGTAGCTATTCACTATGGAAATGAACACTCCAGTGGAAGTTGTGACGATTCAATGTTGAATTAAACGCTCTAGTGGGAGCTGTAGCAATTCATTGTGGAATCAAACACTCTAGTTGGAGTTATACCGATTCATTGTTGAATCAAACACTCTAGTGGAAGCTGTAACGATTCACTGTGGAATCAAACACTCTAGTGGGAGATTTGTAACGATTTACGCTACCTTGGGAGGTGTAACGATTCATTGTAGAATTAAACGCTCTAGTGGGAGCTGTAGCAATTCATTGTGGAATCAAATACTGTAGTGGGAGTTATACCGATTCATTGTTGAATCAAACACTCTAGTGAAAGCTGTAACGATTCACTGTGGAATCTAACACTCTAGTGGGAGAGTTGTAACGATTTACACTACATTGGGAGTTGTAATGATTCACACTCCAGTGGGAGTTGTGGTGATTTACTATAGAATCAAACACTTCAGTGGGAGTTGTAGTGATTCATTGTAGTAATCAAATTAGTTAAGGCTTATACTCGAGATTCCGATTTTCATGAAAAACCAAAAAAATTATATACAAAGTTTTTGACTTTGTGAAAACTTTAAAAGAAGAAAAGGTGATTCTTAAATGCATGACTGCTCACTTGATGTTTGCAGATCCTCTTGTCAAACATATTCCTGAGAGATGTTTTGACATCTAAGGTTTTGGGTTTGTGTGGATTTGAACATAGTGCTTTGTAGTTGTTAATGTTGTTGAACATTTATGTATTGTGAATTATATGATGTTTCATATAATAGTATGTCGACAAGTAAAGATTGGCTCTCTCATACGAGCAATCGCCTTTGACATCGAGGCATGTGCAGAGATGAGATTATTTAGGAATAATCGTAATAGATTTTACCACAAATCTATTTAACTTGTTACGAAGCTAAATCAACGGATTTTCTAGACTAAAGTGGGAGGAAATTCAAGTTAAGTGTCGAGGATACACTTGAACTGTGATTTACACGATGTCAAATAAAAGAATGACATACGCTTCCATTTTGGGAAGTTAAGATATTGTAGGTCCCGAAAGTTGAGTTAATATCGAGGGAAGCTAAAGAAAATGTCTAGAGGGGGGTGAATAGACTTTTCTAAAATCTTTCGATATATCATAATACAATATGCGGAATACAAAATTAACAATGAGCCCAATTCAAGTTTATACTCAACTTCTTAATTCGAGAACTCTGTTCTATACTCAACTTATCTAGTTTAGTTAAGTAGTTAAACAATTAAGCAATCAATCAAACAGTAAAGTAAACAACACAAACAATTTATAGTGGTTCGACAACTTGTCTACGTCCACTCTCACAAACCCAGTTGTGATGTTTCCACTAAACT
Source organism: Galeopsis tetrahit (assembly GCA_963675135.1). Classification (NCBI taxonomy): domain Eukaryota; kingdom Viridiplantae; phylum Streptophyta; class Magnoliopsida; order Lamiales; family Lamiaceae; genus Galeopsis; species Galeopsis tetrahit. The sequence goes on from OY776130.1 coordinate 2,920,045, forward strand.
CTTCCAATCGAGTACAAAGTGTGTATTCCTGTGATTTTAAGTCCCAAGAAGAAGACTTAGATCTTCAAAGAATATACCACCAGATATATCTATGATCTAACTTGAACTTTAACAAGTATCTAGCAACTTGAAACAAAAATAATAAAACTTCTCTATTCAATAGCAGTCTTCTTTGTTCTTCACTTGTCTTGCGTAGACTTGCTTTCTGAACTTCAAACTCTGTGAGTAACTTCGAACAATTCTTCAGTATAGCTTCAGTATATGTATTCGCAGTAGTCTTCAAATGATAAACACCTTGAGGTATTTATAGACTTCCAATCTTCAAGACTTTAGGTAGTTGTAACCAACCTTTCTTGAAAACTAACTTCAACTGAATCTTTTTATCCATCAACGCGTTTCTTTGTTACGAATTAGTTATTTCTAACTAACTTCTTTAATCTTTATCTTTTCACGCGTTTTGAATAACTAACTTCAAGTAATCTTGTTGAGTTTTGTTGCGCACCAGTCTTCAGTAGACTTGTCTTCTCTTCTTGTCTAGTCTGATCTCCTTCACTTGCGCAGTAGACTTCTTCAGCAGTCTTCAATAATAAACTATTCCTATCATCTAATCCTAACAAGACTATTACATTACATTAAGCTTATAGCTTAGTCAACTTAAAACTATACAATCAACCTGTCTATTACATTCAAAATCATGAGCTTCTATACAACAATTATTCATAGCTCAATAACAACTAAACAGTTAATATAAACAGATATGAAGTACTTATAAATCGTACTTATCTTTCAATATGAAACAATACTTTTCTTCTCATGTGAACTCTACTGATCTGTTCAAGATGACTTCAACTCAACTAGACTAGATTAGTCAACACTTAGAAAATATTCAAGTCTACTTTTGGCTTATCAAAACTTCATCTTTCATCAACATGTAGGACTTGTTCTAGGATTCATATCCCAACAATTTCCCCCTTTTTGATGAAGCCAAAACTACTTGAATCTTTTCTTATTAGTAGACTAGTTAAGTAGTTATCTTGTCTTAACATCAAATAGTACTTAATTTTTCATTCATTCAAATAAGAACAGTAGATATTACACATACTTAGAATTTTAACAACAATCAAGTATTAGAGCATAACTAATCTGAAAGAGTACCTCCTTTTACGTTAGGAACACAGAATGCATCTAGGAGTCTCTTATGAATAACTCTGATATGTTCTTCATCATCAATCTGCTCTTTGTCCAGTAACTCTTCTTCAAATTTCTTAATCTGATTAAAATCAACTCGCTTACCAGAATTTATCATGGGACATTTCCATTCTGGAAATTCAGGAACTAGAATGTTGAAATTTGCTCCAGCAGATATCCTGATGATCAGATTCCATAGCTTCTTGTTCTGACCTTCCATAAACTTGTCAAACAAGGCATACAACTCGTCTGGACTTTCAGAATCACCATACTTGCGAATAATCCAGTGATCAAGTTCCCATTGACTCTTCACTTGCATCCATTCAGCACAATGTTCTCTGTCAATGAAGTAATCAACGAACTGATCTTCCATCTGATCTTCATCTGCCTTCAGCTTCAACAAACTTTCAATATGGCTTCTAATCTTCCTCTTACTTGCATAGTGACTTTCATCACTTGGATCAGCAATCCTTTGCTTCTTCTCAACTATTGCAGTAAGCTCTTCATCTTCAATAGCCAACTTCCTTTTCACACGTCTAGTCTGAACCATGGCTTCTGGAGATGCAATGCCTTTACCTTTCTCCAATATTTTCTGTTCTTCAGCCTTAGCATGCTCTAGTTCTGCAGTTTTAACCAGCTTACCTCTCTTAGGCCTTCTTAGTTCCTGCATAGCAGTAGCAGCTTCAGCTTCCTTCACCTCTAGTTCAGCAGACTCGGTCTTCTCAACTCTACTAGTCTCTTCCCCCTTTTTGGCTTCATCATTCGCCTTAAGAGTAAAAAGACTTGTAAAGCGAGTCATCTCTTCTTTAATAGCATCCTTCATCGCTTCAGCAGTTAGCTCAATCTGCTTCTGATGCGTCTTCTCATGACTCATCTTGTCTAGACGATCAGTGACCAGCTCTAGCTTTCTTGAACTTGAAACTAGTTCATCTTTGAAATGAGTAGCTGTTTGACGAAGGAGAGTGTTCTGCTCAGTTAGCTCAGTGAGAACAGCTCGAGAACGCACCAACTGATCTTGTGCTTCTCTTCTCTGTTCATCAGCAATTTCAATCTTCACTCTTTAGAGTCTTTCCATCTTACTTGACTCTTCAGCTAATGAGCGAGCAAACGAGATAGATCTCTTCTCAGAGAAATCCACTTGTTTCTTCAGAAAACTTTCAACTTCTGCATACATCTCTGCTCGAAAAGTTGAGTCCATCTTGTTGACTTCTCCAACAATCAGTTCTCTTGAGCTGTCAACAAGTGCTTGATTCTGCTCAACCAACATATATTTCACTTTCGAGTGCAGAAATTCATCGATAGCAGAGTGAACAACATCCTTCAAATCCGACTTCAATTCTTCAAGATAGCCTTCAGGAAAAACTTGAGTAGTTGACTGGATTTCAGCAGCAACATCTTTTTGAATTTCCTCCACAAGTTCATCTTCATTGAACATGATAGCATCCATGAACTCATCGTCTTCTTTCCCAAAGTCAAAAGAATTGATTTCTTCAGAACTGTCAGCCTCCTCTTCAGCTTGCTCAGGAGCACTTTCTAACTCCAATAAAGTTTCTGAGGTCTGAACAGCAATGTCAGCTACATCTGGCTTTACCTCCTCTTCTACCAGATCAGCCTGAGTTCCTACATCGAATGAGAACTCTTCAACCAGAACTCCATCAGGAATATTCAGCATCTTCTTGACAAGATCAACCAAGGCCTTGCGCGGAAATAGTTCGGAGTGGTCTTTAACACCACTGTTCTCCTTCTGTTCCATCTCCCAATCCATAAAATTGGAGATACCGCCCATTCCTTGAATGACCTCGAAAAGATCATCTGTAGAAGATTTCTTTAAGGCAAACCATGTGCATATCCTGACGAGCTTCTCAAACTGTTCTGAAGCAGTGTCGATGTCGAGGGTTGAGAGCTGCTTCTTTAGATTCTTCGACACTCTAGCACGAACTCTCTTCTCCCTTAGACACATCGGATAGTAAACCAAAGATTCGAATCTAACTTCAGACGGGTTCTGAGTAGATGGGGTCTCTAACTCAGCTGTTGCAGTGGCAACTGGCGTCTTGTCTGAAGTAGATGGGTTGGAGGGTTCAACATTTTCTGTTGAGGGTAAGGATGAAATTTGGACTGTGGTTTCTGGGGGCTTTAATGTGGCTTGGTCTGGTGTGACAACTGTCTGAGTATCAGTTGTATGGGAGTGTTTTGGGGTAGACTGGCTCTAAGCGGTAATGCCGCCAGTACTTAAGAGGTTGAGGGTACAGGTCGTGGCCTAGATCGATGTGATCTAGCCTTGGTTTGAACAGAAGAGTGAGGGAGAAGCGGAATAGACAAAGTTTGTGAAGAAGTACCAACCTGGGGACTCAACTCGTCTGGTTGAGTAGGCGAACCAACTCTCACGAGAGTGTATACTTCTGGAACTTGAGTACTTGGCTCCTTCACTTGTTCCAACTCCTCATCCGACTGCGTCTTCTCTGAGTCAGCTTTACTAGACTCAGCTTTCGCAATGTCCTCCGATTCTCCATCACTGGACCTGTCTTCTGAAGAACTAGATGAGTCACCATACGGCAATGCTGCAGATTCATCAATCTGAACGCGTCTCGGGGCGGATGGCCTTGCAGCAACTTGCTTCCTTAGCGCCTTCTTCTTTAGATAGAACTTCAAAGGGTGAAAGGGCTTTCCTTTGCTCCAATCAGCTTTGTCTGATAACAGTATTGGTAGGAGAATACTGAGCTTGTTGCCATAACCAACAGCATTCGACACCACCCAATTAGCTGTGTCAGAATTGACCCTAACACTTCTCTCAAAGTACATCATCCGATCAGCTATGAGTTTGAATCAATTGCCTTTTGTAATTCCGTCATATATTGCCGCCATCACTCTTGTCTTGACTGGAGTGACTGAATCATAAGAACCGGTGACACATAGTAGCATCTTGCTAGCTATGTCCAGTAGAGTGCGATATTTCAGAAGAAGTTCTCCCTTCTTGACAGATGGCACTTTGCCGTCGGGTTTGAGTCTCAATTTCTTACCACAAAAGACGCTCAAAAACCTCAGCTCCTGACCAGCAGCATAGTTTTCCACATCAATCGTTCCGATGGGTAACTTCAGATGTCTGAACAAAACCTCGCGAGTGAGTTCGACTCGACTCGTTCCAATGAATGACTCGATCACATCGCCTCGTCTGGTGGCGTTGGCATAGAATAGCAGTACCTCTTCTTCCAATACAACTTGAGGAAATGCCTCCAAATATGGCTTCAAACCGCATCGATTGCATTTGGTGAGAATCTCTAGGTTGTCTTCAGTGTGTAGGCCTTTGAAGAACACCGATGGTTCAACATGCACCTTCCCTTCAGTGGTGTACTGGCCAAGATTAAACCTAGCTTGCATGTTAGTTCTCACATCAAACAGAGAGACAATCGACATGATTAATAGGTAGAGTAAGAACAGGGGTTTGAGTAATTTGCAAGAAATTATAAGTCAGAGTAGAAGAGTTATGAAAACGTGAGGCAAGTTGAGTGTGGAAGACGGGTTTAGTTAGAGCTTGAATTTAGATCCAACGGACAATATTGATCGATTAGATCCAACGGTTGTGGCTTTTGGAATTCAGTTACGGAATCGAGAATATTACGTGATTTGATATTGTAAAATTTGAAATCCGCCACTTCTATTGGTTAGGACAGAAGGGTGTACACATCTGACCTAGTGTAGTAGAGTATGGCGCGAATTGAGTGTATACACCTCATTAAATGGAGTGTATAAATCCAATTCTAGGATTTTCAAATTCTAACACTATCTAATTACTATAATACCCTTAATTCTATGTGATTAAACACTTAGCATATTCAGTCAAGAGAAACACTTAGCTTGTCTGTTCGAGTCCATCCAGAACAGACGAGTAGACTTAAGCTTCATAAGACGAGTTGGCTTAAGCACACAAGACGAATTCCCCCTTCGCCTGTGCTTGTCTATTCTGAACGTCGAACTACTTTATATACCTATCTTATGATTTGCAATGTGTAATCAATGGTACAAGTAGAGTAAAATAAATAAGATGAATATCATTCTAAAGCAATGATCAAGGTTTCGAATAAGATGACTTTTAACAAACATAAGGGTCAACATAAGGATATTTAAGAAATCAGAGATTCCCCCTTAATTGTTTATTCCCTTAGTATTACCCTCAGCTTTACCAGCTTCCTCATTGGGTTGTCTGGTCATCTAGTCTAGCCTTGTATACCTGTCTGTTGCGTAAGTAGTCGAGTGCTCTGGTCTAGTGATCTTGTCTCCTTTTCTTTGATGTACCTGTCTGGTTGGTACATAGCTATAGGCAAGTAGGGTCTAAATCAATTTGCCCTAGACTAATGCATAACTCACGAAATCGAGCTTCAGCTAATGGTTTTGTGAAAATATCAGCTCTTTGAAAATCAGTATGAATCTTTTCCATGCGAATATCCTTCTTTTCTACATGATCACGTATGAAATGGTGCTTCACATCAACATGCTTACAACGTGTGTGCAAAACAGGATTTTGTGTAATGGCAATGGCACTATTACTATCACAGAAAATAGGAACATTTGATTCATGTATATTGTAATCTCTAAGCTGTTGCATAAGCCAGAGTAGTTGACTACAACAGCTACCAGCAGCCATGTACTCGGCTTCGGTAGTAGAAGTAGCAACACTAGTCTGCTTTTTCGAAAACCATGAAATGAGTTTTGTGCCTAAAAATTGACAAGAACCAGATGTAGATTTCCTATCTATTCTACAGCCTCCAAAGTCAGAGTCTGAGTAGCCACTTAAGGATAGATCATCATTTGTGGGATACCATATACCACGATTGATGGTCCCTTTCAAATATTTCAAAATCCGTTTTGTGGTTTCCATGTGACTTTCCTTTGGATTAGCTTGAAAACGAGCACAAACACCAACAGAGAATGCAATGTCTGGTCTACTAGCAGTTAGATACAATAGAGAACCAATTAATCCACGATAATAAGATTGGTCAGCACTTTTACCGCGTTCATCTGGATCCATTCTGTAAGTTGGTTGCATCGGTACGCCAGTAGACTTACAAGTCTTAATCCCATACTTGTCTAGAAGATTTCTAGTGTACTTTGCCTGATTTATGAAAATGCCTTCTGGAGTTTGTTTTACTTGAAGACCAAGAAAGTAATTCATTTCACCCATCATGGACATCTCAAATTTACTTTGCATGAGTGTTGAGAAACTTTCACTCAGCTTTTTGTTAGGTGAACCAAAAATGATGTCATCTACGTAAATTTGGACGAGTAAAATGTCTTTCCCTTCTTGTCTTCTAAACAAGGTTCGATCGACCTTGCCTTTCGTAAAACCATTTTCTAATAGAAAAAGAGAGAGAGAGTGTCATACCATGCTCTTGGAGCTTGCTTTAGTCCATATAAGGCTTTCTTCAATCTGTACACCTGGTCGCCTTTGACTTCGAAACCTGGAGGTTGTTCAACATACACTTCTTCCGCAAGAATACCGTTAAGAAATGCACTTTTAACATCCATTTGATATACGGTAAACTTCATATGAGCAGCATATGCAAGGAACAATCTAATGGCTTCTAGTCTAGCAACAGGAGCATATGTTTCGTCATAGTCTATGCCTTCAGCTTGTGAATAGCCTTGGGCAACTAGTCTAGCCTTATTCCTAACGACTACATCATTCTCATCTTTCTTGTTCTTGAAAATCCATCGAGTGCCAACTACATTATGTTGTTTAGGCCTATCGACAAGTTCTCAGACGTCGTTTCGAACAAACTGGTTCAACTCGTCTTGCATAGCGATGATCCAATTACTATCAGCCAATGCCTCTTTAACAGTGGTAGGCTCGATAGATGAGAGGAAACAACACCAGCAAAACATAGTTGGACTAGGCTGTTCTTGCGACTCAAAGAGTTGTCGTCTAGTCTTCACACCAACAATAGAGTCACCAATAATATTTTCAGTATCATGCGCAGATTTCCATGTTTTTCTATTCTTAACAGTAGCACTATTATCATCTATATCATGTACAGCATCATGCATATCAATATCATTTGTATCATCATCAGATTTAACAGGAGTAGTAGAGTCAACTAGAGCAGGCATGTCAACTGGTCTAGAAGACTTACCTTGAACACTTACTTTCACCTTGTCATTAGAGTCAAGAGCTTTCATGAATGGATTGTAGGCTTGAACGGATTCATATACATATGAGTCTTTGTCAGATTCGATCGTTAGATCAGTCACCTTTTCACTGATCTTGTTGGCAGACGAGTCCTGTCGAGATTCATCGAAAACCACATGTGGTGTTTCTTCCACACAAAGAGTTGAGTAGTTGAATACCCTAAATGCCTTGCTAGTCGAGGAGTATCCTAAGAAAATTCCCTCGTCTGCTTTGGCATCGAAAGCATTCAACTTGCTCTTTCCTTTGTTATGGATGAAACACTTACAACCAAATATATGGAAATATGAAATGCGGGGTTTTCTACCTTTCCAAACCTCATAAGGTGTCTTGCCTAGAGCTTTGTTGATCGCACTTCTGTTTTGTGAATGGCATGCAGTATTGATAGCTTCAGCCCAAAACTTTTGAGGCGTGTTGTACTCAGCTAGCATGGTCCTACAGGCTTCTTTTAGAGTTCGATTCCTTCTTTCTGCTACACCGTTCTGTTGTGGTGTCCTAGCTGCACTAGTAAGATGCTGGATACCACGTTTAGCACAAAAGTCTTTGATATAGCAATTAATGAACTCAAAGAAAATGAGACAAGATTACTAAACCAGAAGCACTCGACTATTCACGTAACAGACAGGTATACAAGACTAGACTAGATGACCAGACAACCCGATGAGGAAGCTGGTAAAGCTGAGGGTAATACTAAGGGAACAAACAATTAAGGGGGAATCTTTGATTTCTTAAATATCCTTATGTTGACTCTTATGTTTGTTAAAAGTCATCTTGGTCGAAACCTTGATCTTTGCTTTAGATTGATATTCATCTTATTTATACTACTCTACTTGTACCAAAGATTACACATTGCAAATCATAAGATAGGTACATAAGGTCGTTCGATGTTCAAGAATAGACATGCACAGGCGAAGGGAGAACTCGTCTTGTGTGCTTAAGCCAACTCGTCTTGTGAAGCTTAAGTCTACTCGTCTGTTCTGGATGGACTCGAACAGACAAGCTAAGTGTTCTTTTGATTCTACAATGCTAAGTGTTTAATCAAAACGGATTAAGGATATTATAGTAATTAGGTATTGATAAAGTTTGAAAACCCTTGAATTAGATTTATACACTCTCATTTAATGTGGTGTATACATCCAGTTCTCACTCGTCTACACTAGGTCAGATGAGTTCACTCCTCTATTCTAACTAAGAAGAGGCGGATTTCAAAGTTTACAATATCAAATTACATAATAGTCTCGGTTCCGTAACCGAATACCAAAGGTCTTAACAGTTTTGATCAAAACCCCAAATTCTCACACGACTTATTCACAATTTTTTTTCTAACTCTCTTTCTCGCAAGAAGATCTTTTCTCCCTATTCTCAAGCAAACTGTTTACTGATCTTTTCGCGATGTCTATTCGATCAATTTTCGATCTAAGAACCAATATGCAGGTCACATTCGACCTAGGCCGGTACATCTCCGACAATAAAGTGAATGTTGAACCGTCTGTGTTCTTCAAAGGCAATCACTCAGATGACAATGCCGAGATCCTGACCAAATGCACCCGATGTGGGCTCAAACCTTATCTGGAAGCATTTCCTCAAGTCGTCTTGGAGGAGGAGGTGCTGGAGTTTTATGCCAACGTCATCAGACAAGGCGATACACTTGAGTCCTTTATTGGTGAAGATCGTGTACAAATCACTCGAACAACTATGTTCAAACATCTGAAGCTGCCCATCGGAACAATTGATGTTGAGAATTATGCTCTTGGGCAAGAAATTCGATATTTGAGTATTTTCTGTGGCAAGAAGCTGAAGCAGAAACCAGATGGCAAGTATGCTCCAGTCAAGAAGGCAGACCTTCTAGAAAAGTATCGCACGTTATTGGATATAGCCAGCAAGGTTTTGCTGAGTTCGACTGGTTCTCATGACTCTGTGACCTTTGGGAAGGCAAGGGTTATGTCTGCGATTTATGATGGTATTACCGAAGGTAATTGGTTCAAGCTAATTACCGATCGCATGATGTATTTTGAGCGAAGTGTTCGAGTAGACGACAATACTCGGAATTGGGTGGTGTCTACTGCCGTTGGATATGGTAATAAGTTAAGTATCCTACTCCCTCTCTTAATGCCAAACAAGACGGATTGGAGTAAAGGAAAGCCATTCCATCCGTTGAAGTTTTACTTGAAGAAGGAGGCAGTGAGGAAACAAGTTGCTGCTAGGCCAGCTGCACCTAGGCAAGCCAGAATCGATCCCATGGAAGCCTTGCCTTATGCTGGTGCGTCTGGTTCTTCAGAAGATGAGTCCGCTGAAGACAAGTCGATGGAAGCTGCACCAGACTCGTCTAGTGCAGAAGACTCTGAGAAGACTCAGTCAGAAGAAGAGAAAGATTCAAGTTCTCAAATTCCTGAGCTGTATACGCTACTGAAGATTGGAACTCATCCTCCTCCAGAAGAGTCAAGTTCGAAGGTTAGTACTTCTTCTCAAGATGTTTCTATTCCCGTTCTTCCCTCTTCTGTTCGAACCAAGGCAAGATCACATCGATCTAGGCCTAGACCTATTACCTCAACCTCTCAAGTGCTGCCAGCATATCCGCTGAGAGTCAGCCTACCCGAAAACACTCCCAAAATGGATACAACTGATACTCCGACAGTTGTCACACCAAACCTAGACACGTCAAAGCCCCAAGAAACCACAGACCAAATTTTATCCTTACCCTCAACAGAATATGTTGAACCTATTATCCCATCTACTTCAGATCAGACGACAGTTGCCACTGCAACAACTGAGTTAGAGACCCCATCTACTCAGACCCCGACTGAAGTTAGATTCGAATCCTTGGTCTACTACCCCATGTGTCTGAGAGAGAAGCGAATCCGTTAAAAGATGAGCAAGAATTTGAAGAAGAAGCTCTCGTCTGTCGAAGTCGACTATTCTTCAGAACAGTTTGAGAAACTGGTTAGAATATGCACTTGGGTGGCCTTGAAGAAGTCTGGTACAGATGATCTCTTCGAAGTCATCTTAGGGAAAGGTGGTATTTCTAACTTCATGGATTGGGAGATGGAGCAGAAGGAGAACAGTGGTGTTCGTGACCACTCAGAGCTTTTCCCAAATCATGCTATCACTGCTCTTGCCAAAAGATTGCTGGGTATTTCTGATGACTTGATGCGTTCAGATTTCAATTTGATGCGGCCGTTCAGGTTTCAGAAACTGATTTTGTGCAAGATTTTGAGATGGTTGAAGCTGATCACACTGAGTTGATTGAGTCTACTGATCCGGTTATAGAGCTAGACAATGTCTCAGATCAGTTGAGAGGCATTGTGTTCAGATTTCAAATGGATCATGCTAACAGTCCAAGGTCAGATTTCAATTTTATTAATCGATACTCTGATATTCTTCTTCCCATTGAATTATGTGGATACATGGAGAAGCTGCACGCTTTATTGAAGAAGGACTTAGCCACTGCTGAAAGGAAGGCTCAGGAAGCCAGGTTAGCTATTATTCCTTACTCTCCCCAACTAAATTTAAAAGCTATTGCTGGAAGTGTGCTTCTAGAGGCTGCACTAGTCGAAGATGAGGTCTTGACTACTGCTCCAGAAGATCAGTTGGTGGAAGTTTTATCAAATCCAATTGATGAGGTTATGTTAGAAGCTGCTCATGTTGAAGTTGGACAATCTTCTCAAGCTATCCCAGTCGTTTCAATAGATGAGTTGAAAAATGATTTGAAAGCAGTCATTAAGTCGTCTATTGATGAGTTTCTTAAGTCTGAATTGAAGAAAACTCTTGTTGAACAAAACAATGTCCTTGTGACAAGTTCAAAAGAGATGATCATGAACGAAGTCAATCAGTTGGACAATGATTTCAGGCAAGAAATGCTCAACCAAATCGAAGGATTTCTCCAGAATCAAGTTGAATATTCGGAGAAGAGCTCAGTCGATTTTGCTCGTGTGTTAGCTACTGAATCCAGGAAGATGGAAGGAGTTTATAGAGCCAAAATCGAAATAGCTGATGTTCAGAGGAAAGAAGCCTATGATCAGTTAGCACAAGCAAGTGAGATTATCCGTGCTATGACTGAGGAGAACCGGATGCTACGTCTGACTGCAACACATTTTAAGAATGAGTTGAACTTATCTACTCAAAAGCTGGAGTTGGTGGCGACCAAGCTAGATAAGTTGAGTCAAGATGGTTCTCATCAAAGGCAGATTGAAAGAGCTACAAACCTTATGAAGCAAGCTATGTTTGAAGAAATGACTCGTTTTACTTCTCTTTCCTCTCTCAAGGCATCTGATGAAGCCAAAAAGGGGGAAGAGACAAGTCGAGTTGAATTTATTGCTGAAGGTGAGAAGGACAAGTCTAGTGCTGAACCAGAGGCTAAGGATGCTGCTGAAGTTATGCAAGATCTTAAGAGGCCTAAGAGAGGCAAAGGCAGGTTAGTTAAAACTGCTGAACTTGAACAAGCTAAGGCTGAAGCAAATGAGTTGAAGAAGAAGGAGAAGGGCAAGGCTATTGCATCTCCAGAAGCCAACGTTCAGACAAGACTTGTATCGAAAAGGAAGTCTATTCATATTGAAGAACCTACTCCTGAGACAACAGCCCTGAAAAAGCAAAAGGTTGATGATCCAAGTGATGAAGCTCATTATGCTAAGAAGAAGAAAGTTGAGAAACACATTGAGAGTTTGTTGAAGCAGAAGTCTGATGAAGATCTAATAGAAGACAAGCTCATTGACCACTTCATTGACAAAAAACATCGTCAAGAATGGATGAAAGTGAAGAGGCAATGGGAACTAGATCACTGGATTATCAGGAAATTTGGAGATTCTGATAACTCTGACGATCTTTATGCTATATTTGACAAATTCATGGAAGGACAGCATAGGATGCTCTGGAATTTGATCATAAGGATTTCTGCTGGTGCAAATTTTAACATTCTTGTTCCGGGTTTTCCAAAATGGAAGTGTCCCATGACTAGTTCTGGAAAGCGAGTTGATGTTAACCAGATCAAGAAGTATGAAGATGAGCTACTGGACAAAGAGAAGATTGAAGATGAAGATCATATCAAGGAGATTCATACTAGACTACTAGATGCTTTCTGTGTTCCAGATTCAGAAAGAAGTAATCTTTCAGTTTAGTTTAGTTTTGATTCTGATTTTGATTTTGTTTTGAATATGTGTAATATCTACTGATTCATATTTGAATGAATGAAAAATTAAGTACTATTTGGTGTTAAAGACAAGATAACTACTTAACTAGTCTACTAATGAGAAAATATTCAAGTAGTTTTGGCTTCATCAAAAAGGGGGAAATTGTTGGGATATGAATCCTAGAACAAGTCCTACATGATGAAAAGATAAGATGAAGTTTTGATAAGCCAAAAATAGTTTGAATATTTTCTAAGTGTTGACTAATCTAGTCTAGTTGAGTTGAAGTCATCTTGAACAGATCAGTAGAGTTCACATGTAACAGAAAAGTATTGTTTTATGTTTGAAAGATAAGTACGATTTATAAGTACTTCATATATGTTTACATTGATTAGGTTGTTATTGAGCTATATTAATCATTGTATAGAAGCTCATTTGTTTTCTATGTAATAGATAGATTCATTGTATAGTTATAAGCTGACTAAGCTAGAAAAGCTTAATGTAATGTAATAGTCTTGTTAGGATTAGTTGATAGGACTAGATTAGTTCTACTACTAAAGAAGACCTGCACAAGAAGGAGAAAAGTAAAGTCTACTACTACTCAAGACAGGTGGACTACTCAAGGCAGGTGCGCAAGGCTACAAGACAAGTCAACAAGATAACTTGAAGTTAGTTACAAATACGCGTGGAAGATAAGGATGAAGAAGTTAGTTATGGAATAACTAATTCATAACAAGAAACACGTTTATGGATAAGAAGATTCAGTTGAAGTCAGTTTTCAAGAAAGGTTGGTTACAACTACCTAAGTTCTTGAAGATCGAAGTCTATAAATACTTGAAGGAGTTTATCATTTGAAGACTACTGAGATATTGACTACATACTGATTACTGAAGCATCGTTGAAGCATTAAGAAGTTTACAACTCGCAGAGTTTGAAGTTCAGAAAGCAAGTCAGAAGACAAGTGAAGAAATCAGAAGACTGCTACTGAATAAGTTTTCTTTTTAGTTTTTGTTATCAAGTTGCTAGATACTTGTAAAATTTCTAGTTAGATCATAGACGTATCTGGTGGTATAGTCTTTGAAGATCTAAGTCTTCTTCTTGGGACTTAAAAGACAGGAATTTACACTTTGTACTCGATTGGAAGAGTTTAGTGGAAACATCACAACTGGGTTTGTGAGAGTGGATGTAGACAAGTTGTCGAACCACTATAAATCGTTGTGTGTTGATTTACTTTACTGTTTTAGTTGTTTAATTGCTTAATTTTTTAACTACTTAACTGAACTTGATTAGTTGAGTATAGAACAGAGTTCTTGAATATAAGTTGAGTATAAACTACTTGGGCTCATTGTTTAAATTTCGTATTCCGCATATTGTACTTTGATATTTCGAAAGATTTTTGAAAAGTCTATTCACCCCCCTCTAGACGTTTTCACTAGCTTACTCGTTATTAACTCAACTTGGGACCAACAGATGACCATAAGGAAATGAGAAAGATATCCCTATTTTCTCATTGTATGAGGCCTTGAGGGTTAAGAAATCCTCTAACAAATACCCTTAAGACTTTTTACTATATTCTTAAGTCTTCATTGTAGTGTTGCTACTTTAGCATGTTACCAATATCTATAAGTTATATGGCAATGCGGTGCATGTCTAGGAAAGCAGCTATAGTGGGAGTCTCGAGATATTAGTGTAAAAGGAAGGACGTCTTTATTAACATGTTCTATTGTGATTCATTGACCGGTCAATCAAGTTCGGAACTTGATTATGAATACATAGATTTGATAAAAGGTTGAATATGCTCTTATGTTCAAGGGATTGAAAGAGATATGTCAACTAATGTTATATTGAAAGAGTTCTGGGGTATAACGAGTTTTGAAATCTTCATATAAAACTGGTTGAGTTGTTATATATCCTTAACAAGTGTATAGCATGAAAACTCATATTCTCGAGGGTCACACGATTTATTTGCCTGTATGGAAATGTGTTATGTGATGATATACATAAGTGAAGTAAAGGAGTGTAAGACTCAAACTTCATGTGTGAGTGGGAGATGAAAGTTAAATAGAATAATAATTAATTAATATTAATTATTCATATTTAATCCACACATGAATGTGGATAAAGGTAGGAGCGGTTATTGCATAACCTCCTATATATAAGAAAATCCAACGGGATTTTCCAACAGACTAAGGCAGAGAGAATTTTGTTCTCTTCCCTCCTGAGACAGAATATAGAAACTGGGAATTCGGTGTTCTGTATAATACGCATAACATAAATACATATAGAGGGCACTTAGATTGTGGATATAAGAAGTGATTCGTGCAATTCATGTGATCGTGTTCTGACTACGAGGATCACAGTACGTATGTGGAATTCAACCGGGTTCTAGAATCTTCCACTACATTGAGAATTACAGGTTGGTAATTCTAATTCTTATTTCTCGATTAATTAATTCCAACACAGATGAAGGAAATCAAGCCAGTATTTATTCATGTGAAGCCAGACATTGTTGGTCATGGATTCAACCCCGTCAAATACAATCAAACATCTTTGCCCCAGTAATGTATCCCGCACCATTTCATCTAGCTCATCCAGATCATCTATGGAGCACACCATACCCATTGCGGATTTGAGTATTTGTTGAGCAGCATGATGCAGCGTGAACTCTGGCCATCAGCTTTCACCCATACTCGGATTTCAAAATGCTTCAGCACCAATTGGTCCTGGTAAAGAAGTCGAGCAAGAGTTGTCTTGCCAATTCCAGGGGGACAAAGAATTGGAATTGCAGAAAGCTGAATCTCTTCCTCATTCGGGTGACAACATTTGAGCAACAGTTGTTTCATCTCCAGCTCCCTCCCCAACACTTTCTCTACGTCAACTTCATGTGCAGTATTGTATAGGTCTGCCTTCTTGAAATCATGTGGGCCTCCCTCCATGAAAATCTTTCGCAGAAAATTCTGCCAACCAAAGCTCACGATATGGAGCTGAGTATGTCTACAACCAGAGTTGGAAGGCCGCTAACTCAAGAGCCTTGGAAGTTCAAAGACGAGCAGGAATTTAAGAAAGGGGGCAAACCTTTCGTTAAATATTCGAGTAGAGAATCCATGGCAGTGACCGCTACTACTGTCAAATTCCGAAAGGGTGAAACTGATGCGTGGAGTAAAGGAAAAGGCGTCACGCAAGAATGGGGGCAAAGGAGAACAAGTTTGAGGGAGTTGCAACAAAAGCAGTATCCATTCCTAGACTCTGACATCCCCGGAATGTTCGATGACTTAATCAAGAATGATCTCATCGAATTACCAGAAATGAAACGAACGGATGAAGTTGGGCGAACGAATGACCCAAAGTATTGCAAATACCATCGGTTGGTAGGGCATCCAATCCAAAACTGTTTCATATTCAAGGAGAAGGTTATGAAGCTAGCCAAAAAAAGAAAGATCTTGCTAGAGGATAGTGAGACAACGACGAATGATGTCACAATTGAGAACAACAACGAATGTAGAGACCTCTCTTGCCACATGACTAGCGAGGAAGATGATGAACGACCTCAGACCGACGATGGTCTTGATGACAAAGTTAACGGTTGTTTCTCAATGATAGCTTTCACAAATGTAGACTTATTGCTTGGTTCAGAATCCCACAACAGGACACTATTCGTAGTTGGCCATACTCGAGAGTAGAAAGTAAATCGCATATTGATTGATGGAAGTTCCGGGGTAAACATTTTACCCTTACGAGTGATGAAAAAACTGGAGATACACATGGATGAACTCGCAGGCAGTCGTTTGATGATACTTGGATTTAATCAAGAAGGACAGAGGGCTCTTGGAACCATAGCGCTAGATTTGCTAATTGGTGGGATGCCATCAACTGTAACTCTCCACGTCATAGATGCCAGTACTTCGTATAACATACTTCTAGGGCGCCCGTGTCTGCATGAAAATGGCGTGGTTCCTTCTACCCTGCATCAATGCTTCAAATACTTTAGTTAAGAGGTTGTGAAAACAGTGTTCGGAGATGATAAACCTTTCACAGAGGCAGAGTCGTACCTTGCTGATGCCAAACACTTCTTTCGAAGTGCGAAAGAAACAAAGAACGAGGGAGGTCCGACACGGAAGGATTGTAAAGAGGCATCAACATCTCGTCTCAAAGAGAACAGATCGGTTCCCTCTATTGTTGAAGCATTGGAGGAGTTAACGTTGCCATTAACTAAACTGGACGGAAAGAAGCCATCTTCGCAGCCAATTAAGGGGTTCGTCCGTCTTACTCAAAGACCTAAGGTGGAACATGGAGAGGTCACGGGACGTGATGTTACAAAGTTTTACGGTCCTAAAGCTTACAAGCTTTTAGTCAAAGCCGGGTATGATAAGAATCCGGTTCGCATTGCAATTAATAAGAACATAAGAACATAAGAATTCGGTTTGTCGATGAGGATGGTAAGAAAGTAAGACGACTTTCAGTCTTTGAAAGACTTGGGAAGTCTGTTAGCAAGAATAATAAGAAAACGTAACGCCCCTCAGTCTTTGATAGATTCGGGCCACAAACCCATCATCAAAAGTTGGGTGTTTTCAAGGTCCGGAGTTCGAAACAATCCTGCATGAAGAGGCAGCATATGTTGACAATAACATATAGAGGAGAAATTAGAGATTGTAACCCGCTAAATTCTCGGTTTAATCCGAAATTAAATAAAATTATTTCGCATTTTCGCGTTTTAATATTTAATTCACGAAATTTGTGTTTACAAATATTTAATACTACATGTCAAAACATTCTGATAAATTCACCCAAAAAATTAAGTGTCCAAAATATTTTTGGACATGTAGTAATACACTTTTGACCTTGTAGTGATAAAATTTTGGTCTTGTAGTAACATATAATAGGTCATGTAGTATTTGAATAAGTCGGAATTATTTTAGTAATTTTGCCCAAAAAAAATAAGTGTCCAGAATATTTTTGGAATTGTAGTAATACACTTTTGGTCTTGTAGTGATAAAATTTAGGTCTTGTAGTAACATATTTTTGGTCATGTAGTAAAATAATATTTTAGAGCGAAAAAAAATATTTTAATTAAGGTTGATCCGCTTTGACCCGCGTTTGACCCACAAATTTTGACATAATTTACCTTAATTGGTCAATATTGCATATAAGTTTTTGTGTTTTTTCTTTATTGCTCATACAAAGTGGAAGCCACAAAGCAGTATACACAATGCAACAAGGTACACCTCTGCAAGTTATATGAAAGAAACCAAACTATTTCATGTCTGAATTACACAATCAGCCTCATTACCCCCATCCCACCAAATTAAGCAGATAATACAATATGAGATCAATCATGAGTCATTAACAGCATCAGAAAATCAAATCCTCCATGTAAAACAAATTATAGGCTCGTCTGAATACATAGTCCTTTTAAATCACTTGCTCAAAAGCATTAGCAATTGCAAACTAACACCTAACAACACAACAGAAAGAGAATTGCTTTGAATTCATAAACTTCACTAAATGGTTCACAAAATATATAACTAATGCAGGCGAGAGCGTATAAATATGAAGAGCACACAAGGAATACACACTAGTCCGTTGATGACTTGATTCTATAAATATCTGAGATATTGAGATAAATTCTCATTTTTTTCATTATTCAATTCAATTCAACTCAACAAAAACAATAATAAGATCACCTATCTACATATATATATAATAACAAGATAGTCTGATAAAAATAGCTATTCCTATTTTCCCGCTCATTTTTCTCTTACTCTATTTGGAAAGTCACTCCCTGATTAAAATACCAGCTTTTATTATTTATTTTAAATTACAATTCAAACCCTAACATGATTACTCTTTGATATTAACGCTACTGTTATTTATTCGCCTAGAAAAAATAAAAAGATAGCACGCTCTACCACCACGGTTCAAATTCAAATCTGCAGAATCAAGATAAGTTTTATTTTTCTTAGTAAAAAAAAAAAGAATGCATCTCTCCACATTTCACTCTTTGAAAACTCACACTCTCCCAAAACACTCCATTGCAGGCTTGCAGCACCGCCCCATTCCATTTTCAGTCAATATAAAGCATCCTTCAGTCTGCCTCTGCCGTATTAGTCATTTTTGCTAATTTGTTAATTGAAATTCATCTACTTCTTTATCATCGTCTTCCCCACCACGCCGCCCCCACCGTCGCCAGCCCCGTTCAGGCGTTCCCTCAGCCCACCGCCGCGAACCCAGGCTGCTGTCGCCCCACACCCGTCGCTTCTCTTCCATCTTCGTCTTCTGCCGCTCAAACCCGTCCTCCTTTTTTTTTTCTGCCGCCCCTACGCCCTACCCCACCGCCCCTCCTCCATCTTTTTACCTTTTTTTGTCATCGTGCCGCCCCCTCGCCGTGTCCAGGCCGATGTTCCACCACCAACCCCAGCGCCGCCCATCTCCCGTTGCCACGGTAAGTTTCTTTCATTTTTTTTTTTTTTTTTCCGTAACAGCAAACAGGGTTTTTTTTTTCGGTAACAGCAAACAGTTTATTTATTTATTTTCGATAACTAATACTCCGTATTCTAATTTGTTAATTGAATTTAATTCTTGCTTTATTTTTTGAACTTAAGAATCAATTGGTTATTTTGTTTAGAGTTTCGGCTTTGAGGTTTCATTTAATCTTTTGTTTGGACTATGTTTGAATTCAATTGTATTATGTGTCCTTTTAATCTTTTGTTTTTACAGTTCAGATTCTTATTTTTAAAAGGCAGATTCAGTTTTTGGATATTTTTCATAATATGAATAGTCCGACTTCTTATTTATATTTAAAAGTTTTTGTTTACCGTAGAACATTTTTGGTTTGTGATTTTGACGATCTTCAGTTCCGTTTATGAATTTTCTTGCAGGAATTTCTCTATTTTATTCCCGTCGGAATTGGAATACAACAGTGTCTAACCCCATATAATGTTAGCATTTAAACCAGATTCTTAACTGGACTTTTTCGACCTGCTTTATGTAATTCATTGTTAAATTTCTTACGATTTCAATTTTATTTTTTGGCATTTGATTTTAATTACCGTTTTAACTTTGACTAATATGGTGTTTCAGTAACATGTTAAGTTTAGCAACTTACTATGGTAAAGTTTCCATTTTTCGTGAAGGCTTTTGGTTTTCTCAGAAAGCAAGCTCTTCAAATTCTAGGTCTTTGATTTTTCTTTTGACAAGAGGAGTAATATAGAGTAGAACCTATCACCATTCTCTTCTTCCTCTTAATGTTGGGCACAAAATACTGAGAACACCATTTTGTAAAAGATAGTACAATAAATGAGCTCTACAACCAGGTGCAAAACCCTATTTTGAAAAGGAATGTTGGAAGTTTATAATACTATACAGATAAATCTCATAAGGAATACATGTGTTTCATGTATATTCTTTGCCCTCATGTAGTTCTTCAGTTCTTTTTACCAATTCTTTGCTATGTTTTCGATTTACAGAATATCTATTCTGGAATCATTGAGAGTGTCTACTTCATTGATAAACTAAATATGTATTATAAATAAGTGAGTGTGTAACAATTTTGCTTCTAATGATGAATGATAATAGTTAAGATTCCGTGGTGTCTACAGTAAAAAAAATGTGACGACAATGATGCCATAAAAAAGTAAATTCTCCAGAGGGGTAATTTAGTGACAATGCTTTGTACGAGCCAACATTTTTGTAGCTGTGCAGAATTTTCTTGAATTTTCTTCACATATTTTTCAATAATTCAACATTACGAAAAATTATATTGGTATACAGTGTACTCCTTACTCATTGATTTGGGTATCCATGAACAGTGCCACAGTTTTGTCGATTTTATAGGAAATACGATGGAATTTAGAGCAAAACACCAACCATACTTTACTGGATCAAGAAGAGGAGTGCACGGTTGGATTCGTCTCGAAAAATGGAGTGGAATAGCAAAAAGAATCGAGTCAATCGGAGGTCGGAAGCTCAAGATACGGAGGGATGAAAATGAAGGACGGAGCCAATACGAAAGTTTGGCCCGGCCGGGCCACATTACCCGCCCGGCCGGGCGGCAAAATGCTGAAATTTGGCCAAGTTACGAAACTTCCGCCCGGCCGAGCCATTTCACCCGCCCGGCCGGGCGAACTTGCCCCTGTTTTCTTCAATCTCGACCAAACTCCTCCGCCCGGCCGAGCCACTTCCCCACCCGGCCGGGCCAACCCAAATTCGGTGCCAAACGCGAAATTTCTCCATTTTTGAGGGGCCAACTTGCAATTTTGTCATCCAAACCCTACCCCAACACTATAAATACCCATCTTTCTTGAATTTCAAAGGAAGACACCGAAGAGGAGGACCCCAATACCACACACTAGCTCCCTAACATCCAAACTTCACCATCTTAGCTTATTTTCCTTAGTTTAGCCATATAATTGATTAGATTTTCATAGTTTAGTTGTTAATCGAAGTTGTAATTTCATTTCAAGAAAGGGATTGAAGGTTTTGTTGAAGATTTCAAGGTTTATTTCATATTTGCAAGACAAGAGGTGATATCTTAATTTGATTTGAGTATTTTATCATTAGTAAGCATGTGTATGTTTGTTTTCTCACTTATTTCCTTCAATTCCTTTAAATTAGCCATGGGCTAAGCATATTGGTGTTTGGGTGTTGTAGAATTGTGATGGAATTAATGTTTTAGCTTGATTTTGATTGTGTAATTCATTGGTGGGATAATTGGTTAGGTTTATGGGTTTTGTTGGATTATTTGCAAGAACTCTACTATTAGGTTGTATTAGAAACTCAATTAATTCAACGAGAGTTGGTTAATCGGGGGTAGATAGTATAATCGAGGGTTGAAAATCGAGTGAATGAGTTAATATTGGTTTATCGCAACGAGAGTTGGGTAAATTTCATTAGAACCCCCATTTATCTACATGAATTGCTTGAACTAACATTTGAGTGATTAGTGAGAAGGCTATAGGAGCTTGGTTGTTAGTATTCAAGTGGAAAAACATAACTAGGGATTAGTTTAGTATAATTTAGGTAGAGTCGAACCCCCTAGTCGTGTGATTACCCGAGTAAGAAACCTTCTATTCATCCTCTCGATCCTAGGTACTTTGCTCGATATATGCCTTAGCGATCGCTTCTACCAAATTCCATCCAATAAATTACACATAGACTTCAAATTTTAACATCGATTCCACACAAGGACGAACACCCGAACACTACCTCTCTCACTTGATTTTTATCATCATATCTTTAGTTATTGTTTATCATTAGTTGCTATTTGTGAGTTTCATTTACATTTCCTTGCACAAAACATGAAGTTTCATTATATTCAAAGAACAACATACACACTGAGGCTACTTTCACAATCTAGTCCCACGGATCGATAATTTAACCGTGCCTTGCTTTTATTACACGCGAACCTCTTATACTTGAGGGGAACGTGTTGGTAAAAACACGTGTCAAGTTTTTGGCGCCGCTGCCGGGGATTAATTTTGTGTTTAAGTAACTTAGTTTTTTTGTTGTTCTTGAGTACTAGTGATTTTATTCTTCTTTTTAGTAAGTCTTTGTTTGTCTTGTCTTTGGAAATTGATACTTTGTTAGTTGCTATTTGTGCATGAACACAAGAGGAAGTGGGATCGACCCAATTCCTATTGATTTGGAAATTGAAGCTACCGCACGAAGAAGAAACCGAGATCGAAACCAAAGGCTTGAACAAGAGAGATTGATGGCGGAAAACAACAATCAAAACATCATTCACCCTCCGATTGACAACCGAGTCATTGGAGCGGGGAATGAGGGTGGAGTCGGTAATGAGGAAGAGAGAACTATTAGAGATTATTTTGAACCACCGGTTCAAAGATACTACGATGGGATCGAGCGCCCTCCGATTGCGCCTAACAACTTTGAGATTAGCCCGAGCCTAATCCGAATGCTCGAGAAGAGACAATTTGGAGGGGAGCCACTTGAAGATCCAAATCAACATTTGTCCCGATTCTTGGAGTATGCGGATACGGTAAAGATTAATGGGGTACATGAGAACACCTTGAAGATGAGGCTATTTTCTTTCACTTTGAAAGATAAAGCCAAGGAGTGGCTTACCTCAATGATCAACAACCGTGTGACCACGTGGGACGAGCTTAGCAAGAGATTTCTATTGAAGTTCTTTCCTCCCTCAAAGACTCTTCAATGCAAGACCGAGATCACCCAATTTCTTCAAAGGGAGAATGAAAGCATCTATAGTGCATGGGAGAGATTTCAAAGTCTTTTGAGGAGGTGTCCTCAACATGGGTTTGCGGAGGAGCAAACGATTAGCTTCTTCTACAATGGATTGGGGCTCTCTTCAAGGCAATACATTGATGCATCCGCGGGTGGGCAATTGTTTGCAAAGAGTGCAAGAGTAGCAAAGGAAATCATTGAAGCAATTGCTACAAACACCTACGATTGGCCTATTGATGGAAATAGACCCAATAGAGTTGCTCAAATTGGGAATAACTCCACATCATTGGGAGATACAATCAAGATGCTCTTGGACAAGGTTGAGTTGATGGAGAACAATCAAAGGAGAAAAAATTTTGGTGGAGGAATGGAGATGCCAAACATGTTGAACCAAGTTGAGGATGCTAACTACATGGGTAGGCCCCAATATCCTCAAGGGAATTTTCAAGGAAATTTTCATCAACCACCTTTCCCAAACCAAGCTCCACATCAAAACTGTTTCCAACAACATGCCCAAGCCCAATTCCAAGGAAATCCTCCTTACAACCCAAATGCTCGGAAACATGAAAACTTCTCTTATGGAAATCCTAAAGCCGCTCTCACCCTTCCTCCGGGATTTGATCCGGGTGCTCGTGCACCAAACAATGAGGGGAGACCACATTTGGAAGACTTGTTGACCACTTTCATAGCTCAAAATAATCAAATGACGGCTCAACAAAACCAAAAGATAGAAAGGTTGGATGAACAAATGCTCTCCATGGCCAAGCAAATGAAGAACATAGAGTTTCACATGAGTCAAATTGCTTCTTCAAGCGGTGGAAACCAAAATGGCAAGTTTCCTTCTACTACGAAAACTAATCCTAAAGAACATTGTAAGAAAGTTGAGCTAAGGAGTGGGAAGAGTTATGAGGGCCCAAGCATGCCAATTGAGGAAGGAGAGAAGGTTGATGAAGAGGAGGGAAATGGAGAAGACTATGTGATTGTTGAAGAGGAAGTTGGGATTGAAGAAACAAAGGAAAATGAAGAGTTGAAGAAAGAGGAGAGGATTCCTAAGTGGAAGAAAGCCAAAGAAGCAAGGTTGCAAGAAGAGAAGATAGAGTGTGATGCTTGGGGAATCCCAAAGACACTTGATCCACCACCTTTCCCTCAACGTTTCATGAAGAAGAAGCTTGATGAGAAGTTCTCAAAGTTCTTAGAGGTATTCAAGAAGGTGACTATTAATGTACCTTTGATGGAAGCTCTTGAAGAAATGCCTACTTATGCAAAGTTTCTAAAGGACTTGATCACAAAAAGAAGGAAGGCGGGGGATAATGAAGTTGTGAATCTAACGTTGGGATGTAGTGCAATACTACCAAAGAATCTCCCTCCAAAGATCAAGGACCCGGGAAGCATAACTCTTTTGTGTGAGTTGGGTAACAATGAGAAAAGTAGAGCATTGTGTGATGTGGGGGCAAGTATCAACCTCATGCCTCTATCCATCTTCAACCGATTGAAGGATGGAGAGATGAAACCCACTTCCATGACCCTCCAACTTGCGGATCGTTCTATCACATATCCGGAGGGGATTGTTGAGGATGTATTGATTAAGATTGGGGACTTTGTTTTTCCCGCGGACTTCGTGGTGATGGATATAGAAGAGGATGAGAGTGTGCCCTTGATTCTAGGGAGGCCTTTTCTAGCCACGGCTAGAGCGGTGGTGAACACCTACACGGGTGAAGTGACTTTGGAGCTTGGCAAGGAAAAGCTTGTTGTGAAATCGTATGAAGCCATGAAACATCCATCCGAGGAGTTTGAATGCAAATCAATCGATGTTGTGGAACTTTGTGTCCAAGAGACACTTGAAAAATCTCTTGACCCTTTCTCTCCTAATATTTTTTATACTCTTATTCTTGATATTATGAATGATGAATTTTCACTTGATTGTGTTGATGATAGGAAATCTTGTGAGAAGAAGGATGTCAATGAAGTTTGGGGAAGAAAGAAGTTCCCAACACCACCTCTAAGGGAACCCGTGGAAGGAGTGGAAAAATCGGAAGGAAAGAAAGAAAACTTGAAACCTCTACCGGATCATCTCAAATATGTCTTTCTTGAAGATGATGGAAAGTGTCCGGTAATCGTTTCTTCCCTCTTAAATGATAGTGAATTGCATGATCTTCTTGTTGTCATTAAGAAGCATAAGTCGGCTTTAGGGTGGTCTATTGAAGATTTAAAAGGCATAAACCCCTCGATTTGCATGCATAAAATTCGTTTAGAAAAAGATAAGAAGCCCATTGTGCAAAATCAAAGAATAGTTAATCCTATCATACAAGAGGTCATTAGGAAAGAGGTGATTAAGTTTCTTGATTCGGGAATGATTTTCCCCATTTCGGATAGTCCATGGGTCTCACCATTACATGTAGTGTCTAAGAAAGGTGGAATGACGGTCATACATGGGGATAATAATAAATTGATTGCTACTAGGGTTGCCACGGGATGGCGTGTGTGTGTTGATTACCGTGAACTTAACAAGGCTACATGCAAGGGCCATTTTCCATTGCCTTTCCTTGATCAAATGCTAGATAGATTGAGTGGATTTGCATTTTATTGTTTCTTGGACGGATACTCCGGGTATAATCAAATCATGATTGCCCCGGAGGATCAAGAAAAGACAACATTTACTTGTTCATATGGTACTTTTGCATGGAGAAGGATGCCATTTGGGCTTTGTAATGCCCCGGCTACCTTCAAAAGATGTATGATGGCGATTTTTCATGGGCTTATTGAGAATATTATGGAAGTGTTTATGGACGACTTTTCCGTTTTCGGAGAGTCGTTCACTTCTTGCTTACATAATCTTGAGCTTGTTTTACAAAGGTGTGAAGATACTAATCTCGTTTTAAATTGGGAAAAGTGCCATTTTATGGTAAGAGATGGGATAGTTCTTGGACACCACGTGTCATCAA
Organism: Galeopsis tetrahit; assembly: GCA_963675135.1. Taxonomy (NCBI): domain Eukaryota; kingdom Viridiplantae; phylum Streptophyta; class Magnoliopsida; order Lamiales; family Lamiaceae; genus Galeopsis; species Galeopsis tetrahit. The sequence goes on from OY776130.1 coordinate 2,945,670, forward strand.
AGGGGTTGCAAGTGGATCGTGCTAAGGTGGTAGCCATCGAGAAATTACCACCACCATCTAGTGAGAAGGGGATAAGATCATTCCTTGGTCATTCCGGTTTCTATCGTCGGTTCATCAAGGATTTCTCTAAACTTTCTAAACCCTTATCTCACTTACTTGAGAAAAATGTGTATTTTGAGTTCACTAATGATTGTTTGATTTCTTTCAAGGCTCTTAAGGAGGCATTGATCACCGCACCTATCCTAGTGAGTCCGGATTGGAGTGAACCCTTTGTGCTAATGTGTGATGCAAGTGATTTCGCGATGGGAGTAGTTCTTGGACAAGTCCGAGAAAAGAAGTTCCGAACAATCTATTATGCTTCCAAGACCTTTAATCCGGCCCAAGCAAATTACACCACTACGGAGAAAGAGCTATTGGCGGTCGTGTATGCTTTTGATAAATTTCGCCCCTATTTGGTGGGGGGAAAAACAATTGTATATACGGACCATTCGGCCATTAGATATCTTATGAGCAAGAAAGATGCTAAGCCTCGATTGATCCGTTGGGTGTTGCTTCTCCAAGAGTTTGACATAGAGATCCGTGACAAGAAAGGAAGTGAGAATGTGATAGCGGATCACTTGTCACGTCTAGAGAGAGAAGATGATTTTGAAGAGAAAGATGGTGAGGTAAAGGAGGAGTTTCCGGATGAAAAGCTCTTTGGTATAGAGGAAATTGACTATGTGGAGATGAATCCGAGGATGGAGGTTGATGTGAGTACACCTTGGTATGCGGACTTTGCCAACTTCTTGGCTTGTGGGAAGCTACCCTAGGACATCCCTAGGTATGCCAAGAAAAAGTTCCTTAGAGATGTGAAATGCTACATTTTGGATGATCCTATTTTATTGAAAAGAGGAGTGGATTCTATTCTTAGAAGGTGTGTGCCACAAGAGGAGGTTGAAAACATTTTGACACATTGCCATTCAATGCCTTGTGGTGGACACTTTGGGGTATCAAAGACGGTGATGAAGGTCCTACAATCGGGTTTTTATTGGCCTACTATCTTCAAAGATAGTAGAGAATTTGTACAAAGATGTGACCGATGTCAAAGGATGGGAACAATCACTAAGAGAGATGAGATGCCACTCACAATCTACATTGAAGTGGAAGTATTTGATGTATGGGGAATCGATTTCATGGGTCCATTTCCCCCATCATTTGGGTGTAGTTACATACTTGTGGGTGTGGACTATGTCTCAAAGTGGGTGGAAGCTATTGCCACAAAGACTAGTGACTCAAAAGTTGTGATCGAATTTCTCAAGAACAATGTGTTTTCACGTTTTGGAGTCCCAAGATGCTTGATAAGTGATGGAGGCTCCCACTTTGTGAACAAATTGTTGGGAAAGTTGCTTGAAAGATATGGGGTGAAACACAAAGTTGCAACGGCATATCATCCCCAAGCGAATGGATTGGCGGAAGTTTCTAATCGTCAAATCAAGCAAATCTTGGAGAAGACGGTGAAGGTCAATAGGAAAGATTGGGCTATCCAACTTGATGACGCATTATGGGCCTATCGTACGGCTTACAAGACTCCGTTGAACATGTCACCATACCAACTTATTTTTGGAAAGTCATGTCACTTGCCCGTGGAGTTAGAGCACAAAGCATATTGGGCCATTCGGAAGATGAATTTGGATAGTAAATTAGTGGGGGAGAAGAGGCTTCTTCAACTCCATGAACTAGAAGAGTTTAGGGAGAATGCTTATGAGAACTCTCGTATCATCAAGGAGAAGACGAAGAAGTGGCACGACCAAAGAATCAAAAAGAAGCATTTTCAAGTGGGTGACAAAGTGCTTCTCTTCAACTCACGATTGAAGCTCTTCCCCGGGAAACTCAAGTCTAGATGGAGTGGACCCTTTGAGATAGTGAAAATTTTCCACAATGGAGTGGTTGAGTTGAAAAACACCAAGGATGAACACTTCACGGTGAATGGGCATCGGATCAAGAAATACCTTTCCCCGACTCAAATTGGAGATGTGAATGTTGATTACATTGGAGATAGTTGAGTGGCTTAAGCTCCGTCCGACTTGATGACGTTAAACTTAGCGCTAAATGGGAGGCAACCCTGTTGGTCCTGAAAGGAGTATATAACAAGTGTATGGGGGGGGGGAATACACTTGTATGCAAATTCTTTTCTAACTTGATCAAACCAGAGCTCAGCAAGGTTGTCTTGGACAACTCTGCTGAAGATGATTAACTCTTCTAAGATAATCAGACTACTAAGTACTATTGAGTACTTAGTTGAATAACTATCTAGGGGAGTTGTATGTGCGGAATAGTGTTTGGCCCTTTTAGTTTAGACTCCTTTGGATTCTGAAATCAATTAGTCAATTCAATACAGTCCTGTTTTCAGGGAACTTGTCCAAATCAGTTTTGCACAGTCTTTGAATGTTTATCTTATGAAAGATCAGTTTTGTGTAAAGTGTTGAATGTATGGAAGTACTTGAAATGTAAATCAACACAAGAGTTTATAGTGGTTCAGAGACTCAAGCTCCTACATCCACTTTCCCTGATTTAACAGGATAATTCCTTCACTCTTGGAATTAACTTGTTTTATAGTGCCAAGGTGCACTTGATCAAGAACACCACTCCTTGGTGAATTGATCCCTAGGATGTCTAGAGTCCTAGTACCCTCTTCTCAACTCAGAACTGAACTGTTCTTCTCTCAACAGTCAGCTCCTACCACTTCTACTACTACAACCTTCTCACTTTCACTCTTGAAAGATATGAGGATTGAAGTAAGGTTCCAACTAATGAGATATCCTTTACAATGAAGATCAATGTATAAGGATAGGATATCTCTCTAAGCTTGTGAATGGTTATACAGTGTAGTACAGCTTAGAAGAAGTGTTTGAAGACTAAGATAGTCTTTGAAAGCTTTGAAAGCACTATGAGCTTCAGAATAGTTGATGTAGTTGGATACTTAGTGGATGCTTTCAAATGGTCTTCACACTTCTGTATTTATAGACAAATGAAGGATTTGCCCGTTGGAGAGGCAGCCTCCAATGTCCATAAATGTCTTCTTTTGGTTCTTCAACTTAGAAGACAGAATCTTGATAGTGACATGTCCTCATTTGGGAAATAAACGGCTGTTTAAGACTTTGTCTTCATTCTGCAGCACTCTTTCCAATGTCTGACCTTCAGATTCTCTTGTTAGGACTTGGACATGTCTTTTGAAAGTTGTTCCAATGATAAGACAACATTCCTTATTAAATGGACAACTCTCCTTATCACTATCAGCAGTCTTGCTTATCAGCAAACTTGGCTTGCTCTTCTTCAGATGATTTGGCTCTTTCCCTTTATTTCTCTTGAAGATGATCTTAGCTTGTTTCTTTGAAGATCTTTAGAGTGTGGTTGTCTCTTCAGGCTTTTCAGAGCACTTGATCTTGATTAATTGAGCTGAGACAACTCATCTGGACAACTCTTCTGATCAGCATACTTGTCTTTCAGCAACCTTGATCATGATTCCAGAGTTTGAGCCTTGAGGGGACTTGTTCTTGATGTACTTCAAAGTATGTGTTCCCCCTCAATTTGTGCATCTAATCATCTAAGAGCTACCTAACACATTAGCTCCTCATCTAGCCTTTATATTATATGTTCTAACATTTCTTGAACATATTCAATCATAGATTAGGCATGTCTCAGGGGGTTTTGGTATTCAATCAAAACATATCTCATTTTATTCCCAACAATTTCCCCCTTTTTGATGATGCTAAAACCTATACAATTTGTGCAAAAGTGACTTAGACTACACCTATTACATTTATCTTCAGATGTCATGACTAAGGTCAATTATCCTGAAAAGCAATGTGTTAGTGTAATCACCATTCATGTTGCAAATAGGTTTCATAGATAGGCATAGAGAGATGAGTGTTTCTTGATTCAAGGTAAGTTCAACTATCATTTCATTTAAAGATCATTACAAGCATGTTGATAGTTGAAATTAACATATCAGAGCATGAATCAATAACACTAAATACATCAGAGGATTACATTCTAACAATACTAAGCATATACAAGATTTTTCAACATCAGAGCACAAAACTTGTATCAGAGCACCAATCTTGTATTAGAGAAAATACTAACACCACTTAGCAATATCTGGATTAGAGCAAAACATCAGATATCATGCTTATATCAGAGCAATCCAAATCATATCAGAGCAACAGATTTTCCTAGCACACCACATCAGCAATCTTGACCATATTTCAGCATAGTTGATCAACCAAGAAAGATCAGAAGACTTAGCCATTTCAAAGATCATCCTCAGGAGGTGGCAGTATCCCATATTGTGCCCACACTCTTCTTTTCAATGCCATGGCTTCTTGGTTTGTTCCCTTAGGTCCAAGAACCATCTTGTTCAACTTGAGGATCTCAGTGAATTCTCTCAGAATTCTTGCTTGGTCAATCCATCCTTCAAGCTTTGGAGGCATGTATATGATTGGCTTGGGAGCTGTGAGTTCAATTCTTGCAATGTCAGCAGCTGCAAGCAGTTGTTGATAGAGCTCTCTGTAGTATTCTATCATGAACTCAGCAAAAGTGGAGTTGGCATCTCTTCCATTCCATCTGTCAATGGCATAATGATCATAGACATACTCCCTTTTGGCTTCCTCCCATGAGTCATTTAGCTGAATTGGCACCCATTTATCCATGTGAGGATATTTGGTGTCCATTGGGATCAATAGCTGTGGCTTCATCTTGTTGTAAGTTGCTCTCTTCCTTCTTGGCTTCTGGAAGTCTGCTCTTCTCTTGTCTCTTGCTTTGTTGGCCTCTTCCATCAAGTCCATCTTCTCTTGGGCTCTCATCATGGCCAGTTTTTGTTGTGTTTCAGGGTCTTTGCCATACCCTTCATGAAACAACTTTGATGGATCATTGATTACTACAATCTTTGTCTTCTTTGGTCCAGGTCCAAAGCCTTCTTCATAAAGCTCCTCTACATCTTCAGAAGCTTTGGCACCTTCAGTGGACTTGGGACCTTCAGCACTTCTGGCAGATTCAGAAGACTTGTCCTTTCCAGTATCCTTAGAATCTTCAGCAGTTTTGGACTTCTTTGTCATAGGCTCATCATCAATAACTCTGAATTCAGGTGGAAGATCAAGGCTATTGGGAAAGTCAGTGAATTTTTCAACTTGTCTCTTCTTTCCATGGGCCTTCTTGATCTTTCCTCTAGTTTGGACACCTTCAGTGTCTTTGTCCAAACCAGACACTTCACCACCTGGTCTTTGTTGTAACCTCACTCTTTCCTCTTGAGCTGAGGCCATAGAGTTCTTTAATGCCAGTGCTAACTGCTCCTCTTCATCCAATTCTTCCAAGTTCAGCACTGCTAGCTCTTTTCCCTTTCCTTCAGGGACTTTGTCTTTCCCTTTCTCTAGACTCCCAATCACTAAGGCACCTTTTGCCCTTGCTCTTTCCCTTTCCCCCTTTTTGGCAGCATCAAAACATTCTGGCTTCAGTTCACTCATAGTGGATGCCAATAAGGACTGGGCTTGGGTTAGAGACTTCATTTCCTCAGATATACATTCTCATCATGTATATTTTGCATCTTGTCATTGCTCAAGCTGAGAAAGGCAAGAACAGGCTTCATTTTCTGTTGGACAACCTCCTCCATGGTTGCCTTAAGAGATGCATCCAGTTGGGCTTTAAGGAGCTCAGTGAGGTTGGCCACTGCACCTTCAGCAATGTTGGCCAATACCTCTTGGGAAAATTTTTCTGAGGCTGCTTTCACCATAGCCAGCCTTTGTTCTTCAGCTCTTTGTCTTTGCAGGGCAGTCTTTCTTCCAAGAGCTTTCCTCACCACTGACCTCAATGTCTTCACATTTCTGTTGTGGTTGATTCTTAGCAAGGATTGCTCTTTCCTTACATCCTTTGAAACTGATTTCATGGTGTTCTTAGCTTTGATGACTTCAGTGGAGATGGTTTGCAGACCAGTCTCAACTCCACTGATCATTGCTTCCAAGGTAGGTAACACCACATCCTCTGAGCCAGTTAACCTCATTTCTACAGATGCCAAGGTTCTTCCATGCTCATCCAAAGCTCCAGAGGTTTCTGCATGAGCTGTTTGGACCTGATGAGCCAAGGAATCCAATTTATCTGATTGCATCCCAAGCAAAGCTTGTGCTGATCCACTATCAACTTGGATGGGTGCATTTGTTAAGAGCTCATCTGCAAAAAATTGATCAAAGGTTATACCTGCAATATCAGACAAATCAAATGAGTCAGTAAAAACACACTTATCTCCCTCATTTTCTTTTTCATAAGACTCTGATACATCAGCAGTCTTCTCCTCATTTTCAACTATTTCTTTTCTCCCTTCATTAAAAATGTCCTCACTTAAAGGAACAGGCCTCCTCTCATCAAGGGATTCTTGAAGTTCAGATTTGACTTCAAGAATAGCCTGCCATTCCTCACTTATATCACCCTCATTTGGTGGTACACTCACTATTCTGGTGATCACCACATCTCTTTCATCTCCTACTCCCTCTGATTTTTCAACTAGATTTTCCTTTTCAACTCCATCACCTAATCCTGCAGCATCTCCACCTTCAACAAGGTTCAAAGATGGCAGTTGTGGGGAGATCACAGTGCTTATATCAGCAGCCACTGAGTCATCCTGAATGATTAAGGGCTGATCAATGTCCAACACTCCTGACACTGAATAGGCCTTAATCAAACCAGCCTCTAAATTAGGAACCTCCACATCTTTAGGCTGTGCCTTGGGTTCAGAAGAACCTTCATTGGCAGATGTTCTTTGGTTGTGTTACCACCCTTGGTCAACACCTCTGAAATACCAGAGCCTTTCCTATGATAGGTTCTAGGGGGGTTGGAAAGTCTTTCTGATACAGAAGGCTTGGGAAGATTGGCTTGAGGGGTTTCAGGAGGGTTGGGTTTGGAGGGGTTTGAGGGATCATCAGGGGAATACTTAGATCATTCACCAGCTTTCCTTAGCTTTCCTCTTTGATACCCTTAGCTTTCCTTTCCCTTAGCTTTCCTTTCCCTTTCCTCTTTGATCTTATCATTCACCAGCTTTGCAAATACTTCCTCATCAGTGAGGAATCTTGTCTTTGAAACTCCAGCAAAGTGTAGCAATCTGTTCTCCTCTACTTGCCACCAGTTTGCACCTTTATCTTGGATGACTTGTGATATCTCCATCAAGGATTTGTCTTTTACATCAACAAGCATCCTTAGATCATGAAAGGCCTTCTGAATTCTTGGAAATTCAGCAAGTTGTGGATACAAACTGTCCACAGTAGCCTTGGCTCCTCCTCTGAGCATACTTTCATAAGTATACTCCTCCTCATCTCCACTTGAATAGGGACCTTGGGTTATAGGGGAGTTGGCTCTGGGTTCACCTAATGTGGCTTCAGGCAGATTAAGTTCAGGAATGTTGGCTTCAGATGGATTGAGTGCAGTAGAGGATCTTCAGTTCCTTTTGAGAGCAATGGATCTGAAGGGGCTTTACTCAGGGGGGTTGGCTCAAAGAGTGCAGCTTCTAAAAGCTTTGAGTAGTTGAGCATAGATGAGTCAAGGGGAGAATGTAATCTTGTCTCATCTATTGCTATATCTGCTAGCACATCTATCCCACTTCTCTACATACTTCCCTCAGGAGAGTATCTCTTTGTAAGATTGATGGGAGTGATAGGTTGGTTGGTTGGGGTTAAGTGAGTTTCAGGGGAGTTGGGTTCAGGATTCTGAATCTCAGGGATGTTGGCCTCTTTTGGTTGACCTTCAGGGACCTTGGATTCTGGAGTACCAGAACCAGATGAGTTGGTCCTTGATTTGGATTTGGTCCTGCTTTCAGCTCTGCTCTCTCTAAGAGCAAGTTGTAAAGACCTTTCCTCTTGGAGCTCCAAAACTTTGTCAGTAGGCTTGGCCCTTCTCTTGCTAGCCCTACTGCTCCCACTACCTTCACCATCCTTCTCAGGGACAACCTCCCTGATCCTCTTATCACCCCTAGACTTTTGTCTAGTCTCATTGTACTTCTGCCTTAATTCTTCTGAATGATCAGAGGGCACTTGTACACCTTCTCTAGCAACTTCCTCAATCTCAGTTGAAGCATTTGAATTTTCTTCTGAGATGATCTGAGACATTTTCCTTGTCTTCACCACTCTTGCCTTTGTCCTCTTCTTCAACTTGGGCTTCTCCTCCACCTTTGCTTCAGCAGGCTTGGCCATTAACATCCTCCTTTGCTCAGTTTTCTTGCTGAGCTTTCTGAAAAGTATCTTTTGGGCTGGGAGGGGCTTTGCAAAGGTTTGCATCTGGGAGTAGTGGGAAAATCTCTCAATCAACAAGCTTGCCCTGGTGCAATACTTGAGTTTCCCTTCTAGCACAACCTTGTTTCGAGTTCTTACTTTGAACTTGGCCTTCTCCTTCATCATCTCAGACATGATGAAGGTCCTCCAATCAAACTTGATGCCTTTGTCACTGGCATCAATGACTGCAGCCATGATTCTGATTCTTGGATGGCTGACCTGCTCCAAGCTTCCAGTATTACTCAAGAGACTTTTAGCTACTACCTCAAAGAGGTTAAGAAATTCTAGCTTGAGAGTCTTTTTGTTTTGTGTGGAGGAGAGAGGGCCTGGTGTCAATAGCCATTTTTGAGCTATTTCATCTTCATGACCAGTGCCATAAATTTCTGGATTCCTTCCCTCAGAAGACAATCCAAAAGCTCCTTCAAGATCTTCTGAAGAGAATTTCACTCTATGAAATCTCTCTTCCTCTTCTCCTTCAGCAACATATGATAATCTGGTGGAAACTTCACCATCTTCAGGCTTGCCTCTCCACTTGAGAAAGGCAAAGAATTTAGCCATGTAGCTTTCCAAGCAGGAGCTTGGTCTTTCTTCCAAGAACTTTTGAAGACCAGCCCTTCTCAACCATCTCAGGGTTGGAGTAATCTCAGGATCTTCACTTTCAAAGGATATTATGGGTTCAAAGTGAAGGTTGTTCTTATTACTCAGGTAACCAAAATCAAGGTCTAGAGCCTTGTTGGAAAAATCTATGATCATCTCTGGTCTAACTTTGGGAGCCATTGAAATTTACAGAGATGAAATTGAAAGAGTGTGGAGAGAGTTTGAAGAAAAATGAGCTAGGGTTTGAGTACTTGGGGAAAAAGTGTTTGTGGGGGATCTTAAGACTTGGGGATATTCTAAAAAGAATGTTTGTCAATGAGTTGGTGAGGTTTGTGTATTTTCAACGGGTATCAAAAATGGAAACATACACTTGGACGGCCAGGATGAATTTCAGGGGAGTTGGTCAGTTTTGATCCAATGGTTAAAAACCAATGTAACAGTGAGTTATTGGTTTTATTCAAAACGTGGAAGTTATTAAATATTAGTTAATGGTTGGGGAATTTTCGAGATAGATCATGGCTTGAAAAGTGTAATGCAAACAAGAGTTAAATCTTGGCATTTAATGCATGGAAAGTGACCTTTTGGGTGGGGGACAAATTAAATCCCATAGAGATGATATCTGTAATTGGGACATGTATCAAGGTAGGCAATGATTACCCAAAATAGGTGCTTATCAAACCAAGGAATTAGTTTGATAGCAAAGACAACTTATCTGACCCCACTTGGACAAGTGTCCTGAAGAGATGTGGACAAAGGTCCTGAATTCCAATGGACAAGTGTCCTGAACAAATGTGATCATCTCTTCTGAACTTCAGTAGACTTGACCAAGTCTGCTGAAGATTAATTCAGCTCTTTTACTCCCATTAACTTCAATGAGTTTTACTTGTCCAACTTCCCTGGATCAAGTAGACCCAACTCTTCTGATAGCTCCAGAAACCTTGCCTCTGCAAGTGGCTTTGTTAGAATATCAGCTTTTTGATGATTTGTGTGGATCTTGACCAACTTTATATCCTTCTTTTCCACATGATCTCTAATGAAGTGATGTTTGATGTCCAAATGTTTGCATCTTGTATGCAAGACAGGATTTTGTGATATAGCAATGGCACTATTGTTATCACAAAATATGGGCACTTCAGTAGAGTTGACTTTGTAGTCTCTTAGTTGTTGTCTCAACCAAAGGATTTGAGCACAACAACTTCCAGCTGCAACATATTCAGCTTCAGTAGTGGAAGTAGCCACTGTGTTCTGCTTCTTGGAGAACCATGATATAAGCTTGTTGCCCAAGAATTGACAAGTCCCTGAAGTGGACTTTCTGTCAATTCTACAACCTCCATAGTCAGCATCTGAGTAGCCAGTTAACTCAATGTTGTCATCAGCAGGGTACCAAAGGCCTAGATTTTCAGTGCCTTTGAGATACCTCAAAATCCTCTTTGCAGCCTCAAGATGGCTTTTCTTAGGATTTGCTTGGAACCTTGCACAAACTCCTACTGCAAAGGTGATGTCAGGTCTGCTGGCAGTGAGATAGAGGAGTGAGCCAATTATTCCTCTATACTCAATAGAGTTGGTTGGAATACCACTCTCATCAGGATCCATCTTCCAATTTGTGTTCATTGGGATCCTTACTGGCTTGCTTGTTGTACATCCAAACTATTGATCATTTCTCTGGTGTACTTAGCTTGGTTGATGAAGATTCCTTCTTTTGATTGCTTGACTTGAAGACCCAAAAAGAAGTTCATCAACCCCATCATGGACATCTCAAACTTGCTTTGCATTAGCTTTGAGAACTTCTCACACAGCTTCTCATTGGGGGATCCAAATATTATGTCATCCACATAAATTTGGACAAGCAAGATGTCTTCTCCTTCAGAGATTCTGAAAAGAGTTCTGTCCACAGTTCCCTTGGTGAATCCATGATCCAAGAGGAATTGTGACAGTGTATCATACCAAGCCCTAGGAGCTTGCTTAAGTCCATATAGAGCTTTCTTTAGTCTGTAGACTTGGTTTCCAACCTCAAAACCTGGTGGTTGCTCCACATAGACTTCTTCTTTCAAGACTCCATTCAGAAAGGCACTCTTGACATCCATTTGGTACACTTTGAACCTCTTGTGGGCTGCATAGGCTAGAAAGAGCCTTATTGCTTCTAGCCTTGCCACAGGTGCAAAAGTCTCATCATAGTCAATGCCTTCATGTTGGCAATAACCTTTTGCCACTAGTCTTGCTTTGTTTCTGACAATCACATCATTCTCATTCTTCTTGTTCCAGAACACCCACTTTGTTCCAATAACATCTTGATGTGAAGGTCTATCCACCAGCTCTCATACTTCATTTCTGGTGAATTGATTCAGTTCTTCCTGCATGGCTGTGATCCAATTGGCATCTTGAAGTGCTTCCTCAATATCACTTGGTTCTTGCTCTGACAAGAAACAACAGAAAAGAGCACTTTCACCATGAAATCTCCTTGTTTTGACTCCTATACTTGGGTCACCAAGTATTAGATCAGCAGGATGGTCAGACAACCAAGTCCTTCTTTTTCTGATCTCTTCAGTAGAGTTGTCCTCTACTGAAGTTGAGTCATTTTGATCATAGAATTCAGGATAATTAAATGCAGGATCTAATTCAGGATCATAATCAGGGGTGTTGTCCTCAATGTCAGGGACATTGGCATTTTCAACATTTTGAGTTCCCCCTTGATTATTTGATCCATTAACTACCTCAGCAGGAACTGCTTCTTCATTGGTAGTTGTTACCTGGTTGTGAACTGGGATTGGATCATTCAGTTCACCATTTCCTTCAGTGGGATTTGCCTCAGGAAGATTGCCTTCAGGATTGTTGTCCAAAGTGAATTTTTCAGGTAGGTTGGCTTGGACAACATCTATGAGTTCAGTGTCTTTGTCTTTTAGGCTCAGTCTGGTTGTCCTTTGTGTGATTTCTTCTGATTCCAAGTTCTCATTCCTGAACTCATGAATAGATTCATCAAACACAACATGAGGTGTTTCCTCCACAATAAGGTTTTTCTTGTTGTAGACTCTGAAAGCTCTACTGATTTGAGAGTATCCAAGGAATACACCCTCATCAGCTTTGCTATCAAAGGCTTTCAACTGTTCTTTCCCATTATTGTGTATGAAACACTTGCAACCAAAGATATGAAAGTATGATACTTTAGGCAATCTTCCTTTCCAGAGTTCATAGGGGGTTTTGCCTTGCCCCTTAGTAATCAAACATCTATTTTGAGTATGGCATGCAGTGTTTATAGCTTCAGCCCAAAACCTCTTAGGTAATTTTGAATCAGCAATTAAGGTTCTAGCAGCTTCTTTTAAAGTTCTATTCCTTCTTTCTGCAACTCCATTTTGTTGGGGAGTTCTAGCTGCTGAGGTTTCATGAGCTATTCCATTAGATGTGCAATACTCATTGATGTATGAGTTAATAAACTCAGTGCCTTTATCAGATCTTATCTTGATAATGCTAAGGCTTTTCTCATTTGACAGTCTCTTTAGAAGTTCAGGTAATTTGACTTGTGTTTCCTTCTTATTAAGGAGAAATACTACCCATGTGAACTTAGAGAAGTCATCTACTACTACCAATGTGTATTTTCTACCATTTATGCTTGCAGGGGTAATTGGTCCAAAAAGATCCATATGTAAAAGTTCAAGTACCCTTTCAGTAGAGATAACTGGTTTTCCTTTAAATGAGGCTTTGATCTGTTTTCCTTCTTGGCATGGTTTGCAAACATGCTCTTTAATGAAAACCTCATTAGGTAGTCCTTTAACTAATGCATTTCTAGCAATCTTGTTCATTGTTTTGAAGTTCAAGTGGTTTAATCTTTTATGCCATAACCAACTTTGTTCACTAGAACTCTTAGCAATGAAGCATGCAGCATCAGTAGACTTGTCCCAGTCTGCAAAGTACACATTTCCTTTTCTAGTTCCAGTCAATAAAATTTGTTGAGTCTTATCTTTGATTAAGCATTTTCCACTAGAAAACTCAACATTGAAATCTTTATCACAGAATTGACTGATACTTAGGAGATTATATTTGAGACCAGCCACATAAGATACATTGGATACTTTGATGTTACCAATCATCAAAGTACCATAACCTTTTGTTGTAGCTTGTGAGCTGTCTCCAAATGTGACATTTGGGCCTTCTTTTTCAATAAAATCAGTGAGGAGTTCCTTGTTTCCAGTCATGTGCCTTGAACATCCACTGTCAAGGTACCATGCTGACTTTTTGCTCATGCTCCTCTTCTTGTGGCCCATAGGTACCTGCAATTAGATTGGTTTAGGTACCCTTTGAGTTTTGGGTCCTGAGAGGTTAGCTGTACCTTTAGGAACCCAAACTTGCCTAATAACCCTGATTGATTCAAGGTGGCTAAGTTGTCTTCCTCTAGCATCTACATACACTGTCTTTCCTTTAAATGCCTTTGGGAAAGTGTGTGTGAAAGTGTTAACTCTGTAAGTTTCAGGAGAGTTGTCAAATCTCCTGAACTTTTGAGTTCTTTGTGCTACTTGAGGGAATCTTTGAGGAAAGGCTTTCTTATGACCATTACCCTTTGGCATGAAGGGTTTTGGTTGTCTCATTTTATTTTGCCTTTGAGGATAATTGTCCTTAGGTCTAGTCAGCTGAGGCTTTCTTAGAAGAGTTGGCCTAGGCTGATTATACCTTGGATAATTCCTCTGAACATTGTTCAGAAGAGTTGTCCTTCCATTGGGTCTACTCTGCTGACCAATATTCCTCTTGTATTCAGGAGCTTTGGCCATTTCCTTAGGTTTGGGCCTAGTCTCCTGAAGCACTTGAGTAGGCAAATCATCCATTTTGCCCTTTCCTTTGTTCAGTGGCTGAATCACTTCATTTTCAGTTTATGCCACTGACTTAACAAAGATTCTCTTAGTGTTACTCACAGAAGCAACACTAAGACAAGGTGAAGATTCAAATTGATCAAAACCCAATCCACTTCTTTGAGCCATAGGTATTTGATAACTCTGAATTTCCTCTATTGCTCTAGAGGATTTCTTCAAAGCAAACATCTGTAATTTCAGGCTCTCTTCACTTGATTTAAGAATATCATATTCATGTGAGAGGTTTTCAAACTTGGCATTTAGAATTTTAAGTTCAAAATCTTTTCTCTTCTGGGAGAGAAGTTGATCATTAATCTCCTTTTGTTGGTCAACTATCCTGAGATTTGCTTCCTCAAGCTCTCTCAAGACTAGTTGATACAACTCAGTAGACTTGACATCAACAACTGTCTCAGAGTTTTTGGCAAGTTCAGTAGCCAATCTTTCATTTTCTCTCACACAATTATCATGAAATTCTTGTAACATAGTGAAATCTTCCATCAACTTTCCAAGGGAAAGCTTCAAGTTGACCTCACTATTGTTTTGTGAGATGAATGATGGTGAACTAGAAGTAGAGGATACCTCATCATCCTCAAGAGCCATGTTGCAGACATCATCATCATCATCACTGTTGGAGAACAGTCCATCAGAAGAGAAGCTTTCAGCACTCTCAGATTCTTCACCAGCCATCATGGCCTTTCTATTGGTGAATTTCCTGTCTCTCTTGGCTTGCCTCTCTCTTCTCTCCTTAGAGCTTAATTCAGGGCAATCATATTGAAAGTGCCCTTTCTTCTTGCAATTATAGCACAAGTCTTCATCATCATCCTTCTTGGGTTCTTCTCTTCTTTTTGATGATGAAGGTTCAGCTCTACTGGACCTTCTCCTATCAGAGTACTTATCCTCTGATCTTTTCTCTTCAGGCTTTTTGGCTTCAGCCTGATCTTCAGGAGTGTTGTACCTTCTCCTGAATTTGTTGTCCTGGTAGAATTTCTTGTATCTACCAAACCTTGAATTTAGCTTTTCAAACCTTCTAGCCATCAAGGCTAGTTCTTCCTTCATTTCAGTCTTTGAGACTGACTTTGATGATCTTGGAGTGGACTGCATTTCTGGTTCAGCAGCTTTGGCTTTGAATGCCACTCCCTTAGTAGGATTTGAAGGTTCCTCAACAGGCTTTCTTCTATTGAGGTCGAACTCATAAGCTTTGAGTTCTGAGAAGATTTGTTGCATGGGCATTGTGGAGAGATCTTTGGTGTTTTGCATCATCACAGCATAGACATCCCACTTTTGAGTGAGACTTCTCAAGATCTTCAACCCAACTTCTCTTTTGGAGTACACCTTGCCCAATGAGTTGATCTCATTCATCACATCAGTGAATCTACCAGCAAATTTATCAATGGATTCCTCAGATTCCATTGTGAATTGTTCAAACTTCTGCACAGCCACTTGGAGCTTATTCTCCTTGATCTTATCAGTACCCTCACACATTTCAGCAAGAGTATCCCAAATTTCTTTGGCAGTTGTGCAGTGGTAAACTCTTCCCATGATTGCATCTGGAATTGTTTGGTAGAGGGTGTTCATGGCAAGATAATTCAGATTATCTTTCCTCTTTTCATCAGCAGTGAAGTCATCTTCATCCTTGGGAATCAATTCCCTTGCATCTGCTCTTTGAGCTTCAGTGACTCTGGGATTTACTTGAGTGAACACAAAAGGACCTCTTGTGATCACTCTCAGCATGTCAGTGTGAAGAGATACAAGATGAGCCCTCATTCTGATCTTCCAGAAGTCATAATTGTCTATTGAGAACATGGGCAATTTGTGATGTGAGATGTGATTGACTGGATTTGTGGCCATATTGTCCAATCCCTGAACAGCAGGAGGTGGAACAGCAGCATTGTTGTTGGCCATAACTCAAAAATAAGCAGTCAGTCAATAATCAATTAGGATTTCAGATAGATCAGTTCAGTGACCACACTAAATATGTGATTTTGAAAACCAAGATGGCTTTTCAGAAGCAGTGGTCTTTGAACCCCTGCTCTGATACCACTTGTTGGTCCTGAAAGGAGTATATAACAAGTGTATGGGGGGGGGGAATACACTTGTATGCAAATTCTTTTATAACTTGATCAAACCAGAGCTCAGCAAGGTTGTCTTGGACAACTCTGCTGAAGATGATTAACTCTTCTAAGATAATCAGACTACTAAGTACTATTGAGTACTTAGTTGAATAACTATCTAGGGGAGTTGTATGTGCGGAATAGTGGTTTGCCCTTTTAGTTTAGACTCCTTTGGATTCTGAAATCAATTAGTCAATTCAATACAGTCCTGTTTTCAGGGAACTTGTCCAAATCAGTTTTGCACAGTCTTTGAATGTTTATCTTATGAAAGATCAGTTTTGTGTGCAGTGTTGAATGTATGGAAGTACTTGAAATGTAAATCAACACAAGAGTTTATAGTGGTTCAGAGACTCAAGCTCCTACATCCACTTTCCCTGATTTAACAGGATAATTCCTTCACTCTTGGAATTAACTTGTTTTATAGTGCCAAGGTGCACTTGATCAAGAACACCACTCCTTGGTGAATTGATCCCTAGGATGTCTAGAGTCCTAGTACCCTCTTCTCAACTCAGAACTGAACTGTTCTTCTCTCAACAGTCAGCTCCTACCACTTCTACTACTACAACCTTCTCACTTTCACTCTTGAAAGATATGAGGATTGAAGTAAGGTTCCAACTAATGAGATATCCTTTACAATGAAGATCAATGTATAAGGATAGGATATCTCTCTAAGCTTGTGAATGGTTATACAGTGTAGTACAGCTTAGAAGAAGTGTTTGAAGACTAAGATAGTCTTTGAAAGCTTTGAAAGCACTATGAGCTTCAGAATAGTTGATGTAGTTGGATACTTAGTGGATGCTTTCAAATGGTCTTCACACTTCTGTATTTATAGACAAATGAAGGATTTGCCCGTTGGAGAGGCAGCCTCCAATGTCCATAAATGTCTTCTTTTGGTTCTTCAACTTAGAAGACAGAATCTTGATAGTGACATGTCCTCATTTGGGAAATAAACGGCTGTTTAAGACTTTGTCTTCATTCTGCAGCACTCTTTCCAATGTCTGACCTTCAGATTCTCTTGTTAGGACTTGGACATGTCTTCTGAAAGTTGTTCCAATGATAAGACAACATTCCTTATTAAATGGACAACTCTCCTTATCACTATCAGCAGTCTTGCTTATCAGCAAACTTGGCTTGCTCTTCTTCAGATGATTTGGCTCTTTCCCTTTATTTCTCTTGAAGATGATCTTAGCTTGTTTCTTTGAAGATCTTTAGAGTGTGGTTGTCTCTTCAGGCTTTTCAGAGCACTTGATCTTGATTAATTGAGCTGAGACAACTCATCTGGACAACTCTTCTGATCAGCATACTTGTCTTTCAGCAACCTTGATCATGATTCCAGAGTTTGAGCCTTGAGAGGACTTGTTCTTGATGTACTTCAAAGTATGTGTTCCCCCTCAATTTGTGCATCTAATCATCTAAGAGCTACCTAACACATTAGCTCCTCATTTAGCCTTTATATTATATGTTCTAACATTTCTTGAACATATTCAATCATAGATTAGGCATGTCTCAGGGGGTTTTGGTATTCAATCAAAACATATCTCATTTTATTCCCAACAAACCCATTTTTACTTGCTTTCATAGTATAGTTTCTTTTATGTTTTTAGATGATGTTTTTGATGGTTGGATGAGCTTGATGGTTGTAGGTACATTCTTATGGATGTTTGGTCTAAAGGGGTGTAGAAAGATGTCAAAGTGGGACCAATTCGAAGTAATAGGTGGAGAGAGAAAAAGAGGTGATAGCCATCATGGAAGGTACACCATTTCCCAAACTTGGATTGCTTAGCAATTCTCAAGTTTGGGGGGTAGGGAAATCTTTCTTTAATTTTTGGTACTTAGAGTCTATTTCATATGAGCAAAAACAAGTGGTGATTGAGAATTTCTTAGAATATTGGTTTGTTGTTTGCTCTAGATTGATTTCATTGATGGTGAATGTATATGTGATATGGTGTTGGTAGTGAACAATTGATAGTGTTTGGTGCAATTTAATTTAACACTTATTTCCAAACTTTTAATTGCATAGCAATGAAAAAGTTTGGGGGGATGTGTTCGTTTTTAAGTAAATTTGCACCAAGCACATGTGAGTCATTGTGGTTGATGATTGTGTGAATTTGAGATGCCTAACAAAAATTTTTCTTGATGAGAAAAGGGAATGAACAAAGCAAAACCAACTTTGGAGAGAGGAAGCAAGTGTTGCAATGGTGATCTTTGAAGAAGCATTGGATGTGCAAGGAGGGAGGTAACAACTTGTAGCCCCAAACTTAGAATTTTTACATAGTAAAATTCTAAGTTTGGGGGAGTTATTTTTCTTTTTATTTTTCTACTAGTTGTTACCCTTGCACCGGTTCGTCATTCTACTTGTGTCACATTTTGCACCGGCGCACAGTGACTTGCACATGATTATATTGATTAAGTTGGTTTTGATCACATGTTGGGTAGTGGATCTTTGGTGAAATGTGAGCATGAATAGTCATTGGAATCCATTGTTGAGTAGTTGTGGTGATGTCTATTTGCTTTGAATGTAGGCATGATTGGTGTTGGAATATAGTATCATGATTGTGTTCATATTTGTGATCTTTGATAGCATGGATGCATGATGTGTTGTTGTTTGGGGACATTTGATGAATGTGAGAGTCCTATTGAATAAACCGGTGAGAATTGAGCCATAAATCGAACATGCAATCCGGTTTAGTTCATTTGAGAGTGGACTAGGTTATTGCTAGTGATTCTAGAACTTGCCTAAGTTCTTGTTTGAAAGCATGATTGTGTGAAACTTTGTGATGTGATATAGGCCATCTTGTTCTAAAAGAGTCACTTAGCCAAAATTTCTCAAAACCAAAGTAATCTTCCGTAGTTAGCCCCTTGAGCTTAATTCCTCATTTTCTTGGCAAACTACAATGTTAACCACTTAGCCTTTTTGAGCCTTTGATACCTACATCTAGTGGGGGATAAAAGACAAAGTGGAAAACATGTGCTTGAATGAATATCTTTGGTGAAAGGAGAAATTGGAGAAGTTGAAAGAAAAAATGAAAGATGAAAAGAAAATCAAGGAAAAGGAAAAGAGGGACAAAGAGCCCCAAAAGCTTGAAAAAAAAATGGTTCAAAAGATGAGGTGATGAATGCTTGAAAAAGAAAGGAAAATGAAAAGTGAGGATGGAGTTTGTAAAGTTTGAAAGTGAAAGCACAAAATGTTAAACAACAAGCTTTATCCTCCACTAGAAGAGTCACAAATTCCCAAATTCATCCTACCTTGTCCAAAGAGCCAATGTTACATCCTTGATAAAGTCCTATTGATCACATTGTTGAGCATTTGATGTGTGTAGAAAGTAGAAGTTGGGCAAGCATATGGTAATTGCATAGCATGACTTGGTTGATGAGTGCATTAATATCCTCAATTTGTTTGTGTGTTTGAGAGAAACACTCCATCATGTGAGTAGAGAACTTGAGCATTTGGATTATGTTTCCCATCACAATGTGTTGTGTACTTGTGCATTCTTTGATTCATGAATGTGGATTGCAACAATGAGCCTATGACCTTCATTGAGAAATGCACTTTGAGAAAGAGATATCATTGCATCTTACTTTGCATGTGTGAATTACATTGAATATTCCATTGTGATCATT
Organism: Galeopsis tetrahit; assembly: GCA_963675135.1. NCBI lineage: Eukaryota > Viridiplantae > Streptophyta > Magnoliopsida > Lamiales > Lamiaceae > Galeopsis > Galeopsis tetrahit. Next base: position 2,965,119 of record OY776130.1, read on the forward strand.
CCACCCTCTTTGCTTTAAGTGCTTAGTTGTTTGAGGACAAACAACATTTTAAGTTTGGGGGGGTTTGATTCGGGTGGAATTTACACGTTTTAGAAGCACATGTGAAGCGTATTTTGATGTGGATTTCATTGATTTATGCATTGAATATGATTGTTTAAGCCAAAATGAGAGAAAGGTTGTGTTTTGTCGATTTTATAGGAAATACGATGGAATTTGGAGCAAAACACCAACCATACTTTACTGGATCAAGAAGAGGAGTGCACGGTTGGATTCGTCTCGAAAAATGGAGTGGAATAGCAAAAATAATCGAGTCAATCGGAGGTCGGAAGCTCAAGATACGGAGGGATGAAAATGAAGGACGGAGCCAATACGAAAGTTTGGCCCGGCCGGGCCACATTACCCGCCCGGCCGGGCGGCAAAATGCTGAAATTTGGCCAAGTTACGAAACTTCCGCCCGGCCGAGCCATTTCACCCGCCCGGCCGGGCGAACTTGCCCCTGTTTTCTTCAATCTCGACCAAACTCCTCCGCCCGGCCGAGCCACTTCCCCACCCGGCCGGGCCGACCCAAATTCGGTGCCAAACGCGAAATTTCTCCATTTTTGAGGGGCCAACTTGCAATTTTGTCATCCAAACCCTACCCCAACACTATAAATACCCATCTTTCTTGAATTTCAAAGGAAGACACCGAAGAGGAAGACCCCAATACCACACACTAGCTCCCTAACATCCAAACTTCACCATCTTAGCTTATTTTCCTTAGTTTAGCCATAAAATTGATTAGATTTTCATAGTTTAGTTGTTAATCGAAGTTGTAATTTCATTTCAAGCAAGGGATTGAAGGTTTTGTTGAAGATTTCAAGGTTTATTTCATATTTGCAAGACAAGAGGTGATATCTTAATTTGATTTGAGTATTTTATCATTAGTAAGCATGTGTATGTTTGTTTTCTCACTTATTTCCTTCAATTCCCTTAAATTAGCCATGGGCTAAGCATATTGGTGTTTGGGTGTTGTAGAATTGTGATGGAATTAATGTTTTAGCTTGATTTTGATTGTGTAATTCATTGGTGGGATAATTGGTTAGGTTTATGGGTTTTGTTGGATTATTTGCAAGAACTCTACTATTAGGTTGTATTAGAAACTCAATTAATTCAACGAGAGTTGGTTAATCGGGGGTAGATAGTATAATCGAGGGTTGAGAATCGAGTGAATGAGTTAATATTGGTTTATCGCAACGAGAGTTGGGTAAATTTCATTAGAACCCCCATTTATCTACATGAATTGCTTGAACTAACATTTGAGTGATTAGTGAGAAGGCCATAGGAGCTTGGTTGTTAGTATTCAAGTGGAAAAACATAACTAGGGATTAGTTTAGTATAATTTAGGTAGAGTCGAACCCCCTAGTCGTGTGATTACCCGAGTAAGAAACCTTCTATTCATCCTCTCGATCCTAGGTACTTTGCTCGATATATGCCTTAGCGATCGCTTCTACCAAATTCCATCCAATGAATTACACATAGACTTCAAATTTTAACATCGATTCCACACAAGGACGAACACCCGAACACTACCTCCCTCACTTGATTTTTATCATCATATCTTTAGTTATTGTTTATCATTAGTTGCTATTTGTGAGTTTCATTTACATTTCCTTGCACAAAACATGAAGTTTCATTATATTCAAAGAACAACATACACACTGAGGCTACTTTCACAATCTAGTCCCACGGATCGATAATTTAACCGGGCCTTGCTTTTATTACACGCGAACCTCTTATACTTGAGGGGAACGTGTTGGTAAAAATACGTGTCAATTACAAAAAATTATATTGGTATACAGTGTACTCCTTACTCATTGATTTGGGTATCCATGAATAGTGCCACAGTTTGGAGTTTCTACAAAATCAATGCAGCTTTCATATGATCTCCGAGGCAATATCATTCCAACTATCCTCATGCTCATGCAATGGCATTTGTATTCTCTGGGTGGCCTTCACGTATTTACCCACATGCAAAAGAACTCCAGTTTCTTGCTTTCTTTAAGTTTTTTTATCAAACTTTTTCACAATGGAAACAAATTTACAGGCTGAGGAGATTTTCATAATAACTGCTGGAAACAACCTGGAAGAGTTTGTACGAGACTAATTGAACAGAGGTGTGGCATCTGGAGGCACTGATGTACACTGTTTGGCAGGTCTGATGAGGGTAACTTATGGCATGAAATTGTTTTTGTTACTCTGATTATTAGTGGATATTATAGGTGTTTGCTAGAAACCTTTCATTTGAAATGATCTTTTCGTTTGGCTCTCTGATGTGTATATGCTTTTTGGGACTTGATTTACACATGTCCTTCAAAGTTATTTGGATTGTGCAATACAAAGTTTTAGGAGGATATATATCTCATTTTGGCTTTGATTATTGCATTCTCATTTTCTCTCAATTATTCTATACTTGATTGTGGGAAATCTTTGAATTTTTTTTGATAGAAAAAGAGTTCTCTATGTCTCAAAATCTCAACAAATATTCATTCCTTTAAGTACTTTTTTTGGTCATTGATTGAAATGAGACATGTGTTTGGTTTGGAATTTAATGAATTGAGATGTCTGGAAACACTTCGTTGCTTTTATGTTCTTTGTTTGTTACAAATAGATAAGCTCCACATTTCTTTTCCACTTCCTAAAAGAAAAAAAATGTTATACATGTGTAGGTTCATGAAGGAAATGGTTCGGGAAATTATGAACGAATTGATATGAAATTTACATAATGGTCTTTTTTTTTAACAGGTTGAAGGCTATGAAGGTTTTGGGTCATCATCTTCTTTGAAAGTGGGTAAACAGTGTCTAACAATCTGGAATCTGTTTGGTTTTGATCACATGCTTACCATTTATGTGATTAGTGGTCTGAATAGAGACATAAAACATTCAAACTGATGCTGCCATCATTCCTGGAAACAGGTTTGAGTTTCAAACATACATTTGTCTTGATATTGAGCCTTGGCATATTGGTGTTTCCCTTAGGCATCAATCACTCTTTGGTGGTGTACAGTGGAGGTCCTTTATTAGATTTTAAAGGAAACAAATATGTTTTGGTGTGGGAAGGAGCTAGTACATCATAGTTCTATCTCAGTTGAATGTAATGTTTGGACCTTTTGTTACTAATGAATGCAGGTGTAACTTCATCAATCGAGTCCACTTCATTATATTATTATATAACAATTTCATTCAAATGTAAAATGTATTGATATTATCAAAATGTCATTTTTTAAAAATACTAGTATTCTAAATCAATGTTACTCTTTGAGTTTAATCTAGGGTATAATTGAAGGGGCTAGTCTTGTATGAAATATTGCATATATGCATTTCAATTATTCACACACATGTTCTTTATAAATACACCCATAAACTTAATTCACACACACATATTTTATAAATACACCAACAAACTTAATTTACACACATTTTTTATAAATACACCCACTGACAATAACACAAACTATTTATATAATAATACAAATTCTTTTATTTAGTAACACGTTTTTTCTAGTGTTTTTATTGATGTAGTAACTCACATTATAACATGTAGTAACATATATTATCGAATGTAGTAAACACAACAATCATGTTGTAATACAAAATGTTTTATTGTAGGATGATGCAAAAAATATTAGATCATTTGATAAAGTTACATATAGTAACAAACGTCTATTCAATGTAGTAATTCATACTGTAGTATATAGTAACATATAATTTTTTATGTAGTAAAAAAAATTATTACATGTAGTAATAACACAATTTTATATAGTAATACTGATTCTTTTATATATTTTTTTTTTTATTGATTAAGTAACCCACATTATAATATATAGTGATGCGTCGAAAAAGAACGCCTTTGGATATCAACCGTTCTTCTACGAGCACTGCTAATCACGAACCAAATCACTCGTTCGTCTTTGGCAATCTTCACGTAAATATCCTTGTAAGTCCAAAATTGACCTGCAAAAGCACACCGGAGGGGGGCTCCGACGTGGAAGCTCCGACGCTCAAGTCAGAATCGATCGTAGGAGAAATCAAGGAGGAATTCCCCTATATCTCTAGGGAAATTCCGGCGAATATAGTGGTGTTTCTTCTCAATTTAGTGTATAATTCGTAATAATATCAGTATGATATGAAAAACGTACCTAAGAATGTGGAAAGAACCTGCTTATATACCTGGCCCCTCTCTCCGGAGAGGGAAAGACTTATTCTCCCTGTATTCTCGGCCCATTCCTGTAAATCAGGCCCCAAATCCCTAAGGGCATGTTTGTTTTGGGATTATGTAGGATGGGGGAGATGGGGATGGGGAAATCCTGGATGGAGAAATTCTAATGAATAGTGATTGTGTGTGTTTGTTTTGGGATGTTGAGTAATATAGGATGTAACTTTATGTCAAATCAATTGTGTAAGAATGTGTGATGTTGTATTATAATATAACTTTATGTCAAATCAATTAATAAAAGTGGGTGATGTTATATTATTATAATAGTAGAATAGAACTTTATGTCAAATCAATTAGTAAAAGTGAGTGATGTTGTATTATTATAATAGTAGAATATATAGATATTTTTAGGGGTAGATGGAAATGGATGTTGAAATCCGGATGTGAAATCCCGAACTAGAACAAGACGGGGGACGTTACGTCCCACGTCCGGACGTGTGAGTCCCAAAACAAACATGCCCTAAAGAATCGGTCTATCGCCCTGAAGACTTGGTTCTTCATCATATCGCCTCCTATCTTCGTGGGTTAACCAACTTCATTTGACTTGGTTAAGAAATATCGATTATGCGTTCCCTCTTTGGGCCAGATCTTTGGGCCCAAAGACTATTAATTCCCCAGATGTGGGCAAAAGGCCCAATCACCCTAATTTCTCTTCTTAGGCCCAGGGGTGTATTAATCCTACTTTCCAGTATATTGACCTAATCATAGCTATCATAATTTATCCCATTTCCACGTGTCGACCTCTCCGAGAGTGACATATTTATCTACATCAACCACTCCCCCCTACTCTCATAAAAAGAATAATTTTAGGAGAGTAGGAGAACAATGACCCTAAGATAAATTATAAGGAAATAATTCATTCCTTAAAATATTCCTCGAAATATTACTGATTTAATTTATCTCCTAATAATTACCTTCAGAAAGCTTTAAGCCTTTTCCACTTCCCCACTGATTCGGGTGGAATTTACACGTTTTAGAGGCACATGTGAAGCATGTTTTGATGTGTATTTCATTGATTTATGCATTGATTATGATTGTTTGAGCCAAAATGAGAGAAAGGTTGTGTTTTGTCAGTTTTGTAGGTAAAACGATGGAATTTGGAGCAAAATACATACCAAAAGTGATCGGACTGGAAAGAGGAGTGCACGGTTGGATTCGTATCGGAAAACGGAGTGGATTAGCCGAAGGAATCAAGTCAATCCGACATCCGAGGCGAAAGTTATGCACGAAACGAGAAAAGGCCGAAATCGAAGTGCAAGGCAACTCGGCCGAGGGACCTTACTCGGCCGAATCTGCGAGTTTTGGCTCTACTGCGCACTCGGCCGAGTGACCTTACTCGGCCGAGTAAGGATTTACGTAGCCACTGGATTTGGACATCACTCGGCCGAGTGAGCTTACTCGGCCGAGTAAGGACTGAACAAAATCGCTAACACGTTTCTTTAAGTGTTCCACTCGGCCGAGTGACCCCAACTCGGCCGAGTAACCCCATTTTCGGTGCCAAACTTGTATTTTCTCCATTTTTGAGGGATCAACTTGCAAATATGCCATCCAAACCCTTCCCCAACACTATATAAGGCCCCTTTCTTGAAATCCAAGACATTCTCCCCCAAATCCACACATAGTTACACATACTTGGAGGTGTTTTGGCCATTTCTCTCTCAATTCTCCATCAAATCAAGGAAGAAAGGATGCAATAGCTCCGAAATTCCATTCCCTACCTCATTCTAGACTAAGCTTTCTCTTTCTTTTCCTTTTTACTTAGTTATTTCATTTGGATTTTGTAATTTGATTATGATAGTAGTTAGCTAAACACTTTGTGGTTCTAAGGCATTGTAAGACTTGGATTGATGTTTATGGGTAATTTCTTGCTTTAATTGGTGTTTATTTCTTATTTGCATATTCAATTGTCCATTGCAAAGCATGTTGTTAGTGGCCATAATGATTTGCTTGATCCATTGTTAATTGGGGTAGTATCGAGAGATTTATTCCATTTAATCGTATGCGAATGTGCAACCCGGTATTATTATGATCTCGAGAGAGGATTAATTATCGGAGAGGGAATCGAATGATCTTAGGAGCTATTTTAGATGGTGTAATGTTTGTGATGTAGACATACGAGCTTATATTACATTGCGTCTTTGGATTAATTTGTATCGAGAGATCGATTAGTTCTTCTTGTGTGATCACCCTATTTGAGATAACCTTAATGGCCATTTAAACGAGATAACTCTTATAAACGGACGTCTAAATACTACAATTGCCTTGGAACCCACTTTCTTTCTTTGAATTTCAAATCGTTTTACGTTCGTTTTACTTATTTGCTTGGTATTTGATCGATTTCGTATTTACTCTTCATTACTTATTGGTGACACATTGTTAGGTAATATTAGAGTAATTCACACCACTCAAATTATCGATCAGGTCTACTTAGAACTCGATTAGCAAACTACTACTTTTATGCTTTAACCTTCTCGTGGGATCGACCTCGTGCTTATCACGCTACAATAGACGCCGTATACTTGCGGTTGTTTATTTAGTGTTGCATAACGCGTGTATCACCCACGCCAACTTGCTCTCGATCCTTGTAGCCAAACGTCTGCCCGCGGACCAACATCAAGCCGCCCTTCTTCAGCCACGCGCTTTTCGATTGGGGCATCATTAATTCTTCTCGATCTTCTCCCTTCTCTCTCTTCCGCATAATTATTTCAAAACTCCTCTTTTCCACCAAAAACCCTTTTTTCCTCCCTTTCAAACTTATCCATTTTCCATCTTCATCTTCATTTCTGCAATTAACTCCTCTACGCACGTCCTCCGGCCACTTCGTCATCTTCCCAAAAAACCGACTTTGCTTCAGGTATCTCCTCTTTCTTCTCTTTTTTCATTTACAATATCCTCATGTCATCTTCAACTCATACTTCGTCAGACTCCATATCTATGGAGAGTTCCACTTCCAACCCACTCCCCATATTTCCCATAACTGACCTCGCCTTGAAGGATAAAATTTCCGGTCCCTCCATACTTTCTTCTGAGCGCGTCGCCGCCTTCCTCCGCTCGGGAATCTTTCCTCCCGAGTACATAGTTAGGGCAGCCCATAGGAAAGAACGCCCAAACTTTCCCGGTCCGAACACTTTGGCCTTCTGGGAAGCCCAACTAAAAGTGGGTCTCCGTTTTCCAATTCATCCTTACTTCTCCGAAATTTCCACTTACCTTCGCATTCCTCTAAATCAATTTACTCCAAACGCTATACGCGCGATGTTAGGCTTTTATATCTTGATGAAGGGGAACGGTGGTGAGCCTTCAGCCCAACTCTTTTTAACTCAATATATGTGCAAGTTTGCCGATGGGTTCTTTTATGCTTGTGGTTGTACTTCCAGGACCGGAAAATTCATGGAAAAACTCCATGAGGGGGTCCAGGACTGGAAGGACTATTACTTTTTTTGTCACGAATCCTTCCCCTTGGGAATTTCCTCACGAAGAATGGATTTATGAGAACCCTGGAGTGCCCCGTCCTCCTCTTTCTGTCTGTTCTTCTCTAAACTTGGATGTGATGAATCATTTAAATGACAATGTCTCTGCCCATGGATTTTTTGATGTGATGAGTATTTGTAAGAACCCTAGGGCCCTTTCTCACTTTTGTTTTGGTCGCCCCGATTATCCTTTAGGTCCCGATGATGGTAATACCATTTCTTCCCTCTTGGTATTGTCCTCAAGATTTTAACATGTTGTGTTTATTAACATCATTTTATGTTTCTTTGGGCAGCTATGAGTTGGTTAACTCAAATTTCCCGTGATGCCACTCCGCTCTCAATGGTTGCTAAGTCTCCGGCCCCTGAAAGTTCCTCAAAGGCTCAGATTCCTCCTTCCCCAGTAAAACCTGCCACTGGGTCAGTTGCTAAGCGTACTAGGTCTTCTACTGAGAAGGCCATGGTTTCCACGTTGCCTCCTACCTCTGATGCTTCTAAAAAGAAGAAGTCCAAGACCAAGTCCACTCTGCCCAATGTTACCCCAGATGTGCTTAGTGATATCAATGTTGACCATCTTATGGCTTTCATAGAGCGTCACACTCCAACCCCTGCCACCGAAGCCCTTAACGCTCTATCCTCCGAAGAGCGAGTTGTGCATGCCGCTCACAGCTTTACTCAGGTAGACTCTCAACGCAGATATTCTTTTAAATAATTAATAAGAGAGAGTATATACGTCTTACTTCTTTAAAATGTTTCTTGTGTAGTTTGGTCTCCTGTTCTCCGATATGTCTGAACGAGCTCTCCAGTCCCTTCAGCTAGTGGATGATCTCCAAAGCCAAGTGGAGCTGGAAAAGGTAAAGAAGGAGATACTTGATGCAGAAATACGAGACGCTAACCAGAGGTTTAAAGTACTTCAAGCGGAGAAGACGAAGCTCTCGGGGGAAGTTTCTTCGCTGAAGAAAGAGTTCGGTGAGCGGGTTGAGCGCCTGGAGGTTACTCTTCCTTTGGCTGGTATGAAGTTATGCATAGATTCCTTGTTTACCTCTGCCATGGGTCAGAAATTTCTAGGTACCTTACATCGGGAGTGGTTGGAGGCCTTTCTTCAGAGTAGCAGTTTCTTGGGGGCAATGGGTGCATATATCCCCCATTTCATCGATCATGGGTTTTCCAACGCCGTAGCTGAACACTCGGATCCAGGATTTAATGGTCAGTATACTCGTGCCCTCCGGTTGGACGAGCTAGACACTCCCCCTAAGTTCCCTGGAGACGATAAGGAAGACATCAACACTCCCTGGTGGCTACCTGGGATGGGGAAGGCGATCTTGGAGCTGAAAGATACTGCCTTGAAATTGGATGATCTTGCACCGGCAAAGGATATGGCTTTCCCTATCCATGTGGCTAACCCGAATCCAGTGGCAACCGTGGCAGCAGGCGCTCTAGAAGAGAAGGCAGAGGGAGGTGATTCCAGCAGGAGAAGGTTTCGAGGGGAAGAATGATATTCCCCTCTCTTCATAACTTTATTTCTCTGATAACACTTCGGTACTTTTAAAACACTTTTTATTTTTGTTAAGGCCTCTAAGGCCCCTTTTGGTATTTTCAGGAGACTCCACACTCCTGGGTTTTTCTGTGGAGGGCCTAGGCATGGTGCCTTAGGTCTTGAATATTCCTGCTTCACTTTTGCTTAATATCGTACCTGCACATTATCACTTGGCATGCATGTAAATATATATCTTTATCTCTGCTGTCTAGACATATAATGTAGTACATGTTCTGCTTTTCTTTATCATAAGTTTAACATGTTTCTAGCATTTCCTTGACACGTAAAGGCTCTAAAGCTCATAGAAAAATCTCTAAATGAGAATATAGGGTTTCTGTTTCTAGAGTTAGAGTTCTTAGGGATTATACTCTCCCAAAAGTTAGCATGTTTAGGGATTATACTCTCCCAAAAGTTAAGATTCGTAGGGATTATACTCTCCCTTAAGTTGTTTATACTCGTGAGAGTTGTTAGGGATTATACTCTCCCTTAAGTTATTTATTCGTAGGGATTATACTCTCCCTGAAGTTAAGATTCGTAGGGATTATACTCTCCCTGAAGTTAAGATTCGTAGGGATTATACTCTCCCTTAAGTTGTTTATACTCGTGAGAGTTGTTTATACTCGTGAGAGTTGTTTATACTCGTGAGAGTCCTTAGGGATTATACTCTCCCTTAAGTTAAGATTCGTAGGGATTATTGGCAGGTTAATCATATCTTCCACTACCATACCCCCTACTCCCCCTAGCTTTAGAGGCTGTCGTGTATAGAGACTTTGAGAATTGTCTTTTAGGCATTTCCTTTTCAAATATTTGGTGTAAGTTTCTCTATCTTGCAATATCTCTATCATCTTATGCTTCAGTCTTCAGAACACATTTATTATCTCAACGTTCATTATATGGACACTTGTTAGTTATCTCAGCACAATATTCAACGTATGGGGAACATTTCATCATAAAATCAGAGTGTATAAGAGCTATCTTATCACAAAATCAGAATATAAGCATCATCTCATCATCACATAATCATGCATCAAGGGAAATCACTGAAATTTTCCAAAAACTATGCTCCATTGATTCGAAGTGTTTATCAACATAGGCAAATAAGGGGAACCTATGCTGGCCTCATTAAAAACCTCTCTGTGGTAAAACCCCAAGGGGAAACCCACGAAGAGGGAAAAAGAGTGCCGGTGAAGCAATTATTCGAGTGAGAAATAAACATGTAAAATTGTTCATAAAGGGAAAGATGGTAAGGGAATGACACCTTCCTTAAACATAAAATCTCTTCAAGTGGCACACGTTCCATGGCCTCAATATTTCTTTTCCTGTCATATCCTGGAGCTTGTACGCTCCGCCTTTTAGTACCTGTATTACCTTGTACGGACCTTCCCAATTGGGTTCCATCTTTCCAGTGTTCCTCAAGGCATCTGCTCTCCGAAGGACTAAATCTCCAGCTTTAAAGGAACGAGGAATTACCCTGCGATCATATGCTGCCTTGATCCGGCTCTTGTACCTTTCTGCTTTCAGTCTCGCCATCTCCCTCTCTTCATCTACCAGATCCAGCGCCTCCCTCATCAATTCTTCGTTTCTTTTTTCTTCAAAGTATGTGATTCGGTGCGACTTGAGTCCGGCTTCAGGAGGTATCACTGCAGCTGCTCCATACACCAAGTAGAAGGGAGATTCGCCCGTGGCTGTTTTAGGGCTAGTCCTGTAGGACCAGAGAACATTGTCTAACTCCTTCACCCATTTTCCTCCTACCTCTTCCAATCGTGTTCGTATACCATCTACTAGGATTCTGTTTGTAACCTCCACCTGCCCATTAGCTTGTGGATGAGCTACCGAAGTAAACCTTTGTATAATATTCCATCTTTCGCACCATCTCCTTACTTTCTCTCCATTGAATTGTGTACCGTTGTCGGAACCAAGATTCTGGGTACTCCAAACCTACAACAAATATGTCTAGCAAGGAAAAGAATTACATTATCTTCCTCTATTTTGGCTAAGGGCACGGCCTCTACCCATTTACTGAAGTAATCCACGGCTACGATCAAAAAATTTCTCCCTCCAGGTGCCAAGGGGAACGATCCCACTAGATCTATCCCCCATTTGGCAAAGGGACAGGGCGAGTACATGGCCCCCATCTCCTCCGCAGGTACTTGTATTAAGGGTCCATTCTTCTGACACTTCTCACATTTCTTCACGTACTCTCTAGCGTCTCTGATTATATTAGGCCAGTAGAAACCTGCCCTAAATACTTTCTTCACCATAGTCTGGTAACCTTCATGGCCGGATGCACACCCTTCATGGATGTCCTTGATCACTAGCTCTGCCTCTCTTTTTGAAAGACATTTCAAATAGGGTTGAGTGAAGGATCTCTTATATAATTGGCCTCCCAGGATACAATACTTCCTTCTCCAAGCTTTGGCCTCTCTGGACATTGGGGTTACTTGCCCCCTGTTCAACTCTTCCCATATTTCTTTCCTCCAGTCGTCCCCTGCTTTTATCTCTCCGATCAGGGTTTCCGTAGCTAATTGGTCTGCCACTAACAGGGTTACCTTTCCGTCTCCCTCGAATTCAGTGGAACTAGCTAGTTTAGATAGTCCATCCGCTTTCACATTCTCTTCTCTCGGCACCTGTATCACTTCAAAAGTATGGAATTTATTCTTTAGTTTCTTTACCTGTTCTAAATAGGAGATCATCCTCTCATCTTTGGCGAGGTACTCCCCCATGACTTGTTGCACTACCAGCTGTGAATCAGAGTACATGGTGATTTTCTGTGCCCCTAATTCCGCTGCCATGTTAGCCCCTCTAATCAAGGCTTCATATTCTGCACCGTTGTTTGAGGTTGAGAACCGGAACTTCACGGCTACCTGTACTTCTTGGCCATCAGGGTCAATCAACACTATCCCTGCTCCACATCCTACAGCGGATGCTGAGCCATCAACGTATAACTTCCAGCCTTGTTCCTCTTCCATTCTGGTAGACTCTTGAATGAAGTCTGCTAGAGCTTGGGCTTTAATGGCCCTCCTTGGTTCATAATCAATATCGTATTCCTGTAATTCCACTGCCCATTTGACCATTCTTCCTGATAAGTCTACTCTCCATAGTGTCTCTGAATATCTTATCTCTGCCCCTAGAATGACCTTGCTGACATAATATATGGGCTGTTGTGTGGAGCCTTCCTCTTTCATCAGGGCTGTACTCAGGGAATGTTCCCCTACTGAGAGGTATAGGAGTAAAACATCTCCCTGAGTAGGCTTGGTTAGCTTCGGGAGTTGTTCCATATGGAGCTTCAGTTCTTCGAAAGCCTTTTGGCATTGCTCATCCCATTCGAACCTTGACCCCTTCCTTAATGTTCTGAAGAAGTGGTGGCTCTTTTCTGCTGACCTTGCTATGAATCTGCTGAGAGCTGCGATTCTGCCGTTCAGGGTCTGCAATTCTTTCAGGTTTCGGGGAGGTTGCATGTCAAGGACCGCTTTCACCTTGGCAGGGTTAACCTCTATTCCTCTCTGAGTCACCATATATCCCAGGAACTTTCCTGACCCTACTCCAAAGGAACATTTAGCTGGGTTAAGTTTGATACCATTTTCTCTAATTACCTGGAATATCTCCTTCAGGTCATTGATTCACGTGTTATGCAACACTAAAATAAACAACCGCAAGTGTACGGCGTCTATCGTAGCGTGATAAGCACGAGGTCGATCCCACAGGGAGGTTTAGCGTAAAAGTGTAGTTTGTTAACGTAGTTCTATTTAGACGCGATCGATATATTGAAAGTGGTGAATTACCCTAAATTATCTACCGAATTGTCACTAGTAAACAATTAAAAGAGTAATTATAAAATCGATCGAATACCATGCAAATCAAGGAACGAAAGTAAAACGAATGAAGATTCAAAGGGAGAAGGTGGGTTCCAAGGCAATTGCAACACCTAGATATCCGTTTATGAATATTAACTCGTTTAAATGGCCATTAAGGCTGTCTTCATATAGGGTGATCACACAAGAAGAATTAATTAATCTCTCGATCTAATTAACCCAAAGGAAAACACAATATAAGTTCGTATCTCTACCTCACAAATACTGTATCACCTAAAATAGCCCCAAAGATCATTCAATTCCCTCTCCGATAATTAATCCTCTCTCGAGCTCATAATAATACCGGGTTGCATGCTTGCATACGATTAAATGGAATAAATCTCTCGATCTTACCCCAATTAACAATGAATTAAGCAAATCATCATGGCCAATAACAACATGCTTTGCAATAAAGAATTAAGCACACAAATAAGAGACAAACACCAATTAAAACAAGAAATTAATCATAAACTTCAATCCAAGTATCTACAATGCCTTAGAACCACAAATTGTTTGTTTTAGCCACTAACTACATATTCAAATTACAAAATCAAATGAAATAACTAAGTAAAAAGAAAGGGGAAAGAGGAAGCTTAGTCTAGAATGTGGTAGAGAATTGAATTTGCAAGCTATTGCATCCTTTCTTCCTTGATTTGATGAAGAATTGAGAGAGAAATGGCCAAAACACCTCCAAGTATGTGTAACTATGTGTGGGTTGGGGGAGAGTGTCTTGAATTTCAAGAAAGAGGGCTTATATAGTGTTGGGGTAGGGTTTAGGGATAAGTTTTGCACTTAAGTCCCTCAAAAATGGCCAAATTTCACTAAAAACCCCGAGTTTGAAAGTGGCCCGGCCGGGTGGGAAAGTGGCCCGGCCGGGCGATAACTTCGTATATTGAATTTGGCCAAAATACGTGCGGGGGTGTATTTATCAAAAATCTGGGTGCAGATCGGCCTGGCCGGGCGGAAAAGTGGCCCGGCCGGGCGAAAGTTTCGTATTGCTTTTCGGCCTCCAACTTCGTCCCTCCGTATCTTGAGCTTCCGACCTCCGATTGACTCGATTCTTTTTGCTATTCCACTCCATTTTTCGAGCCGGATCCAATGGTACACTCCTCTTCCTGATCCAATCACTTGTGGTATGTGTTTTGCTCCCAAATTCCATCGTTTTACCTATAAAATCGACAAAACACTACCTTTCTCTCATTTTGGCTAAAACAATCATATTCAATGCATAAATCAATGAAATCCACATCAAAATATGTTTCACATGTGCCTCTAAAACGTGTAAATTCCACCCGAATCAGTCATCAATGTGTTCCTCTGCTTTGATGCTTTTAGCTAGCATATCGTCTACGTAAACCTCCATGTTCCTCCCTATCTGTCCTCGGAACACCGAGTCTACCATCCTTTTATAGGTGGCTCCTGCATTTATTAGTCCAAACGGCATACGTACATAACCAAAAGTACCCCATGTTGCAATAAAGCATACCTTTGGTATATCAAGGGGGTTCAACTGGATTTGATGGTACCCCTGATATGCATCCATCATGCTAAGTAGTTCAAATCCGGACGTAGCATCCACCAGCTGATCAATCCTAGGCAGGGGATAGTGATCCTTAGGGCACGCTTTGTTCAGGTCCCTAAAGTCGATACACATCCTCCATTTGCCGGCTCCCTTGGACACCAGTACTGCGTTCGAGAGCCACTCAGGGAATTGCACTCTCTTTACGTGCCCTGCATTCAAAAATTTATCGATTTCCTCTTTCACAATGAGGTTATTTTCCTTACCGAAGTTTCTTAACTTCTGCTTCACTGGCCTAGCTTTGGGATCCACATTAAGATAGTGCATTGCTATCTCTGGAGGGATACCCGTCATATCCGTCGCCGTGAAAGCGAAAATGTCCGCATTCTCCTGGAGGGTGAGTATCATCTTTTCCTGGAGCTCAGGGTTCATGTGTGTACCTATCCTGGTTGTGAATCCCTTCATTCCTGGATAGAGCTCGATGCTCATTAACTCCTCATCTGCTTTGGCCTTGGGTTGCTCTTGCACTAGCTCACCCACTTTCTGTCTTTTCAATTCAGGGTCATCACCCTTGAATCTCTCCATCCCTCGGAATACGGCCCTGTCTGCTATCTTGACCGATTCTACGTAACACTTCCTCGCCTGGTATTGGTCACCGCATATCTCTCCCACACCGCCCGAGGCAGGGAATTTCATCTTCATGTGGAAGGTGGAAATCACTGCCTGAAAGATATTCAAGCTTGGTCTTCCCATTACCACATTATACGAAGATGGGACGTCCACTATCAAGAACTTTATCACTTGCACACGTCGGTTAGGGGCGACTCCTAACCCTACTTGTAATAATGCTGAACCAAGGGGTTGAATGGCTCCCCCTGAAAATCCATAGAGAGCAGTCTCCACTGGTCTGAGCTTTATATTTAGGTCCATCTTCTTGAAACACTCCAAGAACATGATATCGGCAGAGTTCCCTCTGTCTACAAAAATTCTGGCTACATCGTATCCGGCTATATCCATGGTAATGACTAATGCGTCATTATGGATTTCTCTGGGTTCCCCAGCGTCTTCTGGTCCAAAATGAATGTCCGGACCCTCTGTCATTTTTCCCACCTCATGGTGCTCTATATTCTTCTCGTTCTTCAACGACCTAACGCTCTGCTTCCTCTGCCTGAAGGAATCCCCATCAGCAGGGCCTCCCATGATCATGTGAATAGTTCCCCTCTTTTGGGGAGGGGGTGGTTGCTCCTCGGTGTTCTTCCTCTGATCTCTTCTGTTATCCTCTTGTTTCCCCTCGGGGTCCTTTCTCTTTTGTCCCCTGGGGCCTTGTCGATCTCTGAAAATAAATTCTTTCAAATGGCCTGCTTGAATCATTCTCTCTATTTCGTCTTTCAGATGCCAACATTGGTTGGTATCGTGGCCATAATCATTATGGAATCTGCAAAATCTGTCTGACTTGGGGTTCTGAGGACCCCTGTTTCTTGAATAAGGGAACTTCATATCAGGGTGGTCCCCTGCCACTTCTAGAACTTCGGCTGGCTCTATCCTCAAAGGGGTATATCGCCTTGTCCTTCCTCTGGGGCTCCAGGGCGCAGCTTCTTCTCTCTTTACATTTTCCAACCTCCTCGAGGTTCTCTGTCTTTCTGGACTTGGTCTCCTTAGTGGGATTTCTCTCCTTCGTTCTCCGTTCCCCACTATTGCTCTGGTCTCCGAACGCTTAGCCTTCCTTACCTCTTCCAGAGTGAGGTATTTTTCTGCTCTCCTTAATAGCTCATCAAAAGTCCGTACTGGCTTCTTGGCTAGGGAGGTGAACAGGTCTCCGTCCCTTAATCCATTAGTAAGGGCATTTATTTTGACCTCCGAAGAAGCAGTGGGTACCTCTAAAGCTGCTTGATTGAATCTCTTTAAGAAAGCCCGAAGACTCTCACTCTCCCCTTGCCGCATATTAAACAGAGTCAGGGTGGCTCTGGGTTGCCTCCTAGCGCTGGCAAATTGATGCAAGAACAGTTCGCTGAATTCTGACCATGAGTGGATAGTATCCGGCCCTAGTTGTGTAAACCATTGTTGTGCAGCCTTGGACAGGGTAGTTAGAAATACCCGGCACTTGACGCCTTCTCCATATCGGTGCAGTAGGGCAGCGTTCTCAAATCTCATCAAATGCGCATAGGGATCCGAGGTGCCATCATATTCAAAATTTAAGGATTTGAAGTTAGAGGGCGGTTCATCTTTTAAAATAGTAGATGAGAATTGATAGCCAGTGATGTAAGAGGGTTTACTTACGTTTTTAGTGATGTGTCTCTGCATGTCCCTCATCTCTTTACGTAAGGCCTGTATCTGATCACTGACTGCTCCCTGGTACGTGTCGTCCGTGCTTTCTCCTATCCCTGTATCCAGAGTAGTACCACCAGGGATCCTCTCCGTGTTCCTCCGAGGAGGGCGATCAAGAATGCTTCTCTCAGCCTAGGAGGGCACCTTTTCCTCTTGGTTTTGAGGGGGATCCTCGTTCCTAGAGGGGACTGGAGCGGAATCGATGACGTGTTCCAGGGGGTTCTTCTTTGTACCTTCGTTGATCAGTGGAATAGGTCCAGGGGGACGAAGTCCACGGGAGGTAATTATCCTTTCGACCGATTGCGCAATCATTTCATCCAACTGATCTTGAGAAATAGTCAAGAGTTCTGATCGAGCATTAAGGTTAGGGATATCCTTATTAGCTCCGCTTCCCGAAGCTCCTGAGGTATCCGCTGTGTTCCCCTCCTGAGCGAGAGGAATATCTTCTGGTGTAAGATCTGCAGGCTGTTTCCCTAAATTCCGATTCACAGGAAAGCCTGGGGGAGGTGGAGGGAAAGGAGGAGGAGTGAAATCTCCTTTCTCCTTAGTCTGTTTCGTCGGATTTTATCCTCCACCCATTTAATATGGAACTTTTCTCACGCCTTAACTCGAGATGTTCCCACAGACGGCGCCAGTTGATGCGTCGAAAAAGAACGCCTTTGGATATCAACCGTTCTTCTACGAGCACTGCTAATCACGAACCAAATCACTCGTTCGTCTTTGGCAATCTTCACGTAAATCTCCTTGTAAGTCCAAAATTGACCTGCAAAAGCACACCGGAGGGGGGCTCCGGCGTGGAAGCTCCGACGCTCAAGTCAGAATCGATCGTAGGAGAAATCAAGGAGGAATTCCCCTATATCTCTAGGGAAATTCCGGCGAATATAGTGGTGTTTCTTCTCAATTTAGTGTATAATTCGTAAGAATATCAGTATGATATGAAAAACGTACCTAAGAATGTGGAGAGAACCTGCTTATATACCTGGCCCCTCTCTCCGGAGAGGGAAAGACTTATTCTCCCTGTATTCTCGGCCCATTCCTGTAAATCAGGCCCCAAATCCCTAAAGAATCGGTTTATCGCCCTGAAGACTTGGTTCTTCATCATATCGCCTCCTATCTTCGTGGGTTAACCCACTTCATTTGACTTGGTTAAGAAATATCGATTATGCGTTCCCTCTTTGGGCCAGATCTTTGGGCCCAAAGACTATTAATTCCCCAGATGTGGGCAAAAGGCCCAATCACCCTAATTTCTCTTCTTAGGCCCAGGGGTGTATTAATCCTACTTTCCAGTATATTGACCTAATCATAGCTATCATAATTTATCCCGTTTCCACGTGTCGACCTCTCCGAGAGTGACATATTTATCTACATCATATAGTAACATATATTATTGCATGTAGTAAGATATATTAATGCACGTAATACAAAATAACATTGACCCATAATAATTAGTATTAAAGAATATTTAAAGAAATATAAAATATTTAAGGACTAAGGTCATCGTAAATTGCAGCGTCCGACCGCGGCCTGAGGTGACCGAAAACTGATCGGAGAAGACGACCATGTTCAATTTCTGTCAGCGGGTGCATTTATAAAAAATGTGTGTGTGAATTAAGCTTCACTACAAGAAATTGTTGAATTGCCTACAGAATTTTCCAACGAAAATAATTTCGTCTTTAAATATTGAGAATTGCCTACAGATTGTCTACGGATCTTTATAAATTATTTTACACATTTTCACCCAAGAAATTACCAAGGAAAAATCTGATGGTGATTTACCTACAAAATAATCCATAGGTAAAATCACATTTCCCTACCGAAACGGTTGTAGGTGATTTTTTTTTTATTTACCAACGAAAACTTTTCTAGCTATTTATATGTATAAATTATCTAATTGTATTACCTACAAAATTAGCTAGGAACTTAAAAAATATTGATTTACCTACAAAATAATCCGTAGGCAAAATAGCATTTCCCTACCAAAATGATTGTAGGTGATTTGTTTATTTATTTACCTACGAAATTTTTTCTAGCTATTTATATGTATAAATTATCTAATTGTATTACCTACAAAATTAGCTAGGAACATTGAAAATATTGGTTTACCTACAAAATAATCCGTGAGCAAAATAGCATTTCCCTACCAAAATGATTGTAGGTGATTTGTTTATTTATTTACCTACGAAAAATTTCCTAGTTATTTATATGTATAAATTATCTAATTGTATTACCTACAAAATTAGCTAGGAATTTAGAAAATATTGATTTACCTACAAAATAATCCGTAGGCAAAATAGCATTTCCCTACCAAAATGATTGTAGGTGATTTGTTTATTTATTTACCTACGAAATTTTTTCTAGCTATTTATATGTATAAATTATCTAATTGTATTACCTACAAAATTAGCTAGGAACTTAGAAAATGTTGATTTATCTACAAAATAATACGTAGACAAAATAGCATTTCCCTACCAAAATGATTGTAGGTGATTTGTTTATTTATTTACCTACGGAAATTTTTCTAGCTATTTATATGTATAAATTATCTAATTGTATTACCTACAAAATTAGCTAGGAAATTAGAAAAGCAATAGTGTTATAACAAATAAACATATGAACTTTATTATGTCCCACATCGAAAGAGTAGAAAAAACATAAGAGAAAAAACAATATAAAAGTAGTAGTATTAATAAGTTAGTAACCAACAAACATAAATTTTTTGTCCCACATCGAATAAGGAGCACAAGAAACATGAGAGAAAAACATTATAAAAGGGGCCTAATGTGCACCTAAGTTTGTATTTTAAAAATGTGTATATATTTTAACACTTTTTGAATCGGTTTTATGATCGATTCATGGTTGGACCGGTTGAACCGGTTGGTCCAATTTTGAATGAATTTATTTTGTAGGCTAAGGCTAAAAATATAATTTATTAATAAAAAATTTTAAATATATATATTAAATTTTTTTCCACCGAAATGTTTATTGCCAAATTTGCCTACGGAATTACCAACGAAATGTTTCGTAGTTGATATTTACCTACGGAATTTCATTTATTATGGTAATCATATTACCTACCGAAATGTTATGGATTTGCTACGATACGGAATTTCATTTATTATGGTAATCATATTACCTACCGAAATGTTATGGATTTGCTACGAAAATGTGGTAGGTAATTGCCTACAAATTAAATTTTTGTGGGCAATCGAATTACCTACGAGCGAATTCCATACGAATGGTTTTTGTTGGTATTCCGTAGGTAAATATAAATGCCTACACAATTGGAATTATTGCCTACAAAATATTCTCTATCCAATTAATTATTTTCTTGTAGTGCTTGTGGGTGTATTTATAAAAAATGTGTGTGTGAATTAAGCTTGTGGGTGTATTTATAAAAAATGTGTGTGAATTAAGCTTGTGGGTGTATTTATAAAGAACACGTGTGTGAATGACTGAAATGCCAATATTGTATATAAGTTTTTGTCTAATTGAAGTGGTCTAATTACTCTGTTTTTTTTTTTTTTTTTGAAGTGTCTAATTATTACTCTATCCATTTATATTACTTTAAGTTATTTATTGGATTAGTTTGAATTTTTATCTTAATTAGTTGGATTGCTTTACTGTTAAAAAAAAGATCAAGCTATATTAATTTAGTTATTTATTATTTGATTTTCGATTTTATAGTAATTAAATTATATTGTGTTGGTTAATTGGTTATGCTTTGGAAGCATATTGAATTAAATTGTTTTTTTACACGATGCTATTTTTCAAATTAATATTAATATATAAGAATTATACTTCCTTTTTTGTTTTCCCCCCAAAGTTTGTCTACTCCAGAAATAATTATCACAATTTTCACCCTTATAATATACACATATTTATCCTTCATAAACCACCCACGCTCCCATTTTTAATAAGATTCCGGCTAGAGTTGTATTAATCATGAATGAATGTGGTATATATTTTAATAAATACATTCATGAATTCATGTCACATTGGATAAAGATGAAAAGTTAAACTAAAAAAAATAATGAAATTAACAATTTACTGTCTAATTAACTAATTAAGTTTATCATTACCTTTTTATTTTTTAAATTGTTCTTTTAAAAAATATCAGTATATAATAAGAATTTTACAACATAGAAAATAAATACTATCAACGCACGGGTGAATTACTAATTTATAATATTAAAACCAAATCTAGAATTTCTAATAATAATATATTATTGTTTAAAAATTAATATAAATAAAAGGTAACAAATCAACAATATTTAAAAAATTATATTGTATTTTTTTTTTAGATATTTTCAACATAAACTCAGTTTGATAAATAAGGATTCAGATTTGAACATTCAATATATTGGTAAGATAACAAATTCACATATTTTCTCCTGAACATACTGTTAGGAGAAAATACAATCAATTGCAATATAAAAACTTAAATGCAAATACATGGAATATACATGTCAAAGTATGTTATGTATGAGATCGTCTTAATTAAAAAAAGAAACATGAAGAAACAGCTTAACAAACAATAAAGAGCATACACAAATATCTAAGCATCAGAAGCTTACTCATCAGGTATGGCAGAGATTTGATTGAATTCAAACATCTCTATTCTGAATCGCGGAATTGTCGGAATCCAGCTGATGGGTCAATGGTGGCTTCTTGAGAATGGTACTTCCTGGTGAGGTCCGTGAGGACAATGTAGATTTTCGCCCGAAAGGGAACGACGGGAAAAATTGTAGCTTCTTAGAATGTCTGGTGAAACGTCGACGGGAAAAATTGTAGCTTCTTAAAAATTGAACCTTACGATTACCGAGGGGGACACATGGGATGTGAGATAATAGTGAAGGCTCCATCTCTAACTCTTTCTCCAACCCAGGACATTCACTAATGGACAGGTACTGAAGCTTCTCTAACTCTTTAAAATTTCTACCCCTTATGAATTCATCGCTACCTCCAATTATCAACTTGGTGAGCCCGCAGATAGCATTACTATCTCCCAAGTAACGTAATTCAGGACAACCATCAACAACCAGTTCGGTCAGCTTAGTAGCTTCTTGGCTAAAGAAAATGATCTCTAAATTTGGACAGTCAACAACATGCAGCTTCTGAATGGAATTTATAGATCCCAACTCAATAAATCTGACTTGAGGACAGTGTGTAATGCCCAAATGTTCAAGCTCAGTAAATTTTGACGACATCGCGAAACATGTATCATCCAAGTAATGAGTAGTGTTGAAGAGGATGAGTTTCTTAAGTGAATGCCACACCTTTAGCTCCTCCGGTAAAATTCTCAATTGCATATTCTTGATAACAAGGGAGGATGGTGTACCGAATCCAGTCTGATTCCAGGATGAAAAGATTTGCTCGTTGCTATTACAAACTATCAAGTCAACTAGATTTCTAAAATTTGGAATTTCTAGAAGCCGAGGACAGCCTTCAATTGTCAGAGTTTTCAGGCTATGACAAACCTCACCAGACACCATGGCACCTGGCCATAGAATCAAATTGGGCATATCATAAAGGCCAAGTTGTTCTAGGGATGGAAAGGCATCAGTAACCCCATCTCCATAAAATTCAGGACCAATATATTCAATGTT
The DNA here is from genome assembly GCA_963675135.1 of Galeopsis tetrahit. Taxonomy (NCBI): domain Eukaryota; kingdom Viridiplantae; phylum Streptophyta; class Magnoliopsida; order Lamiales; family Lamiaceae; genus Galeopsis; species Galeopsis tetrahit. The sequence goes on from OY776130.1 coordinate 2,987,673, forward strand.
GGCCATCCCTTTGAGCCGGAGATCCTTCAGCAGTGGCAGTTGCCCCAGTGATGGCAACTCCTCGCATCCGCAATCAGTAATCGAAATCTTTATTAGACTTCTCATGGAGGAGATCCACTGAGGAAATCTAGAGCCTAGGTAGCCTGTTATATCAACTACTTTGAGTTGTTCATTTGGCTTTAAAACCTTCAATACCTCTAAACAATTAACAGCATCTTTACTCCAGCACAATCCTAAATGGTGAAGTTTTTTCTGATTTAGTTTGGCATTGCGGGCTTCACTGATTTCCAGTACATTCTCAAGATTTCTGATTTCTAATCTCCCCCTAAGCTGGTTTAACGGCCCCAGCTCCCCTAGCCGAGCACTGTCATGATCCTTTCCCAAAACAAAGAGCGGCATTGAAGTGAGAGATACAAGGAAGCCAATTCCAGATGGCACGTAAGACAAGGACTCGCACTGTAACAATTCTAAATGACTCATGTATGTCATATTGCGAATTGCCTTGGGTAAAACTTTGAAATGGTAACACCATGATAGATCCAGAGTTTGCAACCGTGGGAGGCCCGTGATGGAATCCGGTAGTCTTTCAATGAGTGTGTAAGAGAGGTTAAGGTACTTAAGTTCTCTTAGTGCACATACATCATCAGAAAGATTCCGAATGCCACTGCAACTCAAATCAAGTGATTGCAATTCCTGGTAATCAAGAAAAGTGTAATCCAAACTGATGGCACCAGAATGTAGAGTAGACGAAAAAATTAGAGTTGTCACGTCTGGTGGGCCTTCGGAATGCAGGGAAAGCAGACGAGCATCTTCACTTATGGAGCCAATCACTCCTACCTTCTCCTTCAAAACAACGGCAGCAACATCCTGCATGATTGTACGGATCAAGCCAGGAATCCGGAACTCAGTGATATCACCATATTCATTTCTTGATATATCTGTGAAGAAGGCCCTGTAGAGCAACTGGTGGAAGTAAGAATCACCAATATCTTTTGGGGTTTTTTTAGGAGATGGTTTCACGAGTCCATGAGCAACCCACATATTAATGATCTTCTCTCTGTCCAGCACATAGCCTTGAGGAAAACTGGCGCAGAAGGCTAAGCACTGCTTTAGTTGCGGAGGAAGAGCCCACACACACAGCAAAATGGAAACCGATCCATCAAAAGTGGGCAGGGAAATGGCATCTGAACAATTCACCTCAGAAAGTAGGTGTTTTAGCTTGTCGTCATATATCATCATGCTTCCAACAAGTTTTAACAACAGGGGAATGTACCCGCATAGAGTTTCAAGATTATTAACCATAATATCTGAGGAAAATGGCGGAAACTGTAGATGACACAGAGACAAAGCGCCATACGGAGACAGTGGTTTTAACTCAAATAGCTGCTCATTAGATACAAGATTTGCAACACGTTGGGAAGGGGTTGTTATCAACACCACAGATCCCAGATGAAGGAAATGAAACCAGTATTTATTCATGTGAAGCCAGACATCGCTGGTCATGGATTCAACCCCATCAAATACAATCAAACATCTTCGTCCCAGTAATGTATCCCGCACCATTTCATCCAGCTCATCCAGATCATCTATGGAGCACGCCATACCCATTGCGGATTTGAGTATGTGTTGAGCAGCATGATTAAGCGTGAACTCGTGGCCATCAGCTTTCACCCATACTCGGATTTCAAAATGCTTCTGCACAAATTCGTCATCGTAAATGAGTCGAGCAAGTGTTGTCTTGCCAATTCCAGGGGGGCCAAGAATAGGAATTGCAGAAAGCTGAATTTCTTCCTCATTCGGGTTACATAATTTGAGCAACAGCTGTGTCATCTCCTGCTCCCTCCCCAACACTTTCTCTGGCAGCTTCTCTACATCAACTTCAGGATCGGCATGTGCAGTATTGTATAGACCTGCCTTCTTGATAATCTTTCCCAGTACATTGTCTTCAGTTGCCCACGAACTAAGGCCGGCTCCCCACCACGAGCCGGAATTATGCCGGCCTTCCTTGTTGAAATTCTTTTGCAGCAAATCGGTGTCTGCCGGATGACTGGGCTGCGAAGCAAAATCATGTGGGCCTCCCTCCTTGAAAATATTTCGCAGCAAAACCTGGTAATCAGTTTGCGATTGCTCCCGACGACGAGTGGCTTCCAAAATGCCCCGCAGCAATTCCAGGAATGAAGTTTTGAAAGTCTCCATCTTTTGGCTCGTAGCTTTCTCCCTGTAAATAATTGAGACAAAGAGAGAGAAAGTTGAAGGAAAAGTGGCTTCAGTTTCTGTCTATCTCCGATAATCAAATAAGTCAACCCTTGAGAACCACCCCAACCATTACCAGATCCATCCTCAGGCAAGAAAGATGCTTTACTAATATTCTATTCTTTTTCCCCAATGACAGGTATCTTCTGCAGACTCCCTCCAAGTCAACCACTTATTTTACAAGTTTAAAATCGTGGTGGCATCGTTACGCCATGTGATAAGATGCCCTATGTAAGATTAATGCAAATTCATGGAATATACAATAGTGAAATAATAGTACCAAACCTGTGTGATGACTCCTCTAAAATAGTAATGACACTTGTAAATAAATAATACTCCCACCATCCCAAAATTACTTGGAACGTCACCTTGTTTAAGAAAAGTGAATTTAGTGATTGATGATTGATGTAGATAAATATGTCGCTCCCTAAGGAGATATGTCGCTCCCTAAGGAGTCGACACGTGGAGACGTGATAAATTGTGGTAATTGTGATTAAGCTGATACGTCAGAGATACAGAATTAATACACCCCTAGGTTTACGCAGGGGAATCAGAGGAATCAGAGAAATTGGGCCTTTGGCCCACATTTGGAGAGATAAATAGGCCTTAGGCTGGAAAATATTTAGCCCAAAGATGGGACTACAGTCCATCTTTCTTAGTCAAATGAAGGGAATTGTTCAAACCCACGAGAAGAGGACTCGATAAGTTGAAGAACCGAGTCTTCAGGGGGATCAGCCGAGTCCTTAGGGATTTGAGGCTGAATTCCTAGATATACGCCGAGAATTCAGGGAGAATAAGTCTTCCCCTCTCCGCAGAGAGGGGTCAGGTATATAAAGAAGGTTATTTTCGTATTCTTAATTAAGTTATTATTATTATACACATATTTTCTGGATGATACACACTGCCGTATAAAATATACGCTGATAGTGAAGAGAGACTTCACCATATTCGCCGGAATTCCCCTAGATATACAGGGGAATTTCTCTTTGATTTCGCCTACGATAAGTTCTGACTTGAGCGTCGGAGTTTCTACGCCGGAGGCCCCCTCCGGTGTACTTTTGCAGGTCGAATTTGGGCTTACGAGAAGATTTATACGAAGATTGCCAAAAGTGAACGAGTGATTGAGATCGTGATCAACAGTGCTCGCAAAGGAACGGCGGATATCCGAGCGCGTTCTTTTTCGACGCATCAACTGGCGCCGTCTGTGGGAACATTTCAAGCTAAGGCGTGAGAAAAGTTCCGTACTGATATGGGTGGAGGACAAGATCCAACAAAGCAGACAAAGGAGAAAGGAGATTCCACTGCTCCACTTCCTCTTCCTCCGCCCCCTCCAGGATTTCCCTTAAATCGGAATTTAGGGAAACGTCCTATGGATCACACACCAGAAGATATTCCTCCTCCAGGTTTTTCCTCAAATCGAAACCTAGGGAAACAACCGGTAGACCACACACCGGAGGATATCCCTCCCACTCAGGAAGGAGACACACCAGGTATCTCAGGAGCGTCAGGGAGTGGGATCAATAAGGATAACCCTAACACTCAACCAGAACTCTTGACTGTCTCTCGAGATCAGTTGGATGAGATGATAGCGCAATCAGTGGAGAGGATAATTGCTGCTCGAGGACTTCGCCCTCCTGAACCTGTTCACAAGGGCACACGACCGAATCCACCCGAACATGTCATTGATTCGGTCCCAGTCCCTTCCAGGAACGAAGATCCCCCTCGAAACCCAGAAGAGAAAGTACCTTCCCAGGCTGAGAGGAGCGTCCTGGAAAGACCCCTTCGGAGGGACACAGAGCGAGTCCTTGGGGATATCACCCTGAATACGGGGATGGAAGAAAGCACGGACGACACATATCAGGGGGCCGTCAGTGATCAGATACAAGCTCTGCGTAAAGAGATGAGGGATATGCAGAGACATATTACTGACAACGTAAGTAAACCCTCTTACACCACTGGATATCAATTCTCACCTACTATTTTACAAGACGAACTGCCCTCTAACTTCAAATCTTTAAATTTTGAATACGATGGCACTTCGGATCCCTATGAGCACTTGATGAGATTTGAGAACGCGGCCCTATTGCACCGGTATGGGGAAGGGGTCAAATGTCGAGTATTTCTGACTACCTTGTCCAAGGCGGCACAACAATGGTTCACACAGTTAGGACCAGATACTATCCACTCATGGTCCGAATTCAGCGAATTGTTCCTGCACCAATTCGCCAGTGCTAGGAGACAGCCTAGAGCTACCCTTACTTTATTCAACATGCGCCAGGGAGAGAACGAGAGCTTACGAGCTTTCTTAAAGAGATTCAACCAAGCGGCTCTAGAGGTGCCTACAGAGATTTGACAAACAATAAAGAGCATACACAAATATCTAAGCATCAGAAGCTTACTCATCAGGTATGGCAGAGATTTGATTGAATTCAAACATCTCTATTCTGAATCGCGGAATTGTCGGAATCCAGCTGATGGGTCAATGGTGGCTTCTTGAGAATGGTACTTCCTGGTGAGGTCCGTGAGGACAATGTAGATTTTCGCCCGAAAGGGAACGACGGGAAAAATTGTAGCTTCTTAGAATGTCTGGTGAAACGTCGACGGGAAAAATTGTAGCTTCTTAAAAATTGAACCTTACGATTACCGAGGGGGACACATGGGATGTGAGATAATAGTGAAGGCTCCATCTCTAACTCTTTCTCCAACCCAGGACATTCACTAATGGACAGGTACTGAAGCTTCTCTAACTCTTTAAAATTTCTACCCCTTATGAATTCATCGCTACCTCCAATTATCAACTTGGTGAGCCCGCAGATAGCATTACTATCTCCCAAGTAACGTAATTCAGGACAACCATCAACAACCAGTTCGGTCAGCTTAGTAGCTTCTTGGCTAAAGAAAATGATCTCTAAATTTGGACAGTCAACAACATGCAGCTTCTGAATGGAATTTATAGATCCCAACTCAATAAATCTGACTTGAGGACAGTGTGTAATGCCCAAATGTTCAAGCTCAGTAAATTTTGACGACATCGCGAAACATGTATCATCCAAGTAATGAGTAGTGTTGAAGAGGATGAGTTTCTTAAGTGAATGCCACACCTTTAGCTCCTCCGGTAAAATTCTCAATTGCATATTCTTGATAACAAGGGAGGATGGTGTACCGAATCCAGTCTGATTCCAGGATGAAAAGATTTGCTCGTTGCTATTACAAACTATCAAGTCAACTAGATTTCTAAAATTTGGAATTTCTAGAAGCCGAGGACAGCCTTCAATTGTCAGAGTTTTCAGGCTATGACAAACCTCACCAGACACCATGGCACCTGGCCATAGAATCAAATTGGGCATATCATAAAGGCCAAGTTGTTCTAGGGATGGAAAGGCATCAGTAACCCCATCTCCATAAAATTCAGGACCAATATATTCAATGTTGGCCATCCCTTTGAGCCGGAGATCCTTCAGCAGTGGCAGTTGCCCCAGTGATGGCAACTCCTCGCATCCGCAATCAGTAATCGAAATCTTTATTAGACTTCTCATGGAGGAGATCCACTGAGGAAATCTAGAGCCTAGGTAGCCTGTTATATCAACTACTTTGAGTTGTTCATTTGGCTTTAAAACCTTCAATACCTCTAAACAATTAACAGCATCTTTACTCCAGCACAATCCTAAATGGTGAAGTTTTTTCTGATTTAGTTTGGCATTGCGGGCTTCACTGATTTCCAGTACATTCTCAAGATTTCTGATTTCTAATCTCCCCCTAAGCTGGTTTAACGGCCCCAGCTCCCCTAGCCGAGCACTGTCATGATCCTTTCCCAAAACAAAGAGCGGCATTGAAGTGAGAGATACAAGGAAGCCAATTCCAGATGGCACGTAAGACAAGGACTCGCACTGTAACAATTCTAAATGACTCATGTATGTCATATTGCGAATTGCCTTGGGTAAAACTTTGAAATGGTAACACCATGATAGATCCAGAGTTTGCAACCGTGGGAGGCCCGTGATGGAATCCGGTAGTCTTTCAATGAGTGTGTAAGAGAGGTTAAGGTACTTAAGTTCTCTTAGTGCACATACATCATCAGAAAGATTCCGAATGCCACTGCAACTCAAATCAAGTGATTGCAATTCCTGGTAATCAAGAAAAGTGTAATCCAAACTGATGGCACCAGAATGTAGAGTAGACGAAAAAATTAGAGTTGTCACGTCTGGTGGGCCTTCGGAATGCAGGGAAAGCAGACGAGCATCTTCACTTATGGAGCCAATCACTCCTACCTTCTCCTTCAAAACAACGGCAGCAACATCCTGCATGATTGTACGGATCAAGCCAGGAATCCGGAACTCAGTGATATCACCATATTCATTTCTTGATATATCTGTGAAGAAGGCCCTGTAGAGCAACTGGTGGAAGTAAGAATCACCAATATCTTTTGGGGTTTTTTTAGGAGATGGTTTCACGAGTCCATGAGCAACCCACATATTAATGATCTTCTCTCTGTCCAGCACATAGCCTTGAGGAAAACTGGCGCAGAAGGCTAAGCACTGCTTTAGTTGCGGAGGAAGAGCCCACACACACAGCAAAATGGAAACCGATCCATCAAAAGTGGGCAGGGAAATGGCATCTGAACAATTCACCTCAGAAAGTAGGTGTTTTAGCTTGTCGTCATATATCATCATGCTTCCAACAAGTTTTAACAACAGGGGAATGTACCCGCATAGAGTTTCAAGATTATTAACCATAATATCTGAGGAAAATGGCGGAAACTGTAGATGACACAGAGACAAAGCGCCATACGGAGACAGTGGTTTTAACTCAAATAGCTGCTCATTAGATACAAGATTTGCAACACGTTGGGAAGGGGTTGTTATCAACACCACAGATCCCAGATGAAGGAAATGAAACCAGTATTTATTCATGTGAAGCCAGACATCGCTGGTCATGGATTCAACCCCATCAAATACAATCAAACATCTTCGTCCCAGTAATGTATCCCGCACCATTTCATCCAGCTCATCCAGATCATCTATGGAGCACGCCATACCCATTGCGGATTTGAGTATGTGTTGAGCAGCATGATTAAGCGTGAACTCGTGGCCATCAGCTTTCACCCATACTCGGATTTCAAAATGCTTCTGCACAAATTCGTCATCGTAAATGAGTCGAGCAAGTGTTGTCTTGCCAATTCCAGGGGGGCCAAGAATAGGAATTGCAGAAAGCTGAATTTCTTCCTCATTCGGGTTACATAATTTGAGCAACAGCTGTGTCATCTCCTGCTCCCTCCCCAACACTTTCTCTGGCAGCTTCTCTACATCAACTTCAGGATCGGCATGTGCAGTATTGTATAGACCTGCCTTCTTGATAATCTTTCCCAGTACATTGTCTTCAGTTGCCCACGAACTAAGGCCGGCTCCCCACCACGAGCCGGAATTATGCCGGCCTTCCTTGTTGAAATTCTTTTGCAGCAAATCGGTGTCTGCCGGATGACTGGGCTGCGAAGCAAAATCATGTGGGCCTCCCTCCTTGAAAATATTTCGCAGCAAAACCTGGTAATCAGTTTGCGATTGCTCCCGACGACGAGTGGCTTCCAAAATGCCCCGCAGCAATTCCAGGAATGAAGTTTTGAAAGTCTCCATCTTTTGGCTCGTAGCTTTCTCCCTGTAAATAATTGAGACAAAGAGAGAGAAAGTTGAAGGAAAAGTGGCTTCAGTTTCTGTCTATCTCCGATAATCAAATAAGTCAACCCTTGAGAACCACCCCAACCATTACCAGATCCATCCTCAGGCAAGAAAGATGCTTTACTAATATTCTATTCTTTTTCCCCAATGACAGGTATCTTCTGCAGACTCCCTCCAAGTCAACCACTTATTTTACAAGTTTAAAATCGTGGTGGCATCGTTACGCCATGTGATAAGATGCCCTATGTAAGATTAATGCAAATTCATGGAATATACAATAGTGAAATAATAGTACCAAACCTGTGTGATGACTCCTCTAAAATAGTAATGACACTTGTAAATAAATAATACTCCCACCATCCCAAAATTACTTGGAACGTCACCTTGTTTAAGAAAAGTGAATTTAGTGATTGATGATTGATGTAGATAAATATGTCGCTCCCTAAGGAGATATGTCGCTCCCTAAGGAGTCGACACGTGGAGACGTGATAAATTGTGGTAATTGTGATTAAGCTGATACGTCAGAGATACAGAATTAATACACCCCTAGGTTTACGCAGGGGAATCAGAGGAATCAGAGAAATTGGGCCTTTGGCCCACATTTGGAGAGATAAATAGGCCTTAGGCTGGAAAATATTTAGCCCAAAGATGGGACTACAGTCCATCTTTCTTAGTCAAATGAAGGGAATTGTTCAAACCCACGAGAAGAGGACTCGATAAGTTGAAGAACCGAGTCTTCAGGGGGATCAGCCGAGTCCTTAGGGATTTGAGGCTGAATTCCTAGATATACGCCGAGAATTCAGGGAGAATAAGTCTTCCCCTCTCCGCAGAGAGGGGTCAGGTATATAAAGAAGGTTATTTTCGTATTCTTAATTAAGTTATTATTATTATACACATATTTTCTGGATGATACACACTGCCGTATAAAATATACGCTGATAGTGAAGAGAGACTTCACCATATTCGCCGGAATTCCCCTAGATATACAGGGGAATTTCTCTTTGATTTCGCCTACGATAAGTTCTGACTTGAGCGTCGGAGTTTCTACGCCGGAGGCCCCCTCCGGTGTACTTTTGCAGGTCGAATTTGGGCTTACGAGAAGATTTATACGAAGATTGCCAAAAGTGAACGAGTGATTGAGATCGTGATCAACAGTGCTCGCAAAGGAACGGCGGATATCCGAGCGCGTTCTTTTTCGACGCATCAACTGGCGCCGTCTGTGGGAACATTTCAAGCTAAGGCGTGAGAAAAGTTCCGTACTGATATGGGTGGAGGACAAGATCCAACAAAGCAGACAAAGGAGAAAGGAGATTCCACTGCTCCACTTCCTCTTCCTCCGCCCCCTCCAGGATTTCCCTTAAATCGGAATTTAGGGAAACGTCCTATGGATCACACACCAGAAGATATTCCTCCTCCAGGTTTTTCCTCAAATCGAAACCTAGGGAAACAACCGGTAGACCACACACCGGAGGATATCCCTCCCACTCAGGAAGGAGACACACCAGGTATCTCAGGAGCGTCAGGGAGTGGGATCAATAAGGATAACCCTAACACTCAACCAGAACTCTTGACTGTCTCTCGAGATCAGTTGGATGAGATGATAGCGCAATCAGTGGAGAGGATAATTGCTGCTCGAGGACTTCGCCCTCCTGAACCTGTTCACAAGGGCACACGACCGAATCCACCCGAACATGTCATTGATTCGGTCCCAGTCCCTTCCAGGAACGAAGATCCCCCTCGAAACCCAGAAGAGAAAGTACCTTCCCAGGCTGAGAGGAGCGTCCTGGAAAGACCCCTTCGGAGGGACACAGAGCGAGTCCTTGGGGATATCACCCTGAATACGGGGATGGAAGAAAGCACGGACGACACATATCAGGGGGCCGTCAGTGATCAGATACAAGCTCTGCGTAAAGAGATGAGGGATATGCAGAGACATATTACTGACAACGTAAGTAAACCCTCTTACACCACTGGATATCAATTCTCACCTACTATTTTACAAGACGAACTGCCCTCTAACTTCAAATCTTTAAATTTTGAATACGATGGCACTTCGGATCCCTATGAGCACTTGATGAGATTTGAGAACGCGGCCCTATTGCACCGGTATGGGGAAGGGGTCAAATGTCGAGTATTTCTGACTACCTTGTCCAAGGCGGCACAACAATGGTTCACACAGTTAGGACCAGATACTATCCACTCATGGTCCGAATTCAGCGAATTGTTCCTGCACCAATTCGCCAGTGCTAGGAGACAGCCTAGAGCTACCCTTACTTTATTCAACATGCGCCAGGGAGAGAACGAGAGCTTACGAGCTTTCTTAAAGAGATTCAACCAAGCGGCTCTAGAGGTGCCTACAGAGATTTGACAAACAATAAAGAGCATACACAAATATCTAAGCATCAGAAGCTTACTCATCAGGTATGGCAGAGATTTGATTGAATTCAAACATCTCTATTCTGAATCGCGGAATTGTCGGAATCCAGCTGATGGGTCAATGGTGGCTTCTTGAGAATGGTACTTCCTGGTGAGGTCCGTGAGGACAATGTAGATTTTCGCCCGAAAGGGAACGACGGGAAAAATTGTAGCTTCTTAGAATGTCTGGTGAAACGTCGACGGGAAAAATTGTAGCTTCTTAAAAATTGAACCTTACGATTACCGAGGGGGACACATGGGATGTGAGATAATAGTGAAGGCTCCATCTCTAACTCTTTCTCCAACCCAGGACATTCACTAATGGACAGGTACTGAAGCTTCTCTAACTCTTTAAAATTTCTACCCCTTATGAATTCATCGCTACCTCCAATTATCAACTTGGTGAGCCCGCAGATAGCATTACTATCTCCCAAGTAACGTAATTCAGGACAACCATCAACAACCAGTTCGGTCAGCTTAGTAGCTTCTTGGCTAAAGAAAATGATCTCTAAATTTGGACAGTCAACAACATGCAGCTTCTGAATGGAATTTATAGATCCCAACTCAATAAATCTGACTTGAGGACAGTGTGTAATGCCCAAATGTTCAAGCTCAGTAAATTTTGACGACATCGCGAAACATGTATCATCCAAGTAATGAGTAGTGTTGAAGAGGATGAGTTTCTTAAGTGAATGCCACACCTTTAGCTCCTCCGGTAAAATTCTCAATTGCATATTCTTGATAACAAGGGAGGATGGTGTACCGAATCCAGTCTGATTCCAGGATGAAAAGATTTGCTCGTTGCTATTACAAACTATCAAGTCAACTAGATTTCTAAAATTTGGAATTTCTAGAAGCCGAGGACAGCCTTCAATTGTCAGAGTTTTCAGGCTATGACAAACCTCACCAGACACCATGGCACCTGGCCATAGAATCAAATTGGGCATATCATAAAGGCCAAGTTGTTCTAGGGATGGAAAGGCATCAGTAACCCCATCTCCATAAAATTCAGGACCAATATATTCAATGTTGGCCATCCCTTTGAGCCGGAGATCCTTCAGCAGTGGCAGTTGCCCCAGTGATGGCAACTCCTCGCATCCGCAATCAGTAATCGAAATCTTTATTAGATTTCTCATGGAGGAGATCCACTGAGGAAATCTAGAGCCTAGGTAGCCTGTTATATCAACTACTTTGAGTTGTTCATTTGGCTTTAAAACCTTCAATACCTCTAAACAATTAACAGCATCTTTACTCCAGCACAATCCTAAATGGTGAAGTTTTTTCTGATTTAGTTTGGCATTGCGGGCTTCACTGATTTCCAGTACATTCTCAAGATTTCTGATTTCTAATCTCCCCCTAAGCTGGTTTAACGGCCCCAGCTCCCCTAGCCGAGCACTGTCATGATCCTTTCCCAAAACAAAGAGCGGCATTGAAGTGAGAGATACAAGGAAGCCAATTCCAGATGGCACGTAAGACAAGGACTCGCACTGTAACAATTCTAAATGACTCATGTATGTCATATTGCGAATTGCCTTGGGTAAAACTTTGAAATGGTAACACCATGATAGATCCAGAGTTTGCAACCGTGGGAGGCCCGTGATGGAATCCGGTAGTCTTTCAATGAGTGTGTAAGAGAGGTTAAGGTACTTAAGTTCTCTTAGTGCACATACATCATCAGAAAGATTCCGAATGCCACTGCAACTCAAATCAAGTGATTGCAATTCCTGGTAATCAAGAAAAGTGTAATCCAAACTGATGGCACCAGAATGTAGAGTAGACGAAAAAATTAGAGTTGTCACGTCTGGTGGGCCTTCGGAATGCAGGGAAAGCAGACGAGCATCTTCACTTATGGAGCCAATCACTCCTACCTTCTCCTTCAAAACAACGGCAGCAACATCCTGCATGATTGTACGGATCAAGCCAGGAATCCGGAACTCAGTGATATCACCATATTCATTTCTTGATATATCTGTGAAGAAGGCCCTGTAGAGCAACTGGTGGAAGTAAGAATCACCAATATCTTTTGGGGTTTTTTTAGGAGATGGTTTCACGAGTCCATGAGCAACCCACATATTAATGATCTTCTCTCTGTCCAGCACATAGCCTTGAGGAAAACTGGCGCAGAAGGCTAAGCACTGCTTTAGTTGCGGAGGAAGAGCCCACACACACAGCAAAATGGAAACCGATCCATCAAAAGTGGGCAGGGAAATGGCATCTGAACAATTCACCTCAGAAAGTAGGTGTTTTAGCTTGTCGTCATATATCATCATGCTTCCAACAAGTTTTAACAACAGGGGAATGTACCCGCATAGAGTTTCAAGATTATTAACCATAATATCTGAGGAAAATGGCGGAAACTGTAGATGACACAGAGACAAAGCGCCATACGGAGACAGTGGTTTTAACTCAAATAGCTGCTCATTAGATACAAGATTTGCAACACGTTGGGAAGGGGTTGTTATCAACACCACAGATCCCAGATGAAGGAAATGAAACCAGTATTTATTCATGTGAAGCCAGACATCGCTGGTCATGGATTCAACCCCATCAAATACAATCAAACATCTTCGTCCCAGTAATGTATCCCGCACCATTTCATCCAGCTCATCCAGATCATCTATGGAGCACGCCATACCCATTGCGGATTTGAGTATGTGTTGAGCAGCATGATTAAGCGTGAACTCGTGGCCATCAGCTTTCACCCATACTCGGATTTCAAAATGCTTCTGCACAAATTCGTCATCGTAAATGAGTCGAGCAAGTGTTGTCTTGCCAATTCCAGGGGGGCCAAGAATAGGAATTGCAGAAAGCTGAATTTCTTCCTCATTCGGGTTACATAATTTGAGCAACAGCTGTGTCATCTCCTGCTCCCTCCCCAACACTTTCTCTGGCAGCTTCTCTACATCAACTTCAGGATCGGCATGTGCAGTATTGTATAGACCTGCCTTCTTGATAATCTTTCCCAGTACATTGTCTTCAGTTGCCCACGAACTAAGGCCGGCTCCCCACCACGAGCCGGAATTATGCCGGCCTTCCTTGTTGAAATTCTTTTGCAGCAAATCGGTGTCTGCCGGATGACTGGGCTGCGAAGCAAAATCATGTGGGCCTCCCTCCTTGAAAATATTTCGCAGCAAAACCTGGTAATCAGTTTGCGATTGCTCCCGACGACGAGTGGCTTCCAAAATGCCCCGCAGCAATTCCAGGAATGAAGTTTTGAAAGTCTCCATCTTTTGGCTCGTAGCTTTCTCCCTGTAAATAATTGAGACAAAGAGAGAGAAAGTTGAAGGAAAAGTGGCTTCAGTTTCTGTCTATCTCCGATAATCAAATAAGTCAACCCTTGAGAACCACCCCAACCATTACCAGATCCATCCTCAGGCAAGAAAGATGCTTTACTAATATTCTATTCTTTTTCCCCAATGACAGGTATCTTCTGCAGACTCCCTCCAAGTCAACCACTTATTTTACAAGTTTAAAATCGTGGTGGCATCGTTACGCCATGTGATAAGATGCCCTATGTAAGATTAATGCAAATTCATGGAATATACAATAGTGAAATAATAGTACCAAACCTGTGTGATGACTCCTCTAAAATAGTAATGACACTTGTAAATAAATAATACTCCCACCATCCCAAAATTACTTGGAACGTCACCTTGTTTAAGAAAAGTGAATTTAGTGATTGATGATTGATGTAGATAAATATGTCGCTCCCTAAGGAGATATGTCGCTCCCTAAGGAGTCGACACGTGGAGACGTGATAAATTGTGGTAATTGTGATTAAGCTGATACGTCAGAGATACAGAATTAATACACCCCTAGGTTTACGCAGGGGAATCAGAGGAATCAGAGAAATTGGGCCTTTGGCCCACATTTGGAGAGATAAATAGGCCTTAGGCTGGAAAATATTTAGCCCAAAGATGGGACTACAGTCCATCTTTCTTAGTCAAATGAAGGGAATTGTTCAAACCCACGAGAAGAGGACTCGATAAGTTGAAGAACCGAGTCTTCAGGGGGATCAGCCGAGTCCTTAGGGATTTGAGGCTGAATTCCTAGATATACGCCGAGAATTCAGGGAGAATAAGTCTTCCCCTCTCCGCAGAGAGGGGTCAGGTATATAAAGAAGGTTATTTTCGTATTCTTAATTAAGTTATTATTATTATACACATATTTTCTGGATGATACACACTGCCGTATAAAATATACGCTGATAGTGAAGAGAGACTTCACCATATTCGCCGGAATTCCCCTAGATATACAGGGGAATTTCTCTTTGATTTCGCCTACGATAAGTTCTGACTTGAGCGTCGGAGTTTCTACGCCGGAGGCCCCCTCCGGTGTACTTTTGCAGGTCGAATTTGGGCTTACGAGAAGATTTATACGAAGATTGCCAAAAGTGAACGAGTGATTGAGATCGTGATCAACAGTGCTCGCAAAGGAACGGCGGATATCCGAGCGCGTTCTTTTTCGACGCATCAACTGGCGCCGTCTGTGGGAACATTTCAAGCTAAGGCGTGAGAAAAGTTCCGTACTGATATGGGTGGAGGACAAGATCCAACAAAGCAGACAAAGGAGAAAGGAGATTCCACTGCTCCACTTCCTCTTCCTCCGCCCCCTCCAGGATTTCCCTTAAATCGGAATTTAGGGAAACGTCCTATGGATCACACACCAGAAGATATTCCTCCTCCAGGTTTTTCCTCAAATCGAAACCTAGGGAAACAACCGGTAGACCACACACCGGAGGATATCCCTCCCACTCAGGAAGGAGACACACCAGGTATCTCAGGAGCGTCAGGGAGTGGGATCAATAAGGATAACCCTAACACTCAACCAGAACTCTTGACTGTCTCTCGAGATCAGTTGGATGAGATGATAGCGCAATCAGTGGAGAGGATAATTGCTGCTCGAGGACTTCGCCCTCCTGAACCTGTTCACAAGGGCACACGACCGAATCCACCCGAACATGTCATTGATTCGGTCCCAGTCCCTTCCAGGAACGAAGATCCCCCTCGAAACCCAGAAGAGAAAGTACCTTCCCAGGCTGAGAGGAGCGTCCTGGAAAGACCCCTTCGGAGGGACACAGAGCGAGTCCTTGGGGATATCACCCTGAATACGGGGATGGAAGAAAGCACGGACGACACATATCAGGGGGCCGTCAGTGATCAGATACAAGCTCTGCGTAAAGAGATGAGGGATATGCAGAGACATATTACTGACAACGTAAGTAAACCCTCTTACACCACTGGATATCAATTCTCACCTACTATTTTACAAGACGAACTGCCCTCTAACTTCAAATCTTTAAATTTTGAATACGATGGCACTTCGGATCCCTATGAGCACTTGATGAGATTTGAGAACGCGGCCCTATTGCACCGGTATGGGGAAGGGGTCAAATGTCGAGTATTTCTGACTACCTTGTCCAAGGCGGCACAACAATGGTTCACACAGTTAGGACCAGATACTATCCACTCATGGTCCGAATTCAGCGAATTGTTCCTGCACCAATTCGCCAGTGCTAGGAGACAGCCTAGAGCTACCCTTACTTTATTCAACATGCGCCAGGGAGAGAACGAGAGCTTACGAGCTTTCTTAAAGAGATTCAACCAAGCGGCTCTAGAGGTGCCTACAGCCTCCTCGGAGGTCAAGATCAATGCCCTCACCAACGGGTTACGTGACGGAGATTTGTTCACCTCTTTGGCTAAGAAGCCAGTTCATACTTTTGATGAATTGTTGAGGAGAGCGGAGAAATACCTCACCCTGGAAGAGGTAAGGAAAGCTAAGCGGTCGGAGACCAGGGCTATAGTGGGTAATGGAGAAAGGAGGAAGGAAATTCCACTTAGAAGGCCGAGTCCAGAGAGACAGCGGAGCTCTAGAAGACTGGAAAATGTAAGAAGAGAGGAAGTTGCACCCTGGAATCCCAGGAGAGGGGCTAAGAGATATACCCCTTTGAAGATAGAGCCAACAGAAGTCCTAGAGGTGGCAGGGGACCATCCAGATATGAAATTCCCCTACTCAAGAAGTAGAGGTCCCCAAAACCCAAAGTCAAACAAATTCTGTAGGTTCCACAACGATTATGGCCATGATACCAACCAGTGTTGGCATCTGAAGGATGAGATAGAGAGGATGATTCAGGCAGGCCACCTGAAGGAGTTCATTTTTAGAGACCGACAAGGCCCCAGGGGTCAAAAGAGGAAGGACCCCGAGGGGAAGCAGGAAGACGATAGAAGAGATCAGAGGAAGGGCAATGAGGAGCCACCACCCCCTCCCCAGAAGAGGGGAACTATTCATATGATTATGGGAGGCCCCGCTGATGGGGACTCCTTCAGGCAGAGGAAGCAGAGCGTTCGGTCGCTGAAGAATGAGAGGAATATGGAGCACCATGAGGTGGGAAAGATGGCAGAGGGCCCAGACATCCATTTCGGACCCGAGGACGCCGGAGAGCCTAGAGAAATTCATAATGACGCACTGGTCATTACCACGGATATAGCAGGATACGATGTAGCAAGAATTTTTGTAGACACTGGAAGCTCTGCTGATATCATGTTCTTGGATTGCTTCAAGAAGATGGACCTGAATATAAAGCTTAGACCGGTGGAGACAGCTCTGTATGGATTCTCAGGGGGAGCCATTCAACCCCTTGGTTCAGCGTTACTGCAAGTAGGGTTAGGAGTTGCCCCTAACCGCCGAGTACAAGTCATAGAATTCCTGATTGTCGATGTCCCATCTTCCTATAACGTAGTAATGGGAAGGCCAAGCCTGAATATTTTTCAGGCAGTGATCTCCACCTTCCACATGAAGATGAAGTTCCCTGCCTTGGGGGGTGTGGGAGAGATATGTGGTGATCAATACCAGGCAAGGAAGTGTTACGTGGAATCGGTCAAGATAGCAGACAAGGCCGTATTCCGAGGAATAGAGAGATTTAAGGGCGGAGACCCTGAGTTGAAGAGACAGAAAGTGGGGGAGCTAATGCAAGAGCAACCCAAAGCTAAAGCGGACGAGGAGTTAATGAGCATCGAGCTCTACCCAGGAAAGGAGGGATTTACAACCAGGATAGGTACGAATATGAATCTTGAACTCCAGAGAAAGATGATACTCACCCTCCAGGAGAATGCAGATATCTTTGCATTCACGGCGACGGATATGACGGGTATCCCTCCGGAAATAGCAGTGCACCACCTGAATGTGGATCCCAAGGCTAGGCCCGTGAAACAGAAGCTGAGGAACTTCGGAAAAGAGAAGAACCTCATAGTAAAAGAGGAAATCGATAAATTGTTAAATGCAGGGCATGTGAAGAGAGTGCAGTTCCCTGAGTGGCTCTCGAACGCGGTGCTGGTGTCCAAGGGAGCCGGCAAATGGAGGATGTGCATTGACTTTAGGGACCTGAACAAAGCCTGCCCTAAAGATCACTACCCCTTACCCAGGATCGATCAACTGGTGGATGCCACGTCCGGGTTTGAATTACTCAGTATGATGGATGCATATCAGGGGTATCATCAGATCCAGCTGAACCCCCTCGATATACCAAAGGTATGCTTTATTGCAACGTGTGGTACCTTTGGATATGTACGTATGCCGTTTGGACTGATAAACGCAGGAGCCACCTATCAAAGGATGGTAGACTCGGTGTTCCGGGAACAAATAGGGCGAAATATGGAGGTTTATGTAGATGACATGCTAGCTAAGAGCATCAAGGCAGAAGAACACATTGACGACCTGAAAGAAATATTTCAGGTAATTAGAGAGAATGGCATCAAACTTAACCCTGCCAAATGTTCCTTTGGAGTGGGGTCAGGGAAATTTCTTGGATATATGGTGACGCAAAGAGGGATAGAGGTTAACCCTGTCAAGGTAAAAGCGGTCCTCGACATGCAACCCCCTCGAAACTTGAAAGAATTGCAGACTTTGAACGGAAGGATAGCAGCCCTTAGCAGATTTATAGCTAAATCAGCAGAGAAGAGTCATCACTTCTTCAGAACGCTAAGGAAGGGGACGAAATTTGAATGGGATGAACAGTGCCAGAAGGCTTTTGAGGAATTGAAGCTCCATTTGGAACAACTCCCGAAGCTAACCAAGCCTACTCAGGGAGACATCTTACTCCTATATCTCTCAGTAGGGGAACACTCCCTGAGTACGGCCCTGATGAAAGAGGAAGGCTCTACACAACAGCCTATATATTATGTGAGCAAGGTTATCCAAGGAGCGGAAATGAGGTATTCAGAGATAGAGAAGGCAGCCTTGGCAGTGGTGGTGACGGCCAGGCGATTACGCCCTTACTTCCTATCTTATAGAGTAATGGTGAGGACTAACTTCCCGTTGAAGCAAACGCTAGGGAGAGCAGATTTATCAGGAAGAATGGTCAAGTGGGCAGTAGAACTGCAGGAGTATGATATAGACTATGAACCAAGGAGAGCCATCAAGGCTCAAGCTCTAGCGGATTTCATTCAAGAGTCCACCAGAGTGGAAGAAGAACAGGGATGGAAGGTATATGTGGATGGCTCAGCATCCGCCTTAGGATGTGGAGCAGGGATATTACTGATTGACCCTGAGGGTCAGGAGGTGCAGGTGGCTGTCAAATTTCGATTTTCCACCTCAAACAATGGTGCAGAATATGAGGCCCTGATCAGAGGAGCTAGCATGGCTGCAGAGTTAGGGGCGCAAAAGGTCACCTTGTACTCCGATTCACAGTTGATAGTACAACAGGTCATGGGGGAGTACCTCGCCAAGGATGAAAGAATGATCACTTATCTAGAAGAGGTAAAGAAATTAAAAAATAAATTCCATACTTTCGAAGTGGTACAGGTACCAAGGGAAGAGAATACGAAAGCGGATGGACTGTAAAAATTGGCTAGTTCCACTGAATTCGAGGGAGACGGACAGGTAACCCTGTTGGTGGCAGATCAAGTAGCTACGGAAACCCTGATCGGAGGGATAACCGCAGGGGATGATTGGAGGAAAGAAATATGGGAAGAATTGAACAGGGGTCCAGTAACCCCAATGTCCAGGGAGGCAAAGGCGTGGAGAAGGAAGTATTGCATCCTGGGAGGCCAATTATACAAGAGGTCTTTCACTCAACCTTATTTGAAATGTCTCTCAAAAAGAGAAGCAGAGCTAGTGATCAAAGACATCCATGAAGGTTGCGCATCCAGCCATGAAGGGTACCAGACCATGGTGAAGAAAGTGTTCAGGGCAGGTTTCTACTGGCCTAATATAATCAGAGACGCTAGAGAGTATGTGAAGAGATGTGAGAAGTGCCAGAAGAATGGGCCCTTGATACGGGTACCTGCAGAAGAAATGGGGGCTATGTACTCGCCCTGTCCCTTCGCCAAATGGGGAATTGATCTGGTGGGACCCTTCCCCTTGGCACCAGGAGGGAGAAAATTTCTAATTGTAGCCGTGGATTATTTCAGTAAATGGGCAGAGGCTGTGCCCTTGGCCAAAATCGAAGAGGATAATGTAATTACTTTTCTTGCTAGACATATTTGTTGCAGGTTTGGAGTACCTAGAATCTTGGTTTCCGATAACGGAACGCAATTCAATGGAGAGAAAGTAAGGAGATGGTGCGAGAGATGGAACATCACGCAGAGGTTTACTTCAGTAGCCCATCCACAAGCTAATGGGCAGGTAGAAGTTACAAATAGAATCCTGGTCGATGGCATTCGAACACGATTGGAAGAAGTAGGAGGAAAATGGGTGCAAGAGTTGGACAACGTCCTCTGGTCCTACAGAACCAGCCCTAAGACAGCTACAGGTGAATCTCCCTTCTACTTGGTATATGGAGCAGCAGCAGTGATACCTCCTGAAGCTAGACTTAAATCACATCGGATCACTTATTTCGAAGAAAAGAGAAATGAAGAATTGATGAGGGAAGCGCTGGACCTAGTAGATGAAGAGAGAGAAATGGCGAGATTAAAAGCAGAAAGGTACAAGAGTCGGATCAAGGCCGCCTACGACCGCAGGGTAATCCCCCGCTCTTTTAAAGTTGGGGATTTAGTCCTTCGGAGGGCAGATGCTTTGAAAAACACTGGGAAGATGGAACCCAATTGGGAAGGTCCGTACAGGGTAATACAGGTACTCAAAGGCGGAGCATACAAGCTCCAAGACATGACAGGGAAAGAGATACTAAGGCCATGGAACGTGTGCCATTTGAAGAGATTTTATGTTTGAGGAAGGTGTAATTCCCCTACTTCCTTTCTCTTTATGAACAATTTTGAATATTTACTTCTTGTCTGAATAATTGCTTCACCGGCACTCTTTTTCCCTCTACGTGGGTTTCCCCTTCGGGTTTTACCACGGAGAGGTTTTTAATGAGGCCGGCATAGGTTCCCCTTATTTGCCTATGTTGATAAACACTTTTGATCAATGGAGCACTGGTTTTGATAAAAATTTCAGTATATCCCTGGATGCATGTTAATATTGCGATGAGATGATTTGTATGCGCCAACTTTATGATGAAATGTTTCTCATATGTTAATACCATGTTAAGATAACTGTTAAGGACTTGCATGATGAGCGCTGAGATAATGAGTATGTTCTGGAAATTGAAGCATAACATGATAAGAAATGTTACAAGATAGAGAAATTTATATCAACTTATGAATGCTCGAATAGAGAATACCTAGGAAAGTTTCCTAAAGTTCCTATTCACGACAGCCTCTAAAGCTAGGGGGAGTAGGGGGTACAGTGGAAGACATAATGAACTTGTCGATAAACCCTATCCCAGAAGATTCTCAAAACCCTCACGAGGGGGTACAGTGGAAGACATAACTCTCACGAGTATAAACATAACTCTCACGAGTATAAACGAACTCTTACGAGTATAAACTAACTCTTACGAGTATAAACTAACTCTTACGAGTATAAACGAACTCTCACGAGTATAAACGAACTCTTACGAGTATAAACGAACTCTCACGAGTATAAACGAACTCTTACGAGTATAAACTAACTCTCACGAGTATAAACGAACTCTCACGAGTATAAACGAACTCTTACGAGTATAAACTAACTCTTACGAGTATAAACGAACTCTCACGAGTATAAACGAACTCTTACGAGTATAAACTAACTCTTACGAGTATAAACTAACTCTTACGAGTATAAACGAACTCTCACGAGTATAAACGAACTCTTACGAGTATAAACGAACTCTTACGAGTATAAACGAACTCTCACGAGTATAAACGAACTCTTACGAGTATAAACTAACTCTCACGAGTGTAAACTAACTCTTACGAGTATAAACAACTCTTACGAGTATAAACTAACTCTTACGAGTATAAACTAACTCTTACGAGTATAAACAACTCTTACGAGTATAAACTAACTCTTACGAGTATAAACTAACTCTTACGAGTATAAACAACTCTTACGAGTATAAACTAACTCTTACGAGTATAAACAACTCTTACGAGTATAAACTAACTCTTACGAGTATAAACAGCATAAGGGAAAAGATGATCCCTAAGATCCTAACCTCTGGAGGATGTAATCTCTAAAAACCCTAGTACTAAGGGAGAGACTAGAAGCCCTACCAAAATCGCCAAGTAAGTACAGGGATACCAACCCTATCTCCTCATTAAGGTTCCTCTAGGAGCTTTAGAGCCTTTACGTGTTAATAAAATGCTGAAAACATGCTAGATGCATAAGCAGGATGAATATTATGTTACACATCTAATCAACAGAATTAGAGATATATGTATGCATGCCAAACGGTAATTGTGCAGGTACGATATCAAAAGAAAAGCAGAAATATCCAAAGACCTAAGGCACCATGCCTAGGCCCTCCACAAGAAAACCCCGGAGTGTGGAGTCTCCGGAAAATACCAAAAGAGGCCTTAGAGGCCTTAGCAAAATAAAAAGTGTCTTAAAGTATCAAACTGTTGTCAGAGAAATAAAAATTATCAAGAGAGGGGAATGGTATCCTTCCCCTCAGAACCTGCTCCTGTCTCCTCAGCTTGCCCGCTGGAATCACCCCCCTCGGCCTTCTCCACCAGAGCGTGTGCTGCCACAGTAGTCACCGGAGTTGGATTATCTACGTGCACAGGAAAAGGCATATCCTTCGCTGGTGCCAAATCATCCAAACTCCGAGCAGCACCCTTCAGCTCCAAGATCGCCTTCCTCATTCCCGGCAACCACCAGGGAGTGTTGATATCTTCCTTCGCATCTCCGGGAAACTTAGGGGGAGTATCCAGCTCATCTAGTCGAAGAGCACGGGTGTACTGACCATCAAAACCAGGGGCAGAATGTTCAGCCACAGCATTAGAAAACCCGTGATCAATAAAATGAGGGATATATGCACCCATGGCCCCTAGGAAACTGCTGCTCTGAAGAAAGGCCTCCAACCACTCCTGATGCAAGGTACCTAGAAATTGTTGACCTATGGCAGAGGTAAACAAGGACTCTACGCATAATTTCATACCAGTCAGGGGAAGAGTAACCTCCAGCTGTTTAATCTGTTTACCGAACTCCTTCTTCAACGAAGAAATCTCCCCAGTGAGTGTCGTTTGGAGTGTTTTACACCTCTGATTAGCATCCTGTAATTCTGCATCGAGTATCTCCTTCTTCACCTTCTCCAGCTCTACCTGACTCTGGAGGTCATCTACCTGCTGGAGGGACTGGAGGGCTCTTTCAGACATGTTGGAAAACAGAAGACCAAACTACACAAGAAACAACATCAAGAAGTAAGGTATCTATATTCTCTTCTATGAGTCATTCAAAGCAATATCCATATTGAAAACCTACCTGGGTGAAATTGTGGGCGGCATGCACAATTCGCTCTTCGGAAGAAAGAGCACTGAGGGCCTCGGGGGCAGAGGTCGGAGTATAACGTTCTATAAAACCCAATAGATGGTCGACATTGATTTCACTTGGAGCATCGGAAGCAACATTGGACGGAGAGGATTTGACTTTGGATTTTTTCTTCTTAGAAGCATCGGAAACAGGGGGCAGAACAGAGACCATGACTTTCTCGGTAGAGGAACGAGTGCGCTTGGCAACAGACCCAGTGGCAGGTTTCGCTGGGGAAGGAATAACAGGGACCTTTGAAGAGCTTTCAGGGGCTGGAGATTTTGCAACCATCGAAAGAGGAGCAGCATCGCGAGAAATTTGGGTTAACCAACTCATAGCTGCAGAAAGAAATACAAACGACATTAATAAACACTGCAGTTCGAATTGTGAAGACCATACTAAGGAAAAAGAGATGATATTATCATCGTCGGGACCTAGGGGGTAATCGGGGCGACCGAAGCCGAAATGAGAAAGGGCTCTAGGATTTTTGCAAATGCTCATTACATCAAAAAAGCCATGAGTGGAAACATTGTCATTTAGATGGTTCATCACATCTAAATTCAGAGAAGAACAAACAGAGAGAGGAGGACGAGGCACCCCAGGGTTCTCATAAATCCACCCTTCGTGAGGAAAATCCCAAGGAACAGGGTTTGTAACAAAAAAGTAATAGTCCTTCCAGTCTTGGACTCCTTCATGGAGCTTCTCCATGAATTTTCCAGCCCTGGAAGGACGGCCAGAAGTATAGAAAAACCCATCTGCGTACTTACACATGTACTGAGTTAGAAAGAGCTGGGCTGAGGGTTCGCCACCATTCCCCTTTATCAAAATGTAAAACCCTAACATTGCTCGAATAGCATTGGGGGTGAATTGGTTGAGGGGTATGCGCAAGTAAGTAGAGATCTCAGAAAAATAAGGGTGAATCGGGAAGCGGAGGCCTGCTTTTAACTGAGCCTCCCAGAAGGCCAAGGTGTTAGTACCAGGAAAATTCGGGCGTTCCCTCCTATGGGCGGCCCTAACGGCGTAATCGGTGGGAAAAATTCCCGACCGGAGAAAAGCGGCGACACGCTCAGAAGAAAGCAAGGAAGAACCAGCAATGGTGTTTTTTAAAGCAGGATCGATTACAGGAAAGATAGAAAGAGGATGGGAAGTTGAACTTTCCATTGAAACGGAATCTGAAGAAGATGACATGAGTGTTTACAGTAAAAAGAAAAAATGGAGAAGAAGAGATACCTGGAGCAAGGGCGGTTTTGAAGGTGATGAACTGATTGATAGACGTGCTTGAAGAGGTTAATTGTAAAAGTGACAATAAGAGGGGAAAGAAGTGGATAGGTTTGAAAGGAAGAGAAAAAACGGGTTTCGGCGGAATAAAGGTAAATTTTGAAATGATCACGCTGGAGAGAGAAAAAGGAAGAAATCGAGAAGAATTAAATGTCGCCCCCAATGAAAAAGCGCGTGACTGAGAGAGGTGGCCTCATGTTTCTTCTCGGGCAGAAAGCCGAATCGCGAATCTCAAAAGATTGCGTGTGGAAGTGCAAACGTCCTGAAGCTTTCTGAAGGCAATTATTATGAAGGGAGTTAAATTAATATTATTATGAAAGGAACTAAGTTCATGTTGTTTCGAAGGGTATTTTAGGGAATGGAATATTCCTCTAATATTTATCTCAGTATTATTATTTTCCTACTCTCCTAAAATTTATTCATTTTATGAGAGTAGGGGGGAGTGGTTGATGTAGATAAATATGTCGCTCCCTAAGGAGTCGACACGTGGAGACGTGATAAATTGTGGTAATTGTGATTAAGCTGATACGTCAGAGATACAGGATTAATACACCCCTAGGTTTACGCAGGGGAATCAGAGGAATCAGAGGAATCGGAGAAATTGGGCCTTTGGCCCACATTTGGAGAGATAAATAGGCCTTAGGCTGGAAAATATTTAGCCCAAAGATGGGACTACAGTCCATCTTTCTTAGTCAAATGAAGGGAATTGTTCAAACCCACGAGAAGAGGACTCGATAAGTTGAAGAACCGAGTCTTCAGGGGGATCAGCCGAGTCCTTAGGGATTTGAGGCTGAATTCCTAGATATACGCCGAGAATTCAGGGAGAATAAGTCTTCCCCTCTCCGCAGAGAGGGGTCAGGTATATAAAGAAGGTTATTTTCGTATTCTTAATTAAGTTATTATTATTATACACATATTTTCTGGATGATACACACTGCCGTATAAAATATACGCTGATAGTGAAGAGAGACTTCACCATATTCGCAGGAATTCCCCTAGATATACAGGGGAATTTCTCTTTGATTTCGCCTACGATAAGTTCTGACTTGAGCGTCGGAGTTTCTACGCCGGAGGCCCCCTCCGGTGTACTTTTGCAGGTCGAATTTGGGCTTACGAGAAGATTTATACGAAGATTGCCAAAAGTGAACGAGTGATTGAGATCGTGATCAACAGTGCTCGCAAAGGAACGGCGGATATCCGAGCGCGTTCTTTTTCGACGCATCAATGATGTAAGATAAATGAGGGATATTTTAAGTAAGGCAAATACTTCTAAACCCAAATACTTATGTACACACGAGTGTACATACCCCCTACCATTTCAAAATTGATTTTATCAATTTCTCTCACTTCTCTCTCCCATGACCTCTCCACCTTCAACTTCTTCTTCTTCCATTTCCAACAGATGCTTTTCTCCGTGCTTTCATCCGCCCTCCTCCTTTCCTTGGTCGGAAGACCACTCGTCGCCGTACATGGAGGAACAGTCGGTGACGGTGCTCGCGTCGAAGCTGCGGCAGCATCGGATCAGCAACGGCGCCGCTACCTTCGCTCCTCTCCGCGCCGACCCATGCGCCGGTGACCTTGCCGATGAAAATCCCAGGCGGCGACGACAGCTGGCCTAGGGTGCCCTCCCATTGGGCTAGGGTTCCTTCAATTTCAATTGGGTCTTGTAATGTGTACCCCTATTTTCTTTAGTACATCCCGATCTACACGGCATGTGGGGGAGGCAACCGAAACAGCAGAATTTGTTTTTAGAATGTGTTCTTAGAATGTAGAAAATTCAACAGATCTGGATTGACACTCAAAATTGGCTGAATATTCCTCTGTTATATTGTTGAGAGTCAAGGATCACTTAGTGCAATTTGTTTTTTGCAGGAAGTTGAAGAATTCAGCCATCCGGAGTTCTTCGGTGAAGGCGATGTACACTCCGGACATCTATGGTCCGGAAAAGAGCTCGCATCCTGGTATTTGGTCGATTAGGTAAGGTTTTTTTAGGGCGTTTCTATTTTTCGAGGAGGAAGCCATTTCGTGTGCTATAGAATAGTTCGTATGTCCTTTGTTCTAAATTTATGTTCGGCTCTGAAATTTTGAGCAAATCTCTGCTAGAAGAATTGATGAATATAGTCGATTGAAGTGTTACTTGTATGGTAATACAAACCGATAAGGTTGTTAATTATTTGATGATAAAAACATCCAGAGTGAGCGTATTACTAGTTGGTGATGAAGGAGCTTTTGTTTGATTTTAGGGACGATTTGCAAGTTCCATCGTCACCATACTTTCCGGCATATGCTACACAAGGACAGGGTCCACCTCCGATGGTCCAAGAGCGCTTTACGGGTGTTATCAGCCAACTTTTTCAATATGTGAGACGTGTTTTCTTAAATCAAATTGAAGTTCTTGTTTGTTAGTAAATCTGCTTCAGTTGTAAATTTGTAAATCCAATTTATCTTTTAGAGGATTATTAGATGTGGTGGAGCAGTTGATGACGACATGGCAAACATCATTGTTGCTCAGTTGCTGTATCTAGATGCTGTTGATCCTACCAAGGTATTTTTTTTTCCCTTATACTCTTCCATTTCTCAACTTATCATTTGTAAGTTTAGCTAATCCATGGGCCCATCTTTGAGTTATATTTTCCTTTCATACTGCTTGTGAATATGCATAATTTAAGATAAACCTCTTCATGCCCAAAATACTTAGTCTTGTACTTGTGAAGTATGTCTTGTGCAAGTATTGACTATTGAGCTGATTCTTGGATCTTCTGGTTCCATTATTTGTTTCCCAAATATGATATATTTGGAAAATAAAGAATAAGCAACAAGACACTGTTGTGATAATTATTGTCTAGTTACATTGAAATGGCTTCATAGCCAAGTGTTGATAAAATGGGTGACATACTGTCATGTCGAGTATCTTTTAGTTTCCCTGTCTCTTGATTGATTTTTCTTAGTTGTGGTAAATAGGTTTTAGTTCTATTCACATGCACTTAAGCAATTTTTCTCACCCAATACTGTATTTTATTGGATTTTCTTTTCCCCGTTGAATTTAGCTCAAGTGTTACTTTCAACTTGTCCTCTATTAACAGGATATAGTCATGTATGTGAACTCTCCAGGTGGATCAGTTACAGCTGGTAATACATCTTGTTTAATATTTTCATTATTTATGGTGATGGAGTTTCCACATCTTATTGTTTCCACATATTTTCAAGGATCACTTAGTGCAATTTTCTAATCTTTTGGCATTGAAGAAAGGAAACCAAGTGATGGCAGGTTTGTAGATATGTGTTGTGTGGATTATTTGGCATCGAAGAAACTCAGTCATATTTGAAAATGGAACTTGGGAAGAAGAGGAGAAGATGATTGATGAGATTAAGGGACGCCTGAGGCGATTAAAAGGGGTACCAATTTCAGGAACTGGATGGTGGACCCAATATGGTGTCTAGAGATTTAGGAGAGATGAGCAGGAAACATGGTTTTATGCAAGACATATTGTCCCTGTACGGCTGTACTCCACTTTGGATTACTTTTATAAAAAAAGATTCACCGATCAAAAAACACCCAAATTTGCACACTCTCACTTTTTTATGGTATTTTTGTTGTTGGTATTATTAATTATTGGTACCGGTATTATTCATTATTGATTGTGGTATTACTATTAATATACTATTGAATTATTATTAATGATTATTGATTAATTGTTAACTGTGTGTTAATTATGGTATAATTAGTTATTGTCTGTGGTATTACTATTAATACATTATTGAATTAATACTAATGATTATTGATTATGGTATTGTTGATTATTAATTGTGGTATTATTGATTATTGTTTATGGTATTACTGATAATTGATTTTGGTATTACTTAATATAATTAGATGTGTGGAATTATTTGTTATTGTATAAGACATTATTAATTATTGTTAATAGTATTACTGATTATTGTTTATGGTATTACTAGTTATTACTTATTGTATTATCGACTATAATAAAATTATACATATAATATTGTTTTGTATTGAAATTTAAAGAAAATGAAAAAAAAAAGTAGGAAACAAAAAAAACAATGAAAGAAATAAAAATTGAAAATGGGAAGAAAAATTAAAAAGAAAAAAATCGAGATTTTTGTCTAATTTCAATAGTTTTTTTTTAATTATGTATTTACGATTTTTTTTAAAAAAAATATGGATGATTTGGTGGTGAATCGACGGTTTGGGGGTGAACTCATAAAATGATCGGGTGTAGATAATGGTAGTAAAATGATGATTTGGAGGTGAACTCATTAAATTAATGGGTGCACATAAAATATAAATAAAAAATTAAAATTAAAACTAGGGGGTACGGTGCACTAGAGGGTACCCAAGTGTTACCCTTTAAGTAATTTGATGATGTGTAAAGTGAAATGTATGGAAAAAATGAGTGGCAAATTTGAAAATAAAATGATGTTGTGAGGTTATTAATTTTGTAGAGTATTTTCATATTAAGAGTGTGCAAGTAATTTTGGGACGTTCCAATAAAAAAAGTGTGCAAATAATTACGGGACGGAGGGAGTAACTAATTACACGACCCACGTAGTGGGTGTTTGCAAATAAAACTATGTGCTTAAAAGCACTTCTTTTTTAAATAGAATCACTTTGGAAGTGTTTGTAAACCGAAGTAAGTGATTAAATTAATTACTTAAAAGCATTTTTGGTCAAGCACCCCTCCCCATGCTTCTAACAACTTTTAAGTGCTTCTAATCATTACACTCACTAAATTTACAATTTTACCCTCACAATTTAAATAATATTTTATTTTTACCCATTATTTATTCAAATGTAATAAGGGTGTTTTTTGTAAAATTATAAAAAAAGTTATTTGTATGGCATACACCACAACATTTAAAAATTGATTAGAAGTGCTTATTTTTAAAACACTATCTACTTTCAATTTTACTACAAAAATCAACTTTAATCACTTTGAATCAACTACTATTGTTTGCAAACACACCCGTAGTATGTGGGAATTAAAAATATTAGAATAACTTGTGAATAATACACATGACATTGTTGCATTAATTTTGATCATAGGATTTTATAATTGTTCATTTACTTTTATAATCAGTCATCAATCTTGAAATAAATATATAAAAAAAAAAAAAAAAGTAAGAAAGTGTTATGATTTAGACTGTGAATGAAAGAAACAAATAACAAAACCACACCGTAAAACATTCAAATTATATACACCATTCCTTTTGAAAAACAAACAGGCAAATAAGGAATGAGAGTGGCTTAACAAAAATTATAAACAATGAAATCAACACATACATAAATTAATAAAAATCAAAGAAATATTAAATAAAGAGAATTTTTTTGCTACAGTAAATTGAATATAAAATTGGATGTCACTTTTCGGTTCCTGAAAAATAACAAATGCTGATTTTATTGTATAGAATTTGATCAAATAATTTTTTATATACAATTGGCAACAAAAATAAAAAGACTGAAATCAAATAATTTCTCAACAAAAATATAAATATTGATATCAAATAATTTCTCAACAAAATCAGAATGACTGAAATCAAATAATTTCTCATTTACACTCTGTAACAAAAATACAAATGTTTATAATAAGAGGAGTTCATTACAATGTGAAAACAAAATAAAATTGAAAAAAAAAAAAAAAAACTTAAAACCTATAGGGGGAGCGCAAGAGGATTTCCTTCTTAGAAAAATTGAGAATGGACACAGTGTGTGCGCGGAAAACTGAGGATGCTAGAGTTCCCGATAAAAGAAGGCGACAACAATGTCCAATAAAACTAACTATGTCAATCTGCAGTAGAGAAAAAAAAAAAAAAAGGACGGTGTAAATGAAAGTTGAAAAAGAAATAAGCTGTTAAAATGAAATTGAGGGTGAGAGAATAGAAATGGGCGGTTTAAATAAAAATAAGAGAAAAAAAAGGGACGATTTTAAAAAATAAATGAAATTGAGAGAAAAGAAAGAATAATTTTAAAAGAAGGGTTAATTCTAAATAAATACACCACATCTTTAGTCTCAATATCAATTTAATCACGACCTTTACGATTATTGTAAAAAAAAAAACTCAACCTTTCATCGTGTTGCAATTAGATACACATTTTTTTTCTCCGGCCAACAAGTCAGATTACACTTACTCTTTTATTTTTTTCCACATCAGATTAAATTTTATATAAATAAAAATAAAATCTTATACCAATTCTTTTCTTCTAACCCTAAAAATCAAAATTATAAGGATGAAACCTAACACTAAAAATGGCAAAAAAAAGAATTTTTTTTTAAAAAAATCTTTAAAAAAAATAAAAAAATCTAGGTACTACAATTGATAGGTGAAGCATTCAACCATTGAATGGTAGAAGGATGTGGAAGATGAGGAAGAGAGGTCTTGAGAAAATCCTAGAAATTAACATGGGATACAAATGACTTGCTCGGTATGTAATGTAGTGGGCCACAAAAAAAAAAAAAAATATATATATATATATAGTGCATACTATATTTTTTCAGAATATTTTTTATTCAATAATTGAAGAATTCCTGAAGAAATAAACCACCAGATTTTTGGATGATTTTTAGGGGATTTTGATTGAGTTTGAGAAGTGAGAAAGACGCCAAAAGAACTCTATTGATTTTGAGGAGGTGGGATGGAGAATTTGATTGAGTTTGAGAAAGACGCAGAAGATGTGGAAGTTTTATTTTTATTTTTATAAGATTTTATTTTTATTTATATAAAATTTAATTTGATGTGGAAAATAAAAATAAAATAAAAAAGAATATGTGTAATCTGACGTGGCAAGCTCCGGCAACCACATCATCAATTGTTGGCCGGAGAAAAAAATGTGTATTTAATTGCAATACGATGAAAGGTTGAGATTTTTTTACAATAATCGTAAAGGTCGTGATTAAATTGATACTAAGACTAAAAATAGTATTTAAAAAAGAAGAAACGTTAGATATCCGCGTAAGATTTTGGAAAACTCACAAATATATATATTAAAGATTACTCGGGCTTTTCTCTAATATCAAGTGCCCAATTAATAATTGATACTATTGAGCTTTTGTTTAGCCCCACTATTTTAGTGGATATGACTTCTTGACCCAATTATCTCAGTTGACCCAATTGACATTGGCCCATGTGTAAAAGTCCTACTTTCCTTCTTCACCAAAATCTCACACTTTAGGCAGACTTTCCTTTCTCACGATAATTGTATCTAGGGGTGTAAGTGAGCCGAGCCTACTCGCGAGCTACTCGTGCTCGACTCGAAAAAAGATCGAAATCGACTCGAAGTTAATCGAGTCGAGTTTCGAGCTACTCGAGTAGCTACCGAGTTAGAGTTCGAGGTCATAAATACTCGGCTCAAATGGCTTGCGAGCCTAATCGAGCTTGAACAATATTTACTATTTTGCCATTAATATATTATTTATATTTATATACGAGTAATCGAGTCGAGTCGAGCTCGATTTTTAAAATTGTAGGCTCGATCGAGTCGAGTTTCGAGTTCAGCACTACTCGGCTCGACTCGTTTACAACCCTAATTGTATCAATCCACGATTTACCTTCGTTTCCCTTAATTGGGAATTATGGCTAATGCCCAGAAATCGTGGGTGGTCTTCACTATATAAAGGGCACCGATCCTTTGGTGAAATGTGTGGTTTATAATACGGAGTACAATTCTTGTATGAGTGAGAAAAGAGAAAGAGCTACCAAGAGTGAGAATTCGGTGAGAGAGGAAGGCCTCGAGGTTGTTCCCTGCATCGTGTGACGTTCCCAGTAATGGACCTACATGATGCCCAGGGGGGCCCGTGGGCCCCCCACTAATTTTATAAATTTGTTAGGGGTATTTTAGCAATTTCACACATATTAAAATTAATACTCTGTTTTATAATTATTTGTACACTTCTGATATAAAAATAATCCATAAAATTAATATATATCCGAACATCATTTTATTTTAAAATCGTCACTCATTTTGGGTCTACATTTTATCCTAAATTTCACTAAATCTATTTTACATCCTACTAAATCCTCCTTATAACTTATCAAATCACTCAAAATACGCTTTCTTATTTGACTCTACACCACTAAATTCCATTATTTTTTAAAGTGAATCAGTTAAAATGTGCAAGTTATCACGGGACGGAGGGAGTATTAACTTGTACTAAAACATAGCAAAAGTCAACTCATCCGATCAATTTAATTTAATGAAATGTGACGTATTGACAATTTTATAATGTGAAATTTTGATGAAAATAATGAGTACATATATTTTTTTTATAATAATGTTAATCGGGGCCCCTACCGAAAATTTTTGGGTCCGTCACTGGACGTTCCACTTGAATCTAGGCGCTGAGCTTGATTGTTTTCGTTTCTCTTTATATTCTTTTTCTCCGTAGTTTTCACCTTATTTTTCTTTGTTTTACACTTGATTTTGGTGAAAGGAAAAGGTACGTCATTTAACTTTACTAAAGATACGTCATTTAACTTTACTAAATAGGATCCCACTTTGCGTTTAAATAAAAAATATATACTCCCTCCGATCCAAAAAGTTTGTCGCATTTGGACATTAAATTTGTTTCAAAAAGTTTGTCGCTTTTCCTAATTTTACCAATGATCTCCCTAAATTGCCCCTATTCTTTTGGAAATATATTAATTACGATTTTTTTTGGAAAGGTCAAAGAAATGGTGGAAAAGGAAGGTGGAAAAATAAAAGGAAAAAGAGAAGAAAGGGGGAGAAAATAACGAGGGGTAAATTTGTCAAAAAAATATGTTCCTTAATTTTATACAAAATGAGAAATGCGACAAACTTTATGAAACAGAGGGAGTATATCTATATATATATATAAAAAAAGAGAATAGTCAAATTCCCCCTAAACTCATTTCACATCTATTTGGCGGAGTACTAATTTTGAAATTAACCTAATACTGTTATTCTAATTTTTAGAGAACAACAAACTCTTCAAATTCTCTCGAGAAGATAAACTCTTCAAATTCTCTCTCTCTCTTTTTTTTTTTTACAAGAGCAGGAGCAGTAGATCGATCCCTATCACTACTCTCTTCTTCCTCTTTAATTAATGTTGATCTCCCTTTTGAGATTTTTCTATGGAAGATCGATTCCTTTGCCTTCACCAACCTTCAAATTTTACTTCCCCTCTTCTTGGATTACCACAAATGCATACATTGGTATCCATGTTTCATATTGAAAGTTCATTTTGATATGAAGTTGTAGGAGTAGTATATGCACCTTTCAGATGCACTGCGAATAGCAATTGAATAATCAGTTTATCAAAATTCAAGCTGGAAATGCTGATTGTAAACCAAACAACATGTGAATAAACAACTTTTTTATTCATAAACTGATAAAAATAGTTTTAGAAAGATAACAATAAGATATGAGACAAATTGATAAACCGAGAAGTATTCACAATTGATAAACCGTCAATTTTGAAGAAGGGTTTTGCTTTGGAGATGTCCAATTTGTCAATTTGTCTCATATCTTAAAGGAAGCACATTCGGACCCTCTGCCAATCTGTAAATTTGCTATCTTGCCTCAACAATGCCCATCTATTCCGGTTTTGACATGTCGCATTCATGCAGATAATTGACTGCAAATTAAGATTTGAGCACAACAGACAAAAACTATGTCACAACCGTCAATTGCTGATAGCACACATGCTAATATCATCACCAGTATATATAAGAAGAAATGAGCATATTTGGTGATTAAAAAACATATCCTTAGTGATAAGAATTCTGAGTCCAAAAAAAGCACAATTGAAAAGCAGAATTTCTCTTACAAAAGTAACAGTCTACTTGTGACGCTAATTAACTACTTGCTTCTATTTAAATTTTTCTTTGAAATAGGACGTGCTGCTTTTCCAAGAGAATGATTGGACGGAGTACATTTACATACATAGTAAAGTACATCCTCTAGTATGAATGTATGAGATAAATGTCCCAGTAATTCAAATACAATTCAGTATGAATGACCCAACCCAAAAGCATAGCATTCGGTATGTACAACACATATTCTTTCTTTCTCAAAATCCTAAAATGTCGAATCATCACATACTCTTCCTTCCCCCAAAACGTTTACATACGAGAAGAACTTTAAAGAAACTTTTAGGGGTGAATATCCCAGTAATTGTATGAGATAAATGTGATTAGATATTAAAAATTAAAAAAGGAAAAACCTAAGTGACTACAGAGAAAGAGAAGAATCTACCTCTGTGTATTTGAATTGTTGCTCGACATCCTTAACAACGGTGTCGCAGTCCAAGCACTTGAAAGTGCCCTGTAGAAGCTCGGGACGAACCTCGCTAGTCCGGGTGACCACGCCGCTCACTGCAACCAACTTCCCAATCTCTGCTGTTCCCAAATTTACAGACACAATGTGCTTCCATTAAGATGGAGATCTAACTCAAAATCCCCTTTCATGAACAAAACAGACGGCGCATCAGGCATGTGCAGTCGAAGGGCTCACAACGACAGCTAGGGCTCTCCGGCCATTAATGGAGTTGGTCGACGGCCACTACTAAGAACAAAACAGATCGCGGCCGACTAGACGTCTTCGACTTCACGCACGGCGGCGGTAGAGACAGGTCGACACCGAAGAGGCTCGGCGGCCACGAAGCTTCGTCTTCGACCATCTTATTCGTCCAGTGCGGCCGTGTTCTTCCTCCAAGGTAATGGCAATGGCGGCATGGTGGGTGCGGCGGCCAAGGTAGGGAGAGGGGGCTAGGGTTTTGATATCAATTTTGAGGTGAATGAGTGAATGAATTAAATGAATAGAGAGATTCCTATTTATACAAGGGTATTCCTGGTTTTTTTTAGCTCTAATTTGATCCTAATAGAAAATTTTAAAAGTTGTAGTCTCTATTAGAGTAGGTAATATTCTCTTAATTCTATATAAGACCAATCCTAAAGTGAAATATTTTTATTGTCAAGAAGTGATAATTAGACATCATTCTTACCAATGATAGAATCTAATTTGTGATGGAAAGAGGATAAATCACGGTGAATAAAAAACTTGACAAAAATGTCAAAAATTAAAAGGCAAATTCATGTAGGTACAAAATTAATGAACATTTTCATAATAAGTGGAGTACAAAAATTAGTGTTTTTTATTTATTTACATTTTCAACCTTGATTTTTTTACTTAATCCGTTAAAAGAAAAAAAGTCAGTGTAAAGTCCTTGTACAAAAGTGTAATTTGCAGCGAATAGAAAAATGATATAGTGGGAGGGATGACAGACATTACATTCAGCCGTTGACTTAAATTTTGAGCTTTAAAACCTTATCATGTTCGAAGCTTCTCTTTCAGATTGTGATATTGACTCCTCCCTCAAAACTAAAATCAGACAAAATTGGAACAACATTTTCTGAGTTTACGAGCTGCAGTATTAATCAGGTAATTTATATATACTTTTTCCCTTTTTATTTTAGATTAATTATTGTATGATTATGATAATAGATTAATGGACTTTATTTATGTTTCCCGATTTAAACATCTAATCTAATGGATTGATTGATTCCTGTCTCTGAGTTTTTGTCAATTTTTATCTTCATTGCCTTCAATTCAAATAGCTATATATGTCTTAATTAATTAAATCTTGGTTTCTTTTAATCAAATATTTTGATTTCAATCTAGTCCATAATTATAATCTGCATATCTTGATTTCTGGAATCGAATCATCTCTACGACTGGGTTGACTTTTTTTCATATTTTCTACAAATTATAACATAACTTTGTGAAAAAAGAAAAATATATCTTTTTTAAAATTAAGGGGATGTTTGTATTGAGATTTTGAAATTCGGATTTCAAAATCTAGCCGTTGTTTTGAGATTCAGGTAGAGTAAGATTTAATATAGGATTTATATGGGTTGTAGATATTAATAGAATTGACTTTGGTAGGATTTATATGTATTTTATATTTTACAGGGTGTGATTTAGAAATTCTTTTTTTTTTTTTTTTGAACAGTAAAAAGGAATTTCATTAACCACGAGTACGAAGTACTCAACCCATATATGTACACGTAGAGTTTCTATAAGTTAATATGACATAATTGATCTCAGAATGCTATATCTCAATGATACACGGATGTGGGTCATAACACCAAGCCACTAACGATGAATTGGGGACTAGCATGTTTTTTCCTCCGAGCCATTTCCACAAGTTAATCTTTATCCTCTCCACAACTTTTTTGATTTCTTGCCTCGTACCTTTGAATCTCAATTCATTTCTAGTATTCCATATCTCCGAGACGACGCAGGTCCAGATGCTTGACATAAAGATTTTATTTTTCTTACTGTTGCCCAATGCTTCTGCATGCTGTAATGCATGGATCTTTATTTTGTTATGAGGGACCATGCAAATCTTTCATTCTTTGAGTCTGTCTGCTCCGTAACAGCCTCCCTAGTTAATTCTGCGTACGCCTCCCTCGTAGAATAAGCTCCAGTTGGAGCCCAAGCCCAGCTCCAGGTGTCCTCCTGCATCTGTGATATTTTATACCTGTCTACAACATTCATCAAATGTGTTAGCGCCTCACACTTCCCCCCCCCCTCATTTCTCTCACCCAATTCCATTTCCAATTCCACTCTTCTTCCACCCATTCACCCATACTACTGATTTTAGAGTCTTGCTGTCTGCTAATGGAATGTAGCTCAGGAAATCTGTCTTTTAAGCACTCCTCACCATCCGCCCAAATATCATTCCAAAACGAGGTATGTTCACCATTACCCACCACCCTCCTTATTTTCTGTCTAGCCTCTCTCCCGCCTAATTTCTCATAAACTTTTTTTGATTTCAGCCCACCAACTCGATACATTTGCTCTCCTCCCTCTTCGATTCATTCTTCCCCCTCATCCCCCTCTAACGCCCCGTATTTTGACCTTATCACTCTTACCCATAAGCTCTCTTCCTCCGTCAGAAACCTCCACACCCATTTCCCTAACAAGGCTATATTAAAATTATTTAAATCTCTAATGCCTAATCCTCCCTTCTTTTTATCTTTACACACTTCCTCCCACCCTACCCAAGAAATTTTTCGTTTGGACCCATCGCCCCCTCCCCACAAGAAGTTTCTTTGAAGTTTTTTAATCTCAAATAACACAGAGGAAGGTAATTTAAAAAAAGATAGATAGTAAGTTGGTACCGCGGAGAGGACGGCCTGGACAAGTGTCGCTCTGCCTCCCATCGAAATTTGTCTGTCTTTCCACACAACGAGCTTCCCTTGTATCTTTTTAAGTAATCCAGCCCATGCCGTTGTTTTGTGATGGTTTAGACCCACATTCATCCCAAGGAACTGACTTGGTTCGTATTTTTGCACTTTTTAAACAACTATACGATCCCCACAAGCGTATGGGTTCGATAGTAGTATGATAAGTATACCAAGTAGATATTCGTTCCAAGGACCTAATTAGGAGAGCGTGGAGCCCCAAAATTATAAGTCAAAATGGTGTTATAGAAGCTAAACGTGTGGATAAAGAAAATATCAAATAAGAAAAAGAAACAACTAATGCAAGCTCTCAAAAAGATGAAAGTGCAAGTGGAAGAATTGCTTCGGGTGTCTTCCTTATGTGAGATCACTAATGAATTAACGAATTAATCGCAATAATTAAGACTAATGTCTTGAATCATGCTAAAGGCTATCACATATATGTGTAGACCAATCCCTTGTGAGGCTTAGGTGAACACGTGCATTAATTAGCAATTATAGGATCTAATCAATACCATAAGCTCCTAAGATAGTGTCTCATAAACACGTTCAACACGGTTACTAATGCTTATGAGACGTCCTTTCACTAATCTAATAGACGACCTCTAATCGACTAGTGTCTAGTGTCGTCGATCTAAGCAATCAACCCCCGGTCGGTGTAGCTAATTACTATGTTAATTCTAATCGATTAATTCAAGCTCATACACACACTCTTAATTATGCAACCCAATACGGTCGTTGAAGTCGACAAAACTAACAATGCTAGCTAATAGGGTGAATTAACCAATTGAATCATGCAAATTACAACACTAGAAACAATTAAAATCAAGGCATAGGTTAATCAAGCAATTAATTCGTAAACCCACTAATTACCCTCATAATTCCAACACCCAAAGCAATAAGAGATTACCCCATATCTAAATTAACAACTAAAATAAAACTCATGTAAATTAAACTACAAAACATGAATGAAATTGAAATTACTAGATTAAACCAATAAATGGAAAAATATCACCTCTTGTCTTCAAATCCTCCAAAGCTAACATTAAATTGAAATACTAAATTAAACACTAGCTAAGAAATGAAAGAACAATTAAAACTAACTAATCTATTGAGTGGAGTGGTGGGGAGGAGAAGAGATTTCTCCCCCAAATGGAAGAGCGTCCCCTGTTTCGTGCCCTCTCGCGTCTGTGTCTATTCTCCCCTCCCTTTGGAATGGCCGAAACAATATATATATTGGGCCCTTAAAAATGCTAAATCATTTAACACTTCATCAACTAAGTGGGCCAACCAAAATGTAGGTCCTTCTTTGTAAATTTTATTTGTTCAACTCCTGCGCATGATCCAGTAGCAAATAATCAAACTGCCTGCTTTTCTTTCTTTCCATGTTGGGCCGCCGAAATGGGCCTCAATTAATCATCAATAAAAATGGCCCAGTACTCCTTTCTTTAATTTATGGGTCCACAACTTTGGTTTCTTCCATTTAATTTCAAAAGCAAGCCTACACTTCAAGATTTATTCCTTCGATCAACTCTACGATAATATTGAGACGTGTTTTGCTTTAAAATGCTCATTTTTCCTACAAAAATAGCAAACCACGTCCTTTCTCCCAATCAAGTGCAATTAGTCAATTTAGTGTAAAAATGCAATGAAACTCTATAAAATTATGCAAAATATACACATGAATTTCAAGCAATTTTCACACTAATCAGGAACTCCATAGGTAGGCTTCCTGTGTTGCATCCAAGAAATCTTGCCATCTCCCGTTTTTCGTCATCCCTCATATGAATCCCGACCAGATTACATTTATCATAATTTACCCCCAGCCCAGATATTAACTCGAACAGGCTTAGGATTTGCTTAATTGCTTTGATATCTTTCCACTTGCCATTGCATAAGAAGACTGTGTCGTCAGCGTATTGGAGCAGATGCACGTTCACCTTATTCTTGCCTATACTTACCGAATCCAGTTCCCCCAGTTCCACGGCCCTGCTTACCAGAGAGTTTAAACCTTCTGCTGCAATTAGAAATAGAAACGGAGATAACGGGTCACCTTGGCGGAGGCCTTTTTCAAGTTTGAATTCCCCCGAGGAGCTCCCATTAACTAACACAGCCGCACTCGCCGATGTGACGCACTCCATCATCCAAGTCCTCCAAAGCGGTGAGAAATTCATTCCTTCCATCATTTTATCCAGAAATGCCCAGTCCACCGAGTCATATGCTTTGGCGAAGTCCACTTTAAGAAATAACCTTGCTTTCCTCTTTCTTTTTGCTTCGTCTAAGGCTTCATGGGCAATGAGAATTCCATCCATTATTTGTCGCCCCCCAATAAAAGCTGATTGGCAGTCCGAAATCACCGACTCCAGTACTTTAGCTAGCCTTCTTGCCAATATTTTTGCTAGTATTT
Organism: Galeopsis tetrahit; assembly: GCA_963675135.1. Taxonomy (NCBI): domain Eukaryota; kingdom Viridiplantae; phylum Streptophyta; class Magnoliopsida; order Lamiales; family Lamiaceae; genus Galeopsis; species Galeopsis tetrahit. The sequence goes on from OY776130.1 coordinate 3,027,705, forward strand.
TGTATAGGCTTCCGATCAACGAGATTGGCCTGAATTCATCCAACATCTGTGCGCCTGCTTTCTTTGGTATCAAGACAATGAAGGACGGGTTTAGGCCTTTCACTATCCTCCCGTGCCGATGGAATTCGGACATCATCTTAAGGATTTCGCTTTTCAAAATCTCCCAATTGTGCCTAAAGAATCCCAGTGTGAACCCGTCCGGCCCTGGGCTTTTTGACGTCTCACAGTCCCAAATAGCTTCTTTCACTTCGGCTTCCGAAAAATCAGCGGTTAAGAAAGCATTATCGCATTCATCTAGTTTTTTCCGGATCATCTCCTGCGGTATCGATGGTCTTCCGAACCTGTCTGCCTTAAAATGAGTGCTAAAGTGATTAAAAACCTCTTGTTTAACCTCCGGTACCGACTCCGTCCAGCGCCCGTCTACATACAGCCCGTCAATACTGTTCCTCTTCATTCTGCTATTAATCACCTGGTGGAATAGTTTTGAGTTTTGGTCCCCTTCTTTAAGCCACTTCACTTTTGCCATTTGACTTAGTTGTTCTTCTTTCGATCTTAAATCGTTTTGTAGGGCATCTATTCTTTCTCTTCTTTTGGTCTCCTCCTCTTCTTCGAGTCCAAATGTGTTGTCCAAAATATCTAGTCTGTCAATCTCTTTCCTGTTCTCCTCAATCCTAGATTCTAGTTTCCCATATACTTTTGTATTCCACTCCCTGAGATCGGTTTTGAGAATTTTTAATTTTTCTTTTAACACGTACCCACTCCACCCCCTTACTTCATAGGCCTTCCATCTCTCTGATACAAACTCATTGAAATTTGGGTGTCTCATCCATGTATTGAAAAACCGGAAAGGTTTGGGGCCCCAATCCTTCCGTTGAGACGAGATGTAGATCGGGCAGTGGTCGGAGACCGAGCGACCCAATCCTTTGAGCAATGCATCCGGCCAAGAATTCGTCTATTCCTCGTTTACCAAAACTCTGTCCAACCAACTTTTGCAAGACCCATCTGGCCTATACCAGGTGTATTTTCTTCCAATGAGAGGCATATCGAACAAATTTGATTGTACAATGAAGTCATCAAAGGCTTCCATCTCCCTTCTATCCTCTCTCTCCCCTCTACCACACCTCTCCTCTGCTTGCCTAATGGCGTTGAAATCCCCGACTATACACACATACTCCTCCCTGTTCTGTTCCACTATTCCCCTCAACTTGTCCCAGAGTTCTCCTTTTGCATTCCCATTACACGGCGCATAAACTTTAACCAAAACGCATCTCCTACCTTCTTGTTTCCATATGTCATTCACCACCAGCATGCCTCTCTCTTGCCATTTAGAAATTCTAATTCTAAGCTGAGAGTAGAAACAAAATTGGATTTCAAATTCCCAAATTCAAATTTTACATCCCAAAATAAACATATCAAAATCCTTCAATTTGGGGATTTTCGTCCTTCACTGACAATAAATAGAGCCGTCAAAATGGGCTGAGCCCGCTGGGCCAGCCCACCCCGCCATAAAAAGAACACGGGTTGGGCTCAACTTCTCCCAGCCCGCTAAGAGGTGGGTCTACAGGGACCGCCCCCTTTGATCCGCGGATTTTGGCAGGTTGGTGACAGGCTAGCACGCCTTTATTTTTTAAATAAAAAATTAATAATATTATTATTATTATTCTATTATTATAGTAATTAGTTTAATATTATAGAAAAATAACAAAAGCTAGCCGCATCACTGAGACTTATTCAACAACTTAGAATCTTTGCATGCAATTAACAATCAAAATTTAAAAGCAATATGCAGTCAAGCACAACAAATCTTTGTCTCGCATTACAAATTCGTGTCGCTTGTTTTAGTTCCAACGTCAAACGTCGACCTTCCAATTATAGTTTAATTGTTAGATTTTAGATTAGGATAATAGATTTAACAATGAGCTTTAAGTAAAAAAATAAATATTAAGAGACTTAAAATTTTGGAAATGAAGATCATTAACTTAATAAATAATTTTTTTTTAAAAACATCGGGTTGGCCCGCCGAAACCCGCGGCCCGCCCAATGCATCTTCCACTCGATTCGACGTACCGGAGCGGTACTTGAGCATAAAAAAGTAAATGTTGGGTGGCTAGGTGGCGGAGGGTCTCATGATCCGAGTAAAGGATAAAATCCCTATGAATTAAATAGTGGCGCCAATGTCGTACCGCCGGTACCACAATATAAAATTTCACATCGTAAGCACTATAACGGAAGCGCGACCCGAAAATTTTCTCGTTGAAGAAGGCAACGGGACGACCCTCCTGGCTAAGTACAACCCCAATACCGGTCTTCGAGGCTTCGCAAGAGAGTTGGAAGGGCTGTTCAAAATTGGGCAAGAGCAAAATAGGGGCTTGTATTAATTTCTTCTTGACTTCCTGAAATGCGTGAGAAGCCTCCGTCGTCCATACAAACGGTTTATTACCAATGCAGTTTGTAATAAGGGTAGTGATGGCGTTGAAATGTGCAATGAACCGACGGTAAAAGGAGGCAAGACCATGAAAGCTTCTTGCCTCAGTAACATAAGTTAGGATCGGCCAATCCCGAATAGCGACAATTTTTTAATCATCAACCTAAATGCCCTTGTCGGAAATCATATATCCCAAAAACAGAACTGAGCCAACACAAAACAAACACTTGGCTGTGGCTGCATAAAATTTCTCATGGCGAAGGATCAGAAGGACCGAGCACAAATGCTCCAAGTGTTCGGCCAGATTCTTGTTATATATTAGGATATCATCAAAGTAAACCACCACATAAGAGCCAATTAAAACACGTAGTTCCTGGATCATGACACGCATAAATGTGCTCGGAGCATTAGACAAACAGAAAAGCATGACCAACCATTCAAAAAGTCCCTCTCGCATTTTGAAACCTATTTTCCATTTATTGCCCGGACGGATTCAAATTTGATCTTCCCCACTCTTAAGATCCAATTTGCTGAAAAAGGAGGCGCCATTCAATTGGTTCAATAAATCATCCAATCTGAGAATAGGAAATATGTATCGGACTGTAGTTTTTTTGATAGCTCGACTATCAACACACATTTGCCACGATGTATCTTTTTTTTTTGGAATTAAGAGAGCCGATATAGTACACGAGCTCAAACTCTGCCGCACCACTCCTTGAGTAACCAATTCTTCAACTTAACGACGAAGTTCTGCATGCTCAATTGGGCTCATTTTGTAATGGGTTCGATTTGGGAGGGACGCCCCAGTCACCAAAATCAATGTGGTGATGTATATACCCGAAGGGGTGGCAAACCATGTGGTAAATTCCTCCGAAAAAACATATGAAAACTCAGCAAGTAACAAAACATGTGTGTGTGTGTGGGGGGGGGGGTTAATGGGGCCTGTTGCACATGAGTTTCAATACCCATTAATAGCAAAAATACAAGAGCGGAAGATACCTCCCTCAAGAAGGCTGTTTTCGAAAGTAGTAGCACAGAATCAGGTGACGACAGAAGTCTCGAGGCTAAAGAATCAAACACAAAACTGTATGTATTCAGACGCCCATCATGGGTGACAGAATGATCAAATTTCCATGGTCGGCCGAACAATAGGTGGCACACATCCATAAAGACGATGTCATACCAAATTGAATCCCTGTACTTAACACAATAGATAACGACACTAACACACGCTTATCCACAGTTATAGAATTTCCACGTTGTATCCAAGCCAAAGTATACGGGGAGGGGTGGGGTTCAAGAGGCATATTCAATTTGGTTACAACCTCAGATGATATAACATTTTCACACGACCCCGAATCAATCATAAAGCGGCAAATCTTACCATTGATGGTGCAAGTGTGGAGACGAAGATGTGGTTGTGTTGTGCATCCTTGGGGGTTGATGATTTGGGGATGAGGCACGTACGACGAATAACTAAGAGTTGGCCAATATCACCCTGACATGCTCCTCGGGCATGTCCTCGACTCTCTCCTTATCAAACACTACTGGACCCGCATAACCCGTGTTTTCCCATTCACATATGAGAAAAACACATTGTCATGCTCAAAGGAAAGCTGATCGGCGATGGCCCACTTCGCCACAGCCAAAACAACAAATCGAGGAGGAACCCGATTCCGCGACAGTGGCAATAGGAGGTTGCGGTATTGGGCGAGAAGTGGGGGTCGTGCTCACGGGTGGAGCGGCATTGCGAGATGTAAACCCTCCCGAGCCCGAAGGGCGTTTCAATTGTTGTTGTTCCAAAAGGAGCGCCCACTGATAACGGAGCCAATAATATTAGTCTGTCCTGAAGAGCAGGTTTCAAACCCCCCAAATATCACGAGACAAGCTAGGCCTGGGAATCGGGGACATCAATTCTAGATAAGAATTGGTAAAGCTCCTTTGTATAAGAAACAACGGATCGGGTACATTGGCGAAGGGTATGGAACCGTTGATACGAAGTGCTCTCAGAGTTATGTGGTAGAAATTCGCGTTCTAGGTGTTTGCAAAATTTCCCCCACGAAAAATTCTGGGTCTTACCCTCGCAAACATGCGATTGCTTTAGTTGTTGCCACCAAAAAGATGCTCGATGACGATAACGAGTTGTGACCAGCGCAACCCGACGGTTTTCAGGGACTGCCTTAAAGTCTAAGACATCCTTCAAAATAGAGATCCAATCAAGAAAGTCACACGGGTCGACACCTCCCACAAATTCTGGAATTTCAAGTTTGAAACCCGTCTCCCAACGTGAATCATCGTGTCCTCGCGCGGCTCGATCTCGGGCCAATGGTGCAAAAGGATTGATATCGGTCATCGTTTCATTGCCATCGGAATCCACCTCGTCCGGGGAAGGAGAATGCGAGCGAGGAGGGTTGCGGCGTTGACAAAGCCCTTCCACATGTTTCCTGGGCGGCTGCTGGCCGTGTCACCATTAGGCTATTGTTCTAATTTGTCAACAAATTCGCGAATTGAATTATTAATGGGCTGACCCGAATTCCAAATGGAATTAGTGTGTACCATGCACACTAAAACATTTCTAGTGTATATCTTAAACTACACACAATTTGGCTTTTGAAAGTAGCCATGAAATGAAATCCCCTGCACTTTTCTTTGAATTGTCACCAATGTCATTAAATAATGCCAAACTATCACACAATCATTTCATGAAGTTCTAATTTTTCATTTTTCTTATATTATGGATTTTGGTAGTTGGACTAGATCAACAAGATGATACTCCATTTTGTTTAAAATCTATGCGTGTGTTTGTGTCATTCACTCACTACACTATGATATTAATATTTTATAGGAGTATTACAGTACACAATTACTCGTGCTTGTCACAAAAGTGTGATGATTTATATATAGTATGTTATATATCTTGACAAATTTATGTAATCCAACAATATTCTAACATCTGCTTTGCTAGGATGGTTTATGACGTTGCTAAACTCGCGGCGCAATCTTCCTCAGCTGCATATACCCCTCTTAAAGACATGATTTTATACTTCAAGAACAAGGCGAAATTTGTCAAAGAATTGGAAGACAACTTGACGGACCTCACTGTAGCGATGGGCACCTTCTATTCTAGGAAGCAGCAAGTTGATCAAGTCCTAAAAAAGGATGTGTCCAAAGAGGAAAATGATGAATATCATATTTTGCTCAAACAATTCGAAGTCTTTGAGAAAAAATACAACAAGTTCATTCACAAATACAATAAACATTGCCAGAATCTGACTAGTACTGTACCTGCAGTGCAACAAGCCTCAACTGAACAGGATCAAATTGCAGATGGTGATCTTGATGTGTCGACTATAAAGAGTGTGATTGAGGATCTGCAGACAAGAAAGCCTACCATCTTGACGCACAAGTTCTTCACACTTGCAACACTTAGTAGAGATATTAACAAGTTATATGGCCGCATCTCTCGGGTCACTGACCGGATGAAACCAGAGAACGTGATGCTCGAGAAAAAAGTCGAACCTGTTCAAGTAAAACATGAAGATGTTGATCTTCCTTCTTTCACTGGATATGTAAAAGAAATCTTGAGCCACTTAAGTAAATATGAGAACAGATCAATTGGCATCTTGGGTCCTATTGGTGTAGGAAAAACAACTGTCATGAAAATGTTGAATAATCAACTCAAAGGTGACTCATCAACGTTGTCGTTTGAAGTTGTAATTTGGATAAATTATTCTAAACAGACGTTGGATGCAGAAGACAAGACCATTGAAATGATGCAAGATGCGATTATGAGGCGGTTAAAGTTGAATAAGGAGCAAGACAACACTACAGAACAAAATGCAGATGTTATTTCTACGGCCCTAATGGATAAGAAATATATCTTGCTCATTGATCAAGTGTCCTTTTCCTTTGACTTTAATCAACTGGGTATTCACAAAGACCACAAGTTTGGCAAAGTTGTAGTTGCATCCTCTAGCAATAAAGTCATCAAACAAATGACAGACGTTCAAGTTGAAATACAACCACTCTCAAAGGAAGATTCACTAGATCTCTTTCAGGTAGTTTGCGGTATGATTTATGATCAACGCATCAAACTTATTGCTAATATTATAGTTGCATCATGTGGAGGGCTCCCACAGATCATCAAGTTAGTGGCCATGTACTTAAAAGGCGAGAAAGATGAAAAGGTTTGGAGTGAAGTGAAGCGTACCTTACAATCTGATGCTAAATCACCAAGACTGCTGGAATTGGGAGACATTGCACATGCTTACAAATTAGTGTATGATAAATTGGAGGAGAGCCACATGAAGTGTTTACTGTTTGTGGCATTGTTTCCAAGTGGCCACAAAATCTACAAAGATTATCTTGTAGAATGTTGGAAAGCTGAGAAGTTTCTTGAGCTAAATATGCCTGAGCTCAGAAGTGCACGAGAGCGTGGAGCAACAGTGTTGAAAGAACTTACAGATCAATTCCTGCTGGAAAATCATTCAGATATGCATGTCAAGATGCCAGTGCATTTCAGAAAAGTGGCTCTAGCACAAAATTATCCTGGAGAGAAAAAATGTGTTTTTTGGGCACCACATAAGGATAGAGTTCTTGATGCAAAAACTTGGAAAACATCAAAAAGAATGTCACTGGTCCATTTCAATTCGAAACTACCTGAACGCCCAGAAAGCCGCAACATGTCCACATTGTTATTGCAGCGGAATCCACATATAGTAACACTTGGAGATTCATTCTTTAAGAATATGCGAAAACTTTTGATTTTAGACTTGAATCAAGCAGGAATAAAGTCACTACCAAGTTCTCTCCGTAACTTGATCAATCTCACATGTCTATATTTGAATGATTGTTCTCTACTTGGCGAATTACCATCTGAAGTACATGAGCTCAAGAAGCTTGAAGTCCTTGATATTAGGGGAACTTCAATTCGAGAGTTACCTGATAAAATTGGTGACATGTGTCAGTTGAAATGTTTGAGAATTTCGTTTTCCGAAAGTGGATGCAATCGCAAAAGCAAAGGGAGAAAAATGGAAATGACGATTCCTCTTAAAATGATCAGCCGTCTTCAACAACTTGAAGAATTGATCATTGAGGCAGGCTGTTGCTGTCAAGGCTGGAATAAAATTGTTGATAAATTAATCGATGAGCTTACGTGTTTGGAAAAGCTGAATACTCTTAGCTTCCACTTTCCAAGCGCAAGTGGCCTTAAAGAGTTTGTCACGAAGAGCAAATCATTGACAAATACAGATACGCACTGGAGCACGAATACTTTTAGGTCCTTCAAGATTTCTGTTGGATGTTGCGAGAGGAAACATCCATATGGTGCAGATATATCTGGGATATCTGGGGAAAGACTTCTGAAATTCTCCAATGATGGAGAAATTTCTTCAGTCGTAGAAGTACTAAGACAAGCTAGCTCTTTCGAATTAGTTGGTCATTCCAACGTGAAGACTTTGAGCGAGTTTGACTTTGAAAATACAGGATCATTGAAAGTTTGTATTTTAGAAAATTGCAAAAACTTGTCAAGTTTGGTTGACACTTCTAGTGGAAAGACTGATGGTGGTGTCCTTCAATGTTTGGAGAAACTGCATTTATTTGATCTGCAGTTGCTTGAATGTCTTTGGAAGGGACCAATCTTCCCAAGAAGTCTCGCGAACTTGAAGTTTCTAACACTGTTTGGCTGTCCAGAGTTAACTGAAATTTTCAGTCCTGAACTGGCAGAAGTTCTTTCAAGCCTAGAACACTTGAGAGTTGAGAATTGCTCAAAAATTGAGGAGATTGTCAAAACACAAATTCCTGTGGTGCAGGATATATCAGAAAATGTCGATCTATCCGATATCCTACACAAGGTGAAGACTATAGAGCTGGTAAACTTGCCAGAGCTGCAAAGCATATGCAAGAGTACCTCTGTGAACTGGAAATCATTGTTGAAAATAGAGATAATAAGTTGCTACAAATTGACAAACCTTGGCTCAACTTTGAGAAAAGAGGGAAAGCTGCAAATGATCAAGTGTGAAGTTACGTGGTGGGATGCACTTGTGTTGACAGAGGAAGAGAAGCTGCATTTTCGTAAATTTGTCGCAGAACAGCCATCGATTGTTGGTGACCTCGATGGAGGAGAATCGTCTAGCCATGCAAGAGTAGCTGATCCTTAGTCATCAAACACCATGTCAAGCAATGGAAATGGCTGTCCAATATCAAACATAAAACATTGCTCCTTGTCAAAAGTGGATACATCGATATCCGCTCATTAGGAATATATTCCTATGAAAAGTTGCTGCTTTTACAACCTGAGTTAAAGGTCAGTACTATCAATCTTGCTACAAATTCTCATTCATCCGTCTCAGTCTCAGAATTACTTTTACACTTTTCTTTTCGATGTGTTTCACAATAACTTTCACACACTTACAATTCTAATTCACCATTTATAAACTACATCATCACAATATTCATAATTTCACACAAAAAGTCATTACTTTTGGTCGCATACATACATACAAGTCAACTCATTTATACATAAAAGCTTGCAAAATTACCCCGTTTCTACAATTGGTTTTATGTGAGCTGCCAATTTTTAATCACTTGTTCTGGATTATGTAGCCCTGTATTTACATTAATTTATGAAACTTATATTCTAATTCAAGTTAGCAATAAAATTTAGGGCAGGGTGTTGTTCTCTTATACATACAGTTTCCTGTTGTGTAGATTTTCAACAAGTGATGCTGGTGAAGGATTCTCTTCTTGTTTGGTGATATTTAAGGCAGAAATAAAGAAAGCTCTTATGCAAATTGCAGCTTTTCTTATACTCTCCTCTCTCTGTTCATTAAAACTTAAAACTATGCTCGTTTTTCTTATTTGTTTATCCATAAAAAGTGTCCTTTTATTTTATTTTTATGGAATACGAGTGTGAAACATTTTATGTGTAAGAAATTCAAAAATGCGCGCAGGTCGTGGTATGATTCTGAGTTTGGGAATGTATGAATTTTATACTACTTGTTTGGTTTTACATCTTTTGGCTTCTTGTAATTTTTAATGGCTTGAATTTGTGTTACAGTTTCATCTACTCCCTCTATCCTTTTCATTTTTTCGAAAATAAGAGTAGTACAGAGATGCAGTCTTTTATAGTAGTAAAAAAGTTTGAATTTTTATAGTCTTTCACTTTGGCCAGAAATATGAAAAAACACGAGTCTTTAAGAACTCCTTCTAAAAATTCCCACGATCGGTTGCGCACGATATAACCACAGACGCCAAAAAAAAATAAAAAAATTAAAAGAAATGTTAACTTTAGAAAAAATCCAGGTAATCGCTAAGGAAAGTCAAAGAACATTACGAACATGATTGACGCCGCAAGAGTAGTGCCGTCTCCGATCACTGGTGTCCTTCCCACTGCTTACGGTTTGTGTATCAGATTAGAAACATTTTATCTGCGCAAGTTTGCAGTTGGAAGCTTGGTTTTCTCTCTCTTTGTGAGAGTTATTGTTGTTATTCCTGGTTGTTTGATACTTCCTCTTTGTTAGGAGTTTGTTTAGAGTAAATTTGGTGTCACGAGTTGCTGGTATTTATTTGACGGATTAGCAGGTACCATGAAAGTGCTAGTTGGAATTGTAGGGGGCTAGGCCAACCCACTACTATCCTCACCCTCTGCGAATTGGCTCGGGTTCGTCAACCCGATATCATTTTTCTTTCTGAAACTTTATCACTACAAAAAAACTGCGTTTTAGAGACGGATTTACCGACGGAATTTCCGTCGGCCGCCTGTGTTACCGACGGATTTACCGACGGAAAGTCGACCGTCCCCTTTTTCGGCGTCAGTATTTTTTTCTGACGGATTTTTTAATTCCGTCGGAATTTCCGACGGATTTACTGACGGATTTTCCGTCGGAATTGCCGAGGGATTTAACCGAGGGAATTTCCCTCGGTATTTCGAACAACCCGTTTCACAAACCGGGTCAACATTCCGACGGAATTTCCGTCGGAAAGAATAAATTAAAATAATTATAAAATAAATTAGAATAAATTAAAATAATTATTAAAAAAAAAATTTGGAATAAATATTGATTTCGAAATTCACATGCCGACGGAATTATCCGTCGGTCAAATGCCGACGGAATATCCGTCGGCAATTTACCGAGGGAATATCCGTCAGTAAAACAAAAAAATGAATAAAAAAAATAAGATTTCGAAATTCACATACCGACGGAATATCCGTCAGTAAAACAAAATATTAATAAAAAAAAATATGGGTGGCCGGGAGGCCCCGACCAGAATTTCATTTTCCGACCAAAATTAATTGGCATTGGTTTATCGAAATACTTTTTATTTATTTTAGTGAGAATTGATCAATGTTTTAACTTGGGAGATAAAACATCTATTGCAAGATATTCATGAATTTAGAAGTAATGAAAATAAGAAATGGAGATAAAATTACCATTTTTTCATGAAAATCAAACATCAAAACCTTGTGAAAATGCACTAAATTAGTTGAGAATATATGTTGTTCCATTTTGAGAGCTTCTTCCTAAGAACAAAAGAAGAACAAACGAGTTTGAGTAGTTCTCATATTGGCCGGCCGGAAAATGTTGGCCGGAGTTCTCAGGGCCATTCCGCCGGCGCCGATGAAATCCTCAAGTTTCGGCACTGCAGAGTGAAAAAGAGTGTTAGTATATATTAGCATTTAGATGATGTTCTTGAAATAAATTAGTGAAAAAGATTGAACCTTGGGGCTCATTTGATGTGTTGATGGCTTCCATTTGATGTCGCCGAAAATGATGTGTTGATGGCTTCCATTTGATGTCGCCGATTCTGAGGATTTTGGAGGGAGGCGAGGAGGGGGGAATGGGGCCGAAACAGGAATGTAAAGAGAGGAGGGAGGCTACGGTGGTGACGGTGCCGGCGGCGTGCCGGAGAGTAGCGAATGTTACGGTGCCGCCGTGGTGGAGGCTGTCGCAGCCGGAAGAGTGGCCGATGAGGAGGGAGGGAGGGAGGCGAGGTGGGAGGGAGGGAGGTGGGAGTGAGTGGAGGAGTGGCCGATGAGGTAGTTGCCCATTTTATATAAGGGTAAATACCGACGGATTTTCCGTCGGTATTTTTCAAAAAGTAAATACCGACGGAAAGTGAATTCCGTCAGCATTTTGGCGTTTTTTTTTATTTTTTTTTAAATAATTCAATTTTTTCTATATACTTACTAAATTACCAAAATATTTTTTTAAAAAATCACGAAATTCATTTCTTCCACATATATTAATAAACATATTGGTTGTGGCTTATATTTATTTATAGTAAATTTAATTTTTATAATTTGTACCTAAATGATAAATAATTAATTAACTTTTATAAAATAAGAAATAAATACATTACATTAATTGAATTAATTTTCATCTTCATCGTCTTCATCCTCCTCCTCCTCCTCATCATCTTCCTCATCCTCATCCTCCTCCTCATCCTCATCTTCTTCATTCTCCTCTTCATCCTCATCTTCATTCTCCTCTTCATCCTCTTCTTCATCCCCCTCCTCTTCACCTTCAATTTCGATTAATTGGGGATTTGCAGCCGTCAAGGGTACAGAAAGATTGAAATTTCCCGTAAAGACTTCAGTTGGAGTCTCTATTTGTTCTGTTTGAAATGGAGATTCATCTTCAGTATTTCTGTCCTTTTTAGGGACTTCTACCATTGACCTTGCCTTTACTTTGCAAACAGCGTGCCATTCATAACCACGTGGAGCTCCCGGATATGTGCAGTAGTATACTTGAGATACTTGATGGGCAAATACAAATGGATCATCCGCAACATACGTCCTTTTCGAACTAACATCAACGAGCTTGTACTCCGGGTGAATTCTTGTTCCTAGATGGCCTGAATCAAACCAATGACACTTGAACAACACTACAGTCTTTGCTGGATATCCTGGATATTCTACTTCGACGACTTCCCGTAACACCCCAAAGTAATCACTTGCATCTGCATTGTAATTCGCACTGCTAACGCAGACGCCACTGTTGGTAGTCCCCTTTGTCGATGCATACCCAGACGTATGAAATCTGTAGCCCTTCACAATATAACCGTTGTAAGTCTTTACACGACGTAGTGGTCCCTTGCTGAGATCTCGTAAGAATGGACTGTCTAGAGCGTTATCCCGTCCCTATACGGCTCAATTTAAAATTAATTAAAATAAATATTAATTTATTTACGTAAAACATAATTAATTAAATGGTACTCACATAACGTTCGAACCATCGGGAAAATTCACGTTGAATACGAGCATCTATATATGCATCTGAGATGTTTGGTTCTGCTCGTCGTAGTTCTTGAGCGTACATCCTAATTCACAACATTCAAAAACTTGGTTAATATTAAATGACATAAATGAAGTGGTATTTAAATAGACGATTTATATATGAAATACTTACTCGATGTATGGCTGAACTTCATCACAATTCAATAACACATACGTTTGTGCTATTTCCGCCTCCGAGTTCGTCTCCCAATATCGTTCAGTGGGTTTTCCTATTGGCCGTCCCTTAGACTTGAATATGGAGAGCATTCCATCGACCTCTTCACTGATATCGTCAGCGGATGTACCACCGAAGTTACGTGGAGCACTTCTTAACTTTGTGTTGACGTGGTCTTCAAAGTAATAAGAACAAAACATGCCAACCTCTTCATTCAAATAAGCATTCACAATCGATGCTTCAACGTTTGCTTTTTGTTTAGCATTACGTTTCAAGTTGTGGAGATACCTGATATACACACACACATATATATATATATATATAACTTATAAGAATGCATGTGTAATTGTAATGAAATAAAAAAAAAGTAAGAATTTACCTTTCAAATGGGTACATCCACCTGTATTGCACCGGACCACAAATTCTCGCTTCATACGCTAAGTGAACGGGTAAGTGTTCCATCGAGTTAAAGAAGCTAGGTGGAAAAATTTGTTCCAACTTACACAAAATCACTGGAATGTCTTCATCTAAACGAATCATATCATCGATCGTGATCGTTGTAGCCGTTAAATCTCTAAAAAATAGACTTAATTCAGTGATAGCCCTCCACACATTGTTAGGAAGAAGTTCCTTGAACGCAATCGGTATCAAGCGTTGCATAAATACATGACAATCGTGACTCTTCATCCTTGCAACCTTACCCGTTGTTGTGTCTACGCATCGACTCAAGTTCGACACGTAGCCGTCCGGAAAGTTCAACTCCTTTATCCACCTACACAATATTTGTTTTTGTGGCTTATCCAGTGTGTAGCTAGCCTTTGGAAATTTACCTGTACGCTCATCCTTTTTCAACTCTGGACGGCGACAAAGAGTGTCCAAATCCTCCCGAGACTTTGGAGTGTCTTTCGTCTTGCCTTCGGTGTTCATGATTGTGTGGAACACATTGTCAAACACATTCTTTTCAATGTGCATCACATCCAAATTGTGTCGTATCAATAGTGAACTCCAGTATGGTAAGTCCCAAAAAATACTCCTTTTGTTCCAACCACCTCCAATTCCTCTGTTGTGTTCCGCTGCATTTTCCTCAGTACTTTTTTTCAACCCCGTCACCTGAATCTCATATAACAACCTACGTCCTGTACGGAGAGTAAAATATAATTGACATTAAAAGCAATAGATAAATATACGTTTAATACTCATTAAATAAATGTATAAAATACCATCTCGAAGTCGAGGTCGATTGTTTGTGACTGCTCTGTTCTTTACGAAGTTCTTCTTATTTCTTCGAAACGGGTGACCTTGAGGTAAGAACCTACGGTGATTATCGAACCATGAAACTTTTTTACTCACCGGGAGACTGAAAGCTTCAGTATTCTCCATACAATACGGACATGCTTTCTTTCCGGCCGTACTCCAACCGGACAACATACCATATGCAGGAAAGTCACTAATGGTCCATAAAATAGCAGCACGCATCGTGAAGTTCTGCTTTCTAAAAACATCGTACGTTTGGACTCCATTCTCCCATAAGAAGATCAAGTCTTTTATAAGAGGTTGGAGATAAACATCAAGTTTGTCCTTTGGATTCGTTGGTCCAGGCACCAATACAGTCAGAAACATTGTTTGAGGTTTCATGCACATCCACGGAGGAAGATTATACGGAGTCAGTATCACCGGCCACAAAGAATACTGCTTCCCATGCATCCCAAACGGTGCAAAACCATCAGTACACAAACCTAATCTCACATTCCTCGGTTCACAACCAAAATCTGGAAACACGTTGTCAAGATGTTTCCAGGCCTCTGAGTCTGCCGGATGTCGCATCTCCCTCGACTCAGCCGAAGAGGAATCTGTAGCATGCCACGTCATGTGTTGTGCAGTGGCACTTGATTGATATAATCTCATCAAACGAGGAATGATAGGAAGGTAGTACATCTTCTTATATGACACTTTCTTCTTTGTCTTCTTCGATTGACCACCAGGTCCCTTTCGACGTGCCTCTTTGTATCGGGGATGGCCACACAATCTACACATGTTCAGACTGCTATCTTCGTCACCCCAATATAACATGCAACCATTCACACAACAATCAATCTTCTCAACCGGCAAACCAACATTCTTCAACATTTGTTTGCTTTGATGAAACGTCGTAGGCACCTTATTATTTTGAGGACAAATTTCACTGCATAACTGTGTCACTTGCTCATATGCCCTGTTAGAAAGCTTGTTCTCGGCCTTAATGTTCATGAGTCGGGCATTAAATGACAACTGTGAGTGAGATTCACAACCCGGATATAAATCTTCTTCGACTAATTTGAGCATCTCATAAAATCGAAATGCCTCATTCGTCGGCTCCTCTTCCATGTTTGAAAAACCAGCTTCCCTGATCATTGTTTGATACATATTCGGTTCTTCGTCCCCAAACTGTTGTTCTTCGTCCCCAAACATATTCGGTTCTTCGTCCCCAAACTGTTGTTCTTCGTACCCAAACTGTTGTTCTTCGTCCCCAAACATATTCGGTTCTTCGTCCCCAAATTGTTGTTCTTCGTCCCCAAACTGTAGTTCTTCGTCCCCAAACTGTTGTTCTTCGTCCCCAAACCGTTGTTCTACCTCATTACTAGTGCCAACATGACCGAAATTTGCTTCTCGTTGATAGATTTCAACAGTGTAATAGTAAAACACTTCATCAAATCTATAAGGCCAACGTGTTTCGCCATGACTAGTCCAATTATAATAATTATCAACGAAACCATTCTTCACAATA
This sequence comes from Galeopsis tetrahit, assembly GCA_963675135.1. Taxonomy (NCBI): domain Eukaryota; kingdom Viridiplantae; phylum Streptophyta; class Magnoliopsida; order Lamiales; family Lamiaceae; genus Galeopsis; species Galeopsis tetrahit. Next base: position 3,043,345 of record OY776130.1, read on the forward strand.
TGTACTAGGACCTCATCAATCTCTTTATATTGCTTATTCTGACATTTCTTAGCATTACACGGACACCTAATGCAATTTCCACTCATGTAATGTGGCTGGCTTTTTGCAAATTCAACAAATAACACGAGTTCATTATAAAATTCCACATTCACATTTCCTCTAATCAATCTAGGAGTACAATACATCCAACGACGGTCAGGCAAATTCATCTGCTAAACATTTAAGTGGAGCAACACATTACTAAACTAAACTTATAATAAATTCAAACAAAACTTATGATATATATAACACATGTAATTACATTATATTGAATTATATATATAGAGTAAATTAAAAATGGTAGAAAATGTACCGTAATTTGATGTTTCTGAACACCCGAGCATGAGCATAAAAAAATTAGGCAGTAGAAAGTTTTGGTGCAATACGAAAGTGGAGTGGAAAAAAAGAAAGTTTTAGAGATTTCCCGACGGAAATGCCGACGGACTTATATTTCCGTCGGCATTTCACCGCCCAAAATTTCCGTCAGTTTCGAAAAATGCCGACGGATTATCCGTCGGCATTTATCAAATTGGTGAATGCCGACGGAAACATTATTCCGTCGGCATTTCACCGCCCAAAAATTCCGTCAGCCAAGATAAATGCTGACGGAAATTCCGTCAGCATTTATCAAATGGTGAATTCCGACGGAAACTTTATTCCGTCGGCATTTCACCGCCCAAACATTCCGTCAGTCTAGATAAATGCCGACGGATTATCCGTCAGCATTTATCAAATGGTGAATTCCGACGGAATGTATATTCCGTCGGCATTTGATGTGTTTTTTTTTTTTTTATTAATTAATTCAATTTTTTGTATAAATAGCACCACAAAGCTCTCACACACCATATTCGATTTTTTCTATTTTGCAAACAAATATCATGTCTTCTTCATCTTCTACTCGATTTCAGCAAGGTCTTGTTTGTTATTGTGGAAAGGCATGTCGTACATATGCTTCTAAACAACCTAGAAGTAAAGGGAGGATATTTCATAATTGTCCTGACTCCCAAAGTGATGGTGGATGTGGTTTCTTTGTATGGGCTGATACTCTAGAAAACTGTGGTGTTGACAAGAATCAAGGAACTAATCAAAGTGACAAAGAAACTGAAGACATGAAGAAAATGACTCAAGAGATGAAGAAATTGGTTACAGAAATCAAGAATTTGACTGAAGAAATCAAGGATTTAATCAAAGTGAACAAAATCATTTTGATTGTGCTAGTTGTCATGGTTGCATCTACCACCTTCAAGTGGTTTGGTTAAATATATGTATAATGCACTCTATATGAGGTTATTTTAATTTGTACTAAAATGCACTCTTCAAGTGGTTTAAATCTATATCTAGAATGCACTCTAAATGAGATTATTTTGTACTCAATGAAACAAATGAATGCACCCTTTTTTGCATCTATACACCAATAAACTACACAAATAAACTGCAATATATAGTTCAACATATTTTTCAACATAAAACATAAATATATACATAAAGATAAATAAGTTCAACAGAAAATTAAATAAGTTCAACTGAAAATTAAATAAGTTCAACAAAAAAATAAATTAGTTCAACAAAAAATTAAATTGTTCAAATTGTTCAACCAGGATAGTTGCCAGGATAGTTGCCAGGATAGTTACCAGGATAGTTGCCAGGATAGTTGTCAGTGCCCGGAAAGTTAAAAAATTGTTCCACATTCTCATTCAAGTTGACGTCGCCACCGTCGGCCTGACCTGCATCTTGACCTGCAGCTTGATCTGGAGCTGGACCTGGAGCTGGAGCTGGCGGTGGTTGCCCCATCGTCTGTTGATAGATGGCCTCGATCTGCTCAGCAGACATCCCCAAAGACAGACCCGCATTGGTACTCCAGTTACGGAAGTAGTTCTCGAACGTTGCCATTAAGTTCGGATCCGGGACGGCAGTGGAGGATACGGACGGCTGCGATGCACTCCGGGCCGATCGACCACTTGGTGTCCTCACGGCGCTGCTCATCCCACCAAGGCCAAGGACCCTTCCCTTGGAGGTCGGGGCAACGTCAAGGTAACACCGGTCCACGTCAACAGCCGGAGGGGTACCGCTGCTTCCGGATTCAGCAGTAGTCGTGGCGGTGGCCTCGGCCTCTGCAATCCTCTGTCGGACGCTCAACTACATAATTAAAAAATTAAAATTAATTTAATTATCTATGTATATATATATATATATAATGTAATTAATACATAAATTTAATTAAACTTACGTGGAGGTCAGTAGTGCGCCCGTAGGTGGACGTCCCTGTATCGGCATTAAACGGATGAAGAAGACTCATCCGATCCAAGTGGGTGTGTGGACGTCCAGTCTCCCGCTCCTATTACGTATCAAATAAACATATACAAATTAATTTAGATAACTAATATAAAATAATTAACTATAATTATTTAATTTTTAAAAATTAATGAAAACTTACGATAGCAAGTGATTGCTCGAGGACGGACCGAGCTCCCCCCCGATGCACTGCCATCCCGCCTCCAACGTCGGTTCTGCGGTTGGCCCGAGCTTTCTCACACTTCTGTTGGTAACCCTCCTCCAACCACTTCTCAACCAACGACTCCCACAGGTCAACATCATCCTCGTCTTTCCCCAGAACACGATTTACGTCTTTGTTACGCCAGGCCTTTCTCCAGTCGTACATCATGTTCGTGTACCGAGTAGAACAAAGACCGTACCACTGCTCGTAAATAACGGCGTCCGAGTAGATCGACGTATCCCAACGGGCCTTTTTCTATACAAATAAATATTCAACATATTTATCAAATAATATGAATAATTAGTTATTTAATAAACTTTAAATATTGTAATTATATACCTGGAACTCGGCGAAATATTCATCCTTTTTAGATTGTGGCACCTTCAACCAAGTGCTAGCACCCTTAGCAATCTTGCAATCCTTAAAAGATTTTGTGCACAACCTGGACACCTCATTACCAGGCATCAACCTGTAAAATTATTAACAAATTTATAAACTAACACATTATAAATAAATAAATAAAGTTAATCGTTATTGAATCTCATCAAACATTAGAATTATCGACTTACGCTCCTAAAACGATGGTAATCTCTAGCCTAGTGTCTCGAACAGGATGCTGACGAGAAGAGGATGACGAACCAACCGACATCGTAGTCGGCGGCGGCGACACTACCACAGGAGGAGGAGGAGGAGGAGCCGTCACAGGAACTGATTCATCCCGAGACCTCCTTGAACGTGACCAAAGTGACGACCTACGACGTGAACCCGAGCTCTGATTCGGTTGTTCACTCATCTGTTTCAATCAATAAAAAATACATAATTTTACTAATTATCAATTTAATGAACATATTAATGCTAATTTAAAATTTTTACTAATATAGCATATTCCTAATTTAATCAACATATTCCTAATTTAAATCAAAACAATATATATATATATATATATATAACCTAATTACAACGTGATACCACCGTCGAACCATCTAATTAACTAATAATTTAAACAATTGATTGAAACATGCATCACCTACATTAAAAATATTTCTAAATTAACATATTCCTAAATTAACAAATCTAAACATAATTAAAATAATACTTTTCTAATTGGAGTTTTCTAATTATCAATTTAATGAACATATTCCTAATTTAATTTTTTTACTAATATAGCATATTCCTAATTTAATTAATCAACATATTCCTAATTTAATCAACAATAACCTAATTTAATTATTATTTTTCTACCTAACTTAATCAATAATAAAAAATTGAACATATATATTCCTAAATTAACAAACCTAAAACTAATTAAAATAATAATTTTCTAATTGGGTCAATAATTATCAATTTAATGAACATATTCCTAATTTGGTGATAATTATTACTAATATAGCGTATTCCTAATTTAATCAACGTACATATTCCTAATTAACGGTCCAACCACTATATCTAAACTAATTTAAACAATTGATTCAAACATGCACTACCTACATTAAAAATATTCTATATCAAAATTACACAATTAAATTAAACTAGTAATTAACTATATAACAATTAATTAATGTATACATATAACAATTAATTAATTAACCTTAAAAAACTACTCGATCTATCAAAATTATTCTTAATCAACAAATTAAATTAACTAACGTACATACTAACATGATCATAATATTTTAACAACTAACTAAATCAATATAACATGCAAATCAACATTAAATTATTCATATTTACATATATCCATGCATAAACATATATAAGTATTAAAACTAAGTAATAGAACTAATTAAGAAAACGTACCGTATCAATCTAATACAAGAAATTTGCTTCAATGGCCAAGTTCTCGTCTTCGTCTTCTAAATCGAATCCTCACGCACGCCCCTTTTTTTTTTCTCTAAAACAGTTTCTGATTAATTGATAGGTTTGAGGCCCTTATATATTAAAAAAAAAAAAAAAAATACCGACGGATATTCCGTCGGCATTTCCCTCGGTAACCGCCGACTTTAAAGCCAACGGTTACCTTATTGGAAAACGAGGCGGTGCGAAATCAACATGCCATGTGCTGACGGATAATCCGTCAGCATTTCCGTCAGTATACAAATTAAAAAAAATCCGTCAGCATTTTCCCTCGGCAAATGCTGACGGAACGGAAATCCGTCAGCATTTCCCTCGGCAAATGCTGACGGAACGGAAATCCGTCAGCATTGATGTTGACTTTTCAATCCGTCAGCATTCCGTCAGCATATCCGTCAGAAATGCTGACGGATTAAAATCCGTCAGTATCTGTCCGTCCCAAAAGCGCGCGTTTTTTGTAGTGTATCGAACTTGGATAAACTTGAAGAAGTTAGAGTTAAGCTAAATTTTCAATCATGGTTGGCAATGGATTGCAATAGTCGTAGTGGTGGTGTAGCTTTATTGTGGAAAGAAATGCAGTATTACGAGTTACGTACTCCTTAAACCATGTCGATGTTGTTGTGTCGGATGCGACGAGGGAGTGGAGGCTCACAGTTTTTTATGGATATCCGAGTAGAAGCCACCGTTGCTTGTCTTGGAATCTTCTTCGGGTCCTTGCGGGTCAAAATGATTTGACATGGCTTTGTATAGGTGATTTCAACGATCTTCTTTCGGAAGACGATAAGTTGGGAAGAGTGGCGCACCCCAATTGGTTGTATAATGGTTTCCGGGATGCAGTGGTAGACTGTACGCTCACGGATATAGTTTTGATGGGCCATCAATTTACCTGGCAACGAGGCAAGGGGACTGTGAATGTCGTGGAGGAACGTCTAGATCGAGCTATGGGAACGCCACACTGGCATAACCGCTTCCCTAACGCCCTTCTCCACAATCTTGTTGTGCCAGATAGTGATCATAATTCATAACCCTATCCTGATGATCACAGATCCTACTCCGCCAAATTTCTCAAGACGACGATTTCGGTTTGAGAACAAATGGTTTGCCGAGAAAGATCTGTCGACGGTGATTAAAAGGGCATGGGAGGGCTTCCAAGATTTCAATATTCTCCGTCGGCTAGTGGCTACTGCTGAGACGCTGGACACATGGGGCAATCACCTAGCCACGACAATGAAACAAAACAAAAAGGATTTGGAAAGCGAGATCAACTTCCTTCAAAGTCGAAATGATGTTATTTCGGCTAATCGTTCCTCCGAATGTAGACGCTAGCTTGCGAAGATCCTAATTGATGAAGAGGTCTTCTGGAAACAACGAGCCAAAATTTTCTGGTTGAAGGGTGGTGACATGAATACCCGATTTTCCACCAATCTGCCACAGCGAGAAAAAAGGCGAACAAGTTGACAAAATTGACGGATGGAGAGGGTATGGTTTGTGAGGGGCAGTCAGGCCTATGTCACGTCGTCCATGAATATTTCTCCTCCATTTTTGAAGCAAGTGACAGTGCTACTGCAATTGACGAGATGCTACAACCCACGTTGCCAGTTATCACCGACGAACAAAATCAAGAACTCACAGCGCCGTTCTCCATTGGTGAGTTCCACAGGGCTATAAATCAGATGCACTCAAATAAGTCTCCGGGACCAGGCGGATTTAATCTGGCCTTCTACCAAAAATTATGGGGTTTGGTGGGGCACAATATCTTCTCAGCTGTAGTTGTGTGGCTGCAACAGTGTCAGTTCCCCAATACCTTAAATGACACCCATGTAGTATTGATCCCAAAGTGCGACTCTCCAAGTTCGATGAACGACCTCCGCCCCATTTCATTGTGCAATGTTATCTATAAAATTATCTCGAAGGTACTTTGCAATAGGTTGAAAAGAGTACTACCCACACTTATTAATAAAGCTCAATCAACATTTATTAGTGGCCGAAGCATCCATGATAATGTGTTTATCGCTTTTGAGACGATCCACGCCATGAAGAAGAAAAGAAAGGGCAGAGTGGGTGAACTAGCACTAAAGATAGATATTTCAAAAGCCTAAGATAGGATCGATTGGCGCTATTTAGAATGTATCTTGGGGAAACTTGGTTTCTCGGCTATCTGGATACGGTGTATGATGTTGTGTGTAAAAATAGTGAGATACTCGTTCCAAGTAAATAATGATATGGTGGGGCCTCTAGTTCCGGGTAGAGGCCTTCGACAAAGGGACCCGTTGTCACTATATCTCTTCATCCTTTGTGCGGAAGGGCTGTCCTTTTTAATTCGTCGAGCCTCTAATATGGGCAGAATTCATGGGCATCAGGTGTGTAGAGGGGCGCCTACTATTTCACACCTTCTCTTCGCGGATGATAGCATCCTATCTTGTCGAGCTACAACGAAGAAGGCCACAAATTTGAAAAGCCTACTCGATGATTATGAATCAGTTTCGGGACAAGCCATAAATTACAAGAAGTCTGGGATGTATTTGAGTAATAATTTGAGTGTGGAGCAAAGAGAGACGGTGGATAATATTCTAGAAGTGCATCGACCCCTTAACACCGACAAGTACTTTGGCTTACCTTTCTTAATGGGACGAACGAAGAGACAGATTTACAGATATCTCAAAGATAGGCTCTGGAATAAACTTCAAGGGTGGAGAAAAAAGAAAATTTATAAGGCTGGAAAATAAGTTTTGATTAAATCTGCCGCTCAGGCCATTCCAGCGTATTGTATGGGGGTTTTCTTGCTACCTCCGTCGATCATTGATAAATTACAGAAAATGCTTAATGTGTATTGGTGGGGGTCAGGGGGAACCTCGACTGTTATGAAATGGACGACATGGAGCAACATTTGTTCCCACAAGGCGGAGGGTGGAATGGGATTCCGTGATCTATATTTATTTAACGTTGCCATGCTTGGTAAACTGGGATGGTGTCTCCTTACCGAGCCTGAAGCCCTTGTTTGTCGAGTTCTTAAGGCGAAATACTTCTCGAATGGTGATTTCTTATTTGTACCTCTCGATCATAACCCCAGTTATACGTGGAGGAGCATTAGAGAGTCTCGGGATATTGTTCGAAGGAGGACGAGGTGGAAGATAGGCACGGGTGAGCACATTAGTGTTTGGGGCTACCCTTGGGTCCGCAACGACAATGATTTTTGGGTGCGATCTCCAACACCAAACGACCTAAATGATATACGAGTCTCATAATTATTACTCCCTCCGTCCCACAATAACTTTCACACTTTCCTTTTCGGGACGTCCCACAATAACTTTCACACCCTTAAAATGGAAAATCCTTTATAAACTACACCCTCACAATAACCTCAATTTTACACAAATGCCACTAATTTATCTCCACACATACACAAAAGTCAACTCATTTATTTACTTTATACATAAAGTTTTACAAAATTACCCCTCAAAAGTTCACTCATTATTACACTTTCTTAATTTTCGTGTCCATCTACCTATGAAGATTAATATGGGACGGAGAGAGTATTTTTTAGATTGTTCAGTTTCATTATTCTCATTTTTAAAAAAAATAAAAGTACAGAGATGCATTCTTATATAGTAGTAAAAAAGTTTGAATATTTTGAGTCTTTCACTTTAGCCGGAAATATGAAAAAACACTAGTCTTTAAGAACCCCTTCTAAAATTTTAATTCTCAATTAACCTTTCACTCATTAAAGTCCATAATAGAGAAAACTTTTCATTTGGATCTTAAGTGACTTTAGTCTTTCTAATGTCTTACAAGAAAATAATGTTTCAAATAGCGTTGAATCGTTAATTTAACATATGAATTTTATTTTATATGATTGTAATTCGCATTAGTGTAAATGCACTAATTAAAATGCAATCGTACTACATCGTTTTACTAATAAATTAAATTAATAAATAAAAAATTACGAATATATCATTTTAATTTAATTATAAAATGACACATATATCTAGAGTTATCAAATAGGTCGGACCCGACAAGGTTGGGCCTGCCGGCCCGACCCATAGCCCGTTGGGGATGTATGTTTCTATCGGATTGTGCTGGGCATGTTGGGTTTTCTCATGGGGCGCGGTTATACACACATGCCAACTTATTGAGGACACCCACTTGACTTTTTTTTCATTCTAAAGGACATGTAAAATGTCTTACATACCCTTTGTGTGATTTTTTTTAAAAAAAAAGTGAAGATGAGTACACCCACCCCTTAAATTTCACACCAAAATCATCACAACCATCAACATCAAAACAATGTCTAAACAATGTCTAAAACAGGTAGAAGGTCACAAGTTCGAAACTTGGTTTGTACAATTTAATTTTGACAAAGTGGGATAGCTCAATGGTTAGAGCACCACTACCTAGGCCTTAGGTCCTGGGTTCGAGTCATGGGGAGGGGAAAAAAAGGGATGGGTATTTAACTTCTATCAAAAAAAAAAAAAAAATCAACATCAAAACAATATCCATCCTTCAATTAAGAAAACTCTGAAACACAATAATTTTGATATACTAATGTTCCAAGAAAAAATGAAAATGATTAAATGTCCAAAAAAAATAAATGAAAACACATCAAATATCCGAAAAAAAAACTCGAACACGAATTTTTTTTCAAAAAAAGTAACCACATTCGGCAAATATTTTCGGGCACGTACAAAATGTTCGGAAAAAAAAGATTCGGCAAAAAATTTCGAACAACTACAATAAAATGGGTAAAAAATTTCGGACAAATACAAAATATTCGAAAAAAATAAGAACTGCATTTTTTGTTCTTCATCCCTACCCTCTCAACTCAAAAGCACGAGAGAAAGTCCGGTCCAATTTGAGTCCAGTCCGGACCCAACCTGGATCTGACCCGAACCCCGACCCAACTCGATTCAGACTGGGCCCGACTTGGTCCATTTTCGACTCGCCCCAACCCGGTCCAGCCTAAATTCGACCCAATTCGAAGAAAATATACATTTCCAACAGATTATAGATCAAGTCAGTAGGCTCAATCCAATCCGATCCGACCTATTTTACAATTCTAGATATATATATATATATATATATTTATGTCATTTTATAATTAAATATTTTTATTTATTTTAAATTAAAATGATATATTTATAATAATTTAATCAGTATTAATTTAATTTATCAGTTGGATGAAACAGTGTGATTGCATTTTACCTAACAAACGCACTAATTTTAAGTGCAATAATAGAAAAACGCATGATTGTATTTCAATATTCAAAATCTTTTTTTTTTTTTTAAACAATGAAACAAACATAGCGACCAAAAAGAGGAAGGGAGGACTATCAACACCCCAAATTGTGTTATTCACATCCCATTTGTAATACAAACCTCACTCAAATTTAAAAATCAATTTAAACTACTATTCACATCCCAATTTATTTTTTTCCTACCCTTTTTATTTTAAAAGTTAAAACATTTTATCTTTCTAATTATTACTATACACACCCCATCTATTTTTAACCCACCTCTTTACCTAAAAAAAACCCCAAGAACCGTGCTTAAGAGAGAAAGGAGAAAAGGAGGTGTTCAACCCATCTTGACCGAACAATCCAAACAATCTCTCTCGATTTCTACCGAACAACAAACAAAATGGAAGGTCATCCAAGATTTGGTAAGAACTTTCTTTCATTTCAAATGTTTTTTCCTAAATTTCTAGGGTTTATATGCTTGATTTTTTAAATTGTTGAATGAGTTGTAAAAAAAGCCCTAATAAAATGCATTAGGTATGAATGTATAACATATTGAGTTTGATTTTGGGTTTGAGTATTGTTTTAGTTGGTTTGATTTGGGAAAATCGGTCAAAATCAAACTTTTTTTGCTGTTGTCCGCGTACCGTACGGCCAACCCGTGGCCGCGCGACGCACACTTTGCACGGCCATTCGGGTTGCAAGCACTAAGGAGTGCACGACCGTAACAGCCGCACGAATAGTGGCACGCATGACCAGTTTGGCCGAACACCAACCTTTCTGTACGGCTGTTCGTGGCCGTACAGCCGTGTAATTTTTTTTTTAATAAAAACTTTTAAATTTACTAATTAGCTTTATATTATTTTTTCAGGGATTATATACAATAGAGTTAGACCAACGAGGTCCGAACGAAGACGTCGAGTCCAAACACATCAAATGTCACAAATGGATGATGTCGAAGCTGCACCTCCGGTTCAACAAGAGGATGAAGAAGCACTTCCGACTCAGCAAGAGGATGAAAAGTCGGATGGCCTGCTTAGGGGACCTTATCCCGATACATTTTGCATAGAATCACGAATCGCGTGCTTAGGGGACCTTCATCAACACTCGGTACATTCTTTCTAGAATCACGGTAGGTACCACTTCTTTCACAAGCAAGCGTCACACGAGGCCGCCTACCTTTTTCGGCATTGTCAGACCTTTTAATTAGAATGATCATGTCATTCAACCGACCGGTTTCTTGAACCAATTAATCAACTCTTGCCTAAAGTTAAACAAAGCCATAGTGGTAAATAAATAACCATAGTCTGCCACCATTTCATTTTCATTTGATTCCTGTACCAACAACAAATTAAAATATTAAAAAACAATTAAAAAACTGCACTATACAGATTGTATGACCACAACTTCATGTACAAATAGAGAAGCGTTCGGCCAGCACCTAATGTACAACGATGAATATGTTCGGCCAGTACCTAATGTACACTTCAAGGGGTGTTCAACCGGTTATGGTCGTACACTCACATATGTGTTCGACCACAATTTCGGTCGTGCACGTCGTGACTGTTTCTACTAAAAATTGTGTAAAGTGTAAAAAAAGGTATGAAAAAAGTGTAAAAAATACGGAGTATTAAATATACTTACATTAATTTCCTCCATCACGTTTTCTTCTTTGATAACCATGTTTGTTGTGATTATATGATCATATGAAGGTTTATGATAATAGGGTTTATGCATGCAGAAGAGTTTTTAAAAAAGTGATTTTTTGATGTAAAAGTAAAAATAAATGATTTAGGGTTAAATAGAGGGTGAAATTTAAGAATGGGGTGCGTTTAAAATTATTAGGGGTGTATTTAATATTTTTTATAAAATTTAAAAGGACATTTTAGTAAATTGAATTAAATCTATTTTTGTCTAAAAAAAAAATTTGGGGTGGGAACAACACAACACAAAGAGAAATTGATTTTAAGCTTCAAATAATCAAATTTCACGAGAGGGCAAGTCAACGAACCAACCACACATTTATGTGTGTTGTTTCTCTGTCCTTGGACTTGAACATCCAGCAATGGCGATACCTTTTCCAAGCCTCCTCGGTCAGTTTTTCTCTCACATCCTTATGCTTCATTCTCTTGCTTTCATTTACAATCTATTGCGAAATAGATACTTAGATTTCCAGAATTTCTGACCCATTTAAACAGGTTAGGAGTTAATTTTAGGGGTTTTGGGATTTAGCTTCTATTTTGGATGGATAATGGGGCTTAAATTTAACAAAATTGATGATCTACTTCCAATAATCATCAATCTTTTCTGGAAAAAAACATATTCTTAATTTTACTGATTATGTATTAAAACTCTGCTCGAACTCTTGAAATATCGTACTGTGATATGATTAACTGAGTCTATATTATTATTACTATTATTAATAAATTCTGTATTTCGAGTCATGGAAATAAGGAAGGTACATAATGTAATTCAAAAATAAATTCTATATTTCCTTATTTAATTATTTAGACAATAAGATATAACAAAAAGATATTTATTAAAAATTCCATTAATAAAGAAGTAAATCAAATCTTATTATTATGGTATATTCAAATCTCTAGCTTTTTTTTTTTACAAGAAAAAATTAAAGCACACCTCAAAACATTCTCTTCAATCCATGACATAAATTCGAGGTGAGGTTATATTCACTTTGTCACTTTAAAATATTATGTGAATTTAATTGTTGCTTTTAGCTACATGAACCTATTATGTGAATTCAATTGTTGCTTAGCTACATGAACCTATGTTTACGCACGTAATATGCATATTACGTGGTTATTTCGACGGAAAAGTCGTTGTAACTTGCGAGGACACTACGATTCGGGATGGTAAGATCCTTTTGAGCAACTCCACTGTATACAGATTGGTCAAATTGGTCTATATATGAAATAATTATTTACGCATGTTTGTGAATTGATAGTTATGTTTGCATTGATATTCAACTGTGTCAAAGAGAATTCCACCGAGCTAATTGCTCACCCCAATCATATTAACATTTTACAAATTAAAAAGATAAAAGGAGTTGTGGTAGAGGGATGGTGGATGTGGTTCATGTCAACTTAGAAATTTTAACATCCTTTTGAAACAATTAATTTATTTTCGAGTGATTGATTTTAACTTTAAAAATTTTGCTAGTATTTTAATATTTACTTTCACTACAAATCTCTCTACAAATTCATAAGTCTGATTTACATTAGCATTTCAAAGCCTTTTGAAAATCGAAATGTGACACAAGCCCTTGTCTTCGCACTTCGATTATAGCTCTTCTGCATGTTCTTGCAGATGCTCTGATTGAAGGGTTTCCACCAGCTTTTAAGGCAACTGGTGCTCCTCAACACAAATACAATGAGGACTCTCACAATGTGGGGGAATATATTGAAAAACTTTTTGGCCGTTTGTCGGCCCTGCTTTTTCATATTGACAAACAGATAAACAAAGTACTTATCCAAGGGAGATTTTTACCTAAGAAAGTGAACCAATGGGCAATGGAGGCGAAATCTTTGAAGTGTCAAGTCAGTGATCTTTTAAAAAAGCAACAAAACACAAAGGGTGTCTCGCTAAATAATGAAGAGTTGGTAGAAATGGGCATTAAAATGATCAATCTTTTGAAGAAATGCCCCTGTAAAGACGGAATGATGTATGACAAACCAATTCCTGTCATCATACAGAGACGAGAATCGGATTCAGATAAACCGAGTAGAACAAGTATGGTGCAGAGATATCCTACTGAAGGCAATATTTCAGAGGGCAAGATTGGTCTTACACAATTTTTGGATCCTGTAGGAAGTCATGGCGTGCAAGACCAAGATGTTCGGAGGATGTTGACTTCTGTTGGCTCAAGTTCGCCAGCAGTTGAGCTGCAGAAGAAAAGTGGCCTTGCAACTCTTGCAGAAAAATCAGGAAGCGAATCAATGCCTTCAGAAAGTATGGAGAGTGCTGATATTCGTGGGGACGAGCAATCTGTAGGTAAAGAGAAGAGTGACATTCTGGGGGATAGTGAAACAGAGATAGTGCAAACAATTAAATCGAAATCCTATGGAGAAATTGAGGTAGTGGATGAAGAGAGTGAGCCAAGAGATATTGCAACTGAGATTGTTGTTCAAAAAGAGAAACACTACGTGGTTAGTGTGAAGGAGGATCGTATAAAGCTAGTATTCGATCACCAGACTATCTTGATTGAAGATATTCAGTCATCAATTTCCCCAGTGATAAATTTGATTGAACAAAACTTGCGCGAGCTACCTGAGAAATCAGATCACGGCGATTCATTTGTTTTGTTTGTCCAAAGAAACTACCAGTTAACTCTTATCCATCCCTCATTTTTCGACAGCATGCCTAACCTGCGATTTCTGGACTTATCAGATACAAGAATCAGGATCTTGCCTAGTTCACTTTACGGGCTTCGGACACTTAAAGTACTGATATTGAGTAACTGTGCTGGTCTCGAAAATCTTTCATCTGATATTGGAAATCTCAACCAGGTTGAAGTGTTGGATCTTTCTGGCACTACTGAACTCTATAGCCTCCCTGATGAAACTGGTCTGCTTGAGCTTTTAACGCATATGAAACTGTCTTTTTACGGACCTGATGATGAAAGTGAATTTGACCACTTGCCGTCTCAATTGGTTTCTCCCAGTGTATTATCAAAGCTCGAGAAGCTACGAGCCCTCAGCATTACTGTGCACCCTGATGATCATCGATGGTCAGATATTGCTTCACGCGTATTAGTGGAAGTCAAAGAGTTGAAGAAGCTGATTTATCTTCAGTTCTACTTTCCAAAAGTAGAATTATTCGAAGAATACATTCAAGCGAACAAGCACACATTAACCAAGTTCGATTTTATTGTTGGCCATAATGTGAAGCGAGTTGTCTCTCGAGTTCCTGATGAAGTGGAATCGTTGTTCGATCAACAAGACAAGTGCTTGAGATTTGTGAATGGTGATAAGGTAACTCAACTGATCAAAACTGCACTTATTCAGGTCACAGCATTCTACTTGGATCATCACACTGAAATCCAAAGCTTGTCAGAATTCAACATTTCTAATTCCAAGGCACTAAAGTTCTGTGTGGTGAGAGAGTGCCCGAAAATTCAAGTGATTATGGATGAAAAAACAGCTGAAGGGGCATTTCCTTGTCTAGAGTATTTGGGAGTTTACTATTTGTGGGAACTAAAGCACGTTTGGAAGCCACCTTCGCCCCCGGGAAGACTGAAGAGAATCTTGAGGACACCTCCACCTTCTTATGGACATTTTAAAGCTCTTAAATGTCTTGTAGTTATCACGTGTCCTAAGCTTCAGTTTATTCTCTGGGAATCGATGCTTCAAAGTTTGTCCAACCTGGAGGAACTTGTCGTTAAGGACTGTGAAAAGGTGGAGAAGATAATCAAAGAGGAAAAGAAGAAAGCGAAGTACGATGATGTCGTCCTTCCTGGATTAAGAAGCGTCATACTGCACTCCTTACCCAACTTGATCAGTCTTGGAAATGGTCTATCTGAAGAAAAAGTCCATGTTCATAGTTGTCCAAAGTTTAAGTCTGTGAAATAACAGCCCCAGTAGCAGATGAAGTTTCTGGATTGGATATTATTTCAGATCAAACTGCATATATTCATCCTCTCTTGTAATTTATTGCATTTCATATTTTCATTTGTGGTTTGTTGAATTTGTTATTATGCAAGTGTATATTATCTTTGAATACAAATTCTAGAAATTCGAAAGATTTTTTTTATTACTCTCTCCGTGCCATGATTATTATTTGTACACGATTCCAAAATTATTTACACACTCTTAATATGAAAATATCTCACAAAATTAATACCTTTCCAACATCATTTTATTTTTAAAATTATCACTCCTTTTTATATACATTTTACTTTACGACTCATCAAATCATCTAAAATATCCCTCTTTTTATCTTACATCACCAACCACTAAATCCTGACAAAGTGGGATAGCTCAAGTGGTTAGAGCACCACTACCTAGGCCTTAGGTCTTGGGTTCGAGTCATGGGGAGGGGAAAAAGGAATGGGTATTTAACTTCCATCAAAAAAAAAAAAAAAAACCAACCACTAAATCCTCTTTTCTTAAAAATTTTGCGGGTCAAACCGTGCAAATAATTCCGGGACGAAGGGAGTAATATTTATACACACATTGTTTTATGGTTACAGAGATAAATTCTACAATTATAGCACTTGGATGATGGTTTAAAATTTGGCACTCGAGTCTATAGCAGACCAACCCTTAAAATTTAACCTTGCCGCAACATTTTATTGTTAAGTCATGTTTGGACGATTATCATTCTTTTTAGGGGTGAATTTTCAGTTAATTACATGGAAAATGGATAAATATTTTCTAACGTTGTTATGACTCAGTATGATTTATATACTTGTCCATTCCGCAATTATTTTTGCACTTTTCTTTTCGAAACGTCTCACGCTCTTTAAATGAAAAATCATTTATAAACTCCATTTTTATAATATCCTCAATTTTAAATAAATGTCATTACTTTTTCTCCACACATACACCGTCAACTCATTTCTTTATTTTATACATAAAATTTTACCAAATTACCCCTCAAAACTCCACGTGTATTACACTTTTTTAATATGTGTGTTCATCTATGCTTTGAATGCTTGTAGTTTTCACACCTTGAATGGTTTCCATACTCCAGTATTTATAAAGCAGAATGAGGATTTGTCCGTTGGAGAGACAACCTCAAATTGCCTATATTTCTGTTCCTTGAACTTTGTATCTTGAGGACAGATTTCTTGAAAGTGACATGTCTTCAACTTGGGAAGTAAACGGCTAGGGCTTCTTGTCTTGACTTATGTGCACTCTTCCCAATGTCTGTCTTGTAGTTTCAGCAGTCAAACATGAAGACATTCTTCCTGATCATTAATCCATGATTAAGGACAACATTTCTTATCATCAGGATTGATCTGTGCTCAATCTTATCTTCTTCAGCTGACTTGACTTATCAGCAGTGTTGGCTACCTTCTTCAGTTGAGTTGGCTTCTCATCTTCACTGAATCAATATTGAATCACTTCTAAGTGTTTATCTTCCATATCAGTGAAGTTGACCTCATCAGGACAGTTGTCTCTTGACTAGAGTGATTTTGAACATTTCTGATCTAGTGTGCTGATCAACTCTGCTGACCATCTCTTCTAATTTCAATAGAGTTCTTGTTAGTAGGCTTGGTCCAATTGATGTGATCTTCTAACATTGACCATACAGAGAGGTTGACTTTTATGATCCTACTCTACTGATTTTGCTATCAGCACAGTTGAACTCTTCTGACTTTAGCTATCAGCAGGGTTGAGGTATTCTGATTCTGAGCCTTGAAGAACTTGATTCTTGTGATCTTCTAGCTTGTGTCCCCCCTCAATTTATGTATCTAAACATCTATAAGTTGTCTAACATGTCAGTTGTTCAACTAGCCTGGTCTATATGTTCCAGCATTCTTGAAACATACTTAATAAAATTTGACTTATCTTACATGGCATGTCTTAAAGGATTTTGGTATCTTAATCAAAATTTCATTTCATTCCCAACAAATGTTACACTTTTTAGTAATTAATACTTGCATTTTTTTAATCGAGAAAAATATTGTAAAAATAAAAATAAGTGTAAAAATAGAATAATAATAAAAAAGAAATAATATCAAATGTGATTATGAATCTATGATGAATAATCAAATAAATTAAAAAAAAAATTGGATTTGATTTAGCCGGAAGAAGAAAAAAAAGGTGGCACTCGAGTGCACATGAGACTCACCCATTGATAAATTATGAAAAATTAATAACAAACTTTAATACATAAATTTAACAAAACAATTTGAACATATTTTACATTTGTGGTAAATTTATACCCCATGTCCCTAAAAAGCCTGCGGTGCGTTTTAAGTACGAAGTTTAAGAAAAAAAATGTAATGATTAAAGTGTCAAATGGTAATTTTGTAAACTGTTTTATATATAAAATAAACAAAATAGTTGAATTGAGTGTATGATGACCCAAAAGTAATGCTATGAAGGGTAACTATGTGTATAATGTGACGGTGAAGATTGTAATGATTGTTTCCATTTAGGGGTGTGTAAACCTTTGAGAGATCAACTAAAAAAAAAAGTATGAAAACTTTTGAGGAACGAAAGGAGTATAAAATATACTCCAATATACAATGTTATTCATATGATATTTATTGTTATTTTTTTAAAAATTTATCAAGCCAAATTCTTGTATGTACTCAAGTACACCATGTACTTGAGTAGACTTTTACTAGTCAAATGTTGACCGTTGACCATCGTTGACTGATCAACGGTCAAACTTCGACTTTTTTTTTTTTTTTTTTAAATCGAATTTTTTTTCGAAAATTTTTTTTTCGAAATTTTTTTTTTCGAAATTTTTTTTTTGAAAAAGTGTATGTTATTATGACTAAAAAGTGTATCTTTGTTTTTTTAATGAAAAGTTTATTTACGAAAATTATTAATTTAGAAAAACTGTTCGAAAATAACAATTTACAAAAATTGTTGTTGAGAGTGGGTTTTGAACTCATGACCTTGTGATAAGACAATATGAGGACAACCACTAGACTAGAATAACTTCTATTAAATATTTTGTTATTTATTATATATATATTTAATATTTCCTATATAGCTGGACTCAAGTACACCGTGTACTTGAGTACACAGCAGCCCTACCCATTTATCAATATTTTCTTCATTTATTTATATTTTTAGATATTCCCTTCATATGTTTTGATATTAGACTCGATATTGTAGTATACCATATTTATCGATTTTTTGTTTTCACAAATATTAAAAAAATATCGATTCTTTTCAATATCAACATCGCTGATCACAAAAATTGAATATATCGAAAATATTTTTTCCGATGATTAATACTAATATATTCACCTTTGCTCTACATTAATTAATTGTTGCAATGATTGATAGGAGCACTAAACTTAAAATGACGAAATTAATTACTTTCTCCATTTTTTAATAAGTGTTATTTTGATTTTTTAACTATTTTTAAAATAAATGTTATTTAAGTCTTTTTTTTAAATTTTTTTTAACTATTTAATTAACCTTTATTTTAATAAATATAGTATCATAAATCATGGAAAAATTATAAATATTGTGTATACCAAAATTAATTTAAATTATGAATTCTAGTTACATTCCTAATCACATTCTTTAATAAATAATTTATATATATATATTAAAATTAGTTATAATTAATGAAAATAATATAGATTATAATTTATTATTTTAATTTATTATAAAAAATTAAAGTGACACTTATCATAAAAAAAAACAAAAAAATGGAGGGAGTATTATTATTAGTTGTTGAAGAAGACCATGATTGAGACTGTCCACCAACCCTATTAATTCTATCTTGGTATGTTAATTTAATTATAGGATCCCTTAAGAGTAATCATTTTGTGGATAAAAAATCATACTCCCTCCGTCCCACAACTGTTTGTACACTTATCTTATTTGTTCGTCCCACAATTGTTTGCACACCTATAAAAGGAAACTCTCTAATAAACTCCACCCTCATAATATTCATATATTTACATAAAATGTCATTACCTTTACTCTCTTTCCAATCACCTTTTTACTTTATCTATATAACTTTACAAAATTACCCCTCAACACTCCACTCATTACACTTTTTTCTTAATAAGTGTGCCCACTTAATGGTGCAAACACTTCCGGGACGGAGGGAGTAGTACTTTTTTAAAATGGTAAATTTTTTCATACAATTAAGTATATAAATACATTTGAATTTTAATGTTTAATATAATTTATTGTACTAAATGAAAGGTGTATTTGTAAACACAACTAACTATTTTTAAAATTACTTTATTTTTAAAGCCCTCCCTCACAGATTTTTAATAAAATATTGATTTTGGAAGCTGTTTGTTGAGTTTGTAAATACCCCCTTAACATTTGACCCAACATTTAACTCAATTTATTAGAGCTCAATTTCAATGGTATATATGCAATCAATTGCACCCAAGTATCCCTGTTCACGACAAAAAATTCTATGAACTCAAGTTCATGTGATTTTTTTTCCACTGAGTGTTAATATTATACATACAAATTATCATGGTTGTACATATGAAGTGTTATTGTTTAAAAATCAAACATTTTTTTAAATGGTGATAATATGTATGCATAACCGTTGTAGTTTTATTTTTAATTTTGAAAGAGAAAAAAAAATCTATTATAATCGATGAGACATACAATAAGACTAGAGGGTTGAGTTCTTGATCCACGACCACAAGGGGACGTCTACTCCATACCAATTATGAGGCAATGGAGAGTTTTTGGCAAATTCAATAATTTTATGTGTCACTGTGTTACATGACGTACCATAAAATGTGACTTAGGTCTCGCATTAAGACATTCTTAAATTCACTCAAAATATCTCTAAGTATGAAATCTGAATTTGTTCTCTATTGATGATGGTTTTCACTGCATCTAAGTTATCTGATCAGATTCTTATACAATTGTAATAGTAAAAATTGCATTTCTTTACCTTGCAGAATAGCTTTGAGTTCAACATCACATAACAACCATAGTTTGTAGTTTGTACGCGCAAAAGATAGTTGGCGAGAACCTAAGTTAACACAAGTTTTTTTTTTTTTGGTTATGTACTACCTCCGTTCTATTATTAATTGAACATTTGTTAAAAACGTTTGTTCCACTATTAATTGAACATTTTCTTATTGGGAAAAAGTAACTTTTTACTCTTTTAAAAAAAAACTCTCTCAAACATCTCTTATTTACATACATGTACACACCAACTAAAGTTGAATTATTCATAATATCCTTCATAAAAGTTAATTTTATCACCTTTAATACAATAATAAATAATTCTTACATTAAAATCAGTGGAAACAACAAATATTCAATTAATACCAGGACGAGGGAGTAATACTTATTCAGCCGTTGACTTGAATTTTGGCCTTTCAAAACTTATCATCTTCGAAGCAGATTGATGATAACTTGTGGTCATATTCATTCCTCAAAACTAGATATATACGGAGTATAATTTCCCCCTTTTTATTTTGGATTAATTTAATTGTATGATTATGATAATAATTAATGGATGTTTATTATTATTAGGTGTTGAAGAAGACCATGATTGAGATGTCCATCAACCCTATTAATTCAATGATGGATAAGTTTATTTATAGGATGTATATACTGTATGTATGCTGTCTGATGAAGTGAGTGAAGAGGGCACTGAAGAAAATTGGAACAACATTTTCTGAGTTTCCGACCGGTATTATTCAGGTAATTATATTTTTTCCTTTATTATTTTATTAGATTAAAAAGAGTACTTAATGGAGTTTATTTATGTTTCCCGATTTGAAAATCTGTTTCTGAGTTTTTGCCTATTAATCCTCATTTTATTAATTAAATCACGTGTTGGACTTGCATATTTTGATTTCTGGAATCGAATCATGTGTACGACTGGGTCGACTAATTGTGAACATATATTTATATATTTTCATTTGTGATATTTTCTTAAAATTATAACAGAACAATTTTGGATGATAACCTCCTGTAATAGATCATTCGCATTAATGGTTAAATGTAGAAAAATATAGTAGTATATGAATCTTTCTAAAATTTCCCTTTTATTAAAGTAAAAGGTAAAAGACGAGGATAAAATTTGGGGGAAATTGAAAATTCTAGCCCTAGGCTAAAACCCTTCAATTTGGGGATTTCCGCATTGAGACATTGACTATCAACACGAAAGGTAGATATGTTCAACTGTTAGAAACCGTCGGTTTCGATTTTTAGAAATTATGAATTGAAATTCATTCGTAATCGGACTAGTTACGGTTTTGAACCGCCAATTTGAATTTTTATTTTGTTTTTTTTTTTATTTCTTTTCGTTTTTTCGCTCGACTATTGCTCTATTTTTGTTCGTCCATTCATTTTTTTGGCAAATAAACTACTATAGAGGAGTTGAGAGGGACTGGTGTGAAAAAATGAGTTGAAATTGAGGTATTTATAGAAAAATGTTAGGGGGGGGGGGGGGGGGGGGGGCAAAACCGCCGAACTTCCGATTTCGGTTTTGAATTTCTAGAACCGAAGTCGAACCTTAATTTTAAGGTTCGGTTTTCAAACTGAAATTGACCGGTTCGTCCGATTTCGATTTCGGTTTCAGTTTCAGTTCGTCCGAACAGAAGGGAACAATTTGCAAGCAATTACATACCCACTCAGTTTTTGAGTTAAAGTTATCATACTTTCTTTTTTTATTAAATCCAATGAAGATTATTCATTCTCTTTTTTTCAAACTATTCAATCTCACATTTCATTATAATCTCCCCTCTTAATTACATCATTTCTAACACATTTACTTACTCTATCATATTATCTAACTTTCACGGAAACGAAATATAAAATAGGATACTTGGATGACCAATGTGAAATTATTGCCTTTGTAAAATATTTCTTGTTTATATCTTAAACTACATACAATTTGGCTTTTGACTCTTAAAAGTACCCATGAAATCCCATACACTTTCTCTCAGTTTTCATCACTGTCATTAAATGAAATGAAATAATTTATGCGTTAGTTTATAAATTTCTCATACTTTTTTTACAAATCTTTTAATATTTTATTCTCACGACTTCATTTTATATCTTACTTTATTTCTCTATCTTTTTATCTCTCTCAATTATATTATTTGTACTATATTTATAATTTAATCATTTTTATTAATCTATGTGTCCAAAATAATGGAAAACTTATAGGCGATGGATAAGGCTGTTATACGAACCAAGCTGCTCGTGAGCTCGGCTCGGCTCATTAGTTAAATGAGCCGAGCTCGAGCTCGTTAGATACTCGATTTACTAACGAGCCGACTCGAGCTCGACTTGTTAGACTCGATATCTAATTTTTGTTCTTTTAATTCCATTAGACTCGGCTCGTTAGGCTCGATAGACTCTTTAACGAGTCGAGCCGAACTCATTTTTTAACTCGTCAATGTTATCGAGTCGAGCCGATAAAAGCTCGAGCTGAGCTCGAACTTCAAATACTCGGCTCGACTCGAATAACAACCCTAGCGACGGAGGAAGTACTATATTTTTATACAATCACTTATCACATCACTATTTTTTTTAATAAAATATTTCAATAATACATCAAATGTCTATGAGTGTTGAGTAATATTTTTTTTTTTTTTTTTTATGAATAAAGTGATACATTTGATGCAATATTGAAATGCTTTAAATAAATAATTAAAATATTCTTTTTCTATTTAAAAAATACGTATCACATTCTCTAGATAAATCGAATCTAATAAACGGGAGCAAAATCAAAAAGTTATCAAAAATGTTCTTTAAGGCTTTAGTTTAAAGGGAGGAGTAGAATCTCTTCATGACATGATTCAATGAAAGGTCTTGAAATGAATTTTATATTCAGGGTGTGTTTTGAAACTCTACAAACTGCTTCCAGAATCACTTTTTTTTTAAAAGCTGTGAGAAACAGCTTTGAAAATAAGTGATTCTGAAAGCAGTTTGTAGAGTTTCAAAACACACCCTCAATTAGTAAATGTACGTCTATCTTATGTACTCCCTCCGTTTCATACTTGAAGACACATTTTACCATTTTAGGCATTCCATACTTGAAGACACATTACCTAAAATAGCAAAAATACTTTTAAACAATCTCCTTAAAACATCACAATATTACAACAAATGTCACTACTTTATTACACTAAAAAGTAACTTTATTCCTATTTATAAAGTTGAAAAGTCTTTACTACCCCACTTTATCTTATACAATACTAATAAACAATTCATTCATTAAAACTCGTGTCCAATTCATTTTTTCCTTCAAGTATGGGACGGAGGGAATATCAATTAAGTGATTTTTGTTTAAAAATTAGGGCTAATTCATTTTAGCCTATACCTTCTAAAAAAATCCATTGGATTCTATTAGTTCAAAAAAGATACGGAGTATTTAAAATAACAAAATGAGAAAAACACTTACTCCATTTATATTAAACAAATTTGAGTGGTTATTATCAAGATATCATTTTCTGTTCGTCGTCTCTAAAGAAGATACCTGCCATGGGGAGAGATTCTGAGAATTTTTTTTTTTTGTCTGCATCAGTCAAGAGATGAATACTGCATTCCTCCATTTGCTGCGGGACATTTCCGAAGCCACCACCCGTCGGAAGGAATCGCAGAGTGGCTACGAGGGTTTGTTGCGAAAGATTTTCAACGAGGGAGCCATACATGATATCGCTTTGCAGGAAGCTTACGTGGAGGGCTTACCGATTCTGGAGGCAGAAAAAGTAGTTGGGAGGGAGGCTGAGATGGCAAGGCTGTTGCTCAAATGTTGTAAACCGGGTGAATTGATTCAACTTTCTGCAATTCCACTTCTTGGCCTCCCTGGAATTGGCAAGACAACACTTGCTCGACTCGTTTACGAGAACATAAGGGTGCAGGAGTATTTTGAAATACGAGTATGGGTGAAAGTGGATGGCCACGAGTTCAATTTATGTCATGCTGCTCAACAAATACTAAAATCCACGATGCACATGTCCTGCTCGACAGATGGTCTGAATGAGTTGGATGAAATGGTGCGAGATAGTTTCGTGGGGCGAAGATGTTTGATTGTGTTTGATGGGGTTGAATCCATCACCCAGGATCTCTGGCTTCACATAAATAACAACTGGTTTGGTTTTGTTGATGTGGGATCTACAGTGCTGATTACAACCCCTTCCGTAGCTGTTGCAAATCTTGTAGCTAATGAGGCACTTGAGTTAAAACCACTGTCTCCGAATGACGCTTGGTCACTTGTTTCCTCAGATTTTGAGGAGGATATGTCTTGGCATATGGTTAAAAATCTTGAAGCTCTCTGCGGGTATATTCCCCTGTTGTTAAAACTTGTGGGGAGCATGATGAGATATCACGACAGCCTAAGACAAATACTTTCAACAATGCATTTCCCAGATGCCGTTTCCCAATCCTCTTCTGATGCATCGGTTGCTATTTTGCTGTGTATCTGGGCCCTTCCACCTCAACTAAGGCAATGCCTAGCCTTCTGCGCCGTTTTCCCTAAAGATTATGCACTGGACAGAGTGAAGATCATTAATATATGGGCTGCTCACGGCCTCCTAAAGCAATCTCCTGAAAAAAATCTGCATGATGTTGGCAATTCTTGCTTCCATCAGTTACTCTGCAGGTCCTTCTTCACAGATATATCAAGAAATGAATATGGTGATATCACTGAGTTTCGGATGCCTGGCTTGATCCATACGATCATGCACGATGTTGCTAGCATTGTTTGGAACGGGAAGTTAGGAGTGATTGGTTCCATAAGTGAAGAGGCTGATCAGCTTTCCCTTCATTCAGAATGGGCCGAAAACGTGAAAACTCTAATTCTGTCGTCTACCCTATATTCTGGTGGCAGCAGTCTGGAACACTCTGTTCTGTATTTCCAGGAACTGCAATCACTTGATCTGAGTTGCAGTGGCATTCAGAATCTGTCGGATGATGTATGTGCACTACCAGAACTTAGGTACCTTAACCTCTCTTACACACTAATTGAAAGACTACCAGATTCCTTCACGGAGCTTTCACAGTTGCAAACTCTGGATCTTTCATGGTGTTATCGTTTCAAAGTTTTACCCGAGGGAATGCGCAATCTGGCGTCCATGAGTCATTTAGATACGTCCCAGTGTGAGTCTTTGTCTCACTCGCCATCAGGAATTGGCTTACTTAAATCTCTTATCTCAATGCCCCTCTTTGTTTTAGGGAAGGATCAGGGTAGTGCTCGCTTAGGAGAGCTGGGACTCTTAAATGAGCTGAGGGGCAGATTAGAAATCAGAAATCTTGAGAATGTAATGGAAAATAGTGAAGCCCTCAAGGCAAAGCTAAACCAGAAAAATCTTTACCATTTGGTATTGTGCTGGAGTAAAGATGTTGGTGATTGTTATAAAATATTAGAGTTTTTACAGCCAAATCAATGACTCAAAGTTCTTGATTTAACAGGCTATATGGGTTCTAGTTTTCCTCTGTGGATCTCATCAATCACCAATCTAATAAAAATTTCCATTACCGATTGCGGATGCAAGGAGCTGCCAGCACTGGGGCAGTTACCTTTCCTCAAGGAGCTGCAGCTGAATGGGATGATGAATCTTGAGTGCATTGATCAAAAATTCTATGGAGACGACGTTTCTGATTTGTTCTTTCCATCATTGGAACAACTCGAGCTCTATGACCTCCCTAGGCTGTTAAAATGGTCTGGTGCAAGAGTTTCTAGGCTTTCTGATCTTGCCAGGCTGTGTTGTTCTGGTGTAACTGCACAGCATAATTGTAGCAACTCTGTATTCTGTAGCCTTAAAACTCTGAAAGTTGAAGGATGTCCTAAACTTCAAAGTTTGCCATCTCTTCCCACTCTGCCCAACTTGATACTAAAGAATAGTAGTAATACGATCCTTTATTCTTTAACTAGCTTTACATCACTTTCCTCCCTTCTTATCAATGATATGGAAGTGGGGCAGGGGGTGTCTTTTGAGGATTTAGGCAGGTGGGAATCACTAAAGAAGCTCGTGCTATGCAATATAAAAGATACGAGTATGGATTTTTATATGCAGATAAGTCTTACTGCCCTTAAACATTTGGTAATTCTACATTGTCATGAACTTACACACTTGTCTTTGAATTTTTTCCCTTCACTTAAGAAGCTACATATTGTTGACTGTCCAAATTTAAGTCAACTTTTAGTAGAAGAGGAGGACGAGAATACTCAGCTAATGGAGTTGGTTGTTGAAGATTGTCCTCAAGCAAAAGCCAAAATCTCTTTTCATAAGTTTCCTTATCTTAGGAAATTAATACTTAAGAACTGCAGCGATGATTGTTGTTTGGGTTATGCTAGAGAACTCAAAGAGTTAAAGAAACTTGAATACTTGTCCATCAGTGGATGTCTTAAGCTAGAACGCAAATTTCAGGCTTTCCCTTGGTTAATATCTCATATTCCGTGTATCATATTGGGAAATAATAAAGCTAATTTCAAGGACACCAATGATTTGATGGAGGTCATGATCTCAGCCTCAAATGAGCCGACTCGAGATGGGTTCTCACATTGCCCACGGAAGTCCATCACTGACCAATCCATCAACAATGTCACGGAGATAAAATTCAGTGAAATAAAGAAAGCAACCAGAAACTTTAGCGCTGATTTGATGTTGGGGGAAGGAGGATTTGGTACTGTTTTTAAAGGATGGATTCCTGAGGAGAGTCTTACTGCAGTGGAGCGTGGGTCTGGAATTGTTGTTGCTGTCAGGATATTGAGACTGGAAGGCGCTCAAGGGCATGAGCAGTGGACGGTAGGTTCTTTCTTCTCCTGACTCTTTTCTTGTGCGTAGTTTTCTTGTGGAATCTTTAACCAACTGTAAAAAAAATTGCAGAACGAGGTGAAGTATTTGAGTCAACTTCGTCATCCAAATTTGGTTAAACTTATTGGATATTGCAACGAGAAAGACAGCAGGATTTTGGTATATGAGTTCATGCTCAAAGGAAGCTTGGACAGTCACTTATTCACAAGTAAATTTTACACTGATTTAATATTCATATTTAAGATCAAGCTTTTCAGAATTTGTTATTATCGATCAAATGTGTAACAAATGAAATTCAAACATGTGACAGTTATTAGAATTCAGGATCTAATGTTGATTTCTCTTTTCAATAGAAAGGCATCAATCCCTGTCCTGGGCAACAAGGATTAACGTGGCCGTAGGTGCTGCCAGAGGTCTCTCCTTCTTACAGGACTTGGAAATACCAGTCATACACCAATATGTTAATAGTGGTAACATTCTCTTGGATGGTGTAAGTTCTGTGAAGTTTTTGACTTGTTCTCTTGCTCTGATTTCAGTGCAGCTTGGTTATACAAAGGAAACTTAATATTATCTCTTGTTCTGAGGGTTGTAGGAATTTAAAGCCAAGTTGTCCGATTTTGGTTTGGCAAAATACGGTCCTATTGGTGACATGAGTCACGTAACAACTCAAGTTATGGTTAATTATGGTTATGCTCCACCTGAATACATAGCGACAGGTTACTGTTTATGAAAATTCTTCTCCTATTTCTGCTGTTTAAGAAGCAAGAAAAATGTCATGTAACTTTTATGGCATTAGGAAAATGCCCTGTAACTTTTGAATTATACGAAAATGCCTTGCGATGATGTTAAATTTCTTGATAAAACTGCCCCACAACTGGCTGTTCAGTATCTCAACCGACAGAGGCTGATGTGGCGAATTTCAGAATAAGCCGCACCAGGCAAAAGAACTTAACAAAAATGATCAATAACTTGATCAAACCGTTCAATAGCCATTTTTGCCAATTTTTTTAAAGTTGCAAGATATTTTCGTATAATTAAAAAATTACAGGGCATTTTCATATTTTTTTTTCATTTTTCCCTAAGAAGCATACATTTATTTAGCCAATTTGAAGTCTTTGTTCATGAACAGGTCACTGGTATATAAAATCCGATGTATATAGCTTTGGAGTTGTTTTGCTGGAGCTGCTATCCGGGCGTGCAGCTTATGACAGAAATCAGCACGGAGAGAAGCAGAGTCTAGTAGAGTGGGCAATATCACAGTTGGGTGACGAGAATGTTACAAGTGGGCTCATGGCGTGGGCAAAACCAAATTTGGGTTACAAGAAAAAACTATCGGGGATTATGGACACCAGATTAGATGGCCAATACCCTCATGATGAAGCATATACAGTGGCAAAGCTAGCAATGCAGTGTGTAAGGCTAGATCCGAGAAATAGACCAGGGATGGCCGAGGTTGTAGTTGCACTACAACAACTGCTCCCAAAAACTTTGCAATAAAACGAGGGGATTTTGTTCCTGGAACCAAGGCAAAGCTTTTGGGGGTGTTCACGTCCGAGGAGGTGATTGAGAATGAAAAATTTGAAAGAACGAGGGGAAAGTTTGCAGTCGTCGGCATGCAATTGTGACATAGCGTTGGAATAGAGAGTATCTGACATTGTTTCAACCACTGGGAGGAGAGCTTCATGCTGGTGTGGCACGTTGTCAAAATTTTATATTTATTTTGATTTAATATAAATTTTAAGGTGTTTTTTTATGATTTTATTTAGAATTCAAATGGTAATTTATTTTATGGGCAAAAAATATGATGTAGCAACGTGAACGTGATGGATTTGTTTGTTGACTGATCAACACACTCCACATCAGCTTCCCAATTAACCTTTTCTATTCTTGCTGTAGTAATCGGGGCTTTGTTTTGTTACGTAGGAAATAAGCGGTTGACTTACCGGGAGTCTGCAGAAGATGCTTGTCGTTGGGGAAAAAAGAATAGAATATTAGTAATGGTTGGGGTGGTTATTTTGGATTTTGATTATCGGAAAAGACAGAAACTGAAGCATCTTTTCTTTCAACTTTCTCTCTCTCTGTCTCAAGTTTTACACGGAGAAAGCTACGAGGCAAGAGATGGAGACTTTCGAAACTTCATTCCTGGAATTGCTGCGGGGCATTTCTGAAGCCACCCGTCGTCGGGAGCAATCGCAAACTGATTACCAGGTTTTGCTGCATAATATTTTCAAGGAGGGAGGCCGACATGATTTTGTTTCGAGGTTAACTGCAGACAATGTACTGCAAAAGATTATCAAGAAGGCAGGCCTATACAATACTGCACATGCCGATCCTGAAGTTGACGTAGAGAAAGTGTTGGGGAGGGAGCAGGAGATGACAGAGCTGTTGCTCAAATCATGTAACCCCAATGAGGAAGAGATTCAGCTTTCTGCAATTCCAATTCTTGGTCCTCCTGGAATTGGCAAGACAACACTTGCTCGACTTATTTACGAGGATGAATTGGTGCTGAAGCATTTTGAAATCCGAGTATGGGTGAAAGCTGATGGCCAGGAGTTCACGCCGCATCATGCTGCTCAACAAATACTCAAATCCGAGATGGGTATGGTGTGCTCCATAGATGATCCGGATGAATTCGATGAAATGGTGCGAGATACATTACTGGGGCAAAGATGTTTGATTGTATTTGATGGGGTTGAATCCATGTCCAACAATGTCTGGCTTCACATGAATCAAAATACTGGTTTGATTTCCTTGATCTGGGATCTATGTTGTTGATAACAACCCCATCCGAAGGTGTTGCAAATCTTGTATCCAATGAGCCATTTGAGTTAAAACCACTGTCTCTATATGGTGGCTTGTCTCTGTTTCAACAGTTTTTGCTTGTTTCCTCTGATTTTGAGGAGGATATGTCATGGTATATGGTTAAAAATCTTGAAGCTCTCTGCGGGTACATTCCCCTGTTGTTAAAACTTGTTGGAACAATGATGATGTATGACAACAAGCTAAGACACCTACTTTCTCAGGTGAATTGTTCAGATGCCATTTCCCTGCCCACTTTTGATGGATCAGTTTCCATTTTACTGTGTGTCTGGGCCCTTCCACTTCAATTAAGGCAGTGCTTAGCCTTCTGCGCCAGTTTTCCTCAAGGCTATGCACTGGACAGAGAGAAGATCATTAATATGTGGGTTGCTCATGGACTCGTGAAGTCATCTCGTAAAAAAAATCTGAAAGATATTGTTGATTCTTACTTCCACCAGCTGCTCTGCAGGTCCTTCTTCACAGATATATCAAGAAATGAATATGGTGATATTACTGAGTTCCAGATGCCTGGCTTGATCCATACAATCATGCAGGATGTTGCTGCCGTTGTTTGGAAGGAGAAGGTAGGAGTGATTGGCTCCATAAGTGAAGATGGGCATCTTCTTTCCCTGCATTCGGAAGGCCCAGAAGACATGAGAATTCTAATTTTTTCGTCTACCCTATATTCTGGTGCCATCAGTTTGGATTACACTTTTCTTGATTTTAAGGAATTGCATTCACTTGATTTGAGTTGCAGTGGCATTCGGAATCTTTCTGATGATGTATGTGCACTAAGAGAACTTAAGTACCTTAACCTCTCTTACACAATCATTGAAAGACTACCGGATTCCATCACGGGCCTCCCACGGTTGCAAACTCTGGATCTATCATGGTGTTACCATTTCAAAGTTTTACCCAAGGCAATTCGTAATATGACATGCATGAGTCATTTAGAATTGTTCCAGTGTGAGTCCGTGTCTTCCTTGCCATCTGGAATAGGCTTCCTTGTATCTCTCACTTCAGTGCCGCTCTTTGTTTTGGGAAAGAATCGTGACAGTGCTCGGCTAGGGGAGCTTGGGCCGTTAAACCAGCTAAGGGGCAGATTAGAAATAAGAAATCTTGAGAATGTAATGAAAATCAGTGAAGCTCGCAACGCCAAACTAAATCAGAAAAAACTTCACCATTTGGGATTGTGCTGGAGTAAAGACTCTGTTGATTCTTTTGAGGTATTGAAGCTTTTGAAGCCAAATCGACAACTCAAAGTTATTGATATAACAGGCTACATGGGCACTAGATTTCCTGGATGGATCTCCTACATGAGCAGTCTAATAAAGATTTCAATTACTGATTGTGGATGCAAGAAGTTGCCATCACTGGGGCAACTGCCACTTCTGAAGGAACTCCAGCTGAAAGGGATGACCAACATTGAATATATTGGTCGAGATTTCTATGGAGATGGGTTTAATGATGCCTTTCCATCCCTAGAAGAACTTGGCCTTTATGATATGGCCAATTTGGTTGAATGGTCAGGTGCCATGGTGCCTGGTGAGGTTTGTTGCAGTCTGAAAACTCTGACAATTGAAGGCTGTCCTTGGCTTCTAGAAATTCCAAGTTTTAGAAATCTAGTTGATTTGATAGTTTGTAATAGCAACGAGGACATCTTTTCATCCTTGAATCAGACTACATTCGGTACACCATCCTCCCTTGTTATCAAGAATATGCAATTAAGAATTTTATCACAGAAGCTAACGGTGTGGCATTCACTAAAGAAACTCATCCTCTTCAACATTACTCAGTACACTGTTTATGCATATTTCGCGATGTCGTCAAAATTCACTGAGCTCGAACATTTGGGCATTACACACTGTCCTCAAGTCAGAGATATAGATGTGAGATTTATAAATTCCATTCAGAAGCTGCATGTTGTTGACTGTCCAAATTTAGAGAAGATTTTCTTTAGCCAAGAAGCTACAATGCTGACGGAACTGGTTGTCCTGAATTACATTACGTGGAACCAATTCATGATATCTGCTGGCTCACCAAGTTGATTATTGGAGGTAGCGATAAATTCATAAGGGGTAGAGATTTCAAAGAGTTAAAGAAGCTTCAGTACCTGTCCATTAGTGAATGTCCATGGTTAGAGCAAGAATTTAATATGGAGCCTTCACTAATATCTCACATCCCATGTGTCCTTCTCAGTAATCGTAACGCTCAATACAAAGATACCAAACATTCTAAGAAAGACGTGGCGTCTGCCATTGTCAAGAAGCTACCTTTGCACTACGATATCTGGCGAAAATCTGCATTGAAGGGATCATCCTCACTGGGAAGTACCATTCTCAAGCAGCCACCGTTGACCCATCAGCTGGATTCCGACAATTCTGCAATTTGGACTAGAGAAGTCTGAATTCAAATCTTTGCCATACCTGATGAGTAAGCTTCAGATACTTGTGTATATTCTTTATTGTTTGTTAAGCTGTATCTTCATGTTTCGTTTTTCAAGACGATCTCGTACACGAGATACTTCACATATTTTAATGTATATTCCATGAATTTGCATTTATGTTTTTATATTTGAGTTGATTGTATTTTCTCCTAAGAGTATGGTCAGGAGAAAATATGTGGATTTGTTATCTTACCAATATAGTATATTGAATCCAGGTGAAGTTTATGCATTCAAATTGATTGTATTTGCAATTACTCATGCTTTTGAACAAGTGGTTTAAAACGACTATGCATTTTTTAAAAGACACTCCCATTTTTGCTTGTCTCCCAGCGTATTCAACTCATCATTGACTCAGACAGGAAATAGTTTTGGTTTCGTTATACTCCCTCCGTCCCAAGATTTTTTACACACTTTGACCGGCACGGAAACTAAGAAAATGGAATAAAGTGATGTGTAAAGTAAAATAAAGGAGGGGTATTATTGGTAATTCATTGATTAAAGTGGAGTGATTTGACTAAAGGGAAGGAAAAGTAAAATAAAAGAGGGGTATTATTGGTAATTCATTATGTAAGTTGTTTCCTTTTTTGGAGTGTGTAAAAAATGTTGGGACGCCCATTAAGGAAAGTGTGTAAAAAATCATGGGACGGAGGGAGTATATAACTTGCAGAGGTGTCTTGTTGCATTAATGTGGCTTCCACTTTGTATGAGCAATCAAAGCTAGGGATGAATATATTGGATATTGTGATAAATTAGAAATTATAGCAGTAAGAACCCAAAAATCTCATGAATTGAGTCTTTATATTTGTTTATATGAAATTATGTGATTTATCATAAAATTTTAAATGTTATTCACCTATTAAATTATTTATTTTCTAATGGTAGTAAGATTAATGTTGGTGGATGGTATAAGACTAATTAATTTATTCATTGAGTTTGATATAAGAAATAGTCTTAAAATAATATAAGAAAGGGGTCAAACAAAAATATTATGACAAGACACGTTCTTATGGCCCATTAAGGAAACTCTAAGGTATTTTGCACCTTATAAATAGTCACCTTCAGAATTTCTGCACATTTTTGGCACTTCATATTAGGATAAGAATCACGTCCGATCATTGATCGGCCAGTACCTTTGGAAAGATCTCGTCGAGAGCTTTCCGGAACACTTTTCCGATTCTCGATCGGGGTTCTAGATCTCCAGTTATGACTGGTCAAAGATGGGTTAAAACCCTTATAGTCGGAACATGTTCCTCAGGCCATAACTTTTCATACAAAAGTCCGATTTTTATGCTTTTGGTCTTGTTTGAAAGCTGTTTTCATAAGCTTTCCAGAACATATTTTATTTTTTAAATCAAAGTTATAAAACTCCAGTTATGTCCAGTCAAAGTGTTTGAAAACTTTTAGATCTATTCTATTTTCCCTCTCACTTTCATACTCTCTCTCTCTCCCGTTTTCCGGCAACTCTCCGTCGGTGCGCCGCCTGTTTTGTTGGTGGACCACCTTTTTGGAGCTTTTTCCGGTAGGTGGTGGAGGTATGAGTTGTGAGGTTGAATATAGTGAGGTATAAAGTTATAATTGTGTTTTGTAGATAAATTTGTATCTTGAGGTCAAAACTTTATTTTTAAGATTTTCATTCTTGGCCTAAGTCAAATATATTTCCAGCTGGTAAATGCACTTTTATTATTTACGAAAATGCACTGTTTTTATTTACGAAAAAGTCACAAATATTTCAGAAATTGCAAAGATGCCCCTAGAACTTCAAATGCACGTAAAATGTTCGTTTTTCATCCGTTTTGAACGAAATCAGTGGCATTTAACCCCAAATTTCGAAACCTACTGTTTTGTGTAAAAATATTGAACTTCCAGATTATTTAAATCTGTCAATTCAGTCCCTAAACTTTTACAAAAATGCACATTTTCCTAAATCATTTCATTTTTATGTTTGGCCAACATTTCCACTTTCTTTTAAGTACACTATCACAACCACAACCACAACCACAACCACAACCACCTACACTAAGTTAGACTATAATTTTATTTCATCCTATGAACTAAGTGGTAGAAATATTATTGTAGGATTTAAAGTACGAGAGGTGGGAAAGGACTTGGAACTAAGAGAGGAGGATACCGCATAACTTTTCAAACTAATAGGTGGGGTAAATCTCGTTGACTTTTAAAATGCCTACTTTAATATCGTGTGATTTATTGTTTTAATTTTTCTATGTGAGTTTTTGTATAAATATGTTCATGTTCAAGTGTAGAATGTATGATTTATGAATATGTGAAATTATGCATGATCACTTTTGTTAAATATGTTTTATGGATACATAAATGCTCATGATTATGCATGTCCATATGTGAAGAAGTATGTTACATGAATGTTTTCATACATGCACGTTTCAACGTGAAGATATATGATATACGGTCAAGACCGTGCAAAGTGTATGGTATACGGATAATAATCGTACTAGCTATGATAAGATTACGGGTAACACCGTTCCAAGATTTGATCGAAAGATCACCTTCGGATAGCTTCCGAACAAGATGCTCGAGCGGGGTAAAGCGTGCCCCAACAAGATTGATGTGCTCTTACGTGTATTATATTATAACTATCACTACTTATTAATATAAAACATGATGTTGAACGTGTTGCATGGTTGTCATATGATTGATGATACTTGAAGGATGTAATTTGAGTTGTCAACTTTAATGCTATGATTGAGAATAGAGAATCTCAAATTTATGTTCATTATATACATTGATTCACATGGTTGACCTTTATTACAGTAGATTGTATGATATTCGAGTGAGTGTTTGAGTGAACCCACTGAGTATTTTTCAAATGCTCACCCCTTCCACTTTCAGGTGGGAATGTGCGGGATGATTGAAGGTGGATGTGAGCGCTCGATCTCGAAAGTGAAACCCTTTAAATTCACGTCTTTTGAAACTTGAAATTTTATTTTGGCTAACTATTTGA
The DNA here is from genome assembly GCA_963675135.1 of Galeopsis tetrahit. NCBI lineage: Eukaryota > Viridiplantae > Streptophyta > Magnoliopsida > Lamiales > Lamiaceae > Galeopsis > Galeopsis tetrahit. Next base: position 3,078,592 of record OY776130.1, read on the forward strand.
AACTGTAGTATTTTATTGTAAGGACCTTACTTACTTACTAGTTTACTTCGGCTCGGCTGTTGTCACTTCAAATTATTTTGAGGGTTTGGTGGTGATCACCTTGATTTGGATGGTTGCATCATTTAAATTATTATGTTATTTTCAAGCGTAATAATGCCCCTTACTCCCTATTTAAAAAAAAAAAATCTATTTATCTATGTTTTTTTTTCCCTTTAAGAATTTGGGATCGTTACAATAATACTCTCCCAAAATAACTTTTACACTCTTAAAATGAAAAATTCTTTATAAACTCCATTCTCACAATATCCTCAATTTTATACAAATGTCATTATTTTTCTCCACACATATACACAAAGGTCAACTACATAAAGTTTTACAAAATTATCCCTCAAAAGTCTACTTATTATTATACTTTCTTAATATACGTGCCCATTTATTTATGAAAATTATTATGAGACGGAGGGAGTATATGTTTTCTGCTCTGCCATGTAAATAATACTCCCTTCATCCATGAAAAGTAGGGACATGGGGATGGGGCACAAGTTTTAAGAAAATGGTAGATAAAGTAGATAAAGTAAGGGTATTATAGGGTATTGTGGGGTCCATTGTGAATAAAGTGATTGTTTAGGAATAAAGTTGATGGCAGTAATTAAGTGATAGTTGAAGGGTGATAGTTTCCATAAAGTGTATGAGACTACATTTGGTGGACAAAGAATATGTGTCAAATGGGACTACTTTTCGTGGACGGAGGGAGTAGTAGATTATTGATATTCATATCTGTCTTCTTTTCTTTTCCTTTTTTGGTTAGATCGAGTTTGAATGCCTATAAACTATCCCTCTCTTGAATTGACCATTGAAGCAATGATATATTCACTGTATACTCACTTGGTTGAGCTTCTATTTCGAATGAGATTTGAATTGAGGTATAATTGTTTTTTTCTTAGAACTTCGTTTGTGTTTCAGTATGTTAATTACTTGTCTATTAAGGACCGGTGGCTGTGTGTGATCGAGTCAACTTATATTTGCAGCTTGCAGAAGTAGTGTAGAGACGACCAAAAGACATGCTAATGGAAGAAAGATTAATGAACAATATATAGTACTGATCTATTGTTGAATGTCGAGCAAGCAATCCATGTAACAAGCAAGCTCAACATGTATAATAGATAGAACTGAAACAAGCAAACATACCCAAAGGGAAGAACGTACATGTTTTGGGGGAGTTTCTTTTTCTGCTCCTTGTTTCAAGGCTTCTGTGTTGTTTGTAACGAGTACTTCTGGTGCTCTTGTTGTTGGCAATAAGTTATTTTTCCTAATAAAAAAAAAAAAAACGAAATTGTTACGGACACACACTGCTCCCCTTCCCCCCTTTAGACAAATTCGAGAGAGTGCATTTGGGCGATTATGTATGAGAAAACAGCTGAAGGGGCATTTCCTTGTGTGAACTAATGCTTTTCATTCGATAAATATAGTCATGTTTGGGCGATTCTCATTCTACTTAGGGGGTGCATTTGCAGATGGTTGATTACATGGCACATGGCCAAATTAATCTTGTCAAACATGTGTTATTATTAAGACCAGCAACAAAGTTAATTTCTTCCAAACTCTAAGGTTGCATTTGGATGGAGGGATTTGATTTGAGGAGGTATTTCAAATGGAAGGTTTTAAAAAAAAATGGATTTCAAATGACATGGTTTTAGAGAGGATTTAAAATCCTCTCAATCTTAACTAAAAAAATATGCTAAGGATTTTAAATCCATTCATTTGTTTTTTAATCCAAACAAGTGGAGTGGATTTGAATGGAGGATTTGAAATCCATTGATCAAATCCCTCCATCCAAACGGAGCCTAAATGTTATGAAATTCTCACAAGCTTTTTCCAAGTCGAGCACGAGTAACTCGACTCACTTAATTACATCGCTAGTTCAAGCCATTAAAATTTAGAGTAGCCAGTAGGTAATGATTAGATAGAATGAACAGAAGAAGCCAAAACATTTCAAACCAAGTATAAACTTCATATATGCATACAATGCCAAAAATCTCTAAAGAATTTGCACACCATCAATTAAATTCTTTACCAAAGATAGATCTCCTATCCTTATCACTTGTTGAAAATCTACAGCACAGGAAACAGTATACAAGTGGAAGGCGCGATTAGCCTATTCCCCAAATTTATTGCTAAAAATTATATAACTAAAATACTAATCCAGAACATATTTTACGGACAGGACAGTGTATAAAGGAAAATCACATATTTTAAGCATCAACTTAACTTCTGAAGAACAATGCATAATAATATCAGGATTTGTAGCAAGATTAATAGTACTAACCTTTAACTTGTAATCCCTCCAGGTTGTAAAAGCAGCAACTTTTTCAGGAATATATTCCTAATGAGTGGATATCGACGTATCCACTTTTGAACATCCTTCTTTATAAAGGGGCAATGTTTCATCTTTGGTTGACGAATGGTTTACGTGCTCTTGACCTTCAGAATTGTGTGCATGACCAGCTGAATTTATGTTTGATATTGGGAGGCAATTTCCATTGATTGGCACTACTTCCAAAACAATGGTGTTTGATGGCTGAGGATCATCTACTCTTGCACCAACAACCAATGGCTGTTCTGAGACTAATTTACGAAAATGCAGCTTCTCTTCCTCTGTCAACACAAGTGCATCCCACCACGTAACTTCACACTTGATCATTTGCAGCTTTCCCTCTTTTCTCAAAGTCGAGCCAAGATTTCTCAATCTGTTGCAACTTATTATCTCTATTTTCCACAATGATTTCCAGTTCACAGAGGTATTCCTGCATATGCTTTGCAGCTCTGGCAAGTTTACCAGCTCTATAGTCTTCACCTTGTGTAGGATATCGGATAGATTGACATTTTCTGATATATCCTGCACCACAGGAATTTGTGTTTTGACAATCTCCACAATTTTTGAGCAATTCTCAACTTTCAGGTGTTCTAGGCTCGAAAGTGCTTTCGCCAATTCATGACTTAGAATCTCAGTTAACTCTGGGCAGTCAAACAGTGTTAGAAACTTCAAGTTTGCCAGACTTCTTGGAAAAATTGATCCCTTCCAAACACATTTAAGCAACTCGAGATCAAATAAATGTAGTTTCTCCAAACATTGAAGGACATCACCATCACTCTTTCCACTATCATGGACTTTAGATGTGTCCACAACACACGACAACTTTTTGCACTTTTCCAAAATACAAACTTTCAATGCTCCTGTATTTTCAAAGTTAAACTCGCTCAAACTCTCCACGACGGAATGACCAACTAATTCAAAAGAACTAGCTTGTCTTAGTACTTCTTCGACTGACGAAATTTCTTCATTATTGAAAAATCTCAAAACTCTCTCTCCAAATATTCCAGATATATCTGCACCATATGGATGTTGCCTCTCACAACAACCAACAGAAATCTTGAAGGACCTAAAAGTATTTGTGTTCCAATGTGTCTCTGTATTTGTCAATGATTTACTATCCATGACAAATCTTTTAAGGCCACTTGCACTTGGGAAGTGGAAGCTAAGAGTATTCAGCTTTTCCAAACACGTAAGCTCATCGATTAATTGGTCAACAACTGCATTCCAGCCTTGACAGCAACAACCTGCCTCAATGATCAATTCTTCAAGTTGTTGAAGACGGCTGATCATTTTAAGAGGAATCGTCATTTCTATTTTTTTCCCTTTGCTTTTGCGATTGCATCCGCTTGGGGAAAATGAAATTCTCAAACATTTCAACTGGCACATGTCACCAATTTCTTCTGGTAAATGTCGAATTGAAGTTCTCCGAATATCAAGGACTTCAAGCTTCTTGAGCTCATTTACTTCAGATGGTAGTTCACCAAGTAGAGAACAATCATTCAAATATAGACATGTGAGGTTGATCAAGTTACAGAGAGAACTTGGTAGTGACTTTATTCCTGCTTGATTCAAGTCTAAAATTGAAAGCTTTTGCATATTCAGAAAGAACAAATCTCCAAGTGTTACTATGTGTGGATTCCGCTGCAATAACAACGTTGACATGTTGTTGCTTCCTGGACATTCAGGTAGTTTGGACTTGAAACCGACCAGTGACATTCTTTTCGATGTTCTCCAAGTTTCTGCATCAAGAACTCTATCCTTTTGTGGCGCCCAAAACACACAGTTTACCTCTCCAGGATAATTTTGTGCTAGAGCCACTGTTCTGAAATGCACTGGCATCTTGACATGCATATCTGAATGATTTTCCAGCAGGAATTGATCTGTAAGTTCATTCAACACTGTTGCTCCACGCTCTCGTGCACTTCTAAGCTCGGGCATATTTAGCTCAAGAAACCTCTCAGCTTTCCAACATTCTACAAGGTAATCTTTGTAGATTTTGTGTCCATTTGGAAACAATGCCACAAACAGTAAACACTTCATGTGGCTCTTTTCCAATTTATCATACACTAATTTATAAGCATGTGCAATGTCTCCCAATTTCAGCAGTCCTGCTGATTTAGCATCAGACTGTAAGATCCGCTTCACGTCACTCCAAGCTTGTTCATCTTTCTCTCCTTTTAAGTACATGGCTACTAACTTGATCACTTGTGGGAGCCCTCCACATGATGCGACTATACTCTCAGCAATAAGTTTGATGCGTTGATCATAAATCTTACCGCAAACTTCCTGAAAGAGATCTAGTGAATCTTTTGCTGGGAGTGGTTGTATATGAACTTGATCGTTTGTCATTTGTTTGATGACTTTATTGCTAGAGGATGAAACTACAACTTTTCCAAACTTGTGGTCTTTGTGTATACCCAGTTGATCAAAGTCAAAGAACGAGGAAACCTGATCAATGAGCAAGATATATTTCTTATGCCTCAGGGCCATAGAAATAGCATTTGCATTTTGTTCTGTAGTGTTGTCTTGCTCCTTATTCAACTTTAACCGCCCCATAATCACATCTTGCATCATTTCAATGGTCCTGTCTTCTGCATCCAATGGTTTAGAATAATTTATCCAGATTACAACTTCAAACGACAACGTTGATGAATCATCGTTGAGTTGATTATTCAACATTTTCATGACAGTTGTTTTTCCTACTCCAATAGGACCCAAGATGCCTATTGACCTGTTCTCATCTTCACTTAAGTGACTCAAGATTTTTTGAACATATTCAGTGAATGAAGGAAGTTCAACATCACCATGTTTTACTTGAACATGTTCGATTTTTTTCTCACTTAACACATTCTCAACTTTCATCTTGTCAGTGACTCGAGAGATGCGACCATACAACTTGTTGATATCTCTGCTAAGTGTTGCAAGTGTGAAGAACTTGTGCGTCAAGATGGTGGGCTTTCTCGTCTGCAGATCCTCAATCACGCTCTTTATAGTCGACACATCAAGATCACGATCTGCAATTTGATCCTGTTCAGTTGAGTCTTGTTACACTGCAGGTACACTAGTCAGATTCTGGCAATGCTTATTGTATTTGTGAATGAAGTTGTTGTATTTTTTCCTCAAGACTTCAAATTGTTTGAGCAAAATTTGATATTCATCATTTTTCTGTTTGGACACATTCCTTTCTAGGACTTGATCAACTTGCTGCTTCCTAGAATAGAAGGTGGCCATCTCTACTGTGAGCTCCGTCAAGTTATCTTCCAATTCTTCGACAAATTTCGCCTTGTTCTTGAAGTATAAAATCATATCTTTAAGAGGGGTATATGCAGCTGAGGAAGATTGCACGGCTAGTTTAGCAACATCATAAACCATCCTAGCAAAGCAGATGTTAGATTGTTGGATATATTAATGATAGAAAGTTTTAAGTATATAATAAATTGTCAAGATATGAATGAAAAGCACCTCGATCCGTTCAACAATTGTTTTCACCAACAAACTAAGAAAAAAAGTCCAATGAGTGAAGTATTGAGAGGTAGTTTTGTAAAGTTTTATGAATAAAGTAAATAAAAAGATTGGATTGAATAAAGTAATTGTATTTTGTGTAAATATTGTGTATGGTGAGGTTTATGAATGATATACTCCCTCTTTTACCTTCCTTTTTTTACCTCCATTAGTAAATACTGTAAGAACTCTTTATTAGTAATATAGGGGATGTCACTGCCTTCTTTTTTTTTACCTTTTCTTCTTTCAATTTAATTTTACATTAACTACCCACTACACATTTAATACTGTATTTCTTAATCTCTATGTCGAAAAGAGGACAGAGGTAGTAATTTGAAGAAAATTTGACAAAATAAGTAGACTTAGTAGTAGTTGTACAGATATTGATTCGATTCCAGAAGATTGAAATCAAAATAGGTAAGCCCAACACTTGATTAAAACAAACCAAGATTTAATTAATATACTACATAGCTATATTAATAAAATGAAGATAAACAGCTTATAATATATATATATATATAGCTCAAAATTGACAAAAACTCAGAGACAGGAACCAATTAAATTCTATAATCATATACAATCTAAAATATATAATATAAGAAAAAAAATTTAAGTATATATAATTAATAACCTGATTAATACTGCAGCTGGGAAACTCAGAAAATGTTGTCTGCAAAAATGCTGATTTTAGTTTTGAGGAATGAATATCACCACAAGTAATCATGAATCTGCTTCGAAGATGATAAGTTTTGAAAGGCCAAAATTCAAGTCAACGGCTGAATTTAATGTAATCCCACCATATGATTTTCTATTCGCTGTAAAATTATCACCTCATCATTTTATCAATTTTATTTAAAATTAAAAAAGCATTTTCATATAATTGCAAAGTTAGTATGCATTTTTGTTTGTGTCTGTAACCTACATAATTACTCATTTTGTCATTTTTTGCGTCACTTACTTAATGACTTATACTTAAAATAATAAAAGAACATTTTAACTATTTTCTTAAAATATTTCAATATTACATTTAATATGTATCACTTTATTCACACTAAAAAAACATATTTACTACTTATAAAGTTGAAAAGTTTTTACTACTTTCACTTTTATATTCCATAATACTAATAAACAATTTATACGTTAAAACACTTATTTTTTTCTTTGAATGAAAAGCGAGCATCTGATCATGCTTTCGGTATTATGTCATTTTTGTGGATGACTTCTCCAGATTTACTTGGCTCTATCCTCTACAAGCCAAGTCTGATTTCTATGATGTGTTTGTTCGGTTTCACACCTTTGTTTGCAATTAGTTTTCCACTTCCCTTAGAGCCACTACAAGAAAACTGCAATTTAGCTGCGAAAAATTTTATCGCTAATTCTAATATTTTCGTTGCTAATGTGAATTAGCGATGAAATAATTTTGTCGCGCGATTTGTTGCTATACACTCGTCGCTAACGTGTTTGCGACAAATATTTTAATTTTGTCGCAAATGTTTGCGATGTAAATATAAGTTTCATCGTAAAATATTAGCGACGAAAATATGAGGTTCATCGCAAAATATTAACAACAAAAATATGAGTTTTCATTGCAAAATGTTTGCGAGGAAAATTAAACATTTATCGCAAACACGTTAGCAACGGGTGTATAGCAACAAATCCCGTGATGAAATTATTTCATCGCTAACTTACATTAGCAACGAAAATATTATAATTAACGACAAATATTTTCGTGTCTAAAATAGTAGCTCCTTAAATCGTGGCTAATATTTTTGCGATGAAACTCATGTTTTCATTGCTAACATTTATCTATGGATATCCGATTTACGAATCGTTCTCTAAACCCACTTTCGCACTCAACCGACCCAACCCGCACCCGACCGACCAAACCAACCCAACACGCATACCCTCTCCCCCCTTTTATTTAAATGACTATTTATTTGGTCTTTATGTGAATAGAACCCGGGGGGCAGACAACTCTTTGATTCAGTTTTTAATATTAATTATATATGTATTCAATTATTACTAATTTAGTTAATTTTACTCATTTAATTAATTTATTTCACATATATTAATTGATTAATTTTAACTTGTAACTATATATATATATATATATATATTGTAAAAAAATAATGTTACTTTAACAATTCCAAATAATTAATAACTATTACATCTAATCTCCATCCTCTCATCTTTATATCCATCTTCATTTGCATCATCTTCTCCCTCGTTATCCTTCTCGTCATCGTACCTATAACATATTTAATATTATTACATTATATATATTTATTTTAATATATATATATACTTATATATAATATTGCCATTTAAAAAAGATTTTTTTTGATGATATTAAATAATTTAATCCATAGCTATACTAAAAACATTAATTTATAGACATTTAAACTAATTTATAAACATTTATATATTTATAAATATTTTTATAAACATTCAAACTGATTTATAAGACAAAATTTGGAGAATTATTAAACATTTAAACAATTTTTTAAAATTTAATATGTATAGTTGAAATAGTACTCTTCCCTCATGCTTAGTAGGAATAACAACAAATTATTAATGAAATATTTTAATTTTCTCGCAAATATTAAATCCACAAAATTAGTCATGCAAATTTCAATTTTATCGCTAAAATATTAGCGACGAAATATAATTTTCATTGTTCTTATTATTAACAATAAAATAAAGTAATTAATTTGTTGCAAGTGTAGCGATGAAATATTTTAATTTTATTGCAAATATTAATTCCAAGAAATTAACCACGAAAATTCTAGTTCATCGCAAAATAATAGCGACTAAATATAATTTTAATCGTTGTCCTGATTATTAACAAAAAAAAAAAAAAATTCTAGTGTAGCCATAAAATATTTTAGTTTCGTCGCAAATATTAATCCCAAGAAATTAGCAACAAAAATTTCAATTTCATCGCAAAATATTAGTGACGAAATATAATTTTCATTGTTATTCTGGTTATTAACGGTAAAATATTTTAATTTCGTCGCAAATATTAATTCTAAGAAACTAGCCACAAATTTTATTTTTCATAGCAAAATATTAGCGACGAAATATAATTTTCATTGTTGTTCTGATTACTAACAACAAAATAAAATAATTTATTGCTAGTTTAGCGATGAAATATTTTAATTTCGACGCAAAAATTAAATCCACAAAATTAGCCACAAAAAATTATATTTAAAATATAATTTTTATGGTTTTTCTGATTATTAACAACAATTGTTATTGTAGCGATGAAATATTTTAATTTCGTCGCCAAAATTAAATCCACAAAATTAGCCATGAAAATTTCCTTTTTCATAGCAAAATATTAGCGATGAAATATAATTTTCATTGTTCTTCTGATTATTAACAACAAAATAAAATAATTTGCTGCTAGTTTAGCGATGAAATTAAAAAATTTCATCGCAAAAATTAATTTAAAAAAATTAGCCACGAATATTTCTATTTCATCGCTAAATATTAGCGACGAAATATAATTTTCATTGTTGTTCTGATTATTAACAACAAAATGAAGCAATTTGTTGTTAGTATAGCAATGAAAAATATAAATTTTGTTGCAAATATTAAATCTAAGAATTTTGCGATAAATTTTTTTATTTCGTTGCTAAAAATTGAGTTTAGCGATGAAATTTAGATTTGTCGCAAAATTTTCGTTGCTATTCCAAAGTGATTGTGGAATTGAGTTTGTTAATGGTCGTGTTCGTAGTTTTCTTGCTGACCATGACATTCATCATCGCATCTCTTGCCCGTATACTCCTCAGCAGAATGGTTGAGCTGAACGCAAACATTGTCATGTCACTGAAACTGGGATCTCATTACTGTTCCAAGCGAGCATGCCTGCTCACTTCTGGGTTGATGCTTTCTCCACAACTGTCAACATTATTAATCGTCTTCCCACACCTGTTCTAGGGGATAGGTCGCCCTTTCAGGTTCTATTCGGCTCGCCTCCGAATTTTGCTAACTTCAGGACATTTGGTTTTCAAGTATTTCCGTATCTTCATGATTATGCTCCCCACAAGCTTGCTCTGCTTCGTGTATATTTATGGGTTACAGTTTCTCCCATAAGGGGTTTCAGTGTTACGATCTGATCGCTTCCCTCTTTTGCACTACTCGTTATGCTCAGTTTGATGAATTTGTGTTCCCGTTCTCGGCCGCTCATGCTCCATCCTCGCATGATTCCCTTGAAATCAGCTCGTTCATGGAACCATCAACTGCTCCTCGATCGCTCCCTTATGGTATTTGCCCTGACCCACAAGAGCCGCCTCTACCTACTGCTCGCCTAACTGAACAACTCGCTGGCCGGCTACACTAATGCCGACTAGGCTCGTTGCACGGATACTCGCCGTTCCACATACTGCTATTTAATCTTTTTGGGCGGCAACTTAATATCTTGGAGTGTAAAGAAACAACCTACTGATGCTCGCTCAAGCTGTGAGTCCGAGTATCGAGCACTCGCCAACACTGCCCAGGAAGTCGTCTGGGTTACTCATCTACTTCGAAAACTCGGTCAACTTCCCCTGTCCGCCCCTACTCTTCTTTGCGACATCAAAAGCGCCCTATTTTGGAGCCAAAATCCGGTCGCACACAAGCGATCAAAGCGCATTGACATTGATTGTGATCATTTTATTCGCGAACTGGTCTCTTCTGGTCGCCTGATCACCCAGTTCGTTCCATCTCATCTTTAGCTCGCCGACATCTTTACTAAGAGTCTTTCTCGCCCGAATTTGGAGTTATTACGATCCAAGCTTTGCGTTCGTTCTCGTCCTCACCATCACTTGACAGGGCCGGGGTAATAAGGAATAATGTAATATATGAATAATATCGGGAAATAATTTTTTTACGTCCCATAATTTTACAACTTTTCCAAAAACGTCCCAAAAAAGTTAAGTTTTCCAATTACGTCCCAAATTTTAGCTAACTTTTTCAACTACGTCCCAAAGTCGCTGGAAACATCTAACCTATTGGGACTAAATGTGAAAGTCATGGGACCAAAAAAACGAGGGTGCGTGGCTGGTGGGACCAAAACTCCCACTTACTCCCTTATCTATCTATCCTCACTCCTCAGCCTTACAATTAATTATATCTAAACAACTCCACGGAGAAAAAAATCAGAGCGACGACATGGAAACTCACGCAAGTACTGCATTCCTCCGATTGCTGTAGGACATTTCCGAAGCCACCAGTCTCCGGGTAACTGGTTACCAGGATTTGCTGCGAAAGATTTTCAACGAGGGAGATCCCGATCCCGAAGTGGACTTGCCTATTCCGAAAGTTTTTGGGGATTTCAGCAAGGAAGGCCGGCATAATTCCGGCCTTAGTTCGATTTTAAGGGCAGACAATGTGCTGCAAAAGATTATCAAGAAGGAAGGCCTATACAATACTGCACCTGAAGTTGACGTAGAGAAAGTGTTGGGGAGGGAGCTGGAGATGAAACAACTGTTGCTCAAATGTTGTCACCCGAATGATGAAGACATTCACCTTTCTGCAATTCCAATTCTTGCCCCTTCTGGAATTGGCAAGACAACACTTGCTCGACTTCTTTACGACGACGAATTGGTGCTGAAGCATTTTGAAATCCGAGTATGGGTGAAAGCCGATGGCCAGGAGTTCACGCTGCGTCATTGTCACGCCCCAAATCTAAAAATAATGACCTTTAAAAAAGTACTTAAAATAACTAATTTTAACGTGCCAAAAAATTGAATCTTAAATTTATAACGTTAAAGGGACGCAATGGCTATAAAAATTACTTTAAGTATTGCAGCGGAAACAATTATAATAAAATCAAGAAGTTCACGACTAACTTGTTAACTAAACATCCATAATAAAAACCATAACTTAATTTTAATAGACATGTGTGCAAATAGTCTTTTATTCTTAAATAGATCATCGTCTCCCATCACCACTCCTCGCCATCCAACTCTTCAACCTGAAATTGTAAACTGTTGGGGTGAGCATGCAAGCACACTCAGTGGGATTAAGTCATTCAATAGTTAATGCTAAAAATAAATAATCAAGTAATTGCAACTTAGCAAATAACATTCACACTGCCACATATACTTTGCCATTGATACTTTGCCATTGTAACTTTGCCAATAGAATTTTGTGAACCATCGCATGTTTGTGGACCTTCCCAAAGCCAAATTAATGACTAAGGTATTCCCACACGTAGACATCGCATGTTTGTGGACCTTCCCAAAGTCAAATTAATGACTAAGATAGTTCCACACGTGAGCACGGCGGGTTAACACCCGAAGACCCGTCGGCCCCGGACCCCATCTGGAGCCCCTCGCTATTAGATAACTTTGCCATAAACTTTGCCAATATATAATGTACTTTGCCACAAACTTTGCCAATAGAATAACAATAGAAATTAATGAATTCACATAGTAAACAATTAACTTAAACATTTATCTAAAACATTAAATAGAGAATAACATGTCATTGCAATAGAACTCTACCAATCACGGTATAGATTAAAGCAATTAAAAACCCACCTCGATATATAGATGAATGTGGAAACAATACGTAAAGCCTTGTAGTTATCGTCGCCTAGCCGTTCGATACATAGAATAGTAATTGATCGAATTTTCCTTTTAAAATAAATTGAATCCTAAATCAATACTCAATATTTAAAAGACTTGCAATTGCATGAGTTGTGATTCGGGTGGAATTTACGCGTTTTAGAGGCACATGTGAAGCATGTTTTGATGTGGATTTCATTGATTTATGCATTGATTATGAATGTTTAAGCCAAAATGAGAGAAAGGTTGGGTTTTGTCGATTTTGTAGGTAAAACGATGGAATTTGGAGCAAAACACAGACCACAAGTGATCAGACCGGAAAGAGGAGTGCATGGTTGGATTCGTCTCGAAAAATGGAGTGGATTAGCCAAAGGAATCGAGTCAATCCGACACCCGAGGCGAAAGTTATGCACGGAACGAGAAAAGGCCGAAATCGAAGTGCAAGGCAACTCGGCCGAGTGACCTTACTCGGCCGAATCTGCGAGTTGGAGCTCTACTGCGCACTCGGCCGAGTGACCTTACTCGGCCGAGTAAGGATTTACGTAGCCACTGGATTTGGACATCACTCGGCCGAGTGAGCTTACTCGGCCGAGTAAGGACTGAACAAAATCGCTAACACGTTTTTTTAAGTGTTCCACTCGGCCGAGTGACCCCAACTCGGCCGAGTAACCCCATTTTCGGTGCCAAACTTGTATTTTCTCCATTTTTGAGGGATCAACTTGCAAATATGCCATCCAAACCCTTCCCCAACACTATATAAGGCCTCATTCTTGAAACCCAAGACACCTTCCCCCAATCCACACATAGTTACACATATTTGGAGGTGTTTTGGCCATAACTTCTTCATCTCTTCACCAAATCAAGGAAGAGAGGAGGCATTAGCTTAGGAATTCCATTCCCTACCACATTCTAGACTAAGCTTTCTCTTTCCCTTTCTTTTTATTTATTTATTTCATTTGGATTTTGTAATTTGAACAAACTTGTGGTTCTAAGGCATTGTAGAGATTTGGATTGATGTTTATGAGTAATTTCTTGCTTTAATTGGTGTTTATTTCTTATTTGCATATTCAATTATTCATTGCAAAGCATGTTGTTAGTGGCCATAATGATTTGCTTGATCTATTGTTAATTGGGGTAGTATCGAGAGATTTATTCCATTTAATCGTATGCGAATATGCAACCCGGTATTATTATGATCTCGAGAGAGGATTAATTATCGGAGAGGGACTTGAATGGTCTTAGGAGCTATTTTAGATGGTGTAATGTTTGTGATGTAGACATACGAGCTTATATTACATTGCGTCTTTGGATTAATTTGTATCGAGAGATCGATTAGTTCTTCTTTTGCGACCACCCTATACGAGATAACCTTAATAGCCCTTTAAACGAGATAGCTCTCATAAACGGACGTCTAAATACTACAATCGCCTTGGAACCCACCCTTCCTTCTTGGAGTTTTCATTCGTTTTACGTTTGTTTTCTTGATTTGCATGTTAGTTGATCGATTTCGTTTTTGCTCTTTATTACTTATTTGTGACACTTGTTAGGTAATATTAGAGTAATTCACAATATTCAAATTATCGATCACGTCTATTTAGAATTCGACTAGCAAACTACATTTTTACGCTTAACCTCCCTGTGGGATCGACCTCGTGCTTATCACGCTACGATAGACACCGTACACTTGCGGTTGTTTATTTTAGTGTTGCATAACACGTGTATCAAGTTTATGGCGCCGCTGCCGGGGAGGTTTTTATAAGCTCTAGAGTGTAGGCTAGGAGAGTTTTAGTTTAGACATTTTACTTGCTTTCCTTATTTGCAAAAATCCCAAAAATATTTATTTGTTTTACCTTGATCCACTTGCGATTCTTACTTTCTTTTGAACTCTTGTCTATACATGGCATATGATCACTCGAGCTAGGAGAAGATTTGAAGGTCAATGTTGTGAAAGAGGACCCCCAAGTGGAAGAGCATGAGTTGAAGATGGGCAAGAAGGCCAAGTTTGGGGGAGTTTTCTTCAAAAACTCCCCCAAATCAAGAACAAGGATGACAAGGGGGTGACTTGATATTCCCCTCAAGGACGAACCGTCCGGCATAGGACGTTAAAAATAGCGCTTCTTGGGAGGCAACCCAAGGTTTTATTGCTTTCATGTTTTTATTGCTTTAGTAGTTTTGATAGCTTGGTTTATTTTGTAGGTATGGATGAAGAGTACTATGGATATCACATCTTGAAGAATGGAGAAGGAAGCAAAACCAACTTTGGAGAGGGGAAGCAAGTGTTGCAATGGTGATCTTTGAAGAAGCATTGGATGTGCAAGGAGGGAGGTAACAACTTGTAGCCCCAAACTTAGAATTTATACATAGTAAAATTCTAAGTTTGGGGGAGTTATTTTTCTTTTATTTTTCTACTAGTTGTTACCCTTGCACCGGTTCGTCATTCTACTTGTGTCACATTTTGCACCGGCGCACACTTGGCTTTCACATGATTGTATTGATTAAGTTGGTTTTGAGCATATGTTGGGTAGTGGATTTTTGGTGAAATGTGAGCATGAATAATCATTGGAATCCATTGTTGAGTGGTTGTGGTGATGTCTATTTGCTTTGAATGTAAGCATGATTGATATTAGATATAGTATCATGATTGTGTTCATATTTGTGATATTTGATAGCATGGATATATGATGTGTTGTTGTTTGGGGACATTTGATGAATGTGAGAGTCTTATTGAATAAACCGGTGAGAATTGAGCTTTAAATCGAGCATGTAATCCGATTTAGTTCATTTGAGAGTGGACTAGGTTATTGCTAGTGATCCTAGAACTTGCCTAAGTTCTTGTTTGAAAGCATGATTGTGTGAGATGATGTGATGTGATATAGGCCATCTTGTTCTAAAAAGAGTCACTTAGCCAAAATTTCCCAAAACCGAAGTAATTTTCCGTAGTTAACCCCTTGAGCTTAATTCCTCATTTTTTGGCAAACTACAATGTTAACCACTTAGCCTTTTTGAGCCTTTGATACCTACATCTAGTGGAGGATAAAAGACAAAGTGGAAAACATGTGCTTGAATGAATATCTTTGGCGAAAGAAGAAATTGGAGAAGTTGAAAAAAAAAAAAAAAAAAAAAGAGAAAGATGAAAAAAAAATCAAAGGAAAAGAAAAGAGGGACAAAGAGCCCCAAAAGCTTGAAAAGAAAAAAAAAAGTGTTCAATGGTTTTGTGGTGTAGAATGTGCTTAAAAGAGAACAAATAAATTGTGGAAGTTAGAGTTTTTGAGTTGCAATCCGCGCAATTGTAACTTTATCTTGAGATGTTTTTGAGATGTGTCTATGCGTCTTTATCTCTCGCTCTCCACTAGTTTATGAGTTACTTCATCCAAATTTACCCCACCTTGACCAAAGAGCCAATGTTACATCCTTGATTAAGTCCTATTGATCACATTGTTGAGCATTTGAGTGTTGTGAAAAGTAGAAGTTGGGCAAGCATATGGTGATTGCATAGCATAACTTGGTTGATGAGTACATTAATATCCTTAATTTGTTTGTGTGTTTGAGAGAAACACTCCATCATGTGAGTAGAGGATTTGAACATTTGGATTATGTTTCCCATTCACAATGTGTTGTGTGTTTATGCATTCTTTGATCCATGAGTGTGAATTGCAATAATGAGCCTATGACCTTCATTGAGAAATGCACTTTGAGAAAGAGATATCATTACATCTTACTTTACATGTGTGAATTACATTGAATATTCCATTGTGATCATTCCACCCTCATTGCTTTAAGTGCTTAGTTGTTTGAGGACAAACAACATTTTAAGTTTGGGGGAGTTTGATTCGGGTGGAATTTACGCGTTTTAGAGGCACATGTGAAGCATGTTTTGATGTGGATTTCATTGATTTATGCATTGATTATGAATGTTTAAGCCAAAATGAGAGAAAGGTTGTGTTTTGTAGGTAAAACGATGGAATTTGGAGCAAAACACAGACCACAAGTGATCAGACCGGAAAGAGGAGTGCATGGTTGGATTCGTCTCGAAAAATGGAGTGGATTAGCCAAAGGAATCGAGTCAATCAGACACCCGAGGCGAAAGTTATGCACGAAACGAGAAAAGGCCGAAATCGAAGTGCAAGGCAACTCAGCCGAGTGACCTTACTCGGCCGAATCTGCGAGTTGGAGCTCTACTGCGCACTCGGCCGAGTAACCTTACACGGCCGAGTAAGGATTTACGTAGCCACTGGATTTGGACATCACTCGGCCGAGTAAGGACTGAACAAAATCGCTAACACGTTTTTTTAAGTGTTCCACTCGGCCGAGTGACCCCAACTCGGCCGAGTAACCCCATTTTCGGTGCCAAACTTGTATTTTCTCCATTTTTGAGGGATCAACTTGCAAATATGCCATCCAAACCCTTCCCCAACACTATATAAGGCCTCATTCTTGAAACCCAAGACACCTTCCCCCAATCCACACATAGTTACACATATTTGGAGGTGTTTTGGCCATAACTTCTTCATCTCTTCACCAAATCAAGGAAGAGAGGAGGCATTAGCTTGGGAATTCCATTCCCTACCACATTCTAGACTAAGCTTTCTCTTTCCCTTTCTTTTAATTTAGTTATTTCATTTGGATTTTGTAATTTGAACAAACTTGTGGTTCTAAGGCATTGTAGAGATTTGGATTGATGTTTATGAGTAATTTCTTGCTTTAGTTGGTGTTTATTTCTTATTTGCATATTCAATTATTCATTTCAAAGCATGTTTTTAGTGGCCATAATGATTTGCTTGATCTATTGTTAATTGGGGTAGTATCGAGAGATTTATTCCATTTAATCGTATGCGAATATGCAACCCGGTATTATTATGATCTCGAGAGAGGATTAATTATCGGAGAGGGACTTGAATGGTCTTAGGAGCTATTTTAGATGGTGTAATGTTTGTGATGTAGACATACGAGCTTATATTACATTGCGTCTTTGGATTAATTTGTATCGAGAGATCGATTAGTTCTTCTTTTGCGACCACCCTATACGAGATAACCTTAATAGCCCTTTAAACGAGATAGCTCTCATAAACGGACGTCTAAATACTACAATCGCCTTGGAACCCACCCTTCCTTCTTGGAGTTTTCATTCGTTTTACGTTTGTTTTCTTGATTTGCATGTTAGTTGATCGATTTCGTTTTTGCTCTTTATTACTTATTTGTGACACTTGTTAGGTAATATTAGAGTAATTCACAATATTCAAATTATCGATCACGTCTATTTAGAATTCGACTAGCAAACTACATTTTTACGCTTAACCTCCCTGTGGGATCGACCTCGTGCTTATCACGCTACGATAGACACCGTACACTTGCAGTTGTTTATTTTAGTGTTGCATAACACGTGTATCAAGTTGATCTCATGATTTCCACCCACAAAGCAACTTACACATATATATAGTATTCAGGGAATGAGAAGAGTGCATACGAAATTAATTTACTGTTACAATCATTAAATTAATTAACTTAAATTGTCGTAAAAACGTATGATGAAAATGGATGCATGTATGGCCAATAATTTTGAATTAATGCAAAGTTTACAATTTCTAATAAAAATGTACACGCATACCTCATCACGATTTTATATATATAGCATTTAGGTTATTTAGAAAATAGGGTGCATGTAAGTTATAAAACGTTTCATTCTTATTCAATTGTCATAATGAAAGTCAAGTAGTGAAAATAAAAGTGAACGTTTACAATTTTTAATGCATAGTATTGAGTATGTACAAATATATTCATATATTATAAATTTTATTTTAACATTGAGTATATAATAATCTATGTATTTATTAAATAATTTCTATTATTATTATTATTAAATTCTGGGGTATTACAATCATGCTACTCAACACATACTCAAGTCAACGATGCACATGTCGTGTTAAGCTGTTTCTTCATGTTTCTTTTTTTGAGACACAAAGGCATATTTTGATAATATAATTATTGTTGTACGCACTTTTATCGGGTTGACTCGGATGTTGACTGTTTTTAGTACGATACAAACATATATTAATGATCGGGGGTTTATTGCGTGTTTAGAGAGTGATTAGGTGATGATCTTGATGATCTTATGAAGAACAAACAAGAATTAATGAAGAACACAAAGATGTAGCTTCTTGGAGAAGCTAAAGCTTTAGAAGCTTGGGAGAGTATATTGCTTTGGGTTTGGAAGATTGGGTGGAATGAGTTACCTGTGTACAAATGAGCCTCTTTTAGGCATTATATAGTGGTTTCCAGGGGCTGCCCGACCTTTACACGTGGCACGCCCTCACTGGACCATACTTCTGCCCGAAAAGGTGATTTGATGGCGCATTTAATGCTAAACCGCCATTGGTGCTCGTCCTCGCCGATATGCCGAGGAGCTGAGCTACGGTGGTCGCCGGAGGACCATGTCGAGGAGTGTGGTCGCCACGCTCCATGCTGTCTCCCAAGGCTTCAAGACTTAGACTTTTCTAACTATGAATACACATGTGCTCGCCACACATTTGGGCGAGCAGCTAACAAAAACATGTGCTCGCCGACATCTTTGGGCGAGCACTTAAAATATATTAAATACAACTATTTTATTACATTTTCTTGGTCTTGTTGACTAGTCGTCGCAAGACTTTGTTGACTGGTCCTCGCCACGTAAGCTGGTGACTAGGATTGACTTGTCAAAGATTGACTTCTTTGACTAGGTATAACATTTGCCCCCTGGTCGCCTTTCTTCGTATTCGTAGAATGGTAAGGCGAGCAGTATGGTCGTCTTTTTAGATGGTGATAAATGCCCTCGACAACACAATCACATTTGAGATCTTGATGACGTAAATCGGAGGCGGTCGCCTCGTCTCCCGCGCCGAGCACGATAATCGAAGCAACTTTTAATAATGACTGTGTCAGACGCGTGGGCGGCGCGAGGGATTTGAATTTGGCGCGTGGGGCGCGTGCCGACCTCAAAGGTCGCGCGTGGGGTCCACTCGCCGAACTCAATTTCGGAAATGACCCCAAAATTTTTGGGAAATTACGGATTTTACCCCGTTTTTTGCACATAGGTCCCTGCATATTTTTGCCTATAAATACGCCCTTCCTCTTCACAAAAACACTTTTACTTCTTTGCAAATTTTCGAATCTCTTCAAGCTTTCCTCTCAAGTTCCTCTCTTCAAGTTTTCCGGCGAGTTTGTGGTGGTTCTCGATCGATAATCAAGGTAAACAAATTGCATTTTCTTCTTTAAAACTTCTTTCTCCCCCATTTCTTAAGAAAAAATGGATTTTGGTGGATTTGGTGGTGGTTCCGACGGTGGTCCGCCGCCGTTGGTGGGTGGTTCTGAAAATTCCGGCGGCGGCGGAGACCGTCTGGCCTTAGCTCTTGTGGAGAGGACATCCTCCTCGACTTCTAGGATCCTCTCCCCTGACCCCATAAGTGTTGGAGTCCGAGATCTGGGAAAAACAGTGGTCGTCGATGTCAGCGAATCTGACAGGGAAGATGTCGGCAATGATGCCGAGGAGGATGATGTCGAGGAGCCTGGCAGCGAGACAGACTCGGATCTGCGCGACCAAGGTCTGGATCGTGGAGTGGGCGAGCAGATAGAAGCTGCCCAGGTCGAGGAGACCTTAACAAGAAGTCTCCGCGAGGACTTTGAGGAGGTCGTCCAATATGCTGAAAGCATAAAGGACATTTTGAGTGGTAGGGAGAATTTGGATGGTGACGAGCTCTCGAGGGAGTCCTTTTACAAATATTCCTGCGAAAACCCTCCTCGGGAGGCTCCTCGCCCGCATCGAGAAGCTTTCCAGAGTGAATTTGATGCAAGTAACTATGCGAGCAAAGTCTCCTCGGCACAGCTAGAAAACTCTAGGAAAAGATATCAGCTGCCCGCCGATGTGTGCTTTTTTATACCTCGCCCAGATGAGAGGGCCGACCAGCCGCCAGAAGGGATGGTCGCCGTCAACATCGGCATGATGGAGGCAGGACTTAGGTTCCCCCTGCACCCCAGTATTTCCAACTTTTTGCACTTCTTGAATGTAGCCCCTTCTCAAATTTTGCCGAACGGTTGGTCCAACCTGATCGGCATACTCACACTGTTCGGCCTGGTGGCGGCCGAGAACGGATGTCGAAACACATGGCTTAGCCCGAAAGAGATTAACTATCTCCTTCAGGCAGCCGAGGCCGGAAGCCAGGTGGGCCATGGATACTACTATGTTAGGGGCCGAGATAACTTCAAGTTGATTGAAGGGGTCCCTAACAAAATTAGGGATTGGAAAACAAACTGGTGGTGGGTAGCCGGGGACTGGAAAAGTCCGGTGAGGCCGGATGGCTCCTCGGATCGTATTCCCATTCCCACTGAATATCAAAGAATTCGTGGTAAGTTATTTTTATTTCTGCTCGCTCTTTCTATACTGACTAACTCCTCGATTTTGTAGGTGAAACTGCTCGCAAGAAGACTGCCGAGCACCGTCTCACTCCTCTATTCCAATACCACGTTTGCTGCGTTCTCAATCGTCGCTACCTGGAGAGGTCTTGTCGCTTCTTGAACAGGGAGTGTGAACGTGAGCGAGCAGGTCTCAGAGTACCTCCTCACCACTTTACTCGAGAGTTCCCTCCAGGTATTAACATGTTTTCAAGATTTTTGTGAATTTTGCCAAGTTTTGAGAAAATATTAACTCTTTGCTTTTCTTTCTCAGTAGTGGTTCCTCAGAGGGTTGTCACCTACCTTCCCCCAACTGTTGAAGTAGATCGCATTCTATCCAGCAGGATGATGCAAAAATCAAGAATGCTCCGGGAGCGCAAGGTAGTTGATGCCACGGGCAAGAAGAGAAAGGGGGTGGAGGCCTCAGGGGCTCCACCAAAAAGGGTTGTCCGGACAGGTCGAGGGGGTACTTCTCGCCCAACTGCTACCGAGCAGAGGGTCGAAAGAGCTGGCGAACAGAGGATCTCGCCGAGGAGATCTCCTCCGCCGAGGGGTAACTCGCCTCCCCCTGCACCGGTCGCATCCCCTCCTCCCCGCCGAGGAGAGACTGCGACAAGCACGTCCGCCGGGGAGAGGGCTCAAGGAGATAACACACTGCTCGGCTGGGACGCCGCAAAAGTTGCCAGGTAAGCTTTTTATCAATTGACTATAGAATATTTCAAGTGTCTTTTTCTAAATTTCTTTCTTTATTAGGGTTGCCGCGAGCTCAGTCGTTGAGCCTTACAACGACAACCTCCTCGGCTTTTTCCGGTCGCGGGAGGTGGCCACTCTAGAGACTCTGGATCCGCTCGCCCAAAGGGCCATGAAGAGTTTGCCCAAGTCGCTGACGACCACCCTGGTCGACGAGGTGCACAACCAGAGCTCGCTAGAGAATGCTCGCCTAGCCGCCATCGACATGGCTCGTGCTTCATACACGCTCGAGAGGCTTTCCGTCCAGATCGCCGAGAGCCGCAAGGTCAGCAAGGAGAGGAGTGTGAGGCTCGCCCAAATGGCCAAGGCAAAAGCTGCAGTCGAGAGGGAGTTGGGGGGTGTTTCCGAGAAGGTGGTCGACCTTGAGGCAAAGTTGGCCGATTCTGAGGCCCAACTTGAGATGATTCGAAAGAAGGATCAGGAAGATCTTCAAGAGATCGAACGTCTCCGTGCTCGCCTCAGGGCTGCCGAGGACGAGCTCAAAATGAAATCCGCCGAGGTACTTTCTCTTAATAATAAAACTGCTGCGGATGAAGAAGAGTTGGCTACTCTTCGTCAAGAGCTGGTCGCCATGACTGAAGAGCGAGATGAGACCAATGAGCTCGCTGGGGGCGTGGCCATGTTATCGGTGGCGCTCACTGCCCACGAGCTCATTTATCGCTTGTTGGATGTTCATCCGGAGGTGGATGTGATCCCTCTCGGCGAGCTTCTGGACGACCTCCTTATGAAGGAGGATCCTCAGCCGGGCGCCGAGCTCCCCTTGCGTCCACTGGTGAGAATGGGACTCCAGTTCCCCCGACTCACGGGAGTTCCGGTGGTGTTCGTGGATCCTCCCGAAGACTCCCCGCCCCAACAACAGAGTGCTCCTGCTGACGAGGAGGTTGTGATCGAAGAGGGGGTACCTGGCGAGCAAGATGCTCCTGCCGAGGAGAGTGCTCCGGCAGCTTAGTTTACTTTGTTTTATTTTGTTTTTCTTAGTACTGTTCGGCCATTAAGGCCTCTTTTGTAGTTCCAGCCTTTCAAGGCTTTTTAATGAATAGAACTCTTTTGCTTATGTGTTTGTTTATTTTGTTTATATTGTTTATATTGAGTGATCGTCCTCGTCACTGCTTCTCGATTTATGTTATGATACTTCTTTTTAATTTGCTTTTGTTCATATGCTTGTTTTTCCTTGCGAGTATTTTTTTAGGAAAAAGTGCTCGTCTACTCTTGCGAGCACCTTTAAGAAAGGGTGCTCGTCTTTCCTTTGCGAGCATCTAAGAAAGAGTGCTCGTCTTTCCTTTGCGAGCATCTAAGAAAGAGTGCTCGTCTTTCCTTTGCGAGCATCTAAGAAAGAGTGCTCGTCTTTCCTTTGCGAGCCTCTAAGAAAGAGTGCTCGTCTTTTAGAGTTAACCATTCGTCGGTTGAACTCTTTTTGTTTGGAAAGGTAGTGATCGTCGTCGCCACTACCTTGCGAGCATCGTTAAGAAAGAGTGCTCGTCTTTGTTTCCTAGATGGCTACGCAGAGCCTTGACTAAAATTTCTAAAGATATCTAACACTTGATGGAAACTTAAAACTCGTATTGAAATGATGACTGGATAACATATTATATAAATATAAAGAAATTAAATACTTACTGGTAATACTTCTTCAGCTTGACCGCGTTCCACGGGTACTTGCTTGGCTTGCCCTCGAGATCTTCTAGCTCGTATGATCCGTTCAGAAGTGTGCGCGTGATTCGATACGGACCCTCCCAAGTCGGGCCAAGTATGCCAATGGACTGCTCTGTCGCCCTCCGAAGTACGAGCTGGCCGATAGTGAATTGGCGAGCACGTACTTTGGTGTTGTAGTAGCGTTCTGATCTTTGCTTGTAAACCACGTTCTTCTCGTCCGCTGTTAGCCTTCGCTCTTCTAGGAAGTCCAAGTCGGAGAGCTGTGCATTGTTATTCAACTGCTCGTCATAATTTGCTACTCGAAAAGTAGGGACCTGCCCCTCTGCTGGTATGACAGCTTCGGTTCCGAACGCGAGCGCGAACGGAGTTTCACCAGTAGAATTCCTCGTGGTCGTCCGATATGCCCACAGGACCATGTGCAGCTCGTCCGCCCATTTGCCCTTCAATCCATCTAGCTTAGCTTTCAAGGTGTGCTTGATGATTTTGTTGATTGCCTCTACTTGACCATTTGATTGTGGATGATAGGGTGTTGAAAAAAGTTTCTTGATGTTCCACTCTGAGCAGAAATCCAGCATGTCTTGACTTGTGAACTGACGTCCGTTGTCGGTCACTATCGCTCGTGGTAGGCCAAACCTGCAAATTATGTTTTTCCAAATGAAGCTTGTCATCTGGGTCGTTGTGATGGTCTTCAGTGCCTTTGCTTCTGTCCATTTGGTGAAGTAATCGACTGCTACGACTACGAAAGTTACCCCCCCGACGCCAGGCGGGAAAGGTCCGATGATGTCGATGCCCCACTTCGCGAAGGGCCAAGAGCTGTAGACGGAGATGAGCTCGTCTGGAGGTGAGTGAATAGCGGGTGCAAAAGCTTGACATCTCTTGCACGCCTGGGCGTAATGAATTGCATCCTTCTTCAGAGTTAGCCAAAAGTAGCCTTGCCTTATGATCTTTAAAGCGAGCGTTTGCCCCCCTGTGTGATTTCCACATGATCCATCGTGGATCTCATGCATGACGATCTTCGCTTCGTCTTCCCCGAGGCATTTCAATAAAGGCATTGAAAAACCTCGTTTGTACAGCTGGTCGCCAATAATAGTGTACCTTGCGGACCTGAGCTGCAGTCTTGTTGCTTTGACTTTATCTGCCGGGAGCTCGCCGGTCTTGATGTACCTGCTGATCGGCGACCTCCAGTCCTCGTCGCTGGCTGCGTCCACCTGCAAAATCTGACCTCTGTTCACCGATGGGGAAGAAATTTTAGTGATGGTCGCTTCTGAAAATATTGCATCCCCCTCTGAAGTGGCCAGCCGAGCTAAAGCATCTGCTTGCGTATTCTCCTCCCTAGGGATTTGCTCGATGTGGAATTGATCAAATTGCTCGAGTAATCCTTTCACTAGCTCTTGATACTTTATCATTTGATCGCCGCGAGCCTCGTACTCGCCCGTTATTTGATATACAACCAGCTGAGAGTCAGAAAAAATTTTCAGTTTTCTGGCGCCCACGGCCATAGCCATCTTGATTCCTGCGACCAGAGCCTCGTACTCTGCTTCGTTGTTGGTTGCTCGATACTCGAACTCGATTGCTGTAGCAAAAGTCTGTCCGGTTGGGCTGGTGAGGACTATTCCTGCCCCTGCTTTGGTGCTCGTCGACGAGCCATCGACGAACAGTGACCTAGGAAGCTCGATTCCCTCGGCCAACTTCTCTGGGAAAGTGAGCTCTACGATGAATTCCGCCAGTACTTGTCCCTTGATTGCCGTTCTAGGTGCATAGGTGAGCCCGAATTGCCCGATTTCCACTGACCATTTCAACAGTCTTCCAGTGGTATCCGGACGATGCAGTGCTCGCCGAAGAGGAAAGGTAGTGAGGACGACCACCTCGTGGTCGAACAGATATTGCCTTAGCTTCCTGACGCTCATGACTAGCGCATATGCCAATTTTTCCATAGGAGTGTATCTCAACTCCGCATCTCTCAGTGTTTGACTTACGTAGTAGATAGGCAGATGTGTGCTCCCCTCAGCTCGGACGAGCACTGAACTGATCGCGCAGTCAGTGGCCGCCAAGTATAGATATAGAATTTCGCCGGGGACTGGCTTAGCTAGGACCTTTGGATCCGATAGATATTCCTTCAATTTCTCGAAAGCTTTCTCACACTCGTCGGTCCATTCGAACTTTCCTTTTTTCAAAGCATCGAAAAAAGGTTTGCAACGATCGCCCGTTCGTGCAATGAATCTGTTCAGCGATGCAAGGCATCCTGTCAATCTCTGTACTTCTTTCACGTTCCTTGGGCTTTGCATGTTAATGACTGCTTGAATTTTACTCGGATTTGCCTCGATGCCCCGCTGGCTAACCAGGTGCCCCAGAAATTTTCCTGAGCTAACACCAAAACTGCATTTCTTCGGATTCAACTTCATGCTGTATTCCTTCAGAATATCGAATGTCATGGCAAGGTGGTGTAGGTGATCCTCTTTTCGTAAGCTTTTGACAACGATGTCGTCGATATAGACCTCTACCATCTCGCCGATGTGTTTCTCAAACATCTTATTTACCAGTCTTTGGTACGTTGCCCCCGCGTTTTTCAAACCGAAAGGCATTCTCTTCCAGCTATACATGTCGACTGCCGTCATGAAAGCCGTATGTCGCTGGTCGTCGGGATGCATTGCAATCTGATGATACCCCGCGAAAGCGTCCATGAAAGTTAAAATCTCGTGCCCCGCTGTATTGTCTACTAGGTGATCAATATGGGGCATCGGAAAGTGATCTTTTGGACAGGCGTCGTTTAGATCCGTGAAGTCTATACACAATCTCCACGACCCGGTCGTTTTCTTGACGAGCACTGGATTTGCCAACCACTCGGGATCAGTTCCAGTTTTCTCGATTAGTTTGTTGTCGATCAATTTCTTGATTTCGACTGCCAAAGCCGCACTTTTATCAGGCCCAAACTTTCTTCGTTTCTGGGTGATAGGTCTCCTTGTTGGATCAATATTTAATCTGTGGCAGGCATGATTCGTGGGAATGCCCACCATATCTTCGTGCGACCAGGCGAATGCCCCGATGTTCTCTTTCAAAAATGCGATCACGTCCGACCGCAAATTTTCTGGTAAATTGGAACCAATGAATACTTCGAGTTCTGGACGAGCTTCGTTTAAATGGATGGTTTCAAGGTCCTCCGCTGAAGTTGCCCGCTCTTTAGGCTCCTTCCAACGAGGATCCTCGATTCCGAATTCTGGCTCAAAACCTAACCTGGGCTCCAGATCTGGAATGATTTCTGGAAGCTGGTCGTCGGGGAGCTGGTCGCCCGAGACTGTCTGCTCGTCAATCTCCATTGGGGTGTGGTCGTCCACTTCCATGGAGGCGTGCTCGTTCGCCTCCACTTGGTGGTCGCCGAAGCTATGACTGCACTCCCCAATTTCAATTTTTCGATACTTGCTAGGAAGACCCTCCAAGTAGTCCACTTGTTGGCTTTGTGTTTGACACTCAATATACTGGCCAATCATAGTACTTTCCTTAGAATGACGCTTTGCAAAACGGACGAGACACTCCCTCGCCCGCGTCTGATCGCCCTTAACGGTTATAACACCCGCCGGAGCTGGAAACTTTACACAATAGTAATAAGTAGAAACGGCCGCCTTGAACTCGTTGAAGAAGGGACGGCCGAGGAAAGCATTGTAGGAAGATGGCATGTCGATGATCAGGAAGTCGAGCTGCCTAGCATGGTGCATTTCAGGCTCTTTTGACGATGCCAACTCCAGGGATAGTCTGATTTTCCCCATGGGATGACTCTGCGTATCCCCAAAACCTACGATTATATCATCGCAAGGCTCGATATAATCCGCATATCCACCAAGAGCATCCAGGGTATGCTTGAAGAGGATGTTGGTGTATGCCCCAGTGTCGACCATCAAGCGATGGACGTTGGTTCCCATAATTTTGCCCGAAATGACCAGAGCGTCATTGTTCGGGTGCACTACGCCATTTAGGTCGTCGTCCGAGAAAAGGATCTGGTGAGAAGGAGGCTTCTCGGCAGTCGGAGCGACGCACACCTGGTGCACATTGTTCAGTGCTCGCTGCTCGCTCTGAGCACGGCGAACAGACAGTTCTTTCCCGGATTGGGTTCCTCCCAACGGGCCTTCGATCACCATGCAGGCTCCTCCCACATTATCGATGTCGCCGCCAGGAGCGTTTGGCATGGGAGGAGTTAGCTTGGGACGATTCAGATGTTGGCGCAGGTCGTCGCCATCGTCGCGACGTTTCTTTCCCCTGTTGTCGCCATTACCAGGAGCCTTGATGAACTGGGCGAGCTTGCCCTCATTGTATAGCTTAAAGAGATTTCTCACCAAGTCCCTGCAGCCGTTGGTGTGG
Organism: Galeopsis tetrahit; assembly: GCA_963675135.1. Classification (NCBI taxonomy): domain Eukaryota; kingdom Viridiplantae; phylum Streptophyta; class Magnoliopsida; order Lamiales; family Lamiaceae; genus Galeopsis; species Galeopsis tetrahit. The sequence continues at coordinate 3,106,198 of OY776130.1, forward strand.
TGGCCAATAGAGTTGTGGTAGTCGCTGAACTTGCTACCATCCAGATTGTCATCACTCGTATGCATAGGCTTGGCCTGGGGGAGCAGATTCTTTCCCCTGACCGCATTGAAAATGCCCCTGGGATCAAGAGAGAGAGATTCTCTAAACTGGATGATCTCAGGAGACTCCTCGAAAGGCCTGAAGTTAGCTGGGCGAGCACTGCAAGCTTGAGTGGTCGTCTTCTTGGGCTGGGACGACTCCCCAGTGTTGGTATTTTTCTTTGGCCAGTTTGAGTTTGCCTTTTTGGACGCCTCCGGCTGCTCGTTAGCCTTGGCAGCGTCCATTATCTCTTCCATTTGGATAAAATTTCCAGCCCTTGTGCGGAAATCCGCATAAGAACTGGGGAAAGAAAGATGGATAGATTCCCACAGCTTGGTACCTATCCTGAGACCGGAAACAGCTGAGATCAGCTTCGTCTCATCGTTCACGACCTCCCCATCTATCACCAGCCTATCGAAGCGCTCGATGAAGTCCTTTCCTGATTTAGTCAGGGATTGGCGAACGTTTGCCAAACGTTGCTTTGAGGCTGGGCGAGCAGCTATGGACCCGTAGTAGTTCAGAAATTGTTGCCCCAGCTCAAGGAATGAGGTGACAGATCCGGGACTCAAAGTTGTGTACCATCGATGAGCCCGGTCTCCCAAAGTTAGGGAGAAGTTCCTGCATTGAGTGGCGTCCGTTGCCCCGATTGAGGCCATATAGTTTGAGTACTTGGACAAGTGTACTCTGGGGTCGGATGCACCATCGTATGCCGGCATGGAAGGCATTTGTATCTTTCTCTGAATGGGGGCGGTAAGTATTGCCACACTTAGTGGAGGTGCGGGCAGAGTGATTGGTGGAGTGGTCCCTTGCTTCGAGGCGACCACCTCTGCTCGCAGGGCCTCCATCTCCTGCTTCATCAGGTTTTGAGTTGCGAGGAACTGGGCGATTTGCCCCTCCTCGACGGTCTGTGGCTTGGGGACGACGTTCTCGTCACGTCGACTCCCTTGGGATGCTGCTGGGCGGTCATCATGACGTGATCGCCTGGGAGAGTGCCTGTCAGAATGGTGGCTGCGATAACTCTTCGCCGGAGCTCGCGGACCTTTCCCTGGTCCCACTCGATCAAGAGCTGAGACTCGGTCACCCTGATCTCGGTGGTGGTCGGCTCTAACTGGTCGGCCATCCACTTTGAAGGGCACTGGGCGAGGAGCCCTCCGATCTCTATCGTCCATCCGGTTGAAAACCGAATTTCTGCGATGCGAGTCTCCCGTGTGGCTATTGTGGGAGTGCTCGTCAGCTTTACCCTTGCCTTTGTCCTGGGAGCGAACAGGGTGTGAATGATAGGAGCGGTCGTCGTCCTCATTCCCCTTGGCCTTGCGAGCTCTGTCGAAGGCCTGATCTTTGGCCTTCTCAAGCTCTTCATTTTGCCTCTTCTTCTCCGTGAGATAGTCACAGAGATCCTTCAAGTGCTGGGGATCATTTAGAATGTCGCCCATGTTCAGATTTGCGAAAGGATTCACCGGCGCCGGAGGGGGCTCGTTCCCTCCGGGTGGTAAGATTCCGTCTTGTGGAGTATGATGAGACATCGTTTAAAGAGTGTCTTTAGAGATTATTACAAAGATATGACTGTTCTTAAGCGCTCGATGCTTAAAAACGAAAGATTAAAGTTCTTACGCAGAAGAACGTGCTATTACAATTACTTACAAGCAAAGTAACAACAACTAAAGCTTAAAAACAAGTTACACGGAGATCAAACTCCAAAATATGTCTCGAATATTGCAAATATTCAAGAACACGAAGAACACGAAAATACGTAAACAAAGCTTTAAAAGGTGAAACAACCGATTAAAAACCTGAAAACGGAGTTTGCAAACCGATCGCTCGATGATCGGTCGAAACTGAAAGTGTAGAACACGTAAAAGGACCCCTCCTTCTAGCGCCAAATGTTGTACGCACTTTTATCGGGTTGACTCGGATGTGGACTGTTTTTAGTACGATACAAACATATATTAATGATCGGGGGTTTATTGCGTGTTTAGAGAGTGATTAGGTGATGATCTTGATGATCTTATGAAGAACAAACAAGAATTAATGAAGAACACAAAGATGTAGCTTCTTGGAGAAGCTAAAGCTTTAGAAGCTTGGGAGAGTATATTGCTTTGGGTTTGGAAGATTGGGTGGAATGAGTTACCTGTGTACAAATGAGCCTCTTTTAGGCATTATATAGTGGTTTCCAGGGGCTGCCCGACCTTTACACGTGGCACGCCCTCACTGGACCATACTTCTGCCCGAAAAGGTGATTTGATGGCGCATTTAATGCTAAACCGCCATTGGTGCTCGTCCTCGCCGATATGCCGAGGAGCTGAGCTACGGTGGTCGCCGGAGGACCATGTCGAGGAGTGTGGTCGCCACGCTCCATGCTGTCTCCCAAGGCTTCAAGACTTAGACTTTTCTAACTATGAATACACATGTGCTCGCCACACATTTGGGCGAGCAGCTAACAAAAACATGTGCTCGCCGACATCTTTGGGCGAGCACTTAAATATATTAAATACAACTATTTTATTACATTTTCTTGGTCTTGTTGACTAGTCGTCGCAAGACTTTGTTGACTGGTCCTCGCCACGTAAGCTGGTGACTAGGATTGACTTGTCAAAGATTGACTTCTTTGACTAGGTATAACAATTATCACATGATCACATCACAAAGGACTTGAGGGATCTTAACTTCTTTCTGGGAATAGAAATAAAAAGGACTGTTGATGGTAAATTTCTAACTCAAAAGAAGTACAATCAGTAACTGATTTCAAGGACTGTTTCCCGGTTCGATTTTGCCCATGTCTACTATTAGATGGCAAGGTTGTTGCTCAAATGTTGTAAACCGGGTGAATTGATTCAACTTTCTGCAATTCCACTTCTTGTGAGGACGAATTGGTGCAGGAGTATTTTGAAATGAAAGTATGGGGGGCCACGAGTTCAATCTTCGTCATGCTGCTCAACAAATACTCAAATCCACGACGTACATGTCCTGCTCACTGTAGTGGTTTTTTTGAACACCCATAGGTAAGCTCATTGTAGTAGTTTTTTTTTTTTTTAATTCTAACATAAAAATTGCAGCAGGATATATCATTAATGTGACATCGACAATGATGACTATCTATCCCATATAAGTGATAAAAGTCGTATATCATTCCATTCTATACTTAAAACCAATAAATAAAATTATTATAAAGATGCATGATACAAAATATTTGGTAAATTGACAACTCCCTGAATTAATTAAACTTAAAACCACGACAAAACTTTAAACTAGGCAAATACTAATTAATAAAGTGAAAATATACAACTACAACTTAGTGTCACCCAACCATACAAGGCTGTTTTTATGAGGTGTAACATGGCGAAAATTATGATAGGTAGACAACTTTTGAGCACCGATTTCACGTGTAATAAGATTATAGAAAATAATGAAAACGGGTCGAATTAAAAAGGCCAACACGTCCGGGTATCTCAACCAACCCCATGGCTCGATCTCAATATCATCATACTTAAATCCAAGCCTTTCGAGCCTCCTCTTTTGCCCTTCCAAGCAAACGGTACCCAAATTTCTCCATTCTAGGGTTTTCGGTTTCTTCTCAAAAACCTCCCATTTGAATAATTTCCCACACCGAAAAAACGAAGATAGATTTCTCCCCGTACTCAAAAAACAACATTGAGTACTATATTCTTCAATATTAGGGGGGGCACTAGGATATTCTCCTCGATTGTTTCTGTCTCTAAATTCAAACTCACAAAGTGAGTACCCCCGTACCCTTTCCAATGCACAAACCCTTCCGTAATAATCGGAATACTCAAAGTTGTTTGCCTACCACGAACAGATAAGTGATCAGTTCTAACCCACCTCCAATTTTCATCGACTCCCACGGTTAATATAGTACATTGCACATGCGTCTTCGGTACAACCACTTTATACGTCATGGAAGCCGCATCGTATCCTAAACCACTATACGGCTTGGAGATCAAATAATCGTTAAAAGGGAGACTTAAAGTCTTGTTTGTCCAAAAGTCTCTAAGGGAGGCGGGGTGATTAGACTGCAACATCAAACCATTGTAACTGGAACGGACATTGAATTTGCACTTGTATTTTGGCTTGTACGTGTCGATTCCTCCTCCGTCTTTCGTAGCAGAGACGAAAGCAACCTCCCCGGACACATCCCGGTAGAGAAGTCCATAACTGGCATGCTCGAGGTGTTTGTGTAGGAAAGATTTGTTACGGAGCATACGGTGCCACTTGCGACAAACAAGCCTTGCCGCGTTACAAATATCTTGAGGCGGGAGACGTAGCAGAATTTCAAACAACACCTCGTCCGGAATAGACTCGATAGCGCACCATGTAATCCTTTTACACCTCCTCGAATAATACGGCCGAGTCATTCGAGTAACTGAATTATCCATCATCTGTTTAGTTAGCAAAACATACAATTAATTAAATAATTTCATGTATAAGAAACAGATAGAAAAGTAACAAAGATTTGACAATGAAGAAATTAAATTACGTACCTAGCTAGAAAAATCTTCTATCGATCACAAGAATTAAACATAAGCCACAAATTAAGGTGTGTTTTATCACACATTATATAGACTTTTGAGATTATCTTTTAATTAAGGATATACACCAATTTGGTAAGATCCAGAGAATTAAATCCATTTATTTATGGAAGCTGCCACGAATTAAATTCGGGAAAGATTTTTTTTGCCTTAATTTTATTTTATTTAAGGAAGATGTCCGTTTAATTAATTTTCTAGGGGGACCCGTGTATCCTTTTCCATAAATAAAAATATAAAGATTTTTTTTTCCTTAATTTTATTTTATTTAAGGAAGATGTCCATTTAATTAATTTTCTAGGGGCACCCGCGTATCCTTTTCCATAAATAAAAATAAAAATATTTTTTTTCCTTATTTGCATAATATTTTGAGTTTATTTAAAACTAGATAGTAGATAATATAAGGGCGCACCTAAATACACCCCCTAATTTTATACTCCCTCCATTTTTTAATAAGGATCACTTTGACCTTTTTCAACAAATTAAGATTATAAAGTGTGGTCCATATTACCCTTCATTAATTATAGCTAATTTTGATATAGAAATTTTGTTTGATAAAGAATGTGGTCAAGAATGTAGCTACTATTCATAAACCAAATTAATTTTAGTATAAACAATATATATTGAAATTATTTATGAACAATATATATGGTAAATGAATAAGGGTAAAATAGTCAAAATTAAAGAAAAAAACTCAGAATGACACTTGTTTTAAAATTAGTTAAAAGGCCAAAGTGATACTTATTAAAAAATGGAGGGAGTATACCGCAATTCATTTTTACTATGTCAAATTCTCTCGTACACTCGCATGTATCGTACACATCTAATTTCAATTTCAATCTTATGATTGACTACACTCCCACATTTTATTAACTTCACCCCCACAAATTATATAAACAATTAACAAAAGTTATTTACACCCCCACTTTTGTTGACTTCGCCGTCTAAATTATTATTTTTTAAAAAATATACCTAAAATTACTATAGTGTCATTCTATTAATTTAAACAAAATATAATACAATCAATCCTAATATATATATAAATAATTGACCACGGTATTTACACCCCCACTTTTGTTGACTTTACCCCAATTATTATTATTTTAAAAACATTACATCTAAAATTATTATAACGCCCTTCTATTAATTTACTCGAAATATAATACAATCAACCATAATTTATATATAAACAATTGACCACGGTTATTTACACCCCGCTTTTGTTGACTTCAGCCCCAAATTATTTTTTAAAAACAATTACACCTAAAATTACTAATTTAAACAAAATACAATACAATCAATCCTAATTTATATAGAAAAATTCTTATATACACTCGCGTGTATATATAGAGGTGTACCTATAGTAGTGATAAGGGGGTACAATTGTACCCTAATCCCAAAAAAAATTCCTACTATATATACTATGGGTGCGGTTATTGACTTGTATCGTTTTTGAACACTTTTTAAGCACTTGACAATATGATCCTCACAAGCGTATGGGTCCGATTGTAGTACGCAAGTACGACCAAGCAGATTTTCGTTCCAAGGACCTAATTGAGTGAAAGTGAATCCCTAAAGTTATAAGTTTTCATGCTATTGTAGTAACTAAACGTGTTTGTTGGATTTTCGGGAATTAAAACACAAGAATTAAACTAAATTAACTAAGAATGATAAGAAATGAACAAAAGAATAGCAAGCTATCTAACTTTCGAGAGAAAGTGCAAGAGAAGGGTATTGCCTCGGGTGTTTCCGTTTTATGGGTAATTCAATGAGTTAACGAACCAATTGCATGAATTAAACTATGGTTTTGGATTAAGCTAAATGCTATCACTCGTGTGTGTAGACCAATCCCTCGTGAGGCTTAGGTGAACACGTGCATTAATTAGCAATTATATAGTCTAATCAATACCATAAGCTCCTAAGATAGTATCTCATAAACACGTTCAACACGGTTACTAATGTTTATGAGACACCCTCTCACTAATCTAATAGACGACCTCTAATCGACTAGTGTCTAGTGTCGTCGATCTAAGCAATCAACCCCCGGTCGGTGTAGCTAATTACTATGTTAATTCTAATCGATTAATTCAAGCTCATAGGGTGAATTAATCAATTGAATCATGGAAATTACAACACTAGAAACATATACACCCAATTCCTAAGCTAATCATGCAATTAATCTATAATTACACTAAACACCCATCAAAACATTCACACCCAAGGCAATAAGAGCTTAGCCCATGGTTCTAGAAGAGAATCCCATGGCTACAACAACAAATAACATCAAACTAATGGTAAAATAGCAAAAGATTGAAGAAATTAAGAAAATACTAAATTGAATTGCAAAATAGAATAATATCACCTTGATCATGAGAATTTAGCTACAAATCGATGTAATAGACGATGCTAGATGATAATCGTAGCTTGATTTGAAGTAAAAACCACTATTCTATCTAATCTAATGAAGAAATTAAACTAATCTATGAAGAACACCTATTACTATGTGAATGTTTGTGAAGAAAACTTGTAAAAGGAGTAAGACCCCCCTTTAAAACTCAAATTTGGTCTATTTATAGTTGGGGTGGAAGTCTTGGGTGAATTTTGCAATTAGGCCCTTTAAAAAAGGAGAAAATTGGGCAAAAACCCCGATAATGAGTTGGAAACAGGTGGCCCGTCGGGCCAAAACTTCGTAAGTTGATTTGGGCCAAAAATACGCACAGGGGTGAACTTATCAAAAATGTGGGTGCGCGAAATGGGCTGGAAGCAGGTGGCCCGGTCGGGCGGCTGAGTGGCCCGGCCGGGCGATACTTTCGTAAGTTGAAATTTGCCAAAATTAGCGCAGGGGGTGAACTTAACAAAAAGTTGGGTGCAGATTCTGTGGCCCGGTCGGCCCGGTCAGGCGGATACTTCGGCCCAACTTCCGTCCTCCGTCTTCATCCCTTCATATCTCGAGCTTCCGACCTCCGATTGACTTGATTCTTTTTTCCATTCCACTCCATTTGTCGAGATGAATCCAATGGTGCAATCATCTCTTCAGTCCAGTGAGTGAAAATGATGATTGAACACTCATTTTTACGATTTTAATGCCTAATTCACATCGTATTCCTACAAAACGAGCTCAAATACCTTTCTCAATCAAATCAAGCATATTAGTGTGAAAATGCATGAAAAATCATCAAAGTTTATCACTAAAACACATGAAATCTTATGCAATTTACAACCGAATCAGTTATACACTCCAACCTATTGAGGACACCCACTGGATGAGTACACACACCGTAAGATGAGGACACCCACGTGTAAAGTTCTAAAATTTCCCTCCCTTCCTAAACCCTAATTAACCCCTTTCTCCCTCATTTTCAAAAGACACCCACCTCCACCTCCTCCCCCGTGCCGACCGCCTCCCACCCCAGCCGCGACGTCAGCCTCCACTCTCCACTCTCCAGCGTCGTCGGCGTCCCTCCTTCCCACGCAAAAGCGACGCCGGCCTCCTCTCCACCCTCCTCAACCGCGCAACAACGACACCCCTTCGCCCACGTTCTCAGCGGTGCAGTGCCGCCCCGCCGGCCGCCTCCATTCTCCGCCGCGCAACAAAGACGCCGACATCACTCCTCCTTTTCACACAACAGCGACACCGACCTACTCTCCACCCTCCTCAGCCGCACAACAACGACGCCCCTTCGTCCACATTCTCAACGGTGCAGCGCCGCGGCCGTCATGCCCCTCCCCTCGCCGCCGCTACAGGTAAGTTTAGGTCTGAAATATTAGAAAAATTAGGCTTTCATGAAAAAAATTAGGGTTTTTGGAAGTTTTGGAATTATTTTCGAACATATTTTGTTTGTTCAGGAATAAATTTTGAACTATTTGTGTTTGTTCAAGAAAATCAGGCAAATAAAAAATCAGCTATTAAATAATTACAATACAAAGAAGTTATATACTAAGTGAAAAGATTGGAAGAAATGTCGAAATATTGTATTGTTAAATTATTTCTACCATTTGAATACTGGACAGAGTCTTTGATCACGGGAATGGCTCACTCTTTGGGTACACCGATTAAAATTGATGAGCGTTCTTTGGATGGTTCAATGGGTCACTTCATACGTGTTTTAGTCGAGATTGACTTCTCAAAAGGCAAGATTGAGAGGATTCAGGTTGAAAGACAGGGCCATAAGACGTTCGCATATTTCAACTATGAGAACCCTCCAACATTCTGCAGGCATTGTTCGATTATAGGGCACTCGTGGGATAGTTGCAATAAGCGGCCGAAGCAGCCCACGAACTTGGACAGGCAGCCACCTGTGCAGAAAAAAAATTTGGACGGTCTCACGGAGCCTCATGTGAAGCAACAAAAAACAGACAACTTTATGGAAAGGCGCGGGAAGAACCATCGACGACGTCCACCACTAGAGAAGAGGGAGTCTTGGTCTGCCTCTAAGCATGAAAACAATTTTGCTCCTCTTGATGTGGCGTCTGAAAATGGGAAGTATATCCCTGAGGAAAGGAACTCTTTAGACAATGAAAGGGTTAGTATGGAGACGTCGGCCACTTCAAATATTGAAGGCCAGCCAGCACGACTCAAATTCGTCATTTGTGTGACAGAGGATACGGAGGTTACGCAAAATGTAACCCAACTGGTGGAGAGGCGCTTAGAACAACAATTAATGGAGCAGGAAAAACATAAAATTCACAATGTTAAATTAATCCCAGTAGAAAGTTTAAGGTCGCGAAAATTCAGATGCATGGTTAATGCAGCGATTGGGCGTTGGGGAGATGTGGAAACCTCGGATTTTGATGAATTCGACTCGAAGGATGAGCAGCATGGCTATATCAATGGTGCTCAATGATAGTCCTTTTTTGGTTTTTTTCTGCTTAAAGATTTAAACTCGAAATATTATAGATTCAATTCATAGAGGAGCCTACCTTTTTTCCTTGATTAAGGTTTTTCCCTTAGGAGGGTTTACTTAACAAGTTTTTAACGGGGCTCCGATCATATGAACGACATGTGTTCTTTGATCTTAGATTTTTCATCAATAAAAGTTCTGAATTTATTAAATTATTTCTACTATGTCCTGACAATAATCAAAAATAAAATTATTCTACCATGCACGAAAATCAATGTTATGTACGTAATACTTCATTCGTCTCGTAATTACTTGCACACTTTTCTTATTTGACTGTTTCAAAATTACTTATACACTTGGATTATGGAAATACCACACAAAATTAATATCATCCCAACATCATTTTATTTTTAAAATTGTGACTTCTATTTTTATACATTTTACTTTACACCACCAAATCACCTAAAATGACAAAGTGGGATAGCTCAAGTGGTTAGAGCACCACTACCTAGGCCCCCAGGTCCTGGGTTCGAGTCATGGGGAGGGGAAAAAGGGATGGGTATTTAACTTGTAACAAAAAAAAAAACCAAATCACCTAAAATACTCCCCCTTCTATATGTAGTCAGGGTGTCGTAACGTGTCGTAATGACTACCTTAGTCAGTTAATCTAACCATTAATGTAATTAAAATATGTAATGTTAAAATTACATATTTACCCTTACATTATTAATAACAAAAGAATAAATCAAATCAATTAATTAATAAAAAAACAAATCAAATTATAACTTAAAGTAATTAAAATCATTAAAACCTAGTATGTGTTTTCAATCGTTTTTTTTCTGCCTTCTGCTATCATCCGCCTCCGCGCCTGGCCGCCACCGCCTTTCCGTCGGAGAAAATCACCTTCCCGCTTCTTCGAGTGAGTGACCGTCGGAGAAAGTCTTCTTCCTGCTTCTTGGAGAGAGCAATCGTCGAAGAAAATCTCCAGAATGTTTTAGGAGTGAGCGACCGTCGGAGGAAATCTCCGTCCTACTTCTTGGCGTGAGCGGCCGTCGGTGAATATCTCCGTCCGCCTTCTTGGAGTCAGCGACCGTCGGTGAAAATTGGGATAATCGAATTCACTTTGCAACTTAGGAACGTTGGAATTGGGGGATAAATAAACGATTCCAATTCATTCGCAATTTATGAACAATGGAGTTGGGAGAAAGGAACCCTAATTGCAATTTCAAGTCTTAGAAACATAAAACGCGATGTGGGTATGGAGAAGAAAGTCAATTTATGAACAATGGAGTTGGGAAAAAGGAACCTAATTTACGATTTCTATGCTCGATTTCTTGAGTTCTACCCTCAAACTTGGGATTGTTGGGGTTGAGTTGTTTAGTAGTAGTAATTGTTTTTTAAATTGACTCAAATTAAATAGAAACTTGATTGATCAACAAGTGTTCGACAAAATGCCTCAAAGAAAATATCCACAATGTTCTAGGAGTGAGCGACCGTCGGAGGAAATCTCCGTCCTGCTTCTTGGCGTGAGCGGCCGTCGGCGAATATCTCCATCCGCCTTCTTGGAGTCAGCGACCGTCGACGAAAATCGGGATAATCGAATTCACTTTGCAACTTAGGAACGTTGGAATTGGGGGAGAAATAAACGATTCCAATTCATTCGCAATTTATGAACAATGGAGTTGGGAGAAAGGAACCCTAATTTCAATTTCAACTCTTAGAAACATAAAACGCGATGTGGCTATGGAGAAGAAAGGCAATTTATGAACAATGGAGTTGGGAGAAAGGAACCCTAATTTCAATTTCAAGTCTTAGAAACATAAAACGCGATGTGGTTGTGGAGAAGAAAGGCAATTTATGAACAATGGAGTTGGGAGAAAGGAACCCTAATTTCAATTTCAAGTCTTAGAAACATAAAACGCGATGTGCTGTGGAGAAGAAAGTAATGCATTATTCTGGAATTTGTTTATTTCATTTTTAAAATTTAAAATTATAATATTTGTATTAAAAGGGTAGGATAGTATTTTTATTAATATTTGTATTAAAAGGGTAGGATAGTAATTTTATTATTTTTTATAAATTAAACTTTCTTATGAATAATTTAAATAAAAGAAGGGTAATATAGTAAATAACAAAATACAATTTAAATAATGATAAAAATAACTTAAACATGTATAACAGGTAGCAGGTCGTTACGACGTTTACGATGCCACATGGCGCGATTCGACAAAGTAACTATGTAGTCACTTTGTAAAATTTGACTACCGTAAGAATTGCCCCACTAACTACTAATTAAATTCTTTTTTCTTAAAAGTTGTCACTACAAGAAAATAATTAATTGGCGAGAGAATATTTTGTAGGCAATAATTCCAATTTTGTAGCTAGGGATTTATATTTACCTACGGAATACCAATGAAAACCATTTGTATGGAATTCACTCGTAGGTAATTTGATTGCCCATGAAAATTTAATCCGTAGGCAATTACCTACCACATTTTCGTAGCAAATCTATAACATTTCGGTAGGTAATATGATTAACATAATAAATGAAATTGCGTAGGTAAATATCAACTACGAAACATTTTGTTGGTAATTTCGTAGGCAAATTTGGCAACAGACATTTCGGTGGGAAAATTTTAATATATATTTTTAAAAAAAATTTATTAATAAATTATTTTTTTGGCATTAGTCTACAAAATAAATTCATTCAAAATTGGACTAGTCGGTTCAACCGATCCAATCATAAATCGATCACAAAACTAATTAAAAAAATGTTAAAATATATAAACATTTTTAAAATACAAACTTAGGTACACATTAGGGCCCTAAAATGTTTCAAAATTACTTATACACTTTGATTATGGAAATACCACACAAAATTAATATCGTCACAACATTTTTTTATTTTTAAAATTGTGACTTCTATTTTTCTACATTTTACTTTATACCACTAAATCACCTAAAATACTCCTCCTTTATTATACCTCACTAACTGCTAATTAAATTGGTTTTTCTTAAAAGTTGCATGTATGGTCAAATGGTGCAACTCATATTGGGAAAAAGAAAGAATAATTTATTGCAACTGCAAATTAAATTTGGAAGCACAAATATTGTCAGGCTACAACGTACAAGGAGTACTAACGGTAAAAAATGATTTAATTACTCACGAGTACAAGGAGTACTCAACCAATGCTTATAGTGTTTCTCATGTCTCGTTACTCTACTATACAACTATAACGATCATTACACCATGCTACAACAAAAGAAATGGGGATGATCAAGTTCTCCCCACATAGCCAGGTCCAAATGTTTATCTTGATATTATCCGGCCATTGCCTTCTTTGTGTTTGGGCTCGATCTCTCCTTGGAAGTATATATGCATCGTTTCTACTCCTCTAAATTTCCCATACCACGACCTCCCATATGCTCGAAGCCATCTTTTTCTATTTTTTTCTCTTCAGAGTAAATCACGATATTGCTGTGAGATACATGAAGAATTTTGATCCACCTCAGACACTCCCCCCACAAGTGATTAGCGAACTTACAATTTAACAATAGGTGTGAGTTGTCTTCCATCTCTTCCTTGCACAATCTACATTCCGCCTCCTCGTTCGATAGTTGAATGACTCGACTTTTTAGATTATTGGTGGTCGCGAGTCTACCTCTCAATGCCTTCCAAACAATGGTCTGTATCCTCCTTGGTGCGAAACAATTTTATCATATAAAATTTCGATGAGTATAATAAATACATATTATTTTATCTTTAAAGTAATGTTAATCGAGCCCTCTACCGAGATTTTCTGGCTCCGTCACTGGGTTTATGAATTAATTGAATGATTTATCTATGTCTTGGTGAGAATTATTTCTAGTGTTGTAATTTGTAAGATTCAATTGCTTGATCAATCCTATTAGCTATCATTTTTCGATTATGTTAATTGCAACGAGAGCTGGGTTTGCATGATTGGGGTGTGGGTGTGAGCTTTAATTAATTAATTGAATTTAAATAGTAATTAACTTAACTGAAAGAGGGTTGATTGCTTAGATCGACAACATTAGACATTAATAGATTAGAGGTCGTCTAAAAGACTAGTGAGAAAGCGAGTCGTAATTAAACATTAGTAACCGTGTTGAAAGTGTTTACGGGTCACTATCCTATGAGCTCATGGTACTAATTAGATCTTATAATTTCTAATTAGTGCACGTGTTCACCTAAGCATCATGAATGATTGGTCTACACATATATGTGATAACCTTTAGCATATTTCAAAATATTAGGTTTAATTATTGTGACTAGTTCGTTAATTCATTAGTAATTCCACATAAGAAAGACACCCGAAACAATTCTTTCAATTGCACTTTCATCTTTGAGAGTTAGTTTTAGTTGTTTAGTTAGTGTTTTTTTTTTCTTCTTATTTTACACAATTTAATACTAGTTATATCACAAGAAATCTGTGGAAATAATTTGAAAAAAATGGGTTTTGTCCTCCTAACAGAGAAATGAGAAGACAAATTTATTTATTTTTATTGCAAAAATTGAGGTAGCATAGAATTAGGGACTTCAACACTTGAAACATGCACATTAAGTTGGAATATATGAGATGAAGCAGATCACAGTTGAAAAGTTGGGAAATGACACAATTCTAACATAAAAATTGCAGCAGGATCATTATTCCCATATAAGTGATCTATACATATATATCCTTCTTCTTGTACTAATAAATAAAATTATAAAGATGATTACAAAATATTTGGTAAATTGACTCAACTCCCTAAATTAATTAAACTTAAAACCACGACAAAACTTTAAACTAGGCAAATACTAATTAATAAAGTGGAAATATACAACTACAACTTAGTGTCACCCAACCATACAAGGCTGTTTTTATGAGGTGTAACATGGCGAAAATTATGATAGGTAGACAACTTTTGAGCACCGATTTCACTTGTAATAAGATTATAGAAAACGATGGAAACGGGTCGAATTAAAAAGGCCAACACATCCGGGTATCTCAACCAACCCCATGGCTCGATCTCAATATCATCATACTTAAATCCAAGCCTTTCGAGCCTCCTCTTTTGCCCTTCCAAGCAAACAGTACCCAAATTTCTCCATTCTAGGGTTTTCGGTTTCTTCTCAAAAACCTCCCATTCGAATAATTTCCCACACCGAAAAAACGAAGATAGATTTCTCCCCGTACTCAAAAAACAACATTGAGTACTATATTCTTCAATATTAGGGGGGGGGGGGCACTAGGATAGTCTCCTCGATTGTTTCTGTCTCTAAATTCAAACTCACAAAGTGAGTACCCCGTACTCTTTCCAATGCACAAACCCTTCCGTAATAATCGGAATACTCAAAGTTGTTTGCCTACCACAAACAGATAAGTGATCAATTCTAACCCATCTCCAATTTTCATCGACTCCCACTGTTAATGTTGGGTCTAATCGTCGTCTCGATAACACAGGCTCAGGCACCTGGGATTGGGATAAGTAGAGAAGGGACCAAGTTTATACGGTAACTCTCCACACTCAAGTCTTTCACACTTAACTCTCCGTTATACTTCACAAAGAGAAAGAAGAAAGAACTATTCCAATAAGACTTGAGTGGGAGGATGCCTTAGATATAAACAACTAGGGCAACAAGTTGGCTACGGGCCTTTTGTGTTAAGGCCTTGGGCCAAAACACTTGGGTCTAAGCCCAACAAATTAAAGTTAAGTGTGAAAGACTTGAGTGTGGAGAGTTACCGTATAAACTTGGTCCCTTCTCTACTTATCCCAATCCCAGGTGTCTAAGCCTGTGTTATCGAGACGACGATTAGACCCAACAGTGGTATCAGAGCCACGGGTCGTCGTCTACCACCGTCTCTGTGACGCCGCCTCCTCTGTGGCGGAAACCTAGCCGCCGCCGCCCATCCCCGCCGTAGCGCCGCCGCCGCCGTCCGTCCCTGCAACATTAGCGCCGCCGCCTGGACTCGCGTCGCCCTTGCTCGCTTCGACATCCGCCGTCGCTGTCGCTGATCGCCCCGCAGAAGCGCAGCCGCCGCTGTCGCCGATCGCCCCTGCAGAAGCGCCGCCGCCGCCTGTCGCCTGAAGCCGCTGAAGCCGCCGCCCCTCGCGCCGCACTGCCGTGGGTAAGCTTTGGAGAAAGAGGTAAATCTCCTCCGCCGCTTCGCTTGGGTAAGTTTTTGAGGTAAGCATTATTTTTCCAGGTTTCTGGAGTTAAGTCTAACTTATTTCTGCTCACGCCGTCACTGCTGCTGGAAAGGTAAAGGTTTGGTAAGTTCTTTTAATTTATTAAAACTTTTGATTGTATGCAGTAGATTACTTTTTCATATTAATTTATATTATTTATTTAGGTAAGTGTGTTTTATACCTAATAGATTAATATTTAATTATTGTGTTCATTTAACCTGTATCTCAAAGTTTTAGATAAACTATTGTGTCTTGAGTATTTTCAGAGCAGTTGTGAATTTCGACTCGGTGAAATAGTATTTTCTGCGGCACTCGTGGGATCTGCCCACGTCATTGACGGGAATTAGGCAGCACATTTTGCTTGGTCCCGGGATTGCCTTGAAGTTTTCTCTTGGTGTTTTGAGACTCTTACCTAGGGTCTCGCTCTGGTAAATTGGCTTTGACCTCTCGTTTTTATTTCCGTAGCGTAGCCCCTGGCCGGGGATTATTTGCTTGTGATTGATATTTGTTATCTCTGTTTTGTGGTCTTGATTTTGTGGTGACCTGTGTGTGCCTGCTTCCGCTTGCTATTACAGTTTCTTCCTTGCATATATTTTGTGATTTTTTCCATTGGGCTCAAAGCTGTGTAAACTAAATGGCCAATCCTACTCCTACGTATGTGTTGGCCCACTTTAATGGAAAAGGTGATTTCAGTATCTGGCAACAGAAAATGGAATGCATCCTAATCCAGCAGAATGTTTTCGCAGCCGTTGATCATTGTTATGAGGATGATGAAACTGATAAACAGAAAAGAATAATGAATAAACAAGCTGTGTCTTCCATAATCTTGCACTTGTCTGAATGTGTGCTTAGAAATGTTGGTGTGATAAAAGATGCTAAAAAGTTATGGGAAAGGTTAGAAGAGTTGTATACTGAAAAATCTTTGCCTAACAGAATTTTCTTGCTTGAAAAATTCTTTAGTTTTAAACTTGACTTGAATAAAGATGTTGATCAAAATTTGGATGATTTTACTAAGCTAATTCAAGATATCAAACATACTGGTGATAAGGGCATTGATGAATACTCCTCTGTTGTGCTATTAAATGCTATTCCTGATACTTATAGTGATATGAAGTCTGCTATTAAGTATGGTAGAGATATTATCACTCTTGAAACTGTGGTTAATGGCTTAAAGAGCAAAGAGCATGAATTAAAATACCATGGGAAGAGTAGTAAAAATTCTGGTGAAGTCTTGCATGTTAGGGGTAGATCTTCTACTAGATTTCATAACAAGAAAAAGCATGATAATCATGAATTTGCTGCTAAGAAGAAGTCTTATGATAACAATCGTTCTAAGTCTAGGAACCGAAAATGCTATAACTGTGGTGAAACTGGTCATTATTACAAGGAATGTAGTAAGCCTAAGAGGAAACAACATAAAGAGCATGCTAACATGGCTTCCAGTTCTAATCATGATGGTGATGTTTATATGGAGACTGAAATTTATGATGAACAATGTGTGAATTCTGTGCATTCTACTTCTATGTGTGAAAATGAATGGCTTGTTGATTCTGGTTGCATGATTAGTGTGAAAATTGCTTGAAATTCATGGGTATATTTTGCATAATTTTATAGAATTTCATGTATTATTTACACTAAATTGACTAATTGCACTTAATTTGGAGAAAGAGTATTGTTTGCTATTTTTTATAGGAAAAATGAGCATTTTTAGAGCAAACGAGTCTCAATAATATCGTGACGTCAACTGAAGAAAGAAATTGAGAAGAAGTCGAAACGAGAAAAGATTGAAAGATGAAAATTATTTGGGTCAACAATTTAATTGATGGCCCATTTAATTAATTGATACAGTGACCTATTGAGGGCTCAAGAATATCCGCGCAATTCTCAAGTTCAGAAACATATGTGCATATAGTTGATGGGCCTACGTGATTGGAGAGAGAGAGTATAGTTGCATGCTCAAATTAATTGATCAATTTAATGGACCTTATGCCCATTGAAATAATCAATTCCAGGCGTGATATAAAATGGAGGCCCATTTACTCAAATTGAAAGGCCCAACCTTGAGGCCCATGTCATTGTTTAATTGGGACAGAGACACACACGCAAAGGGGGGCATATCACAGAAGACGCGGAGAGGGATTGGCGCACGAAACAGGGGCTCTTCCATATTGGGGGAGAAATCCTCCTCTCCTCCATACACTTTCACTCAATAGATTAGTTATTTCACTCTTTAGATATATTTTAATTTAGTGTTTCAATTTAATGTTGGCATTGAAGATTTTGAAGACTAGAGGTGATATTTTTCTTATTGCAAATTTAATTTAGTAATTTCATTTTCATTCATGTTTTGTAGTTTAATTCATATGAGTTTTATTCTAGTTGTTAATTTAGTTATGGGGTAATCTCTTATTGCTTTGGGTGTTTGAATTATGTGAGTAATTAGTGGGTTTATGAATTAATTGCTTAATTAACCTATATGTCTTGATTTTAATTGTTTCTAGTATTGTGTTTTGCATGATTCAATGGATTAATTCACCCTATTAGCTAGCATTGTTGATTTTGTCGACTTCAACGACCGTATTGGGTTGCTTGATTAAGAATGTGTGTGTGAGCTTGAATTAATCGATTAGAATTAACATAGTAATTAGCTACACCGACCGGGGGTTGATTGCTTAGATCGACAACACTAGACACTAATTGAATAGAGGTCGTCTAGGAGATTGGTGAGAGGGCGTCTCATAAGCATTAGTAACCGTGTTGAACGTGTTTATGAGACACTATCCTAGGAGCTTATGGTATTGATTAGATCCTATAATTGCTAATTAATGCACGTGTTCACCTAAGCCTCAAAAGGGATCGGTCTACACATATATGTGATAGCCTTTAGCATAATTCAAGACATTAGGCTTAATTATTGTGATTAGTTCGTTAATTCATTAGTGATCCCACATAAGGAAAACACCCGAAGCAATTCTTCCACTTGCACTTTCATCTTTTTGAGAGTTAGTTTAGTTGTTTGCATTAATTGTTTATTTTATTAGTGGTTAGTTGTTAACTCTCCTGTTTAGCTTCTATAACACCATTTTGACTTATAGTTTTGGGGCTCCACGCTCTCCTAATTAGGTCCTTGGAACGAATATCTACTTGGTATACTTATCATAATACTATCGAACCCATACGCTTGTGGGAATCGTATAGCTGTTTGAAAAGTGCAAAATACGAACCAAGTCAATGGCGCCGCTGCCGGGGATCTAGTTGAGAGTCTTACGTGGGACTTGAAACTTGTTGAGTGGTGTTACTAGTAGCATTTTATTTTTTGTTATTTTGTTTTCTTTGAATTTGATACTTTGATTTTTGCAGGTGTGCACTTCATTGACTAGATGGATGGATATAATCAATACCCGTTGAATCATTGCTATGATCAACGTGGCATGATTTATCCTCCACAACATGGAGATGTGAACTACGATGATTGGAGGAACTTTGATCACCACTATCATATTCAACAAGTTCCCTCCTCTTATCAAGATTGGAGGAATGAAGAAGCATCACCTTCTCCTCAAGGATATTACCCTCCACATCCACATCAATACCCTCCTCCCCAACACCCTTATCCACCATATCCATATCCTCCTCCACCACCTGAAGAGCAGTATCATCCACCTCCTCCTCCACCTATAGAAGAACCTTACTTTGAATTTCATGAAGGTTCGGAAGGAAATTGGTATGATAGTGAGAGGAGTTTTGAGTACGATCATCAAATGCAACAAGTTCCCTTTCATTATCAATATCATGATTGGGGAAAAATGGAAGCTTCACCCTTTCTTATAGAAGCATTCAAAAACTACATGGGTGAAGATGAATTTCAAAGAGCTTTGGATGAACTTCGTCATGATAATAAGGTGAGCTTTGAGTACGATTATCAAATGCAACAAGCTCACTCTCATTATCAAGAGTGGGGAATCAAAGAAGAAAAGCCTCCTAACGGAGAAGGAAAATTCTCTACCGATGAAGTTCTTGCACCATTGTTGAAAAATTTGGATTCAAGTGAAAAAAGGTTGGATGCATTAGAAGAGATCAAGGTCACCCAACTACAACAAATGAATCAACTCAAGTCACTTCTGAATGGAATGGAGCGGATGAACTCAACAATCGAGGCATTAGTCATCGCTATGAAAGAAAAAGAGGATCCAATTGAGGAGGAGGATGCAAAGGGATATCCACTTGAAGACATGAGCATGGGAAGAAGCTTAATGGTGATTGAAGAAGATTATAAAGAGGAATGTCCCTTGATGGACACGAGCAACAAGGAACAAGAAAATCAAGAAGCATCACAAGATGAGTTGGAGAGCGAAATGAGCATTTCTAAACCTTTAAACTCTTCAATTTGCACTTTACTTGATATTGATGCTTCTATTGATTTCATTTTGCCTCTTGATCACTTTGATTTTAAGAAAGAAGTTGAGAAGAGCTTGGGCATTCTTGGACAAAGAGGAAAGAAATGGAAAGAGGTGGTGTGGAAAGAGCAAGAGGAAGGCCAATTGATGAGAGTATGGAGGAAACACGTGGATGATAGGTCTTCCATTCATAAGAGTCTCCTTGAGTTTGAAGCTCAAAGGTTGAAATACAATGGGAAGGAGGACCGATATCCATGGCCTTTCCGATGAGTTCTTTTATTTCCGTCCGGCTTGAAGACGTTAAACTTAGCGCTAAATGGGAGGCAACCCATTCTTTATTGCTTTCTTTTGTTTTTTTAGATTTGTAGCTTGTTTGATCTTTTGTTTAGTTTTTGTTTTGTAGGTTGAGTGTTGTATTGGTGGTCAAGGATGTGAGATACGCATGGTGGAGCTCAAGGGTAGTGGTGCTTTGGTGCTAAAGGTCCAAGGGACAATTGGTGATGATAACTTGCTTCTTTGGTGAGCTTTGTTGGTGGTAAAATTCTAAGGTAACACACTTATTCTCAAACTTTGCATTCAACTAAATAGTTTCATTTAAGTTTGGGGGAGATTTTGTGTGTTTACCTTCATTTATATTGCACCGTTGTTCCTAGTTTTGGTGATTGAGATATCTTGTGGATTGTTGGTATTTGAGGCATAATTGATGGTGATTGTTGGTTTTTGAAGTTTGGTTGAGTTTTTTGGTATTGATTGATGCTTGCTTGTTCACTTGATTTTGTGAAGATTTGTGCTTGGTTTGGTGCTCTCAATTCATGATTAGACAAGCTTGTGAGCTTTAGAGCCTTTAGACTTTCATATATTATGGTCTATTTTCTTTCATGTGAGTATCATTCATGCTTGTGTGCTCTAGAACTTGCCAATTGTCTTGTTTGAGGCTACTATTTGTGTGAAATCTTTGGAAGTGATATAAGGCCATCTTTGTTTTGAATAGTCACTTGGCCAAATTTTCCATACCAAATGAAATTTTTTCGTAGTTAGCCACTTTGAGCCTATTGACTTATATTCTTTGGCAACTTACATATTTAGCCCATTGTCCATCTTGTATGAGCCTAATTTTCCCTATGAACTAGTGAAGCTTGATTGTTGGCAAATGTGGTTGAATTGAGGTAAAATGTGAATTTGGTGGATTTGTTTGGTTGGGAAGTAAAAAGAAAAAAAAAAGATGAATTGTGAGTTGTGCATAAAAAAAAGAGAGATTGAGTTCATGTGAAAAGAAAAGAAAAATCGAAAAAGAAAACTCTCTTGTGCACAAGAATTTGGTAGAGCTTGAAGTTCAAAAGTGTTCAAAAAGTTTTGGTGGTGAAGAATGTGCTTAAAAAGAAAAGAAGGAAGTAAATTGTGTGGGATGTAGAACTTTGAGTTGCAACTTGATCAATTGCAACTTTCATTTTTGCTCCACTAGTTTATGAGTCACTTTATCCAAATCTTCCACACCCTAACCAAAGAGCCTACATTACAACCCAATGTGAAGTCCTTATTGATTCATTGATTGAACACTTTCATGTGGTGGAGAACTTAGATACTTGGCAAGCATATGGTAGTGCACTTGTGTGATTTGATATTGAGAGCATACACTTCCTTGATATACACTTTTGAGTGGTGAGAGATACATTTACTTGTGAGGAAATTGTGAATTGAGCACTTGATCTTGCATGGATTTGAGCATAATTTGTGATCTTGCTTGTTGATTTTTCTATCTCAAAGCTTGATTGAATTGATGAAACTTGACAATTACTTGATCTATTTTGGCTTGAATGAATTCCTTCGCAATCTTCCCACTTGTTATATTTTCTTTCGTTGCTCGGGGACGAGCAACACTTTAAGTTTGGGGGGGTTGATTAGTGTGAAAATTGCTTGAAATTCATGGGTATATTTTGCATAATTTTATAGAATTTCATGTATTATTTACACTAAATTGACTAATTGCACTTAATTTGGAGAAAGAGTATTGTTTGCTATTTTTTATAGGAAAAATGAGCATTTTTAGAGCAAACGAGTCTCAATAATATCGTGACGTCAACTGAAGAAAGAAATTGAGAAGAAGTCGAAACGAGAAAAGATTGAAAGATGAAAATTATTTGGGTCAACAATTTAATTGATGGCCCATTTAATTAATTGATACAGTGACCTATTGAGGGCTCAAGAATATCCGCGCAATTCTCAAGTTCAGAAACATATGTGCATATAGTTGATGGGCCTACGTGATTGGAGAGAGAGAGTATAGTTGCATGCTCAAATTAATTGATCAATTTAATGGACCTTATGCCCATTGAAATAATCAATTCCAGGCGTGATATAAAATGGAGGCCCATTTACTCAAATTGAAAGGCCCAACCTTGAGGCCCATGTCATTGTTTAATTGGGACAGAGACACACACGCAAAGGGGGGCATATCACAGAAGACGCGGAGAGGGATTGGCGCACGAAACAGGGGCTCTTTCATATTGGGGGAGAAATCCTCCTCTCCTCCATACACTTTCACTCAATAGATTAGTTATTTCACTCTTTAGATATATTTTAATTTAGTGTTTCAATTTAATGTTGGCATTGAAGATTTTGAAGACTAGAGGTGATATTTTTCTTATTGCAAATTTAATTTAGTAATTTCATTTTCATTCATGTTTTGTAGTTTAATTCATATGAGTTTTATTCTAGTTGTTAATTTAGTTATGGGGTAATCTCTTATTGCTTTGGGTGTTTGAATTATGTGAGTAATTAGTGGGTTTATGAATTAATTGCTTAATTAACCTATATGTCTTGATTTTAATTGTTTCTAGTATTGTGTTTTGCATGATTCAATGGATTAATTCACCCTATTAGCTAGCATTGTTGATTTTGTCGACTTCAACGACCGTATTGGGTTGCTTGATTAAGAATGTGTGTGTGAGCTTGAATTAATCGATTAGAATTAACATAGTAATTAGCTACACCGACCGGGGGTTGATTGCTTAGATCGACAACACTAGACACTAATTGAATAGAGGTCGTCTAGGAGATTGGTGAGAGGGCGTCTCATAAGCATTAGTAACCGTGTTGAACGTGTTTATGAGACACTATCCTAGGAGCTTATGGTATTGATTAGATCCTATAATTGCTAATTAATGCACGTGTTCACCTAAGCCTCAAAAGGGATCGGTCTACACATATATGTGATAGCCTTTAGCATAATTCAAGACATTAGGCTTAATTATTGTGATTAGTTCGTTAATTCATTAGTGATCCCACATAAGGAAAACACCCGAAGCAATTCTTCCACTTGCACTTTCATCTTTTTGAGAGTTAGTTTAGTTGTTTGCATTAATTTTTTATTTTATTAGTGGTTAGTTGTTAACTCTCCTGTTTAGCTTCTATAACACCATTTTGACTTATAGTTTTGGGGCTCCACGCTCTCCTAATTAGGTCCTTGGAACGAATATCTACTTGGTATACTTATCATAATACTATCGAACCCATACGCTTGTGGGAATCGTATAGCTGTTTGAAAAGTGCAAAATACGAACCAAGTCATTGCACGTTTCATATGTCCCCATTTAAAAATCTGTTATCTTCGTATGAAGAGGTTAAGCATGGTTATGTGTCTATGGCTAATGAGAAAAAATGTCATATTGCTGGAATTGGTGATGTATGCATAAAATTGGATTCTGGTGTTTCATTTACTTTGAAAAATGTGAGGCATGTTCCTGACTTGTGCAATAATTTGATTTCTTGTGCTGCATTAGAAGATGATGGTTATGAGGGAAAATGGGGGAAAGGTTGCATGAAAATTTTGAGGGGTTCTTTGGTGCTTTTCAAAGCTATTAAAAGAAACAACTTGTATGTTTGCTCTACCAAATCTGATTCTTATGTGAATTCTGTGAATGTTGTCAAAACTGATAAGACTGAATTGTGGCATAAGAGATTAGGACACATGAGTAACAAAGGGCTTGAAATTCTGCATAAATCTGGTGCATTCGGTGATGAAAAACTGTCTTGCATTCCATTTTGTGATTCTTGTGTGTTAGGAAAGCAACATAAAGTGAAATTTCCTGTAAACCCCTACCCTAATACCTCGTCTTGCACTGATATTCTTGAGTATTTGCATGCTGATGTTTGGGGTCCTGCTAGTGTGCCCATACATGGTGGAAATGTGTATTTTCTATCTGTGATTGATGATTTTTCTAGGAAAGTTTGGGTTTTCTTGTTGAAAAATAAATCTGATGTGTTTGCAAAGTTTAAGGATTGGAAAATTCTTATTGAAAATCAAACTGGTAAAAAGATTAAAAGCCTTAGAACTGATAATGGTTTAGAATTTTGCAACAAGTTGATGGATAATTTGTGTGCTAATTCTGGTATTAAAAGGCATAAATATGTCCCTTACACACCTCAACAAAATGGGGTTGCTGAAAGGATGAATAGGACTTTAATGGGCAAAGTTAGATGCATGTTGGCTGCCTCCGGGCTTGCTAAGAAATTTTGGGGCGAAGCAGTTCACACTGCTGCATACCTAATCAATAGGTCTCCTTCCGTGCCCCTAAAAGGTAAATGTCCTGAAAATGTGTTTTTTTGGTAAAAGCATTGATTATTCCAACTTGCGTGTATTTGGTTGTGCTGCATTTGTGCATCAAAAAGCTGATAAACTTGAACCTAGGTCTAGGAAATGTGTTTTCTTGGGTTACCCTGATGGTGTTAAAGGTTATAGACTGTGGTGTAAAGATGAACATGGATTTAAGGTTGTAATCAGTAGAGATGTTGTCTTTAATGAATCTGATTTTCCGTGTTTGCATGCTTCTGTGTCTTTACCTGAAAATGAGGCTGCTCCAAGTGAGGTGGAGTTGCTGCCCTATTTATCTAGACCTAATGATGTGCAAACTGATACTGATCATGTTGATATTGATGCTGAAAATGATGTTTTACATGCTGATAATGATGTTTTACATGCTGATAATGATGTTTTACATGCTGAAAACACTGATTTGCCTGCTGAAATGCACGAAAATGGTGCTGAATATGTGGAAAATGTGCCTGAAAATGCTGATTTGAATGATTATCAACTTGCTAGGGACAGACCTAGGAGAAATATTAGGCAACCTACTAGATTTGATAACTTCCACATTGATATGCATGCTTTTAATGCTTTTGAGTCTTGCCATGATGAGCCTAAATCGTATGATCAAGCTTTAAAGTCTAAAAATTCAGTTAAATGGTTAAATGCTATGAAAGAAGAGATGAAATCCTTACATGTTAACCAAACTTGGAATCTTGTACCTAAACATATGCATTGTTCTGTTGTGGATTGTAAGTGGTTATTTAAGGTTAAAGATGAAACTGAAAATGTTAGATTTAAGGCCAGATTAGTGGCTAAGGGTTTTACTCAAAAAGAGGGGATAGATTCCACTGAAATCTTTGCTCCTGTTGTCAAATTTACCACTGTTCGCATAATGCTTGCTCTTGTTGCTCATTTTAATTGGGAACTTAAACAAATGGATGTGAAAACAGCATTCTTGCATGGTGATTTGGATAAAAAGATTTACATGAGACAACCTGAAGGATTTGTTGATCCTAAGAACCCTGAACATGTGTGTCTCCTTCGTAAGTCTTTGTATGGATTGAAACAATCTCCTAGGCAGTGGAATAAGAAATTTGATGAGTGCATGATGTCTTTGAAACTTAAGAGAAGCTCTTTTGATCCTTGCTTGTACTTTAAGGAAAGTGCTTATGTGCCTTTTTTCTTGCTCATATATGTGGATGACATGCATCTTTTTAGTCCTTGTGTTAAAACTGTTGAGCATGTTCAAAAGTGCCTTTATGATAAATTTGACATGAAAGACCTTGGTGATGCTAAGAAGATCTTAGGCATGCATATAGAAAGAGATAGGAAAAAGCATATTCTTTTGCTTGGTCAGATTTCATATGTTGATAAGGTTTTGAGTAAATTCTCTATGTCATCTGCTAAATCTGTGAATGTTCCTCTTGCTGCCCATTTTTTGTTAAGTAAGACTCAGTCTCCCATGACGAAGTCTGAAAGTGATGAGATGAAAAGTGTGCCTTACTCCAATGCCATTGGATCTGTGATGTATCTCATGGTGAGCACTAGACCTGATATTGCATATTCTGTTAGTTGCTTGAGTAGATATATGTCTAATCCAGGTATGCCTCATTGGGAGGCTTTGAAGTGGCTACTTAAGTACCTTAAGGGTACGAAGGAGGTATGTCTTAAATTTTCTAAATGTGCAAATGGTGTGAGACTTGTTGGATATGTGGATTCTAACTATGCTAATGATAGAGATAATAGGAAATCTACCACTTCGTATGTGTTCACCCTATGTGGTTCTTGTATAAGCTGGAAATCTCAGTTACAACATGTTGTTGCTTTATCTACAACTGAATCTGAATATATTGCTATAACTGAGGCTGCTAAAGAGGCCATTTGGTTGAAAGGTCTTATTTCTGAAATTGGTTTACTTGAAGGTGAAGTGGTTGTATTTTCTGATAGTCAATCTGCTATCCAATTGTGTAAGAATCCTGTATACCATGAACGAACTAAACATGTTGATGTTAAATACCATTTTGTACGTGATATAATTGAAAAGGGCATTATTGACCTTGAGAAAATTGCTTCTGAGTTTAATCCTGCTGATATGGGCACCAAGTGCCTTTCTGTTGAAAAACATAGGTCTTGCATGAGAACTTTGAATTTTGATTCCATTGATTAAAATTGTTTTTGCAGCCTCTATGTTTATTTTGTTTTGTGTTTTTGTTTGTGACTTGTGTGTCTAAATTGTTATTGTGTGTGCACTTTGTGTCCAACGTGTTTGTTTTGTGTTTCCCTTGATAGCTTACTTTGCATTTGCTATTAATGCCTTGTATAAACTTTGTGTGTTTTGCTTTTGCAGGTGCAATGTGCTTGTAATAGGTGTTATGTGTGCTATGCGTGTGTTGTGTGTGCTATGTGTGGGTGTGTGTGTTAAGGCGATGATGATGACCTGTGGATATTTGGATTGTAGAGGGGATGACCAAAAAGGTGGAGAATTTGTTGGGCTTAGGCCCAAGTCTTTTGGCCCAAGGCCTTAACACAAAAGGCCCGTAGCCAACTTGTTGCCCTAGTTGTTTATATCTAAGGCAGCCTCCCACTCAAGTCTTATTGGAATAGTTCTTTCTTCTTTCTCTTTGTGAAGTATAACGGAGAGTTAAGTGTGAAAGACTTGAGTGTGGAGAGTTACCGTATAAACTTGGTCCCTTCTCTACTTATCCCAATCCCAGGTGCCTGAGCCTGTGTTATCGAGACGACGATTAGACCCAACAGTTAATATAGAACATTGCCGATGCGTCTCCGGTACAACCACTTTATACGTCATGGAAGCCGCGTCGTATCCTAAACCACTATACGGCTTGGAGAAATAATCGTTAAAAGGGAGACTTAAAGTCTTGTTTGTCCAAAAGTCTCTAAGGGAGGCGGGTTGATTAGACTGCAACATCAAACCATTGTAACTGGAACGGACATTGAATTTGCACTTGTATTTTGGCTTGTACGTGTCGATTCCTCCTCCGTCTTTCGTAGCAGAGACGAAAGCAACCTCCCCGGACACATCCCGGTAGAGAAGTCCATAACTGGCATGCTCGAGGTGTTTGTGTAGGAAAGATTTGTTACGGAGCATACGGTGCCACTTGCGACAAACAAGCCTTGCCGCGTTACAAATATCTTGAGGCGGGAGACGTAGCAGAATTTCAAACAACACCTCGTCCGGAATAGACTCGATAGCGCACCATGTAATCCTTTTACACCTCCTCGAATAATACGGCCGAGTCATTCGAGTAACTGAATTATCCATCATCTGTTTATTTAGAAAAACTTACAATTAATTAAATAATTTCATGTATAAGAAACAGAGACAAGAGGTGAAACAGATAGAAAAGTGTTGGAGAAATTGGGTTTTTATTCAATTTCTTAATAATTAATTGATTTTAATTAATCAGTTATTTGAGGGTATGAATATTTAATTTCCGAAGAATTAAATATTGTAGGATCGTTCTACTCTCCGAGCAGATGATCGTAGTATATTTAAAATCTCAAAACCGAATTTCGGTGAGTGAGAAATTAATGTACGAAGTTTAAGACAAAGTGATGCGTTGGGAGTATTTTAATAACTATCCCACATTGATAAATGTGAGAATTAACTACCTCCTTATTAATAGGAGTTAGTTAAGAATGTTCAAATTGTAGTGACTATTGAACCATTCAATTAGCCACACGCGCGCGCGCGCGCCGCCCGTCCGGCCGTGCCGTGCCGCGCCGGGTCCTTGGCCTTGGATCTTGGATCCTGGATCTTGGCAATTGGACTTTGGGTGGACTTTGGGCTTGGGCCTGGGGCCCCTCTATCTTTTTGAGGTTCTAAAAATGTGGGCCTCGACCCATACGGATTTAGGCAGCCCAAGTCTATGGAAGTCAAGCGGAAGTTGACTTCTGGAATTTGAATTTGAAATGAGATTGTCTTAATTGCGTGGAAGTTACCATTCCGAAACTGCCATATTAATGTGCTGGGTATTAAGAATGGGAGTTACCATTCGGGAAACCGCCATATTAATGTGCTGGAGTATTAAGAATGGGAGTTACCATTCCTGAAACTGCCAGAAACTGCCATATTAATGTGTGACCAGCCGTTACTGTTAAATACCCGTCTGTTCCACACCTGGGTGACACTGCCTATAAATAGGAGTGCATGGTTTCACCTGAGTTTTTCCAGAAAATTGCATACACTATTTTCAGCATTCTGCATAGCATTTCAGAGTGCAATCTGGTTCTAACGTGTTTCTGTTCGCTGGAGCTTTGTGCGCTGCGGTGTTGCTCGTGCAAAGAGGAAGCCGTTTTACCTTTCGAAGCAACTCGTCACTCCGTGAACACTAGCCGGGACGTGTTTGTTTTACGGGAAAATGTATCACCTTGACTCGGCTCTTTTCCCTAATTTTCTGTTTATCTACAGTGCTGTCTCTTCCCTTTCTGGACCTGCTATTCTAAGAAGCTGCTCAAACAAGGAAGCTGCCTCTTTTGAAAAGTTGAAGAACTCGAAGACTTTGTAATTTCCTTTACTGTCTTTAATTTTTCCGTCTAAATTCTTTGTAAGCCATTGTTGGTAATCTATAAACCAACAATCGTAAAACAAACAAAAGAAAAGAAAAAAAAAAAAAGATACCACAATGGCATCTGACGGAAATGGCTCTAACAACACCCCTGTCGACAACACCCTTGTTGAGAACACCTCGAACCCAACTCCAAACGTTGTCCCCAATAACACGTTTTTACCCCCCATGTTTTTTCCACCCTCTGAAACTCGCAATTTCATGGTGCATGGGGAAAAACCCGAGAAGTTCTCGGGTACTGATTTTAAGAGGTGGCAACAAAAGATGTTGTTTTACCTCACGACACTTCACCTGGCAAGGTTCCTCCGGGAGGATCCGCCCGTTGTCGCTGAAAGTGAAACGGATAATGCTAGGAGGGTCGCATTTGACCAATGGTCTCATGGCGATTTCCTGTGTCGGAACTACGTCCTTGGAGGACTAGTTGACGCGTTGTATAACGTGTACCAACCGGTTCGTACTGCCAAAGAACTGTGGGAGTCTTTGGAACGAAAGTACAAAATCGAGGATGCCGGAACTAAGAAGTTCGTGGTGGCGAGATTTTTGGACTTCAAAATGGTAGATGGTATATCTGTCGTTGAACAAGTTCAAAAATTTCAGTTAGTCCTACATGATATCCTCGCGGAGGGTATGGTCCTTCCGGACGCTTTCCAAGTAGCCGCAGTGATTGAGAAACTACCCCCTTCTTGGAAGGATTTTAAAAGTTATCTCAAACACAAGCGAAAGGAAATGAGCCTAGAAGATTTGATCGTCAAACTTCGAATTGAAGAAGATAATAAAAGGATGGACGGTAAATCAAATCAAGTCTCGGTTGAGGCAAAGGCAAATTTAATGGAACGTGGTGAATCGTCTAAAAAATGAAAAAGGCCTATTGACAAAGGTAAAACACCTGTTCCTGCAAAACCCAAATTTAATGGTAATTGCTACAAGTGTGAAAAACCGGGCCACAAAGCAACTGATTGTCGCGTCTCTAAGAAAGTTGATAAAAACAAAGGTAAGAGAGGACAATCAAGTGCTAATGTGGCACAACATAATCTCACTGAAATGGATATGTCTGCTGTTGTGTTTGAGACCAACATGGTTGACAATCCAAAGGAATGGTTCGTGGATACCGGTGCTACTTGCCATGTTTGTTCCGAGAAGGGTGTCTTCTCGACTTATGCTCCTGCTGATGGGAGAAAGCTCCATATGGGAAACCATGCCTCGTCTGATGTGGCTAGTGTTGGAACTGTTGTGCTCAAGCTCACTTCTGGCAAAGAGCTCAAGCTGAAGGATGTGCTGCATGTCCCGGACATCCGCAAGAATCTGATCTCCGGCTCTCTTCTAGTTAGTCATCAGTTTAAACTAGTTTTTTAGTCTGATAAAGTTGTACTTAACAAGTTTGGACAGTTCCTTGGTCGAGGATATCTCGAGAATGGTCTGTTCAAAATGAGTGTAATGGTTGTAAGCCGTAAAGGCAAGAAAGTTATCAATGAAAACGTTTCTACTTCCTCTTACATCGTGGAGTGTTCCTCTTTATGGCATTTAAGATTAGGACATGTAAATCTAAAATCTATAAAGCGTTTAGTAAATCTTGATTTACTTAAAATGAACAATATTGAAACACCTAAAAAGTGTGAGATATGTGTTGAAGCTAAAATGACAAAGTTGCCATTTACTTCTGTGGAAAGGGACACTGCTCCTCTAGACTTAATCCATACTGATGTGTGTGATTTAAAGTTTGTGCAAACTAGAGGTGGCAAAAAGTATTTCATTACTTTTATTGATGATTGCACAAGATTTTGCTACGTTTATCTCTTGCGAAGTAAAGATGAAGCTATTGAAGCTTTTAAACTTTACAAGAATGAAGTAGAAAATCAACTTAGCACTCGAATTAAGGTGATTCGAAGTGATAGAGGTGGGGAATACGTAGCACCTTTTGAACAGTTATGTGCTGAGTCTGGCATCATACATCAAACTACTGCCCCTTAATCACCTCAGTCTAATGGTGTTGCGGAGAGAAATAACCGAACACTAAATGAGATGATGAACGCAATGTTAATCAGCTCGGGTTTACCGCAGAATCTGTGGGGGGAAGCTATACTATCGGCTAACCACATTTTGAACAAAATTCCACACAAAACAAAGGATCTGACACCTTATGAAATGTGGAAAAAGCGGAAACCATCCTACAAGTACCTCAAAGTGTGGGGGTGTCTTGCAAAGGTTGAAGTGCCTGCTCCTAAACAAGTTAGAATTGGCCCTAAAACGGTAGATTGTATCTTTGTAGGATATGCACTCAACAATAGTGCGTATAGGTTTCTGATTCACAAATCAGAAATACCTGACATGTCAGAAGGCACTATGATAGAATCAAGGAATGCAATATTCTTTGAAAATATCTTTCCTAATAAAGATAAAGATGAGGTGAGACCTGAAAATAAGAGGGCTCACGTAGAAGCAGAGGCTGTTAGTTCTTCAGCTCAAGAGCATGAAGAACCTAGACGCAGCAAAAGAGCAAAAATTGCAAAAACTTACGGTCCTGACTTCATCACTTTTGTGATTGAAGATGAACCTAAGTCTATCAAGGAAGCTCTGTCAAGACCAGATGCATCATTCTGGCAAGAAGCTATCAATAGCGAAATTGATTCTATTCTGCAGAACAATACGTGGGAGTTGGTTGATCTCCCTAGAGGTTGTAAGACTTTAGGATGCAAGTGGATCCTTAGAAGAAAATATAAAGCAGATGGATCAATTGACAAGTATAAAGCTCGTTTGGTAGCAAAGGGCTTTAGACAAAAAGAAGGGTATGATTTCTTTGATACTTACTCCCCAGTAACGAGGATTACATCCATTCGTGTGTTAATTGCGATTGCTGCTTTGCACAATCTCGAGATTCACCAAATGGATGTCAAGACTGCGTTCTTGAATGGGTAATTAGTTGAAGAAATATACATGGATCAACCTGAAGGGTTTATAGCACCTGGCAACGAGAAAAAGGTGTGTAGACTCGTTCGTTCACTGTATGGACTCAAACAAGCTCCAAAACAGTGGCATCTGAAGTTTGATGAAACTATGTTGTCCAATGGTTTCAAGATAAACGAATGTGACAAATGTGTGTATGTGAAAAATACACCAAAAGGATTTGTTATCATGTGTCTTTATGTGGACGACATGTTGATCATGGGCAGCAGCAATGCCATGATTATGGAAACAAAGGCTATGTTAAAACGTAGTTTTGACATGAAAGACATGGGATTGGCTGATGTGATTCTAGGAATCAAGATCGAGAGAAAGTCTAATGGAATCTACTTGACACAATCTCACTATGTTGAGAGTGTGTTAAAGAAATTCAATGCCTTTAATGATCCACCTGCCAAGACGCCCATGGAGCTCAATGTACATTTGAGCAAGAATCGAGGCGATCCGGTTGCACAACTTGAATATGCAAGAATCATTGGAAGTGTGATGTATATTACAAACTGTACACGCCCGGATCTTGCCTGTGCAGTGAACAAGTTGAGTAGATTCACTAGCAATCCAAATAAAGAGCACTGGAAGGCTCTTAGAAGGGTCCGTAGGTACTTAAAGTACACTATTGACTACGGGCTTCACTACACAAGGTTTCCGGCGGTACTTGAAGGGTACAGTGACGCCAATTGGATCTCTGACACGAATGAGTCATTTTCCACTAGTGGATATGTGTTCACTATTGGAGGTGCTGCTGTATCGTGGAGATCAACGAAACAGACGTGTATTGCCCGGTCCACGATGGAATCAGAATTCATAGCTTTGGATAAAGCTGGTGAAGAAGCCGAGTGGCTTCGAAATTTCCTCGAGGACATTCCATGTTGGAACAAACCCGTACCTACTGTGATGGTACACTGTGACTGTCAAGCCATAATTGGCAGGGCTTTGAACGACATGTATAACGGAAATTTGAGACACATACGTCGTCGACATAACTCTGTTAAACATCTGATCTCGAGTGGTGTGATGTCAATTGACTATGTAAGGTCAAAAGATAATATAGCGGATCCGCTTACGAAAGGAATAAACCGAGATCAGATGAATAAGTTGCTAGAAGGAATGGGTCTAAAACCCACAAAATAACAGCTGAAACAGTGGTAACCCAACCATGTTGACTGGAGATCCCAAGAACTTGGTTCAATGGGAAAACTAAGCTGTGAATGTTGAGTTGGAACACTTGGATATTCAAACCATTCCTTAGAAAAGCACAACACCAAGTGTTGTCCCGTAAGATTTGTGGTAAGGCTAAGTCTATGACTTTTAATGGTTCCCAAAGACCTCCGGGAGGTAGAGTATTGCGGGATACTCAATATGGGAGTCCACCTATATAAGTGAGAAGTGGGGCCGCTTCACGAAATGCACTTATGAACTCAAAGGGTGGCCATGGCCGAAATGGACAAAAATGTGAGAACGAAACACGTTTGAGATGTTATTGTGTCAGCACCGTTGTCTCAGTACACACAAAGGAGGAGTAGTTCAAGGCATCGCGTCCACTAAGCCGCCAGTGTACTCGATAGTGTTTGACTACGGAAGGTTCAAGGTCACAAGCCACCTTTCCGGATGCAACAGTGTCTCAATTGAACTGGATTGCGAGTCTGCATGATTATGGGTAGTAATTTCCACTCATGTGGGGGATTGTTGGAGAAATTGGGTTTTTATTCAATTTCTTAATAATTAATTGATTTTAATTAATCAATTATTTGAGGGTATGAATATTTAATTTCCGAAGAATTAAATATTGTAGGATCGTTCTACTCTCCGAGCAGATGATCGTAGTATATTTAAAATCTCAAAACCGAATTTCGGTGAGTGAGAAATTAATGTACGAAGTTTAAGACAAAGTGATGCGTTGGGAGTAGTTTTAATAACTATTTCACATTGATAAATGTGAGAATTAACTACCTCCTTATTAATAGGAGTTAGTTAAGAATGTTCAAATTGTAGTGACTATTGAACCATTCAATTAGCCACACGCGCGCGCGCGCGCCGCCCGCCCGCCCGGCCGTGCCGTGCCGAGCCGGGTCCGGGGTCCGTGGGCCTTGGCCTTGGATCTTGGACTTTGGGTGGACTTTGGGCTTGGGCCTGGGGCCCCTCTATCTTTTTGAGGTTCTAAAAATGTGGGCCTCGACCCACACGGATTTAGGCAGCCCAAGTCTATGGAAGTCAAGCGGAAGTTGACTTCTGGAATTTGAATTTGAAATGAGACCATTACGAAACTTCTATATTAATGTGCTGGGTATTAAGAATGGGAGTGAGTTACTGTTGGGAATAAATGAGATATATTTTGATTGAATACGAAAACCCCCTAAGACATGCCTAATTTGTGATTGAATATGTTCTAGAGATATTAGAACATATAATGTAAAGGCTAGATGAGGAGTTAATATGTTAGGTAGCTCTTAGATGATTAGATGCACAAATTGAGGGGGAACACATGCTTTTAAGTACATTAAGATCAAGTCCCCTCAAGGCTCAAAAATCTGGAAACATGATCAGGTCTGCTGAAGGACAAATATGCTGATCAGATGAGTTGTCCAGATGAGTTGTCTCAGCACAATTAATCAAGATCAAGTGCTCTGAAAAGCCTAAGGTCATCCATGCTGAAGAGTTTGAGACAACTACACCCTAAAAGATCTTCAAAGAAGCAAGCTAAGATCATCTTCAAGAGAAATAAAGGGAAAGAGCCAAGTCATCTGAAGAAGAGCAAGCCAAACTTGCTGATAAGCAAGACTACTGATAGTGATAAGAAGAGTTGTCCAAATGATGAAGAATGTTGTTCAATCAATGGAACAACCTTCAGAAGCCATGTCCAAGTCTTAACAAGAGAATCTGAAGATCAGACATTGGGAAGAGTGCTGCAGAATGAAGACAAAGCTTATACAGCCGTTTATTTCCCAAATGAGGACATGTCACTATCAAGATTCTGTCTTCTAAGTTGAAGAACCAAAAGAAGACATTTATGGACATTGGAGGCTGCCTCTCCAACGGGCAAATCCTTCATTTGTCTATAAATACAGAAGTGTGAAGACCATTTGAAAGCAGCTACCTCAACAGAATCCAACTACACAAGAATTCTGAAGCTCTTAGAACTTTCAAAGCTTTCAAAGACTATCTTAGAAAGATATCCTATCCTTATACACTGATATTCATTGTAAAGGATATCTTATTAGTTGGAACCTTACTTCAACCCTTATACCTTTCAAGAGTGAAAGTGAAAAGGTTGTAGTAGTAGAAGTGGTAGGAGCTGACTGTTGAGAGAAGAACAGTTCAGTTCTGAGTTGAGAAGAGGGTACTAGGACTCTAGACATCCTAGGGATCAATTCACCAAGGAGTGGTGTTCTTGATCAAGTGCACCTTGGCACCATAAAACAAGTTAATTCCAAGAGTGAAGGAATTATCCTGTTAAATCAGGGAAAGTGGATGTAGGAGCTTGAGTCTCTGAACCACTATAAGCTCTTGTGTTGATTTACTTTCCAAGTACTTTCATACATTCAACACTGCACACAAAACTGATCTTTCATAAGACAAACTTTCAAAGACTGTGCAAAAACCTACTTGGACAAGTTCCCTGAAAACTGGACTGTATTACATTGACTAAGTGATTTCAGAATCTAAAGGAGTCTAAACTAAAAGGGCCAATCACTATTCCGCACATATAACTCCCCTAGATAGTTATTCAACTAAGTACTCAATAGTACTTAGTAGTTTGATTATCTTAGAAAGAGTTGATCATCTTCAGCCGAGTTGTCCAAGACAACCTTGCTGAGCTCTGGTTGATTAAGTTAGAAAAGAAATTGCATACAAGTGTATTCCCCCCCCCCATACACTTGTTATATACTCCTTTCCGGACCAACAAGTGGTATCAGAGCAGGGGTTCAAAGACCACTGCTTCTGAAAAGCCATCTTGGTTTTCAAAATCACATATTTGGTGTGGTCACTGAACTGATCTATCTGAAATCCTATTTGATTATTGACTGACTGTTTGTTCTTGAGAAATGGCCAACAACAATGCTGCTGTTCCACCTCCTGCTGTTCAAGGATTGGACAATATGGCCACAAATCCAGTCAATCACATCTCACATCACAAATTGCCCATGTTCTCAATAGACAACTATGATTTCTGGAAAATCAGAATGAGGGCTCATCTTGCATCTGTACACACTGACATGCTGAGAGTGATCACAAGAGGTCCCTTTGTGTTCACTCAAGTAAATCCCAGAGTTACTGAAGCTCAAAGGGAAGATATAAGGGAATTGATTCCCAAGGATGAGGATGACTTCACTGCTGATGAAAAGAGGAAAGATAATCTAAATTATCTTGCCATGAATACCCTCTACCAAACAATTCCAGATGCAATCATGGGAAGAGTCTATCACTGCACAACAGCCAAAGAAATTTGGGATACTCTTGCTGAAATGTGTGAGGGTACTGATAAGATCAAGGAGAATAAGCTCCAAGTGGCTGTGCAGAAGTTTGAACAATTCACAATGGAGTCTGAGGAGTCCATTGATAAATTTGCTAGTAGATTCACTGATGTGATGAATGAGATCAACTCATTGGGCAAGGTATACACAAAGAGAGAAGTTGGATTGAAGATCTTGAGGAGTCTCACTCAAAAGTGGGATGTCTATGTTGTAATGATGCAAAATACCAAAGATCTTTCCACCATGCCCATGCAACAAATCTTCTCAGAACTCAAAGCTTATGAGTTCGACCTCAATAGAAGAAAGCCTATTGAGGAACCTTCAAATCCTACTAAGGGAGTGGCATTCAAAGCCAAAGTTGTTGAACCAGAAATGCAGCCCACTCCAAGATCATCAAAGTCAGTTTCAAAGACTGAAATGAAGGAAGAACTAGCCTTGATGGCTAGAAGGTTTGAAAAGCTAAATTCAAGGTTTGGTAGATACAAGAAATTCTACCAAGACAACAAATTCAGGAGAAGGTACAACTCTCCTGAAGATCAGGCTGAAGCCAAAAAGCCTGAAGAGAAAAGATCAGAGGACAAGTACTCTGATAGGAGAAGGTCCAGTAGAGCTGAACCTTCATCATCAAAAAGAAAAGAAGAATCAAAGAAAGAAGATGATGAAGACCTATGCTATAATTGCAAGAAGAAAGGGCACTTTCAATATGACTGCCCTGAACTAAGCTCTAAAGAGAGAAGAGAAAGGCAAGCCAAAAGAGACAGAAAGTTCACCAACAGTAAAGCCATGATGGCTGGTGAAGAATCTGATAGTGCTGAAAGCTTCAACTCTTCTGATGGACTGTTCTCAAACAGTGATGATGATGATGTATGCAACATGGCTCTTGAGGATGATGAGGTATCCTCTACTTCTAGTTCACCATCACTCATCTCACAAAACACTAGTGAGGTCAACCTGAAGCTTTCCCTTGGAAAGTTGATGGAAGATTTCACTATGTTACAAGAATTTCATGATAATTGTGTGAGAGAAAATGAAAGATTGGCTATTGAACTTGCCAAAAACTCTGAGGCAGTTGTTGATGTCAAGTCTACTGAGTTGTATCAACAAGTCTTGAGAGAGCTTGAGGAAGCAAATCTCAGGATAGTTGACCAACAAAAGGAGATTGATGATCAACTTCTCTCTCTGAAGAGAAAAGATTTTGAACTTAAAATTCTCAATGCCAAGTTTGAAAACCTCTCACATGAATATGATATTCTTAAATCAAGTGAAGAGAGCCTGAAATTAAAGATGTCTGCTTTGAAGAAATCCTCTAGAGCAATAGAGGAAATTCAAAGTTATCAAAGACCTATGGCTCAAAGAAGTGGATTAGGTTTTGATCCATTTGAATCTTCACCTTGTCTTAGTGTTGCTTCTGTAAGTAACACTAAGAGAATCTTTGTTAAATCAGTGGCACAAACTGAAAATGAAGTAATTCAGCCACTGAACAAAGGAAAAGGCAAAATGGATGATATGCCTACTCAAGTGCTCCAGGAGATTAGGCCAAAACCTAAGGAAATGGCCAAAGCTCCTGAACATAAGAGGAATGTTGGTCAGCAGAGTAGACCCAATGGAAGGGAAACTCTCCTGAACAATGTTCAGAGGAATTGTCCAAGGTATAATCAGCCTAGGCCAACTCTTCTGAGAAAGCCTCAGCTGACTAGACCTAAGAACAATTATCCTCAAAGGCAAAATAAAATGAGACAGCCAAAACCCTTCATGTCAAAGGGTAATGGTCATAAGAAAGCCTTTCCTCAAAGATTCCCTCAAGTAGCACAAAGAACTCAAAAGTTCAGGAGATTTGATAACTCCCCTGAAACTTACAGAGTCAATACATTCACACACACTTTCCCAAAGGCATTTAAGGGAAAGACAGTGTATGTAGATGCTAGAGGAAGACAACTTAGCCACCTTGAATCAATCAGGGTTATTAGGCAAGTTTGGGTTCCTAAAGGTACAACTAACCTCTCAGGACCCAAAACACAAAGGGTACCTAAACCAATCTAATTGCAGGTACCATTGGGCCACAAGAAGAGGAGCATGAGCAAAAAGTCAGCATGGTACCTAGACAGTGGATGTTCAAGGCACATGACTGGAAACAAGGAACTCCTCACTGATTTTATTGAAAAAGAAGGCCCAAATGTCACCTTTGGAGACAGCTCACAAGCTACAACAAAAGGTTATGGTACTTTGATGATTGGTAACATCAAAGTATCTAATGTATCATATGTGGCTGGTCTCAAATATAATCTTCTTAGTATCAGTCAATTCTGTGATAAAGATTTCAATGTTGAGTTTTCTAGTGGAAAATTCTTAATCAAAGACAAGACTCAACAAATTCTATTGACTGGAACTAGGAAAGGAAATGTGTACTTTGCAGACTGGGACAAGTCTACTGATGCTGCATGCTTCATTGCTAAGAGTTCTAGTGAACAAAGTTGGTTATGGCATAAAAGATTAAACCACTTGAACTTCAAAACAATGAATAAAATTGCTAGAAATGCATTAATTAAAGGACTACCTAATGAGGTCTTCATTAAAGAACATGTCTGTAAACCATGCCAAGAAGAAAAACAGATCAAAGCCTCATTTAAAGGAAAACCAGTCATCTCTACTAAAGGGTACTTGAACTATTACATATGGATCTCTTTGGACCAATTACCCCTGCAAGCATAAATGGTAGAAAGTACACATTGGTTGTAGTAGATGACTTCTCTAGGTTCACATGGGTGGTATTTCTCCTTAATAAGAAGGAAACACAAGTCAAACTGCCTGAACTTCTAAAGAGATTGTCAAATGAGAAAAGCCTTAGCATCATCAAGATAAGATCTGATAAAGACACTGAGTTCATTAACTCATACATCAATGAGTATTGCATATCTAATGGAATAGCTCATGAAACCTCAGCAGCTAGAACTCCCCAACAAAATGGAGTTGCAGAGAGAAGAAACAGAACTTTAAAAGAAGCTGCTAGAACCTTAATTGCTGATTCAAATTTACCTAAGAGGTTTTGGGCTGAAGCTATAAACACTGCATGTCATATTTTCACATTTTTGGTTGTAAGTGTTTCATACACAATAATGGGAAAGACCAGCTGAAAGCCTTTGATAGCAAAGCTGATGAAGGAGTATTTCTTGGATACTCTCAAATCAGTAGAGCTTTCAGAGTCTACAACAAGAAAACCCTTATTGTAGAGGAAACACCTCATGTTGTGTTTGATGAATCTATTCATGAGTTTAGGAATGAAAACTTAGAATCAGAAGAAATCACACAGAGGACAACCAGACTGAGTCTAAAAGACAAAGACACTGAATTCATAGATGTTGTCCAAGCCAACCTACCTGAAAATCTCAAATTGGACAACAACCCTGAAGGCAACTTTCCTGAGGCAAATCCCACTGAAGGAAATGGTGAACTGAATGATCCAATCCCAGTTCACAACCAGGTACAAACTACCAATGAAGAAGCAGTTCCTGCTGAGGTAGTTAATGGATCAAATAATCAATGGGGAACTCAAAATGTTGAAAATACCAATGTCCCTGACATTGAGGACAACACCCCTGATTATGATCCTGAATTAGATCCTGCATTTAATTATCCTGAATTCTATGATCAAAATGACTCAACTTCAGTAGAGGACAACTCTACTGAAGAGATCAGAAGAAGAAGGACTTGGTTGTCTGACCATCCTACTGATCTAATACTTGGTGATCCAAGTATAGGAGTCAAAACAAGGAGATTTCTGGTGAAAGTGCTCTTTTCTGTTGTTTCTTGTCAGAACAAGAACCAAGTGATATTGAGGAAGCACTTCAAGATGCCAATTGGATCACAGCCATGCAGGAAGAACTGAATCAATTCACCAGAAATGAAGTATGGGAGCTGGTGGATAGACCTTCACATCAGATGTTATTGGAACAAAGTGGGTGTTCAAGAACAAGAAAAATGAAAATGATGTGATTGTCAGAAACAAAGCAAGACTAGTGGCAAAAGGCTATTGCCAACATGAAGGCATTGACTATGATGAGACTTTTGCACCTGTGGCAAGGCTAGAAGCAATAAGGCTCTTTATAGCCTATGCAGCCCACAAGAGGTTCAAAGTATACCAAATGGATGTCAAGAGTGCCTTCTTGAATGGAGTCTTGAAAGAAGAAGTCTATGTGGAGCAACCACCAGGTTTTGAGGTTGGAAACCAAGTCTACAGACTAAAGAAAGCTCTATATGGACTCAAGCAAGCCCCTAGGGCTTGGTATGATACACTGTCACAATTTCTCTTGGATCATGGATTCATCAAGGGAACTGTGGACAGAACCCTCTTCAGAATCTCTGAAGGAGAGGACATCTTGCTTGTCCAAATATATGTGGATGACATAATATTTGGATCCCCCAATGAAAAGCTGTGTGAGAAGTTCTCCAAGCTGATGCAAAGCAAGTTTGAGATGTCCATGATGGGGTTGATGAACTTCTTTTTGGGTCTACAAGTCAAGCAAACTAAAGAAGGAATCTTCATCAACCAAGCTAAGTACACCAGAGAAATGATCAAGAAATTTGGGTGTACTACTAGCAAGCCCGTAAGGATCCCAATGAACACAAATTGGAAGATGGATCCTGATGAAAGTGGTGTTTCAACCAACTCCACTGAGTATAGAGGAATCATTGGATCTCTTCTCTACCTCACTGCCAGCAGACCTGACATCACCTTTGCAGTAGGTGTTTGTGCAAGGTTTCAAGCAAATCCTAAGAAAAGCCATCTTGAGGCTGCAAAGAGGATTTTAAGGTATCTCAAAGGCACTGAAAATCTAGGCCTTTGGTACCCAGCTGATGACAATATTGAGTTAACTGGCTACTCAGATGCTGACTATGGAGGTTGTAGAATTGACAGAAAGTCCACTTCAGGGACTTGTCAATTCTTGGGCAACAAGCTGATATCTTGGTTTTCAAGAAGCAGAATACAGTGGCTACTTCCACCACTGAAGCTGAATATGTTGCAGCTGGAAGTTGTTGTGCTCAGATCCTTTGGTTGAGACAACAACTAAGAGACTACAAAGTCAACTCTACTGAAGTGCCAATATTCTGTGATAACAATAGTGCTATTGCTATATCACAAAATCCTGTATTGCACACAAGATGCAAGCATGTGGACATCAAGCATCACTTCATTAGAGATCATGTGGAGAAGAAGGACATAAAGTTGGTCAAGATCCACACAAATCATCAAAAAGCTGATATCCTGACAAAGCCACTTGCAGAGGCAAGGTTTCTGGAGCTATCAGCAGAGTTGGGTCTACTTGATCCAGGGAAGTTGGACAAGTAAATCTAATTAAAGTTAATGGGAGTAAAAGAGCTGAATTGATCTTCAGCAGACTTGGTCAAGTCCACTGAAATTCAGAAGAGATGGCTACATTTGTTCAGGACACTTGTCCATTGGAATTTAGGACTGTTGTCCACATCTCTTCAGGGTACTTGTCCAAGTGGGGTCAGATAAGTTGTCTTGACTATCAAACTATTTTCTTGGTTTGATAAGCACCTATTTTAGGTAATCATTGGCTACCTTAATATCTGTCCCAATTACAGATATCATCTCTGTGGGATTTATTTTGTCCCCCACACAAAAGGTCACTTTCCATGCATTAAATGCCAAGATTTAACTCTTGTTTGCATTACACTTTTCAAGCCATGATCTATCTCGAAAAACTCCCCAACCATTAACTAATATTTAATAACTTCCACGTTTTGAATAAAACCAATAACTCACTGTTACATTGGTTATTAACCATTGGATCAAAACTGGCCAACTCCTCTGAAACTCATCCTAGCCGTCCAAGTGTATGTTTCTATCTTTGATACCCTTTGAAAATACACAAACCTCACCAACCCATTGACAAACATTCTTTTTAGAATATCCCCAAGTCTTAAGATCCCCCACAAACAGTTCTTCTCAAACATTCAAACCCTAGCTCGTTTTTCTTCAAACTTTCTCCATACTCTTTCATTTTCATCTCTGTAAACTTCTATGGCTCCCAAAATTAGACCAGAGATGGTTGTTGATTTTTCCAACAAGGCTCTAGACCTTGATTTTGGATACCTTAGCAACAAAAACAATCTTCACTTTGAGCCAATAGTCTCTTTTGAGAGTGAGGATTCTGAAATTACACCAACCCTTAGATGGTTGAGAAGAGCAGGCTTACAAAAGTTCATGGAAGAAAGACCAAGCTCTTGCTTGGAAAGCTACATGGCTGAGTTTTTTGCCTTTCTCAAATGGAGAGGTAAGCCTGAAGATGGTGAAATTTCCACAAGATTGTCATATGTTGCAGAGGGTGAAGAGGAAGAGAGATTTCATAGAGTGAAATTCTCTTCAGAAGATCTTGAAGGAGCTTTTGGATTACCTTTTGAGGGAAGAAATCCAGAAGTCTATGGAACTGGACATGAAGATGAAATAACTCAAGAATGGCTATTAGTTCCAGGCCCTCTCTCCTCCACACAAAACAAGAAGACTCTCAAGCCAAAATTCCTTAACCTTTTCGAGGTAGTTGCTAAGAGTCTCTTGAGCAATACTGGAAGTTTGGAGCAGGTCAGCCATCCAAGAATCAGAGTCATGGTTGAAATCATTGATGCTAGTGACAAAGGCATCAAGTTTGATTGGAGGACCTTCATCATGTCTGAGATGATGAAGGAGAAGGCCAAGTTCAAAGTAAGAACTCAAAACAAGGTTGTACTAGAAGGGAAACTCAAGTATTGCACAAGGGCAAGCTTGTTGATTGAGAGATTTTCCCACTATTCTCAAATGCAAACATTTGCAAAGCCTCTTCTAGCCCAAAATATTCTGTTCAGGAAGCTCAGCAAGAAAACTGAGCAAAGGAGGATGTTAATGGCCAAGCCTGCTGAAGCAAGGGTGGAGGAGAAGCCTCAGATGAAGAAAAGGACAAAGGCCAGAATGGTGAAAACAAGAAAGATGTCTCAAATTCCCTCAGAGGAGAAATCAGATGCTTCAACTGAGATTGAAGAAGTTGCCAAAGAGGGAGTGAGTGTGCCTTCTGATCATTCAGAAGAGTTGAGACAAAAATACAATGAGACTAGACAAAAGTCTAAAGGTGATAAGAGGATCAGGGAGGTTGTCCCTGAGAAAGATGGTGAAGGTAGTGGGAGCAGTAGGGCAAGCAAGAGAAGGGTCAAGCCTACTGACAAGGTGTTGGAGCTTCAAGAGGAAAGGTCTCTACAACTTGCTCTTAGAGAGAGCAGAGCTGAAAGCAGGA
Source organism: Galeopsis tetrahit (assembly GCA_963675135.1). Taxonomy (NCBI): domain Eukaryota; kingdom Viridiplantae; phylum Streptophyta; class Magnoliopsida; order Lamiales; family Lamiaceae; genus Galeopsis; species Galeopsis tetrahit. Next base: position 3,150,134 of record OY776130.1, read on the forward strand.
CCAAATCCAAATCAAGGACCAACTCATCTGATGCTGGTACTCCAGAATCCAAGGTCCCTGAAGGTCAACAAATAGAGGCCAACATCCCTGAGAGTCAGAATCCTGAGCCCAACTCCCCTGAAACTCACTTAACCCCAACCAACCAACCTATCACTCCCATCAATCTTACAAAGAGATATTCTCCTGAAGGGAATGAGCAAAGAAGTGGGATAGATGTGCTAGCAGATATAGCAGCAGATGAGACAAGATTACATTCTCCCCTTGACTCATCTATGCTCAATTATTCAAAACTTTTAGAAGCTGCACTCTTTGAGCCAACCCCCATAAGTAAAGCCCCTTCAGAACCATTGCTCTCAAAAGCAACTGAAGCACCTTCTACAGCACCCCACCCATCTGAAGCCAACATCCCTGAACTTAATCTGCCTGAAGCCACACTAGGAGAACCCAGAGCCAACTCCCCTATAACCCAAAGTCCCCATTCAAGTGGAGATGAGGAGGAGTATACTTATGAAAGTATGCTCAGAGGAGGAGCCAAGGCTACTGTGGACAGTTTGTATCCACAACTTGCTGAATTTCCAAGAATTCAGAAGACTTTTCATGATCTAAGGATGCTTGTTGATGTGAAAGACAAATCTTTGATGGAGATATCACAAGTCATCCAAGATAAGGGTGCAAACTGGTGGCAAGTAGAGGAAAACAGATTACTACACTTTGCTGGAGTTTCAAAGACAAGATTCCTCACTAATGAGAAAGTGTTTGCAAAGCTGGTTGTTGATAAGATTAAGGAAGAGAAGGAAAGGAAAGCTAAGGGCATCAAACACCCTGAAAGTAGCTCTGATGATGATACCCCTGGTGATCCCTCAAACCCCTTCAAACCCAACCCTCCTGTAACCCCTCAAGCAAATCTCCCTAAGCCTTCTGTCTCTGAAAGACTTTCCAACCCCCCTAGAACCTATCATAGGAAAGGCTCTGTGCATTCAGAGGTGTTGACCAAGGGTGGTAACACAACCAAGGACACATCTGCCAATGAAGGTTCCTCTGAACCCAAGGCACAGCCTAAAGATGTGGAGGTTCCTAATTTAGAGGCTGGTTTGATTAAGGCCTATTCAATGTCAGGAGTGTTGGACATTGATCAGCCCTTAATCATTCAGGATGACTTAGTGGCTGCTGATATAAGCACTGTGATCTCCCCTCAACTGCCATCTTTGAACCTTGATGAAGGTGGAGATGCTGCAGGTTTAGGTGATGGAGTTGAAAAGGAAAGTAGCTTTGAAAAATCAGAGGGAGTTATGGATGAAAGAGAGGTAGTCATCACTAAGATTGTGAGTGTACCAACAAATGAGGGTGGTATAAGTGAGGAAGGGCAGGCTATTCTTGAAGTCAAATCTGAACTTCAAGAATCCCTTGATGAGAGGAGGCCTGTTCCTTTAAGTGAGGAAATTAATAATGAAGGGAGAAAAGAAATAGTTGAAAATGAGAAGAAGACTGCTGATGTATCAGAGTCTTATGAAAAAGAAAATGAGGGAGATAAATGTGTTTTTACTGACTCTTTTGATTTGTCTGATATTGCAGGTATAACCTTTGATCAAATTTTTGCAGATGAACTCTTAACAGATGCACCCATCCAAGTTGATAGTGGATCAGCACAAGCCTTGCTTGGGTTGCAATCAGATAAGTTGGACTCCTTGGCTCACCAAGTCCAAACAGCTCATGCAGAAACTTCTGGAGCCTTGAATGAGCATGGAAGAACCTTGGCATCTGTAGAAATGAGGCTAACTGGCTCAGAGGATGTGGTGTTACCTACCTTAGAGGCAAGAATCAGTGGAGTTGAGGCTGGTTTGCAAACCATCTCCACTGAAGTTATCAAAGCTAAAAACACCATGAAGTCAGTGTCAAAGGATGTTAAGAAGGAGCAATCTTTGCTAAGAATCAACCACAATAACAATGTAAAGACATTGAGATCAGTGGTGAGGAAAGCTCTTGGAAGAAAGACTGCCCTGCAGAGACAAAGAGCTGAAGAACAAAGGCTGGCTATGGTGAAAGCAGCCTCAGAAAAATTTTCCCAAGAGGTTTTGGCCAACATTGCTGAAGGTGCAGTGGCCAACCTCACTGAGCTCCTGAAAGCCCAACTGGATGCATCTCTTAAGGCAACCATGGAGGAGGTTGTCCAACAGAAAATGAAGCCTGTTCTTGCCTTTCTCAGCTTGAGCAGTGACAAGATGCAAAATATACATGATGAAAATGTATATCTATTGGAGGAAATGAAGTCTCTAACCCAAGCCCAGTCCTTATTGGCATCCACTATGAGTGAGCTGAAGCCAGAATGCTTTGATGCTGCCAAAAAGGGGGAAAGAGAAAGAGCAAGGGCAAAAGGTGCCTTAATGATTGGGAGTCCAGTGAAAGGGAAGGACAGAGTCCCTGAAGGAAAGGGAAAAGAGCCAGCAGTGCTGAACTTGGAAGAATTGAATGAAGAAGAGCAGTTAGCACTGGCATTAAAGAACTCTATGGCCTCAGCTCAAGAGGAAAGAGTGAGGTTACAACAAAGACCAGGTGGTGAAGTGTCTGGTTTGGACAAAGACACTGAAGGTATCCAAACTAGAGGAAAGATCAAGAAGGCCCAAGGAAAGAAGAGACAAGTTGAGAAATTCACTGACTTTCCCAATAGCCTTGATCTTCCACCTGAATTCAGAGTTATTGATGATGAGCCTATGACAAAGAAGTCCAAAACTGCTGAAGAGCCCAAGACTGCTGAAACAGACAAGTCTTCTGAATCTGCCAGAAGTGCTGAAGGTCCCAAGTCCACTGAAGATATTGAAGAATTGTTTGCTGAAGGATTTGGACCTGAACCCAAGAAGAAGACAACTGTCTTAGCTGATGATCCATCAAAGCTGTTTCATGAAGGGTTTGGCAAAGACCCTGAAACTCAACAAAAACTGACCATGATAAGGGCCCAAGAAAGGATGGACTTGTTAGATGAAGCACAGAGAGCAAGAGACAAGAGAAGAGCAGACTTCCAGAAGCCAAGAAGAAAGAGAGCAACATACAACAAGATGAAGCCACAGCTATTGATCCCAATGGACACCAAATATCCTCACATGGATAAATGGGTGCCAATTCAGCTGAATGACTTATGGGAGGAAGCCAAAAGGGAGTATGTCTATGATCAATATGTCATTGACAGATGGAATGGAAGAGATGCCAACTCCACTTTTGCTGAGTTCATGATAGAATACTACAGAGATCTCTATCAACAATTGCTTGCAGCTGCTGACATTGCAAGAATTGAACTCACAGCTCCCAAGCCAATCATATACATGCCTCCAAAGCTTGAAGGATGGATTGATCAAGCAAGGATTCTGAGAGAATTCACTGAGATCCTCAAGCTGAACAAGATGGTTCTTGGACCTAAGGGAACCAACCAAGAAGCCATGGCATTGAAAAGAAGAGTGTGGGCACAGTATGGGATGCTGCCACCTCCTGAGGATGATCTTTGAAATGGCTAAGTCTTCTGACCTTTCTTGATTGATCTATGGTCAAGTTTGCTGATGCAGTGTGCTATGAAAATCTGGTTGCTCTGATATGCCTTGGATTGCTCTGATATAATCATGATATCTGATGATTCTGTTCTTATCCAGATACTACTAAGTGGTTTTTGCTCTGATACAAGATTGATGCTCTAATACAAGTTCTGTGCTCTCATAATTGAAGAATCTTGTATATGCTTAGTAATGTTAGAATATAATGCTCTGATGTAATTAGTAGTGTTGATTCATGCTCTGATATGTTAATTTCAACTATCAACATGCCTGTAATGATCTTTTAATGAATGATAGTTGAATTTATTTTGAATCAAGAAACACTCATCTCTCTATGCCTGTCTATGAAACCTATTTGCAATATGAATGGTGATTACACTAACACATTTGCCTTTCAGGATAATTGACCTCAGTCATGTCTTCTGAAGATAAATGTAATAGGTGTAGCTAAGTCACTTTTGCATGAAATGTATAGGTTTTGGCATCATCAAAAAGGGGGAAATTGTTGGGAATAAATGAGATATATTTTGATTGAATACCAAAACCCCCTAAGACATGCCTAATTTGTGATTGAATATGTTCTAGAGATATTAGAACATATAATGTAAAGGCTAGATGAGGAGCTAATATGTTAGGTAGCTCTTAGATGATTAGATGCACAAATTGAGGGGGAACACATGCTTTTAAGTACATTAAGATCAAGTCCCCTCAAGGCTCAAAAATCTGGAAACATGATCAGGTCTGCTGAAGGACAAATATGCTGATCAGATGAGTTGTCCAGATGAGTTGTCTCAGCACAATTAATCAAGATCAAGTGCTCTGAAAAGCCTAAGGTCATCCATGCTGAAGAGTTTGAGACAACTACACCCTAAAAGATCTTCAAAGAAGCAAGCTAAGATCATCTTCAAGAGAAATAAAGGGAAAGAGCCAAGTCATCTGAAGAAGAGCAAGCCAAACTTGCTGATAAGCAAGACTACTGATAGTGATAAGAAGAGTTGTCCAAATGATGAAGAATGTTGTTCAATCAATGGAACAACCTTCAGAAGCCATGTCCAAGTCTTAACAAGAGAATCTGAAGATCAGACATTGGGAAGAGTGCTGCAGAATGAAGACAAAGCTTATACAGCCGTTTATTTCCCAAATGAGGACATGTCACTATCAAGATTCTGTCTTCTAAGTTGAAGAACCAAAAGAAGACATTTATGGACATTGGAGGCTGCCTCTCCAACGGGCAAATCCTTCATTTGTCTATAAATACAGAAGTGTGAAGACCATTTGAAAGCAGCTACCTCAACAGAATCCAACTACACAAGAATTCTGAAGCTCTTAGAACTTTCAAAGCTTTCAAAGACTATCTTAGTCTTCAAACACTTCATCTAAGCTGAATTCCATTGTATAACCATTCACAAGCTTAGAAAGATATCCTATCCTTATACACTGATCTTCATTGTAAAGGATATCTTATTAGTTGGAACCTTACTTCAACCCTTATACCTTTCAAGAGTGAAAGTGAAAAGGTTGTAGTAGTAGAAGTGGTAGGAGCTGACTGTTGAGAGAAGAACAGTTCAGTTCTGAGTTGAGAAGAGGGTACTAGGACTCTAGACATCCTAGGGATCAATTCACCAAGGAGTGGTGTTCTTGATCAAGTGCACCTTGGCACTATAAAACAAGTTAATTCCAAGAGTGAAGGAATTATCCTGTTAAATCAGGGAAAGTGGATGTAGGAGCTTGAGTCTCTGAACCACTATAAGCTCTTGTGTTGATTTACTTTCCAAGTACTTTCATACATTCAACACTGCACACAAAACTGATCTTTCATAAGACAAACTTTCAAAGACTGTGCAAAAACCTACTTGGACAAGTTCCCTGAAAACTGGACTGTATTACATTGACTAAGTGATTTCAGAATCTAAAGGAGTCTAAACTAAAAGGGCCAACCACTATTCCGCACATATAACTCCCCTAGATAGTTATTCAACTAAGTACTCAATAGTACTTAGTAGTTTGATTATCTTAGAAAGAGTTGATCATCTTCAGCAGAGTTGTCCAAGACAACCTTGCTGAGCTCTGGTTGATTAAGTTAGAAAAGAAATTGCATACAAGTGTATTCCCCCCCCCCCATACACTTGTTATATACTCCTTTCAGGACCAACAGTTACCATTCGGGAAACCGCCATATTAATGTGCTGGAGTATTAAGAATGTGAGTTACCATTCCTGAAACTGCCAGAAACTGCCATATTAATGTGTGACCAGCCGTTACAGCCTTAAATACCCGTCTGTTCCACACCTGGGTGACACTGCCTATAAATAGGAGTGCATGGTTTTGGGAAAAACACACTTTTGCATACAACAAATTTCACCTGAGTTTTTCCAGAAAATTGCATACACTATTTTCAGCATTCTGCATAGCATTTTAGAGTGCAATCCGGTTCTAACGTGTTTCTGTTCGCTGGAGCTTTGTGCGCTGCGGTGTTGCTCGTGCAAAGAGGAAGCCGTTTTACCTTTCGAAGCAACTCGTCACTCCGTGAACACTAGCCGGGACGTGTTTGTTTTACGGGAAAATGTATCACCTTGACTCGGCTCTTTTCCCTAATTTTCTGTTTATCTACAGTGTTGTCTCTTCCCTTTCTGGACCTGCTATTCTAAGAAGCTGCTCAAACAAGGAAGCTGCCTCTTTTGAAAAGTTGATGTTGGGATATGAATCCTAGACAAGTTCTAAATGATGAAAAGAAAAGATGAAGTTTTGATAAGCCAAAAATGGTTTGAATATTTTCTAAGTATTGACTGAACTAGTCTAGTTGAGTTGAGTCATCTTGAACAGATCAGTAGAGGTTCAAAAGATAAGTTAAAGTTTAAAAGATGAAGTACTTATAAATTCGTTTAATGTTTATACTTCATATAGGTTCTTATTAAGTTTGTTATTGAGCTATAAAAGTTGTATAGAGCTCATTGATATTTCTATGTAATAGATTAGAGTGTTTGTATAGTTTTTAAGTTGACTAAGCTTGTATTATAAAAGCTTAATGTAATGTAATAGTCTTGTTAGAACTAGATTAGTTCTATTATAGTCTACTGCACTAGAAGAGAAGACAAGTCTACTACTCAAGATAAGCAGACTACAAGACGAGTGCATCGACTGGACTACACAAGACGGAGTTAACTGGATGTTAGTTACAAAAGCGCGTATGAAGATAAAGGTTAAAGAAGTTAGTTGGAATAACTAATTCATAACAGAAACGCGTTGATGGATAAGAAGATTCAGTTAGAAATCAGTTATCAAGAAGAGTTGGTTACAACTACTTAAGTTCTTGATTTCAGAAGTCTATATATAGTTGAAGGAGATCATTGATTCAAGACGACTGGACTACTGATTACTAAACACAGACGTACTGATATTCTAAGCATTCAAAGGTGTATTACGAAGAATCAAAGAAGAAAGAACTCACAGAGTTAACTTCAGAAGGAAGCCAGAAGACAAGACATATTCAGAAGGCTACTACTGAAGATAGAGAAGTTTATTTTTGTTTGTTTTGTTTCAAGTTGCTAGTTGCTTGTTAAATAGCTAGTTGGATCGAAGATATATCTGGTGGTATAATCTTAGAAGATCTAAGTCTTCTTCTTGGGACTTAAAAGACAGGAATTACACTGTATACTCGATTGGAAGAGTTTAGTGGAAAATATCACAACTGGGATTGTGAGAGTGGATGTAGACAAGTTGTCGAACCACTATAAATCTTTGTTTGTTGATTTACTGCTTTACTATTTGATTAATTGCTTAATTGGTTAATACTGAACTGAACAAGATTAGTTGAGTGTTCATACAGAAGTTCACGATATTAAGTTGAGTATAATTTGATTGGGCTCATTATTGAGATTCTGATATTCCGCATTACGTATTCTGATATATCGAAAGATTTTTGAAAAGTCTATTCACCCCCCTCTAGACGTTTTCACTAGCTTACTCGATATTCAACTCAACTTGGGACCAACAAGTGGTATCAGAGCAGTAGTTTGCGAACTGCTGTTTCTTGATAACCAACTTAAAAGACTTCACAAGTCTTGGTTCGTATCTGTACTTGTTTACGTGATTCTTGATCAATTCCTGCTATAACTGTTTTACTATCTCTGTTCTTGACTTATCTGATTTTCTTGATCATAACTCTGTTTTCCACTGATCTATTTGATAAATCATGTCTCTTGAAATAAGCGCTAACAAGCTACCAAAGTTCCAGGTTCAGGACTATGACTACTGGAAGTTGAGGATGGAAGCCATCTTCAGTTCCACTCACGACTTAATGATCTCTGTTATCACCGAAGGACCTATTGTAACGATGGTTCCAAATACTGCTGTTCTTGACCCAAGCAAACCTATTGGCACTCTCGTCAAGAAACCCAGGTCAGATCTAACCTCAGAAGAAATGCGTCAAAACAATTTGGATAGTCTGGCTAAGAATTACATCTTACACACACTCCCTAACGAGTATCTAGGGAAGGTGTTAAAATGTAAAACTGCCAAGGAGATGTGGGATAGGCTGGCTATCATTTGTGAAGGGACATCCCTAATCAAAGAAAGCAAGCTCTCCACAGCTGTCCAAAGGTTTGAATCATTTCGGATGAAAGCTGGCGAAACTATCGACCAGCTGGATACTCGGTTTACTAAGATCATGAATGATTTAGAAGTCCTTGGTAAGACATATACTGCTCGTGAGATTAATCTTAGAATTCTTAAGAGTCTTGATGCCAGGTGGAGAATGGTAAAAATGCTTGTTAAAAACACTCAAGATATAGACGTGTGGACTGCTGAAACAATGTTCCAAACTCTGAAAGCCCATGAGTATGATCTAGACGAAGATGAACCATTAGTCAGTAGTGATAGAGAACATGCTGTATCTAAGAACGTTGCCTTTAAGTCTAGCTCTTCTAAGTCGTCTAGAGTAGACAGGTCTAAGTCTAAGTCTAAGGCCAAAACTAAGTCTGCTTCTGTGAAAGACGAGTTGGATACTGATCTTAGTCTGAAGGATCAGATGAACCTCATGGTTAGAAAGTTTGATAGACTGAATAAGCGTTTTGGTAGATACAAGAAATTTTACAAGGATCATAGAGCGTCTACATCGAAGAACTCGCCTGATAGACGAGATAGGAAGTCGGATGATAGGAAGAATCTGCGTCCTGATAGACGTAATAAACATAGAGATAATTCACCTATCAAAAAGACTACTAATGATCTCTTGTGTTACAACTGCGAAAAGCCAGGTCATTATATATATGAATGCCCAGACCTGAGTACTGATGATCGAGAGGAGCGGAAGGCAAGAAGAGATAGACGATACAATCGTGGGAAAAAGGTCATGTTGGCTAATGATGAATCTGAGTCTGACTCAGACGAGTTACCATCATCTTTATCCAGCTGCCCATCCGATCCAGACCACGACGAAGCATTTATTGTAGACGATGGCTTATGCTGTATGGCTAAAATCGATCAAGAGGTATCTTCAAATACTTCATTTCAATCCTGTGATGATTCTGATACTGATGAAAGTGACACTGCTAGTAGCGAAGTAGGAAGTAGTCTTCAGCACTCGACTAGTGCAGTTGAGGACGACCTTCTACTTGCTAACCAAGCATTCATTGAAGTCAGTGATGAGAACATTGCATTAAAACAAGAAATCATTGATCTTAAGGAAGCTCAGTCTAAAGTAGATCCTAATGTAACAGTCCTAAATGAACGCTTAACGGAAGAGTTGAGTCAACTCAAAGAAAAGTGTGCATTGACAGACAGGTTATATCAAGACCTACTTAAGACACATGCAACTGAGAGAAATGAATTCAATGTTTTAAAAAGTAAGTGCAAAAAGCTTGAAGAACGTAATAAGTTCTTAGAGACCGAGGTTGTCACACTAGATCTCAAACTTACTGACCTGGTTAACTCTTCCAAGATTAACCTTGAATTGTCAGATAGGTATAGAGATCCAGCTGACAAGACGGGTATAGGAGCCGAGTCTTCTAACTCATCTACTCGAGTCAACAAGAATCCTACTACTACTAACTCAAGACTTTTGCCAAATGATAAAGGAAAAGGACCTATGATATACGATATAAGTACTCCTTCTCAAGGTACTGTACCAAAGCAAGCTCGAGTGAACATTCCGATTACCAAGGGAGGTAAAAAGAATGCTAACAACAAGCCTGTTCCGTCTAGAACTAATCTTCAAAAGACCACTAATCGTGGACGACCCAACCAGGTCAGATACGAGGATTGGTATCCTGAAGAGACGAGTACTAGACAGGTACAAACTAAACGACAAGAGTCTAGACCTCCTTTCATAAGGCAGTCTCAACTCTACTCGTCTAGACCTAGACAAGTTGGACCAAAATATCGTACACAAGCTGTCCTATATCCTCCACCTTTGTCATACGATATCATTAGTGAGGAAAGACCTAAACGCGTCTATAAACCGTATGGACCTAATGCTTTCAAACCCTACTCTGACTATCATAGACAAGTGCCTGCTCAAGTAGAGATTAAGTCGAAAGGCTATCTCAAAAGAGTGGATCCGAACTCGACTGATAGGCCAGTTAAGGATAACAAGGTCTTATTCTGTAACAAATTTGGGCGAAAGCTTAAGAGATCAAACTTGTTCAAAACTCCAATGTATATTTGGATTCCTTTGAACTCAACTAACCCTCCAGGACCCCAATAAACAGGGTACCTAAATTATTGAATATCATTCATTGCAGGGTCGACTTGACTTGTATAAGAAGGGTGGCTCAGTAGGAGAAACTTGGTACATTGATAGTGGTTGTTCGCACCACATGACTGGTACCAAGGCTCTCTTATCAAGCTATCATGAGCAAGAAGGACCAAAAGTGATTTTTGGAGATAGTTCCACTGCTATCACTAAAGGATTTGGTTACATTCGGAATGGTGACGTAGAGATACAAGATGTCTCATACGTTGAAGGCCTGAAGTACAATCTACTCTCTGTCTCACAATTTTGTGATCGTGGATACAAGGTGCAGTTCAAAAGTCGCAAATGTCAGATCATAGACAAAAGGACACACACAGTTCTACTAGTCGGCGTAAGACAAGGTAGTGTGTATATAGTGAATTGGAACAGTTGCCCGAGGGACACCTGTCTACTTACTAAGAATCCAAAAGAACTTGGGTGGCTCTGGCATAGACGCCTTTGTCACTTAAACTTTAAGGTTCTTAATAAGATAGCCAGAGATTACCTTGTAGAAGGTATTCCCAATGAGGTCTACTACAAGTCACATGTATGCACGGCTTGTCAACAGGGTAAACAGGTTAAAAGTTCATTTAAGTCAATTCCTACTCTCTCAACTAGTAGAGTCCTAGAACTTCTACATATGGATCTTCATGGTCCAATCACTCCTCCAACCTTGAATGGTAGAAGGTACACACTTGTTGTGGTAGACGACTATTCTAAGTTTACTTGGGTAGTCTTTCTACACAAGAAGAGTGATACACAAACTCTCCTACCTGATCTGTTGAAGAAGTTACAAGTTGAGAAGAACCAGTCCATTGTCAAGATTCATAGTGACAAAGGAACTGAATTCATTAATTGCTATATCAAAGACTTTTGTGCTAAACGTGGTATCCAGCATCTAACTAGTGCAGCTAGGACACCACAACAGAATGGTGTAGCAGAAAGAAGGAATCGAACACTAAAAGAAGCCTGTAGAACCATGCTAGCTGAGTTCAAAACTCCTCAAAAGTTTTGGGCTGAAGCTATCAATACTGCATGCCACTCACAGAACAGAAGTGCGATCAACAAAGTCTTAGGCAAGACACCTTATGAGGTTTGGAAAGGTAGAAAACCCCGCATTTCATATTTCCATATATTTGGTTGTAAGTGTTTCATCCATAACAATGGAAAGAACAAGTTGAATGCTTTCGATGCCAAAGCAGACGAGGGGATATTCTTAGGATACTCCTCGACTAGCAAGGCATTTAGAGTATTCAACTACTCAACTCTTTGTGTGGAAGAAACACCACATGTGGTTTTCGATGAATCTCGACAGGACTCGTCTGCCGACAAGATCAGTGAGAAGGTAACTGATCTATCGATCGAATCTGATAAAGACTCAGAGGTATATGAATCCGTTCAAGCCTACAATCCATTCATGAAAGCTCTTGACTCTGATGATAAGGTGAAAGTAAGTGCTCAAGGTAAGTCTTCTAGACCAGTAGACATGCCTGCTCTAGTCGACTCTACTACTCCTGTTAAAATTGATGATACAAATGATATTGATATGCATGATGCTGTACATGATATAGATGATGATAGTATTCCTGTTAAGAGTAGAAAAACATGGAAATCTGCGCATGATACTGAAAATATTATTGGTGACTCTACTATTGGTGTGAAGACTAGACGACAACTCTTTGAGTCACAAGAACAGCCTAGTCCAACTATGTTTTGCTGGTGTTGTTTCCTCTCATCTATCGAGCCTACCAACGTTAAAGAGGCTTTGGCCGATAGTAATTGGATCATCGCTATGCAAGACGAGTTGAACCAGTTTGTTCGAAACGACGTCTGGGAACTTGTTGATAGGCCTAAGCATCATAATGTAGTTGGCACTCGATGGATTTTCAAAAACAAGAAAGATGAGAATGATGTAGTCGTTAGGAATAAGGCTAGACTAGTTGCCCAAGGTTACTCACAAGCTGAAGGCATAGACTATGATGAAACTTATGCTCCTGTTGCTAGACTAGAAGCCATACGATTGTTCCTTGCATATGCTGCTCACATGAAGTTTACTGTATATCAAATGGATGTTAAAAGTGCATTTCTTAACGGTATTCTTGCGGAAGAAGTGTATGTTGAACAACCCCCAGGTTTCGAAGTCAAAGGCAACCAAGTGTACAGATTGAAGAAAGCCTTATACGGACTAAAGCAAGCTCCAAGAGCATGGTATGACACTCTCTCTCTCTTTCTGTTAGAAAATGGATTTACTAAGGGCAAGGTCGATCGAACCTTGTTCAGAAGACAAGAAGGGAAGGACATTTTACTCGTCCAAATTTACGTAGATGACATCATTTTTGGGTCACCTAACAAAAAGCTGAGTGACAGTTTCTCAACACTCATGCAAAGTAAATTTGAGATGTCCATGATGGGTGAAATGAATTACTTTCTTGGTCTTCAAGTAAAACAGACCCCTGAAGGGATTTTCATAAATCAAGCAAAGTATACTAGAAACCTTCTAGATAAGTATGGTATTAAGACATGCAAGTCTGCTGGCGTACCTATGCTACCTACATACAGAATGGACCCAGACGAACAAGGTAAGTGTGCTGATCAAACATATTATCGAGGTCTAATTGGTTCATTACTGTACTTGACTGCTAGTAGACCTGATATTGCATTCTCTGTTGGTGTATGTGCTCGTTTTCAAGCCAATCCAAAAGAGAGTCACATGGAAACCACTAAAAGGATATTGAAATATTTGAAAGGGACCATCAATCGAGGTATATGGTATCCTTCAAATGATGATTTATCTCTAAGTGGCTACTCTGATTCTGATTTTGGTGGTTGTAGAATAGATAGGAAATCTACTTCTGGTTCTTGTCAATTTTTAGGCACAAAACTCATCTCATGGTTTTCGAAAAAGCAGACTAGTGTTGCTACCTCTACTACCGAAGCCGAGTACATGGCTGCTGGTAGTTGTTGTAGTCAACTACTCTGGCTCATGCAACAGCTTAGAGATTACAACTTATATGAATCAAATGTTCCTATTTTCTGTGATAGTAATAGTGCAATTGCCATTACACAAAATCCTGTATTGCACACACGTTGTAAGCATGTTGATGTGAAACATCATTTCATACGTGATCATGTAGAAAAGAAGGATATTCGCATGGAAAAGATTCATACCGATTTTCAAAGAGCTGATATATTTACAAAACCATTAGCTGAGGCACGTTTTCGTGAGTTATGCATTAGTTTAGGGCTAATTGATTTAGACCCTACTTGTCTATAGCTATGTACTAACCAGACAGGTACATCAAGAAAAGGAGACAAGATTACTAGACTTGAAGCACTCGACTACTCACGCACCAGACAGGTATACAAGGCTAGACTAGATGACCAGACAACCCGATGAGGAAGCTGGTAAAGCTGAGGGTAATACTAAGGGAATAAACATTTAAGGGGGAATCCTTGATTTCTTAAATATCCTTATGTTGACTCTTCAGTTTGTTTCAGGTCATCTTGGTCGAAACCTTGTTTATTGCTTTGAATTAATATTCATTCTATTTATTGTTACTCCACTTGTACCACCGATTATACGTTGCAAATTATAAGATAGGTACATGAAGACGTTCGACGAGTGAGTTAGACAAGCACAGTCGAAGGGGGAACTCGACCAGTGTTCTTGACTCTACTCATCTTGAGAAGCTCAAGGCTACTCGTCTGCTCTGGATGGACTCGAACAGACAAGCTAAGTAGTCTATTTGATTAAAATATGCTAAGTGTTTTGACAAAAGAATCAAGGGTATTTTTGTAATTAGGTAATGCTAAAATTTGATAATTCTAGAACTGGATTTATACACACCCATTTAATGAGGTGTATACACCCAGTTTGAACTCGACTACTTTAGGACAGATGAGTTCACTCCCCTGTTCTAAGGAAAATAGAGCCGGATTTCAAATTTTACAATATCAAATCACATAATATTCTCGATTCCGTAACCGAATCTCAAAGGTCTCAACCGTTGGATCTAATCCTTCAATCTTGGCCGTTGATTCAAGTTACAGTTCTAACAAAACCCATCTTCCACAACTCACTAGCCTTACTGTTCCATTACTACAAAGTGTTTCTTAACCCTTCTACTCTGAACATCTGATTTCGTGCTATTTTTTTCTAGCTAAACTGCAAACTATTCCTATATCAAAATGTCTACCCGTTCTATTTTTGACATCAGATCGAACATGCACGTCACATTTGACCTTGGTCGGTACATTGCTGACAACAAGGTGAATGTTGAACCATCTGTGTTCTTTAAAGGTCAACACACTGCTGAAAATGAAGAAATTCTGACCAAGTGCACAAGATGTGGTCTAAGGCCCTACTTAGAAGCCTTTCCTCAAGTCGTATTGGAGGAAGAAGTGCTCGAATTTTATGCCAATGTCACTAGACGAGGTGACATTCTCGAATCGTTTATTGGAGAAGATCGGGTGCAGATCACTCGAGAAGGGTTGTTCAAGTTTCTGAAACTACCCATTGGATCAATTAATGTGGAAAACTATGGAATAGGGCAGGAGGTTCGTTACTTGAGTATTTTCTGTGGAAGGAAGCTCAAACCCAAGCAAGATGGCAAGTATGCTGCAGTCAAGAAGGGTGATCTTCTTGACAAATATCGCACTTTGTTGGACATTGCCAGCAAAATTCTACTCAGCTCGACTGGTTCGCATGATTCGGTAACTTTTGCTAAGGCAAGGGTCATGGCGGCAATATATGATGGCATAACCGAAGGAGACTGGTTTAGATTGATTGCAGATCGTATCATGTATTTTGCGAAGAGCGTCCGGGTAGATGATCACACTCGAAATTGGGTGGTGTTGACAGCTGTTGGGTATGGTAACATGTTGAGTATTCTTTTTCCTCGTCTACTCCCCAACAAGTCGAGTTGGAGTCAAGGGAAGCCCTTTCATCCTTTGAAGTTCTATTTGAAGAAAGTGGCCGTCCGAAAGCAAGCTGCTTCTAGGCCAGCTGCCCCCAGACGTGTTCAGATTGAAGATTCTGATGTTCTACCTTATGGCAACTCATCTAGCTCTTCAGGAGATGAGTCTGACGAAGAAGAGGCTGAGGCTCCTGCAAAAGCCGAGTTAAGTGGTGATGACTCTGAACAGACCCATTCTGACAAGGAAGCTGCTGATGACAAGGAGGAGACTCAAGTCCTTCGACTTGTGAGGATTGGTACTCCACCTCCACCAGAAGAGATGGGTTACCAGGTTGGTCCCTCTTCTCAATCTTTGTCAATTCCCTCTCTCTCTCTCCCCTCTGTTCGAACCAAGGCTAGATCACATCGATCTAGGCCTCGTCCTTTACCTATAACCTCGCAGGCATTGCCAGCATATCCGCTGAGAGCAAGCCTACCCCAAATCACTCCCAGAAAGGACACAACTGATACTGAGACAGTTGTTACACCTGACCAAGACACATCAAAGCCCCTTGAAACCATGGCTTTCACTCCCTCTCCCTCACCAGAATATGGTGAACCCTCTATCCCGTCTACTTCAGACAAGACGCCAGTTGCCACTGCAACAACTGAGTTAGAGACCCCATCTACTCAGACCCCGTCTGAAGTAAGATTTGAATCCTTGGTATATTATCCTATGTGCCTTCGAGAGAAGAGAGTTCGCGCTCGAGTTTCTAGGAACATGAAGAAACAACTTTCGACTCTCGACATCGACTACTCGTCTGAACAGTTTGAGAAGCTGATCAGAATTTGCACCTGGTTCGCTTTGAAGAAGTCAGGAACTGATGACCTTTTTGAAGTCATTCAAGGCATGGGCGGAATCTCCAATTTCATGGATTGGGAGATGGAACAGAAAGAAAATAGTGGAGTGAAGGACCACTCTGAACTATTTCCTCGTAAAGCCTTGGTTGATTTAGTCAAAAGGCTGTTGGACATTCCTGATGGCATTCTGGTTGAAGAATTTTCTCTTGATGTCGGAACCCAGACTGATCTGGAGGAAGACGAGATCAAACCAGAAGTTGCTGAGATTGGTACTCAGACTTCTGAACCTATGTTGGAGATAGATGATGCTGAAAGTTCAGAAGGAACTGAATCTTTTGATTTTGGTAAAGAAGATGATGAATTTATGGATGCTGAGATGTTCATTGAAGATGAACTAGTTGAGAAAGTACAAGAGGCGACTCAGTCATCTGTTCAAACCATTCCTGAAAGATTCTTAGACGATTTGAAGAATGGTGTTATGGAGATTGTTCAAACATCTGTTGATAATGTGATTGAATCAAAGCTGAAATCAACTATGTTGGAGCAAAGTCAGTCTATTGTTGACAGCACAAGAGAAGTGTTGATATGTGAAGTCAACAAGTTGAACCTAACCTTCAAAGATGAGATGTTTGCTCAAGTAGAAACTTTTCTGAAGCAACAGTTAGATTTGTCTGAAGCAAAGGCTACTTCGTTTGCTCGTTCGTTAGCAGAAGAGTCAGAAAAGATGGAAAGACTCTGCAGTGCTAAGATTTCAATTGCTGATGATCAGAGAAGAGAAGCACAGGATCAGTTGGTGCGTTCTCAGAATATTCTACAAGAGTTAACAGCTCAGAATACTCTACTTCACCAGACGGCTTCACAGTTCAAAGATGAACTTACTTCGACTTCTCAGAAGCTACAGCTGACTACTGATCGTTTAAACAAAATGATTGATGAGAAGACGATTCAGACCCAAGTCTTGCTAGCTACTGAAGCTATGAAAGAAGCAGTGCAAGAAGAAATGACTCGCTTTACTAGTCTTTTCTCTCTTAAGGCAGATGAAGCCAAAAAGGGGGAAGAGTTAAGTATTGTTGAGAAATCTGCAGAACCTGAAGCTAAGGAGGCTGCTGAGGCAATTCAAGAACTCAAGAGGCCTAAAAGAGGTAAATTGATCAAAACAGCTGAGCTAGATAAAGATAGATCAGAAGAGCTGAAAATGGTCAAAGGCAAAGGAATTGCGTCTCCAGAAGCTGAGATCCAGACAAGAAGAGGTTCAAAAAGGAAGTTGAATATTGAAGAGGTTGAAGCTGCTACTGCTACTGATCTTACTGAGAAGAAACAAAGAATGAATGAGGATGAGATTCATTATGCAAGTAAGAAAAAGATCAGGAAGCATATTGAAAGAATGCAGAAATTGAAAGCTGATGAAGATCTGATGGAAGACAAGTTCATTGATTACTTCATAGATGATGAGCATAGAGCTGAATGGATTAAAGTAAAGAGTCAATGGGAACTTGATCATTGGATCATACGCAAATTTGGTGATGCTGAAGACAAAAATGAATTGTATTCACTGTTTGACAGATTCATGGAAGGTCAACACAGGAAATTATGGCATCTTGTTCTAAGGATATCAGCTGGTGCTAATTTTAATATTCTTGTTCCTGAGTTTCCGAAATGGAAGTGTCCGATGACAAGCTCTGGTAGAAGAGTTGATATGAACAAGATTAAGAAATATGAAGAAGAGCTATTGGATAAAGAGAAGATTGAAGATGAAGATCATATTGGTCTGATACACAGAAGACTCCTAGATGCGTTTCAAGTTCCAAACTTAGAAGGAGGTACTCTTTCAGACTAGTTGATTTACAGTTTTAATTTTTTGTTTTTTTTGCTCTGATACTTAGTTTCATTTTGATTAAGTATTTGTAATCTACTGATCTCAGTTTGAATGAATGAAAAGATAAAGTACTATTTGATGTTAAAAACAAGATAACTACTTAACTAGTCTACTAATTGAGAAAAGATTCAAGTAGTTTTGGCTTCATCAAAAAGGGGGAAATTGTTGGGATATGAATCCTAGACAAGTTCTAAATGATGAAAAGAAAAGATGAAGTTTTGATAAGCCAAAAATGGTTTGAATATTTTCTAAGTATTGACTGAACTAGTCTAGTTGAGTTGAGTCATCTTGAACAGATCAATAGAGGTTCAAAAGATAAGTTAAAGTTTAAAAGATGAAGTACTTATAAATTCGTTTAATGTTTATACTTCATATAGGTTCTTATTAAGTTTGTTATTGAGCTATAAAAGTTGTATAGAGCTCATTGATATTTCTATGTAATAGATTAGAGTGTTTGTATAGTTTTTAAGTTGACTAAGCTTGTATTATAAAAGCTTAATGTAATGTAATAGTCTTGTTAGAACTAGATTAGTTCTATTATAGTCTACTGCACTAGAAGAGAAGACAAGTCTACTACTCAAGATAAGCAGACTACAAGACGAGTGCATCGACTGGACTACACAAGACGGAGTTAACTGGATGTTAGTTACAAAAGCGCGTATGAAGATAAAGGTTAAAGAAGTTAGTTGGAATAACTAATTCATAACAGAAACGCGTTGATGGATAAGAAGATTCAGTTAGAAATCAGTTATCAAGAAGAGTTGGTTACAACTACTTAAGTTCTTGATTTCAGAAGTCTATATATAGTTGAAGGAGATCATTGATTCAAGACGACTGGACTACTGATTACTAAACACAGACGTACTGATATTCTAAGCATTCAAAGGTGTATTACGAAGAATCAAAGAAGAAAGAACTCACAGAGTTAACTTCAGAAGGAAGCCAGAAGACAAGACATATTCAGAAGGCTACTACTGAAGATAGAGAAGTTTATTTTTGTTTGTTTTGTTTCAAGTTGCTAGTTGCTTGTTAAATAGCTAGTTGGATCGAAGATATATCTGGTGGTATAATCTTAGAAGATCTAAGTCTTCTTCTTGGGACTTAAAAGACAGGAATTACACTGTATACTCGATTGGAAGAGTTTAGTGGAAAATATCACAACTGGGATTGTGAGAGTGGATGTAGACAAGTTGTCGAACCACTATAAATCTTTGTTTGTTGATTTACTGCTTTACTATTTGATTAATTGCTTAATTGGTTAATACTGAACTGAACAAGATTAGTTGAGTGTTCATACAGAAGTTCACGATATTAAGTTGAGTATAATTTGATTGGGCTCATTATTGAGATTCTGATATTCCGCATTACGTATTCTGATATATCGAAAGATTTTTGAAAAGTCTATTCACCCCCCTCTAGACGTTTTCACTAGCTTACTCGATATTCAACTCAACTTGGGACCAACAGTTGAAGAACTCGAAGACTTTGTAATTTCCTTCACTGTCTTTAATTTTTCCGTCTAAATTCTTTGTAAGCCATTGTTGATAATCTATAAACCAACAAAAATTAACAAAGATTTGACAATGAAGAAATTAAATTACGTACCTAGCTAGAAAAATCTTCTATCGATCACAAGAATTAAACATAAGCCACAAATTAAGGTGTGTTTTATCACACATTATATAGACTTTTGAGATTATCTTTTAATTAAGGATATACACCAATTTGGTAAGATCCAGAGAATTAAATCCATTTATTTATGGAAGCTGCCACGAATTAAATTCGGGAAAGATTTTTTTTGCCTTAATTTTATTTTATTTAAGGAAGATGTCCGTTTAATTAATTTTCTAGGGGCACCCCGTGTATCCTTTTCCATAAATAAAAATATTAAGATTTTTTTTTCCTTATTTGCATAATATTTTGAGTTTATTTAAAACTATATAATATAAGGGCGCAGCTAAATACACCCCCGAATTTTATACCCCCTCAATTTTTTAATAAGTGTCACTTTAGCCTTTTTCAACAAATTAAGATTATAAAGTGTGGTCCATATTACCCTTCATTAATTATAGCTAATTTTGATATAGAAATTTTGTTTGATAAAGAATGTGGTGAAGAATGTAGCTAGTATTCATAAACCAAATTAATTTTGGTATAAACAATATATATGAAATTTATTTATGAACAATATATATGGTAAACGAATAAGGGTAAATAATAGTCAAAATTAAAGAAAAAAGCTCAGAATGACACTTGTTTTAAAATTAGTTAAAAGGCCAAAGTGAACAATATATACGGAGGGAGTATACCGCAATTCGTTTTTACTAAGTCAAATTCTCTCGTACACTTGCATGTATCGTACACATCTAATTTCAATTTCAATCTTATGATTGACTACACTCCCACATTTTATTAACTTCACCCCCACAAATTATATAAACAATTAACAAAAGTTATTTACACCACCACTTTTGTTGACTTCACCGTCTAAATTATTATTTTTTAAAAAATATACCTAAAATTACTATAGTGCCCTTCTATTAATTTAAACAAAATATAATACAATCAATCCTAATATATATGTTGCGTCGAAAAATAACGCCTAAGGATATCAAACGTTCTCGTACGGGTAGTATGAATCACAGGCTTAAATCGTCCTTTATCCTTAGCAGTCTTCACGAACAATTCTTCTTCAAGATCCTTAATGACCTGCAAAAACACGCCGGAGGGGATTCCGGCGTGGAATCTCCGACGCTCAAGTCAGAATCGCTCTCAAGGGAATCAAAGGAGAATTTCTCTATAATTCGAGGGAAATTCTAACAAATATCGGGATGTTTTCTTATCAATTCAGTGTATATTTAGTGCAACTCTCTTCGATCCTAAAAGTAAAATGAACTCACTGTAAAAACGTAGTCAAAAGGGTAGAACAAACCTGATTATATACCTTTCCACCTTTCGTGGGAGAGAGGGTGGCTCCCTCTTCCTTTTTCCTCTCAACCGTTCCGCAAGACCAGGTCTTCTAGTGGACTTCTCCACGTCTCCCCTTGACTCCTTCTCAGACCTTATCCTATCAAAAAACGGATCTTAACTCCCTCCTTCTTGGGCTAAGAATATTGGGCTTGAAGACGGCCCAAAGATAAAGATAATAAAACCGTAGCTGTGGGCCGGAAGCCCATTTATACCTACTTGTCCTCTTGGATTTAGGTGTGTATTAATCCCCTTTTATAAAACCTTTATTCACCATAAAACGAACTTAATTCATCTTACATCCACGTGTCGTTATCTCCGTAAACGACATATTTTGTCCGCATCAATATATATAAATAATTGACCACGGTATTTACACCCCCACTTTTGTTGACTTTACCCCCAATTATTATTATTTTAAAAACATTACATCTAAAATTACTATAATGCCCTTCTATTAATTTACTCAAAATATAATACAATCAACCATAATTTATATATAAACAATTGACCACGGTTATTTACACCCCGCTTTTGTTGACTTCAGCCCCCAAATTATATTTTAAAAACAATTACACGTAAAATTACTAATTTAAACAAAATACAATACAATCAATCCTATATTTATATAGAAAAAATCTTATATACACTCGCGTGTATATATAGAGGCGTACCTATAGTAGTGATAAGGGGGTACAATTGTACCCTAATCCCAAAAAAAATTCCTACTATATATACTATGGGCGCGGTTATACACACCAACCTATTAAGGACACCCACTGGATGAGTACACACACCGTAAGATGAGGACACTCACGTGTAAAGTTCTAAAATTTCCCTCCCTTCCTAAACCCTAATTAACCCCTTTCTCCCTCATTTTCAAAAGACACCCACCTCCACCTCCTCCCCCTGCCTCCCTCCCCAGCCGTGCCGACCGCCTCCCACCCCAGTCGCGACGTCAGCCTCCCCTCTCCACTCTCCTGCGTCGTCGGCGTCCCTCCTCCCCACGTAAAAGCGACGCCGACCTCCTCTCCACCCTCCTCAGTCGCGCAACAACGACACCCCTTCGCCCACGTTCTCAGCGGTGCAGTGCCGCCCCGCCGGCCGCCTCCATTCTCCGCCGCGCAACAAAGACGCCGACATCACTCCTCCTCTTCACACAACAGCGACACCGACCTACTCTCCACCCTCCTCAGCCGCACAACAGCGACGCCCCTTCGTCCACATTCTCAACGGTGCAGCGCCGCGGCCGTCGTGCCCCTCCCCTCGCCGCCGCTACAGGTAAGTTTAGGTCTGAAATATTAGAAAAATTAGGCTTTCATGAAAAAAATTAGGGTTTTTGGAAGTTTTGGAATTATTTTCGAACATATTTTATTTGTTCAGGAATAAATTTTGAACTATTTGTGTTTGTTCAAGAAAATCAGGCAAATAAAAAACCAGCTATTAAATAATTACAATACAAAGAAGTTATATACTAAGTGAAAAGATTGGAAGAAATGTCGAAATATTGTATTGTTAAATTATTTCTAACATTTGAATACTGGACAGAGTCTTTGATCACGGGAATGGCTCACTCTTTGGGTACACCGATTAAAATTGATGAGCGTTCTCTGGATGGTTCAATGGGTCACTTCATACGTGTTTTAGTCGAGATTGACTTCTCAAAAGGTAAGATTGAGAGGATTTAGGTTGAAAGACAGGGCTATAAGACGTTCGCATATTTCAACTATGAGTACACTCCAGCATTCTACATGCATTGTTCGATTATAGGGCACTCGTGGGATAGTTGCAATAAGCGGCCGAAGCAGCCCACGAACTTGGACAGGCAGCCACCTGTGCAGAAAAAAATTTTGGACGGTCTCACGGAGCCTCATGTGAAGCAACAAAAAACAGACAACTTTATGGAAAGGCGCGGGAAGAACCATCGACGACGTCCACCACTAGAGAAGAGGGAGTCTTGGTCTGCCTCTAAGCATGAAAAAAAAATTTGCTCCTCTTGATGTGGCGTCTGAAAATGGGAAGTATATCCCTGAGGAAAGGAACTCTTTAGACAATGAAAGGGTTAGTATGGAGACGTCGGCCACTACAAATATTGAAGGCCAGCCAGCACGACTCAAATTCGTCATTTGTGTGACAGAGGATACAGAGGTTACGCAAGATTTAACCCAACTGGTGGAGGAGGCGCTTAGAACAACAATTAATGGAGCAGGAAAAACATAAAATTCACAATGTTAAATTAATCCCAGTATAAAGTTTAAGGTCGCAAAAATTCAGATGCATGGCTAATGCAGCGATTGGGCGTTGGGGAGATGTGGAAACCTCGGATTTTGATGAATTCGACTCGAAGGATGAGCAGCATGGCTATGTCAGTGGTGCTCAATGATAGTCCTTTTTTGGTTTTTTTCTGCTTAAAGATTTAAACTCGAAATATTATAGATTCAATTCCTAGAGGAGCCTACCTTTTTCCCTTGATTAAGGTTTTTCCCTTAGGAGGGTTTACTTAACAAGTTTTTAACGGGGCTCCGGTCATATGAATGACATGTGTTCTTTGATCTTAGGTTTTTCATCAATAAAAGTTCTGAATTTATTAAATTATTTCTACTATGTCCTGACAATAATCAAAAATAAAATTATTCTACCATGCACGAAAATCAATGTTATGTACGTAATACTTCATTCGTCTCGTGATTACTTGCACACTTTTCTTATTTGACCGTTTCAAAATTACTTATACACTTGGATTATGGAAATACCACATAAAATTAATATCATCCCAACATCATTTTATTTTTAAAATTGTGACTTCTATTTTTCTACATTTTACTTTACACCACCAAATCTCCTAAAATACTTCCCCTTATATATGTAGTCAGGGTGTCCTAACGTGTCGTAATGACTACCTTAGTCAGTTAATCTAAGATTAATGGAATTAAATATTTTTAAAATTCGAAATTAATTGTAACTTAAGGGTATAATGGTACATCTAAATGGTATTTTGTCCTTAATTGAAACTCTAATAAAAATTGTCTTTAATTTTAAAGACTAAGGGTGGATTGTCCTACAGTGTAACTTCCCCAATATTTTTCGTACCCCAAATTCAATATTCTGGATCCGCCACTGGTCTGAGTCATTCGTAATGTTTCTGGACAGTGGACGAAAGTTGGAAGGTGGCACAAATCGTGGGAAACCTTCAAGGGGATGGAAAGAGAGTAATTGCTTTGACGGAAAAAAAGGAAAAATTATCGATTTATGACATTAGTCAAAATTGTGCTCTAAAAGCTAATAATTAATTAATATTAATTATTTATTTATTTAATCCACACATTTATTTATTTAATCCACACATGGAAGTGGATAATTAGAGAAGCGGTCTACATAAGAAAATTCAACAGGATTTTCCAATAACGATTTTACGCAAGTGAATTTCATTCTCATCTCCATTCCTAAGACAAAAACAGAAAACATAGATTTTGTGTTCTGTAAAATTGAACATTACACACTAATCGATAAGACACTTAGATTGTGAACATTGGAAGCAATTCGTGGAATTCGCGTGATTGAGTACTTCTTGACTGGGAGGATCACAGATTGGTACGTGGAATTCAACCGAGTTCGATATCTTCCGCTGCATTGAGAATTACAAGTTGATAATTCTGATTTCTCAATTAATTAATTCCGACAGTCTCGGGTGACCATCCCAATTCTCGATTGCATAAAGACACTGAAGAAGACTCCAATGAAATTTTGACACTGTTATACCTAGTCAAAGAAGTCAATCTTTGACAAGTCAACCCTAGTCACCAGCTTACGTGGCGAGGACCAGTCAACAAAGTCGTGCGACGACTAGTCAACAAGACCAAGAAAATGTAATAGAATAAATGTATTTAATATATTTAAGTGCTCGCTCAAAGATGTTGGCGAGCACATGTTTTATTTAGCTGCTCGCCCAAATGTGTTGGCGAGCACGTGTCTATCTTAGTTAGAGAAGTCTAAATGTTGAAGCCTTTGGAGACAGCAAGGAGAGTGGCGACCACCTACCTCGAAGGTGTTTCGGCGACCACCTACCTAGACGACCAGTTCCTCCGGCGACCACCGCGGCCCAGCTCATCGGCATCTCGCCGAGGACGACCACCAGAGGCGGTTTAGCATTAAATGCACTGTCCAATCACCTTTTCGGGCAGAAGACAGGTCCAGTAAGAGCGTGCCACGTGTATAGGGCGGGCAGCCCCTAGAAACCACTATATAATGCCTAAAAGGCTCATTTGTAAACACAAGTTCTCACAATCCACCAAATCGCCCAACCTAAAGCAATATACTCTCCCAAAGCTCTTAAGCTTTTAGCTTCTCCAAGAAGCTATATCTTGTGTTCTTGATTGTTCTTGCTTATTTCTTCATATTATCCTCATTGATCATCATAATAACCCGCATAAACACGTAATAAACCCCAATCATAATACATGTTTTTCCCGTGCTAGCAAATAGTCCACATCCGAGTCAACCCAACGAAAGCACGTACAACATTTGGCGCTAGAAGGAGGGGTCCTTTTACGTGTTCATCACCTCAGTTTCGATCGATCATCGAGCGATCGGTTTGCAAACTCCGTTTTTCAGGTTTTAATCGGTAGTTCCACCGTTTAAAGCTTTATTTACGTATTTTAGTGTTCTTCGTATTCTTGAATATTTGCGGTATTCGAGACATATTTTGGAGTTTGATCTCCTTGTATCTTTGTTTTTGAGTTTCTGTTGTTGTTACTTTGCTTAGAAAGTAGTTGTAATAGCACGTTCTTCTGCGTAAGAACTCAAATCTTTCGTTTTTAAGTGTCGAAAGCTTAAGAACAGTCATATCTTTGTAATAATCCCCAGGAGACACTCTTTAAACGATGTCTCATCATACTCCTCAAGACGGATTTGTTGCTCCCGGAGGGAACGATCCCCTTCCGTCGCCGGTAAATCCTTTTGCAAACGTGAACATGGGGGACATCTTGAAAGATCCCCAGCATTTGAAAGATCTTTCAGACTACCTCCTGGAGAAGAGGAGGCAGAACGAGAAGGAAGAGCTTGAGAAGGCCAAAGATCAGGCCTTCGACAAAGCCAAGAAAGAAAAGGCGAAGGCCAGGGGAAATGATGGGGATGACGACCGCTCCTATCATACATATTCTGTTCGCACCCAAGACAGAGGAAAGAACAAAGCTGCCGAGCACTCCCACAATAGCCACACGGGAGACTCGCGAGCCCGAGATTCGGTCTTTAACCGCATGAATGATAAAGATGGGAGGGCTCCTCGCCGAGTGCCTTTCAACGTGGGTGGCCGACCAGAGAGGTCCGACCACAGAGATCGCGCTGACAAGAGAGGTCAGGGCGACAGAGTCTCCGCCCTCGATCGAGTAGGGCCGGGGCAGGGCTCGCGAGCTCCGGTGAAGAGTTATCGCAGCCACCGGTTGGAGAGACATTCTCCTAGGCGATCACATCATGGTGATCACCCGGCCGCATCTCACGGGAGCCGACGCGACTAGGGCGTCGTCCCCCGACCACAAACTGCCGAGGAGGGGCAAATCGCCTAGTTCCTCGAAACCCAGAAATTGATGAAGCTAGAAATGGATGCTCTGCGAGCAGAGGTGGTCGCCTCGAAGCAAGGGACCACCCCACCAATCACTCTGCCCGCACCTCCACTAAGTGTTGCAATCCTTACCACCCCCATCCAAAGGAAAATTCAGATGCCCTCCATGGCAGCATATGACGGAATGTCCGACCCCAGAGTACACTTGTCCAAGTACTCCAACTACATGGCCTCAATCGGGGCAACGGACGCCACACAATGCAGAAACTTCTCCCTAACCTTGGGAGACCGGGCTCATCGTTGGTACACAACTTTGAGTGTCGGATCTATCACCTCATTCCTTGAGCTGGGACAATATTTTCTGACCTACTTCGGGTCTATTGCTGCTCGCCCAGCCTCAAAGCAACGTTTGGCAAACGTTCGCTAGTCCCTGAATGAATCGGGCAAGGACTTCATCGAGCGCTTTGACAGGCTGGTGATCGATGGGGAGGCCGTAAACGATGAGACAAAGCTGATCTCGGCTGTTTCCGGTCTGAGGATAGGTTCCAAGCTCTGGGAATCTATCCATACTACTTTCCCAGTTTCTTATGCGGACTTCCGCACGAGGGCTGGGAACTTCATCCAAATGGAGGAAATCATGGACGCCGCCAAGGCTAACGAGCAGCCTGAGGCTTCCAAGAGGGTCTGGCCTAAGAAAATTTCTAACACTGGGGAATCGTCCCAGCCAAAGAAGGCGACCACCCAAGCTGGCAATGCTCGCCCAGCGAACTTCAGGCCTTTCGAGGAGTCCCCAGAGATCATTCAATTCAGAGAATCTCTCTCTCTTGATCCCAGGGGCATCTTCAATGCAGTCAGGGGAAAGAATCTGCTCCCCCATGCCAAGCCAATGCACACAAATGAGGACAGTCTCGATGGTAGTAAATTCTGCGACTACCACAACTCTATTGGCCACCACACTAATGGGTGCCGGGACTTAGTGAGAAATCTATTCAAGCTATACAATGAGGGCAAACTCGCCCAGTTCATTAAGCCCCTCGGAAATGGCGATAACAGGGGGAAGAAACGTCGCGACGACAGCGAAGACCTGCGCCAACAGTTGAATCGTCCAAAACTGACTCCTCCCATGCCAAACAACCCAGGTGGCGACATCGATAACGTGGGCGGAGCCTGCATGGTTTTGGAAGGCCCCTTGGGGGGAACTCAGTCCGGGAAAGCTCTGTCTGTTCGCCGAGCTCAGAGTGAACAGCGAGCACTCAACAATGTCCATCAGGTGTGCGTTGTTCCGGCTGCCGAGAAGCCTCTAGCCCATCAAGTACTTTTCACGGACGACGACCTGAATGGCGTGGTGCAACCAAACAATGATGCTTTGGTCATCACTGGAAAGATTATGGGAACCATTGTCCATCGCATGATGGTCGACACCGGGGCATACACCAACATCCTCTTCAAGCATACTTTGGATGCCCTCGGTGGATACGCTGAATATATTGAGCCTTGCGACGATATAATCGTAGGTTTTGGGGACACGCGCAACCTTCCCATTGGGAAAATCAGACTGTCCCTGGAGCTGGCATCGTCAAAAGAGCCAACAATGCACCACACTCGACAGCTCGACTTTATGATCGTGGACATGCCATCATCCTACAACGCTTTCCTCGGCCGACCTTTCTTCAACGAGTTCAAGGCGACCGTTTCAACTTTTTATTACTGTGTAAATTTTCCAACCCCGGCGGGAGTTATAACCGTCAAGGGCGATCAGACGCGGGCGAGGGAGTGTCTCGTCCATTTTGCAAAGCGACATTCTAAAGAAACTACTATGGTTGGCCATTATATCGAGTGTCAAAAACAAAAAGAACAAGTGAACTACTTGGAGGGTCTTCCTAGCAAGTACCGAAAAATTGAAATTGGGGAGTGCAGTCGGAGTTTCGACGACAACCAAGTGGAGGTGAACGAGAACGCCTCCATGGAAGTGGACGACCACACCCTAATGGAAATCGACGAGCAGATAGATTCGGGCGACCAGATCCCCGACGACCAGGTTCCAGAAAATTTTCCAGATCTGGAGCCTAGGTTAGGCTTTGAGACAGAGTTCCAGATCGAGGATCCTCGTTGGAAGGAGCCTAAAGAGCGGGCAACTTCAGCGGAGGACCTTGAAACCATCCATTTAAACGAAGCTCGTCCAGAACTCGAGGTATTCATTGGTTCGAATTTACCAGAACAATTGCGGTCAGATATGGTAGCATTTTTGAAAGAAAACATCGGTGCATTCGCCTGGTCGCACGAGGATATGGTGGGCATTAACACGAATCATGCCTGCCACAGATTGAATATTGATCCAACGAGGAGACCCATCACCCAA
Organism: Galeopsis tetrahit; assembly: GCA_963675135.1. Lineage (NCBI taxonomy): Eukaryota > Viridiplantae > Streptophyta > Magnoliopsida > Lamiales > Lamiaceae > Galeopsis > Galeopsis tetrahit. The sequence goes on from OY776130.1 coordinate 3,178,915, forward strand.
AAACGAAGAAAATTTGGGCCTGATAAATATGCGGCTATGGCGGTCGAAGTCAAGAAATTGATCGACAACAAACTAATCGAGAAAACTGGAACTGATCCCGAGTGGTTGGCAAATCCAGTGCTCGTCAGAAAAAAAACGACCGGGTCGTGGAGATTGTGTATAGACTTCACAGATCTGAGCGACGCCTGTCCAAAAGATCACTTTCCGATGCCCCACATTGATCATCTAGTAGACAATACAGCGGGGCACGAGATGTTAACTTTCATGGATGCTTTCGCAGGGTACCATCAGATTGCGATGCATCCCGACGACCAGCGACATACGGCCTTCATGACGGCGACCGATATGTATAGCTGGAAGAGAATGCCTTTCAGTTTGAAAAACGCGGGGGCAACATACCAAAGACTGGTGAATAAGATGTTTGAGAAACACATCGGCGAGATGGTGGAGGTCTATATCGAGGACATCGTTGTCAAAAGCTTACGGAAAGAGGATCACCTACACCACCTTGCCATGACATTCGATATTTTGAAAAAGTATAACATGAAGTTAAATCCAAAGAAGTGCAGCTTTGGAGTTAGCTCAGGAAAATTTCTGGGGCACTTGGTTAGCCAGCGGGGCATCGAGGCGAATCCGAGTAAAATTCAAGCAGTCATCAAAATGCAAAGCCCGAGGAACGTGAAAGAAGTTCAGAGGTTGACAGGATGCCTTGCATCGCTGAACAGATTCATTGCACGAACGGGCGATCGTTGCAAACCTTTTTTCGACGCTTTGAAAAAAGGGAAGTTCGAATGGACCGATGAGTGTGAGAAAGCTTTCGAGAAATTGAAGGAATATCTATCGGATCCGAAGGTCCTATCTAAGCCAGTCCCCGGCGAAATTTTGTATCTTTACTTGGCGGCCACTGACTGTGCGATCAGTTCAGTGCTCGTCCGAGCAGAGGGGAGCACACATCTGCCAATCTACTACGTAAGTCAATCACTAAGAGATGCGGAGTTGAGATACACTCCAATGGAAAAATTGGCGTACGCATTGGTCATGAGCGTCAGAAAACTTAGGCAATACCTGTTCGACCATGAGGTGGTCGTCCTCACGACTTTTCCTCTTCGACGAGCACTGCATCGTCCGGATACCACCGGAAGACTTTTGAAATGGTCGGTGGAAATCGGGCAATTTGGGCTCACCTACGCACCCAGAACGGCAATCAAGGGACAAGTGCTGGCAGAATTCATTGTAGAGCTCACTTTCCCGGAGAAATTGGACGAGGGAATCGAACTTCCTTGGACACTGTTCGTCGATAGCTCGTCGACGAGCACCAAAGCAGGGGCAGGAGTCGTCCTCACCAGCCCAATCGGACAGACGTTTGCTTCGGCGATCGAGTTCGAGTATCGGGCGACCAACAACGAAGCAGAGTACGAGGCTCTGGTCGCAGGAATCAAGATGGCTATGGCCGTGGGCGCCAGAAAACTGAAAATTTTTTCTGACTCTCAGCTGGTTGTATGTCAAATTACGGGCGATTACGAGGCTCGCGGCGATCAAATGATAAAATACCAAGACCTAGTGAAAGGATTACTCGAGCAATTTGATCAATTTCACATCGAGCAAATCCCTAGGGAGAAGAATACGCAAGCAGATGCGTTAGCTCGGCTGGCCACTTCAGAGGGGGAGGCAATATTTTCAGAAGCGACCATCACTAAAATTTCTTCCCCATCGGTGAACAGAGGTCAAATTTTGCAGGTTGAAGCGACCAGCGACGAGGACTGGAGGTCGCCGATCACCAAGTACATCAAGACCGGCAAGCTCCCGGCAGAAAAAGTGAAGGCAACCAGATTGCAACTCAGGTCCGCACGGTACACTATTATTGGCGACCAGCTGTACAAACGGGGTTTTTCAATGCCTTTATTGAAATGCCTCGGAGAAGACGAAGCGAAGATCCTCATGCACGAAATCCACGATGGAGCATGTGGAAATCATACATGGGGGCAAGCGCTCGCGTTAAAAATCATGAGGCAAGGATACTTTTGGCCAACACTGAAGAGGGATGCAATCCATTACGCCCAGACGTGCAAGAGATGTCAAGCTTTTGCACCCGCTATTCACTCACCTCTAGACGAGCTCATCTCCGTCTATAGCTCTTGGCCTTTCGCGAAGTGGGGCATCGACATCATCGGACCTTTCCCGCCTGGCGTCGGGGGGGTAACTTTCGTAGTCGTAGTAGTCGATTACTTCACCAAGTGGACCGAAGCGAAGGCATTGAAGACCATCACAACGGCCCAGATGACAAACTTCATACGGAAGAACATAATTTGCAGGTTCGGCTTACCACGAGCAAAGTGACCGACAACGGACGTCAATTCACAAGTCAAGACATGCTGGATTTCTGCTCAGAGTGGAACATCAAGAAACTTTTTTCAGCACCCTATCATCCACAATCAAATGGTCAAGTAGAGGCGACAAAATCATCAAGCACACCTTGAAAGCTAAGCTAGATGGATTGAAGGGCAAATGGGCGGACGAGTTGCACATGGTTCTGTGGGCATATCGGACGACCACGAGGAATTCTACTGGTGAAACTCCGTTCGCACTCGCGTTCGGAACCGAAGCTTTCATACCAGCAGAGGGGCATGTCCCCACTTTTCGAGTGGCAAATTATGACGAGCAGTTGAATAACGATGCACAGCTCTCCGACTTGGACTTCCTAGAAGAGCGAAGGCTAATAGCGGACGAGAAGAACGTGGTCTACAAGCAAAGGTCAGAACGCTACTACAACACCAAAGTACGTGCTCGCCAATTCACTATCGGCCAGCTCGTACTTTAGAGGGCGACGGAACAGTCCATTGGCATACTTGGCCCGACTTGGGAGGGTCCGTACCGAATAACGCGCACACTCCTGAACGGATCGTACAAGCTAGAAGATCTCGAGGGCAAGTCGAGCAAGTACCCATGGAACGCGATCAAGCTGAAGAAGTACTATCAGTAAGTTTTTAATTTCTTTATATTTGTATAGTTTGTATCTAGTCATCATTTCAATACAAGTCAAAGTTTTAAAATTCCATCAAGTGTTAGATAAATTTTAGAAATTTTTAGATAAGGCTCTGCGTAGCCAGATAAGAATCAAGAGTTCAACCGACGAATGGTTGACTCTAGAAGACGAGCACTCTTCCTTAAAAGACGCTCGCAAGGAAAAGACGAGCACTCTTTCTTAAAGATGCTCGCAAGGTAGTGGCGACGACGATCACTACCTAACAAACAAAAGAGTTCAACCGATGAATGGTTAACTCTAAAAGACGAGCACTCTTTCTTAAAGATGCTCGCAAGGAAAGACGAGCACTCTTTCTTAAAGATGCTCGCAAGGAAAGACGAGCACTCTTTCTTAAAGATGTTTGCAAGAAAAGACGAGCACTCTTTCTTACAGATGCTCGCAAGGAAAGACGAACACTCTTTCTTAAAGAGGCTCGCAAGGTAGTGACGACGACGATCACTACCTAAAGCATTCGAAAATCAAAAGACAAGTATTTACTGAAAGATGCTTGCAAAAAATAATCATAACATAAATCGAAAAGCAGTGACGAGGACGATCACTCAATATAAACAAAATAAGCAAACACATCATAAGCAAAAAGTTTCCATTCATTAAAAAAACCTTAAAAGGCTGAAGTTACAAAAAGGCCCTAAGTGGTCGAGCAGTTCTAAAAACAAAATAAAAGAAAAGAAATTAAGTCTCTACAGCATTCCCCTCGGCAGTAGCATCCTGCTCGCCGGCAACTTCCTCCTCGTTCACAGCGGCCACCTCGGCAGGAGCACTCTATTCGCCCTGACGAGGTGGGGGTTCTTATGGCGGATCCCCGAAAAATACCGGAACACCCAAAAGTCGAGGGAACTGGAGTCCCAATTTCATCAAAGGAAGCAGGGGGAGTTCTAATTCCGGTTGAGGATTTTCCTTCATAAGGAGGTCGTCTAAAAACCCGCCGAGCGGAATTACGTCCACATCCGGATGAATTTCTCTAAGCCTATGAATGAGCCCGTGGGCAGTGAGCGCCACCGTTAAAATGGCCACGCTCCCAGCGAGGTCATTAATTTCATCTCGTTCATCCGTCATGGCGACCAGCTCTTGCCGAAGAGTGGCCAATTCTTCCTCAGCAGTTGTAAATTTATTTGTAAGTGTGTTTACCACGTCCTCGGCAGTCTTGAGGTGAGCACGGAGACTTTCGATCTCTAGGAGATCTTCTTGATCTTTCTTCCGAACCATCTCAAGTTGGGCCTCAGAATCAGCCAACTTTGCCTCGACATTGGCCAACTTTGTCTCAAGGTCGACCACCTTCTCCTCAGAAGCGGCGAGCTGCCTCTCAGCGCCGGCTTTAGCCCTAGCCATTTGAGCGAGTTTCGCACTCCTGTCGTCGCTAACCTTGCGATTCTCGGCGATCTGGCAGGTAAGTTTCTCGATAGTGTAAGAGGCACGGCTCAGATCAATGGTGACCAGACGCGCATTCTCCAGAGAGCTTTGGTTGTTCACCTCGTCGACCAGTGTGGTCGTCAGCGATCGGGGCAGATTCTTCATGACCCTAAGAGTGAGCGGATCCAGAGGCTCTTGGCTGGCCGGATCCCGCCACCGGTAGAAGCCGAGGAGGTTCTCGTTGTAAGGTTCAACGATCGGGTGTTCGGCAACCCTAATGGAGAAGGAAAAAATTAGAAAAAGGTACTTGAAAATACTTAAAAGGTTTTCTTTTGGTAAACTTACTTGGCAACCCTTGCGGCGTCCCAGCCGAGAAGTGTGTTATCCCCTTGGGCCCTCTGCTCGGCCGACGAGCTCGCAGCAGTCTCTCGCGACCGAGTGCTTCTGCGAGGAGGGGATACGACCGGTGCGGGGGGAGGCAAGTTACCCCTCGGCGGAGATCTCCTCGGCGAGACCCTTTGTTCACCCACTGGCTCGGCCCTCTGCTCGGTAGCAGGTGGGCGAGAAGAACCCCCTCGGGTTGGCTTAGCAACTTTCTTGGGAGGAGCCCCCGAGGTCTCCGCCCCTTTCCTCTTGCCTTTGCCAGAACCATCAACGATCTGGCGCTCGCGGGGCATTCTCGCTTGTTGAAGCATCCTGCTCGACGTTATGCGATCAAGTTCGACAGTTGGAGGAAGACAAGTGATAACTCTTTCAGGAACCACTACTAAAAAAGAAAAACGAGGAGTCAGTGTTTACGAAGAGCAATTTCACAAAACTTAGAAATATTTTGATACATGGAGGGAACTCTCGAGTGAAGTGATGAGGAGGTACTCTAAGACCTGCTCACTCTCGCATACACTCCCTATTCAGAAAGCGGCAAGACCTCTCCAAATAGCGACGATTGAGTACGCAGCAGACATGATATTGGAAGATGGGCGAGAGACGGTGATCGGCAGTCTTCTTGCGAGCAATTTCACCTACAAGAGCGAGGATTTATTCAGTATAGACAAGAACGAGCAGAAATAAAAAGACTTACCACGAATTCTTTGATAGTCGGTCGTGATGGGAATGCGAGGAGAGGATCCATCCGGCCTCACTGCACTTTTCCAGTCCCCGGCTACCCACCACCAATTGGTCTTCCAGTCTCGAATCTTATTGGGGACCCCTTCGACCAACTTGAAGTTATCACGGCCTCTTACATAGTAATACCCATGGCCCACCTTCTGTCCGGCCTCGGCCGCCTGAAGAAGATAGTTGATCTCTTTCGGGCTAAGCCATGTGTTCCGACATCCATTCTCGACCGCCACCAAGCCGAACAGCGTGAGGAGTCCGATGAGGTTCGACCACCCGTTCGGCAAAATTTGAGAAGGGGCCACCCCTAGAAAGTGTAAGATATTTGAAATCCCGGGGTGCAGGGGGAACCTCAGCCCTGCCTCCATCATACCAATATTGACGGCGACCATCCCTTCTGGCGGCTGGTCGGTCCTCTCATCCTTGCGAGGAACGAAGAAGCAAACATCGGCCGACAGTTGATACTTCTTCCGTGAATTTTCTAGCTGGGCCGAGGAGACTTTACTCGCGTACTTGCTTGCTTCGTACCTCGATTCAAAAGCAACTCGATGCGGGCAAGGAACCTCTCGAGGAAGGTAATCGCAGAAATACTTATAGTAGGCCTCCCTCGAGATCTCATCGCCATCCAAGTTATCTCGCCCACTCAAGATATCCTTTATGCTCGCCGCGTAGCGAACAACTTCCTCAAAATCCTCGCGAAGACTTCTCGTCAAAGTCTCCTCGACTCGAGCAGTATCTATCTGTTCGCCCACCCCTCGGTCCAAACCTTGGTCGCGCAGATCTGAGTCAGTCTCGCTACTATACTCCTCGGCATCACCCTCCTCGGCATCATTGCCGGCATCATCCCTATCGGATTCGTCGATCTCATCTACGTCGACGACCGCCGCCATTCTAACTTTGCGGACTCCAACATTTATGGGTTCGGGGGAGTGGATCATAGAGTCCGAAGAGGCTGCCCTCTCCGTCAAGGCCAAGGCCAAACGGTCTCCGTCGCCGGAGCTTTCGGAGCCACCAACCAACGGCGGCGGACCACCATCGGAGCCACCACCAACTTCCATTTTTTCTTAAGAAATGGGGGAGAAAGAAGTTTTAAAGAAAGAAATGTGAGTTATTTACCTTTTTGTCGATCGAAAACCACCCAAACATGCCGGAAAAGCTTGAAGAGAGAAGCTTGGAAGGAAGCTCAAGGAAGAAATTCGAAAATTTGCAGAAGTAAAAGTGTTGTGAGGAAGAAGAAGGCCCTATTTATAGGCAAGTATGTTTAGGGACCTATGTGCAAGAAAACGGGGTAAAATCCGTAATTTTCCCAAAATTTGGGGTCATTTCCGAAATCGAGGTCGGAAAGTGACCCCACGCGCGACCGTTGAGGTCGGCACGCGCCCCACGCGCGCAATTCAAATTTCGGGCACCGACCACGCGCCCGACACATGTCAGGTCCGCAATCAAAGAAAAGTGCCTCAAAAGTCGTGCTCGGCGCAGGAAACGAGGCGACCGCCTCCATCTTATGTCATCAAGATCTCGAAATTGATTTGTTTTGTTGGAAACATTTCCACCTTCCAAGAAGACGACCATACTGCTCGCCTTACTATTCTTCGAATACGAAGAAAGGCGACCAGGGGGAAAATGTTATACCTAGTCAAATAAGTCAATCTTTGACAAGTCAACCCTAGTCACCAGCTTACGTGGCGAGGACCAGTCAACAAAGTCGTCTACGACTAGTCAACAAGACCAAGAAAATGTAATAGAATAAATGTATTTAATATATTTAAGTGCTCGCTCAAAGATGTTGGCGAGCACATGTTTTAGTTAGCTGCTCGCCCAAATGTGTTGGCGAGCACGTGTCTATCTTAGCTAGAGAAGTCTAAGTGTTGAAGCCTTGGGAGACAGCAAGGAGAGTGGCGACCACCTACCTCGAAAGTGTTTCGGCGACCACCTACCTAGACGACCAGTTCCTCCGGCGACCACCGCGGCCCAGCTCATCGGCATCTCGCCGAGGACGACCACCAGAGGCGGTTTAGCATTAAATGCACTGTCCAATCACCTTTTCGGGCAGAAGACAGGTCCAGTAAGGGCGTGCCACGTGTAAAGGGCGGGCAGCCCCTAGAAACCACTATATAATGCCTAAAAGGCTCATTTGTAAACACAAGTTCTCACAATCCACCAAATCACCCAACCTAAAGCAATATATTCTCCCAAAGCTCTCAAGCTTTTAGCTTCTCCAAGAAGCTATATCTTGTGTTCTTGATTGTTCTTGCTTATTTCTTCATATTATCCACATTGATCATCATAATAACCCGCATAAACACGTAATAAATCCCGATCATAATACATGTTTGTCCCGTGCTAGCAAATAGTCCACATCCGAGTCAACCCAACGAAAGCACGTACAACAGACACCTCATATTGTTTTGTCATGGGGCGATCAAGCTTTGCAATGAGATGAGAGCTAGACCATTATTTATGTTTAAGTTAATACTATATCACATGAAATCTGTTGAAATAATTTGAAAAAAATGGGTTTTGTCCTCCTAACAGAGAAATGAGAAGACAATTAAATTTATGTAATTAAGAGCGCAAAATCGATAAAGGTTGGAAAAAGTTTGTATTGATACTAATTGAGCTTTTTCGCCATTGGAGGAGTCTCTGCAGCCATTTTCGTTCTTCTATCCTACTTAAATTACAATTAAACAATTTGTCATTGGACGAGATGATAACATTATTTTGCAAACACATCAATTTTTAATATTGAATAATTTTTCTACTATCACGTATTTTAATTACACTTTCGAATTATATTTTTTGCACACCCATAGGTAAGCTCATTTTAGTGGTTTTTTATTTTATTTTAATTCTAACATAAAAATTGCAGCAGGATCATTAAATGTGACATCGACTATACATATCCTTCTTGTACTAATGAATAAAAGTCATCCCATATATATCCCATATATATCATTCCATTCTATACATATCCTTCTTGTACTAATGAATAAAATTATTAAGATTTTTTTTTGGTCGGTGAATAAAATTTTATACTCAAGAGAAAAAGTCAAGGTACTAGATGTACCTTACAAGTAGTTGCAGAATAAAATTATAAAGATGATTACAAAATATTGGGTAAATTGACTCAACTCCCTGAATTAAACTTAAAACCCCGACAAAACTTTAAACTAGGCAAATACTAATTAATAAAGTGAAAATATACAACTACAACTTAGTGTCACCCAACCATACAAGGCTGTTTTTATGAGGTGTAACATGGCGAAAATTATGACAGGTAGACAACTTTTGAGCACCGATTTCACGTGTAATAAGATTATAGAAAACGATGAAAACGGGTCGAATTAAAAAGGCCAACACATCCGGGTATCTCAACCAACCCCATGGCTCGATCTCAATATCATCATACTTAAATCCAAGCCTTTTGAGCCTCCTCTTTTGCCCTTCCAAGCAAACAGTACCCAACTTTCTCCATTCTAGGGTTTTCGGTTTCTTCTCAAAAACCTCCCATTTGAATAATTTCCCACACCGAAAAAACGAAGATAGATTTCTCCCCGTACTCAAAAAACAACATTGAGTACTATATTCTTCAATATTAGGGGGGGGCACTAGGATATTCTCCTCGATTGTTTCTGTCTCTAAATTCAAACTCACAAAGTGAGTACCCCCGTACCCTTTCCAATGCACAAACCCTTCCGTAATAATCGGAATACTCAAAGTTGTTTGCCTACCACGAACAGATAAGTGATCAGTTCTAACCCACCTCCAATTTTCATCGACTCCCACGGTTAATATAGTACATTGCACATGCGTCTTCGGTACAACCACTTTATACGTCATGGAAGCCGCATCGTATCCTAAACCACTATACGGCTTGGAGATCAAATAATCGTTAAAAGGGAGACTTAAAGTCTTGTTTGTCCAAAAGTCTCTAAGGGAGGCGGGGTGATTAGACTGCAACATCAAACCATTGTAACTGGAACGGACATTGAATTTGCACTTGTATTTTGGCTTGTACGTGTCGATTCCTCCTCCGTCTTTCGTAGCAGAGACGAAAGCAACCTCCCCGGACACATCCCGGTAGAGAAGTCCATAACTGGCATGCTCGAGGTGTTTGTGTAGGAAAGATTTGTTACGGAGCATACGGTGCCACTTGCGACAAACAAGCCTTGCCGCGTTACAAATATCTTGAGGCGGGAGACGTAGCAGAATTTCAAACAACACCTCGTCCGGAATAGACTCGATAGCGCACCATGTAATCCTTTTACACCTCCTCGAATAATACGGCCGAGTCATTCGAGTAACTGAATTATCCATCATCTGTTTAGTTAGCAAAACATACAATTAATTAAATAATTTCATGTATAAGAAACAGATAGAAAAGTAACAAAGATTTGACAATGAAGAAATTAAATTACGTACCTAGCTAGAAAAATCTTCTATCGATCACAAGAAACATAAGCCACAAATTAAGGTGTACGTGTTTTATCACACATTATATAGACTTTTGGGATTATCTTTTAATTAAGGATATACACCAATTTGGTAAGATCCAGAGAATTAAATCCATTTATTTATGGAAGCTGCCAAGAATTAAATTCGGGAAAGATTTTTTTTGCCTTAATTTTATTTTATTTAAGGAAGATGTCCGTTTAATTAATTTTCTAGGGGCACCCGTGTATCCTTTTCCATAAATAAAAATATAAAGATTTTTTTTTCCTTATTTGCATAATATTTTGAGTTTATTTAAAACTATATAATATAAGGGCGCAGCTAAATACAACCCCGAATTTTATATACCGCAATTCATTTTTACTAAGTCAAATTCTCTCGTACACTCGCATGTATGGTACACATCTAATTTCAATTTCAATCTTATGATTGACTACACTCCCACATTTTATTAACTCACCCCCACAAAATATATAAACAATTGACCAAAGTTATTTACACCCCCACTTTTGTTGACTTCAACGTCTAAATTATTACTCCCTCCGTTTTTTAATAAGTGTCGTTTTGGCTTTTTAACTAATTTTAAAATAAGTGTCATTCTGAATTTTTTTCTTTAATTTTGACTATTTTACCCTTATTCATTTACCATATATATTGTTCATAAATAAATTATATATATATATTGTTTATACCAAAATTAATTTGATTTATGAATACTATCTACATTCTTAACCACATTCTTTATCAAATAAAATTTATATATCAAAATTAACTATAATTAATGAAGGGTAATATAGACCACACATTATAATCTTAATTTGTTGAAAAAAGCCAAAGTAATACTTATTAAAAAACGGAGGGAGTATTTTTAAAAAATTATACCTAAAATTACTATAGTGCCCTTCTATTAATTTAAAAAAAATATAATACAATCAATCCTAATTTATATATAAACAATTGACCATGGTATTTACACCCTCACTTTTGTTGACTTTACCCCCAATTATTATTATTTTAAAAATATTACATCTAAAATTACTATAATGCCCTTCTATTAATTTACACAAAATATAATACAATCAATCATAATTTATATATAAACCATTGGCCACGATTATTTACACCCCGCTTTTGTTGACTTCAACCCCCAAATTATTTTTTGAAAACAATTACACCTAAAATTACTATAGTGTCTTTCTATTAATTTAAACAAAATACAATACAATCGATCCTAATTTATATAGAAAAATTCTTATATACACTCGCGTGTATATATAGAGGCGGACCTATAGTAGTGATAAGGGGGTACAATTGTACCCTAATTCCAAAAAAAATTCCTACTATATATACTATGGGCGCGGTTATACACACCAACCTATTGAGGACACTCACTAGATGAGTACACACACTGTAAGATGAGGACACCCACGTGTAAAGTTCTAAAATGTCACTCCCTTCCTAAACCCTAATTAATCTATTTCTCCCTCATTTTCAAAAGACACCCATCTCCACCTCCACCTCCTCCCTCCCCAGCCGTGACGACCGCCTCTCTTCCTCCCTCCCCATCCGCGACGTCAACCTCCCTTCTCCACTCTCCAGCGTCGTCGGCGTCCCTCCTCCCCACGCAACAGCGACGCCGGCCTCCTCTCCACCCTCCTCAGCCGCACAACAACGGTGCCCCTTCACCCACGTTCTCAGCGGTGCAGTGCCGCCCCGCCGGCCGCCTCCCTTCTCCGCCGCGCAACAACGACGCCGGCATCCGCCGACCTCCTCTCCACCCTCCTCAGCCGCACAACAGCAGCGCCCCTTCGTCCACATTCTCAACGGTGCAGCGCCACGACCATCGTGCCCCTCCCCTCGCCGCCGTTACAGGTAAGTTTAGGTCTGAAAAATTATAAAAATTAGGGTTTTTTTGGAAGTTTTGGAATTATTTTCGAACATATTTTGTTTGTTCAGGAATAAATTTCGAACTATTTGTGTTTGTTTTGGAAATTTTTTCGAACAACTTGTATTTTTTTTTTCATGAAGCGTCAGTATATTTTTATAATTTTCAAATTATATGAAATAAAATAACTACTAGTATGAAATTATTTCAATAACTATGAAAGTGTGATTGATTTTAAATGAAAAGAAATTCAAATATATATTTTACATTAAAATAGTTGTAGACTTTGTTGTGTGTATTGATATCTGTTAAGCTGAAAACCATGAACGATTAGAAAAGAAAATCAGGAAAAAAAAATCAGCTATTAAATAATTACAATACAAAGAAGTTATATACTAAGTGAAAAGATTGGAAGAATATTGCCAAATATTGTATAGTTAAATTATTTCTACTATGTCCTGACAATAATAAAAAATAAAATTATTCTACCATGCACGAAAATCAATGTCATGTACGTATATAATACTTCATTCGTCTAGTGATTACTTGCACACTTTTCTTATTTGACCGTTTCAAAATTACTTATACACTTTGATTATGGAAATACCACACAAAATTAATATCATCACAACATCATTTTATTTTTAAAATTGTGACTTCTATTTTTCTATATTTTACTTTACACCACTAAATAACCTAAATTACTCCTTCTTTATTATACCTCACTAACTACTAATTAAATTCGTTTTTCTTAAAAGTTGCATGTATGGTCAAATGGTGCAACTCATATTGGGAAAAAGAAAGTATAATTTATTGCAACTGCAAATTAAATTTGGAAGCACAGAGATTATCAGGCTACAACCACTTTGTAAGGCTTTTAATCTGTTTTTTTTTTAACGGTAAGGGGTACTCAACCAATGCTTATAGTGTTTCTCATGTCTCGTTACTCTACTATACAACTATAAGGATCATTACACCATGCTACAACAAAAGAATTGGGGATGATCAGGTTCTCCCCACTTAGCCAGGTCCAAATGTTTATCTTGATATTATCCATTGCCTTCTTTGTGTTTGGGCTCTCTCCTTGGAAAACAAGGGAAAGGAACAAGCAGTGTTGAATCTGGATGAACTGGATGAAGAAGAACAGTTAGCCATAGCCTTGAAGAATTCAATGGCATCAGCACATGAAGAAAGAGTAAGATTGCAGCAAAGGCCAGGAGGAGAGGTGTCTGGTTTGGACAAAAATGTTGAAGGTGTTCAAACTAGAGGACAGATCAAGAAGGCCAAGGGAAATAAAAGAAAGCCTGAGACATTCACTGATTTTCCCAACAGCCTTGAACTTCCTCCTAAGTTCAGAATTGAAGAAGAAGAACCTACCTCCAAAAAGGCCAAGTCTGCTGAACAAGTCAAAATTGCTGAAGTTGTCAAGTCTTCTGAGATCAAGATTGCTGAAGGTCTCAAAGCTACTGAAGATGTTGAAAAGTTGTTTGCTGAAGGCTTTGGACCTGAACCTAAGAAGAAGACAACTGTCTTAGCTCATGATCCATCAAATCTGTTTGAGGAAGGATATGGAAAGGATCTTGAAACTCAACAGAAACTAGCCATGATGAAAGCCAAGGAAAAGATGGACCTAATTAAGGAAGCTAACAGAGCAAGAGACAAGAGAAGGGCTGATTTTCAGAAACCAAGGAGAAGAAGAGCTACTTACAGCAAATTGGAGCCATAGCTACTGATCCCCATGGACACCAAATATCCACACTTGGATAAATGGGTGCCAATTCAGGTGAATGATACATGGGAAGAGGCAAAAATGGAGTTTGTCTATGATTATTATGTCATAGGCAGATGGGATAATGAGGATGTGAACTCCACTTTTACCAACTTCATGATTGAGTCTTACAGGGAGCTGTATCAGGAACTTCTTGCAGCTGCAGATCTAGCAAGAATTGAATTCATTGCCCCTAAGCCAATCATATACATGCCTCCCAAGCTGAATGGGTGGATTGACCAATCAAAGATCCTTCAAGAGTTCCTTGAGATTCTCAAACTAAACAGAATGACACTAGGACCCAAGGGAACTAACCAAGAAGCCATGGAGTTAAAGAAGAGAGTGTGGGCACAATATGGGATGGTTCCACCTGCTGAAGATGATCTCTGAATGGCTAAGTTTTCCTGACTCTTATGTGCTGAAATGGATGAAAACTTATCTTGGTTGCTGATTTGTTGGATTGGTCATCTATGCTGAAATTGCTCAAGTGTGCTGATATGTGTTTGCTCTGGTATTCAAAGATGAATGCTCTAAAAATGTATCTTATCTTAGTTTATGCTCTGATGTAATGTTTCATGCTCTGATATGTTTGTTTCAACTATCAACATGATTGTAATGAACTTCAAATGAATGATAGTTGAACATATTTTGAATCAAGAAACATTGCTACATAATCTCAACTTGTCTGATGTGTCAACCTATATGCAAGTAAAAACAGAAAATACACTAACACATTTTCTTTCAGGAAACTTGACCTCAGTCATCTCCACTGAAGAAAATTGTAATAAGTGTAATCAAGTCACCTTTGCATAGACTGTATAGGTTTTGACATCATCAAAAAGGGGGAAATTGTTGGGAATAAAATGAGAAGTGTTTTGATTTAATACCAAAACCCCCTAAGACATGCCTAAGTCAAGGATGATTATGTTCTAATAATGTTAGAACATATAGTATAAGGCTAGTTGAGAAGTTGATATGTTAGGCAGCTCTTAGATAGATGCACAAGTTGAGGGGGAACACATGCTTTGAAGTCTATCAAGATCTAGTCCCCTCAAGGCTCAAGATTGAAAGTGTCCCAAGTCTACTGATTAGACAAGTATGCTGATCAAGAATGAATGAATTATGGAACAATCTTTCTGAAGATCAAGCATGATAAATGGATCATCTAGACAGAACCTACTAAGGCATTCTTGCTCATGAGGTTTGTCCAGAAGAGTTGTCTCAGCACACTTGTACCAGAATCATGTCAAAGTGATCCCAACCTTGCTGATATGATCAAGGACATCTATTCTATGTCATGAATGCTCAAGGTTCTTCTCAAAGAAGACATGCAAAGGGAAAGAGCCAAGTCATCTGAAGAGAGCAAGCCAACTTTGCTGATAAGCAAAGTCTCCTGATAGTGATAAGCAGAGTTGTCCAAGTGATAAGGAATGTTGTCCTTATCATAGGACTAATCATCAGAAGCCATGTCTATGTTCAATCAAGTGAATCTTAAAATCAGACATTGGGAAGAGTGCTGCAGAATGAAGACAAAATGGATACAACCGTTTATTTCCCAATTGAAGGACATGTCACTATCAAGAATCTGTCTTCCAGTTTGAAGAGCTCAAGGAAGACATTTATGGACATTTGGGACTGCCTCTCCAACGGGCAAATTCTCAAATTTGTCTATAAATACAGAAGTGTGAAGACCATTTGAAAGCATCCAACTACAAGTAATTACACTGAAGCTCAAAGCTCATAGAACCTTCAAGCTTTCAAAGAGACTATCTTAGTCTTCAAACATTTCATCTAAGCTGAACTTCATTAAAAATTCATACAAAGCTTAGAGAGACATCATATCCTTTTACACTGAACCTCGTTGTAAAGGATATCTCATTAGTTGGAACCTTACTTCAACCCTTATACCTTTCAAGAGAGAAAGTTAGAAGGTTGTAGTAGTAGAAGTGGAAGGAACTGACTGTTGAGAGAAGAACAGTTCAGTTCTAAGTTGAGAAAGGGTATTAGGATTCTTGACATCCTAGGGATCAATTCACCAAGGAGTGGTGTTATTGATCAAGTGCACTTTGGCACTCTAAAATAAGTTAATTCCAAGAGTGAAGGAATTATCCTGTTACATCAGGGAAAGTGGATGTAGGAGCTTGAGTCTCTGAACCACTATAAACTCTTGTGTTGATTTACTTTCAAGTACTTACATTCATTCAACACTGCACAAACTGAACTTTCAAAGACATACTCACAAGACTGTGCAAAAACATAATTGGACAAGTTCTCTGAAAACTGGACTGATTGATTTAAGAGATTTCAGAACATAAAGGAGTTTAAACTAAAGGGCCAACCACTAATTCCGCACTTATAACTCACTTAGATAGTCATTCAACTAAGTACTCATTGGTACTTAGTAGGTTGGTTATTTTTAAGAAGTTATACATCTCAGCAGAGTTGTCCAGGATAATCTTGCTAGAGTCATACTTGGTTAAGTTTGAAAAAGATTTGCATACAAGTGTATTCCCCCCCCCCCCATACACTTGTTATATACTTCTTTCAGGACCAACAAGTGGTATCAGAGCAGGGGTTCAAAGACCACTGCTTCTGAAAATCCATCTTGATTTTCAAAATCACATATTTGGTGTGGTCACTGAACTGATCTTTCTGAAATCTTATTAAGTGTTGACTAACTATTTCTTTATGAGATATGGCCAACAACAACAATGTTGTTCCTCATGATGCTGTTAAAGGAATCAACAATATGGCCACTAATCCAGTGAACCACATCTCACATCACAAACTACCCATGTTCTCAATTGAGAACTATGACTTCTGGAAAATCAGGATGAGAGCTCATCTTGCATCCCTTCACACTGACATATTGAGAGTGATCACAAGAGGACCCTTTGTGTTCACTCAAGTCAATCCTAGAATCACTGAAGCTCAAAGAGCAGACATAAGGGAAATGATTCCTAAGGATGAAGATGATTTCACATCTGAGGAGAAGAGAAAAGATAATCTGAATTATCTAGCCATGAATACTCTCTATCAAACTATCCCAGATGCAATCATGGGAAGAGTCTACCACTGCACAACTGCCAAAGAAATTTGGGATACTCTTGCAGAAATGTGTGAGGGTACTGAGAAGAGCAAGGAGAATAAGCTCCAAGTGGCAGTACAAAAGTTTGAACAATTCACAATGGAGTCAGAAGAGTCCATTGACAAGTTTGCTGGTAGATTCACAGTTGTGATGAATGAGATCAACTCCTTGGGCAAGGTGTATTCCAAGAGAGAAGTTGGATTAAAGATCTTGAGAAGTCTCACTCAAAAGTGGGATGTATATGCAGTAATGATGTAGAACACCAAGGATCTCACCACCATGCCCATGCAACAAATCTTTTCTTAACTCAAATCTTATGAGTTCGATCTCAACAGAAGAAAACCTGTTGAGGAACCTTCATTACCTACACAAGGAGTGGCATTCAAAGCCAAAACTGTTGAACCAGAAATACAGTCCACTCCTAGATCATCAAAGTCAGTCTCCAAGACTGAAATGAAGGAAGAACTAACCTTGATGGCTAGAAGGTTTGAAAAGCTGAATTCAAGGTTTGGTAGATACAAGAAATTCTACCAAGACAACAAGGTCAGGAGAAGATACAACTCTCCTGAAGCCAAGGCTGAGGACAAAAGGCCTGAAGAGAAAGGATCAGAGGACAAGTACTCTGATAGGAGAAGGTCTAGCAGAGTTGAGCCTTCATCATCTAGAAGGAGAGATGAACCTAAAAAGGATGATGATGAAGACCTGTGCTATAACTGCAAGAAGAAAGTGCACTTCCAATATGACTGCCCTGAACTCAGCTCAAAGGAGAGAAGAGAAAGGCAAGCTAAGAGAGACAGAAAGTTCACCAATAGAAAAGCCATGATGGCTGGTGAAGAATCTAAAAGTGTTGAAAGCTTCAACTCTTCTGATGGACTGTTCTCAAACAGTGAAGATGATGATGATGTGTGCAACATGGTCATTGAGGATGATGAGGTATCTTCCACTTCTAGTTCACCATCATTCATTTCACAAAACACTAGTGAAGTCAACCTGAAACTTTCTCTTGGAAAGTTAATGGAAGATTTCACTATGTTACAAGAATTTCATGTCAACTATGTGAGAGAAAATGAAAGGTTATCAATTGAGCTTGCTAAAAACTCTGAGTCAGTAGTTCAAGATTGGGAGATGGAACAGAATGAGAATAGTGGAGTTCGAGACCACTCAGAATTGTTCCCAGCTCATGCCTTAACTGCTCTGGTGAAGAAGATGCTCAACATTTCTGATGATGTTTTGACTTCTCAAGACAAGTTTGAAGTTGGAGTTCAAACTGATCTGCTGGAAGAGGAGTTGAAAGCTGAGTTGATTGATGCTGCTATTCAAACTTCAGAACCTTTGTTGGAATTAGAGAACGTTTCTGAACATCTTGAAGAAGCTGCTGAAAGTGCTGAAGCAGAAGACGACTTGATCGAATTTGGTGAAGAAGATGATGAGTTCATTGAAGCTATTATCTTTGATGAAGATGAGATAGTCATTAAAGATCAAGAGGATGTTGCTGTTGAAACTCAGTCTACTCAAGTATTTCCAGATGGTTATTTAGATGAGCTAAAGACGGACTTGAAGGAAGTAGTTCAGTCGTCTATTGATGAGTTCTTGAATTCAAAGCTGAAAGAAGTTCTTGTGGAACAGAATCAGTCTCTTGTAGACAGTTCCAGAGAATTGATTGTTGGTGAAGTCAACAAAATGGACTCAACTTTTCGATAAGAGATGTATGCCCAAATCGAAGAGTTCTTGAAAAGGCAAGTTGATTACTCAGAGAAGCGTTCGATCAACTTTACTAGATCGTTAGCTGAAGAATGTGGCAAGATGGAACGTCTTTACAGAGTTAAGATTGAGATAGCTGATGAGCAGAGGTGAGAAGCACAAGACCAGTTAGTGCATTCAAGAGCTGTTCTTACTGAATTGACAGAACAGAACAGGTTGCTCAGACATACAGCTACGTATTTCAAAGATGAGCTTGTATCTAGTTCAAGGAAGTTAGAGTTGGCTACTGATCGTCTTGACAAGATGAGTCACGACAAGACACATTAGAGGCAGATTGAGTTAGCTGCTGAAGATATGAAGGAAGCTCTCAAGGAAGAAATGACTCGCTTTACTAGTCTATTCACTCTTAAGGCAAGTGATGAAGCCAAAAAGGGGGAAGAGACGAGTAGAGTTGAAGCTGAAAAGTCTAAGTCTAGTGCTGAACCGGAAATAAAAGAAGCTGCTATAGTTATGTAAGATTTGAAGAGGCCTAAGAGAGGAAAGCTAGTCAAGAAGGCAGATCTTGAGCAAGCTAAAGCAGATGAGCAGAAGAGACAGGTAAAGGGCAAAGGTGTTGCTCTGCCTGAAGCTGAAGTTGAAGTTCAGACAAGACAGACTAAGAGAAAGCTGGTTATTAAAGAACCTGAAGAAGCTGGAACGACTACAATCGTGAAAAAGCTGAAGATAGATGAGAAGATTGATGATGAATCTCACTATGCTAGTAAGAAGAAGGTTGGAAAGCATATTAGAAGATTGCAGAAGTTGAAGGCGAATCCAGATCTAGTTGAAGACGCATACATTGACAACTTCATTGACAAAGAACATCGTGAAGATTGGTTCAAAGTTAAGTTGCAATGGGAGTTAGATCACTGGATAGTTCGTAAGTTTGGAGATGCAGACAGCTCTGAAGAACTTTATTCTGTATTTGATAAATTTATGGAAGTTCAAGACTTGAAGCTATGGAATCTGATCATGAGGATAGTTGCTGCTGTGAACTTTAACATATTGGTGTCGATCTTTCCGAAATGGACTACTCCTATGCTGAGATCAGGAAAGAGGATCGACTTCAATCATATCAAGAAATTTGAAGAAGAGTTGCTGGATAAAGAGAAGATCGATAATGAAGAACACACTTCAGTGATTCATAGAAGACTACTCGATGCTTTTTGTGTTCCTAATCTAGAAGGAGGTAACATTACTGACTAAGTGTAATTTCTTTACTTATGTATTTTTTTATTTTGATTATGTATGTGTAATCTACTGATCTTACATGAATGAATGAAAAGATAAGTACTATTTTGATGTTTAAAGACAAGATAACTACTAAACTAGTCTACTATTGTGAAAAGATTCAAGTAGTTTTGGCTTCATCAAAAAGGGGGAAATTGTTGAGATATGAATCCTAGAGCAAGTCCTAAATGATGAAAAGATAAGATGATGTTTTGATAAGACAAAAGTAGACTTGAATATTTTCTAAGTGTTGACTGATCTAGTCTAGTTAAAGAAGTCGTCTTGAGCAGATCAGTAGAGTTCACAAGACAAGTACTAATTCACAAGACAAGTGTTGTCAAGTTATGTTTCGAAAGAAAAGTTTAAGTGTTCAAAAGACAAGTACATATTATAAGTACTTTGTATATTTGTTTAGGTTGTTTACTGAGCTATATTAATGAATGTATAGAAGCTCATGTTGTTTCGTTCATATATCATTGTATAGATTCTTAAGTTGACTAAGCTATTTTATAAAGCTTAACGTAAATGTAATAGTCTTGTTAGGATTAGATTAGTTATAGTCTACTGGTAAAGTCTACTGCGCAAGAAGAAGAAGAAGATGAAGTCTACACAAGACAGGTGCGCAAGACAAGACAAGACGTGAAGAATGAAGTTAGTTATTCAAAACGCGTTTGAAGATAAAGTTTGAAGAGTTAGTTAGAAATAACTGATTAACTACATAACCGCGTGGATGGATAAAGATAAACAGTTATGAGTTAGTTTTCAAGAAAGGTTGGTTACACAACTGAAAGTTCTTGGAATTGATAGTCTATAAATACCTCATGGCGGTATTGAACGATTCAAGACTACTGAAACTCGATATACTGTAGAATTTACGAAGCATTCAAGAAGCGAATTACTCTCAAAGTTTGAAGATTCAGAAAGAAGCCAGAAGACAAATTGAAGATTCAAAGAAGGTTACTACTGAAGACAGAGAAGTTTATTTTTGTTTACTGTATCAAGTTGCTAGTTGCTTGTTAAATAGCTAGTAAGATTGAAGAAGCACTTGGTAGTGTTATCGAGAAGATCTAAGTCTTATTTCTTGGGACTTAAAGCTACAAGAACACATTACTCCATTGGACGAGTTAATAAGAATATCACAACTGGGTTTGTGAGAGTGGACGTAGACAAGTTGTCGAACCACTATAAATCTCGTGTTTGATTTACTCTACTGTTTTATTTGTGTTTGATTGATTAATTGCTTAATTGATTGAATTACATATCTGAACAAGACTAGTAGAGTGTTCATAACAGAGTTCTCGAATTTTAGTTGAGTATAAGTTTGAATTGGGCTCATTGAGTAATTCTGATATTCCGCATTCGTATTCTGATATATTGAAAGATTTTTGAAAAGTCTATTCACCCCCCTCTAGACATTTTCACTGGCTTACTCAATATTAAACTCAACTAGGGACCTACACATTTGTATGGAATTCACTCGTAGGTAATTTGTTGCCCATGAAAATTTAATCCGTAGGCAATTACCTACAACATTTTCGTAGCAAATTCATAACATTTCGGTAGGTAATATGATTAACATAATAAATGAAATTCCGTAGGTAAATATCGACTACAAAATATTTCGTTGGTAATTCTGTAGGCAAATTTGGCAACTGACATTTCGGTGGGAAAATTTTAATATATATTTTTTAAAAAAAATTATTAATAAATTATTTTTTTGGCATTAGTCTACAAAATAAATTCATTCAAAATTGGACTAGTCGGTTCAACCGGTCCAATCATAAATCGATCACAAAACTAATTCAAAAAATGTTAAAATATATAAACATTTTTAAAATACAAACTTAGGTACACATTAGGGCCTTTTTATAATGTTTTTCTCTCGTATTTCTTGTACTCCTTATACGATGTGGGACAAAAAAATTATGTTTGTTGGTTACTAACTTACTAATACTACAACTTTTATTCTCTTATGTTTTTTCTACTTTTTCGATGTGGGACATAATAAAGTTCATATGCTTATTTGTTAGTAACACTATTATTTTTCTAAGTTCCTAGCTAATTTTGTAGGTAATACAATTAGATAATTTATACATATAAATAGCTAGGAAAATTTTCGTTGGTAAATAAAAAAAAATCACCTACAACCGTTTCGGTAGGGAAATGCGGTTTTACCTACAAGTTATTTTGTAGGCAAATCAATATTTTTTAAGTTCCTAGCTAATTATGTAGGTAATGCCATTAGATAATTTATACATATAAATAGCTAGGAAAATTTTCGTTGGTAAATAAAAAAAAAATCACCTACAACCGTTTCAGTAGGAAAATGTGGTTTTGCCTACAGATTATTTCGTAGGTAAATCACCATCAAATTTTTCCTTTGTAAAAATGTGTAAAATAATTTATAAAGATCCATAGTCAATCTATAGACAATTCTCAATATTTAAAGACGAAATTATTTTCGTTGGAAAATTCTATAGGCAATTCAACAATTTCTTGTAGTGTGTATGGTCAAATGGTGCAACTCATATTGGGAAAAAGAAAGTATAATTTATTGCAACTGCAAATTAAATTTGGAAACACAAAGATTGTCAGGCTACAAGCACTTTGTAAAGCTTTTAATTTGTTTTTCTTTTTTAACGGTAAAAAATGATTTCATTACTCACGAGTACAAGGGGTACTCAACCAATGCTTATAGTGTTTCTCATGTCTCGTTACTCTACTATACAACTATAAGGATCATTACACTATGCTACAACAAAATAATTGGGGATGATCAGGTTCTCCCCACTGTGTTGGTGTCATTTTTCTGCTGCTTTTTCAAGGCTGTATTGACTTGTCTCGTTATTTAACACTTTTTTAAGCACTTAACAATACGATCCCCACAAGCGTATGGGTTCGATTGTAGTACACAAGTACGACCAAGTAGTTTTTTCGTCCAAGGATCTAGTTGAGTGAAAGTGAATCCCTAAAGTTATAAGTTTTCATGCTATTTTAGTAACTAAACGTGTTTGTTGGATTTTCGGGAATTAAACTAAATTAACTAAGAATGATAAGAAATGAACATAAGAAATAGTAAGCTATCTAACTTTCGAGAGAAAGTGCAAGAGAAGGGTATTGCCTTGGGTGTTTCCGTTTTATGGGTAATTCAATGAGTTAACGTACCAATTGCATGAATTAAACTATGGTTTTGGGATTAAGCTAAAGGCTATCACTCGTGTGTGTAGACCAATCCCTCATGAGGCTTAGGTGAACACGTGCATTAATTAGCAATTATATAGTCTAATCAATACCATAATCTCCTAAGATAGTGTCTCATAAACACGTTCAACACGGTTACTAATGTTTATGAGACGCCCTCTCACTAATCTAATAGACGACCTCTAATCGACTAGTGTCTAGTGTCGTCAATCTAAGCAATCAACCTCCGGTCGGTGTAGCTAATTACTATGTTAATTCTAATTAATTAATTCAAGCTCATACACACACTCTTAATCATGCAACCCAATACGGTCATTGAAGTCGACAAAACTAACAATGCTAGATAATAGGGTGAATTAATCAATTGAATCATGAAAATTACAACACTAGAAACATATACACCCAATTCCTAAGCTAATCATGCAATTAATCTATAATTACACTAAACACCCATCAAAACATTCACACTCAGGGCAATAAGAGGTTAGCCCATGGTTCTAGAAGAGAATCCCATGGCTACAACAACAAATAACATCAAACTAATGGTAAAATAGCAAAAGATTGAAGAAATTAAGAAAATACTAAATTGAATTGCAAAATAGAATAATATCACCTTGATCATGAGAATTTAGCTACAAACCGATGTAATAGACGATGCCTGATGATAATCGTAGCTTGATTCGAAGTAAAAACCACTAATCTATCTAATCTAATGAAGAAATTAACTAATCTATGAAGAACACATACTACTATGTGAATGTGTGTGAAGAAAGCTTGTAAAAGGAGTAAGACCCTTTTCAAAACTCAAATTGGATCTATTTATAGTTGGGGTGGAAGTCTTGGATGAAATTTGCACTTAGATCCCTAAAAAATGGAGAAAATGGGTCAAAACCCTCGAATTTCATCTCACCCGGCCGGGTGGTTTCACCCGGGCATGCCACCCGGGCGAAATTCGAAGCATTTGAGTGAAATAGGGCTTGGCCGGGTGAAAACCACCCAAAATACGAAGGTCTTGATGGAAAATGGCATGGCCGGGCCAAAGTGACCCGCCCGGGTGGTTCTACCCGGGCAAAAACTTCGATGGGTGAACAAATCAAAAACGCGGGTGTACAGCACTGTGGCCGGGTCATTCCACCCGCCCGGGTGGTGTCACCCGACCAAGTTTTTCGTCTCTTCATATCTCGAGCTTCCGACCTTCGATTGACTTGATTCTTTTTTTCATTCCACTCCATTTTTCGAGACGAATCCAATGGTGCAATCCTCTCTTCAGTCCAGTGAGTGGAAATGATGATTGAACACTCGTTTTTGCGATTTTAAATGCCTAATTCACCTTATATTCCTACAAAACAAGCTCAAACACCTTTCTCAATCAAATCAAGCATATTAGTGTGAAAATGCATGAAAAACCCTCAAAGTTTATCACTAAAACACATGAAATCATATGCAATTTACAACCGAATCTTGTATATGCCTTGCTTGTGAAAGAGATGTCGTGGGGTGCACAACTCCAGTTCCAGATATCCTCCATCCTCTAAATTCCCCCGAACGCATCCCAGAGTTTCTGCCATTTCGGAGAGATCGTCCTCTCTCATTTGGACTCCCGAAATACTGCATTTTTTAAAATTTTCCCGCAATCCATGTTAGAACAGTGAGGTGTATGTGTAGACGAAGATTAAATGCTGACACAGACTTAAACACGAAAGTCGAGGCTAGAGTTTGAGTCTATCCCCGTAAGACGTTATTGCCCCGTACACAGGTGCAATACAAATCACTGGAAACCGTCCCCAAGATACAACGACTTAAAACTTCACGACTATTGCACTACAAATCGGAAGCTATCGGCGAATCGCAAAATAAATATCCGAAACTTCCGATAAAACTCTAATGCATGGACTTAGAATGCTAGAATGCTTTGGAGGATAAGAATGCAAGAAAGCTTTTGGCTTTAGTGATTTTTGAATGCAAATGTGGGGATCTATTTATAGACTTCCAAGAGTCTTTATGATAATAGTTGTGACTCTTCATAATAATCTCTTCTTTCCAAGAGTTACAACCTTTGGAAATAAACAATTATTCACCAAAATGTATGTCTTTTAAATTAATGCAATAATTCTAAAAGACATCACCTTTGAATTAATGAAATAGTTCTAAAGGACACAACCTTTGGAATATAATCATTTCACCAAAAGACATGACATTTCATATCTATATATATAGGTCACAATCCATTACTATTATCATATAATAATAAATAATACATTCAATAATATATTTATCCACTCATTAAATGACCAACTTTAATATTAATTTCTCATTCACCCAAAATTTGGTTTTGAGAAATCAATCAACTAAATCCATTTACGCAAAACGAATTATAAAATTATCACTTAATATTTTATAAAATGTGGTAATACCAACATTTCCAACAATCCAGACATCAATTCGAACAATCTCAGGATGTGTTTGATTTTTAAAATATCTTTCTACATTCCGTTACAAAAAAATAGTGTGTCATCGGCGTATTGTAGAATCTGTACCTTTACTTTGAATTTGCCGATGATAACAGCCTCCTTCTCGCCCACCTCTGTTGCTTTCTTGGTAATCACATTTAATATCTATCACTACAAAAAAAGCCTGATTTTGATACCGAAATTTTGAGACGGACACATAATCCGTCTCTAATAGATACGGATTAGATACGGATTTGTTAAAAAATCGAGATTTGAAACCGAAAATAAAACCGTCTCTCATTATAAATAGGTTAGATACGACTTTTAGTTTCGAAAGTTTTAGATACGGACTAGATACGCGACTTTCAATTTCGAGAGTTTTAGATACAGATTAGATACATATACCACCGTCTCTAAACAATCATTTTTTTCTCCCCAATATAAAACGAGACAAGGTGGTACACGAAATTTGCGATACAGAATCTAACCATCTCTAATCTGTATCTAATTAGTTAAATGATAAAATTAAATTAAAATATAAATCAATTTATGTATATAGAGAATTGAGAATGAGAGAATATGGACGGGTGAATTGAGTTATATTAATTTATTTACTCTTTTATTTAATTAATAAATAGTAAAAATAATAATTAATATATCTTCTATGTATCGGAAACGGTTGTAATAAAATCAAGAAGTTCACGATTAACTTGTTAACAAAACATCCATAATAAAAAGAGTTTATTAACAATAGGAGCTAAAATGACAAAGTGGGATAGCTCAAGTGGTTAGAGCACCACTACCTAGGCCTTAGGTCCTGGGTTCGAGTCATGGGGAGGGGAAAATGGATGGGTATTTAACTTGTAACCATCAAAAAAAAAAAATACCTAATGTGCCCTTAAGAATTCATTTAAAACCATAAATACATATTAATATTTTCAAATCCTTCATAAATTGCGAACCACTAAACATGGTAGAATTTCCAATTAATTAGTCAAACGTTTCTACCTAATTAAATGCAACATTCCAAATTAAATTACACTCATAATTAAAATTTAATATCTCTAACCTCTAACATAAATATAGGAACTCTTAGTTGACTCCTAATTTTTCAAAATTGAAAACGTTTCTACCTAATTAAATGCAGTATTCCAACAAACTTATCATTTCGAAATCTGTCCAATTCGAAATTGAGGACAATTTTTTTTGGGATGTACAACTATACCTTTTATCTAAATAAATTTCGAATTTTAAATATTGAATTCCATTAAAATTATTAATATATAAGTTTTTTTAAATACAAATAAAGTCAAAATCTGTAAAAAAAAATATATATATCGAACGTCCATTTATTATTTTTTCAAAATTCGAATATACTTCTGCATTTATGTTATTTGTTATTTTTACATATGCAACAAAAATTGCATGCTGTAATTGCATAAATATACTTCTGTATATATGTTATTTATTATTTTTACATATGCAACGAAAATTGCATGTTGTAATTACATAAATATACTTTTGTATTTATATTATTTATCATTTTTACAACTATTTCTACACATTACATTTCGGGATCAACATCAACATGCACTCGAAATTCCATCTAAGGTGATTGAATTTTATACATCCTGAATGCATTTTCGATTTCTACAAACTGCATTTTTTTATCACACTTCTACATTAGTGTTGCCTGATCCAATTTCCAGGGCATTTTTTAGTATTGTTATTCAATCTTAACTGCATCTGTTATCTCATCTTTTAATTTTACAAACTGCCATCATACGACATATAATTGCATCATGTGAATTCTTATGTGTGCAACCCATTACACCAATACATTTCATTAACCTACTAATATCACTTCAAAATTATCAACTGTAGATTCGCCAAATAGATATAACAAACTTTTTATATAAAAAACAATGAAATTGCATAACCTCAGTCAACATTTTTTTCAAAACCAGAATTCAAAACAAATATCTTTCAAAGCAACCACAATTAATCCAAAAAACACAAACGATAACAACATGGAGTTCATTCATAGGTAATGAAAGAACCATATTAAATCCAATAAATACATAATCAAGCAAAAGCATACGTCAACAATTTTAACATTAGGTACTAAGCGACACGACACACAATCTTTACATATTCAATCCCACGTGGTTCAAATCGGATCAACGAATGTCTTTGCCATTCTGATACGCATCTTGCTTGCATCATCTCGACCAAACGCTGCATTCGTTGGCTCTGCCCCTCTAAAAAAAAATTCAATTAATCTGCAAACAACCACACCACAATCCAGCGTACCGTGTGTTTGCTGCATAAATTATTCCATCTGCATTAGTTCATAGCAAATGCAGATTTATACTTTTACACAAATTACTGTAATTAAGAGCAATTTTACCGGAGTCTGAAGACATTATGACTTTCTTAATATCATTATCCACTGCATTTGACACATTTTTAATTTTAATTTCAATGAATTATTTATGAAAAGTATTTCAATTGCACAGTTACAGTAATGTAAAATTAATATGCTTATATAGTTTGTCGAACCTTTTCACTTTCCTTTTTTCTTTTCAACTGACTTGCTCTTGGATGAAGACCCTTCAACAGTAATATGACAGAAATTGTAAACAAAAAAATGTGTTATATGCAACAGCCCCCAATAAAAACATAATCAACTATGATGAACACATGTCGTAGCCATCTAGAATATACATTTCAGTTAAACCAACAACACGAACATCATTATATAAAAAGTGTATTCATTCAATTCACCATACTCTGGATGTTAAGTGTAGACATGTACATATACTATGCACCCATTGTCTATGACACATCATATAAACTCTAAATGAAATGATTCACTTCTCAAACTATTTTGCATATTGCTGCACAATGTTTTAAATGTAGTGATGTACATGTAATGTGTATTAATGTTTTCCTACTATGCACTTAAACACCAGCCGAATGAAACCAACATACATATGTGCAGCTTCATCCGCAACTTGCAATACTTATTACATT
Source organism: Galeopsis tetrahit (assembly GCA_963675135.1). Taxonomy (NCBI): domain Eukaryota; kingdom Viridiplantae; phylum Streptophyta; class Magnoliopsida; order Lamiales; family Lamiaceae; genus Galeopsis; species Galeopsis tetrahit. The sequence goes on from OY776130.1 coordinate 3,207,271, forward strand.
AAATTCCATTTTTCCCAATTACATCGTACCTCTGGTTTTGTAGTTCCTTGCATGTTCACTATCATCCTTGGTTCTCTTCCTCTTTCAACCCCCTTCTTCTCCATCAATACTAATCGGAGTATACCTAATTCTGGCCATCTACATAATAAGATGCAAAATACAAGACCATCTTGTCAACTGGTAAATTCAAATGTCACGATAACAGGCTCAAAAACCAATTACCTAAAGTGTCTTAACTATTAAACATAGGAATCTGTAAATAACCCTAATCTATTACTGATTTCAACCAAAATGCAAATTATATCCAACACATCTAAACATTAAGACAATTAGTAGGCATTATATACAAAATGAAATTAGTTAACCACTGCAATACTCAAACCCATACCGATCGCTCACACATCGACACCGATTACACACCAAACAAATCAACATACTTATGCAGTTCATATGCGCGTTATATATAATACTAAGAGGCGAAATGCTAACCTTCACCGTTTTCTGCAGCCGTCGACTACTATTGTCTCCGCGAAAACTTTAATCGTCGTCGAATATTATGCACAGAAAACCCGTCTTCCTTTTTCGTAGGTTGAGTGCAATTTTGCTACAAGATTCTGTGAGATTGATTACAGTAAATGCACAAAACCCTTTAGGAAGGTATGGAATTAATTAAGGTAGATATCTTGGAATGCGGGGAAAGTTTTCAGCGTTTGGAATTTAAATTTTAATTTCATTTGACTAATTCTACATTATCAACTATAAGGTAATTCAAGGGTATATGTGTCACAAATTTTCGAAATTGGTTCTAATTGCTTTATTAAAAGTCAATTAGTTTAATTAGCTAAAACACTTAGTGGGGTGTCTTTATGTGCAACTTCCCCTAATAAAAACCATAACTTAATTTTAATAGACATGTGTGCAAATAGTCTTTTATTCTTAAATAGATCATCGTCTCCCATCACCACTCCTCGCCATCCAACTCTTCAACCTGAAATTGTAAATTGTTGGGGGTGAGCATGCAAGCACACTCAGTGGGATTAAGTCATTCAATAGTTAATGCTAAAAATAAATAATCAAGTAATTGCAACTTAGTAAATAACATTCACATTGCCACATATACTTTGCCATTGATACTTTGTCAACTTTGTCATTGTAACTTCATCGCATGTTTGTGGACCTTCCCAAAGCCAAATTAATGACTAAGGTATTCCCACACGTAGACATCGCATGTTTGTGGACCTTCCCAAAGTCAAATTAATGACTAAGGTATTCCCACACGTAGTGAGCACGACGGGTCGCGCCCGAAGACCCGTCGGTCCCGGACCCCATTTGGAGCCCCGGGCTATTAGATAACTTTGCCATAAACTTTGCCAATAAAATAACAATAGAAATGAAATCACATAGTAACAATTAACTCAAACATTTATCTAGAACATTAAATAATGAATAACACTGCAATAGAGCTCTACAAACCACCGCAGAGAATAAAGCAATTAAAACCCACCTCGATTGACGAACGTGGAAATGATACGTGAAAGCCTCGTATAAATTAGTTCTATCGTCTAGCCATGCGATACATAAAATAGCAATTGATTGAATTTCTTAACATTGTGCTTAATAGAATAACAAAAGGGCAAGACATATGATTTGTATATCTTTAAGTAGTAGTATATATAACGTGAGGGAGGGGAAGATAGACAACCCTTTTACAACAATATGCTCATTTCGCTCTTCAACTCATCTTGTGATGCTTCTTGATTTTCTTGTTCCTTGTAGCTCATGTCCATCAAAGGACATTCCTCTTCATCTCTTTTGACAATCACCATTAAGCTCCTTCCCGTGCTCATGTCTTCAAGTGGATATCCCTTTGCAACCATTCTCTTCCTCATGTGTGCAATGAGGAGCTTTTCGGTAGTAGTCCTACCCCGTGGCCAATACTCATTCATTTCCCACTCTTAATAATGATAATGAGAAGGAGCTTGTTGCATTTGATAATGTTACTCAAAGCTCCTCTCACTATCATAACAATCTCGTTTCGAAGCTCCATCGAATTCAAATCCAATGTGTGGATCACATTCTTCCATAGTTGGAGGAGGAGGTGGATGATACTGCTCTTCAGGAGGTGGGGGAGGATATGAATATGGTGGATAAGGGTTTTGAGGTGGAGGTAGAAGATAAGGGTATTGCAGTGGAAGATATTGATGTGGTGGAGGTGGTGGGAAGTAGGCTTGTGGTTGAGTTAGGTAAGGATAAGGATAATATCCTTGAGAAGGGGGAGGTGATTCTTCTTCATTCCTCCAATCTCGATAAGAGTAGGGAACTTGTTGAATATGATAGTGGTGATCAAAGTTCCTCCAATCATCGTAGCTCACACCTCCATGTTGTGAAGGATAAATCATACCATTTTGATCATTGTGTTGATTCCATGGGTATTGATTATATCCATCCATCTGGTCAATAAAGTACACACCTACAAAATATCAAAGTATAAAATTCTCACAACACAAAGAAAATAAAATAAGTAATGCAGCTAACACTAGTACTCAACTAACTCTAAGTCCCACTTATAGCACTACGACACCTCCCCGGCAGCGGCGCCATTGACTTGAACGAATTTTGGTCACTATGTTTGACTAACTACTTCCCCTCAAGCATAAGGGTTCGTAGTAGTAATGGAAGTATTCGACCAAGTAGTATCGACCTAGGAGGTGGGTGTGTGCAATGGATCCCTAGAGTTTTGTGTCGGCATAACTAATGTAACTACGGGCTCTGTTTTGGATTTCTAAAATAAAACTAAGTTACTACTAAACTTCAAGAAATTAAATCAAACACCAACCTAGAAACTAACAAGTAATTTAAACTACTAAAAATAAGCAAATAATCAATAAGAGCAATTACCATAACTTAGCAAAGAAAATTACTACTAAAACAAGAAATTGACAATTAAAACAAAGAACAACTACAAATATAATTCGAAGAAGTGCAAGGGTGAGAGAAGGGACGGGATCTCCTGTTACACAACGGTGTTACATCTCCTGTTACACGCTCTAGATGAATGACACTTGTCCTAATAACTAATTTAGATTAACTATGGTCAAATAAAATTCCTTAATTCTCTCCCTCAAATCTACATAAACCTAAAGAAAAAAAATCACAGGCAATATTTTTTTAACACATATTATAAAAAAAATAAAATATACTCAATTTGTTTAAATAATTTTATATAGAAAAAACACTTTTCAAAAGATATTACAAACGGTTTGTTCAAATATAACTAAATACTTTTAAATAATTTAATAATTTTTGACATTTTGATAAAATATAATTAAATGCAAAACTCAATATAAACGTAATTAAAAAATATAATTTAATAATTTTTAACATTTGAAATATATTTAAATACAAAATTCAATATAAAATTTTATAAAATTTTTTTTTGAGTAAATATAATTTATACAAAACTAACTAATTAAATGGAATATAATTATAAAAAAAGTTACGATCAAATTAAAACTTTTTTTTTTTGAAACCTTTGTATTTGTTCTTTTAAAATGCTTTTATATTCAGTTTTATATTTAACTATATTACTCACAAAAATTTATCTTAAATTTTATATTAATTTATCATAATAATTTTCATGTTTTGTTTCATAATACTTCAATAAAATAAATACTTACTTTTTTTTTATTTTAGTAATTTTCATATTTTAATTTTTTTCTTTAATTTGACCATTTTTATTTAATTGTTAAAGTATATTTTTTAAATACTTTTATATTTAAACAAAATGCCAAAAATATTAAATTATTTAAACGTGTTTATTATGTTAATTAAGCAAACTGGTTGCAATTTTTTTTTTTTGAAATTGTTTAAGATTTTTCTATATAAATTATTTAAATAATTTGTATATAAAGTTATTTTTCTATAATTTGTGTTGAAAAATATTGTCCTGATTTTAATTTATTTAAACATTTGCTAAGATTTGGATATATTTAAGGGAGAGAATTAAGGAATTTTATTTGACCATAGTTAATCTAAATTAATTACTAGGACAAGTGTCATTCATCTGAAGGGTGTAACAGAAGATGTAACACCATTGTGTAACAGGAGATCCCGTCCCGTGAGAGAATGCTTCGGGTGTTCCCTACTTAGTGAAATTAAGAGGAATTATTTTTACTTTGTTAATGCTTCAATGAAGTTTTTCTAAGAGCACCTAAATGCTAGGATGACAACCATTTTCCTTCGGGTAATATAGCCTTAAATCTAAGGTGTCCCCAAACCCGGTAATAAGGTTTTCTTCCTAATCCTCACCAACTACTCAAACAACCATTCAAGTAATTAATGTCCTTTAATGGGGTTCTAATACTATTAATTCTCTCTCGACGAATTAAAAGTATAACTAACACATTTGCATACCAACAACTCAAACCATAAATATAAACATGTTCATGTAACTCTCGTCTACGCTAAACATGCCTCAAAATACGGATTAATAGAAGTTAATACATAAAGCACCAATAAAACCCAATAAGAGAAACAATAATCCAAATATCAACAATAATCAAAGCATAAACAATTTTAACACTCAATATTCACATGGTTTCAAACACCCAAAGCATAAAAAGCTTAGCCCATGGTGTTTGAGAAAACACCCATGGCTAAAACAATAAAATAAGACATGAAAATGAAATTTACCAAACAAAGCTTAAATAAAAGAAAAATAGCACCTTGAGAGTCTTGAAATTCTTCCATTCTTACATGAAAATGAAATACTTAAATGATTCTAAGCTAAGAAAGCATAAAACTATCTAATAGTGTTAGAGGAGAGAAGCTCCTCAAAACTAAGTTATTTAATTGCTCCTCTCTTTTATCACATTTTATATGAAGTTGAGCTAGGGTTTGAGTGGGTAAAAGTGAGGCAAAGCCTCTCTAAAAAATTTGATTGAAGAGTTATTTATAGCTTGGAAGAGTGTGTGAGACGAAATTAGCATTTGGGTCCTTGAAGTTCTTCAAAATTCACGAAATTCCCCAAAAAACGTAAGTTCAAACGGTCAACCGAGTGAGTTCACTCGACCTCCCGAGTGAAAATGGATTACAGTACAAAACTGGGTTCCAGATCCCAAACGGGTGCCAGTGTGGGCTCCCTCGACCGCCAGTGTGAGCTCATCTCCACTCGGCTGCCAGTGTGGGCTCACTCGGCCGCCAGTGTGAGCTGAAAATCCTTGAATGTTTCTGTGACTCAACTTCACTCGGCCGCCAGTGTGGGCTCACTCGGCCGCCAGTGTGGTTTTTGCTCATTGGACTTTTTCTTCTATTTTTCTTGGCTTTCCTTGCTCGTCTTTCAACCGAACTTCAATTCCCATGCACCAATGCTCGTTTTCCTTCTAAAATGGAATATTTCACCTTATTTCCTACATTTTGAACACATTTCTTGACAAAAAGGTTAATAGCACCATTTCTATCAATTACAACCAAAATTACATCAAAATGCTACGATAATATAGCAATAATGAGCACAAATACGAGCAATCTCACACCCAATCAACGGTGTAAGAATTGGTTTAGCATCGTCCATCTGGAGACGATGAAGAAGATCAACCACATATTTGTGTTGAGAGAAGAAGAGACCTTGAAATGGGCCACCTCGATTCCAAGAAAATAGGACAAATCTCCAAAATATTTAATAGCAAAGGACGATTCCAAATGCTTAGTAAGGGAGCCGAGTAAGAGTGAGTTAGATCCTATGATAACAATTAAGATCATCCACATACAAAAGAACGACCAAGGAGATACCATCATTGAAATACGTAAATCGAGAATGATCGGCATTCGATTGAGTGAAATCAAACCGAAGAAGAGCAGTGTTGAGGGCGTGATACCAAGCAAGCAGAGCTTGACGAAGACCATAAATAGACTTTTTAAGAAGACAAAACCGAGAAGGATGTTGATCATCAGTAAAGTCGGGGGCTGTTTCATATTAATAAGGAATACCGTAATATAAGAATTATATCTTCTAATTTTAGTCCATATCCTTGTATATATTATCTTTGATATGGTTGTTGTATTTACCTTAATTATCTCATTGTAAATACTTTTAAGTAGTGGATTATTCCTATCACCTCATTAATGGTGATCAAATACCTATTCTCACATTGTATCAGTCTGACTCACCGAAACTCTAATTCTTCTATAAAGTCTCACGCTTAAATTTTCCTTCCCTCCCCATGGCAGCGACAATGACTCCCCCTTCCATTCCCCTCAACACCTTGTTTCATCTTTTAACCATTAAGTTGACATTCTCAAACTACCTGCTTTGGCAAAATCAGGTGGTTCCAGTTCTATCAAGCCATGATCTTCTCTCTCATGTTCATGGTACGATCGATACTCCGACAAAAATGATAACCACATCTGGTGAATCGTCTCCCAACCTTGAGTACATCTCTTGGTTAGAGAAGGATTAGAAGATCCTTAGTCTCCTTCTCTCCTCTCCCTTTCCGAAGAGGTCGAAGAGGCTATGGCCGAAGTTATTGGTTGCGACACTGCTCGTTCTGTTTGGACTGCCCTTGAGTTGGCTTTCAGTCATGCCTTTGTTCCTCGCATTAATCAGCTATGTAATCAGTTGCTCTTCCTTCGTTACGGTTCTACCTCCGTGGACGATTATAGCAAGAAGTTTCGTGCCCTTTGTGATCAACTCGCTTCTATTGGTAAGCCTGTTGGCGACGACGATAAGTGTCATTGGTTCCTTACTGGTCTCATCACCTAGTTCGCCAGTTTTTCCAACACTCGCATGGCCATGACGCCCATGCCGGCTTTTCGGGACCTGATCCATCAGGCCCTTAACTATGAGCAATTTACTCGCTCGATAGACTCCTTATCCTCGGTTGTTCCGACCTTTGCTGCCTCTCCTCACCCCGGTAAGGCTTCTCGCCCTGGCACAGAGTCCCGTAACTCCTCTTCTCGGCATTCTGGTTTTCCTAGCGACCACTGGATCCTTGGCAGAAGGTTCGGCCTCTGCTCGTCGCCCTTCCACATGATAAATTTGCCGTCAGGGTAATTATGTCAATCATTGCCCTGAGCGTTATGCTCGTCCTGCACCATCTGCAACCAACCTTGCCCATGCCCTTGATATATACCCAGTGTCGTGTCTCACAGCCTCCGGTGCATCTGCACACATCACTCCTCGCTCCACTGATTTGGATAACCTCCATCTGTATTCTGGTAACGATAATGTTATTATTGTTAATGGTTCTACCATTCCAATCACTCATGTTGGGTCGTGTTTGGTTAATAAGGATGTTCGCCTATTAGATGTGCTCGTTGTTCCACATCTTAATAAGACACTGTTATCCATTAGTAAGCTTACTTCCGATTTTTCTACTAATGTGTTGTTTACTAATGACTCATTTGTCATTCAGAATCGGGCGACCAAGTAACCCTTGACGAGGGGTTGGAATAGTCAAGGACTTTATGCCCTGGAGCAGGGCACTCCAGCCTTGGTCGCTGCTTTACGGAGCTCGTCGCTGAAGGCTTCTTTTGAGTGTTGGTATTGTAGATTAGGCAATGTTTCTATTTCTGTCATTAATTTATTATAAAAGTTGGGCTTGTTATCCTTTACTTCTTTGTTGCTCAATCCGGGCTTATGTACTCCGTGTCAATTGGCTAAGAGTAAACACTTATTTTTTTCTTTGAATGAAAAGCGAGCATCTGATCATGCTTTCGGTATTATGTCATTTTTGTGGATGACTTCTCCAGATTTACTTGGCTTTATCCTCTACATGCCAAGTCTGATTTCTATGATGTGTTTGTTCGGTTTCACACCTTTTTTTGCAATTAGTTTTCCACTTCCCTTAGAGCCACTACAAGAAAATTGCAATTTAGCTGCGAAATTTTTTATCGCTAATTCTAATATTTTCGTTGCTAATGTGAATTAGCGATGAAATAATTTTATCGCGCGATTTGTTGCTATACACTCGTCGCTAACGTGTTTGCGACAAATATTTTAATTTTGTCGCAAATGTTTGCGATGAAAATATAATTTCATCGCAAAATATTAGCGACGAAAATATGAGGTTCATCGCAAAATATTAACAACAAAAATATGAGTTTTCATTGCAAAATGTTTGCGAGGAAAATTAAACATTTGTTGCACACACGTTAGCAACGAGTGTATAACAACAAATCCCGTGATGAAATTATTTCATCGCTAACTTACATTAGCAACGAAAATATTATAATTAACGACAAATATTTTCGTGTCTAAAATAGTAGCTCCTTAAATCGTGGCTAATATTTTTGCGATGAAACTCATGTTTTCATTGCTAACATTTATCTATGGATATCCGATTTACGAATCGTTCTCTAAACCCACTTTCGCACTCAACCGACCCAACCCGCACCCGACCAACCAAACCAACCCAACACGCATACCCTCTCCCCCCTTTTATTTAAATGACTATTTATTTGGTCTTTATGTGAATAGAACCCGGGTGGGTGGGGGCCCATAGTTGGGCGCCCACCACTCGGGCAGACAACTCTTTGATTCAGTTTTTAATATTAATTATATATGACGAAGTTGGATAGCCCAAGTGGTTACAGCATCACTACCTAGGCTTTAGATCCTGGGTTCGAGTCATGGGGAGGGGAAAAAGGGATGGGTATTTAATGTAATTCAAAAAAAAATATACGTATTCAATTATTACTAATTTGATTAATTTTACTCATTTAATTAATTTATTTCACATATATTAATTGATTAATTTTAACTTCTAACTATATATACATATATTGTAAAAAAAACAATGTTACTTTAACAATTCCAAATAATTAATAACTATTACATCTAATCTCCATCCTCTCATCTTTATATCCATCTTCATTTGAATCATCTTCTCCCTCGTTATCCTTCTCGTCATCGTACCTATAACATATTTAATATTATTACATTATCTATATTAAATCCACAAAAAATAGTCATGCAAATTTTAATTTTATCGCTAAAATATTAGCGACGAAATATAATTTTCATTGTTCTTATTATTAACAATAAAATAAAGTAATTTGTTGCAAGTGTAGCGATGAAATATTTTAATTTTATCGCAAATATTAATTCCAAGAAATTAACCACAGAAATTCTAGTTCATCGCAAAATAATAGCGACTAAATATAATTTTAATCGTTGTCCTGATTATTAACAACAAAATAAAAAAAAATATTCTAGTGTAGCCATGTAATATTTTAGTTTCGTCGCAATTATTAATCCCAAGAAATTAGCAACAAAAATTTCTATTTCATCGCAAAATATTAGTGACGAAATATAATTTTCATTGTAGTTCTGGTTATTAACGGTAAAATATTTTAATTTCGTCGCAAATATTAATTCTAAGAAACTAGCCACTAATTTTATTTTTCATAGCAAAATATTATCGACGAAATATAATTTTCATTGTTGTTCTGATTATTAACAACAAAATAAAATAATTTATTGCTAGTTTAGCGACGAAATATTTTAATTTCGACGCAAAAATTAAATCCACAAAATTAGCCACAAAAAATTATATTTAAAATATAATTTTATGGTTGTTCTGATTATTAACAACAATTGTTACTGTAGCGATGAAATATTTTAATTTCGTCGCCAAAATTAAATCCACAAAATTAGCCATGAAAATTTCCTTTTTCATAGCAAAATATTAGCCATGAAATATAATTTTCATTGTTCTTCTGATTATTAACAACAAAATTAAATAATTTGCTGCTAGTTTAGCGATGAAATTAAAAAAATTCATCGCAAAAATTAATTTAAAAAAATTAGCCACGAATATTTCTATTTTATTGCAAAATATTAGCGACGAAATATAATTTGCATTGTTGTTCTGATTATTAACAACAAAATGAAGCAATTTGTTGTTAGTATAGCAATGAAAAATATAAATTTTGTTGCAAATATTAAATCTAAGAATTTTGCGACAAATTTTTTTATTTCGTTACTAAAAATTGGGTTTAGCGATGAAATTTAGATTTATCGCAAAATTTTCGTTGCTATTCCAGAGTGATGGTGGAATTGAGTTTGTTAATGGTCGTGTTCGTAGTTTTCTTGCTGACCATGACATTCATCATCGCATCTCTTGCCCGTATACTCCTCAGCAGAATGGTCGAGCTGAACGCAAACATTGTCATGTCACTGAAACTAGGATCTCATTACTGTTCCAAGCGAGCATGTCTGCTCACTTCTGAGTTGATGCTTTCTCCACAACTGTCAACATTATTAATCGTCTGCCCACACCTGTTCTAGGGGATAGGTCGCCCTTTCAGGTTCTGTTCGGCTCGCCTCCGAACTTTGCTAACTTCAGGACATTTGGTTTTCGAGTATTTCCGTATCTTCATGATTATGCTCCCCACAAGCTTGCTCTGCTTCGTGTATATTTATGGGTTACATTTTCTCCCATAAGGGGTTTCAGTGTTACGATCTGATCGCTTCCCTCTTTTGCACTACTCGTTATGCTTAGTTTGATGAATTTGTGTTCCCGTTCTCGGCCGCTCATGCTCCATCCTCGCATGATTCCCTTGAAATCAGCTCGTTCATATATGGAACCATCAACTGCTCCTCGACCGCTCCCTTGTGGTCTATGCCCTGACCTACAAGAGCCGCCTCTACCTACTGCTCGCCTAACTGAACAACTCGCTGGTCGGCTACACTAATGCTGACTAGGCTCGTTGCACGGATACTCGTCGTTCCACATACTGCTATTCAATCTTTTTGAGCAGCAACTTAATATCTTGGAGTGTAAAGAAACAACCTACTGATGCTCGCTCAAGCTGTGAGTCCGAGTATCGAGCACTTGCCAACACTGCTCAGGAAGTCGTCTGGGTTACTCATCTACTTCGGAAACTCGGTCAACTTCCCCTATCTGCCCCTACTCTTCTTTGCGACATCAAAAGCGCCCTATTTTGGAGTCAAAATCCGGTCGCACACAAGCGATCAAAGCGCATTGACATTGATTGTGATCATTTTATTCGCGAACTGGTCTCTTCTGGTCGCCTGATCACCCAGTTCGTTCCATCTCATCTTCAGCTCGCCGACATCTTTACTAAGAGTCTTCCTCGCCCGAATTTTGAGTTATTACGATCCAAGCTTTGCGTTCCATCTCATCTTCAGCTCATCTTCAGTTCCATCTCATCTTCAGCTTGCATTGACAATTCCGCGATTTGGACTACAGAAGTCTAAATTCAAATCTTTGCCAAACTTGATGAGTAAGCTTCTGATGCGCTTAGATACTTGTGTATGCTCTTTATTGTTTGTTAAGCTGTTTCTTCATGTTTCTTTTTTTGAGACGATCTCATACATAAGATATATACTTTGACATGAATTTGCATTTAAGTTTTTGTATTTCAATTGATTGTATTTTCTCCTAAGAGTATGTTCACGTGATGACTAGCCAAGAGAAAATATGTAAATTTGCTATCTTACCAATATATTGAATGTCCAAGTCTGAATCCTTGTTAATCAAACTGAGTTTATGATGAAAATATCTAAAAAAATATATATATGTGTTTTCGATCATATTGTATTTTTAAAATACTGCTGATTTGTTACCTTTTATTTATATTAATTTTTAGACAGTAATATATTATTATTAGGAATTCTAGATTTGGTTTTAGTATTATAAATAGGTGATTTTATTATTGTTTTCGGTGAGTTGAATTGATTAATGAAAAAATGAGAGTTTATCTCAGTATCTCATATATTCATAGAATCAACGAACTAGTGTGCATGTGTTCGTCATATTGTATTTTTAAAATACTGCTGATTTGTTACCTTTTATTTATATTAATTTTTAGACAGTAATATATTATTATTAGGAATTCTAGATTTGGTTTTAGTATTATAAATAGGTGATTTTATTATTGTTTTCGGTGAGTTGAATTGATTAATGAAAAAATGAGAGTTTATCTCAGTATCTCATATATTCATAGAATCAACGAACTAGTGTGCATGTGTTCTTCAATTCATATTTATCTTCTTTACTATATACGCTCTCGCCTGCATTAGTTATATATTTTGTGAAGCATGCATTTGGTGAAGTTTATGCATTCAAAGTGCATGATTCTCAGATGAGCCTATAATTTGTTTTACATGGAGGATTTGATTTTCTGATGCTGATAATGCATGATTGATGTCATATTCTATTGTCTGCTTAATTTGGGTGTGCAATCTCCTCAGTTGGATATATATACCCCTTTCAACGAATTAATATTGTTGTTCATATCTGTGTGAATAGCCAGGGTGTTAAGGAATCGTAATAGCAGATTTCTTCACAAAAACATGATTAACTTGATATGTAGTGTGTTAAAAACATTAGAATTAAAGTCCACCTGAAATAAAAACCAAACAATACATTCAGAATTATAGAAGACATCTCACCCTAGGATCGACGTCATTTATGCTGCGCATAACCTCTACTACACCTTCCTTCTTAAAATCAGATTGATGTTTTCCATTGCCTTAGCACACTCTTGGCCTTTGCATCAACATGACGTTGACAATGCTTTTCTAAATGGTGATTTAGAGACTCTCTGATATATTTATATATGCTTTAGTCTCCTGGTTTTGAGTTAGCAAAGGGGCATGGTATGCAAATTCAAAAGGTCGACTTTCTACTTCTTGTGAGGACGAATTGGTGCAGGAGTATTTTGAAATGAAATTATGGGGGGGCCACGAGTTCAATCTTCGTCATGCTGCTCAACAAATACTCAAATCCACGACGTACATGTCCTGCTCATTGTACTGGTTTTTTTTAACACCCATAGGTAAGCTCATTGTAGTAGTTTTTTTTTAATTCTAACATAAAAATTGCAGCAGGATATATCATTAATGTGACATCGACAACGATGACTATCTATCCCATATAAGTGATAAAAGTCGTCCCATATATATCATTCCATTCTATACTTAAAACCAATAAATAAAATTATTATAAAGATGCATGATTACAAAATATTTGGAGAATTGACTCAACTCCCTGAATTAATTAAACTTAAAACCACCGACAAAACTTTAAACTAGGCAAATACTAATTAATAAAGTGGAAATATACAACTACAACTTAGTGTCACCCAACCATACAAGGCTGTTTTTATGAGGTGTAACATGCCGAAAATTATGATAGGTAGACAACTTTTGAGCACCGATTTCACGTGTAATAAGATTATAGAAAACGATGAAAACAGGTCGAATTAAAAAGGCCAACACATCCGGGTATCTCAACCAACCCCATGGCTCGATCTCAATATCATCATACTTAAATCCAAGCCTTTCGAGCCTCCTCTTTTGCCCTTCCAAGCAAACGGTACCCAACTTTCTCCATTCTAGGGTTTTCGGTTTCTTCTCAAAAACCTCCCATTTGAATAATTTCCCACACCGAAAAAACGAAGATAGATTTCTCCCCGTACTCAAAAAACAACATTGAGTACTATATTCTTCAATATTAGGGGGGGGGGGCACTAGGATAGTCTCCTCGATTGTTTCTGTCTCTAAATTCAAACTCACAAAGTGAGTACCCCCGTACCCTTTCCAATGCACAAACCCTTCCGTAATAATCGGAATACTCAAAGTCTTGTATGTCCAAAAGTCTCTAACGTAACTAACGTTAGAAGTGATGGAGGTGGGGTGATTAGACTGCAACATCAAACCATTGCAACTGGAACGGACATTGAATTTGCACTTGTATTTTGGCTTGTACGTGTCGATTCCTCCTCCGTCTTTCGTAGCAGAGACGAAAGCAACCTCCCCGGACACATCCCGGTAGAGAAGTCCATAACTGGCATGCTCGAGGTGTTTGTGTAGGAAAGATTTGTTACGGAGCATACGGTGCCACTTGCGACAAACAAGCCTTGCCGCGTTACAAATATCTTGAGGCGGGAGACGTAGCAGAATTTCAAACAACACCTCGTCCGGAATAGACTCGATAGCGCACCATGTAATCCTTTTACACGTCCTCGAATAATACGGCCGAGTCATTCGAGTAACTGAATTATCCATCATATGTTTACTTAGCAAAACATACAATTAATTAAATAATTTCATGTATAAGAAACAGAGACAAGAGAGGTGAAACAGATAGAAAAGTAACAAAGATTTGACAATGAAGAAATTAAATTACGTACTGATGTAGATAAATATGTCGCTCCCGGAGAAGTCGACACGTGGAAACGGGATAAATTAGGATCGTTGTGATTAGGTCAATACATCGAAGAAACTGGATTAATACACCCTTGGGTCTGAGTAGGGAAATTAGAGAAATCAGGGTGATTGGGCCTTTGGCCCACATTTGGAGAGATTAATATTCCTTGGGCTTGAAGGAATCCGGCACAGATAGGGGATGAATAGTTATTCTTTCCTAACCAAGTCAAACGAGTGGGTCAGCCCATAAAGATAGGGCTGGGATGCTGAAGAAACCAAGTCTCCCGGGAGAGTGAGACCGATTCTTTAGGGATTTATAGGAATGGGTCGAGAATCTAGGGAGAACGAGTCTTTCCCTCTCCGAAGAGAGGGGAAATGTATATAAACAGGTTATTTCTATATTCTTACTTACGTTTTACAAGATATACATACTATCACACGAAATACACACTGAACTACGAAGAAACACGATACTATTCGCCGGAATTTCCCTAGATATACAGGGGAATTCCTCTTTGATTTCGCTTAAGATCGAATCTGACTTGAGCGTCGGAGCTTCTACGCCGGAGCCCCCTCCGGCGTACTTATGCAGGTTATTTGCTGATTTCCAAGGAGATTTCTTTGAAGCTTACCAAGGATAAACGAGTGATTCGGCTCGTGATTAATAGTGCTCGTAAGAGAACGATCGATATCAGGAGGCGTTCTTTTTCGACGCATCAACTGGCGCCGTCTGTGGGAACTTTTCAAGCTAAGGCGTGAGAAAAGTTTCGTATTTAAATGGGTGGAGGACACGATCTAACGAAGGAGAAAGGGGATTCCACTCCTCCTCCTCTTCCTCCACCTCCTCCAGGGTTTCCCCTAAATCGAAATTTAGGGAAACGACCCGTGGATCATACACTGGAAGATATTCCCCCTCCAGGTTTTCCCTCAAATCGAAATCTAGGGAAACAGCCTGTAGATCACACACCAGAGGATATCCCTCCTGCTCCGGAGGGAGATGTACCAGGCACCTCAGGAGCTTCGGGGAGTGGGATCAATAGGGATAACCCTAACGCTCAACCGGAACTCCTGACTGTCTCTCGGGATCAGTTGGATGAAATGATCGCACAATCAGTGGAAAGAATAATTGCTACTCGAGGACTTCGCCCTTCCGAACCTATTCCACCTACCCATAAGAGCACACGACCAAATCCACCAGAGCATGTTATCGATTCGGTTCCAGTCCCCTCCAGGAACGAGGATCCCCCTCGGAACCCAGAAGAAAAAGCACCTTCCCAGGCTGAAAGAAACATCCTGGAAAGACCCCCTCGGAGGGATGTGGAGAGGGTCCTTGGGGATACCACCCTGGATACAGGGATGGGAGAAAGCACGGACGACACGTATCAAGGAGCCGTCAACGATCAGATACAGGCCTTGCGGAAGGAGATGAGGGATATGCAGAGGCATATTACTGACAATGTAAGTAAACCCTCTTACACCACTGGATATCAATTCTCACCTAATATTCTATCAGATGAACTGCCCTCTAATTTCAAATCTTTAAATTTTGAATATGATGGCACCACGGACCCGTACGAGCATCTGATGAGATTTGAGAATGCCGCTTTGCTACACCGATATGGAGAGGGCGTTAAGTGCAGAGTATTTCTGACCACCCTATCTAAGGCTGCACAGCAATGGTTCACACAACTGGGACCAGATACTGTCCACTCATGGTCCGAATTCAACGAATTGTTCCTGCATCAATTCGCCAGCGCTAGAAGACAGCCTAGAGCCACCCTTACTTTATTCAACATGCGACAAGAAGAGAACGAGAGTCTACGGGCTTTCTTAAAAAGATTCAACCAAGCGGCTCTAGAAGTACCCACAGCCTCCTCAGAGGTTAAAATTAACGCCCTTACCAACGGGTTAAGAGATGGAGATCTGTTCACATCTCTAGCCAAGAAACCAGTTCGGACTTTTGATGAATTATTGAGGAGGGCAGAGAAATACCTCACCCTGGAAGAGGTAAGGAAGGCTAAACGTTCGGAAACCAGGGCCATAGTGGGTAATGGAGAAAGGAGGAAAGATATTCCGCTTAGGAGGCCAAGTCCGGAAAGACTAGGGGTGGTTCGGTACGGTATACCGATCATACCGAACCATACCGTTATCATACCGAAAATTTCGATATTGAAAAAATCCATATCATTACCGTACCGAAATTTCGGTATACCGTAATCTCGGTATATCGAAAGTTTCGATATGTAAAAATTCATACCGATACCGTACCGTAATTTCGGTATACCGAATTTTCAGTACGGTATATCGGTATACCGTACCATATCGGTATACCGATTCATATCGAAAATATTGAACTATCATTTCATATCGAAATACCCGTATACCAATTCATACCGAAAATATTGAAGCATTGTTTTATACCGAAATTAATTATTTAAGGTTTATTTTATTTATAATTTAATAATTAAAATTATTTTAATTTAAAAATAATATAAAATTATTATTTTATTAAGGTGTCGGTATTTCGGTATATCGATATACCATTTCATAACGAATACCGAAAAAATTTCGGTATACCGATATACCGCGGTATGATCATTTTTCATACCGTTACCGTACCGAAATTTTGATATCGTACCGGATACCGAAAATTTCGGTATACCGAAAATTTCGATAATTTCGATATTTTTCGGTATGAAAAGCTCGGTATACCGAAATTTCGGTATATTTACCCACCCCTAGGAAAGACACAGAAGCTCCAAGAGGTTGTAAAATGTAAGAAGAGAGGAAGCTGCACCCTGGAACCCCAGGAGAGGGGCGAAGAGATATACCCCTTTGAGGATAGAGCCAGACGAAGTCCTAGAGGTGGCAGGGGACCATCCGGATATGAAATTCCCCTACTCAAGAAGCAGAGGTCCCCAAAATCCTAAGTCAAACAAATTTTGCAGGTTCCATAATGACTATGGCCACGATACCAACCAATGTTGGCATCTGAAGGATGAGATAGAGAGGATGATTCAGGCAGGTCACCTGAAAGAGTTTATTTTCAGAGATCGACAAGGCCCCAGGGGTCAAAAGAGAAAGGACCCCGAAGGGAAGCAGGAAGATGATAGAAGAGATCAGAGGAAGGGCAATGAGGAGCCACCACCCCCTCCCCAGAAGAGGGGAACAATTCACATGATTATGGGAGGCCCCGCTGATGGGGATTCCTTCAGGCAGAGAAAACAGAGTGTTCGGTCGCTGAAGAATGAGAGGAACGTAGAACACCATGAGGTGGGAAAAATGACAGAAGGTCCAGACATTCATTTCGGGCCAGAAGACGCGGGGGAACCCAGAGAGATTCATAATGACGCATTAGTCATTACTACAGATATAGCGGGATACGATGTAGCAAGGATTTTTGTAGATACTGGAAGCTCCGCCGACATCATGTTTTTGGAGTGCTTTAAGAAGATGGACCTGAATATAAAGCTCAGACCGGTGGAAACCGCTCTTTATGGATTCTCAGGGGGAGCCATTCAACCCCTCGGTTCAGCGTTACTGCAAGTATGGTTAGGAGTTGCCCCTAACCGCCGAGTACAAGTCATAAAATTTCTGATTGTAGATGTTCCATCTTCCTATAACGTAGTAATGGGAAGGCCAAGCTTGAATATTTTTCAGGCAGTGATCTCCACCTTCCACATGAAGATGAAGTTCCCTGCCTCGGGGGGTGTGGGAGAGATATGTGGCGACCAATATCAGGCGAGGAAGTGTTACGTGGAATCAGTCAAGATAGCAGACAGGGCCGTGTTCCGGGGAATGGAGAGATTTAAGGGCGAAGACCCTGAGCTGAAGAGACAGAAAGTGGGTGAGCTAGTACAGGAGCAACCCAAAGCTAAAGCAGATGAGGAGTTAATGAGCATCGAGCTCTACCCAGGAAAGGAGGGATTTACAACCAGAATAGGTATGAATATGAACCATGAACTCCAGGGAAAGATGATACTCACCCTCCAGGAGAATGCAGACATCTTCGCATTCACGGCGACGTATATGACGGGTATCCCTCCAGAAATAGCAGTGCACCATCTGAATGTAAACCCCAAAGCTAGACCCGTGAAACAGAAGTTGAGGAACTTCGGCAAAGAGAAGAACCTCATTGTAAAAGAGGAAATCGATAAATTGTTGAGTGCAGGGCACGTGAAGAGAGTGCAGTTCCCTGAGTGGCTCTCGAATGCAGTGCTGGTGTCCAAGGGAGCCGGTAAATGGAGGATATGCATTGACTTTAGGGACCTGAACAAAGCTTGCCCTAAAGATCACTATCCCATGCCTAGGATTGATCAACTAGTGGATGCCACGTCCGGGTTTGAATTACTCAGCATGATGGATGCTTATCAAGGGTACCATCAAATCCAGTTGAACCCCCTCGATATACCAAAGGTATGCTTTATTGCAACGTGTGGTACTTTTGGTTATGTATGTATGTCGTTCGGACTAATAAATGCAGGAGCCACCTATCAAAGGATGGTAGACTCGGTTTTCCGAGGACAGATAGGGAGAAATATGGAGGTTTATGTAGACGACATGCTAGCCAAAAGCATCAAAGCAGAGGAACACATTGATGATCTGAAGGAGATATTTTAGGTAATTAGAGAGAACGGTATCAAACTTAACCCAGCTAAATGTTCCTTTGGAGTAGGGTCAGGGAAATTCCTCGGATATATGGTGACGCAAAGAGGAATAGAGATTAACCCTGCCAAGGTGAAAGCGGTCCTTGACATGCAACCCCCTCGAAACCTGAAGGAATTGCAGACCTTGAACGGCAGAATCGCAGCCCTTAGCAGATTTATAGCAAAATCAGCGGAGAAGAGCCATCATTTCTTCAGAACACTAAGGAAGGGGTCAAGATTCGAATGGGATGAACAGTGTCAAAAGGCTTTTGAAGAACTGAAGCTTCATCTAGAACAACTCCCGAAGTTAACCAAGCCCACTCAGGGAGATGTTCTACTCCTATACCTCTCAGTAGGGGAACATTCTCTGAGTACAGCCCTGATGAAAGAGGAAGGCTCCACACAACAGCCCATATATTATGTGAGCAAGGTCATCCAAGGGGCAGAAACGAGGTATTCAGAGGTAGAGAAGGCAGCCCTGGCAGTGGTGGTAACGGCTAGGCGATTACGCCCATACTTCCTATCTTATAAAGTGATGGTGCGGACTAACTTCCCGTTGAAGCAGACGCTAGGGAGAGCAGATTTATCGGGAAGAATGGTCAGGTGGGCAGTGGAATTGCAGGAGTATGATATTGACTATGAACCAAGGAGAGCCATCAAAGCTCAAGCTTTAGCAGACTTTATTCAAGAGTCTACCAGAATGGAAGAAGAACAGGGATGGAAGGTATACGTGGATGGCTCAGCATCCGCTTTAGGATATGGAGCAGGGATAGTGTTGGTTGACCCTGATGGCCAGGAAGTACAGGTTGCTGTCAAGTTCCGATTTTCAACCTCAAACAATGGTGCAGAATATGAGGCCCTAATTAGAGGAGCTAGCATGGCAGCAGAGTTAGGGCCACAGAAAGTCACCCTGTACTCTGATTCGCAGTTGGTAGTACAGCAGGTCATGGGGGAGTACCTCGCCAAAGATGAGAGAATGATCGCTTATCTAGAGGAGGTAAAGAAATTAAAAAATAAATTCCATACTTTTGAAGTGATACAGGTACCAAGAGAAGAGAATGTGAAAGCGGATGGACTGTCCAAACTAGCTAGTTCCACTGAATTCGAGGGAGACGGAAAGGTAACCCTGTTGGTGGCTGATCAAATAGCTACGGAGACCCTGATCGGAGAGATAACAGCAGGGGATGATTGGAGGAAAGAAATATGGGAAGAATTGAACAGGGGTCCAGTAACCCCAATGTCCAGAGAGGCCAAGGCTTGGAGAAGGAAGTATTGCATCCTAGGAGGCCAATTGTACAAGAGGTCCTTCACTCAACCCTATTTGAAATGTCTTTCAAGAAGAGAAGCAGAGCTAGTGATCAAGGATATCCACGAAGGTTGCGCATCCAGCCATGAAGGTTACCAGACCATGGTGAAGAAGGTATTTAGGGCAGGTTTCTACTGGCCTAACATAATCAGAGATGCTAGAGAATATGTGAAGAAATGTGAGAAGTGTCAGAAGAATGGACCTTTGATACGAGTACCTGCAGAAGAAATGGGGGCTATGTACTCGCCCTGTCCCTTCGCCAAATGGGGAATAGACCTGGTGGGACCCTTCCCCTTGGCACCAGGAGGGAGAAAATTTCTGATCGTGGCCGTGGATTATTTCAGTAAATGGGTAGAGGCTGTGCCCTTAGCCAAAATTGAAGAGGATAATGTAATTCTTTTTCTTGCTAGACATATTTGTTGCAGGTTTGGAGTACCAAGAATCTTGGTTTCCGACAACGGAATGCAATTCAATGGAGAGAAAGTAAGGAAATGGTGCGAGAGATGGAACATTACACAGAGGTTCACTTCAGTAGCCCATCCACAAGCTAATGGGCAGGTGGAAGTTATAAACAGAATCCTAGTAGATGGTATTCGAACACGATTGGAAGAGGTAGGAGGAAAATGGGTGAAGGAGTTAGACAACGTCCTCTGGTCCTACAGGACCAGCCCTAAAACAGCTACGGGCGAATCTCCCTTCTACTTGGTATATGGGACAGCGGCAGTGATACCTCCTGAAGCCAGACTCAAATCACATCGGATCACATATTTTGAAGAAAAAAGAAATGAAGAATTGATGAGGGAGGCGCTGGACCTGGTAGATGAAGAGAGGGAGATGGCGAGATTAAAAGCAGAAAGGTACAAGAGTCGGATCAAGGCAGCATATGATCGCAGGGTAATCCCTCGCTCCTTTAAAGTTGGGGATTTAGTCCTTCGGAGAGCAGATGCCTTGAAGAACACTGGGAAGATGGAACCCAATTGGGAAGGTCCGTACAGGGTAATACATGTACTAAAAGGCGGAGCATACAAGCTCCAGGACATGACAGGGAAAGAGATACTAAGGCCATGGAACGTGTGCCACTTGAAGAGGTTTTATGTTTGAGGAAGGTGTCATTCCCCTATTTCCTTTCTCTTTGTGAACAATTTTGAATGTTTACTTCTTACTTGAATAATTGCTTCACCGGCACTCTTTTTCCCTCTACGTGGGTTTCCCTTTGGGGTTTTACCACGGAGAGGTTTTTAATGAGGCCGGCATAGGTTCCCCTTATTTGCCTATGTTGATGAACACTTTTGATCAATGGAGCATCGATTTTGATAAAATTTCAGCAATTCCCCTAAATGCATGTTAATACTGTGATGAGATGACTCTTGTATGCCGATTTTGTGATGAAATGTTTCTCATATGTTAATACCGTGTCAAGACAACTGGTAAGGGCCTGCATAATGAGTACTGAAATAACGAACATGTTTTGAAAATTAAAACATAACATGATAGAGATATTGCAAGATAGAGAGATTTACACCAACTCATGAGGATTCGAACAGAAAATACCTAGGAAGAATTCCTAAAGTTTCTATCTACGACAGCCTCTAAAGCTAGGGGGAGTAGGGGGTATAGCAGCAGAAGATATAATTAACTTGTCAATAAACCCTATCCCTAGCGACTTTCGCAAACTCTTACTGAAAGTGTGCTGTATGTATATGGAATGTAGAAGTGTTTAAGTATAAGTAGATAAATGTTGCACAGAATGTTGAGACAAATAGTGCAACACTGACTCTAACAGAATATCAGAAATTATGATTGACACAGCGGAAGACTTGAACACTAAAAACAAACGTGACACAATGGAAATACTTTTAACATAGATTTTATAAATAAAAATCTATGCCTGCCTTATGGCGTAAAATCAATACTTATCTTCAAGTACAAATGTTGTGTGAAATGTTACAACAATAACTTTCACAACGAAACTATAAACGAGGCAGGTGCCAAGTCTAGAAAACGAACTAAGTGTATAAATTATACACTGTCGAAATGCCTAGTCTATCTAATGATTACACTCTCAATAGATAAGAAGACACACAGTCATACGGGTGGTATACAACGTATGAACTAAAATGTAGAACTATTGGCCACAATTTCCTAACAGGGATGAACGCTCGGTCTAGGATATTGATCGAATAGAGCACACTGAATTATGAAGCCTTCAATGGGTATTTATAGTGGTGGTATGCGAATTCTAGAGGCTTCCACATTGAGGTCCTATTTTTTAGGAAACTCAACTTCCACAACTTCCATGATCTTTCTAGATCCTTCTAGGCTGCTCCAGGTCGTTCCAAATGCATCCAGGCTGTTCTAGCATGTTCTCCAATGTTCTGGAATCTTCCAGGTTCCAGATCCTTGTAGAAGCTTCTAGATCCTGCCAGAAATGCGACAACATTTAGGACAACATTTAATGTAGCATTTCAGAAAAGACTTAGAAAAAATCTCGGAAGGTCAAATTCAGATGTTGTTGATAATGTTAAGACATTTAAGAATTAACAACATCTACAATCTCCCCCAATTTGACCTTTCGACTACAACACACCTGATGCACATATATTTCTATACATACTCAGTTTTATGTGCTTAGTTGAGGTTGACATCATTGCTAAGCACTAGTCAAGACAATACCTGTTGTAATCGTTGGATCAAATCAACTGAAGATCAAGGATAATTTCATAATGATCCGTGCCAAAGGATCAAAACTATTTTATCCAAAATAGAATAAGTATAAACTATACACTTACTCACAACATAAGTAACTATACTAAGATAATAAGTTGAACTGGAAGAAATTCACTTAGAATCTAAGTATGACACTAAAAAATCAGAATAATAAAAAATAGAGCAACAAACAAAAAACATAAACAGCCTGCAATAGTAGAACACATGATAACCTGTAAACAAGAGCAGTAAACAAATATCAAGTGGAACCATACTAAGCAAGTTGCAGTAAAAAACAGTAATAAACATCCTACCATCTAGAAAATAAATAACAATTGTATCAGAATTTCAGAATTCAAATTCAAACATTAAGTACAAAGGTAGAACTGAATAAATGGCTTATATTGCTGTGGTAACAGCTGCAGCATCATCTTCCTGCACCATAGCCATTGTTAGTTCCCTGTTCATCAATGTTCCTGTTCATCAACTTCATCCACAAAGTAAATAGATGCAAGATGTGCAACTACATCAGTAACAGCAGCATCTCCTCCAGCATCAGGTACAGCACCATCAGCATCAGCTGGAACTCCATCTTCATTAATCTCCTCAATGACCACACTGGAGTTGGATGGTGGTGGTACTCCCCCTGTTGTAGGTGAAAGTAGGTTGGTCCACCTGTCCTTCAGGAACTGAAGTTCATCTATTGTTTCCTGCAAGTGTTGGAGTTGGAGTTTGATGAATGTCTGTGAAAGATACACATTACCAGAAATGTTGACACGAATGTTCTCAACATTTGGGGGTGCATTTCTCTGATGTGTTCTGGAAGGCCCTGGTTGAGCAGAAGTAGAGGGTCTGGAAGATCTCTGTGGACTATTAGTACCAGGAGCAACTATGGGCAGATCAATGATTCTGTCCCCAATCAATAAGGCAGGAGCAATAGCAAGTAGTGGCACTCTCCCCCTCAAAACATCAGTCTTCTTAGCAGTGAAGCCATGGTGCTTCAGATAGTTTGAAATCAAGACTGGATAGGGCAGATTTCCTTTCCCAGTAGTTTTCCCAGAAAATTTCCTCATATGGTGAAAGATAGTATGTCCCAGATTGAACTTCTTAAGTATAGAAATCCTATACATAAGAATGGCTTGGTCTTTTGTAATCTTAGTGGTGTTGGTAGTAGGAATCCAATTGTATATGATCAGCTTATACAAAACAGAATGTAAGGAGGTTAAGTGTCTAGCTAGCATCTTCCTAGTCCACTTAGTCTTTCTACCCCCTGTGATTGCAGTAATCACAACATCCATATCTGGATCATCATCCTCATCAACATTAGGAGTGTGCAAGAACTCATTAATAAGTTCTGGAGTGAATGGCACATCCCTCCCCCTAAAATTAACAGTACCATAGGACCTAGAACTTCTTTTTCCATAACTTTTCTTCATACAGGCATAGAATTCATAAGACCAGTTTGTAAGAAAAGCTTCACCAAATGTAACAGCATTCAACAGATTTCTATCCTCTAAAAACTTAATCATACCCTTACTATCAAAATCAGGCACATTAATTTTTTTTTCAATTAACAGCTTCCTCTTAGAATAGATTTCTAACCTTTTCTCAACATAAGTGGAGTGATCAGAGATACCTTCACTTTCTGCCTCAGAAGGTTGTTCCTCATCAGGATCAGTGTCTCCATCATGTGCAGAGGAGCTTTTGGATGAGCTCTTTGCTTCAGCAGATGAGCTCTTTGCCTCAGAAGATGAGCTGTTTCCACTTCCACCATCATCAGGTTCTGGTGTGGACTCTTTTGCAGCAGCAAATGACTCAGCATTCTTCTTAAGAGATTCTTGCATGTCTCTTAGGCAAACATTGAAATCAGAATCAGAGTCTGATTCAGCAGGTTCTTCTTCAGGGATCATCTTGGCCTTCCCTTTGCCTTTGGGATCAGTAGCAGCTTTCTTCCTTCGTTCAACAGCAGCTTTCTTTGGTTTCTCAGCAACAGGAACAGCTTCAACCTCTTCTTCAGAATCAGTAAACACCTGAATAGGTTCACTTGCATCAGCTCCGGCTTTCTTCTTCTTCCTCATAGATTCAGAGTAATCTATTCGGGTAAAGAAGCGATTTGATCTCCTCCTTTGAACAGGACTTCTCTGTCGTTTACCTTTCTGCACCATTTGCTTAAGAGGAATAGGGGCAGACTCATCAGAGGGTGAGAGAGAGGAGTTTGTACCATCATCAGAAGCTTGGGCGTCTTCCATTTCTTCATCCTCAGAATCGGATGCATCATCACTAGCTTCTCCTTCAGCAACGGTTTCCACATTCCGTTCTGGTTCAGCAGGCTTAGTAGGGTTTGAAGAATTGGGGGTTTTTGCAGCAGCAGCCATTTGGGCAGTTTGTTCGGCCAAATAGCTTGAGATATCCACAGTGATATCTCCGAATTGCATCACAGGTAGATGCCCAGTAGTTCGAAGAGTTGCAGACACTTCTTCGACAGCCCTAGTGAATTCTTCAACAGTTGAGTCTTGTGGGATGTGGGTAGTTGGTGGAGTAGTTTGTGGAACAGGAGCGGTTGTTGATGGGGTTGCAGAGACATTGGAGTCGGCATTTGAGGAGTTGGATTGTTGTGAAGCCATTGAAGCAAGAAGATTGAGGGAATTTTGGGCGTTTTGATCGGAATTTTCAGAAACAGAGTGTGAGTGAGAGTGTGATCGAGGGTAGTTTCCAGCCATTAAGAAGAATCGGTTGGAATTTCAAGGTAGGTTTTTGAGAGTGTATGTAGTGAATTTGGGAAATACACGGCCAAAGAACAGTTTCTGCAAAAAGTGTACTTAACAAAGCTCGACAATCAGCAAATTAGCAACATAAATCACAATTAATTGAGTTTTATAGAGAGAATACATGTGTAGTTGGAGTTTAACACGATTAATTCCAGAAATAGTGTGATAGTGCTCCACATTTTTAGCCACAACTTGATCATGGTTTAATTAGTGGGAAAAATCCATTTTATTAATTAATTAAATAATTAAGAAATTTCTAGAATAAAGACTAATTCCAAGCATAATCTGAAAAATAAGAAAAACGTGGGTTAGTTATATAATTTAATAAATAAAATAAATCTCAATAAATAATTAAATAATTACAACTTATAAAAATAAATTCGAATCAGGCAATGTTGTGCTCAAAACTGTTACAAACACCTCAACACGGTTTTTACATGAATTTGCTTCATTTGTGTTGCACCATAATTTTCTTTTTGTGTTATAGCATCTAATTTGTATTGATCCATTGTTCCTGTAGAGTACATCGTAGTAGCGAACTCCGTGCCCCATACTTACTTAATGGATTACAAATATGTTGATGTTTTTACCAAATATCACCTTTTGAAAAGAAGGCATCGTAGTAGTGAACTCCGTGCTCCATAGTTACTCAGTGATTTGGTACATCTTTTAGTATGCTAATAACATTCTCATTTTTATGCATTTGAGAGGTGTAAGACGTTTATTTTTGCACTCCAAGGTTCTTAGATTCGTAGATATTTTACAAAGGAATTATTTAACTAAGTAAGAAATAAATTCAACTTATAGAATTTTTACAACCCATGATGTTGTCCCAAATGCTGACGCATTTGTGACAACATCCATCCGAATTTTTCAGATAGTGCTCATTCCAAGAGATTTCCTCAAGATTGAGAATATCTCATGGTCTAATGCCTTAGTAAAAATGTCAGCATTTTGTTTCTCAGTAGGTATATATTCCAACTTCACAATATTCTTCTCTACTAAATCTCTCATAAAGTGATGTCTTATGCTAATGTGCTTTGTGAGTGAGTGTTGTACAGGATTCTTAGAAATGTTAATGGCACTAGTATTATCACAAAATATAGTAAGTATACCATTCTCAATACCATAGTCATGGAACATCTTGCTCAGCCACAAAAGTTGTGTGCAGCAGCTTCCAGCAGCAATATACTCAGATTCTGCAGTGGATTGTGAAACACAATTCTGCTTCTTGCTGTGCCATGAAACAAGATTGTTTCCCATGTAGAAACATCCTCCACTCGTACTCTTTCTATCATCTATATCTCCAGCCCAATCAGCATCACTATAACCAATCAAAATGTTGTTGGTGTCCTTAGTATACCAGATTCCAAGGTCACTTGTTCCTGAGACATACTTGATGATTCTCTTCACAGCATTCAGGTGTGATTCCTTTGGATTTGCTTGGTACCTAGCACAAACACACACACTGTACATAATATCTGGTCTACTAGAGGTTAAATACAATAAACTACCTATCATGGATCTGTAAAGTGTTGGATCAACATCTGTTCCAGCACTATCTTTGCAAAGTTTCAAAGTAGATCCCATAGGAGTTTTCATTGGTTTTGAATTCTCAAGACCAAATCTTTTAACCAAGTTTTTAGCATACTTACTCTGAGAGAAGAAAATACCATTGCTGCATTGCTTGATTTGAAGACCTAGAAAATAGTTCAAGTCTCCAACCATACTCATTTCAAATGTTGCAGTCATTGCCTCAACAAATTTACTCAACATTTTATCACAAGTAGAACCAAACACAATGTCATCAACATATATTTGAGCAATTAGTATATCATTTTCAGTGTGCTTAATGAACAAAGTTCTATCTGCCTCTCCTCTAATAAATCCATATTCCAAAAGAAAGTCAGTAAGCCTACCATACCATGCTCTAGGAGCTTGTTTAAGACCATACAATGCTTTCTTAAGTTTATATACATGATCAGGATACTGTGGATCTTCAAATCCTATAGGTTGTTCAACATATGCTTCTTCATTTAATATGCCATTTAGAAATGCAGCCTTTACATCCATTTGATGAAGTTTAATATCAATGAAACATGCAATAGCTAGCAGTAATCTAATAGATTCTATCCTAGCAACAGGTGCAAAAGTTTCATCAAAATCAACTCCTTCAACTTGGGTGTAACCTTGTGCTACTAACCTAGCCTTGTTCCTAACAATATTACCAGATTCATCAGTTTTATTCTTGAATATCCACTTTGTTCCAATGACATTAGTATGACTAGGTCTAGGAACAAGTGTCCATACTTCATTTCTTTCAAACTGACCAAGTTCTTCATGCATAGCATTAATCCAGTTTTCATCAGTTAAGGCTTCTTTAGCACTCTTAGGTTCAATTTCAGATAAATAGCATTCAGCATTTACAACATTACACATAGAAGACATGCATATTGTTCTTACCACATCTACCTTGTTTGATCTTACTCTTCCTCTTGTTTGCACTCCAACTGTAGCATCACCTATGATCTGGTCAGAAGGATGACTTTTACCTATTCTTGAAGAAGGATTCGTTTTAGGAATGTACTGATCATTCTGTGAATTTACAGCTGACTGTTCTGTAGATGTTGACCCAGATGTGTTAACATTTGGTGCAACATTTTCAGACTTCAGTGTATTCTGAGAAGTGTCAGTAACCTGTGATACATCTTCTTCATCTTTGTCATCTGTAAGACCTTTATCATCATCAAACACAACATTAACAGATTCTTGAACAGTGTTAGTTCTAAGGTTATATATTCTATAAGCTTTACTATTTCTAGAATAGCCTAAAAAGAAACCTTTATCACTTTTAGAATCAAACTTATGAAGTTGATCCCTATCATTCAGAATATAACACACACAACCAAATACATGAAAATATTTCACATTAGGTTTTCTGTTGTTCAAAATCTCATAAGGTGTTTAATTAGTTCCAGAACGAATAAAAACCCTATTAATAATATGACATGCAGTATTCAATGCTTCTCCCCAAAATTTCTTAGCAAGACATTTGGATGTTAGCATAACTCTAGCCATTTCTTGTAAAGTTCTATTCTTTCTTTCAACAATTCCATTTTGTTGTGGAGTTTTAGGAGATGAATATTCTTGCAAGATACCCTTTTTATCACAAAAGTCATTAAACATGCTGTTTTCAAATTCCCTACCATGATCAGTTCTAATACGGCCAACTTTCAAGTTAAACACATTTTTGAACCTCTTATAAAGAATTTTAAATGCAGCAAATGCTTCAGATTTGTCTCTCAAAGACTCTACCCAGGTATATCTAGAAAAATCATCTACCACAACTAAGGAATACCTCTTTCCTCCAATGCTTTCAGTTTCCATAGGACCCATCAAATCCATGTGCAGTAATTCAAAGCATCGATGTGTAGTACAATGTGACAGCATTTTGTGTGACATTCTTACCTGCTTACCTTTTTGGCATGGTCCACATACAGTGGTGTTGTGAAACTTCAGTTCTGGAATTCCTTTTACTGCATCTGCTTTGATTAGTTTTTTCATTGCTCTGTAATTTGCATGACCCAATCTTTGATGCCATAGAACATTTTCATCATGTTTTGACAAGTTACACATATTTGTTCCAATAAGATAGCAATTATCAGCTGACCTAGTACCAGTCATGACACAAACTTCATCTTTATTAAGAACATAACATGAATCTTTATCAAATTTCACATGCAAATTATCATCACAAAGTTGACTAATGCTAATCAGATTTGCAAGTAAGCCATCAACATGTAATACATTTTTAAGCTTAGGAAAACCTTCAACATTCAAAGTTCCTTTACCAACAATTTTTCCTTTAGAACCTCCACCATATGTAACACTACCACTATTCAAGGTCACATAATCAGATAAGAAATCAATTCGTCCTGTCATATGTTTAGAACAACCACTATCAAAGTACCATAAATCAGGTAGACATGCTTTTAAGGAGGTATGAACAACATTACAGGTAGCTTTTGGTTTCCATGCAGATTTCAAAAACTGTTTACCAGGATGTGACAGTTTTTTATGCAGCATTGTCAAGTTTTTCTGTTCTTCAAACAACTTTATGCAGTAAGGACGAATGTGACCAATTTTGAAACAGTAATGACAGATATACTTCCTTTTAACCTTGTGAGACTCTGTTTCTGCAGATGTTGACCCAGATGTGTCAACATTTGCCTTAACAAATTTCACAGGTTTTCTAAATTTATCAGAAATAGAAGCAGTAGTACCATCATAACCTAAACCATGATTGTTAGACTTACCAGTAGCTATAGCATTATTTACCTCAGAAGCGCTCTTGGAATATTTCTTGAAACATAAAGTAGAACTTATCAGTTTCTCCTTTAAGTTACAGATTTCCAGATCTCTTTTGGTAAGAATAACTTCTAGCTTGGTGATTGTGTCTGACAAATCCTCATTCCTTTTATTCAGAGAATCAAGGGTGAGTTTCTGATTCTTCCAATCATCTAACAGCTTTTGGTATTCATTGTCATCATTCCTTTTTCCTGCATCATCAACTAAACCATTAAAACAGTTCAAATCTGGGTGACTCTGTTCTGATGTTGCTGTGGATGTTGAAGCATCAAGTACAGCATCAGAAACTGTTTCATCCAGATCATCATCTGAGGAATCATTATAATCAATTCTGGTAAAATTAGAATATTCATTCTGATTTAATTCATCAAGATCATCATCAGAATCATCACTCAAGGTAGCACTAAAATTCAGTTTTTGCTTAAGTCTAGTATTGGCACATTCATTTGTATAATGGCCATAACCAGAACAAGCATTGCATTGAACTGATTTTCGAAATTCAGGATCATACCTTGGTTTACCTTCACTCTTTGACAGTCTTGGTGTGAATTGACCTTTCCTCCTTTCTGGTTGAGGTGTT
Source organism: Galeopsis tetrahit (assembly GCA_963675135.1). NCBI lineage: Eukaryota > Viridiplantae > Streptophyta > Magnoliopsida > Lamiales > Lamiaceae > Galeopsis > Galeopsis tetrahit. The sequence goes on from OY776130.1 coordinate 3,237,821, forward strand.
GATGTGTTGATTTGAATCTTAGGCTGAATATTTCTAGATTTGTTCTTAAGAAACTTATTAAAATGCTTAGTGAGCAAGGCAACATTGTTAGGATTTTTGAGGCATACATCAAGCAATTCTTCATCAGTGTCAACTTCAGTAATGATGGGTTGAACTTCAGAAGTGTTTGATGTTTCCCCTTTAAAAACCACAACTTTCTTATCAGCATCATTTTCATCAATTTGATTAGTGTTTATTTCATATGTTCTAAGAATACTCACTAACTCATTTTGACTTAATGTATCTGTATTTTTTGCCTCTTCAATAGCACAAATTTTAGCATCAAATCTTTTAGGAACAGATCTTAATATCTTATGAACTACTCTAACATTAGAAATAGGGTCACCAAGAGAATGTGATTCATTGATTATCTCACTTAACCTTTCATTGTAGGCTGTAATTGTTTCATCTTCCTTCATTCTGAGATTCTCAAATTTTGTTCCCAACATTCGAAGCTTAGTCCTTCGAACACTTTCTGAACCTTCACAATGCTCTTGCAACCTGTCCCATGCATCTTTAGAAGTAGAACAGTTAGATATAATTTTAAACATTGAAACATCAACAGAAGTAAAAATAGCATTTAAAGCTTTAGAATTGTAGCTTGCTGTTGTTATTTCATCAGCCGTCCAATCAACTTCTCTTTTGAGTTGAACTTCACCATCTGCGTCTGCTGGTCTTTTTGGAGCTTCCCAGCCTGTAAGTACAGTCCTCCAAGCACGTTCATCAATTGACTTGATGTACATACGCATCTTAGGCTTCCAATAAGAATAATTCGAACCATCTAAAACGGGTGGCCTAAGTGCAGTGGATATGTGATGTGTTTCCATTGCTAAACTAAACTAAAAACACACTTGACCAAAGATCTAACCTAGTGTCGTCAGGTATCAGCTCTGATACCAACTGAAAGTGTGCTGTATGTATATGGAATGTAGAAGTGTTTAAGTATAAGTAGATAAATGTTGCACAGAATGTTGAGACAAATAGTGCAACACTGACTCTAACAGAATATCAGAAATTATGATTGACACAGCGGAAGACTTGAACACTAAAAACAAACGTGACACAATGGAAATACTTTTAACATAGATTTTATAAATAAAAATCTATGCCTGCCTTATGGCGTAAAATCAATACTTATCTTCAAGTACAAATGTTGTGTGAAATGTTACAACAATAACTTTCACAACGAAACTATAAACGAGGCAGGTGCCAAGTCTAGAAAACGAACTAAGTGTATAAATTATACACTGTCGAAATGCCTAGTCTATCTAATGATTACACTCTCAATAGATAAGAAGACACACAGTCATACGGGTGGTATACAACGTATGAACTAAAATGTAGAACTATTGGCCACAATTTCCTAACAGGGATGAACGCTCGGTCTAGGATATTGATCGAATAGAGCACACTGAATTATGAAGCCTTCAATGGGTATTTATAGTGGTGGTATGCGAATTCTAGAGGCTTCCACATTGAGGTCCTATTTTTTAGGAAACTCAACTTCCACAACTTCCATGATCTTTCTAGATCCTTCTAGGCTGCTCCAGGTCGTTCCAAATGCATCCAGGCTGTTCTAGCATGTTCTCCAATGTTCTGGAATCTTCCAGGTTCCAGATCCTTGTAGAAGCTTCTAGATCCTGCCAGAAATGCGACAACATTTAGGACAACATTTAATGTAGCATTTCAGAAAAGACTTAGAAAAAATCTCGGAAGGTCAAATTCAGATGTTGTTGATAATGTTAAGACATTTAAGAATTAACAACATCTACACTTACGAGTATAAACAAACTCTTACGAGTATAAACAAACTCTTACGAGTATAAACAAACTCTTACGAGTATAAACAAACTCTTACGAGTATAAACTAACTCTTACGAGTATAAACAAACTCTTACGAGTATAAACTAACTCTTACGAGTATAAACTAACTCTTACGAGTATAAACAAACGCTTACGAGTATAAACTAACTCTTACGAGTATAAATAAACTCTTACGAGTATAAACAAACTCTTACGAGTATAAACAACTTAAGGGAGAGTATAATTTATTTGTCGTGAGATTGCTCGAATTTGTGGGTGAATTATGCTCTAGATATCAAGAAATTCTTACAACTTTCGTGTAATCATGAGCTAATTGTTAGATATGTTGATACATTAATGTTTTGTTTGATTTTTAGGTAAAGCAAGGAGTTTCGAAGCAAATCACGAGAAATCCAGCCGTTGGATCAATCCAATGAGTCAACCACAAGAAAGGCATCAAGAAGAGGGTCAAAATGAGACGAGAATCGAGCCGATCGGGCATCGGGATGGAGAGTTATGCAAGAAACGAGAAGGGGAGGACCCAACTCGGCCGAGTGAGTCAACTCGGCCGAATCTGCGAGTTGGGGGATTACTTCGCACTAGGCCGAGTGACCTTACTCGGCCGAATCTGCGAGTTGGGGGATTACTGCGCACTCGGCCGAGTGACCTTACTCGGCCGAATCTGCGAGTTGGGGATTCACTGCTCACTCGGCCGAGTAAGCCAACTCGGCCGAGTAAAGTTGGATTGCCGTAGCCACTGTAAATGAAGACCACTCGGCCGAGTAAGCCAACTCGGCCGAGTCGCGGCTGGAAAAGCGCAAACACATTTTTTTTAATTGATCCACTCGGCCGAGTGACCCCAACTCGGCCGAGTTACAGAGAAAAATTGCCCCACTTCGTTTTTGACCTAGAAACACGTGCCAAGCTCAAGGGGGAGGATATAAAAGGCCACAAGTTTGTTTTTCAAAAGGAGGCAGCCATTAGAAGAGTACTCAAGCTCCACAAATCAAAATTCCACCATCTTTTGCTTGTTTTTCTTAGTTTTAGCCATAGAACATAGTGAATTTCCATAGATAGGTTATCTTTGAAGTTGTAATTTCATTTCCAAGGCAGAGATTGAAGATTGTGTTGAAGTTTTGAAGGTTTATTTCATATTTGCAAGACAAGAGGTGATATCTTATTTTAATTTGAGTATTTTGTTATTATTAATCATGGGTATGTTTGTTTTCTCACTTATCTTCCTCAATTTCCCTAAATTAGCCATGAGCTAAGCATATTGGTGTTTGGGTGTTGTATAATTGTGATGGAATTAATGTTTTAGGTTGATTTTGATTGTGGAATTCATTGGTAGGTTTATTGGTTAGGTTTATGGGTTTTGTTAGATTATTTGCAAGAACTCAACTATTAGGTTGTGTTAGAAACTCAATTAATGCAACGAGAGTTGGTTAATTTGGGATAGATAGTATAATCGAGGATTGGGAGTCGTGTGAATGAGTTGATATTGGTTTATCGCAACGAGAGTTGGGTAAATTTCATTAGAACCCCATTTATCTACATTAATTGCTTTAATTAACATTTAAGTGATTAATGAGAAGGCCATAGGAGCTTGGTTGTTAGTATTCAAGTGGAAAAGCATATCTAGGGATTAGTTTAGTATAATTTAGGTAGAGTCGAACCCCCTAGTCGTGTGATTACCCGAGTAAGAAACCTTCTATTCATCCTCTCGATCCTAGGTGCTTGCTCGATATATGCATTAGTGATCGCTTCTACCAAATTCCATCCAATGAATTACACATAAACTTCGACTTTTAATATCGATTCCACACAAGGACCAACACCCGAACACTACCCCTCTCACTTGATTTTTACCATCATATCTTAGTTATTTGCTCAACATTGATTGTTATTTGATAGTTTCATTTACATTTTCTTGCACAAAACATGATTTCTCATTATATTCAAAGAACAACATACACACTAAGGCTACTTTCACAATCTAGTCCCACGGATCGATAATTTAACTGGGCCTTGCTTTTATTACACACGAACCTCTTATACTTGAGGGGAACGTGTTGGTAAAAACACGTGTCAATAATCCCTAAACATTCTAAACTTCAGGGAAAGTATAATCCCTAAGAACTCTTACGAGTATAAACAAACTCTTACGAGTATAAACAACTTAAGGGAGAGTATAATCCCTAAACATTCTAAACTTCAGGGAAAGTATATTCCCTAAGAACTCTTACGAGTATAAACTAACTCTTACGAGTATAAGCTAACTCTTACGAGTATAAACAACTCTTACGAGTATAAACAACCTGAGGGAAAGTAGGATCCCTAATATTCTAACTTTTGGAAGATGTACCTCCTTAGTAAGGTTCTTCTAGGAGCTTTAGAGTCTTTACGTGCTAAGAAAATGTTGGAAACATGCTAAATTCATAAAGAAAGAGCAGGGCAGGAACCACATTATATGTTTAAATAGCAGAGATATAGACACATACATATATATATATATATATATATATACGCATGCCATGGAATAATATGCAGGTACGAGGCTGAGCATAAATAAAGCAGGTATATTCAAGACTTAAGGCACCATGCCCAAGCCCTCCACAGAAAAACCCCGGAGTGTGGAGTCTCCGGAAAATACCAAAAGGGACCTTAAAGGCCTTAACAAAATAAAAAGTGTTTTGAAAGTACCAAAGTGTTATCAGAGAAATAAAAGTTATCAAGAGAGAGGAACATCATTCTTCCCCTCGGAACCTTCTCCTGCCTCCTCAGCTCGCCCACTGGAATCGCCTCCCTCCGCCTTCTCCGTCAGAGCACCTGCTGCCACGGTAGCCACTGGAGTTGGGTTGTCCACATGGATAGGAAAATCCATATCCTTAACCGGTGCCAAGTCATCCAAGCTTAGAGCAGCATCCTTCAGCTCCAAGATTGCCTTCCTCATCCCAGGCAACCACCAAGGAGTATTGATGTCTTCCTTGGCATCTCCAGGGAACTTGGGGGGAGTGTCCAGTTCGTCCAACCGGAGAGCACGAGTATATTGACCATTAAATCCTGGAGCAGAATGTTCAGCTACGGCGTTGGAAAACCCATGATCAATGAAATGGGGGATATATGTACCCATCGCCCCTAAAAAGCTGTTGCTCTGAAGAAAGGTCTCCAACCACTCCCGATGCAAGGTACCTAGAAATTTTTGACCTATGGCAGAGGTAAACAGGGACTCCATGCATAATTTCATACCGGCCAGGGGAAGAGTAACCTCCAGCTGTTCAACCCGCCTACCAAACTCCTTCTTCAATGAAGAAATCTCTCCCGAAAGCATCGTTTGGAGTACCTTACACCTCTGATTAGCGTCATGTAGCTCCGCCTCGAGTATCTCCTTCTTCACCTTCTCCAGCTCTACTTGGCTTTGGAGATCGTCCACCAGCTGGAGGGACTTGAGAGCTCTTTCAGACATGTTGGAAAACAGGAGACCAAACTACACAATGGATAATTTAGAAAAATAAGACAGGTATACTTTTGACAAATATTAAATTATCCAGAAATACATCTGCATGGAGAATCTACCTGTGTAAAGCTATGGGCAGCATGCACAACTCGCTCTTCAGAAGACAGAGCATTAAGGGCCTCAGTGGCAGGGGTCGGAGTGTGACGCTCTATGAAAGCTAGGAGATGATCAACAGTAATTTCATCAGGAGCGTCAGAAGAGGCATTAGGCATAGAGGATTTGGTTTTGGACTTCTTCTTTTTAGCATCAGAAGCAGGAGGCAGACTAGAAACCAAGGCCTTTTCAGTAGAAGATCGGGTGCGCTTAGCAACTGACCCGGTGGCAGGTTTCACTGGGGAAGGAGGAATTGGAGCCTTGTAGGAGCTTTCAGGGGCCGGAGACTTAGCAACCATCGAGAGAGGAGTGGCATCACGGGAGATTTGAGTTAACCAACTCATAGCTGCACAAAGAAACACGAAACGACATTAATAAACACTGCAGTTCAAATTTTGAGGACAATACCAAGGAAAAAGAAATGGTATTACCATCGTCGGGACCTAGGGGATAATCGTCGCGACCAAAACCGAAATGAGAGAGGGCTCTAGGATTTTTACAAATACTCATCACATCAAAAAAGCCGTGGGCAGAGACATGGTCATTTAAATGATTCATCACATCCAAGTTTAGAGAAGAACAAACGGAAAGAGGAGGACGGGGTACACCAGGATTCTCATAAATCCACTCCTCATGAGGAAACTCCCAAGGAAGAGGATTTGTAACAAAGAAGTAGTAGTCTTTCCAGTCCTGGACCCCTTCATGGAGCTTTTCCATGAATTTTCCGGTCCTGGAGGTACGACCACTAGCGTAAAAAAACCCGTCCGCAAACTTGCACACGTACTGGGTTAGAAAGAGTTGAGCCGAAGGTTCCCCACCATTTCCCTTCATCAAGATATAAAAGCCTAACATTGCGCGTATGGCATTGGGAGTAAATTGGTTCAAAGGTATGCGAAGATAGGCGGAAATTTCACAGAGGTAAGGATGTATCGGAAATCGGAGGCCTGCTTTCAGTTGGGCCTCCCAAAAAGCTAGGGTATTATGGCCTGGAAATTTAGGGCGTTCTTTCCTATGCACAGCCCTAACTGAATAATCAGCGGGGAAGATCCCTGAGCGGAGAAAAGCGGCGACGCGTTCCGGAGTGAGAATCGAAGGACCAGAAATTTGGTCCTCCAGAGTTCGGTCGGTTACAGGAAATATGGGGAACGAGTTGGAAGTGGAACTCTCCATGGATATGGAGTTTGAGGAGGAGGACATAAGGATATTGTAAACGAGAAAGAGAAAGGAAGGAGTAGATACCTGGAGCAAAGTCGGTTTTATGAGTGATGACGAAATGGCCGCTGGACGTGCGTAGAGGAGTTAAATTCGCAGAAGTAGAAACGAAGATGAAGAATAGATGAGTTTGAAAGAAGGAAAAAGGGACTTTTGGTGGAAAAAAGGAGGTTTTGAAATAATTAGGCTAAGGGGAGAACCGAGAAGAATTAAATGCCCCCCAATGAAAAAGCGCGTGACTGGGAGAGGTGGCTTCATGTTCCCTCTCGGGCAGAAAGTCGAATTGCAAATTTCGAAGGACAGGTTGCGTGTGGAAGCGGAAAGGGTGTGATAGTGTTTGATAATCATTTAAGGATCGGATATTTCTTGTTTCCAGAGAAATATAGGGGAACGGAGGATTTAAAGGAATATATTATTTCTTTATAATATATATATATATATTTATTATTATTATTATTTTCCTACTCTCTTAAAAAATCATTCTTTTTTATGAGAGTAGGGGGGAGTGGTTGATGTAGATAAATATGTCGCTCCCGGAGAAGTCGACACGTGGAAACGGGATAAATTAGGATCGTTGTGATTAGGTCAATACATCGAAGAAACTGGATTAATACACCCTTGGGTCTGAGTAGGGAAATTAGAGAAATCAGGGTGATTGGGCCTTTGGCCCACATTTGGAGAGATTAATATTCCTTGGGCTTGAAGGAATCCAGCCCAGATAGGGGATGAATAGTTATTCTTTCCTAACCAAGTCAAACGAGTGGGTCAGCCCATAAAGATAGGGCTGGGATGCTGAAGAAACCAAGTCTCCCGGGAGAGTGAGACCGATTCTTTAGGGATTTATAGGAATGGGCCGAGAATCTAGGGAGAACGAGTATTTCCCTCTCCGAAGAGAGGGGCCAGGTATATAAACAGGTTATTTCTATATTCTTACTTACGTTTTACAAGATATACATACTATCACACGAAATACACACTGAACTACGAAGAAACACGATACTATTCGCCGGAATTTCCCTAGATATACAGGAGAATTCCTCTTTGATTTCGCTTAAGATCGAATCTGACTTGAGCGTCGGAGCTTCTAAGCCGGAGCCCCCTCCGGCGTACTTTTGCAGGTTATTTGCTGATTTCCAAGGAGATTTCTTTGAAGTTTACCAAGGATAAACGAGTGATTCGGCTCGTGATTAATAGTGCTCGTAAAAGAACGATCGATATCAGGAGGCGTTCTTTTTCGACGCATCACGTACCTAGCTAGAAAAATCTTCTATCGATCGAGAAAAATTCATTTTACGTCCTGTAACTTAGGCCTAATCCAATTAATATCCTTTAAGTTTTAACTTTTTCGATTTACGTCCTTTTTTGTCCAATTTACGTCCTTTTTGCCGGAAAATTTTCAAACTCACCGGAATTTGAGGAATAAATTGGGATTTCGGCAAAATAGTCCAATTTACGTCCTTTAAGTTTGAAAATTAAAATTTAATAAATAAAATTTCTAAAAATATCATTCAAAATTTTAAAATATTATTAAAAATCCGAAAATATCATTAAAATTAAAAACTATAAAATGTGTAAAATAAAATTTAAAATATATTATTTAATTTTTTAAAAGTCTCATTAAAATTTATAAAATGTGTTAAACAAAATTAAAACAAAAAATATTAAAATTATAATTATAATCATTTACTTTAAAAATAATGAATAATAATAAATAAATAGATTGATTGATAATAAAATTTTATATACTCCGTATTAATTAAAAATTATGAATCGATTTAGCTTTAAAATTATGAATTGATCTAACTTTAAACAATTTAAAAAATTAACTATAAAAATTAATAATTACCATAAGGAATTATGCTAATATTAATGACCATAAATATAATATTTAACAAAATATCATGTAATTCTGTTCAGTATAATTTTATATTCTAAAATTGAACGGAATGAAGGCTAAATTTTTTGAATTGTATAAGATAAATTAATATTAAAATTATTTACTTTAAAAATAATGAGTAATAATAAATAAATAAATAAATAATTAAATAGATAATAAAATTTCATATCCATATTAATTAAGAATTGTGAATTGATTAATTTAACTTTAAAAAATAAAAATATTAATAATTAATAATTACCATAAGGAATTATGCTAATATTAATGACCATAAATATAATATGTTAACAAAATATTATAATTTTATGTTCTAAAATTGAATGAAATAAAGGCTAAAATTATTATAAAATAAATAAATGTGATAATGTACTATTTAATATTATCCAAAAACTATACTTACTAATTTATTTATATAAAAAAATATATATATATATATATATATCTCGATTATATATCTTTATGGCGACGAGAATATACCGATAATAAAATATATAAGTAAATTTATTTGTTTAAATTTACATTACAAAGAAAATTTAAAAAATATATATATAAATATCAAGTATATAATTAAAAAAAAAAAAGTAAACAATTAATCAAACAATTTCAATAAAATATTTTTTAAGTCCCCAAAAAATTAAGTTTTCCAATTACGTCCCAAATTTTAGCTAACTTTTTCAATTACGTCCCAAAGTCGTCGAAAAATCAAAACGACGTCGTAACCATGACGTAATACGACGTCGTTTTGATGTTTCAGGCGACTTTGGGACGTAATTGGAAAAGTTAGCTAGAATTTGGGACGTAATTGGAAAACTTAACTTTTTTGGGACGTTTTTGAAAAAGTTGTAAAGTTATAGGATGTAAAAAAATTATTTCCCACCATTTGTCGAGAAAACCCTCCATCCTACACAGTCGCTCAGGCAACCCCCAATGGCGGCTTCGTCGTCCAGTTTGCACTCCGCCGGACATCGTCTAGCTACATCCTTGCCAGCTTCGCCCCTTGTCTCTAGCCGCAACTCATCTTGAGTCGGTCGCTCGCCCAAATTCCCATCGACCGTGGGCCGATCCTCCCTTGCAAGCCTGAAACCCTATCTTGGTCGGTGCCAATAATGAAGACTAACCGGCCACACGACCAAGCACTGCCCCGAGTACAGGTCGACCGCCTCGTCTGCCCAGTCCAGCTTACTCGGCCAGCTTGCTGCTAGGGGTGTAAACGAATTGAATAGAAGTGAATACCAGTGAAAATATTTGAATATTCGTAATCGTATTAGTTTATTTTTCGAATAATAAATTTAATTCGGTAATCGATTCGAATGGATATTCGATACTATTCAAATCGATTTTTTAAAAGTATATTCTAAATAATATTTTTCGAGTATTCGATTCTAAATTTATTCATACTCGATACAATTTGATTCGATTCACAATATTCGATTTGAAGCTATTCGATTCGATTTGAAATTTTGTAGAGAAAATCAATAAAATAACCAATATATTAACTAATAAAACACTAAATAATAAATACTAAATTGACTATTATGTTGTTCCAACTCTCATTACAAAATCACAAATTAAAAAATTTGCATTAACAACATAAACACTAAATCACAATCTATACAATGCAAAAAAGATGCAACTAATCTATAAAAAAAATTACATTAATAACAAAGTATGTAAAATTTAATAAAATTTGTATCAAAATAATTAATCAAAAAAATTTATGGTTGCCGGAAAAACCTTGGCCATTATGGTTGTCGAAAACCTTGGTCTATTTTTCCCTAATAAACAGAATTCGTGAAAAGAAGAACTGGTCTGCAAAAATAAAATAAAAAACAGCACATACAACTAATCTACAAAGAAAAAACAGCACATGTGCGTTGCTTGTGCCGAATTCTGCCTGCGCGTTGTCTGAGCCGATTGCCAAGTCTCAACTACCTCCTGCGCGCTGTCGGTGCGTTGGCGGTCAATCATTCGTAGAATTCGCAATTAGAATCGTAGAAATGGAGGGAGATTTAGAGAGAATTGGGGAGAGAAAAATGGTTATTTCATTGAAACGGTTTAAAATACATGATGGGTGGTTCTTGGATGAATCACGGGTATTTATAACCCGACCCATGCCGAAAATTACAAAGTCACGAATGCGACTTTATTTACAAACTCACTTTTACAATTCAAAACGTGGGATTAATACACTCCCGGAACCTAACCTATTACATTTATTTGCACCCTTAAATGTCGTTGTTTTCCTTCGCCTTCTACCTTGCACCTCTTCATCGTAACATTACCCCCCTCTCTCTCATCCATTGCTTGTCCTCTAGCAAATAGCAAGCATAACGCAGAGATCGTCCGAGCTCTAGGTCACTCTTCACCTACTACGTTTTCTTGAATATTTAATTATAATAAGAACTCTTAGATTCTTAAAATTATTTAACAATTTTCTTTCATGAATAATTTTATAATCACATGACAAGTAATATTAAAACAATAAAACTAATCAATAACATTTTAACATATATAAATTGGCACGTTTTAACAAATAATAACATTTTAAATTGGCACGCTTAATTGGATAATTTTTATCAATTTTGGTCCTAGCTGCATATAAAAGTATATATAACTATTGCAAACACTTTAAAAAATGGTCCTCGCTAGGTAGTTATAACTTATAGGCATAAAATAAATGAATTTTCTCCTATATTCCATGCGTTAATTCCCGTCAAACGGATAACCCGATTCCTGTCAAAATAAATTCAGCGAATTCATCAGACAGTACATCCAAACCTACTTATGGCCAGTCAGAAGTACAAGAGTTGCGTGGACCGGGGTCGAAGAGAGGTGATTTTTGATGTAGGAGATTTTTTTTGGGTGATCTTGACCAAGGATCGTTTCCCGCCTCATGCTTATAATAAACTTGATGCTCGTAAGATGGTCTGGTGGAGGTCATTTAACGCATTAATCCTAACATGTATCACCTTTCTTTGCCCAGCCACATTCGCACGATGTGTTCAGTGTGAAACATTTACCACCATATTATAGTGATTCCTCGGATGATGAAGACCCTCCAGATTCGAGGACGAATCTTCCTATCCCAGGGGGAGATGATGTGGATCAACTTGCTTTGGGCTTCTTAATTGGATCGTTGGGACCGATGCAAGAAGACCCAGGCTCGGGTCCACTGTTTTAAAAAAATTGCTGCATATTTTTATTTCCATATTTTCGTAATCTACATTCGATTTTGGTTTCCTAATTTTCTGCAATTATGCTATTTCCTTAGACTAGACAATAATTTACATTGGTGAGAACTATTTAAACTTTCCTGAGCTTTCTTTGTATGCAGTTTTTGCTGAATTTTATCTTAGACTTGAGAGTTGTGAAATTTCATAATAAGAAGAAATTGAATAAAATACATATATATTGAGATAATTGAGAAATGTAGAATTGAAATTGAGTAGTAGTTGAATTGAATAGATAATTACATTGAATTGAATAGGGAAAATGATTCTCATCCCTCATCTATATAAGAGAATGATTATACGAGAGGTTGCAACTACTAAAATAGAAATTCATAACTAAAACAATTACTCTAACTTATTAGACATAATCCCCTAGATTCATCTCCTAGTAATTAGTTGATTTGATTTCCTAATTTATAGCTTCAATTACTGTAATTACTTAGCTAGCTTTAGGCACATAATTGTATTCTTTATTGTATATATAGGCGTAATGTACCTTCCCTTCAAGACAATACAAAATGTTTTCCAGTCTATTCTATATGGTATTAGTAGGTGTTGGTCCCAAAAAGGAGTGTGACACGTGTATGGGGGGGGGGGGGGGAAATACACGTGTATGTGTTTTTCAAAATCTTTTGCAAGTAATCAACACCAATTATCAGAGTCAAATAAGTTACACAGTATGTCAAGTCCTATGAAAATACTAAACAGTGTATTCTAACAGATCTTAACAGTAGGCAACTTGTATGCAGAATAAATGATAGGCCCTATTATACTCCTTAAATAATATGCACTTAAGCACTAAGTTATCAAATAGCAATAAGCAAATATAACAACACAAAAGCTTAAGCAAGAAGATAAATGCAGTAAATAAGAACACAAGACGTATAGTGGTTCGGAGGCTAAACTGCTCCTACGTCCACTCTCCTAATTTAATAGGATAATTCCTTAATCACTTGGAATTAACTTGCTTTTACAGTGCCAAGGTGCACTCTACTTCTTCTTCTTATTCTCTTCTCTTGATTTCTTACAACCTTCTCTCGTTGCAATACTCTCAACACTTCTACGAACTCAACAATACTCTCAAACTATCTCTCAAGGTGAAAGTAGGGTTTTGTTCTTGTACCAACTAAGTGTGATATCCTTTACAATTTAAGAATAAATGTAAAGGCTAGGATATCACTTTCTAGGCTTTGGATAATCAAACAATAAGCTTGCCTAGTGGGGACTAAAGGTAACACTCACAAATGAATATGCTTAAAAGCTTTGATTTCTCGAGTGTTTTGAATGCTTTTGAATGCTAAAATATTGCTAGAATGTGTATGGCTTGTGTGTCTTGTTGTATGTCTCGTAATCTTGAAATGATTCAAGATGTGGCCTATTTATAGATGAAGCAAAACTATCCGTTGGTGGAGATAGCAAACTTATCCATAAATTTGAACTTTCAAATTGTTCAGGGGCCTGCATGCAAATAGTACATGCATTCACGCCCATTCTGCATTTTGCATTCCATTCTCAGAATTTGTTATGCGCAGTGACAGGTGGCACTAATTCTTTGACTGTTTTGGAATATTTCAGTCCTTCCTGCTAACGGCCTCGTATTTTGAGTAAAATGCCTAGTCATTCATCGTCTTTTACCATAAGTGTGCCAAGTCCAAAGTATATGAATATCCAAATCCATCATACTTGACTTTTGTTATTCAGCATACTTGTCTTCATGAGTCCTTGCCACTTTTTCATAACACTTCAGCTTCTTGTCTTCAATGATACTTGTCTTCATGTGCTTTGTGCTTTCAGGTCATTTGTCATAGATTCAAGGAATAATCTATCTAAGAAAAATTAAAGCTCCCTAACATATATGAGCTTTTCTAACCTGAAAATCTAGACCTGGCAAATCATCATACTTGGGGTTTTACTTAGGGTTTTGGTATCTAATCAAAATTAAATTTTCTTTTATTAATATAAACCATATCCCAACAGTAGGGTTGCGATCTTAACCATCCAACTCGTTTTTTCCTCTCCACGATTTACACTTACCATGTCGTTATCTTCAAACATCGGTAATACTCAGACTCCTGCCGCTTCACCAGCTCTTGCCTCTCCGACAATTGTACCAATTTCTATTCGACATGACCTCCCCATTAAACTTTCCCACAAAAACTACCATTCTTGGCGGGCACACCCTGGGGCTCTACTTCGTGGCCATAACCTCCTGGGGTTTATCGTTGGCTCTCGACCATGCCCTGTTCTTTTCGTCGATGGCTCCAATGCTGCGACAATCTTAGCCTAGGTACAACAGGATCAGCTTCTCCTTCATCATCCACATCGGCTGATGCTTTGGAAATTCTCTCACGAATGTTTGCTGGTAAGTCCAGGTCGTGGGTCAATAAACGTAAAAGCGAATTACACCGTATCACCATCGGTGATCACTCTATTCCTGAGTTTATTCACTATGTCAAATCCAAGGCTGATGAGTTAGCCTTGATCGATCAACATGTCAGTATCGATGATCGCACACCCTTTGTGATCAATGTACTTGGTCCTGAGTATGCAACAATTGTTGGTCCTATTTGGACCCGAGAAAATTCTCTTCTTTATGAGTACGAACTTGCTCTAAAATCCCAGGAAGCCGTTGCTCGCTCCTTGGTCGCAACGGCCAATGTTACCCACTCTCGCTCGTCCTAGTGCAATTCCAGACCCCGTGGTGGTTCCTCGACTAATTCTAGTTGCCACACAGGTGGGGGTCGTAACTCTGGTTCCCATTACCCCCAGCAGCATTGGACACCTCCCACTCGCTCCAACTCCTGTGCTGGTGGTGCTCCGTCCTTACCATGCTCACGCTTGCCCTCTATCACAGTGAATTTTGCTCAATCCCCATATGGTAATTCTCTTAACTCTCCTTATATGTTCAATTCGGGTGCCTCTCAAAACTTAACTGTAGATTTAAATAAATTGTCGATTCATTCCAAATATGATGGCATCGACGAGGTGCAAATGGCTTATGGAACTGGCCTCCATATCACTCACACCAATACTTCTTTATTACATACTTCATCTCATAGTTTCATTCTTTTTGGCGTTTTATGTGTTCCTCAAGCTCGATGGAATCTACTATCCGTTTGTATATTCACTCGTGATAATAATGTTTGTAGATGTTGTTAATCCTTAATGCCTTAACATTATCAACAACATCTTAATTTGACCTTCCGAGATTTTGTCTAAGTCTTTTCTGTAATGATACATTAAATGTTGATCTAAATGTTGTCGCATTTCTGGCAGGATCTAGAAGCTTCTACAAGGATCTGGAACTTGGAAGATTCCAGAACATTGGAGAACATACTAGAGCGGCCTGGAACCATTTAGAACGACCTGAAGCATTCAAGATGGATCTAAAAAGATCATGGAAGTTGAGTTCCTAAAAAATAGGATCTCAATGTGGAAGCCTCTAGAATCAGCACCCCACTTCTATAAATACCGATTGAAGGCTTCATAATTCAGTGTATTCTATTCGATCAATTTCCTAGACCGAGCGTTGATCCCTGTTAGGAATTGTGGCCAGTAGTTTTACCTTTTAGTTCATACGTTCGTATCCCACCCGTATGGCTGTGTGTCTTCTTATATATTGAGAGTGTAATCATTAGATAGACTAGGCATTTCGACAGTGTATACCTTATACACTTAGTTATTTTTTAGAACAAGGCACCTGCCTCGTTTGTACTTTCAGTTGTGAAGGTTATTGCTGTAACATTTCACACAACATTTGTACTTGAAGATAAGTATTGAATTTCGCCGTAAGGCTCGCATAGATTTTTATTTATAAAATCTATGTGAAAAATTATTTCCATTGTGTCACGTTTGTTTTTAGTGTTTCAAGTCTTCCGCTGTGAATCTTAATTTCTGATATTCTGTTAGAGTCAGTGTTGTACAATTTGTCACAACATTTAATACAACATTATTCTACTTAAACTTAAACACTTCATACCAGCACACTTTCAGTTGGTATCAGAGCTGATACCTGACGACACTAGGTTAGATCTTTGGTCAAGTGTGTTTTTAGTGTAGGTTAGCAATGGAAACACATCACATATCCACGACACTTAGGCCACCCGTTTTAGATGGTTCGAACTATGCTTATTGGAAGCCTAAGATGCGTATGTACATTAAGTCAGTTGATGAACATGCTTGGAGGACTGTTCTTACAGGTTGGGAAGCTCCAAAGAAACCAGCAGACGCAGATGGTGAAGTTCAACTCAAGAAAGAAGTTGACTGGACGGCTGATGAAATAACAACAGCAAGCTACAATTCTAAAGCTCTAAATGCTATATTTACTTCTGTTGATGTTTCAATGTTTAAAATTATATCTAACAGTTCTACTTCTAAAGATCCATGGGACAGGTTGCAAGAGCATTGTGAGGGTTCAGACAGTGTTCGAAGGACCAAGCTTCGAATGTTGGGGACAAAATTTGAGAATCTCCAAATGAGGGAAGATGAAACAATTACAGCCTACAATGAAAGGTTAAGTGAGATTATCAATGAATCACATTCTCTTGGTGACCCTATTTCTAATGTTAGAGGGTTCATAAGATATTAAGATTTGTTCCTAAAAGATTTGATGCTAAAATTTGTGCTATTGAAGAGGCAAAAGATACTGATAAGTTAAGTCAAAATGAATTAGTAAGTATTCTTAGAACTTATGAGATAAACACTAATCAAGTTGATGAAACTAATGCTGATAAGAAAGTTGTAGTTTTTAAAGGGGAGACATCAAACATTTCTGAAGTTCAACCTATCATTACTGAAGTTGATTCTGATGAAGAATTGCTTGAAGAATGCCTCAACAATCCTAACAACATTGCCTTGCTCACTAAGCACTTTAATAAGTTTCTTAAGAAATCTGTGAACGAATCTAGAAACATTCAGCCTAAGATTCAAATCAACACATCAACACCTCAACCAGAAAGGAGGAAAGGTCAATTCACACCAAGACCATCAAAGAGTGAAGGTAAACCAAGGTATAATCCTGAATTTCGAAAATCAGTTCAATGCAATGCTTGTTCTGGTTATGGCCATTATGCAAATGAATGTGCCAATACTAGACTTAAGCAAAAAATGAATTTTAGTGCTACCTTGAGTGATGAATCTGATGATGATGATCTTGATGAATTAAATCAGAATGAATATTCTAATTTTACCAGAATTGATTATAATGATTCCTCAGATGATGATCTGGATGAAACAGATTCTGATGCTGTACCTGATGCTTCAACATCTGCAGCAACATCAGAACAGAGTCATCCAGATTTGAACTGTTTTAATGGTTTGTTGATGATGCAGGAAAAAGGACTGATGACAATGAACACCAAAAGTTGTTAGATGATTGGAACAATCAGAAACTCACTCTTAATTCCTTGAATAAAGAGAATGAGGATCTGAAAGACACAATCACCAAGCTAGAGGTTATACTTACCAAAAGAGATCTGGAAATCTGTAACTTAAAGGAGAAATTGATAAATTCCACTTTATGTTTCAAGAAATATTCCAAGAGTGCTTCTGAGGTAAATAATGCTATAGCTACTGGTAAGTTTAATAATCATGGTTTAGGTTATGATGGTGTAACTGCTTCTATCTCTGAAAATTTTAGAAAACCTGTGAAATTTGTGAAGGCAAATGTTGACACATCTGGTGTAACATCTGCACAATCAGATCCTCACAAGGTTAAGAGGAAGTATATCTGTCATTACTGTTCTAAAGTTGGTCATATTCGTCCTTACTGTATAAAATTGTTTGAAGAACAGAAAACCTTGAAAATGCTGCATAAAAAACTGTCACATCCTGGTAAACAGTTTTTGAAATCTGCATGGAAACCAAAAGCTACCTGTAATGTTGTTCACACCTCCTTAAAAGCATGTCTACCTGATTTATGGTATTTTGATAGTGGTTGTTCTAGACATATGACATGTCGTACTGATTTCTTATCTGATTATGTGACCTTGAATAGTGGTAGTGTTACATATGGTGGAGGTTCTAAAGGAAAGATTGTTGGTAAAGGAACTTTGAATGTAGAAGGTTTTCCTAAGCTTAAAAATGTTTTACATGTTGATGGCTTACTTGCAAATCTGATTAGCATTAGTCAACTTTGTGATGATAATTTGCATGTGAAATTTGATAAAGATTCATGTTATGTTCTTAGTAAAGATGAAGTTTGTGTCATGACTGGTACTAGGTCAGCTGATAATTGCTATCTTATTGGAACAAATATGTGTAACTTGTCAAAATATGATGAAAATGTTTTATGGCATCAAAGATTGGGTCATGCAAATTACAGAGCAATGCAAAAACTAATCAAAGCAGATGTAGTAAAAGGAATTCCAAAACTGAGGTTTCACAACATCACTGTATGTGGACCATGCCAAAAAGGTAAGCAGGTAAGAATGTCGCACAAAATGCTGTCACATTGTACTACACATCGATGTTTTGAATTACTGCACATGGACTTGATGGGTCCCATGGAAACTGAAAGCATTGGAGGAAAGAGGTATTTCTTAGTTGTGGTAGATGATTTCTCTAGATATACCTGGGTAGAGTCCTTAAGAGACAAATCTGAAGCATTTGCTGCATTTAAAATTCTTTATAAGAGGTTCAAAAATGTGTTTAACTTGGAAGTTGGCCGAATTAGAAATAATCATGGTAGAGAATTTGAAAACAACATGTTTAATGATTTTTGTGATAAAAAGGGTATCTTGCAAGAATATTCATCTCCTAAAACTCCACAACAAAATGGAATTGTTGAAAGAAAGAATAGAACTTTACAAGAAATGGCTAGAGTCATGCTTACATCCAAATGTCTTGCGAAGAAATTTTGGGGAGAAGCATTGAATACTGCATGTCATATTATTAATAGGGTTTTTATTCGTTCTGGCACAAGTCAAACACCTTATGCAAACAAGGTAGATGTGGTAAAGAACAAGAGGAAGAGTAAGATCAAACAAGGTAGATGTGGTAAGAACAATATGCATGTCTTCTATGTGTAACATTGTAAATGTTGAATGCTATTTATATGAAATTGAACCTAAGAGTGCTAAAGAAGCCTTAACTGGTGAAAACTGGATTAATGCTATGCATGAAGAACTTGGTCAGTTTGAAAGAAATGAAGTATGGACACTTGTTCCAAGACCTAGTCATACTAATGTCATTGGAACAAAGTGGATATTCAAGAATAAAACTGATGAATCTGGTAATATTGTTAGAAACAAGGCTAGTTTAGTAGCACAAGGTTACACCCAAGTTGAAGGAGTTGATTTTGATGAAACTTTTGCACCTGTTGCTAGGATAGAGTCTATTAGATTACTGCTAGCTATTGCATGTTTTATTGATATTAAACTTCATCAAATGGATGTAAAAGCTGCATTTCTGAATGGCATATTGAATGAAGAAGCATATGTTGAACAACCTATAGGATTTGAAGATCCACAATACCCTGATCATGTATATAAACTTAAGAAAGCATTGTATGGTCTTAAACAAGCTCCTAGAGCATGGTATGGTAGGCTTACTGACTTTCTCTTGGAATATGGATTTATTAGAGGAGAAGCTGATAGAACTTTGTTCATTAAGCACACTGAAGGAGATTTACTTATTGCACAAATATATGTTGATGACATTGTGTTTGGTTCTACTTGTGATAAAATGTTGAGTAACTTTGTTGAGGCAATGACTGCAACATTTGAAATGAGTATGGTTGGAGATTTGAACTATTTTCTAGGTCTTCAAATCAAACAGTGCAGTGATGGTATTTTCTTCTCCTAGAGTAAGTATGCTAAGAACTTGGTTAAAAGATTTGATCTTGAGAATTCAAAACCAATGAAAACTCCTATGGGATCCTCTTTGAAACTTTGCAAAGACAGTGCTGGAACAGATGTTGATCCAACACTTTACAGATCCATAATAGGTAGTTTACTATATTTAACCTCTAGTAGACCAGATATTATGTATAGTGTGCGTGTTTGTGCTAGGTACCAAGCAAATCCAAAGGAATCTCACCTGAATGCTGTGAAGAGAATCATCAAGTATGTTTCAGGTACAAGTGACCTTGGAATCTGGTATACTAAGGACACCAACAACATTTTGATTGGTTATAGTGATGTTGATTGGGCTGGAGACATAGATGATAGAAAGAGTACGAGTGGAGGATGTTTCTACATGAGAAACAATCTTGTATCATGGCACAGCAAGAAACAGAATTGTGTTTCACAATCCACTGCAGAATCTGAGTATATTGCTGCTGGAAGCTGTTGCACACAACTCTTGTGGCTGAGCAAGATGTTCCATGACTATGGTATTGAGAATGGTATACTTACTATCTTTTGTGATAATACTAGTGCCATTAACATTTCTAAAAATCCTGTACAACACTCACTCACAAAGCACATTAGCATTAGACACCATTTTATGAGAGATTTAGTAGAGAAGAATATTGTTAAGTTGGAGTATATACCTACTGAAAAACAGAATGCTGATATTTTTACAAAAGCCTTAGACCATGAGAGATTCTCTACTTTGAGGAAATCTCTTGGCATGAGCACTATCTGAAAAATTCGGATGGATGTTGTCACAAATGCGTCAGCATTTGGGACAACATCATGGGTTGTATAAATTTTATAAGTTGAATTTATTTCTTACTTAGTTAAATAATTCCTTTGTAAAATATCTACGAATCTAAGAACCTTGGAGTGCAAAAATAAACTTCTTACACCTCTCAAATGCATAAAAATGAGAATGTTATTAGCATACTAAAAGATGTACCAAATCACTGAGTAACTATGGAGCACGGAGTTCACTACTACGATGCCTTCTTTTCAAAAGGTGATATTTGGTAAAAACATCAACATATTTGTAATCCATTAAGTAAGTATGTGGCACGGAGTTCGCTACTACGATGTACTCTACAGGAACAATGGATCAATACAAATTAGATGCTATAACACAAAAAGAAAAAATATGGTGCAACACAAATGAAGCAAATTCATGTAAAAACCGTGTTGAGGTGTTTGTAACAGTTTTGAGCACAACATTGCCTGATTCGAATTTATTTTTATCTGTTGTAATTATTTAATTATTTATTGAGATTCATTTTATTTATTTAATTAATTACTGACCCACATCTTTTTTTTTTTTTTTCAGATTATGCGATTTTTATTCTGGAAGCTTCTTTAATTTTAATTAATTTATTTAATTGATTTTTCCCACTAATTAACCATGATCTAGGTTGTGGCTAAAAATGTGGAGCACTATCGAAATTTCTAGATTAATTCTTCTGTTTTATTTTCTTAACCTCCAACTACATTATTCTCTCTATAAATATCGAACATAAGATGCCATTTATTTGCTAATTGTGATTTCTGAATTTGTTGAGTACTAAGATTGCAGAATTGATTTTTGGTTGTGTATATCTCAAAGAAGTGTGTGCAAATTCCCATCCTATACCTTGAAATTCCAACCGCCTAACTTAAATGGCTGGAAGAAACTCGAAATCCTCACAATCTCACTCTGATTCGAAAAATTCATCCCACTCTCGCACAAATCCTCTCGAAATTCTTGCTTCCATGGCTTCACAAAACTCTACCTCGTCAAATGCTGACTCGAATGTCTCTGCAACACCATCAACAACCGTTCCCACTCCTCAAACCACTCCTCAAACAAACTTTCCTCAAGATGCAACCGTCGAACAGGTCACTAGGGCTATCGAAGAGGTGTCTGATACTCTTCGAACTACTGGTCATCTTCCCGTGATGACTTTTGGAGATATCACTGTGGATATCTCAAGCTATTTGGCTGATCAAACCGCCCAAATGGCTTCTGCTTCAAAAAGCCCCAATTCACCTACTGTTCACGAACCGCAAGTTGGAAATGTTGAAGCTTCTGTTGAAGAATAAGCTACTGCTACGTCTGACCCTGAAGACGTTGAAATGGAGGAAGCAAACATCTCTGAAGGTACAAACTCTTCACTCTCTATTTCAGATGAGTCTGCCCCAATTCCTCTCAAGAAGAATGCACAGAAAGGCAAAAGACAGAGAAGCCCTGTACAAAGAAGAAGGAGATCAAACTGCGTATTCACTCGTGTGGATTATTTTGAATCCATGAGGAAGAAGAAGAAAGCTGGAGCTGATTCTGGTGAACCCATCCAAGTGTTCACAGATTCTGAAGAAGAAGCTCCTGTTGTTGCTGAGAAACCCAAGAAAGCAAAGACTGTTGTTGCTGAGAAGTCCAAGAAGAAAGCTGTTGATGATCCCAAAGGAAAAGGGAAGGCCAAGATGATCATTGAAGATAAACCTGCTAAATCAGATTCCAACTCTGATTCTGAAAGATGCTTGAGAGACATTCTGAAGTCTCTAAAGAAAAATGTTGAGCATTATGCTGCTGCAAAGTAGGCTGCACCAGAACCTGAAGATGGTGGCAGTGGTGATAGCTCTTCCAGTGCAGAGAGCAGCCCTGAACAGAGCTCTGCTAAAAGCTCTACACCAAGCTCAGATGACCTTGTTTCTGAAGAGGAAGGTATTTCTGATTCTCTTGACACTCTAGAGAATAGGTTGGCCATTTATTCTAAGAGAAAACTGCTGATAGAGAAGAGGATTAATATACCTGACTTTGATAGTAAAGGCATGATTAGTTTCTTAGAGGAGAGGAATTTGATGCATGCTGTGAACTTTGGTGAATCTTTCTTGACAAATTGGGCCTATGAATTTTATACCTGTATGAAATAGAGCACTGGTAGGAGATCATCTAGGTGGTATGTGACTGTTAATTTTAGGGGGAGGGATGTACCTTTTACTCCTGAATTGATAAATGAGTTTTTGGAAATTCCCAATGTTGAGGTTGATGAAGAACCTGACATGGATGTGGTCATTTCTGCTATAACTGGTGGTAGGGTAGTTAAATGGACTAGACAGATGTTAGCCAAAGACCTCACTTCCCTACATTCTGTGTTATACAAACTCATTATCTACAACTGGATTCCCACCACAAACACTACCAAGATCACAAAGGATCAAGCTGTTTTGATGTATAGGATTTCTGTGCTTAAGAGATTCAATTTGGGCCTTACAATTTTCCAACATATGATGAGATTTACTGGAAGAGTTTCTGAGAAAGGCAATTTACCCTATCCTGTACTGATTTCTAATTACTTGAGGCATCATGGATTTGTTGCCAAGAACACTGATGTGTTGAGGGGGAGAGTTCCATTATTGGCCATAACTCCTGCCTTACTCACTGGGGATAGAGTAATTGATCTGCCTTTGGTTGCTCCTGGTACTGAACATCAACACTCTCAACCAGATCCTTCCAGACCCTCAACTACTGATCATCCTGAATCATCCAGATCAAGACAGAGAAATGCAACCCCAAATGTTGAGAACATCCGTATCAACATTTCTGGTAATGTGTATCTTTCACAGGAATTCATCAAACTCCAACTCCAACACTTGCAGGAAACAATTGATGAGCTCCAGTTCCTGAAGGACAGGTGGACCAATCTGCTTTCACCTACAACAGGGGGAGTACCACCACCATCCAACTCCAGTGTGGTCATTGAAGAGATAAATGATGAAGGAGTTCCAGCTGCTGCTGATGCTGGTGATGGACCTGATGCTACTGGAGATGCTGGAGTGGCTAATGTAGTTGCACACCTTGCATCTACATACTTTGTTGATGAATGAGATGATGATGCTGACATGGAGGCCTTGTATGGTGATCTCCATAGAGAAAGCTGCTAGACAGGGGGAGATCTGAATTTCATAATGGTTATGGTGCAGGAAGATGATGCTGCAGCTGTTACCACAACAATATATGCCATTTATTCAGTTCAATCTCTGTAATTATTGTTTAAGTTTGAATTCTGAAATTCTGATACACTTGTTATTTAAATTTCTAGATGATAGGCTGTGTTTGTTTTGCAACTTGCTTAATTATGGTTCCACTTGATATTTGTTTACTGCCTTTGCTTAATTTGTTTATAGGTGATCATGTGTCTACTGCAGGTTGCTTAGTCCTTGTTCTGTCCATGTTTTATTTTGCTCTGTTTTTTGTTTTTATTGTGTCTTACTTAGATTCTAAGTTAATTCTTCCAGTTCAACTTATGATCTTAGTAAAGTTACTTATGTTGTGAATAAGTGTAGTGTTTACACTTGTTCTATTTTGGATAAAATTTATCTTGATCTTATGGCACGGATCATTGTAAAATTATCCTTGATCTTCATTTGATATGATCCAACGATTACAACAGGTATTGTCTTGACTAGTGCTTAGCAATGATGTCGACCTAACTAAGTACATAATACTGAGTATGTATAGAAACATATGTGCATCAGGTGTGTTGTAGTCGAAAGGTCAAATTGGGGGAGATTGTAGATGTTGTTAATCCTTAATGCCTTAACATTATCAACAACATCTTAATTTGACCTTCCGAGATTTTGTCTAAGTCTTTTCTGTAATGCTACATTAAATGTTGATCAAAATGTTGTCGCATTTCTGGCAGGATCTAGAAGCTTCTACAAGGATCTGGAACCTAGAAGATTCCAGAACATTGGAGAACATACTAGAGCGGCCTGGAACCATTTAGAATGACCTGGAGCATTCAAGAAGGATCTAGAAAGATCATGGCAGTTGAGTTCCTAAAAAATAGGATCTCAATGTGGAAGCCTCTAGAATCAGCACCCCACTTCTATAAATACCGATTGAAGGCTTCATAATTCAGTGTATTCTATTCGATCAATTTCCTAGACCGAGCGTTGATCCCTGTTAGGAATTGTGGCCAGTTGTTTTACCTTTTAGTTCATACGTTCGTATCCCACCCGTATGGCTGTGTGTCTTCTTATCTATTGAGAGTGTAATCATTAGATAGACTAGGCATTTCGACAGTGTATACCATATACACTTAGTTCGTTTTTAGAACAAGGCACCTGCCTCGTTTGTAGTTTCAGTTGTGAAGGTTATTGCTGTAACATTTCACACAACATTTGTACTTGAAGATAAGTATTGAATTTCGCCGTAAGGCTCGCATAGATTTTTATTTATAAAATCTATGTGAAAAATTATTTCCATTGTGTCACGTTTGTTTTTAGTGTTTCAAATCTTCCGCTGTGAATCTTAATTTCTGATATTCTGTTAGAGTCAGTGTTGTACAATTTGTCACAACATTTAGTACATCATTATTCTACTTAAACTTAAACACTTCATACCAGCACACTTTCAATGTTACTATGGAGTTTTATCCAACTTATTTTGTTGTTAAGGATCGGAGCACGTGGGCATCTCTGGTTAAGGGTTCCTACCTTGATGGTGTCTATTATTTTCCTCCAAGAACTACTATTGATGTGGTTGTTGCTTCTTTTGGAATTCGTGCTTCTTCATTTAATTGGCATGCTCGACTTGGTCATCCGTATGTGGATACCAGTCACTTTATTATTCAACATTTTAATTTACCTATTATAGACAAATCCAAGTTTTTGGGTGACACTTGTATTTCCTGTCATTTGAGCAAGTCATCTAAACTGCCTTTTACTACGTCTTCGTTTACTGCATTACATCTTCTTCATTATGTTTATGCGGATGTATGAGGGCCTGCTTCAACAATTTCGATAGATGGTTCCAAATATTTTTTGATAATTGTTGATTTGTTTTCCCGTTACTACTTGTTGTTTCCTATGAATGCTAAATCTCAAGTTTCCATAATATTTCATAACTTCCGAATACTTGTGGAGAAGCAATTTGGGCATTGTATTAAGAACTTTTATATGGATAACGGTGGTGAATTTCAGGCTCCGCGTTCCTCGCTAATAGTTGCTGGCATTAGTTGGCTCACGACGGCTCCACCACACACCCCCAACAGAATGGCATTTCCGAAAGGCAAAACTGACATATTTTGCAAATTGGCCGAGTTTTTCTTCATGCCTAATTATCATCAAAATTTTGAACTTATGCATTACAAACTATTGTGTATCTCATCAATCGGATGCCCACACCTGTTCTTGGTTGGCGTAGCCCATTCTCTATCTTGTTCGGAAAGGACCCAAACTACACTCGGCTAAGAGTAGTTGGCTGCCTCTGTTTCCCATGGTTGCGCCCATACGATTCGAGTAAGCTTTCTACTCCCTCGTGCCATTGTATATTTCTTGGCTAATCTAAAACACAAAATGCATATCAGTTTTATGAGATCTCTACAACCCGTATTTTTTTGTCTCGCCATGTTCACTGTATGGAAACCACTTTTCCGAATCTCTCGCCCGCTCTGCCATCATCACCTGCGCAACCAAATAATTCAATTACTCTTCGCCTCATTCCATTAGAATAATTGGGCAGTCCTTCCTCGGCACCTCTAGGCCCACCATCGAGTGTTGATGCTTCACTTTCGCAGGGATCTCATGTTACTCGCAATTCCACCACCACGCCTACTTCTCTCGTGCTTCCTTCCTTGCCACCTCATCCCCCGGGTCAGCGAACTCATGCTATGTGCACTAGGGACTAAAATAATATTCACAAGCCTAAGAGGTTGTTTGCTGTTATCAAGTAATCCACAAGATTAGACGTCTCCAATTATACAGAAAACAAGTACCTCAAACAATCCAACAAAGATAGAAATTCACAAATATAATCAAATGAGAATGAAAAATAGAGCACAAGAATTTAAGTGGTTCGATCAATGTGACCTACATCCACTGGACACCCGACTTCAATCTTGATTGATAAAAGAATGTTTACACACTCATCACTCGGAAAGAGATTTATCCTCACTTCACTCGTGAACTCACAACTAAAAAATGAATGCTCGTAGGCGTCAAACTTTACAATCACAAGCTATGGGGTATTTATACTGATCAAGGTTGATTGCAGCGTGTGTTGATTCCGTGACTTTGACAGGTTGTTACAACTTCCAAACAAACTCACGTGTTCAACATTGTCCAATCTGAATTGACATCTTTGCCCTTCACTTATTTCTCGTAACAGATGACAACGATCAGAAGACAACCAGAAGACCTCCCTCTTCTGTTTTACTCTTCTGATATCCAAACACTTAGTCAAAAGACTAACCCTGTTACTAGACATCTACTTAGCTGATATGAACTCTTCTAATCACCTTATCTCAACACACTCTAAGCATCAACTCTTCAGCTGACTGGAAACCTCCAACTCATTTTATCAGGCCTAAATTGGCTTACTTGACTCCATTCTTGCTGATTTGCAGTGGATGTGAAGGTTAGTGCTTGAGAAGACTCATAACCTTCTTACTCCTTATCTTCTTGGGTTTGATTAGCTTGATTCTTGTCAGCAGGGTTCTTGGCACCAGATTTCTTCAAGAACTGCTTATACTTGTGACAAGCATTCTTACAGTGCTCGTGCATATTGTAGTGGTTGCACACTGAATTCCCTTGATTGGACACAACTGAATTTCCTTTATCAGCTCATTTGGGTTGACTAGACCCCTTCTTGGAGACAAACATCTTCTGACCTCCTTTGATTGCCAATCCCCCTCTTATAAATATAAATAAAAACATGTTCACGTCATCATCCCCCTCTTATAAATATAAATATCAAATTTTGTTTATAGCAAAGCAGATGTTTCAAAATACACCCACAAAACTCAATTCGATGGACCAAATTTTTTTGGGTGTATTTTGGAACATTTGTTATAAACAAAATCTTCTTGTATTTGGTTGGACCAAAAGGTTGTAAATTGGATAAAAAAAATGATGTGAATTGGACAAAGAGGATGCAAATTGGACACCCTATGACGTATTTTAAAAAAGCGAGCTTAAAGGATTTAAAATGGAATCAACCTAAGTTACAGGATGCATTTTAAAATTTCTCCCAAAAAAGAAATTGATAAAACATCCCAATGTTGAGTGTGTAAGTGTTTCTCCTAATTTGGGGAACCAATCCCACCGTCCAATGGCGAGAACCTCAATTGAAGCTAGAACAAAGTTATGTACGTATAGACTCTCATCTTAAAAATTGTTTGCACACCCATAGCCACTATTGTAGCGCTTTTTTTTTTTTTTTTTAATTGCAAAAATGGAGGAAGCATAGAATTAGGGATTTCAACACTCGAACATGCACATTAAGTTGGAATATATGAGATGAAGCATATCACGGTTGAAAAGTTGGGAAATGACAAAATTCTAATATCAAAAGTGCAGCAGGATCATTAATGAGAGACATCGAGAACGATGAACATCTATTCCAAGGTACGCAGAATCGAGTCCAACGTGACTAGTAGTTCTCGATTTGGATCAGAAATTCCCTAAAACGACACAGTAAATTTTGATAAATATTTTCATTTGTGTAATATATCAATGGCAAGATCTTCAACTAAATCGCAAAAATTGAATTGAATACTTACCGCCTCTATTTTAATGTCATTTAAGAACGTCTTAAGATTTGGTGAAGATTGGAGCAGGCAGGTAATACCAAAAATACTGAGCTGATATAATTCCCTACAAGTATCTATTTTCAATTGTTGTAGCCTAAATTGTGGTAGTTTCCAGCCATTCACCACCATTTTTGACAGAATCCGAGAATACCAAATCAGACTAGTGTAATTGCAGACTTAAAATGACATTTTCGTAGCAAAAATCATACCTCAAACCCTCGACGCCTTACGTGAAGATGATTAACGTGCTTAAAGTTTTCAAGGAAATCCTTTACATTATCCATCTTCTCTAGAGAGTTATCATCATCGTATTCATACAAATCAATCGAAGCTCTGACAACAGATGAGGTGTTTGTGAGTTGCAACGACTTTCTTCCGTGAGCAAACATTCCAATATCCAAAACGCGTATATAGGGTGCTGATATTTTCAGAAATTCTTCATCTGTCATAGGAAAATCTTCCACTATTTCAAGGCTTTTAAGACGTCGAGAATTGACCTCCAAACGATTGAATTAATCCACGACATGATATTAACTCCAAAGTATCTAAAACTGGACACCTAGATAATATTTCATCAAGTAAATGTTGATTAAGCACCACATTCAAAAGGGTTAAATCAGTCAAAGATTTCCACTCAATTGTTCCTTCGTAAGACATAATGCATGATCTAAGATTCAAGGTCGTCAAAGAAGAACAGGAATACATCACCTGAGGCGGTGTATAGTATTCATCACTATATGTTTAACCTCAAAATAAGTTGTTTCACCTTATTCTTCACACAAAACTCAACCCAGGCATCAACATCGGAAGCAAAGCTCTTGTTGTAGTCGTACTCAACCATGAATTTTTCTAAATAAGTCGCCTTACGAACACCAATGGTCCTATTAACCCAAGACACATAATTGAGTGGATCTGGGTCGTCCAACTCGAATTCCAACTCTGGCAACTCAGACCATAGACATTTCCATCTTTTCGACAACACACTAGTAATTCCAGCTCTCTTCACACCGAGAAAAGAGAGAATGTCAATAAGTAGGGAATCTGGCAATACATCTAACGGATCAGTCTGCATCTCCATAATTTGTTTATTTGATGGCATCAATTCTCTTATCCAAATTATATTGTATTTTCATCAAATCTAAATCAAACAAATATTAAACATAAGCATCAGCGAAAGTAGAATTAAACTAAAATCAGACGTCTAATAAAATATTCCAAGTACCTTAGTGGAGACTGAATACAGATTACTATGGTAGTTGTTAATTGCTAAATATCTCCACTTGTAACTTCTCCTAACCAATTAACCACTCTAACTGTATTTAGTTGACCTAACTTTATAACCCGAACTTAGTTATTAGCATGGTCGCAGAAATTCATTACTAAATAATTAGCTGAACATGGCTATAAAAATCTCACGTAGACTCTCATCGAACTCACACTGCCTATTCTTGTCTAATATGCAGTTCACGCCCCCAACACTCTCTCCCCAAGTCACTACCTTTTTTTTTAACGGAAAAAGAATTGTATTACTAGAGTACCATGGGTACTGAAAAGTTGTGAACAGTTACAGGATTAAGGGGAGGGAAATTACAGATGATGATGAGACTCAACTCCTATACTGTCCTAGGATTTGCACACCAATCATTAAATGTGGAAGTAGGTTTACAAAGATTATGGAACTGTATCAAGTTCCACACCGTGACTCTAATTTCATCGAACAATTTCTCCGGTTTGCTCTCCTCCTTTGTGAAGACGTTGTTATTTCATGCCTTCCATACGAACCAAACTATGCAGCACCACAGTCCCTCCATTACATGCTTTTTCCCCTTGTCATCGGATAATCCTCGATGCTGACGAAAGTGGGCTGCTGCCCTCAGAGGTAAGGCCATGGGAGAGTTGAACCATGAGTGGTATAATCCCCAAGTCACTACCTGATGCACAACGAAGTGTAATTGAACAATAACGAAACAAGCAATAGACGTTGATAACAAATGTATGCCATCAAATTGCAAAGGAGAATCATGTAACCTCTACATATACATATGCACCTTAGTTAGAGTATTTGTTTTAGTTATGAACTTCTCATGTAAACATCCCTATTCAATTTCAATTCTACATTTCTCATATGCATTCTATTCAATTTCTTCTTATGAAATTTCACAACTCTCAAGTCTAATATAAAATTCAGTAAAAACTGTTAGATTAAACCAAATTCTCTGAAACAAGCACACTACAAAATAATTGGGAAATGGGGACGGGGAAGGCATCGGATCTGCCGTCCCAACACCCACCCCCACCGCTGGGCCACCCCATTTTTTGGAAATCTGACCATTTTCGCGAATTGTGGGGTTCGAACTCGGGACCTCGCGGTCTCGAAGGCTTTTGAGCGCCCCGTGTGTGCCGTTTAGGCTAGGAGCTTTTAGTCGACATGTTGTGAATGCAATTAATATATATTCAATTTAATTTGAGTTTTTAATTCTTTAATTAATTCAATCCATTCTAACTTTAATTGTTGCTTATTAAATTATTTATCAAAGCATATCATAATTATTTCTAAATTATGTTTTTCAAATTAACTAAATTATATTTTTCAAATTAAATAATTTAATTACGGTATCAATTCACACTATTTAAATTTATTCTAATCCTCAATTTACAACATTTAAATTCATTCTAATTTTTAATTTCACAACATTATAATTACATACAACATTGAATATAATTATTTTCACTTATGCATTTAAATTTATTCTAATCACATCATTTAAATTCATTCTAATTTTCAATTCACAACATTAAATATATATAATTATTTTCACTTATCCATTTAAACATATGAATTCACTTATCCATTTAATTAAAAAGGGAGAGATATTGATTGAAATTGATTTGATAGAGATGAGTTGTTTTAATTTTAATTTTAATCTAACAAACACTAATTTAATTTTAATAAACCTTAATCTAACAAATATTTCATTTTAACGTGTAAAATTGGGAATTTTTTAATTCATAAGTGTAAAATACTTCATTTTAACAAAATTATGATTTTTTTAATCCCTAAGTGTAAAATATTTCATTTTAACAACTTGGTGTAAAATTATGATTTTTTTAAGTGTAGAATATTTCATTTTAACAACCTTGATGTAAAATTAGGAATTTTTTAATCTCCAAGTGTAAAATATTTAATTTAACAAACTTGGTGTAAAATTAGGATTTTTTTAATCCATAAGTGTAAAATATTTCATTTTCACAAAATTAGTAAGTTTTAATCCCTAAGTGTAAAATATTTCATTTTAACAAACTTGGTGTAAAATTATGATTTTTTTTAATTTTTAAGTGTAAAATATTTCATTTTAACAATCTTGGTGTAAAATTATGAATTTTTTAATTCCTAAGTGTAAAATATTTCATTTTAACAACTTTGTGTAAAATTATGAATTTTTCAATCCCTAATTATAAAATATTTCATTTTAACAACCTTGATGTAAAATTAGAATTTTTTTAATCCCTAAGTGTAAAATATTTCATTTTCACAACCTTGTTGTAAAATTAGGAATTTTTTATTCCTAGGTGTAAAATATTTCATTTTAACAAACTTGGTGTAAAATTATGAATTTTTTAATCTCTAAGTATAAAATATTTCATTTTAACAAGGTGTAAAATTATGAATCTTTTAATGCCTAAGTGTAAAATATTTCATTTAACAACCTTGATGTAAAATTAGGATTTTTTCAATCATATCCCTAAGTGTAAAATATTTCATTTTAACAACCTTGGTGTAAAATTATGAATTTTTTAATTCCTAAGTGTAAAATATTTCATTTTAACAACCTTGTGTAAAATTATAAATTTTTTAATTCCTAAGTGTAAAATATTTCATTTTAACAATTTCGGTGTAAAATTAGAAAATTTTTAATTCCTAAAGGTAAAATATTTCATTTTAACAATCTTGGTGTAAAACTATGAATTTTTTAATCCCTAAGTGTAAAATATTTCATTTTAACAACCCTAAACCCCAAACCCTTTACCCTAAACTCCGAACCCTTTTCCCTAAATCGTAAACAATATATGTTGAGAAACGAGTATTCGGGGATAAGTTACCATATTGAATATAAATTCATAATACACATTTGAAGTTTGTTTATTAATGAAGTCTAAGTGTACACATTGAAAGGAGTAGTCGGACCCTTTACCCTAAACCCTAAACCCTTTACCCTAAACTCTGAACCCTTTACCCTAAACCCTTTACCTTAAACCCTGAACCCTAAACCCTAAACACTATATGTTGAAAAACAAATATTTTTTAGTATATTAATTAAAAATAAGTAAAATTCATTTTAAGTAAAATCGATAAATTAATATAAATTATTACATTAGTTATTAAATATGATAAATTGGTAAATAGTTTATAAATTTATACATTTGTCGCTCTTAATTATGTATACTCACTTAAATTACGTATATTCACTTAAATTACGTTTAAAATCTTGAATTAATATATATATATATATATATATATATATATATAATAGAATTAACCCAAAAATAATGAGAATGGAAGAGGGAAGAAAAATATTTTATGTGACTAGATTTGATAAATACCATAAAATAAGAGAAAGGGAGATAAATTTACCAAATAGCATCGGGGCCCACTGCCGATGCCATTTTGCATCGGCCATTAAATGCCGTTACTAAATGGCATCGGGGCCCACTGCCGATGCCATTTTGCATCAGCCATTAAATGTCGTTACTAAATGGCATCGGGGCCCACTACCGATGCCATTTTGCATCGGCCATTAAATGCCGTTACCAAATGGCATCGGGGCCCACTGCCGATGCCAATTGCCGTTGCCTTTTGGCCAATATTTTGTAGTGGCAATAGACGTTGATAACAAATGTCTTCTTACGTCGGTCCCAACGATCCAATTAAGAAGCCCAAAGAAAGTTAATCCACATCATCTCCGCTTGGGATAGGAAAATTCATCCTCGAATCTGGAGCGTCTTCCGAGGAATCACTATAATACGGTAGTAAATGTTTCACACTATACACATCGTGCGAATGTGGCTGGGCAAGGCGATACATATTAGGATTAATTCATTCAATGGCCTCCACCGGACCAATCTTATGAGCAGTAAGTTTATTATAAGCATGAGACGGTTGTTCATAGTGGAGACTCTAGATTATGGAGTGTGTTACAAGTGCATCGACCTCTGTTCTTATCTGTGGAATCCCGACCAAGGAATTTCGGCTACATCGTGGTTTAAGGCAGGGAGATCCACTCTCCCCCTGCTTTTCCTTATTGCCGCTGAAGCTCTTATATAGTATCATGATTACTAAGGCAAGTGAATTGGGTCTATTCTCAGCGGCTACGGTCGGGAGCAATCATGTTAACGTATCACATCTACAATATGCAAACGATACGATCATCACAGGACTAGCATCGACTGAGAACGTTTGGGCACTAAAAACATCCTCTCAGCTCAATTCTTTGGGATCAACATCAGCTCCTCTTGCAAATATTTCCAGTAAGGACGCTCGACCCAAATCTGGGGGTAAGAAGCCTCAATTTAAATTCATCAATAAACAACGTATTATTTGTCAATTGTGTGGCAAAAATAACCATGTTGCAGCAAAGTGTTTCAAACGCTTTGATAATGCATTCCATGGTCTTGAGCATCAAGCACTTGGATCATACTCTGGATCATACTCTGTTCGTCCTCTTGCCCAAGCCAATATGGCTCACATAACCAGATCATATAATCCGTTTGCTTCCACTTCAACAAATCCTCCTCCATCATTCTTCAATCAGGTCAATGCTGCTCAGGCCAATGCGGCTCACATGTCCAGGGCTTACAATCCATATGCTGCTTCCACCTCATCCCATGTTTCTCCGAATTCCAATTCTACCTGGTTCGTAGACAGTGGGGCAACTCATCACGTTATATCTCAGCTTGAGAGTCTGAGCCTTGCATCTCCGTATCAAGGTAACTCACTATTAACAGTTGGTAATGGCAATGGTGCATCTATTTTACACACTGGTTCACTTGAAATGCCTTCTATGGATCATTCTAAATATCTTATGCTCACTAATGTATTACATGTCCCTGATATTACGAAAAACTTGCTGAGCATCTCTAAATTCCTTGAAGATAATCATGCTTTTATGGAATTTCATGCTACTACCTGTCTTGTTAAGGATGCGAAAACGCATCAAGTTCTGCTGACGGGAACGCTTAAGAATGGCTTGTACCAGCTGGACTTAAGCCATCTTGGTGATGTCACTACAACAAAATGCATTTTTTGTAACGATTTTATTTGTAACCAACATAAAATTGGTTACAAAAAGTTGATGTATTGTAACAAAATTTTATTTTGGTTACAAAAAGTCCTATTTTAAATAACAGTATGTAATTATTGTTACAAATAACAAAAACTTGGTTACAAATAGTATATATATATATATATATATATTAAAATTGACTTCATTTAATTATTTGGGGCTTATAATATATTTTTGAGTTGCAATCTATATTAGAAGTTAAAACGCAGTTTAGCCCCCAAAATAATTTCAGAAAAGTGCCCTAGTAAAAAAGGAATTTGAGAAAAGCAGGCTCATTGTTAAATTCCCAATTCACACCACAATACCTAAATTTCACAGCGTGTTCTATGGCAGTGCCCTGTGGCTGATCGATTTCGCACCATCACATCTAACCTCCGTTGAGATCGATTTACGGTGCCACAACACACTCTATTGCGAAACCCTCTCAGAAAATCCAAATTTCAGACGATTCTCGCATTCTCGCGGCAGTTACGCTAATTGCGATCTAAGGTAATTCCACTCTTCTCTCTTATTTCTCTTATGTCGATTCTAATTTGCAAATTTTCCTACTCTTTTCTTCCTTTTGTGTGAGTTCTATCGTTTTGTACGTATATACCCACCCCTATCCAATTTCTAAATTCCTCGCCTCTCCCCCCTTATCCTCTCGCCTCTCCGCTATTTGCCGGTCACTTTTCTTAGGCAAGTATTAATTTGCTGAGTAAATTCAGTGTTATTTATTGATTAAAAAAAATTAAATCATGTTGAATTTATGTCTATCAAACAGAGTAATCTGGTTTATGAGCATGTGGGCATTTTTTTTTTTCTGACTGACAACTTGGTTCTGAATTTTGGGGTTTGTCGTGGAAACTAAATTTTGGGTTCACGGTAAATATAATGAAATGGCAAGGTTGCTGTTGTGGTTAATTACTGCACTTTGTTTGTGTATGCTGTTTTATATTATGTTGGTTTAAGTATGTTTTTTATTGACCCAAATTTATGACTTAATAGTTGATATTAAGATTTATTTCTATTTCGTTCACTTCAATTGCTAGACAATAACTACAATAAGTAATACTATTTATTGAGAGAAAGTTTGATTACCATAAAAATAACAACCCTTATATAATAGACTATTATAGTGATAGTAAGATACGTGAGAAGAAAATATGATAATGGTTGACATTTAAATAATAAAGTTGAATTTTCTATTACGAAAGAGTGTACAACTTCTTGTTAATAAAGGCTAGAGAAATATGGAGAAACATTTTTGTTCACGCGTAAGACATGCAAATTGTATCAGTGTTTGCCTTTTGAGTTATATATTATTTATAAGGTTACAACTATATGTCCTATCAAATAACTAGGTTCGCTAACTTTGGTGTGTGCATTAGAAATTTTAACTAGTCGCTCTAGCATATATAGGTTCTTCATTAATTCAATCAATTCAGCAAAAGTATTAGTTAGATGATAAAGAAACTACAAATATATAGATTTATTGGTAGAGAGGTGGACAGACTGGCGAGCATGTACAACTAGCGAAGACTCTGCGAGTCACTAATCTTCTAGTGGTCGTTAACAAAATAGATGAACCTTCTGTTAAATGGTCAAAAGAAAGGTGTTTCTACTATCATTGACATCTATAAAACTGGTTAATTATCTCGTTCTTATGGTACATTCTTATTATTGCAGATTTGATGAGATTGAGTCAAAAATGTCTATATATATGAAGGCCTCGGGCTATAATGTGAAAAAGGGTTGCTCAGCATCTTATTGATGTGAAGTTTCTCTTTTAGATATCTCTCTTTCAAACTCATTTTTGTAGTTCATTCTATTTATGTTTTTTTTGGACTTTTTACTTTGAGTAATTACATGAGACTATTTTTATTCAATAATTTTGATGGTGTCTCTTGGCAATTATGCTCGAACTAAATATAAAAAATTTCCAGGAATGAGTCTTTTCCGATACTATTTTTTTATTAAATTCTTTAAGTACTAATATTTTACCAGTATGTAGTTTTGTTGACTGAGTATGCGACCTCGATGCTAGTGTACCTCTCTAGTTATAGTTTATGACCTTTATAGGTACAATTTTGTTGGAGGCAAGTAATATGTGAAGTATTTTTTGAATGGATATGTCCACAGTAGTCTTGTTATTTAATATTTATAGAATACAAGGCAACTCCATGGGTACTTTCCCGAGTGATGTTTTGATCTGTAGTAATTTACTAGAAAATAGATTGATGAATTAATTTCTTCTTAAGTTATTTGTTCACGTGGCATCCAAACTTTAAAAGTCCTCTCTGATGTGGTCATCCTCTATGTAGTGATGTGGAATTGTTATTCTCTAAAACATTTTGTTTATATAAATTATTGTTTTGTTGTGGTTTTAGTAGAAGGTGTTGGCGATGCTTGATCAGATGGTTGTTGTTTGATGTTGTATATATAACTATGTATGCTTTAGGAATTGATGTGTTATTGTGTTGTTTTGCTTTGTGGAGGGCATTAACTAATTTTTTATTTTAGTTTTAGGTGTTGGTATTAGTTGATCGGGTTTTGGGGTTGAGTAGCCCCTTTGCTGGCTTATATTTCTTGTTTTGGCTCACTTTGAGCTGGTGCATTTTTATTATTTAAGCTAAATATATATTTTTTATCTATGTAGTGAACTTATGTTTGTTCATAATAAATTCTTAATCTTATGATATTTTATTGTTGTCTCTTTTGTAGGACAATGAATTTTCACTTTGATTGTAGATAAGAAGATTAATCAAGACTTCGATCAAGGATATTATTTTTATGCAAGTTATTAGACACGACAAAATATCCAATTACATTTTGTATAATGGTTTATAACGTATTTAGACATTCTTTTTTTCTAAATGAACTACAGATGACATGGATTTTTTTTCCTGGATATGTTCACACTATTGATTGAGTTTTTAGTTGGAAAATTATTATCGGGAAAATAAAATTAATGCATTATGACCCTATGTGTTATTTTTATTAATTATTTATTCTAGAAATGAAATGAAATGAGCGCTAAATGTTACAAATATTATTAAGAAATCAAATATTTTAGTACTAAATACTCCATATATGATTTTATGTAACAATTTATTTGTAACGAAATTGATATTTTGATATTTTGTAACATAACTTTTGTAACATAACTTTTGTAACAAAAAAAGGTGTCGTTACAATTGTATTGGTAACGAAATTGAATTTTTTTCGTTACAAAAACCTTTTGCAACGAGCTTTACAAGACCAACTTTTGTAACAAAATGTTTCGTTACAAAAGGTTTTTGTAACCAAAAAATGATTTTTTGTAACCAATTTTTTCGTTATATAAAGTGCATTTTCTTGTAGTGGTTTCTTCTCATTTACAAAGAATTCCTGCTACTAGAGACCAGATTCAGTGCAATGCTGTGGTGTGTGATGAGAATAAAGCCAAGTTGTGGCATAATAGATTAGGTCATCCGTGTAGATCTACTTTACGGCATGTTCTTAATTCTGTGAATTTGCATTTGTCAAATAATGTGTTGGAGTTTTGTGAGGGGTGTAAACTAGGGAAAATGCATCAACAGTCATTCTCATCTGTGTTGCATCATACTACTAGTCCTTTTGAAATAATACATGCGGATGTATGGGGTCCGGCATCAGATGTTTCTTGTGATGGTTATAAATACTACTTGATTTTAGTAGATGATTTTACACGGTTTACTTGGATATACCCTCTATTTCTCAAATCTGATGTTGCACGTCTGATTCCTCAGTTTTTGAAATTGGTGGAGCGACAGTTTAACTTGAAGGTTAAAAAGTTTCAGTGTGACAACGGGGGTGAATTTGTGGCATTAAGACGATTATTTGCAGATTGTGGTATTCTATTTCGACACTCATGTCCGTATACGCATCAACAGAATGGACTTGTTGAGCGCAAGCATCAACACATTATTGAGCTTGGTCTTTCTATGCTTGCTACGAGTAATATGCCAATGAAATTCTGGTGGCATGCGTTTACCACAGCAGTGCATCTAATTAACATACTTCCATCTTCTGTCCTCAACTCAAAATCTCCATTCGAGCTCTTACTCAAACAAAACCCCTCATACTCATCACTCAGGGTTTTTGGGTGTGCTTGCTTTCCATTCCTTCGTCCATACAATTCCTCCAAACTTCAATTCCGCTCCACAAAATGTATCTTCATTGGTTACTCTATCAATCACAAAGGTTATTTGTGTTTACATCCATCTGGAAGGGTATTCATTTCACACACTGTTGAGTTTCTTGAGCATGAGTTTCCTTACTCCTCCTTGTTTCCACCTAATCATGTGTCATCTACTCCTTCAACCACTTTTGAACCATTCAAACCACCAAAATTCAGCTTACCTGCTGTACATCAATCTCCATCTCCTACATATTCTCATCATTCACATATTCCCTCTCCCCAACATACACTCTCATCCTCAATTGACACTTCTATCAACTCCTCACATATTCCATCTCATTCTGCCTCCAAAATAACCACTCCCACATACCAAGATCAATCTGCTCCCATTTCCCAAAATTCTCCTCCTCAGCCTGCTCCTCTCCATATTAATCTACCTAACACCTCTACTCACCCAATGGTTACACGATCCATGAATGGCATTTTTAGACCAAAGCTTTACACGTCAGTTGTTGTTCATCCAGTTTTGGAACCTGAATCTGTTTCTCAGGCTCTCTCTATACCTGAGTGGAAACAGGCAATTCAGGATGAGTATGATGCGTTAATGCGGAATAACACTTGGCATCTTGTTCCCAAGTCCTCGAACATGAACATTATCACTACTAAGTGGTTATTTCGGGTGAAATACAACAAGGATGGTTCCGTTGAAAGATATAAGGCGAGACTTGTGGCCCGGGGTTTTCAACAAACTACTGGGGTGGACTATTTTCATACCTTTAGTCCAGTGATCAAGCCAGCTACTCTGCGACTAATGTTCAGGATGGCTGTTACTAAGGGTTGGGAGATTCAGCAGGTGGATATAAACAATGCTTTCTTACATGGAAAGCTTCAGGAAGTTGTGTATATCAAACAACCAGAGGGTTTTGTTGATGCATCTAAGTCTGAGTTAGTTTGTCGGCTTGACAAGGCACTCTATGGTCTTAAACAAGCACCCAAGGCTTGGTATGATACACTTCATGCTTTTCTCATGTCCATGGGTTTCTTACAATCAAAGGCAGATCATTGTCTTTTTCACAGAAATTCTAATGGCCACATGACTCTTATTCTTGTATATGTGGATGACATTCTCATCACTGGTGACTCTTCTTCCCATATTCATGAGTTAATTTCCCACTTGCATCACAAGTTTTCTCTAAAACACCTTGGCATTGTTAACTATTTCCTTGGTATTGAAGCTCTTGTCACTTCCTCATCTATCACTCTCACACAAAACAAGTATATCCATGATCTTCTGTCCAAAACTAACCTCACTCACTGTTCTCCATGCCCAACTCCAATGTGTCCTGGTCTTAAACTATCTTCTCTTGATAGCCCTCCTTTCGAAAACCCTTCTCTTTTTCGTAGTGTGGTTGGTACTCTCCAATATCTCACACTCACTCGTCCCGATATAAGCTTTTCCGTTAACAAATTGTCTCAATTCCTTGCTTCCCCCACACAAAACCATTGGAAGGCCTGTAAACGTATTCTCCGGTATCTCCGAGGTTCACTAACACTTGGTTTAGTTTTTTTACCTGTTTCTGATTTCAGGATTCATGCCTTCGCCGATGCTGATTATGCCTCCAGCCTCGATGATCGTCGCAGCACGTCTGGCTTTTGTCTAAAGATAGGAGATAACATCATCTCTTGGTGTTTGAAAAAGCAACAGGTGGTTGCTCGAAGCAGTACCGAGGCTGAATACCGGTCATTGGCCCTAGCTACTACTGATATACTGTGGGTGATGTCCTTATTTCATGAGTTAGGATTTCCGCTGCACACTCCCTCCTACTTATGTTGTGATAATCAAAGTGCGATCACTCTTGCGTTTAGCCCGGCATTCCACTCGAGAACTAAACACATCGAGATTGACGTACATTTTATTTGAGAAAAGCTACAGTCCAAACAGTTGGATGTTCGATATGTTCCATCTGAAAATCAGCCTGCAGACTTACTCACGAAGCCTGCCTCTCCCAAACATTTTGCATTGCTACGGCCCTTACTTGGTCTTGGCTCTCTTGGGAGTCCAGTTTCTTCGGGGGTATGTTAACATATAAGCATGGAAATGTTAAGCTGATCATTCAGATAGTTAGAAGTAGTAACTAGAAGGAACTAGAAATTGGTAGAAGTAATTAGAAGAAACTAGAAGCCTCAATTAGTTAGGCGGTTAGCTAAAACGGTTACAGCTGAATTGTATTTAAACAACACAAATGTAATCACATTCTCTAAGTTCATTAATACACATTTATTTTCACAGTTTCAACAAAATGTATCCTGACCAACTTTGAGCTCCTGTCGGGCCTTAAGATAAATTTCTCGAAGTGTAGTTTGTATGGAATAAATGTTAACGAGCAGATTCTACATGAGATGGCAGCCCCTCTTGGATCGATGCTCAGTCGGGAAATGGCATATGACCTATCTAGGGATACAAGTTGGTATCAACTACCGCAGCCCAGAGGCATGGAAGGGAGTTATCCAAAAATTGTAAAGCAGGTTTAGCATTTGGAGCAGCAAAAACATCTTTTTTGGGGGGTAAAATTGTCCTACTCAACACAGTCCTTACTTTGTTGCCCATCTACTACCTATCATTTTACCGATTACGCAAGCAAACCTTGAGAGAGCTCGTAAAAATGCAAAGGAATTTTCTGTGGGTGGGGGAGAGGATATAAAAAAAAATACACCTGCAAACCTAAATCTGATGGTAGCCTGCTTCTCATTCTAGTTGGTTCGAATTAAATTTGTGTAGAAAAGTGGGGAATAGGGTTGTTAGGGTTTTTCCTGGATAGACCCTTCTGTATTCCCTACTTTGTATGATATTGTCCGCTTTGGATTTGTCAAACCCTCGTGGCTTTGCTTTTGAATTTCCCCAAAAGGCCTCATACCAATGGGGATACTAGTCCACCCTTCAATGCCTTTCCGATGTGGGACATTGTTTGACCCTCAACAGGGGCAAACACTTGTTTTTGGACAGACCTATGGATTGGGGATACTCAATTAAATGTTTCATTTCCAAGGTTGTTTTCCATTTGTTCAAAAAGAAATGCAAAAATAAGTGAAATGGGTCATTGGTAGGGTGGAACTTGGTTGTGGAATTTTCCTTGGAGGCGTGCTCTATTTTCCTGGGAGCAAGACTTGCTAGTTGATCTACTCTCTGTTGTCTAATAGTACTAATTTACAGGAATGCGTTCCAGATTCCTGGCGATGGAGGCCTTCGAGCAATGGAATTTTCTCATCTAAATCAGCTTACTCCCTCTAGGTTGTTATGACACGTACTATATATGGCAACTATAGCTCTCCCAAAAATCTGGAACAAAATGATTCCCTCCAAGTGGTCCGGACTGGCCTGGAAGGTCCTGCTCGAGTGGCTATCCACACGATTGAGCTTGAAAAGAAGAGGAGTCCTCGGTGATGGACACGATATCAGTTGCGGTCTCTGCGGGTAAGTCGAAGAAAGCGTCCAACATATGTTCTTCGAATAATGCATATTCTCGCACCAGGTCAGGTCACTTTGTCACTCTTGGCTGGTTTGTCCCATGCCGTGCAACCCCAAACCCGCTTCACATTTGCTACAACACCTTGGTATATTGGGAGGCAACAGGAAAAAACACATTTTGGAATGCATTTTGGGTGCTGCCATTTGGTTCATTTGGAAGGCGAGAAATTACCGAATATTCAAAGCAGTAGAGGATAATCCAGCGAGGTCCTTCGACGAGATCAGAGCTAAGCCATGGATTCTCCTTGAATTATTGTGGTGTCAATTCGTTTTCCTTTCAGGATTGGATCCACAATCCTAGATTATGTTGTAAAAAAGTTTAAACTTTTGGGGTCTTTCTATCTTCGTATCGATAATTATATGTAATTCTCCCTCTATAACTTTTTATATCCAAGTACCCCTGGTACTCTATCAATAAAAAATATCCCTTTTCCGATAATTAAAAAAAATTATAAGCATGAGGCGGGAAACGATCCTTGGTCAAGATCACCCAAACAAAATATCCTACATAAAAAATCACCTCTCTCCGACCCCGGTCCACGCAGCTCTTGTACTTCTGACTGGCCGTAAGCAGGTTTGCATGTACTGTCTGATGAATTCGCTGAATTTATTTTGACGGGAATCTGGTTATCCGTTTGATGGGAATTAACGCACGAAATATAGGAGATCGAAAATTCATTTATTTATGCCTATAAGTTATAACTATGTACCTAACGAGGACCATTTTTTAAAGGGTTTGCAATAGTTGTTATACTTTCATATGCGGCTAGGACCAAAATTGATAAAAATTATCCAATTAAGCGATTGAAGTTAAGTGGAGTATATTTTTTAAATGATCCATTTTTTATTAATCTTATTTTATACTCCATATGTGAAGTATGTGTTTAAATCAAAGATGGCCACTTAATCTTATTAAGTGAAGTATGTGTTTAAATCAAAGCTGGTCAATTTTTCTATAAATTGTTACTCCCTCCGTCCAATTTTATAATTCTCACTTTCCTTCTCGGGCTGTCCAATTTTATTATTCTCATTCCTTATTTGGAAAGTTTACTATTCACGCTATTTTAACTCCACCCTTCAACTATCACTAATTTACTTAAATTGTCACTCTTTATTTATAAATAAAAACTTTATCTATAAATGGACCCCACAACATCTCATCATACCCCCAACTTATCTACTTGAGTCCAACTATATAGAATAAATTACGGATACATAGCATAATTAACACATAATTTAATAAAAGTCGTTACAGCCTAGTGGTTATCCTTGGATTGCTTTACTACAATGTCACAAGTTGAAATCCCACTTTCCAATAAAAGTGCAAGTAGTAAATAATAAAATTTGTAAAATTAATAACAATTTTTAAAAAAAAATTAGCACCAGTTTTTTTATATATTATAAAAGTGCAAGTACTAATTTTATTTTATCACGAGTAAAATGCACTTTTGGTCCCACCATCCACGGGCACTCATGATTTTGGTCCCAACATTCTGAATTTTGGTCCCGAAAGAGAAAACTTGACACATTTGATCCCAAAATTGAAAAATCTAACACATTTGGTCCCACCTCCGTTAAATGTTGACGGAA
Organism: Galeopsis tetrahit; assembly: GCA_963675135.1. Classification (NCBI taxonomy): domain Eukaryota; kingdom Viridiplantae; phylum Streptophyta; class Magnoliopsida; order Lamiales; family Lamiaceae; genus Galeopsis; species Galeopsis tetrahit. The sequence goes on from OY776130.1 coordinate 3,281,630, forward strand.
CGACTCACGTGCGTGTCACGTGGTTATACGCACACACGACTTTACTGAGGACACCCACCGAGAATTTTTTTGAACGCCAGTTCTACCCCTCAATTAAACTTAAATAAATTTTTTTGAACACACAATCTAATTCTTGAATCCCTAAGCCTCAATTCAGAAAACAGAACAGGGGCTTCAACAATTGAACCGTATGACAAAAACCCTTTTACATTCATATGAGAAAATCACTATCTAAGCTATATTTACACTCAAATCTACATTCACGCACACACCACTTGATTTGATTTAGGGTAATTGTGAAGATAAATTGACAGATTTAGAGAGGAGGGCGGGTGAAGGCGGATGAGATAAATTTGAAAGGTGTAATACCTTTTCTTTGAAGATCGACGACGGAGGGCGGCGTGGCCAAACGAAGAGGAGCGGCAGCGAGGTATGAATCAGGGAGCGACGGAGCGGCGTGCTTCATCCCTAGCGCGGCGCTTCTGACGTTGACCCGCATGATTCGGTCGAATTTGTCGGCGTCGAAGTCGAGAATGCTCTTGTGAGTGGTCTGGTCGCCGAGAATTCTGGCGTTGCTGAAGAGGATGTCGAGTTTGCCGTAGGTGGAGACGGTGGAGTTAATTAGGGTTTCGATTTGGGGCTCCGAGGTGACGTCACAATTCTTCTGTTGCTCTGTTGTTTCGATTTCCGGGCGGCGTCCACCGCCTCTCTCAAATCCTTAACGCCGCAGGTCACGGCGGAGAGAGAAACAAATCGGTAGGAAGAAGATCGGGATGAGGCGACAATGGCTTTCGCGATTGAGGTTTTTCCGGTTCCCGGTGGCCCCCAGAGGATTACAGAGGGAAGGCGGCCGTAGTCGATTGCGGAGATTAACAGGGAGTCACGGCGGAGAAGGCCGCCACCACCTCGTCAACCACGCGCGGTTGCATCCGCTCCGACAGCGGCGCCTGGGCTAGGTTTTCTGAATTTTCTGGCATTTTGAGATGCTTTTGGCGATGAATCAATGAAGGGGACTGTTCTTCTTCTACATTTTCTTCCGATTCATGGAGGTTTTTGGGTGATTTGTTGTTTTTTGGGGGATTTAGGTGGAAAAATCGGTTGATTTTTGGTTGGAGATTGGGGGGTGTGGAATCGAATGACGGCGGTGGGGGAGTGGTGGGAGGGCGGCGATCGTGGGTGAGAAGCCAATCGGTGGCTTTGAGGAGGTCGCCGGAGGTGGCGGAGAGAGCTTGTGGAAATGTATGTAATGGGTTTGGTAATGAATGAATTAGGTCTATATTGTTGATAAGGGTATTTTTGTACTTTCTTAGGGTGTGTACTCATCGAATGGGGGTGTCAAGTTTGACTAACAGTTGACTAAGGTCAACTAACTGTTGACTAACTTTGGGACCAAATGTGTCAAATTTTTCACTTTCGGGACCAAAATTAAAAGTGTTGGGACCAAAAACATGAGTGCCCGTGGATGGTGGGACCAAAAGTGCATTTTACTCATTTTATCACCTATTTTTATAAATTTAGCACCAGTTTTTCTATATTAATAAAAGTGCAAATATTAATAACTTAATGGTGTATCATTAATATAATAAAAGTGCAAGTAGTAAATAATAAAATTTGTAAAATTAATAACAATTTTTTACAAAAAATTAGCACCAGTTTTTTTGTACATTATAAAAGTGCAAATACTAATAATATCATTAATAGTAATAAAAGTGCAAGTAAAAAATAACAAAATGTGTAAAATTAATAATAATTTTTTTAAAAAAAATTTGCACCAGTTTTTCTACATTATGAAAGTGCAAGTACAAATAACCAAAAGGTGTATCATTAACATACACTTTTCAGTTATAATATCATACATTTTTCAGTTATAACATCATACACTTTTCAGTTATAATAACATACACTTTTAATAAATATATAACTTACATTTTTCATTAATAAAACATACACTTTTCAATTATAATAACTTACACTTTTCATTAATATAACATACACTTTTCAGTTATAATATCATACACTTTTCAGTTATAATAACTTACACTTTTCATTAATATAGCATACACTTTTCAGTTATAATATCTTACACTTTTCAGTTATAATAACATACATTTTTCATTAATATAACTTACACTTTTCAGTTATAAAAATACACTTTTCAGTTATAATAACATACATTTTTCATTAAAAACAATGTTGCACTATTCAATATAGTAACATACACTTTTCATTAAAAACGAAGATGCACTTTTCAATATACTAACATACACTTTTTCAGAAAGAAAAAGTAAAAAAAAAAAATCGAAAAAAATAATAAAAAAGTCAAAGTTTGACCGTTGACTGGTCAAGGTCCACTCAAGTACACGGTGTACTTGAGTTGAGTGCATATGAGAATTTGACATAAACTAATCAATATTCATTAAAACTCGTGCCTGGAGAAGTTGGCATATTAAAATTGGACGAAGGGGGTATTATTTGTTAAAACACGCCAATTTGTATATGTTAAAATTTTACTGGTTAAATTTATTGTTTTAATATTACATGTCATGTGATTATAAAATTATTCATGAAAGAAAATTGTTAAGTAATTTTAAGAATCGAGAGTTCTGATTATAATTAAATATTCAAGAAAATGTGTTAGGCGAAGTGTGGCCTAGAGCTCGTATGATCTCTGCGTTATGCTTGCTAAAACTATTTAAGAAGTTTGGAGATTTTCTAAAAAGTTAACGAGATTAGTGTCACTACTGTATTGCCGTAATGTTATATGAATTGTTGGTGTATTTTGAAATGAAATAAGCATATTTTATACATCACATACATCCCTCCTAAAAATAGAACTTAGATACTCTTAAAACCAAGTGAAAACCACTAAACTAGTTACCGAAACTGAATAAAAAAATGGTAATCAAATAGAGTCATATCACAAACACTTACACTCCAAACCAACAAGCATCAAATGCAAATGATCCTATGCTTTATAAAGTTATTTTATAATTACATGGCTTCTTCTTTCGCCATTTCTTATACAAAGATTAAAATTGACTATACGTAATTGGAAAGTGAAGCATTGAATAAATTAACATTACAAATATCAATTTTTCAATATCTTTCGCAGATTTCCTGATGATCGTGCAGATCCGAGCACGTGCATATAACAAATTATACACATCAGTATTACCTTGCTCATATGAAGTAGACAATAAGAAAAAATTTAAAAGATTGCAGATATATAGACGACTTCCAACAGAAACAATAGCCGAAAAGTAGAATAATGTCTATAACCATTATAGGTTATTTTCTAAATATATGTGCTAGAGAAACTGGTATTCTATAACCAAGTTATTTGCACCTGTCCTGCTCTACCTGATCATTATTAATCATCAAAAAACATCTTTCAGGTGATGTCTATTTTGCTAAAGTTTGTCGTGACAGTGAAGGTATTACTTTTGCCTACGGAAAAATCCCTTTTAATTTTCTATAAATATATATACACGTGTTGACAACAGACAAAGTATATTTGCCAATAATATTGTACTGAGGGTTTTGGCCATTGTTATGATATCTCACATCGGTTTCGCATGAAAGTGTGGAAGGGTATATAAGTGAGAATCAATCTTTCACCCTTGACCATTGTTTTGGAAAAAGTTAGGGCTCCCTAGCTTACATTCTTAACAATTTGCATAGCAAAAAACACATACCTCAAAGCCTTGACGCCTTACGTGAAGATGATTAACGTGCTTAAAGTTTTCAAGGAAATCCTTTACATTATCCATCATCTCCACAAAGTCATCATCTTCATGATATTCATACAAATCAATCGAAGCTGTAACAACAGATGAGATGTTTGTGAGCTGCAACGACTTTCTTTCGTGAGCAAACATTCCAATATCCAAAAAGTGTATATAGGGTGCTGATATTTCCAGAAATGCTTCATCTGTCATAGGATAATCTTCATCTATTGCAAGGCGTTTAAGACATCGAGAATTGACCTCCAAACGATTGAATCCACGACATGATATTAACTCCAAATTATTTAAAACTGGACACCTAGATAATATTTCATCAAGTAAATGTTGATTCAGCACCACATTCAAAAGGGTTAAATCGGTCAAAGATTGCCACTCAATTGTTCCTTCGTAAGCTAAAATGCATCCTCTAAGATTCAAGGTCGTCAAAGAAGAACAGGAATACATCACCTGAGGCGGTGTATAGTATTCATCACTATATGTTTAACCTCAAAATAAGTTGTTTCACCTTATTCTTCACACAAAACTCAACCCAGGCATCAACATCGGAAGCAAAGCTCTTGTTGCCAGGATAGTTGCCAGGATAGTTGCCAGTGCCCGGAAAGTTAAAAAATTATTCCACATCCTCATTCAAGTTGACGTCGCCACCGTCGTCCTCACCTGCATCTTGACCTGCAGCTTGATCTGGAGCTGGACCTGGAGCTGGAGCTGGCGGTGGTTGCCCCATCGTCTGTTGATAGATGGCCTCGATCTGCTCAGCAGACATCCCCAACGTCCGACCCGCATAGGTACTCCAGGTACGGAAGTAGTTCTCGAACGTTGTCATTAAGTTCGGATCCGGGACGGCAGTGGAGGATACGGACGGCTGCGATGCACTCCGGGCCGACCGACCACTTGGTGTCCTCACGGCGTTGCTCATCCCACCAAGGCCAAGGACCCTTCCCTTGGAGGTCGGGGCAACGTCAAGGTAACACTGGTCCACGTCAACAGCCGGAGGGGTACCGCTGCTTCCGGATTCAGCAGTAGTCGTGGCGGTGGCTTGCGTCTCGGCCTCTGAGATCCTTTGTCGGACGCTCAACTACATAATTAAAAAATTAAAATTAATTTAATTATCTATATATATATATATATAATGTAATTAATACATAAATTTAATTAAACTTACGTGGAGTTCAGTAGTGCGCCCGTAGGTGGACGTCTGTGTATCGGTATTAAACGGATGAAGAAGACTCATCCGATCCAAGTGGGTGTGTGGAAGTCCAGTCTCCCGCTCCTATTACGTATCAAATAAACATATACAAATTAATTTAGATAACTAATATAAAATAATTAACTATAATTATTTAATTTTTAAAAATTAATGAAAACTTACGATAGCAAGTGATTGCTCGAGGACGGACCGAGCTCCCCCCCGATGCACTGCCATCCCGCCTCCAACGTCGGTTCTGCGGTTGGCCCGAGCTTTGTCACACTTTTCTTGGTAAGTCTGGTCCAACCACTTCTCAACCAACGACTCCCACAGGTCAACACCATCCTCGTCTTTCCCCAGAACAAGATTTCTGTCTTTATCACGCCAGGCCGTTCTCCAGTCGTACATCATGTTCGTGTACCGAGTAGAACAAAGATCGTACCACTTCTCGTAAATAGCGGCGTCCGAGTAGATCGCCGTATCCCAACGGGCCTTTTTCTATACAAATAAATATTCAACATATTTATCAAATAATATGAATAATTAGTTATTTAATAAACTTTAAATATTGTAATTATATACCTGGAACTCGTCGAAATATTCATCCTTTTTAGATTGTGGCACCTTCGACCAAGTGATAGCACCCTTAGAAATCTTGCAATCCTTAAAGGATTTTGTGCACATCCTCGACACCTCATTACCGGGCACCAACCTGTAAAATTATTAACAAATTTATAAACTAACACATTATAAATAAATAAATAAAGTTAATCGTTATTGAATCTCATCAAACATTAGAATTATTGACTTACGCTCCTGAAACGTTGTCAATGGGTCTCCTTTTGTCTCGAACAGGATGCTGACGAGAAGAGGATGACGAACCAACCGACATCGTAGTCGTCGGCGGCGGCGGCGACACTGCCACAGGAGGAGGAGGAGGAGCCGTCACAGGAACTGATTCATCCCGAGACCTCCTTGAACGTGACCAAAGTGACGACCTACGACGTGAACCCGAACCCTGATTCGGTACTTGTTCACTCATCTGTTTCAATCAATAAAAAATACATAATTTTACTAATTATCAATTTAATGAACATATTGCTAATTTAAAAAATTTACTAATATAGCATATTCCTAATTTAATCAACAAATTCCTAATTTAAATCAAAACAATATATATATAACCTAATTACAACGTGATACCACCGTCGAACCATCTAATTAACTAATAATTTAAACAATTGATTGAAACATGCATCACCTACATTAAAAATATTTCTAAATTAACATATTCCTAAATTAACAAATCTAAACATAATTAAAATAATACTTTTCTAATTGGAGTTTTCTAATTATCAATTTAATGAACATATTCCTAATTTAATTTTTTTACTAATATAGCATATTCCTAATTTAATTAATCAACATATTCCTAATTTAATCAACAATAACCTAATTTAATTATTATTTTTCTACCTAACTTAATCAATAATAAAAAATTGAACATATATATTCCTAAATTAACAAACCTAAAACTAATTAAAATAATAATTTTCTAATTGGGTCAATAATTATCAATTTAATGAACATATTCCTAATTTAAATTTTTTACTAATATAGCGTATTTCTAATTTAATCAACATATTCCTAATTACAACGTGATCCAACGGTCGAACCACTATATCTAAACTAATTTAAACAATTGATTGAAACATGCACTACCTACATTAAAAATATTCTATATCAAAATTACACCATTAAATTAAGGGTTGTACTCTTGTGTACCAGTTACATGTATGTAACTGGATTACAAATAACACATTACTCATTTACTATATCCAATCCAATAACCCATTACAAAAAACACATGACCCATTTACTATATCCAATCCAATAACCCATTACAAATAACACATAACTCATTTACTATATTAATTTAACACATAAATTTTTTCATACGCCTTTATTTTACTTTAATTAATTTTTTTTTAATTTTATCATTAAAAAATAATGCTCCATTAATTTTTTAAAATTTTATTTTTTTATTTTAATTGATATTTATATTTCTCTTTTTAATATTATTTTTTAAATTTATTTTTCTTCCTATTTGTATTTCAAATGATAATTTTTTTCACGTACTTTCTTTTTATGCCACAAATAATTATTCTAAAATTTTAAAGTCTAATAAGAAAATTTTAAAAATAATATTAATTGTTTTTTTTAAGTATTAAATAGTATAATAATAATTTGTTTTAAAAAATAAAACTATCATCTCTCTTAGGTGCAAGTGTTTTATTCTATTGGTACTATTTTACTTTAATTAATTGGTGTATAATTTTCACCTTATCCTTTCAAAATTTTACTTCATTCCTTAGAAATTTCACTTCGTTTTACATTGTTTAATTATTTTTTACATTCGAACTTTCATTTTTTAATCACTTTATTTTAGTTTTTTATGAATATAATTTTTTGTTTATAAGTGTTATGATAACAATTGATAAGTATTATGGTATATTATTAGTTAATATGCAGTATTGTACGTATTAGTTCATATACAGTATAATATTAGTTTATATTGGTACAAGTTCTAATGTTTTCGAGTTTCGAGTTCACATACTTTATGATACTAGTCCAAATATAGTGTAGTATTAGTTCACATATTGTATAGTATTAGTTCACATACTCTATGGTACTAGTTCAAATATAGTATAGTATTAATTCACATATTGTATAGTATTAGTTCATACAGTATATTAAATAATATTTTTATAACCACATTAATCTCTAGTACTATACAATATATTAACTAGTACTATACAATAGACTTACTAATACTATATCGTATTTAAACTAATATTATATTTAACAAAAAATACATAACTTAACAAATTCATAATTCCAGGCATACCATGCAAATTAATACATCAATATTAAAAGATTAATATTAACTAACTAGTTAGAAGAACAAAAGTGAGAATGAATCACACTGAACACACAATTCAATTAATAGATACGATCACACTCAATAAACATATGAATGCATCAACACGGCGATGACCACAAAGAAAATAATAAAGCTAATGCAATATTATGTTGGTTTCTTCCCCAATTCTCCACTCATTTAAGTTTCTAAATATAAAATTTATTTTTTTAATTAGATTATGTTATTAACTAGTCTTAAAAAATAATCTACAACTTTAAAAAACTTGTAACAAACCAAATATCATTGTAGAAATAATGAAGACATAACAAAATCATTTTAGTTATTATAAATCAGAGTAAAACTAGAAAGTGAGCATGTCATATTCATACATTTATACCCAAATTATAAAAAAATTGAATTCTTTTAGTTTAGTTTTTTTTTTTCGATTTTTTTTGTAATTTTTTTCCTAAATTTGGTCATTTTTTGAAAACAAAAAAAATCTGACTTCGTGGTGATTCATTGGTGACTCGATAGTGTGTATAACTATAATTTTAATGAGTTGTATTTTAATTTAATTGATAAAATGGTAATATAATATTTTACATGTATTTTTCTTTTAAAAAAATTAGGGGTGAAATTAATAAAAAATAAGGTAAATAACTAATAGTAAAAAATTGGATTTGGTTACATGTATGTAACTTGTACAAAAAGAAGGGAGTGTGGACTTATTAAAAAAAAGAGGGTAAATAGTCAAGGAGTGTGGACTTATTAAAAAAAGAATGGTAAATAGCCAGTTACATACATGTAACTGGTACACACAAGTATTTGCCTTAAATTAAACTAGTAATTAACTATATAACAATTAATTAATGTATACATATAACAATTAATTAATTAATTAACCTTAAAAAACTACTCGATCTATCAAAATTATTCTTAATCAATAAATTAAATTAACTAACGTACGTACTAACATGATCATAATATTTTAACAACTAACTAAATCAATATAACATGCAAATCAACATTAAATTATTCATATTTACATATATCCATGCATAAACATATATAAGTATTAAAATTAAGTAATAGAACTAATTAAGAAAACGTACCGTGTCAATGTAATCGAAGAAATTTGCTTCAATAGGCTCGTCCTCGTCTTCGTCTTCCCCACCGAATCCTCACTCACGCACGCCCCTTTTTTTTTTCTAAAACGAACTGATTGATTTGAGGCCCTTATATATTAAAAAAAAAAATATTGCCGACGGAAATTCCGTCGGCATTTCCCTCGGTAACCGCCGACTTTAATGCCAACGGTTACCTTATTGGAAAACGAGGCGGTGCGAATTCAACGTGTCTTTTGCCGACGGATTATCCGTCGGCATTTCCGTCGGCATACATTTTCAAAACATCCGTCAGCATTTTCCCTCGGTAAATGCTGACGGAACGGAAATCCGTCAGCATTTCCCTCGGTAAATGCTGACGGACCGAAAATCCGTCAGCATTGACGTTGACTTTTCAATCCGTCAGCATTTGTCCGTCCCAAAAGCGCGCGTTTTTTGTAGTGAGTTTTTAATTCAAAATGCAATTCATGTCTACCGTAATTCATGGGATTCTTGCAGCTTAGACTTGTCAATTAAATTTTTTAATATGGAATAATGATTAATAGCGAGATTATCGATTTTGTGTATATAATTAGTTTTAATAATGTTTGACTAATTAATTAAAAAAAGATATTCGAGAATTAATTAAATAGAAGGAATGTTAGGAATGTTTGAATTTTTGAGAGTATTAATTGACCCCGATTTTCAATAATTTCTGTTTTTAACAAATACTAATTTGAATATAATATTTTGTAGTAATTGAATATTCAACTTTCAAATTTAATTAGGAAGTAAGGTTAAAATTGTACATTTATATACCCAATTGTCCTTCTTTCTAACTTTTAAATAAGTTGTTCTTATTTTTAAACTCTATGGGTGAAATGTCTTATATACTAACTACCCCAAAAAAAATACATATGATATAATTAATTCAGTACGTGTAACGTTTTCTATGGAATATATGCGCATGTATATGCTAAACAAATAGGCACATTGAGATATGTGCAATATGGAATGCAAAAAATACACCATTTTTTTCTATATTTATGATTACTACGATAATCATAGTATTATTACGTGAATCATTTAGTTATAGATGTTAAATATAAAAAGTATTATTATAATATTGACGTGTACATATTATGCAAATGTGGATATCAAAATAAACTATTCATTTTAGAAATTTTAATTATAATATTATTTATAGAAAAAAATTACCATTGAATATATATCAGTATATTTGAAAATGTCAAAAATATATTGTTGGTTTGGATTACGTGAGATAATTGTGGGGAGTAGTGGGTATATTTAAATTTAATAATATTAATTATTATTGATAAATTATAATCTTTTAACATTACTTTTATAATTGTATGGATTATTTTAATATTAGATTAATTATTATGATATTCCATGATTTTATTCGATGCCATAGAAAACATTATATTATGGGTTGAGTTAACTATATCTGGCCCTAACATAAGTAATTAATGAATACATATCTAGTTACTGCATATATTGAAATATATGCTAAACATTCAATGCATATGTGTAAATATAAGTTGAATATAAGCTAAACCTGTAAATCATATTCCAAAAAAACAAAACATACTCTAAGCAAAAAAAAAAAAAAAAAAAAACAATATGGAAGAAGACAATATGGGCCACATATCGATTACTTCGTTAACAATGTCTTCGAACTTTGAAGATTGTTGAACACGGATCAACTTGGTTTTCTCCTCGAATTCGAACTTTAAAATCACAGCATATTCCATTTCTGATTCAGTAAATTAACTTCTCCAATTAACACGTTCAATAGAACCCTAAATCGCATAATATAAAATAGGGGCGAATTAGAAAAGATCTAAGATCGTGTTGGACAGGGTATATATTGGAAGAACAATGAACCAATCGAATTATTGATTAATGAATTAAAACAACACGGAATAAAATTGCATACCTTGATAATGGAATGGTTCTCGGATGAGATTTAGAAACTCAAAATTAACTCTATTTTGGGTAGTTCGGTGATGATCGCATATCGCAGATGAGATTTGCAGATCGAATTATTGATTATCGCAGATCGAATTATTGCATCAACACTGAATTCATACCTTCACAATGGAATGATTCTGGTATCGAAGATAGCGCAAATGGGATTTGCAGATCGAATTATTGATTATCGCAGATGGGATTTGCAGGAACACCGAATTCGTAACTTCAAAACGGAATGTTTCTGGTATAGAAGATAGCATTGTTGTCCATGAAATGATTTAAATTTAAAATATAATTTTAATTTACAATTTGATTTAAAATTAAAAATCTTAATTTTAATTTAAATTATTGGTGTGATGAAAGAATAAGGGTATAATTGGTTATTGGGAAAGTCTCAAATACACCATACACACCAAACATATTTGGTGCACCCTATTTTTACCCTGATCCACATCTAACCCAAGTCCAACCCGCATACTTTTATTTGGGTTTTGTGTATAAAGTCAAGATTTCACTTTTATTTTTTTTGCGTAAAAGCCCTAGCTCTAAATCATAACCATGGTGGCCGCAAAGAAAACCGTAAGAATTCTCCTTCAATTTCGATGACTCAATTTCTTGGTTGTTTACTTCTGAAATTGTGGAAATTATTGATTTGTAATGTTTCGATGTTTCTACGGAAGAAGAGTCATGAAAGCATCAACAACATACATGGAAGTGTTCCATGACTTTTTGCTCAAAAAAGGGTACGAAAAAGTGTCCATGGTTGTTGTCGTTGTAGACATAAACCTCAATTAATTTTGGATGTTCCGCAAAGAAGCTGAGAATGACGATTGTTTACAAGTATATTGTTTGCTTTTTCACGAGAGCATTCAATGAGATGAATTTAGGATGATTTTTATTACATGTAATTTTTGTTACTTAAATATTTTATTATTTATTATTAAAAGGTGGTAATTTTATTATTGAAAAGTGGTAACTATTATTAGTGAAATGTGTTGATTCACATGGTAATTTTTAATACTGAAAAGTGGTAAGTATTATTTCACTGAAAAGTGATAACTATTATTATTGAAAAGTGTTGTTTCATACTATTGAAAAATGTTGTTTCATAATACTAAAAAGTGGTAACTATTATAATTGAAAAGTGTTGTTTCATAGTACTGAAAAGTGGTAACTATTATTATTGAAAAGTGTTGTTTCATACTACTGAAAATTTTCATAATACTAAAAAGTGGTAACTATTATAATTGAAAAGTGTTGTTTCATACTACTGAAAAGTGGTAGGAGTAACTATTATTACTGAAAAGTGTTGTTTCATACTATTATTATTGAAAAATGTTGTTTCATACTACTGAAAAGTGATAACTATTATTATTGAAAAGTGTTGTTTTATACTACTGAAAAGTGGTAACTATTATTATTGAAAAGTGGTAATTTTGTTATTGAAAAGTGGTAACTATTATTATTGTAAAGTGGTAATTTTGATATTGAAAAGTGATAACTATTATTATTGTAAAGTGGTAATTTTGTTACTAAAAAGTGGTAACTATTATTATTGAAAAGTGATAACGAAAAGTGGTAACCATTATTATTAAAAAGTGGTAATTTTGTTAAAGAAAAAACAAAAAAAAAGAAAAAAAAAGAAAAAAAAAAACAGGAAAAAAGAACAAAAAAAAAAAAAAAAGATTTAGTTAACCATGGGATTCAAACCCACGGTCTCATATTTATATAAAGGACTGATCTGTGCATTAGTGTGCACGGTGCACTCTACACACAGGAGACCAACTTTTGGTTATTTGGTTATGAATTTGACCTTAATCCTAATAATATAATTTTTTGTCTCTTTTTTTCTAGTTGTGTATATAGGATTGTCCCTAATCTTAATTAAACTCTTATTAATATAACTTTACAAAATTACCCTTCAACACTCATCTACTCATTACACTTTTTTTTTTAAAAAGTGTGTCCACTTTGTGGTGCAAACACTTGTGGGACGGAGGGAGTATAAATAAAATACACTTGTGGGACGGAGGGAGTATAAATAAAATACACTTGTGCGACGGAGGGAGTATGGAAAAGGATACACGGGTCCCCCTAGAAAATTAATTAAACGGACATCTTCCTTAAATAAAATAAAATTAAGGCAAAAAAAAATCTTTCCCGAATTTAATTCGTGGCAGCTTCCATAAATAAATGGATTTAATTCTCTGATCTTACCAAATTGGTGTATATCCTTAATTAAAAGATAATCCCAAAAGTGTATATAATGTGTGATAAAACACACCTTAATTTGTGGCATATGTTTCTTGTGATCGATAGAAGATTTTTCTAGCTAGGTACGTAATTTAATTTCTTCATTGTCAAATCTTTGTTACTTTTCTATCTGTTTCTTATACATGAAATTATTTAATTAATTGTATGTTTTGCTAACTAAACAGATGATGGATAATTCAGTTACTCGAATGACTCGGCCGTATTATTCGAGGAGGTGTAAAAGGATTACATGGTGCGCTATCGAGTCTATTCCGGACGAGGTGTTGTTTGAAATTCTGCTACGTCTCCCGCCTCAAGATATTTGTAACGCGGCAAGGCTTGTTTGTCGCAAGTGGCACCGTATGCTCCGTAACAAATCTTTCCTACACAAACACCTCGAGCATGCCAGTTATGGACTTCTCTACCGGGATGTGTCCGGGGAGGTTGCTTTCATCTCTGCTATGAAAGACGGAGGAGGAATCGACACGTACAAGCCAAAATACAAGTGCAAATTCAATGTCCGTTCCAGTTGCAATGGTTTGATGTTGCAGTCTAATCACCCCACCTCCATCACTTCTAACGTTAGTTACGTTAGAGACTTTTGGACATACAACACTTTAAGTCTCCCTTTTAACAATTATTTCTCCGAGCCGTATAGTGGTTTAGGATACGATGCGGCTTCCATGACGTATAAAGTGGTTGTACCGGAGACGCATCTGCAATGTTCTATATTAATAGTGGGAGTCGATAAAAATTGGAGGAGGGTTAGTACTGATCACTTATCTATTCGTGGTAGGCAAACAACTTTGAGTATTCCGATTATTACGGAAGGGTTTGTGCATTGGAAAGGGTACGGAGGTACTCAATTGGTGAGTTTGAATTTAGAGACGGAAACAATTCGTCCTGGTAAATAAGTCGAGCAGCAGGTGGTTGGTCAGCTGGGCGAGCAGCAGGTGGTTGGTCAGCTGGGCGAGCAGGAGGCAGTTGATCGATTGGGTGAGCAGGAGGTAACTGGGCAACTAGGCGAGCACCCGATGGTTGTTCAGATAGGCGAGCAGGAGGTAGAGGCGGCTCTTGTGGGTCAGGGCAAAGACCACAAGGGAGCGGTCGAGGAGCAGTTGATGGTTCCATGAACGAGTTGATTTCAAGGGAATCGGGCGAGGATGGAGCATGAGCGGCCGAGAACGGGAACACAAATTCATTAAACTGAGCATGACAAGTAGTGCAAAAGCGGGAAGCGATCAGATCGTACCACCGAAACCCCTTATGGGAGGAACTGTGTAATACACAAAATTTAATAATAATAATAATACAAAATAAATGTATAATTTATTATGTGAAAATTATAATATATAATATATGGATATATTCGTAAGTGTTTTGTATTTAATATAATTATTTCAAATGATTTTCATGAACTCCTTTAACCGTTTCATATGCCTCATTATTTGAATTAAAGAAATTAATGGTTGCATTGTTTCAATTTAACTTCTTGGGCGCCATCTCCCATGCGTTTTGGTTATGAGAATTAAAAGAAATTTAAGTAATATTTGTAACTTACACAATTGCCCTATTAATTTCTCTAACTTCCACAACGTAACTTTCACCACGCAAATGCTATATATACATGTTATGTGGAGATAAGTCTTGCATTCCATTGCCTTATTATTTTAGGGGCAGTTTCTCATAAGGCCATTTCACACATAGAAAAAACATAGAAAGACAAGTTTTTTTTTAAATTCAAATAAGGTCAAAATGGTTGATAAATATACTAAACTGCCCTTCCCTTTATTAAATTCTTAAAAATCTGTTTTAGTTAATTAGTCAAATATTATTAAAACTAATTTTGTACAGAAAATTAATCGCTAATCGCGGTAATTGATCATCTTTTCATATTTGAAAATTTAATTGACAACTCTAACCTGCACATGAATTCCATGAATCACGGTGGAGAGGAATTACATTTTAAATTTTAAATTTATTTTCAGAAGTTTATCTAATTAGTGGTTAATTCTTTTCTTGTGCAGATAAAATGAGTATTCTGATTAAATTGCATAATGTATATATTTGGAGAAAGTCAATTGTCAATATATATATATATATATATATATATATATATTTTCGATCCTGAAATTTTGATTTCGTATTTTGAATTGGAAGGAGTGAATGGTGATTCTTATATTTATTTTTGTGTTTAAAAACATTCTGTAGATTATTTTTAACTTTAAAGTATATTTTTTGTATTTTTATTTTTTTTTGTATTTAAAGACATAAAATTTATGTTTATGTTTGCAACTTAGATTCTTTCCGATAAAATCTAATTTTGTTATGTTTTAGGCTTGGGAGATGTTTTCCTCTTTTTACGGTTTTTCAATCAAAATTAGAGATAAGATATTAGAAAAATCTATTTGAATGTGAAAGATTTGTATCTATTTTTAAAATATATTAATAAATTTGAATTATATTAATTGATTATGTTGATAATGATTTGATGACAATTTACTAATCTATTCCATAACAAATAAATTGTCCTTTATATGCAGATTTGAAAACATAAATGCAAAAAAAAATGTTACATTAACAAATAAATGGTTCTTTATATGCAGATTTGAAAACATATATGAAAAAAATCTTTATGTGCAGATTTGAAAATATGTATACAAAAAAAAATTGTTACATATTCTTGTTGACATATGCAAAAATATGTTGCATATAACTTAAAATACGATAATTAATATAGAATATATAATTCGATAATTATATGTCATTCGATAATTACATGTCATTAGTGATATATATGATTCATTGGGTTTGAACGGGTCAATACGAAGGAATTTCATCAAAATACACAAGCACACATAAGGGACTCAGAGTTTAGGCGAAAGAATTTGGTGGTTCAATTGAGTCAAATGACGAATGTCATAAGCCAAATGCAAACACAATGGAGTGAAAATCTAGTGGAAGATGTTGAGCTTAACCAAATCGACATAGAGGAAAGACTCGAGGAGCCTAGTGAGCAGATTGAGGCACGAGACGAGCCAGTTGAGACTGGAGAAGTTATAAAGAAAAAACAGGATGTAGTTTTCACTAACACTGATCCCCTCAGTGTCAGTATACTAGAACAGAAAATAAGGTAAAATCTCATGAATTAAATCCTGTTATTCCTAATGTAGTTCCCTTTCTGTCTAGGCTCAAAAAGGTCAAGAAAGATGCCAAGGAGCAGCAACTAGTCGATGTCTTTCGGAGTGTTGAGATCAACATACCACTAGTTGAGCCGAAAGAGCAAAATCCTAGATATGCCAAATTATTGAACGAGCTTTACATCAACAAGCAATGGATATCTTGGAATGAGAACCTGATTGGAGAGAACATTGTTTCGCAATGTAAAATGCCATTACATAGAGAGAATTATTCTACTCCGATTACGTGAAAGAGAAGTTGGTCGTCGAGCCAACGACGTTAAGAAAAGGCGCTTATTGGGAGGCAACCCAATGTTTGGTTTTATTATTTAGTTTATTTTCATTTTCATTTTTATTTTCATTGGCTTAGCTTTTGTTTTGTTATTAGTTTTAGTTTTTTTTTTTTTTCCTTCCTTTTTTGATCTTTTCCATAGCTGCTATCTACATAGGTGAATTGATAACATGGGCTGAGTTGATTTGCAGGGATATGTGATGGACATGAGATTAAGCCTGCTTCATTTATCTATTTCAAATTTTTTCTGGTATTGCAGCCCATATAATGCCAAGGAAACAACAAGAGGGCATTCATTTTTCAGCCCACCATAGCGTAAAGGAGCACAGGGGTAGAGAAGAACCCTGAACCATCTCATCTCTCATCTTTGTTACCGGATCAATCGTCATCACATTAAATTCTGGTACCCCCGTTCCACTCTAATTTTCATTTTTATATGGTGTTTACTTTTTGTATCTCTTGCTTTAGTGCTAAGGGACTAGCACCTATTTAAGTATGGGAGGAAGTGATTTATATTGGTGAACTATATCGTGTGCTTGAGTGTTTGAAATTTGAGGATTTGAATATTTGCATATGAGTCTAGAGGGTGAATTTTTCTACTGGGCATTCTTGAGTGTTTGAAACTTGATGATTTGAATATTTGCATATAAGTCTAGAGGGTGAATTTTTCTTTTTGTTAAATATGTTGTGATCTTTGGTAGTTTGTCCCGATTGATGATTGGATTTGATATTCATGCTTGAGTGGTGGAATCGAGTTGATTTTTGGTTATTTTGGTGCTGAAGTAGTCCTAAATTTCTTGTATTTTAGGTAAATTTGTTTTTGGTTCTCTTAAGAAGGAAAATCTGAGTTGGTGGACGAAGTTGAAAATAATGAAATGATTGTGGATGGAGGAAAAGAAAAGAAGGAGTTGAGTTGAAAAGCATTGAAATGAAAAAAATAACGAGGGGCTGAAACAGCTACCTACTTGAGAGGGCTCATGTGCTTTAAATGAAAAATTAATAACACAAAAAAAAGAGCTAAAACCCGAAAAGTAGAGAGGAGCTGCGGACCTCGTTTGAAAGTTGAAAAAAAAAATTCCAATTCCAAGAATAAAGTCTCCAAAAAAAAATAGAGATGAAAAAGAAAGAGGAGACGGACGCCACTCAGATTAGTACTTTGATAGAGGATTGGATCAAATGAACCGAAAAAAAGGTTTTAAGGAACTACTAATGTACTTGGGATGATCGTTAATTGATGAGTTTCATGTTTAGGTGTGAGTAAAAGGTCTTAGTTGTATAAGAGGGGCAAGTTACTTTTGATTATGGCTCAAAAAGCAAATTCAAGTGCTAGAGTTGTGTGAAAGTATTCTAGTTAATCTTGATTGAACATTCAAGTAGTCGTGTTAGTTGTATTGATGATGTGATATTTTGTTCTCTTTGATTGTAATTGTTGCTTGAGGACAAGCAATGGTTCAAGTATGGGGGGATTTGATGAGTCGGGATTATTGCATATTTTTTGTGCTTTAATTGAATATTTTATTTGAATTAAGATTCCTATTTTAGTGTCTTTTCCCGACTTATGCATTGTGATTTAAATTACCTTGATACTTCATTTTAATTTTATTTAGGTAAAAAGGGATGTAGGTTGTGTTAAGAAATTAACTCTGCAATTAGAGAGTGAAGCCCAAAACTTAAATGGGCTGTTGTGAGTTTCAAGAAAGAATAAAGGGCGCGGCTAAAGGCACCCAAGGATCCTATGAGGACACCCACACGATGAGGACACCCACAAAACGGATGAGGACACCCACGTGAAAAACTCAAAAATACCCTTCTCCCATTAAAACTATTAAAACCCTAATCTATCAACACATTTGGTACACCCACCCAATTTTCGCCTCCTCACCTTCCCTCCCACATCTCGTCGTCGGTAGCTTCCGCGGCGCAGCAACGCCTCCCCTCCCCACCTCTTCCCCCTCCCAACTCCTCCGCCGGCGCCCACCCCTCCGTTCCGCGGCCGCCCCTTCCACTCCCCGTCTCGCGCACGGCCGCACCCTCCCATCGCCGTCCCACGCACGGCCGCCGCCTCCCCTCCCCTGTAAAAAAAAAGAAAAATCTCTCGTGGGTGTCTGCAACCCTCGCCGCCGCTTCCCTCAGGCCTCTCCGCCGCCGTCTCTCCAGGCCATCGTCGGTCGTCGTCTCCCCTCCCCTGTAAAAAAAAAAATTGTCTCTTGTGCGTCTGAAACCCTCGCCGCCGATGTCTCTCCAAGCCGACTCCCAACTCAAGTGGCGTCCGTTCGCGCCCCTCCCTGTCGAGCCACGTCCACCTCCTCACTCCCCCTCCACGTTCTGTCCCGTCGCCCCAGCCGCGGCGCACGCTGCCGGTAAGTTTAGGTGTTAGGAATGATAGCAGATTTTTGGAAATTAGGGTTTTTAATTTGAGTTTGTTCATTGTTTTTTTTTGGAACAATTTGCATATGTTCAGGAAAAATATTCGAACAATTTGGGTTTGTTAAGGAAAAATTTTCGAACAACTTTCATTTGTACGAAAAAAAATTCGAACAAGTTGTTCGATTTTTTTTTTTCGCACAAATGTAAGTTGTTCATGATTTTTTTTCGCACAAATGAAAATTGTTCATGATTTTTTTTCGAACAAATTGAAAATTTCGAACATCTTGCCTTTGTTCTGTAAAAATTTTTGAACATCTTACCTTTGTTTTGTAAAAAAATTCGAACATATTATCTTTGTTTTGTAAAAATTTTCGAACATTTTACCTTTGTTTTGTAAAAATTTTCGAACATCTTACTTCTGTTTTTGTTGTTTTCTTTTGGAATTTGAATGTTAGTGGCCGTGGGGGAAGATTTTTGAGGACGGTGGTGGTGGTGGGGAAGATTTTTTGGTGGTGTGGGTGGTGGGAAAGATATTGGCTACCGTTTAAGTCTCTTGAATTTAGTTTGCTTGAAATGAAATGGGTGGGTGTACTCATCCGTCCTTTATTTTAAAAATATGCAGAAGGGGTACAAAAGACATTTCGCATACCCCTAGTGATAAAAAAAATTTATGTGGGTGTACTCATAGGATCCTTGGGTGCCTTTAGCCGCGCCCAAGAATAAAAGATAAAGTTTTGGGCCCATTAGCCAATTTGATGGGCCAGAATGAATTTTAGGGGTAATCCCTTTAGAAGAAAAGAGGAATACAGTTGCCATCTTGGATTGGAAGAGAAAAAAAGTCAACGCTGGAATTCGCAAATTTTGGATAGGCAGTTGGTCGCGTAACAAAGACGAGGAGCACATCAATGATTCTGTATTTTGCTTGAATTTATTCAGCTTTTTGTATTTTTATTATTATTGAGATATTGAAATACTATGAATTCTCTATTGAACTGTGTCATCTCATTGATTATGAGTAGTTAATTTCTTTATTCTAGCCCGAGGATGTGAAACCTTATATAGATTATGCCTGTTTAATTAAATAATTCCTGATTGATTTTAATTTATATCTCGATTTTGTTATTATTTGAGTAGATGCTATGCATGTTTGAATTAGGAGTTTAATAGGCCTGATCACCCAATTTTATTCCTATTTCAATTCTAGCTATCCTATAAATTGTAATCCGTAATTGTTATAATATTTTGGGAATTGTAGGAACTAAGACAGAACACCTTAGGGAGTAGTAACATTTAGGTTGCATGAAACGAGTGTCTCGTATTCATGGTCTAATTTATCCTATTGTTTTAATTCTTAAATGCATTCCTCGAGTTGAACCTTAGATACATGTTTTAGGGTTATTCGTAGGGATAGATTAATTGGGAGTCGTACCTGCTGATTAATTAAACATAAGAAGCAATTCGGACTAGTTTGGGGCCACTGGTTTAGGGATAAGATTCGAGAATAAATTGAGATAATCGGGTGTTGATTAAATTGGTATAATTAATTGAGGGGACACTATCCGAGGGCTAGATCGTTCTTACTATTTGAATACTCATTATTTTACTTGCTCTTCATTATTATTTTCTTGCTCTTTAGTAGTTATTAGTTAACAAATCTAAAAACCCCCCCTTTTTATAGTATTCATCCCTACACATGCTTAACCTCAAGATAAGCTGTTTCACCTTATTCTTCACACAAAACTCAACCCAGGCATCAACGTCGGAAGCAAAGCTCTTGTTGTAGTCGAACTCAACCATGAATTTTTCTAAATAATTCGCCTTACGAACATCAATGGTCCTATTAACACAAGACACATAATTGGGTGGATCCGTGTCCAACTCGAATTCCAACCTTGGCAACTCAGACCATAGACATTCCCATCTTTTCGACAACACACTAGTAATCCCAGCTCTCTTCACACCGAGAAAAGAGAGAATGTGAATAAGTAGTTCATCTGGCAATACATCAAACGCATCAGCCGACATCTCCATAATCCGTTTATTCGATGGCATCAGTTCTCTTATCCAGATTCTGTTGTATTTTCATCAAATCCAAATCAACATTAGGATACAAATTAACCAAAATATTAATCATAAGCATCATGCGAAAGTAAAATTAAACTAAAATTAATCAGGCTAATAAAAAATTCCAAGTACCTAATAGGTGGAGGAAGGCGACTGAATACAGATTACAATGGTAGTTGTTAATTGCTATATAACTCCACTTGTAACTTCTCCTAACCAATTAACTAACTAACCACTCTAAATGTATTTAGTTATTAGCATCGTTGCAGAAATTCATTACTAAATAATTTTGAATCAAATGGTACGTTTTTCGCCTCCTCAAACTAGAATAAAAATTAGCCGAACATGGCTATAAAAATCTCACGGTAGACTCTCATCGAACTCACACCTTTTTCTTCTGAAAACTCACGCTGCCTACTCTTGTCTAATATGCTGTTCACGCCCCCAACTCTCTCTCCCCAACTCACTACCTAAATTAATGGGCGCCCCTTGCACCGTCTGTTGACGTTGTCCGTCTTCTCATGGATGCTTCAACAGCAGCGCAAGGGACAGTCGTACATGGCGGCAATGAAATGTTTCTAGCCCTTGCGCAATTTTTCATGACAAATTAACATGAAAATAAGTAACAACTCTTTAGTTGTGAAGAATAACAAGTCAATACAACAAATGCTATGACTTGACTTGTTGTTATTTTTCACATTAGTAAATATCAAGTACTCATAAATAAAATATCTATTAATTTAATCTTTAACCATGCACAAATTATATGTGGTCAATTTTAGTCCACCTATATCCTATATGCCTCTCACTTTCGGCAAAAACATGTTTTAATACATACAAATTAAAAAAGACTTAAAGTGGTTGTAGCCTGACAATTTTTAATTGTGCTTCCAAATTTAAGTTGTAGTTGCAATAAATATGTTTAGTGGTTAGTGAGGTATGATGAAGTATTTTAGGTGATTAGTAAGGTGTGATAAAGGAAAAAAAAAATTGATATTTTTATTTATGGAAAAGGATACACGGGTGCCCCTAAAAAATTAATTAAACGGACATCCTCATTAAATAAAATCTTTCCCGAATTAACCTAAACCCTAGATGTTCTTGGCATGAGAGATGGCTTGGGGAGGGGGTGGAAAGCTTGAGAGATAGATTCCAGAGCTGTTTGATTTTAGTTCCCAAAAAGAATCTATGATCTGTAATAGGGGGACGTGGGGTGAAAATGGGTGGGAATGGGACCGGAAGTGGAGGAGGGAATTAGGAGAGAGAGAGAGGTGTGATGCTAACATGCTATTCGCGACTACATGCCTATTTCTATGATTAATTGCTACTATAAAATAGTAGCAAAAGTGTTGGCTCGCAGGCTTTCGAAGGTCATTGGCAGTGTTATTTCCGAAGCTCAATCAGCTTTCATTCAAGGTTGCCAGATTTTGGATGGAGTACTCATTCTCAATGAAATCATCGATGAGGCAAAAAAGAAAAAAACTGAAAGACTATGATGAAACTTCAACTGAAGTTCTCCTAGAAACCTAAGCAAAATACTCAGATTAACCTAGTAACCATAGAAAGAGTTTCCTCTCTAAATTTATAATTCTTTTCAACGTATCTACAATGGTGTGTCTACTCTAGTTTAAATAATAGTATTGACTTCTACCTAGTGATAAATGCAGTAGTTAAAGCAGCAATAATTCTAATTAACTAATTATAAGTAATTTCCCTAATTACGTAGTCAATCATGCATATTTGAGTCCATAATCCTTGCTTGGTATCTTTGGTAAGGTTCCATCATCACCGCCCCCTCGAAATGAACCTTGTCCTCAAGGTTAAGTTCCGGAAAACGATCACGTAATTCCTCCATGGACTACCATGTAGTATCCTCCAAGTATATACGCACACGCCCTTTTCCGTGTTTTCTGAGTCCCTGCTTCTTTCCCAGAAACTCTTTGCTTCTTTATTGTAATCAATACCTTGGTGGGCTCTTCTTCCATCTGTTCAAAGTTTCCTCTTCTCCAATAAACCTGATGATCTTTATCTGATTCTATTTCTCTGGCACTCACTTGAATTAAGGAGTCTTTGCCATTATCCTCATTTGAAACAACATCAATTGTTTTCTCCTCATTTTCATCCATGATTTCTTGTGAATTTTCAGTCAGGCTTTTCTCCACGTGTTTCATATCTTTGGGTGCTGCATGTAAGGATTCTAAAGGCTTCTCTTTCTGCGTTTCTTCCTTCAGCAAATCACTTTCTGTGTTATTCTCTTCCAACAATTCTGCTCTACTTGGGTTCTCATATGTTGCAATATTCTCATGACTTTGAGCCTGAAAAACAGATTCAAACACAGCTTCTTCATCGTACTTAGGTGGGCTGCCATACTTATCTTCCAATTCCGACTCATTTCCATTATTGAAATCGTCATTCTCGACTTCTTCATCGTATTCATCGTACTTAGGTGGGCTATCGTATTCATCTTCTACCCAATTTCGTGTCTTAGACTCAGGTTCGTCACGGTGGAATGGATCAGCATAAGTGACAAAAGGGTTGTCCCTTTCCCACCAGTTCTCACGTGAAGAAACTTGACCTGATCGCCCCTCGTTCATGTCGGATTCCAAATCAGAACCGTCGCAGTAAAAAGGTTTTGGGGGTGTTGTGAACGAGTTATCCCTGGCACGGTATCCCCTGTTCATTTTGCCCCCTTCGACTCGGTCTTTATGGTCGAATAAACACCAGAAGTCTTCGTTTCTTTCCATATCACGAATTTTGCAGTTTCCTTGTGGTTCGCGACCCCGATACCCACTTCTTTTTCTTCCTTGGCTTGATGGTTCGTCGTGGCTTCTCTGCCTGAACCGACGTCGCCCTTGGTTAGCGTCGATAATTCCCGGCGTCCGCATGTCGCACCCTCATTGCCTATCGTGGCGACTCCTGCCCTTGATCTCACCACTCGAGCGTTCCAAAACCGCAAGGACACTGCCTGCAGCGCGTTGCTCAACTGCGCGATCGACGATTCGATCTGCGCAAACCTCTGCTTATTGGACACCATGATCGCACGCAGAAGGGTGGTTCTGATCGAGATATGGCTCTGATGCCAATTGATGAAACTTCAACTGAAGTTCTCCTAGAAACCTAAGCAAAATACTCAGATTAACCTAGTAACCAACTTCAATACGCTGTAGAAAGAGTTTCCTCTCTAAATTTATAATTCTTTTCAACGTATCTACAATGGTGTGTCTACTCTAGTTTAAATAATAGTATTGACTTCTACCTAGTGATAAATGCAGTAGTTAAAGCAACAATAATTCTAATTAACTAATTATAAGTAATTTCCATAATTACGTAGTCAATCATGCATATTTGAGTCCATAATCCTTGCTTGGTATCTTTGGTAAGGTTCATCAGACTATTATTCAAGATTGACTTTGCCAAGGCCTTCGACTCGATTGATTGGAATTTCCTCGATGACATGATGGGAAGTATGGGATTCGACCCTAAATGGCGTAAATGGATATGGGAATGCATCTCGACTGCCTCAGCCTCCGTTTTAGTTAACGGCAGTCCCTCCAAAGAATTCAAACTGGAACGCCGTCTAAGAGACAAGGGGACCCTCTCTCCCCGTTATTATTTATTATCGCAGCCGAAGGATTAAGCGTCTTGATGAATAGAGCATCTCTCTCCGGGCTCTACGACCCCGTATTAATTGGCCGAAAAAACATCCAGGTCTCCCACCTTCAATACGCCGACGATACGATATTAGTGGGTGAGGCCGGCCTCCACAAAGAATATATGGGCACTAAAGAGTTTGCTAATTAATTTTGAA
Source organism: Galeopsis tetrahit (assembly GCA_963675135.1). Lineage (NCBI taxonomy): Eukaryota > Viridiplantae > Streptophyta > Magnoliopsida > Lamiales > Lamiaceae > Galeopsis > Galeopsis tetrahit. The sequence goes on from OY776130.1 coordinate 3,306,546, forward strand.
CGCCTCTCGGGCCTCAAAATTAATTACTCCAAATGCAGTATTCTTGGCATGAACATGGACTCTGAAATTCAAAGTGATGTAGCGACTTTTCTTGGCTGTGGAGTTGGTTCTACCCCACTGAAATTTCTTGGTATCCAAGTTGGAATCAATCATCATAAGCTAGACGCATGGAGGGACGTGATTCAGAAAGTGAAAACCAGAATTAATTTCTGGGAGGACCGACAAATCTCCCTAGGGGGCAGAATTACTCTTCTCAACGCGGTGCTCACCTCGTTACCTATTTATTATCTATCCTTCTACCAAATCCCAAAAAAAGCATTGAGTGAGATCATAAAACTTCAAAGGAATTTTCTTTGGGGAGAGGAGTGAACTCTACAAAAATCTCATGGGTTTCATGGAACGATGTTTGTAGACCAAAGGTAGATGGGGGCTTAGGTGTGAAAAATATTGAATTATTTAATAAATCTCTTCTTGGCAGGTGGGCATGGAGGATTCGGGCTGAACCTAATTCATTTTGGGTAAGGATACTCGACTAAAAATACGATCTAAATCTGACAACAGGAACTGCTCCCTTGGCGAACAGGAATTTGGCTTCAAACTGGTGGAACAGTATGGCTGAGTTGTTCTCAACCCAGCCCAGTCACTGGTTTGGTTCCAATTTGATTAAAATCTTGGGCGACGGAAGCCTCACTTCTTTCTGGTATGATAGGTGGCTTGATGAATCAAATCTTAGGGAACTTTTCCCTAGACTTTTCTCCATTTGTAGTAATAAAGAGGCTATGATCAGTGAGTGCGGTGAATGGGAGAATGGTATGTGGAAATGGAAATTATTATGGAGGAGAGAACTTTTCACATGGGAGGAAAACCTTGTCAATCATTTATTTCGCTTGCTTGATACTACTAAATTGCAGGAACACTCACATGATTCTTGGAAGTGGAGATTGTCCAAAGATGGCATTTACACGGCCAAATCAGCATATGAAGGACAAGGAACCCCTGCCCCGACTCAATCTCTCCAAAATGATACCCGCAACTCCCTTCGAAGAATCTGGAATAGCCTAACTCCATCCAAATTCTCCGGGTTAGCATGGAAGCTTATCAGAGAAAGGTTAGCTACACGGGCCGAGCTAAAGAAGCGAAATATCCTTGGCGACGGTGATGATATCTTTTGTGTGCTATGCGGCCAAGAAGAGGAGACCGTCCAGCACCTCTTCTTCAGTTGCGGATTCTCAAGTAAACTATGGAGCCTCTGCTGCTCCTGGTTCAGCATCAACTCAGCTTTTCAATCCAGACCGGCGTCAAAGACTCCCATCCTGGAGTGTCTATGGAGTATGATAGTTTGGTTCATTTGGAAAGCCCGAAATGGAAAAGCCTTTGCGAATGAAGAACCCAAACCGGAGAAGATCTTTGACGAATTTCGAACCATGGCATGGAACATAATCTCCCAGCACAATACTTGCTCAGCCTCCACAACCTTTAACGACTGGTGTGCAATGCCTAGATTAGTGTGTATGTAATTCACAAATCAAGCGAGTTGGTGTTTTCTCTTTTGCATTACTTCTTTCCCCTGTAACTCCTGAGTGTTTCACTCCTTTGAGCACTTCTGGTACTCCAATAATATAATTCTTTTTCCTTTCAAAAAAACCACAAAGAAGGCCATGGATAATATCAAGATAAACATTTGGACCTGGCTATGTGGGGAGAACCTGATCATCCCCAATTCTTTTGTTGTAGCATGGTGTAATGATCCTTATAGTTGTATAGTAGAGTAACGAGACATGAGAAATACTATAAGCATTGGTTGAGTACCCCTTACAGTTAAAAAAAAAAAAAAAACAGATTAAAAGCCTTACAAAGTGGTTGTAGCCTGACAATCTCTGTGCTTCCAAATTTAATTTGCAGTTGCAATAAATTATACTTTATTTTTTCCAATATGAGTTGCAGCATTTGACCATACATGCAACTTTTAAGAAAAACGAATTTAATTAGTAGTTAGTGAGGTATAATAAAGGAGGAGTAATTTAGGTTATTTAGTGGTGTAAAGTAAAATGTAGAAAAATAGAAGTCGCAATTTTAAAAATAAAATGATGTTGTGATGATATTAATTTTGTGTGGTATTTCCATAATCAAAGTGTATAAGTAATTTTGAAACGGTCAAATAAGAAAAGTGTGCAAGTAATCACGAGACAAATTATGAAGTATTATATACGTACATGACATTGATTTTCGTGCATGGTAGAATAATTTTATTTTTTATTATTGTCAGGACATAGTAGAAATAATTTAACTATACAATATTTGGCAATATTCTTCCAATCTTTTCACTTAGTATATAACTTCTTTGTATTGTAATTATTTAATAGCTGTTTTTTTTTTTTCTGATTTTCTTTTCTAATCGTTCATGGTTTTCAGCTTAACAGATATCAATACACACAACAAAGTCTACAACTATTTTAATGTAAAATATATATTTGAATTTCTTTTCATTTAAAATCAATCGCACTTTCATAGTTATTGAAATAATTTCATACTAGTAGTTATTTTATTTCATATAATTTGAAAATTAAAAAAATATACTGACGCTTCATGAAAAAAAAAAAAATACAAGTTGTTCGAAAAAAAATTTATGAACAAACTCAAGTTGTTCGAAAAAATTTCCAAAACAAACACAAATAGTTCGAAATTTATTCCTGAACAAACAAAATATGTTCGAAAATAATTTCAAAACTTCCAAGAAAACCCTAATTTTTATAATTTTTCAGACCTAAACTTACCTGTAACGGCGGCGAGGAGAGGGGCACGATGGCCGTGGCGCTGCACCGTTGAGAATGTGGACGAAGGGGCGCTGCTGTTGTGCGGCTGGGGAGGGTGGAGAGGAGGTCGGCGGATGTCGGCGTCGTTGTTGCGCGGCGGAGAAGGGAGGCGGTCGGTGGGGCGGCACTGCACCGCTGAGAACGTGGGCGAAGGGGCGCCGTTGTTGTGCGGCTGAGGAGGGTGGAGAGGAGGCCGACGTCGTTGTGGCGTGGGAAGGAGGGACGCCGATGACGCTGGAGAGTGGAGAAGGGAGATTGACGTCGCGGATGGGGAGGGAGGAAGGGAGGCGGTCGTCACTGCTGGGGAGGGAGGTGGAGGTGGGTGTCTTTTGAAAATGAGGGAGAAAGGGATTAATTAGGGTTTAGGAAGGGAGTGACATTTTAGAACTTTACACGTGGGTGTCCTCATCTTACGGTGTGTACTCATCTAGTGAGTGTCCTCAATAGGTTGGTGTGTATAACCGCGCCCATAATATATATAGTAGGATTTTTTTTTGGAATTAGGGTACAATTGTACCCCTTATCACTACTATAGGTCCGCCTCTATATATACACGCGAGTGTATATAAGAATTTTTCTATATAAATTAGGATCGATTGTATTGTATTTTGTTTAAATTAATAGAAAGACACTATAGTAATTTTAGGTGTAATTGTTTTTAAAAAATAATTTGGTGGTTGAAGTCAACAAAAGCGGGGTGTAAATAATCGTGGCCAATGGTTTATATATAAATTATGATTGATTGTATTATATTTTGTGTAAATTAATAGAAGGGCATTATAGTAATTTTAGATGTAATGTTTTTAAAATAATAATAATTGGGGGTAAAGTCAACAAAAGTGAGGGTGTAAATACCATGGTCAATAATAAAAAATTAAACTTTTTTATTAAAATAATTTTGTGATGTTCTTTTTTAATTAAAATACCACTTTTCAATAATAAAAATTACACTTTTCAGTTAAAATATCCACCACTTTTCAATAATAAAAATTACACTTTTCAGTTAAAATATCCACCACTTTTCAATAATAATAATTACACTTTTCAGTTAAAATATCCACCACTTTTCAATAATAAAAATTACACTTTTCAGTTAAAATATCCACCACTTTTCAATAATAAAAATTACACTTTTTTAAAATATCTACCACTTTTCAATAATAAATTTACCATTTTTTAATAACAAAAATTCCCACTTCATCTTTTTCAAATCCCACTCATCAAACAACCAGTTGTTACAAACAATTCCATCTCTCATCCCATTTGGAATTAATCAAAACCAGAATTTTCAATCCAAATTACCAGATTTCATTCTCACAGAACGTAAAGGAGTAATGAGTAGTGCTGCTGCTCTCACATAAACTATTTTCGGCAACCAGAATCCAAGCAATCGAATATGGATGGAAATCTCCCACTCTCCGGTGGATGGGTATTCGTTCTCTTTCATCTCGACACTCTCTTCCCTCATTGCTTCTCTGTGCCTTCCAGTTCACGCCAAACGCCTGTTCTCAAGAGACACATATTCCTAACACATTACTTTCCCTGCCCCAACTATATCACACAATTCACCTGCCAAAACGCCAAAGGGATTCCGCCGAAAGTACAAGTCAAACCTGAAGATATTATGGCATCACATATAAGAGAAAGCATGCATCAACATTCTCTTAATTTGGTAATCTGCAGCAGCACAAAAAGGTTACCAAAATCTATTGCATTTAGCTGACCTGATTGATGTATTATGACCGTGAAGGACAAATGGAACATTTATCAAAAGCTTATAATATTGCAAATTCTTTAATATGCAGAAAAATTGAAAAGTTAGAGTTTCTTTACGAGCTTAAACCGTATGACAAAACAATGTAGTTGCAGAAATAATATACCCATAAAGGCGGCTAACTTATTATCCTAGTTTTTCATTTTACATCTTGAAATAATTCCAAGCTAACAAACTGAGGAGAAATTAACTCATTATTAGGGTGTGAAAATTATTATGCATAAGTTAGCCATCAGAACATTATACTCCCTCCGTCCCAAGAAAATGGAATAAAGTGACAGATATTCGTTTATTGGCGAAACTTTGTTTGCCATACTCATTGCCATCTTTGGCCTTGTTCTGTTTGCTCACTTAATAGGAAATATGCAGGTACTCCCTTCACAATTTTTTGTGTATCTGTTTTGAATATGTTTACTTGTTGAAATTTAGTGAGAAATGTTGTCTTATTTATGTTAAATGAATGCAGACGTATCTGCAATCAATGACAGTTAGGCTTGAGGAATGGAGACTGAAGAGACGAGACACAGAGGAATGGATGAGGCATCGCCAACTCCCAGACGAGCTACAGCAACGTATCAGGCGTTTCACGCAGTACAAATGGGTAACCACAAGAGGAGTCCACGAGGAATCTATCCTCGCTGCCTTGCCCATGGATCTAAGGCGCGACATTCAGCGCCACCTCTGCTTGGACCTCGTTCGTCGTGTCCCATTTTTCTCACACATGGATCATCAGCTTCTTGATGCAATATGCGAGCGCCTACTCTCCTCTTTAAGCACCCAAGGGACCTACATTGTCCGTGAGGGCGATCCTGTCACTGACATGCTCTTCATTATACGTGGGACGCTTGAGAGCTCGACTAATTAAAATGGGTATTCCAGTAATTTTTAATATAGGCTAAAAAATGGGTATCTCCGGTGCTGGTGCGAACGTCGGCCGGAGGTCCTTCGTCACCAGGGCCGCCACCTCTTCCACCGGCAACGAAAAGAAGAGTAGGCCCAAGAGGAAGAACAAGGGGAAGGAAGTTCCAGAACGTACAGGACAAATTGCCCCTCGAAAATGCGGAAATGGAGGTAGTTTCTACTGAGACTACAGCCACCAGTGCTGATTCTGTTTCCGCGATCAAGAGCCGCTTCGACGAGGTTAATCCGGTGGGGCTTGGCCGGAAATCGAGGCAAAATTCCGATGAAGTGTGGCGGAAATTTTCTGGGCTAGGGCAGATTTCGAGGACTACGAGGATGGATGACGATGAGGCGGCGCTTCTCTTGAGAGAAGGTGGGCTGCGAATTCGCCATTCCCGGCGCTCAGAAACACCACTCGAATTTGTAGAGAAAAACGGTTAAAAAAACGTGTGCACAGAAAAGGGATCTGTGCACACTGTGCATATAAGATTTTTCCAATTAATTTTGGTATAAACAATATATATAGAATTTATTTATATATGAACAATATATATGGTAAATGAATAAGGGTAAAATAGTCAAAATTAAAGAAAAAAAATTCAGAATGACACTTATTTTAAAATTAGTTAAAAAGCCAAAGCGCCACTTATTAAAAAACGGAGGGAGTAATAATTTAGATGGTGAAGTCAACAAAAGTGGGGGTGTAAATAATTTTGGTCAATTGTTTATATAATTTGTGGGGTGAAGTTAATAAAATGTGGGAGTGTAGTCAATCATAAGATTGAAATTGAAATTAGATGTGTACAATACATGCGAGTGTACGAGAGAATTTGACTCAGTAAAAACGAATTGCGGTATATAAAATTCGGGGGTGTATTTAGCTGCCCCCTTATATTATCTAGTTTTAAATAAACTCAAAATATTATGCAAATAAGGAAAAAAAATCTTTATATTTTTATTTATGGAAAAGGATACACGGGTGCCCCTAGAAAATTAATTAAACGGACATCTTCCTTAAATAAAATAAAATTAAGGCAAAAAAAATCTTTCCCGAATTTAATTCTTGGCAGCTTCCATAAATAAATGGATTTAATCCTCTGATCTTACCAAATTGGTGTATATCCTTAATTAAAAGATTAATCCCAAAAGTCTATATAATGTGTGATAAAACACACCTTAATTTGTGGCTTATGTTTCTTGTGATCGATAGAAGATTTTTCTAGCTAGGTACGTAATTTAATTTCTTCATTGTCAAATCTTTGTTACTTTTCTATCTGTTTCTTATACATGAAATTATTTAATTAATTGTATGTTTTGCTAACTAAACAGATGATGGATAATTCAGTTACTCGAATGACTCGGCCGTATTATTCGAGGAGGTGTAAAAGGATTACATGGTGCGCTATCGAGTCTATTCCGGACGAGGTGTTGTTTGAAATTCTGCTACGTCTCCCGCCTCAAGATATTTGTAACGCGGCAAGGCTTGTTTGTCGCAAGTGGCACCGTATGCTCCGTAACAAATCTTTCCTACACAAACACCTCGAGCATGCCAGTTATGGACTTCTCTACCGGGATGTGTCCGGGGAGGTTGCTTTCGTCTCTGCTACGAAAGACGGAGGAGGAATCGACACGTACAAGCCAAAATACAAGTGCAAATTCAATGTCCGTTCCAGTTGCAATGGTTTGATGTTGCAGTCTAATCACCCCACCTCCATCACTTCTAACGTTAGTTACGTTAGAGACTTTTGGACATACAACACTTTAAGTCTCCCTTTTAACAATTATTTCTCCGAGCCGTATAGTGGTTTAGGATACGATGCGGCTTCCATGACGTATAAAGTGGTTGTACCGGAGACGCATCTGCAATGTTCTATATTAACAGTGGGAGTCGATAAAAATTGGAGGAGGGTTAGTACTGATCACTTATCTATTCGTGGTAGGCAAACAACTTTGAGTATTCCGATTATTACGGAAGGGTTTGTGCATTGGAAAGGGTACGGGGGTACTCAATTGGTGAGTTTGAATTTAGAGACGGAAACAATCGAAGAGACTATCCTAGTGTTCCCCCCTAAAATTGAAGGATATAGTACTCAATGTTGTTTTTTGACTACGGGGAGAAATCTATCTTTGTTTTTTCGGTGTGGGAAATTATTCGAATGGAAGGTTTTTGAGAAAAAAACGAAAACCCTAGAATGGAGAAAGTTGGGTACCGTTTGCTTGGAAGGGCAAAAGAGGAGGCTCAAAAGGCTTGGATTTAAGTATGATGATATTGAGATCGAGCCATGGGGTTGGTTGAGATACCCGGATGTGTTGGCCTTTTTAATTCGACCTGCTTTCATCGTTTTCTATAATCTTATTACACGTGAAATCGGTGCTCAAAAGTTGTCTACCGATCATAATTTTCGACATGTTACACCTCATAAAAACAGCCTTGTATGGTTGGGTGACACTAAGTTGTAGTTGTATATTTCCACTTTATTAATTAGTATTTGCCTAGTTTAAAGTTTTGTCGTGGTTTTAAGTTTAATTAATTCAGGGAGTTGAGTCAATTTACCAAATATTTTGTAATCATCTTTATTATTTTATTTATTAGTACAAGATATATATGTATAGGTCACTTATATGGGAATAATGATCCTGCTGCAATTTTTATGTTAGAATTGTGTCATTTCCCAACTTTTCAACTGTGATCTGCTTCATCTCATATATTCCAACTTAATGTGCATGTTTCAAGGGTTGAAGTCCCTAATTCTATGCTACCTCAATTTTTGCAATAAAAATAAATAAATTTGTCTTCTCATTTCTCTGTTAGGAGGACAAAACCCATTTTTTTCAAATTATTTCCACAGATTTCTTGTGATATAGTATTAAATTGTGTAAAATAAGAAGAAAAAAAAACACTAACTAAACAACTAAAACTAACTCTCAAAGATGAAGGTGCAATTGAAAGAATTGTTTCGGGTGTCTTTCTTATGTGGAATTACTAATGAATTAACGAACTAGTCACAATAATTAAACCTAATGTTTTGAATTATGCTAAAGGTTATCACATATATGTGTAGACCAATCATTCATGATGCTTAGGTGAACACGTGCACTAATTAGAAATTATAAGATATAATTAGTACCATGAGCTCATAGGATAGTGACCCGTAAACACTTTCAACACGGTTACTAATATTTAATTACAACTCGCTTTCTCACTAATCTTTTAGACGACCTCTAATCTATTAATGTCTAATGTTGTCGATCTAAGCAATCAACCCTCTTTAAGTTAAGTTAATTACTATTTAAATTCTATTAATTAATTAAGGCTCACACCCACACCCCAATCATGCAAACCCAGCTCTCGTTGCAATTAACATAATCGAAAAATGATAGCTAATAGGATTGATCAAGCAATTGAATCTTACAAATTACAACACTAGAAATAATTCTCACCAAGACATAGATAAATCATTCAATTAATTCATAAACCCAGTGACGGAGCCAGAAAATCTCGGTAGGGGGCTCGATTAACATTACTTTAAAGATAAAATAATATGTATTTATTATACTCATCGAAATTTTATATGATAAAATTGTTTCGCACCAAGGAGGATACAGACCATTGTTTGGAAGGCATTGAGAGGTAGACTCGCGACCACCAATAATCTAAAAAGTCGAGTCATTCAACTATCGGACGAGGAGGCGGAATGCAGATTGTGCAAGGAAGAGATGGAAGACAACTCACACCTATTGTTAAATTGTAAGTTCGCTAATCACTTGTGGGGGGAGTGTCTGAGGTGGATCAAAATTCTTTCATGTATCTCACAGCAATATCGTGATTTACTCTGAAGAGAAAAAAATAGAAAAAGATGGCTTCGAGCATATGGGAGGTCGTGGTATGGGAAATTTAGAGGAGTAGAAACGATGCATATATACTTCCAAGGAGAGATCGAGCCCAAACACAAAGAAGGCAATGGCCGGATAATATCAAGATAAACATTTGGACCTGGCTAGCTATGTGGGGAGAACTTGATCATCCCCATTTCTTTTGTTGTAGCATGGTGTAAAGATCGTTATAGTTGTATAGTAGAGTAACGAGATGAGAAACACTATAAGCATTGGTTGAGTACTCCTTGTACTCGTGAGTAATGAAATCATTTTTTACCATTAGTACTTCTTGTACGTCGTTGTAGCCTGACAATCTTTGTCCTTCCAAATTTAATTTGCAGTTGCAATAAATTATTCTTTCTTTTTCCCAATATGAGTTGCACCATTTGACCATACATGCAACTTTTAAGAAAAATAAATTTAATTAGCAATTAGTGAGGTATAATAAAGGAGGAGTATTTTAGGTGATTTAGTGGTATAAAGTAAAATGTAGAAAAATAGAAGTCACAATTTTAAAAATAAAATGATGTTGTGATGATATTAATTTTGTGTGGTATTTCCATAATCAAAGTGTATAAGTAATTTTGAAACATTTTAGGGCCCTAATGTGTACCTAAGTTTGTATTTTAAAAATGTTTATATATTTTAACATTTTTTGAATTAGTTTTGTGATCGATTTATGATTAGACCGGTTGAACCGACTAGTCCAATTTTGAATGAATTTATTTTGTAGACTAATGCCAAAAAAATAATTTATTAATAAAATTTTTTTAAAAAATATATATTAAAATTTTCCCACCGAAATGTCTGTTGCCAAATTTTCCTACGAAATTACCAACAAAATGTTTCGTAGTTGATATTTACCTACGAAATTTCATTTATTATGTTAATCATATGACATACTGAAATGTTATGTATTTGCTACGAAAATGTGGTAGGTAATTGCCTACGGATTAAATTTTCATGGGCAATCAAATTACCTACGAGTGAATTCCATACAAATGGTTTTCATTGGTATTCCATAGGTAAATATAAATGCCTAGCTACAAAATTGGAATTATTGCCTACAAAATATTCTCTCGCCAATTAATTATTTTCTTGTAGTGACAACTTTTAAGAAAAAAGAATTTAATTAGTAGTTAGTGGGGCAATTCTTACGGTAGTCAAATTTTACAAAGTGACTACATAGTTACTTTGTCGAATCGCGCCATGTGGCATCGTAATCGTCGTAACGACCTGCTACCTGTTATACATGTTTAAGTTATTTTTATCATTATTTAAATTGTATTTTGTTATTTACTATATTACCCTTCTTTTATTTAAATTATTCATAAGAAAGTTTAATTTATAAAAAATAATAAAATTACTATCCTACCCTTTTAATACAAATATTAATAAAAATACTATCCTACCCTTTTAATATAAATATTATAATTTTAAATTTTAAAAATGAAATAAACAAATTCCAGAATAATGCATTACTTGCTTCTCCACAGCACATCGCGTTTTATGTTTCTAAGACTTGAAATTGAAATTAGGGTTCCTTTCTCCCAACTCCATTGTTCATAAATTGCCTTTTTTCTCCACAACCACATCGCGTTTTATGTTTCTAAGACTTGAAATTGAAATTAGGGTTCCTTTCTCCCAACTCCATTGTTCATAAATTGCCTTTCTTCTCCATAGCCACATCGCGTTTTATGTTTCTAAGAGTTGAAATTGAAATTAGGGTTCCTTTCTCCCAACTCCATTGTTCATAAATTGCGAATGAATTGAAATCGTTTATTTCTCCCCCAATTCCAACGTTCCTAAGTTGCAAAGTGAATTCGATTATCCCGATTTTCGTCGACGGTCGCTGACTCCAAGAAGGCGGACAGAGATATTTGCCGACGGCCGCTCACTCCAAGAAGCAGGACGGAGATTTCCTCCGACGGTCGCTCACTCCTAGAACATTGTGGAGATTTTCTTTGAGGCATTTTGTCGAACACTTGTTGAACAATCAAGTTTCTATTTAATTTGAGTCAATTTAAAAAAACAATTACTACTACTAAACAACTCAACCCCAACAATCTCAAGTTTGAGGGTAGAACTCAAGAAATCGAGCATAGAAATCGTAAATTAGGTTCCTTTCTTCCAACTCCATTGTTCATAAATTGACTTTCTTCTCCATAGCCACAACGCGTTTTATGTTTCTAAGACTTGAAATTGAAATTGAAATTAGGGTTCCTTTCTCCCAATTCCATTGTTCATAAATTGCGAATGAATTGGAATCGTTTATTTCTCCCCCAATTCCAACGTTCCTAAGTTGCAAAGTGAATTCGATTATCCCAATTTTCACCGACGGTCGCTGACTCCAAGAAGGCGGACGGAGATATTCACCGACGGCCGCTCACGCCAATGAAGTAGGACGGAGATTTCCTCCGACGGTCGCTCACTCCTAAAACATTGTGGAGTTTTTCTTCGACGATTGCTCTCTCCAAGAAGCAGGAAGAAGACTTTCTCCGACGGTCACTCACTCGAAGAAGCGGGAAGGTGATTTTCTCCGAAGGAAAGGCGGCGGCGGAGGCGGTGGCCGGCAGGCGCGGAGGCGGATGATAGCAGAAGGCAGAAAAAAAAAACAATTGAAAACACATGCTAGGTTTTAATGATTTTAATTACTTTAAGTTATAATTTGATTTGTTTTTTATTAATTAATTGATTTGATTTATTCTTTTGTTATTAATAACGTAAGGGTAAATATGTCATTTTAACATTACATATTTTAATTACATTAATGGCTTAGATTAACTGACTAAGGTAGTCATTACGACACGTTACGACACCCTGACTACATATAGAAGGGGGAGTATTTTAGGTGATTTGGTGGTGTAGAGTAAAATGTAGAAAAATAGAAGTCACAATTTTAAAAATAAAATGATGTTGGGATGATATTAATTTTGTGTGGTATTTCCATAATCCAAGTGTATAAGTAATTTTGAAACGGTCAAATAAGAAAAGTGTGCAAGTAATTACGAGACGAATGAAGTATTACGTACATAACATTGATTTTCGTGCATGGTAGAATACTTTTATTTTTGATTATTGTCAGGACATAGTAGAAATAATTTAATAAATTCAGAACTTTTATTGATGAAAAATCTAAGATCAAAGAACACATGTCGTTCATATGACCGGAGCCCCGTTAAAAATTTGTTAAGTAAACCCTCCTAAGGGAAAAACCTTAATCAAGGGAAAAACCTTAATCAAGGGAAAAAGGTAGGTTCCTCTATGAATTGAATCTATAATATTTCGAGTTTAAATCTTTAAGCAGAAAAAAACCAAAAAAGGACTATCATTGAGCACCACTGATATAGCCATGCTGCTCATCCTTCGAGTCAAATTCATCAAAATCCGAGGTTTTCACATCTCCCCAACGCCCAATCGCTGCATTAGCCATGCATCTGAATTTTCGCGACCTTAAACTTTCTACTGGGATTAATTTAACATTGTGAATTTTATGTTTTTCCGGCTCCATTAATTGTTGTTCTAAGCGCCTCCTCCACCAGTTGGGTTAAATCTTGCGTAACCTCCGTATCCTCTTTCACACAAATGACGAATTTGAGTCATGCTGGCTGGCCTTCAATATTTGAAGTGGTCGACGTCTCCATACTAACCCTCTCATTGTCTAAAGAGTTCCTTTCCTCAGGGATATACTTCCCATTTTCAGACGCCACATCAAGAGGAGCAAAATTGTTTTCATGCTTAGAGGCAGACCAAGACTCCCTCTTCTCTAGTGGTGGACTTCGTCGATGGTTCTTCCCGCGCCTTTCCGTGAAGTTGTCTGTTTTTTGTTGCTTCACATGAGGCTCCGTGAGACCGTCCAAAAAAATTTTCTGCACAAGTGGCTGCCTGTCTAAGTTCGTGGGCTGCTTCGGCCGCTTATTGCAACTATCCCACGAGTGCCCTATAATCGAACAATGCCTGTAGAATGTTGGAGGGTTCTCATAGTTGAAATATGCGAACGTCTTATGGCCCTGTCTTTCAACCTGAATCCTCTCAATTTTGCCTTTTGAGAAGTCAATCTCGACGTATGAAGTGACCCATTGAACCATCCAAAGAACGCTCATCAATTTTAATCGGTGTACCCAAAGAGTGAGCCATTCCCGTGATCAAAGACTCTGTCCAGTATTCAAATGGTAGAAATAATTTAACAATACAATATTTCGACATTTCTTCCAATCTTTTCACTTAGTATATAACTTCTTTGTATTGTAATTATTTAATAGCTGATTTTTTATTTGCCTGATTTTCTTGAACAAACACAAATAGTTCAAAATTTATTCCTGAACAAACAAAATATGTTTGAAAATAATTCCAAAACTTCCAAAAACCCTAATTTTTTTCATGAAAGCCTAATTTTTCTAATATTTCAGACCTAAACTTACCTGTAGCGGCGGCGAGGGGAGGGGCACGACGGCCGCGGCGCTGCACCGTTGAGAATGTGGACGAAGGGGCGTCGCTGTTGTGCGGCTGAGGAGGGTGGAGAGTAGGTCGGTGTCGCTGTTGTGTGAAGAGGAGGAGTGATGTCGGCGTCTTTGTTGCGCGGCGGGGAATGGAGGCGGCCGGCGGGGCGGCACTGCACCGCTGAGAACGTGGGCGAAGGGGTGTCGTTGTTGCGCGGCTGAGGAGGGTGGAGAGGAGGCAGACGTCGCTTTTGCGTGGGGAGGAGGGACGCCGACGACGCTGGAGAGTGGAGAGTGGAGGCTGACGTCGCGGCTGGGGTGGGAGGCGGTCGGCACGGCAGGGGAGGGAGGCAGGGGGAGGAGGTGGAGGTGGGTGTCTTTTGAAAATGAGGGAGAAAGGGGTTAATTAGGTACTCGTTTGTTTTTAGATAGTGATCGTCGTCGTCACTACCTTGTGAGCATCTTTAAGAAAGAGTACTCGTCTTTTAGAGTTAACCATTCGTCGGTTGAACTCTTTCCTTAGCTGGCTACGCAGAGCCTCATCTAAAATTTCTAAAATTTTCCTAACACTTGATGAAATTTAAAACTTGACATGTATTGAAACGATAACTAGATACAAACTATACAAATGTACGGAATTTAAAAACTTACTGATAATACTTCTTCAACTTGACCGCATTCCATGGGTACTTGCTCGGCTTGCCTTCGAGGTCTTCTAATTCGTACGATCCGTTCAGGAGTGTGTGCGTTATTCGGTACGGACCCTCCCAAGTCGGGCCAAGTATGCCAATGGACTGTTCCGTCGCCCGTCGAAATACGAGTTGGCCGATAGTAAAATGGCGAGCACGTACTTTGGTATTGTAGTAGTGTTCTGACCTTGGTTTGTAGACCACATTCTTCTCGTCCGCTGTTAGTCTTCGCTCTTCTAGGAAGTCCAAGTCGGAGACCTGTGCATCGTTATTCAACTACTCGTCAAAGTTTGCCACTCGGAAAGTGGTGATCTGTCCTTCTGCTGGTATGACAGCTTCGGTTCCGAACGCGAGCGCGAACGGAGTCTCACCTGTGGAATTCCTCATCCGATATACCCACAGAACCATGTGCAGCTCGTCCGCCCATTTTCCCTTCAATCCATCTAGCTTATCTTTCAACGTGTGTTTGATGATTTTGTTGATCGCTTCTACCTGACCATTTGATTGTGGATGATAGGGTGTTGAAAAAAGTTTCTTGATTTTCCACTTTGAGCAGAATTCCAGCATGTCTTGACTCGTAAATTGACGTCCGTTGTCGGTCACTATTGCTCGTGGTAGGCCGAACCTGCAAATTATACTTTTCCAGATGAAGCTTAACATCTGGGTCGTTGTGATGGTCTTCAATGCCTTTGCTTCCGTCCATTTGGTGAAGTAATCGACTGCTACGACTACGAAAGTTACCCCCCCGACGCCAGGCGGGTAAGGTCCGATGATGTCGATGCCCCACTTCGCGAAGGGCCAAGAGCTATAGACGGAGATGAGCTCGTCTGGAGGTGAGTGAATAGCGGGAGCAAAAGTTTGGCATCTCTTGCACGTCTGGGCGTAATGAATAGCATCCTTCTTCAGTGTTGGCCAAAAGTAGCCTTGCCTCATGATTTTTAAAGGGAGCGCTTGCCCCCCTGTATGATTTCCACATATTCCATCGTGGATTTCGTGCATGACGATCTTCGCTTCATCTTCTCCGAGGCATTTCAATAAAGGCATTGAAAAACCTCGTTTGTACACCTGGTCACCAATAATAGTGTACCTTGCGGACACATGCTTTCAAGGACATGTGAACAACATTGCAAATAGTATTTTTAGAAATCCATTCAGTTTTCTGTGAATGATGCTTTGTGTGTGGTGTCATTTTAGACATTCCAGTAGCATTCAAATCCTTTTGTCTTTTTAAACAGTAATGAGCTTTATGACCCTTTTTAAAGCAATAGTTACACACAAATTCTTTCACATTGACAAGAGTTTTTGCAGAAATAGTAGCATTGATTTCAAGTTCAGCTTTGACAAAAACGGTAGATACATTACTTTGAGAACTAAGAACTGTTTTACCTTTATAACCAATACCTGCTTTCCTTGTATTGTTGATCAGCACTGATTCATCCAGTTTTACTTTTCCTTCAGAGAATTTCTTAAAGCTTAAAGACACTTCCTTCATCTTTTCTTCAAGTTTTTGAATCTCACAATCTTTCTTGGTTAGAATACCCTCAAGTTTTAAAACAGAATTTCTTAAATCATCATTTTCAAAAGTTAATGATTTGATAACACGATTTAATTTTTCAGTGTCAGAATATATAACATGATGTTCTTCATTAGTCAAAGGATTTTCATACGAGTATTTTCTGAAATCAAGTACAGATACTTCTAGTCTATCTTTCAGATTAGAAATTTCTTTATCCTTCTTTGTTAAAAGACTTTCTAGTTTAAGAACAGTGTTAGACAAATCTTGAATATCAGTATCTCTTCTGGATAAACTTGTTTTATATGGTGTACCTGTCTCTGTAACAACACTTGTGAAACAATTAAATTATGGAGTATTATTACTCAGTGATTTCCCAAATAATGACTCATTTGTCCTCACATCGTAGTAATCATCCAGATCATCATCAAGAGTATCATCATACATAATTCTAGCAGAGAAGGCTTTTTCGATGTCTTTTTCAGGATCATGTTCAACATCAGACTCATCACTTAAAGTTGCACTGAAATTAAGTTTCTTTTTTAGAATAGTGTTAGCACATTCATTAGCATAATGACCATATCCAGAACATGCATCACATTTAACATTCTTCCTATAATCTTGGTCAGGTCTAAACCTATTTACTCTTTCTAATTGTCTAGAAGGATTAAAAGTGTTCTTCCTAACAGGCAATTGTTGAGTATTAGTAATCTGGACTTTAGGTTGAATATTATCTTTGAATTTCTTATTCTTCATGAATGTCTAAAACTGTCTAGTCATAAAAGCCATGTAATCAGGATCATTAAGATATTCATCAATATTCTCTTCATCAGAATCAATTTCAGTAACATAAGGAGATTTTCCAGACCCTGATGATGCAAAAGATGAGGCATCACCTTTGAAAACAAGTACTTTCTTATCATAATCAGACTTTTCAGATATGTTCATTTCATAGGTTTTTAAAATACCAATCAATTCGTTTTGGTTTAAAACATTTGTATCCTTAGCTTCTTCTATAGCACATATCTTAGGTTCAAAACATTTAGGAACTGATCTAAGAATTTTATGTACTAACCTTGTACTGGATATTGGATCACCAAGAGAATGAGCTTCATTTGAAATCTCGGTCAGCTTTTCATTGTAAGATGAAATGGTTTCATCTTCTTTCATCCTCAAATTTTCGAACTTGGTTCCAAGCATACGAAGTCTGGTTCTTCGTACAGTACTATCCGATCCTTCACAATGTTCTTGTAATCGATCCCATGCATCCTTGGAGGAAATGCAGCTTGAAATAATTTTGAACATCGAGGCATCAGTTGAGGTGAAGATTGCATTCAACGCCTTTGAATTGTAACTTGCGGCTGTGATTTCATCATTTGTCCAGTCGAGCTATCTCTTGATCTGGGCTTCATTGTCCTCATCCGTAGCTATTCTTGGTTGAGTCCAACCAGCAAGAACACTCCTCCATGCTTGTTCATCAATGGATTTGATGTACATTCTCATTTTTTGTTTCCAGAAAGCATAATTCTTGCCATCTAGAATCGGAGGTTTTAGTGCGGGTGAAAGTGGATACTCCATTGCAAATAAACACACACTCTAAGCAGAATCTCTACTTAGTGTATCAAGTAGTTGGCTCTGATACCAACTGAAAGTGTGCGTGCGTGCGAAATCAGAGGTGTTGTCTGTAGTGTTGGCACAGTCCAGACAACAATTGAGCAGCGGAAATTAAATCAACACTTTGCAAATGAAGTATTTCAAAATTTGTGCAGATTAAAAATTAATCTACACGAATCACTTATATTAATTATAATATCAGTGAAACAAATCAACAACCTCGTAAGGTTTTGAACAACTACAACTCGAATGAGTTTGAAAAGATTACTAGAAATTATGAAACTATCTCCCTTATAGATCTAACATAAAATCCTAGTAAAAATACAATGATTAAGTACACAAGTATTCGGGTTTATAAGTGTGTACTAATCTACAAGAAAGAACAAATTATATTCCTAACTAGAAGCGTTGCGCATTCCATAGACTAGTAATCTTGTTTAGCTTTCTCGCTTGTGTCTCTTGTATTGAAGGCAGTGGTTTCTATTTATAGCCTTTTTCACGAACTGCCTTGCAACTCCCTTGATCATCTCAGCCATTGGATCAAGGTAGTTTTGGTAACCTCCCTTCACAACTCCATAATTTTAGGAACTTGTATAATGGTGCTTAGAAACTACTCACTCCCGTGCAACTGCTTGACCTGGGTGTTGCCCACGTCTTCTACCTACATTTGGGACATCACTAAGCAACACAAGTTAAGTTAGAGTTAGTAAAAGGAGAAAGGGCAAATTCTGATGTTGTCTTAGGTGTTGGAACATTTAGCACAACACTTGACTGAAATGTTGGATCATTAAATACAACACCTATTCCAACATCAACAAATTCCTTCACAATATCTAAGGAATCAAACACAAGAGAAAAACCATCATCAGGAAAAAGTCCTCTTAACTCAAATGCCTGATTAGATACATGCAAGATCTGCAACACCATCAAATACAATTAAATATCTTCGCACCATTTCATCCAACAAAATTAAATATTTTCGTATTTGTTGAGCAGCTTATCCATCAACTTTCACCCAAACTCGGATTTCAAAATGCTCATGCACCATGAATTTTCTTTTGTTAGGCTTTAGTATGAATTTTCGACTACAAACTCATTTTGGATCAAATTTATTTTCTAGAAACCAATGTTAGTATTAAGGAATAATTCCATATAATTTCATAATTATCTCCTTTCCTTGTATATAGGGTTTATTGTGCATATTTCTTGCCTACTTTTATGTAATCAGTTATTACTGTAAATCTTAGTATATATACAAAGTTATCCCACTCACCATAGTTACGGTGATCAAACCCTAATTCTCACATGTTATCAGCCTTCTCTCGATCATAAACATCTCTCTCTCCCTCCGCCCTCACGGCACACTCTTTGTTGGGATATGAATATCCTTAGTTTAGTTTTGATAAACCAAATCAATCATGTAATAGGATAAGTTGTATTGTATAGACAACTTTATTATACATCTTGTAATAGATAGGACTCTGGTTAGAAGAGAAGAGAAGACCAAGACCAGAAGTCATCTTACATCAGCTGAGTAGAAGTCGTCTTACATCAGCTGAGTAGAAGTCATCTTACAACCAGCTGAGTAAAGACAGCAGAGTAAAGACAGCAGCTGAGAAGAAACAGCAGGTGTGTAAAGCCAGCTGAGTAAAGACAGCAGAGTAAAGACAGCAGCTGAGAAGAAACAGCAGCTGTGTAAAGCCAGCTGAGTAAAGACAGCAGAGTAAAGACAGCCGCTGAGAAGAAACAGCAGCTGTGTAAAGTCAGCTGAGTAAAGACAGCAGAGTAGAAGTCTTCTTACCAGCAGAGTGAAGTCTTCTTACCAGCAGAGTGAAGTCTTCTTACCAGCAGAGTAGAAGTCTTCTTACTCAATTAAAGGAAGGCCAATCAGAGTTGAAGTCAAGGATTGACAAGATACGCACAAGAAAGGAAAGTCAAAGATATGATTGAAATTACATGACAATGGTAATATTCAATCATATCAAATCAAGAGATTGGCAATTCCCGAATTAGTGGAGATTTGAATTGCTATCATCCAACGGTAACATTCAAACATCAACACTATATAAATGAGTCCATACATCATTGGGAACGAGAAGAGGTGTGAGATGCAGAGGTCGAGCAAAGTTCATAAAGTCCAGAAATAAGAAGAGCTAGAGAAGATCATTCATGAAGATTCAACACGCATCACCTCATCCCCAGTGAGTGAACTCATACCATCTAAGCCAGTGCAACCACTCATATATATCAATAGCTTAGAGAGAATTTCCCAATCCTAGCATGAGGCTAAAACAGATTGTAAGGGAAATTCTCACCTAGTTCATATACACAAAACCCACCTTCTACCATAAAACCTTAGAAGTCAAGTTGAGTGTTTATCACTGTAAAGAGTCCAAGTGCTCTATAATCACTTGTGGAGTTCAAGTGCAAGTGCTTACAATCACTTGTGGGGGAAGTGCAAGTGCTTACAATCACTTGTGGAGACCGTAGCCGTTAGGACCGCTCAGATCTCAAAGTCCTACCCTTGGGACTATAAAGGACAAGGCCCTTGTAATTTGTGGTAAATTAAAGGGATTAAACTTCACGTGTGGACGTGAGAGTGGACGTAGGAACGTATATCCGAACCATTATAAATCAATGTGTTATTTACATTTCTGCACTTTACATTTCAAGTCTTTTCATACATATTTGTGCATAAACTGTTTTACACACTGTATTTATTAAATAGACGAGTATAATATTTATGGGCACACTACAATTCCGCACATAACTCCGATAAGTAATTAATCAGTCGACTAACTAGTCCTAGGCCCCTAGTGAAAACAGCAGACTAGTTACTTTGAAGAGTTAGTTTATTTTCCACACAATCAGCAGACATCAAGTCAGCTGATCTTACACTCGTCTCAGGGACCAACACTCTTCCCTTCTCATATCGAGCTCCTCCCTTCGACTTGCCCTAAAATGGCCGATTCCTCAATCCCCATGAACGTCTTGATACACATGGTCACAGTCAAATGGACCTCCACCAATTTCCTTCTCTGGAAGAAACGGGTTCTTCCGATGCTCGCCTGTGCCGATCTGTTCGGCTTTGTCGACGGCACCACTGTCGCCCCCCCCAAAACCGTCGACAACGCCGCAAATCCGGCCTACACCGTCTGGCGCTCTAAGGATCAAAAAGTCCTTGGTCTTCTCCTCTCCTCTCTCACCGAGGAGTCACTGTCCGAAGTAATCGACTGTGACACCTCTCGGCAAGCCTGGCAGGCTCTTGAGGCCGCTTTCAGTCATTCGTCCCAATCTCGCACGACACAACTCCGCGAGGAACTTCTTCTCCTCAAACGCAACGATATGCCTGTTGCTGATTACGGCCGCAAATTCAAGCTCATGTGCGACCAACTGGCCGCCATCGGCAAACCCGTCGATGACTCGGAAAAATCTCATTGGTTTCTCCGCGGCCTAGGGGCTCACTTTGGGGGTTTCGCCGACACTCGCATGTCCATGACTCCTGTTCCGTCCTTTCGGGATCTCGTTCACCAGGCCACAGCCTTCGAGATCATGAACAAACCCCCCGATGATGCTCCTCCTCAAGCTGCCATTATTGCTCATCCTCGTCCTCGCCCGACCTCTGCCTCCTCCTCGCTTACTCGCGGTCAGGCCCCCTATCGAACCGGCAGTTCGTCCTCGTTTCGGGGTGGTCGTCATGCTTCTGGCCGAGGTGATCGTCGACACTTCACTCCTCGCTATCAGATCTGTCGGGGCGACCACTATGCCGACAAGTGTCCTGGTCGCTATGCTCGTCCACACGAGCACTCATCTGCCCCATCGTATGCTTGTCCGCCCGATCACTCAAATGCGAACCTGGCACAAGCCTTTCACTCTGCCTGTTCGCTCAATCAGCCCTCTGCCTTCGACTGGTACATTGACTCCGGGGCTTCGGCACACATGACTGCTAGCCCGACCGACCTGGACACCTGCTCGCCGTATTCTGGTAATGGTTCGGTCATAGTTGGTAACGGTTCTGCACTACCTATCTCCCATGTTGGTTCTCGTTCTATTTCCAGTACAGTGCAACTTCGTGATGTGTTAGTTGTGCCTAACATTACAAAGAACCTTTTGTCTATCAGCAAATTAACTTCTGATTTATTTGTTGATGTTATATTTCCTGACAAGACGTTTACAATTCAGAAGCGGAACACCAGGGAGGAGGTCGCTCGGGGTAGGTGTGAGCAAGGCCTTTATGTGCTAGAGTCGTCTCTTCCAACTTTCGTTGCAAATGTTCGATCAGCTGCGTCTAAGGCTTCCTATGATTTATGGCATTTGAGATTGGGGCATGTCCCGTTTGATGTTTTGAAACTTTTACATAAGTTAGGAGCTATTTACAATTTGAGATTTGCATGAAACATCTTCCTGCTCGTTTTTGGTTTGATGCTTTTGCCACAGCTGTCTATGTCATAAATCGTCTGCCATCCACCATCTTGAAAGGCACCTCTCCGTTTCAGGTCATCTTCTCTGAATCGCCTAAATACGAGAACTTCAAGCCCTTTGGCTGTCGGGCATATCCCTTTCTCCGAGATTATGCCTCGCACAAACTGGCCCCTCGTAGTCGTCCCTGCATTTTTGTGGGCTACATCAGCTCTTACAAGGGTTTTCGATGTCTTGACACAGACTCAGGAAGAGTGTTCGTCACTCGTCATGTCAAATTTGACGAACACTGCTTTCCCTTTTCGGCATCTCCTCGCTCCTCTCCTGTGACACTATTGGATGTTTCAATATTTCTGGAGCCTGACTGCTCGCCTTCATCTGCCGACCACTCTCCTCCAGACAATCCCACTCCTTGCTCGCTCTGCTCATCTGACCCAGGTTCTGCTATCGCACCGGTGGTCGCCCAACCACCACCACCTGCTCGCGCTTTGCCCCCACCAACGTCCTCACATCCAATGGTCACTAGGGGTAAGGCAGGAATCTTCAAGCCCAAATACCCACTTAGCTCTACCTCATCGGCACTTATCTCTACCTTGGCTCTCTCATCTGAACCACGAGGGTTCAAGTCAGCTGCCAAGTCTCCTCTTTGGTTGGCAGCTATGCAGGAAGAAATTGATGCTCTTCGCAACAATCACACTTGGGAACTGGTTCTCGCCCTTCGGGCGTAAATATTGTTGGGTCCAAATGGGTGTTTCGGACCAAATATCACTCCGATGGCTCTGTTGAAAGACATAAAGCTCGACTGGTCGCCCAGGGCTTCACTCAGATTCCTGGCGATGACTTCTCCCACACCTTCAGTCCAGTGGTTAAGGTTGCGACTGTTCGAATCATCCTCGCCATTGTCGTTCAGTCGACCTGGCCTCTCCATCAGCTCGACGTAAAAAATGCATTTCTCAATGGCGTCCTGGATAAGCCCGTCTTCATAGCCCAACCCCCTGGCTATGTTGATGCTCGCTTCCCGGACCATGTATGTCGTCTCACAAAGGCGTTGTACGGTCTTCGCCAAGCACCATTGGCCTGGTTTCAACGGTTCAGTACTTTCCTGTTCGGCCTTGGTTTCTCTGCTTGCAAATCCGACTCCTCGCTCTTTTACCTCCGACAGGGCAAGTCAATCATCTACTTGCTCCTCTATGTGGACGACATCATCCTTACTGGCAATGATCCTCCTCTCCTCGCTCGCTTCATCTCACAGGCCCACAAGGAGTTCGCCCTGAAGGACTTAGGTCGCTTAAACTATTTTTTGGGTCTTGAGATCTCCTACACTCAGAATGGTCTTTTCATTGGTCAGTCTAAGTATGCTCGCGACATCCTCGACCGAGCCTCTCTGGTCGACTCCCGCCTAATTGCTACACCACTGGTCGCCGGCGAATCTCTTACGAGCACGGGTGCCTCTTTTTCCGATCCCACACTCTACCGCTCGTTTGTCGGTGCTCTTCAGTACCTGACGATCACTCGACCAGACCTCTCCTTCGCGGTAAACCATGTCAGTCAATTCCTTCAGTCGCCCACTGTCGATCACTTCTCTGCAGTCAAGAGAATTATTCGCTATGTCAAAGGGACACTTCACTATGGCCTATCCTTTGCTCGCCGACTTGATCGATCAATTATAGGCTATTCGGATGCCGATTGGGCCCGGTGTCTTGAAACTCGTCGCTCGACTTATGGTTATTCTATCTTCTTAGGAGGCAACCTTGTCTCTTGGAGTTCCAAGAAGCAACCAACAGTTGCTCGCTCGAGTTGTGAGTCTGAATACAGGGCGATGGCGAACACTACTGCCGACATCATCTGGTTGACGAACCTTCTGCGAGAACTTGGTCAGCTCCCACCTGCTCGCCCGGTCCTTCTGACTGACAATCGAAGTGCTCTTTTCCTCAGCCAGAATCTGGTCGCTCACAAACGGGCGAAACACATAGACATTGATTGCCACTTTGTCCGGGAAATGGTCACTTCTGGAAAATTACTCACAGACTTTGTGCCTTCTCATCTCCAGCTCGCGGATATGTTCACAAAGAGTCTTCCTCGCCCAACGTTCCAGTTCTTGCGTTCCAAGCTTTGTGTCTCTCCGCATCCCACGCAAAGCTTGACGGGGGATATTAAGGAATAATTCCATATAATTTCATAATTATCTCCTTTCCTTGTATATAGGGTTTATTGTGCATATTTCTTGCCTACTTTTATGTAATCAGTTATTACTGTAAATCTTAGTATATATACAAAGTTATCCCACTCACCATAGTTACGGTGATCAAACCCTAATTCTCACAGTTAGCCTTATACCAGAGGAATGACCCTTGATTTCCATTCTTCTGAGGATAAGTGAAGGAGAATTCCCTACGAGGCATTACGAAGGAAGGCATTTATTCTCTCTTAGAAGTAAAACTGATTGTTTGATTTTCTCGTGTGCAGCTGTTTGGTGTAATGTAAGCCCACTACAAAAAACCATCCATATGGAGAGGGTTTTGGCGAGGGTAAAGCCCTCGCTAAGCAATTTGGCGACAACAGAGGCGAGGGGCAGTCGCCGTCGCCTAATTGCTCCTCGCTAATTTATTGGCGAGGGCACCCTCGCCAAATCCCGAGGGCAGAATCGCACTCGCGAATTGGCGAGGGCCAAACACACTCACGAATTGGCGAGGGCCTTACCCACTCGCGAATTGGCGAGGGCGCGTGCCGTCGCCAAATAGCGAGAGTGTGTCCCGTCGCGAGAGTCATAACCCTCGCCAATTCCCGAGGGCAAAGACCGTCGCCTTTTCCCGAGCGCGAGTGCCCTCGCCAATACGCTGTATTTTAAAAAAAAAACAGACCTGGGTTTCGAACCCAGGTCTCTAAGGCCACTTTCCTTACCCCTCACCACCAGGCCACCAATAAATCCTTTTAATCTCACCTGGGCGCGCGCATGGGGGGTCGAACTCGCGACCTCCCGGATTCTGAAGAGTTTATGTGCCCCCCGTGTGCCAATTAGGCTAGGAGCTTTAGTCATAATATTTCAAATGCATTATATATTTATCCCTTTTAATTTCTGTTTTTATTCTTTAACTCAATTAATTTAATAAATTACCAACTATATGTTATTAAGTCAATTAATTATATTAGCTCAATACTTAATTAATTTAACAAACCCCTCATTACTAAATTTAATAACTTACACTTATATATATATATGTATTAATTAACTCAATTTATTTAACAAATCCCTTCATTAATACTAATGAAGGGATTTGTTAAATTAAGTCAATTAATTTAATAATTTATACTTATGTATGTATTAACTCAAATTTATTATTTTATTATTAATTAAGTCAATTAATTGAATAGATTACTAACTCAATTAATTTATATATTAGCTCAATACTTAATTAATTTAACAAAAGCCCTTCATTACTAAATTTAATAACTTATTAACTCAATTACCAACTATATGTTATTAACTCAATTTATTTAATAAATTACCAACTATATGCTATTAACTCAATTCATTTATATATTAGATCAATACTTAATTAATCACACACAAGCAATATATATGAATTAAAACCATATAAAATAAAACATTGTCTCGTACGTTCACTTCAATTCAAGTACACAACATAAAAAAAAAATCCCAAACAACTTCATCATTTTTTTAAAATCCAACAAGACAACATAACTTAAAATGTATCAATCATCGACCATCCTCAGCAGCGTCATCATCACCATCATCATCATCATCCCCGTTTCCGTTACCCGACCCCCTTC
The DNA here is from genome assembly GCA_963675135.1 of Galeopsis tetrahit. NCBI lineage: Eukaryota > Viridiplantae > Streptophyta > Magnoliopsida > Lamiales > Lamiaceae > Galeopsis > Galeopsis tetrahit. Next base: position 3,332,375 of record OY776130.1, read on the forward strand.
TGAACCGTCTCATCATTGATGCCATCTGTGATGCCATCTGAGCAGCAAACTCTTGACGTAAGCGCTCCTCCGTCTGAGTGACTGATTGCTGGAATTCTTCACGTATGAGACGCTCTCTCTCTTCACTAGCCCTCTGCTCTTCCAAAAGAGCATTGTCGATGTCAGCCTGGCTAAATCGTCCAAACGTCGTACCAGAAGATGTCTCACCAGGACCAGAAGTGACCCGTCTGTTCTTTCCTAGTTGGCTAAGACCCTTCACGCGTCCGTGAGATCTTCCAACTTTCTTCACGTACAACTCAGACATATCCGGCAAGGGTGGGGTCCGGGTACTGGAACCATCATCTGAAGGATCATGATCAGATGACGGCTGGGTAAGATGTGACAATTCCTCTTGAACCTGGTCCTATATATGTGCATATGTAACATTTGGTTAATATACATGTCAATACAATTAAATATTATATTTAATATAATATATGTATACACTTACCAGAAGATCACCCATATGGCTGTATGTGTACGTTCCGTTAGTGTAACGGTGGTAATATTCGATAATCTCCCAGTCGTAAGCTGGTCGTCCCGTCTTCTCCTCCTATATTTTGAAGAACATAAAATTAAATTAATTAAAATCAAATCAAATTACTTATATAATTGAACATAAATACTTACAATCCGTCTGGCCACCTCGGCTGCCCCACGAGATCCTCCTTTATGTCTAGCAAAACCGGTACCCGGGCCTCCAGGCTCTGATAGTCGGTTCTTCCGACACTGCTCGCTCCTCTTCTTTGTGTCCGGATGATTCCAGTGGCGAACCAAGGACTCCCAGACATCGTTGTCCCACTTCGGCCTCTTCCTTTCCGTCTCCCACAATCCCTTGTAGTGGTTCAACATGTCACTGTATCGATTTGCTACTCTCTCAAGAAAGAGCATGTACACTAATGCAGTGTCAACAGTCTCTGGATCCCACGTAACCTCATTCTGCCAAAAAAAACATTGAGTATGATAACAAAATGTGATGAATTAATAGATATGTTACACATCATTAAATTATATTAATTATACCTGGAATGTATCCCACCACTGTTGAAGCCTAGCTGGGGATATCAAGGCGAATATGTGTGCGCCAACCTCCATATTCCGGTACATGATATGTCTGATGGTGGTCGAGAGTAGACCCGAAGGCATCATCCTGTTGTTACACATAATTAATTTGAAAATGAATAATTATGTAATTCATTATAATGAAAATTATAAGATATGTAATACTTACGCTCCACGATAGATCGTAAGACGAATACGACTCTCCTGTGCATCTGGCGCCTGGCTGGCCTCTGTCTCGACAGACGCACGTCCGACTGGGTCCGATAACGGTGGATCCTCCTGCGCTGGATACATGGGGGGCATCTGGGGAACCCGTGTGTAGTACGGATAGGGGGTCGATCCCTGCATCTGGGGCATCTGGATGATCTCAGTCATATCCGGCAAATAGAAACCCGGATGATGTGGTATAGGTACAGGCGGCGTCTCACCTCTACCTCTACCTCTACCTCTACCACCCGAATCCTGCCCAGTACCAGAACCCTGACCACCAGAACGCTGTCCATGACCACCAGAACCATGTCCAGCCCTGAATGCCGTCTTGTTCTTTCGCCATGTATGATTAGGTGGTAAGAACTTTCGGTGGTTATCGAACCACGATTGCTTTCGACTGAGCCTCAAAGTGAATGCATCGGTGTACTCCCCACAATACGGACAAGCAAGCTTTCCAGCTGTACTCCAACCAGACACCATTGAGTACGCTGGAAAGTCGCTAATGGTCCAAATCAGTGCAGCTCTCATCAAAAAGTTTTGCTTCCTAGAGACGTCGTACGTTTGCACCCCATATTCCCATAAAAATTTCAAATCAGCTATCAGAGGTTGTAAAAACACATTAAGCTTGTCCTTCGGACTTTTTGGCCCGGGCACAAGAATCGAAAGAAACATGAATTGATCTTTCATGCATAACCACGGGGGTAGATTGTACGGAGTAAGAATAACTGGCCATGACGAATATTGCTTCCCCGTCATTCCGAACGGTGCAAAACCGTCTGTGCTCAAGCCCAACCTAACATTCCTAATTTCAGCTGCAAAATCAGGATACGAACGGTCCAAATGCTTCCAAGCCAACGAGTCTGCAGGGTGACGCATAACACCAGAGTCATCAGAACTGCACGAGGCATGCCATGTCATATCCTTCGCAGTGGCCTTGGACATGTACAATCTTTGCAAACGAGGAATTATGGGAAAGTAGAACATCTCCTTAACCGAACGTTTCTTTTTCAACCGACCATCTACATCAACCCTACTCGGCTTATACCGTGGTCCACCACAAATCTTACAGAACTCTAGTTCGCTGTCTGCACCCCAAAATAACATGCAGTTCTGTGCACAACAATGAATCCTTTCTACCGGAAGACCCATCCCACTCATCAAGTGTTTGGTGTCGTTAAATTTCTTGGGAACCTTATTTTCTAAAGGTTAAATCTCACGAATCAACTCAACGACTTGATTGTATCCCCTTTCAGACAATCTGTTTTCGGTTTTAATATTCAACAATCTGGAATTGAACGACAACTGTGAATGAGATTCACAACCGGGATACAAGTCTTGGTCCGCTGCACGAAGCATGTCGTAGAACTGTGACGCATTCTCGTTAGGGGGTTCTTCATTATGTGCCTCCTCTTCCGCGTTGATTCCAAAATCAATGTTTGGGTCACCCATTAATTCTTCTACCATAGTGTGGTACGAGCTAGGTCCAATAGGGTCAACTTCATTTGAAGTTGACGCAAATTCACTAGTGTTTTGAAATGGACGTGGACCCCAACTCTCTTCACCATGATAAATCCAATTATAATAATTTCGTGTAAACCCATTTCGATATAAATGAGACTTCACTTCATTAGGATCTCTATAAGTCTCATTTCGACATCTAGCTTTCGAGCAAGGACACCTAATTTTTCCTTCCCAAATCGAATTCGGATTACTAGTGGCAGCTTCAATAAATCCATTTACACCACTAATAAATTCGGGGCTCATAATCCCATTGACCAATCTTGGCCTATACATCCAACTACGACTTGAATAATTCATGTTAATCGATCTGTTTCAAATGTAAATATATATAGTTTATATATATATTTTTAAAATTTTCGGTAGAGTTTCATCTAAATCTATCGTATCACCAAATATTTAATTAGGTTCCTAGTGCATCCATTTCCGACTCGAGTAAAATTACTCAAGTCGAAACGCACAATCTACAACAAACAAACAACTCATCCCAACATCGATTTAATTCTCCCAATTAACACATTCATGCATAACAATTAATTAACACAACAATTAATAATTAACACATATATATAAAACATATATAACAATAATTATATTAACACATTCATAACAATTAACAATTTTTATAACTTTCATCAATATATTAACAATCTTAATTAATCCTAATAAACAATATACATATTTTTCTAACATAATTACAATCCTATATATATATATATATATATATATATATATATATATACATATATAATATAATACAAACATATATATACAACTTTTAATTTAATCAATAAAAACGCATAAATTTACCGTAGAAATGAACCCCTTGAAGTGTAGAATAGAAATATCCAAAAATTAGTCTCGATCGGTAGCTCCGGCAGCGGCGTTGGTGCGGTGGACGGAAGCTCCGCGGCTGTGCTATTTTTGGGGGTGAAGGAGGCTGTACGCGAATTTGGGGAAGAAGGAAGGCCCTCGCCAAATCCCTCGTTATTTATGCCCCTCGCCAAATAGCAAGGGTGAAATACCCCTCGCCAATTCCCCTCGTTATTTGAGCAATTTTTTGTAGTGGCGCCCTGCTGGGTAAGTTCTTTCTTTCTGTCTTCTTCTTTATATACAAGCAATTTTAGTTTTTCTGCTGACTCTCTTTTTTTCATAAGATAACTTCAGAGAAGTGAGCAAGAACGCGCTGAAAAACAAGAAAGAAGAGGGAATAACAAAAGGAGAAAAAGGCTGCCACTTGATTGCAATTTCGTTGAAAGAGTATAACGTTTCAAGGAGATAAGGTGGTATAATTTTGCTACGCCCGGGGCTAATTAATGTATTAATGCAGCTAGCATTGTTGGATCCTGTTTACGGCGTGTAAACTGCAATATCAAAAATATTAGAAAAAACAGATAACGTAAAGAATACCTCAAATAAGTCGAGTCAAGGGAATCCCTTTTCCCGCAGAACAGAATACGCCCAGGATAGTGCTCGACTGTTACGGCGTTCCGTTCCCAAAGGTAAAACGACTTTCACTTAATACACAGTAGCACCACTGTGTAAGAAGTATCGGCGAACGTACTTAGTTACGAACTGAACACTCTTCGGAAATAAATCCGTCACACAAGAGAACAGTGTAAGGCTTTCGGGAGCTCAGTACACTGTATAGGGACGAGAGGAGAGAAGAAGGCTTGAGGTTCGAATTTCAGCTTATGGAATAATAAGGGAAGAGTCTGATATTTATAGGGAGAATAAACCCTGGGAGGGCCGAATCTTGAAGACCAAGTTTGAGACTTCCAGATAATTCTGGAACCTTCTTGAAGTAGTTCGAATGGGCCGAGCCCATTCCTGAGTTGGACTTTCGGAGTTTTTGGGTCTGCAAAAAGATAGGCGGGCCCCGAATCCGAAGCCGAGCCGGACGGGCGGGCGCGCATGTGGCTCTTAGAGGAGTGTACCTCTTTTAGATAGTTTGAACTACCTTACTATTTCAATACCTTTATACATCATAAATGTGTTGTAGGTTTCCTATGTGGGACAATTTCCCACATTCTCAAACTTCCAAGTTGAAACCCTTCAACTTCAACAATTAATTTCTCACTCACCATAACTTGGTTTTGAGACATTAAATATACCACGTTCATCTACTCCGCGAGTAGATCGACTATGTCACGTTCAATTATTTCTTAATTAACGTTTAGTCCGTCTAATTAATTAAATTAGACAAGGGTGTCAAAACCCAATTAATTTCCATTAATTCCAACAGCTAGCAAATTCAGAGATTTTGTGGTTAGTAGAGTATATTTACATCTTTTTATTAGGCTTAGTAGGAATTTTGCTGTTATAACTCGTTTTGCATAGAAATTCTTTCACGAAAAAGTGTATTTTTATTCAGGATGTTACAAGGAAAGGAGCTTTGCTGACATTTTTGTTTCCGTTTGTCCTGGAATATGCTCTTTTATGCATTTCTAAAATTTATTATGGAATTTTGTTTTTATCCTCATCACTGTTGTTATTATTTCCAGCTAACTCAAATAAAAGCAAGATTAAAAATCTGTTATGAATTACTAGTGCAGTAATGGAGAAAATTATATGAAAAAAAAGACAGATTTATTACCAAGTTTGTCAATAAGATCTACTAATAGACAACAAAGTGGAATTACTCGGCTTTAAAACCTTCCAGATGCAGATTGCAAAGCTCAGTAGACGAATAAAGTTCGACAGATTAATGTGGAGGAGGGAATCTGACACCATAGCTCTTCGAGAAGAAAGCTGCAAATACCAAATTAAGCAGATGATCAGCATCAGAAAATCAAATCCGGGAAAAATTCAGATACAGTATGTAGTTAAATATGTAGTATATAACTTCTTTGTATTGTAATTATTTAATAGCTGTTTTTTTTTTCCTGATTTTCTTTTCTAATAGTTCATGGTTTTCAGCTTAACAGATATCAATACACACAACAAAGTCTACAACTATTTTAATGTAAAATATATATTTGAATTTCTTTTCATTTAAAATCAATCACACTTTCATAGTTATTGAAATAATTTCATACTAGTATTTATTTTATTTCATATAATTTGAAAATTATAAAAATATACTGACGCTTCATGAAAAAAAAAAATACAAGTGATTCACATGTTATGCAACACTAAATAAACAACCGCAAGTATACGGCGTCTATCGTAGCGTGATAAGCACGAGGTCGATCCCACGAGAAGGTTAAAGCATAAAAGGGTAGTTTGCTAGTTGAATTCTAAATAGACGTGATCGAATAAGTTGAGTGTTGAATTACCCCTAAGATTGCCTAACTATGTGTCACAAATAGACAACGAAAGAGTAAATGTAAAGTCGATCAACTAAGCATGCAAAATAGGAAAACGAAAGTAAAACGATTGTAACTCAAAGAGAAAAGGTGGGTTCCAAGGCAATTGTAGTTCTTAGATATCCGTTTATGAATGTTATCTCGTTTAGATGGCCATTAAGTTTATCTCATATAGGGTGATCACACAAGAAGAATTAATTAATCTCCCGATCTAATTAACCAAAGGCGCAATGTAACATAAGTTCGTATCTCTACCTCACAAACGTTGCATCGCCTAAAATAGCTCCTAAGATCATTCAAATCCCTCTCCGATAATTAATCCTCTCCCGAGCTCATAATAATACCGGGTTGCACATTCGCATACGATTAAATGGAATAAATCTCCCGATCTTACCCCAATTAACAATAAATTAAGCAAATCATCATGGCCAATAACAACATGCTTTACAATGAATGATTGAATATGCAAATACGAGATAAACACCAATTAAAGCAAGAAATTACTCATAAACATCAATCCAAGTTTTACAATGCCTTAGAACCACAAAGTGTGTTTAGCTAACTACTAACATAATCAAATTACAAAATACAAATGAAATAACTAAGTAAAAAGGAAAAGAAAGAGAAAGCTTAGTCTAGAATGAGGTGGGGAATGGAATTTGGGAGCTATTGCATCATTTCTTCCTTGATTTGATGAAGAATTGAGAGAGAAATGGCCAAAACACCTCCAAGTATGTGTAACTATGTGTGGAATTGGGGGAGAATGTCTTGGGTTTCAAGAATGGGGACTTATATAGTGTTGGGGGAGGGTTTGGATGGCATATTTGCAAGTAGATCCCTCAAAATTGGAGAAAATACAAGTTTGGCACCGAAAATGGGATTACTCGGCCGAGTTGGGGTCACTCGGCCGAGTAGACATTTAAGAAAACGTGTTGGCGCTTTTTTTCAGTAGAGACTCGGCCGAGTGAGCTTACTCGGCCGAGTGATCTTTAAATCCCTTTGGCTACGTAAACTTTTACTCGGCCGAGTAAGGTCACTCGGCCGAGTTGCCCCTGCACTTCGATTTCGGCTTTTCTCGTTTCGTGCATAACTTTCGCCTCGGTTGTCGGATTGACTTGATTCCTTCGGCTAATTTACTCCGTTTTCCGAGACGAATCCAACCGTGCACTCCTCTTTCCAGCCCAATCACTTGTGGTATGTGTTTTGCTCCAAATTCCATCGTTTTACCTACAAAATCAACAAAACACAACCTTTCTCTCATTTTGGCTCAAACAATCATAATCAATGCATAAATCAATGAATTCCACATCAAAACATGCTTCACATGTGCCCCTAAAACGTGTAAATTCCACCCGAATCAAACCCCCCCAAACTTAAAATGTTGTTTGTCCTCAAACAACTAAGCACTTAAAGCAATGAGGGTGGAATGATCACAATGGAATATTCAATGTAATTCACACATGCAAAGTAGGATGTAATGATATCTCTTTCTCAAAGTGCATTTCTAAATGAAGTTCATAGGCTCAATATTGCAATCCACATTCATAGATCAAAAAATGCACAAGTACACAACACATTGTGATGGGAAACATAATCCAAATGCTCAAGTCCTTTACTCACATGATGGAGTGTTTCTCTCAAACACACAAACAAATTAAGGATATTAATGCACTCATCAACCAAGTCATGCTATGCAATCACCATATGCTTGCCCAACTTCTACTTTCTACACACACTCAAATGCTCAACAATGTGATCAATGGGACTTAATCAAGGATGTAACATTGGCTCTTTGGACAAGGTAGGATGAATTTGGGAATTGTGACTCTTCTAGTGGAGGACAAAGCTTGTTGTTTTACAATGTGTGCTTTCACTTTCAAAGCTTACAAACTCCATCCTCACTTTTCATTTTCCTTTCTTTTTCAAGCATTCATCACCTCATCTTTTGAACCATTTTTCTTTTCAAGCTTTTGGGGCTCTTTGTCCCTCTTTTCTTTTCCTTGATTTTCTTTTCATCTTTCTCTTTTTCTTCTTTCAATTTTTCCAACTTTTTTTCACCAAAAGTATTCATTCAAGCACATGTTCTCCACTTTGTCTTTTATCCTCCACTAGATGTAGGCATCAAAGGCTCAAAAAGGCAAAGTGGTTAACATTGTAGTTTGCCAAGAAATGAGGAATTAAGCTCAAGGGGCTAACTACGGAAAATTACTTTGGTTTTGGGAAATTTTGGCTAAGTGACTCTTTTAGAACAAGATGGCCTATATCACATCACATCATCTCACACAATCATGCTTTCAAACAAGAATTTAGGCAAGTTCTAGAATTACTAGCAATAACCTAGTCCACTCTCAAATGAACTAAACCGGATTACATGCTCGATTTAAGGCTCAATTCTCACCGGTTTATTCAATAGGACTCTCACATTCATCAAATGTTCCCAAGCAACAACACATCATGCATCCATGCTATCAAAGATCACAAATGTGAACACAATCATGATACTATATCCAACATCAATCATGCTTACATTCCAAGCAAATAAACATCATCACAACTACTCAACAATGGACTCCAATGACTATTCATGCTCACATTTCACCAATTGTCCACTACCCAACATATGCTCAAAACCAACTAAACCAATATACTCATGTGAAAGTTAAGTGTGCGCCGGTGCAAAATGTGACGCAAGTAGAATGACGAACCGGTGCAAGGGTAACAACTAGTAGAAAAAGAAAAGAAAAATAACTCCCCCAAACTTAGAATTTTACTATGTATAAATTCTAAGTTTGGGGCTACAAGTTGTTACCTCCCTCCTTGCACATCCAATGCTTCTTCAAAGATCAACATTGCAACACTTGCTTCCTCTCTCCAAAGTTGGTTTTGCTTTCTTCTCTATTCTTCCAGATCGTCCATACCTACAAAATAAACCAAGCTATCAACACTACTAAAGCAATAAAACAAGAAAGCAATAAAACCTTGGGTTGCCTCCCAAGAAGCGCTATTTTTAACGTCCTATGCCGGACGGTTCTCTCTACTTTCAAGCCTCATCCAAGCGGAGTGACTCCACTCTTCGAATTTGCTCATTTCCAAAGTAGTGCTTCACTCTTTGACCATTAACCACAAAGGTTCTTCCATCTTTATCACAAATCTCTACATTTCCCATGGGTGTTACCTTCTTTATCACAAATGGCCCCGACCACTTTGACTTCAACTTACCCGGAAATAACTTCAACCTTGAGTTGAACAATAAGACTTGTTCTCCCACTTGGAACTCCCTCCTTTCAATCATCTTGTCATGAAACCTCTTGGCTCTCTCTTTGTGAATCTTGGAATTCTCAAAGGCTCCATTCCTAAACTCCTCAAGCTCATTAAGCATCATTTTCCTTCTTTCTCTGGATGCCTTAAGATCAAGATTCAACTCGTTAATAGCCCAACGAGTTCTCAATTCCACTTCAACGGGTAGATGACAAGATTTACCATACACAAGTTGGTAAGGAGATGTGCCCAAAGGTGTTTTATAGGCGGTTCGATATGCCCAAAGAGCATCATCCAACTTGATGGCCCAATCCTTCCTCTTCAATCCAACGGTTTTCTCCAAAATTTGCTTCACTTCTCGATTAGCAAGCTCCGTTTGTCCATTTGCTTGAGGGTGATAAGGTGTGGTCACCCTATGCTTCACTCCATACTTTGCTAAGAGTTGGTCTAGCCACCGGTTGCAAAAGTGTGAACCACCATCACTCACTAGTGCTCTTGGAGTGTCAAAACGAGTGAAAATGTTTTTCCTCAAAAAGTTGAGGACCACCTTGGCATCATTTGTAGTGGTTGGAATGGCCTCAATCCACCTAGAGACATAATCAATGGCCAAAAGGATGTATGAAAATCCATGAGAATTGGGGAATGGCCCCATAAAGTCTATCCCCCACACATCAAAGAGCTCCACCTCAATCACATTCTTTATAGGCATCTCATGTCTCCTTGAAATGTTCCCCATCCTTTGACACTTATCACACTTCTTCACAAAAGCTTCACAATCCCTAAAGATGGATGGCCAATAAAAACCACTTTGAAGAACTTTACGGGCCGTCCGATTTGCTCCAAAGTGACCTCCATAAGGAGATGAATGGCACTCCACAATCACTTTTTCCCACTCATCTTCCCCTAAACACCTCCTCATGATCATGTCCGAACACCATCTATAAAGAAATGGATCCTCCCAAACATAGAACTTGACATCATGATAAAACTTCTTCTTTTGATGGAATGAGAGGTTTGGTGGTGGTGTTCCGGTGGCTATGTAGTTCACAAAGTCGGCGAACCATGGACATGTTTCCTTAATGGCAAGGAGTTGTTCATCGGGAAACCACTCCTTGATAGGGACTTGGACGTCTTTTTCTTCCACATTCTCAAGTCTTGAGAGATGATCCGCCACCACATTTTCACATCCTTTCCTATCCCTTATCTCTACATCAAACTCTTGCAAAAGGAGCACCCATCTTATCAACCTCGGTTTAGCCTCCTTCTTCTCAACCAAGTACTTCAAGGCCGTGTGATCCGTGTACACAATCGTTTTTGCTCCAACCAAGTAGGCTCTAAACTTATCGAAACTATACACCACGGCTAGCATCTCCTTCTCCGTTGTGGTGTAGTTCCTTTGAGCCGGATTCAATGTTTTGCTAGCATAGTATATCACCCGGAAAAGTTTGTCTCTCTTTTGGCCCAAAGCCACTCCAATGGCATAGTCGCTAGCATCACACATGATCTCAAATGGTTGGCTCCAATCGGGTATCACCAACACCGGGGCTTTAATCAAGGCCTCCTTCAAAATCTCAAACGACCTCACACATTCTTCACTAAATATGAAGGTGGCTCCCTTCTCCAACAATGCACACATAGGCTTGGCTATCTTTGAGAAGTCTTTGATGAATCTTCTATAGAAACCGGCATGTCCAAGAAAGCTCCTAACCGCCTTCTCATTTGTTGGTGGAGGTAGCCTCTCAATAGCCACAATCTTGGCTCTATCAACCTCAAGCCCTTTTGCCGAAACCTTGTGTCCAAGCACAATCCCTTCCTTCACCATGAAGTGGCATTTTTCCCAATTAAGCACCAAGTTGGTATCTACACATCTTTGTAAAACACAAGAAAGGTTACGTAGACATGTATCAAAGCAAGAACCAAACACGGAAAAATCATCCATGAATACCTCCATTATGCTTTCAATCATACCATGAAAAATAGCCATCATGCATCGTTGGAAGGTGGCGGGAGCATTACATAATCCGAATGGCATTTTTCTAAAAGCAAAAGTACCATAGGGGCAAGTAAAAGTTGATTTCTCTTGGTCTTTAGGATCAATCAAAATTTGATTGTAACCCGAGTAACCATCGAGAAAACAATAATACTCGTATCCCGCCATCCTATCCAACATTTGATCAATAAAAGGCAAAGGGAAGTGATCTTTCCTAGTGGCACTATTCAATGCACGATAGTCAATACATACTCTCCAGCCCACGGGGATCCTAGAAGCAATTACCTCTAAGGCATCGGTTGTAACAATGGTCATACCCCCTTTCTTAGGTACCACTTGTGTTGGGCTCACCCACTCACTATCACTTATGGGAAAAATTATATCATTATCCAACCACTTCAACACTTCTTTTCTTACAACATCTTGCATAATGGGGTTCAATCTTCTTTGACCTTGGGCTTTAGGCTTAATAGACTCATCTAGTCTAATTTTATGCATGCAAATATGAGCCGGTATACCCTTCAAATCCGAAATATCCCAACCAATAGCCGATTTATAAGTTCTAAGCACCCTAAGCAATTTTTCTAACTCAAGCTCATGCAAGTGTGAAGAAACAATAACCGGAAAGAGTTCACCTTGTTCAAGATAAGCATATCTCAAGTGCTCCGGAAGTGGTTTCAAGTCGAGCTTCTTCCCCTTCTCTTGAGCTTTTGGTTTCTCCTTAGCTTCCTCCTTTGGTGCTTCCAATGAGTAACATGAGGGCCAAGTGTCAAGATTTTTGTGAGGAAATCTTTGACACTCTTCAAGTAAAACCCCCCCAAACTTGGCTTCTTGTCGTATCTCCTTGAATTTTTCCTCCTTCTTGAGTGGAAGTTCCTTCAAATCATCAAGAGAAGACATGTATTCAAACAATTCTACATCATTAAGTTCATCAAAATTGAAATCACAAGGAAAAGAAGAGAGTGAGTTAAGAGAGTTTCTTATGCAAAGGTCAAGTGGATCCTTTGAGTTGCTCTTTTCCATGTGCATATCCACACAAGCTTGCACGTGGTTGATCATGTTGCACTCATAGACCTCATCCTCATCATCTCTAAACTTGATGGCCTTGTAGATGTTGAACAACACTTTCTCGTTGTTCACTTGAAGTTCCAACTCCCCTTTCCTCACATTGATAATTGCTCCACCGGTTGCCAAAAATGGCCTTCCCAAGATGAGTGGAATATACTTATCCTCTTCCATATCTAATACCACAAAATCCACCGGGAAAATGAACTTATCGATCTTCACCAACACATCTTCTACTATACCCAAGGGGTATGTCATCGATCGATCCGCCAATTGAAGGCTCATGGTGGTTGGTGTGAGCTTCCCCAAACCAAGTGACTTAAATATGGACAAAGGCATGAGATTAATGCTAGCTCCTAAATCACACAAAGCTTTAAATGTACCTCCATCTCCAATAACACATGGCAAGGTGAAAGATCCGGGATCTCTAAGCTTTTGAGGTAGCTTTGCTTGAATGATTGAGCTACATTCTTCGGTTAAATGCACCGTCTCATACTCCACCATCTTTCTCTTGTTGGACATGATTTCTTTCAAGAACTTAGAGTAATGGGGCATTTGTTCTAGAGCTTCGGCAAAGGGAATGTTGATGTGGATCTTCTTGAACATCTCAACAAACTTAGCAAATTTGTTGTCCAAGCCCTTCTTCTTCAACCTTTGAGGGTATGGGAGAGGTATCACATTATTGCCTTTGTCTTGAGGAGGGATTGCCTCCTCACTCTTCTTCTCCTCTACTTTCTCTTCTTCCCTCACTATCTCCTCTTGCCCTTCTTTCTCTTGTCCATCTTCTTTGTCTACACAATCGGGTGCCGTTACCATTTCCTCCTCTTGTGGCATCTTTGGCCCCTCGTAGCTCGTCCCACTTCTTAGCTTAATGGCTTTGCAATGCTCCTTGGGGTTGAGCTCCGTGTTTGAAGGAAATTGCCCCGGAGTGTGTTGACTACCGACGACATTAGAGAGTTGGCTCATTTGCTTTTCCATGGCTTTCATGTTGTTTGCCATATTCTTGATCATTTCTCCTTGCTCATCAAATCTTTGCCGAGTTATGTTTGCATTCTCTCTAGTCTCTCTCATGAATTTTGTGGTTTCCCCCATAAAAGTGCAAAACATATCCTCCATTGATGGCTTTGGTGAAGGCTCCACAATAGCCCCATCTCTCACATTGAAATTTGGAGGTGGGATGATTGCATTCCTTGTGTTGGCATAGGAGAAATTCTCATGTTGCCTCAATCCGGGATGGTATTGATTCGGGTTAGGAGGATTTTGCCTTTCATTCCAACCTCTTTCTCGGAATTGACGGTCCCTTTGATTGTTCATATAATGGGCCTCTTCATATTGTTCATCACTAGGTCCCATTAATGACTTGGCCGCCATCATCGAAGTCAACTTGTCCATTTTGTTGGACAAAGTAGCAAAATCATCCGACTCCTTCGTGGAAGCAACTTTCCGGGCTTGACTTCTCTCGGATGGCCATTGATGTCCGTTCTTTGCCATTTCTTCTAGAAGCACATATCCTTCATCCGTCGTTTTTCCTAGCAAAGAACCTCCACCGGCCGAGGCATCTACCATCCCTCTCGTGCGGTGGTCCATCCCATTGTAGAAATAGCAAATCAATTGGTCCCTCGAAAACCCATGTTGAGGACAACTCCGTATAAGATCCTTGAAGCACTCCCAAGCTTCGGCTAAAGACTCATCATCATCTTGCATGAAAGAAGAAATTTCTCCTCTTATCTTGATGGTCTTGCTTGGTGGAAAATACTTCATGAGGAAAGCATCCACAAGATCGGCCACAAACATTAATTAAATAATTAAGTAATTAATTACTACCTGAAATTTCTCGAAGTACGCCCACTTTTTTGTCTTGGGACCTTCTTCCAGGTAATTGCACCTGCAGAGATCGGTAAAGAGGAAAAAGCAATCGTGCATGCCCTGGAGACCTCGTTACTAGGTAACAATCAGTGACATTAATTAACAAACAAAACACATTATAAATTAAAACGAATGTGAAATTAATTATTAATTATTAAACAATAAAAGTATTTAATTACTTACACTCCTCTTTCAACCCAAACGGGCTCCCGGCCATCCCGAGCAGGAACAGCAGGATGCTCCCGGGCAGACGACTGAGACGACAGCGGAGGCGACGGGTGTGGAATAGGTGGCGGAGGCGACGGTTGTGGTGCCCGACGCAGTATAGGCGGCGCCTCGGGTCTAAGTGCGGCTCGGCTCTTCCTCGATCGGCTACGTGACCCGGAGGCCCCGCGAGATCCCGAGCCACCAGCACCATCTTCACTCATCTATTTAATTTAAACATTCAAATTAATAAATATATATATAATACTAATTAATTAATAATAAATTTCTTAATTTAATAAAAAACAATAATCTAATAAATTAAAATTTAATCCCTAAGTAATAACCTATTTTAATCAATAATAACTTATTTTAATCAATAATAACATATTTTAATAAATAATTTTCTATTCAATCAACAATACCTAATTTAATCAATAATAACCTATTTTAATAAATAATTTCCTATTTTATTCAACAATAACTAATTTAATCAATAATTTCCTATTTTAATTAACAATTTTCTATTTTAATTAACAATCTACAACCTAATAAATTTAGTAATAATTTTCTAACTTTAAAATAACAATTTTCTAATATAATTAACAAAGCCCCTAATTTAATCAATAATTTCATAATTAGTACATCAACAATATTAATCTAGCTAATTATAACGTACAATATCATAATTTAATTATGTAATTAACTCCACTCCAACGTATATGCAAATTAAACAATATCCACTATATATATAACATCAATTATACAAAACAATATCGATCTTAACAAATCACATCAATTTATTATAAATAACTATATACATCAACTATAGGCAATTATCCACGTACAATATCAACTAATTAATTAGATATATCAACTACATACATGCAAACTAATTAACTATATACATCAACTACAAACAATTTCATATTAATCTATATAACAAATTAAATTAACACATGCAATTTAATTCATAATAGGCATTACAATATAACTTAAAAATTAATTATTAACAAATTAAGAAAGCGTACCGTATAGATTTTTTAATCGAAAGATCACCTCGCCAGAGCCTCTTCGCGATGTCGACGAAGACGAACGAAAGAGGAAATTTTTTTCTTTCTTTCGAAAGAGTAATCTGTATGCAGATTATATAAAAAAAAATTTGCCTTTACCGACGGATATTTCCGTCGGTAATGCCCACATTAAATTTTTCGAATCGGTCAAGAGGCGGTTAGTTAAGGCGGGTCGGTTACCGACGGAAAATATCCGTCGGTAACGGTGAATTTAAATTATTACGCGTCCGTTTAAATTATCATGTGAGGGGCCAATAATATGGCGCGGTTACCGACGGAAAATATCTGTCGGTAACCCTAATTTACAATACCGACTGAAATAATCCGTCGGCCAGTGACCCAAAAACGACACCGTGTAGAGAGTTTTGTGTGTCCGTCGGCATTTCCGTTGGCATTCCGTCGGGAAAGCCGACAAAATTTGATTTCCGTCGGTAGCGTCTTTTGACTTTCTATTCCGTCGGCATAGCCGACGGAAAGGTAATCCGTCGGTATAATTCCGTCGGCAAAACTGCGCGTTTTTGTAGTGGTTAGGGTGGACGACCGGTTACAACCGAATGGAGGTTGTGGCCGGCGGTTTAAAACCGAGAGAGAGGAGGGGGTGTATATGTGATTGGGGCGTAAGCCAATTGACTCGTTGATACCATATAGAGAAATTATGAAAATTATGATTTCATTAAAATTTAATGAGGCTTTACAAGAATATATATATAGATATAAAGTATATCTATGTCTGCAAGACATACATCAAATATTTAATGACAAAGATAAATATGAACATAGATAAAAATATATATATGATATTATATTCATAATAGATGACGTTGTATATTTGGTTTGGTATCTTCTCGCCTCTCGACCGGTTCGAACGATGCAAAAATGTACTTGTTGATGCATGAAGGCCTCAAACCGAACAAGGTCCATAGTATCTCATAATACCAGTGAGTGCTATTTTGTCGAAATTAGAGCTAGGATCATTAAGATAATAACTTTTTTTTTTTTTTTTTGAGGGTCATTAAGATAATAACCTTAATTTGCTTGGTTTGGGGTATTTGGAAATATAGAAATGAACCCATTAATGGAATGTTTTGAACTATTTCATGCTAGAACATGGAATTAGTGATTAGGATTAGGGGTGGGCATTCGGTTGGTTCGGTTCGGTTTTGGACTTTTTTCAACCGAACCGAAATAACCGATTTTTTAAAAAAATGAACCGAACCGAACCGAACTTTTTGTAAAACCGAACCGAACCGAACCGAACTAAATTACAATTCGGTTTGTTCGGTTCGGTTCGGTTTAAACCGAATTTTCCTGCATAATTTTTTTTTATGAAAACAAGTTAACAGTTCTAAAAGTTCAATTCTGCATAGTGCACTGCCTAAAATCAAATTAAAATTAAATTCAAATCCCCATAACATAATCTCATTACAAATCCCACATAAAGTCAAATACATAATTAAACAAATCCCACATAACCTAGTATAAGAAATCTGAAAATATAATTAATATACTATACAGCTTCTAATTAATCTGAAAATAATGATTACAGGCTATATAAAACACTTTCTTTATCCCTCACTCTCTCACCAAATTTATTTTGCCATTTTTGCAGTAGAAGATGTTGAAGATGGAAAATTAAGAACGAATGAAAAAGAAATATTAGATCTAGGGTTTTTGGAAAAATCTGAATATATATATATATTTATTAATTAATTTTATTTATTTTTATTTATAATTCGGTCGGTTCGGTTTATTCGGTTTTTAGAAAATATAAACCGAACCGAACCGAAAAAACCGAAATTTTAAAAAATTTCAACCGAACCGAACCGAACAACCGAATAAACCGAACCAAATAAACCAAAAATCGTCGGTTCGGTTCGGTTTTTCGGTTTTTTCGGTTTTATGCCCACCCCTAATTAGGATATTAATTGAACCCATTAATGGAATGTCTCGAAGGTTGATTGTAATTACTTGAGAATTTTAAAAGTGAGAGGTGAGAGAAACTTAAAAAAACAAACGAAATTCATAAAATATTCATGACAAAATTATTTGATAGGACTAGGAGTACTTGGATATTTTGGTGACCCATTCTAATTTATTGGATTTTATTTTACTTTTAATTATTTGATAGTTGGATGGATTCATACATCACTATCATGTAGACATAATATTTTTATCGTGACGTGCAATGACAAAGAGACATTTCTTCAATAGACGTTTGCAAAGCACGTGATGTGGGGCCTAGCCGTGTAGAAAACTAACATGCATGATAAGAAAGAGCATTAATTTCTATAGAAAATATTGTACTTGTACCATCCACATATAACATGTTCACACCTTTATGGCCTTGCCAGGACTTCCAAAGTAAAGTAATACTTCCCCCATTTCATAAAGTTTATAGCATTTCACATATGGTATAGAATTAAGAAACATATTTTTTTGACACATTTACCCCTAATTATTTTTTCCCCTTTTCTTCTTTTTTTCCTTTTATTTTTCCCGACCCATTCCTTTAACTTTTCCAAAAAAAGGTCATTAATATATTTCCAAAAAAAAGTAGGAGTAATTTAGAGAGATCATTGGTATAAGGTTTGGTCTGCTATGGACCGAGTGCATGTTGTGCACCCTAGTCCATGTTGCACTTTTCAGTTTACTGACTTACACTTTTTGGTAAACGGTGTTACACTTTTCAATTATTAAACTGTATAATAATATTTTTAGTTATAGTGACTTATACTTTTTAGTAATATTGTGTTGTACTTTTCAGTTTAATAACTTACACTTTTCTTTAGACTAGGGTGCACAACATGCACTCGAGTCCATACTAGACAAAACCTTGGTATAATTAGGAAAAGCAACAAACTTTTTGAAACAAAATTTAAGTCCAAACGCGACAAACTTTATGAAACGAGGGAGTAGTGGTTAAGTAATTATATTTACGTCGTAAATTCTAGTCAAGGGAAAACTATCTCACAGACCCAAGACCAACTTAATATATGATAAAATTGCAATTTCATACACTTCCTTCATCTGCCTATTCTGAGCACATAAAGCAAGACAAGTAATTAAATTATATATATAGTACAAGTATTGTGGTAGAGAGAAAAAGAAAAAAAATATAAAAATAAAATTTATTTTTATTACTCCATCTGTTAGTCTACAAGTTTTTCATTTTGGTTCGTCCGTCTATAAACTTTTCATACCCTTTTTGACAAATATCTTTTAATTTTTTATTATTACACTCCACTTCATATCTTACTTTCATCCACCTTTTTCTATCTCTCATTTGATCTATTCACTTCATCCACCCTTTTCTATCTCTCTTTTTTTTTTTTCACTACCATCCTTATGCAAACACGGTTGAAAAAATCAGGATATTGTCCTTGATTCAACATCCTTGACTCCTATATTTTTTTTTAGGATATTTGTCAAAAATAGTATGAAAAACTTATAGGCGGACAGACTAAAATGGTAAAATGGAAATTTTATAGGCGGACGAACTAAAAGGGCAAAATGAGAAGCTTATAGACGGACGGAGGAATATTTACTAAAAAGGTTATGAAAACTTATAGACGGACAAACTAAAGTGACAAAATGAGATGCTTATAGGTGGAGGGAGTATATAGTTGAAAGGTTACGATTGATATTTGGATTGTAGTATGATATTTTGGTGACCCGTTCTAATCTGGTCCCGTCTTTGTTTTGTTGGAATTTATTGTACATTTGATTTTCATCGCCACTACGACCAGCTGGATGGATATGATGGTATATTTCTTTTTTTTTTTTTTTTTTGGTTTTTAAATAAAATGAGACACCAAAATGATCGAAATAATTTTAATTTTGATAAAGAATATCCCTACTGAAAATATGAAGTATTTTTTTCTTAGTCAATTAAAAAACTAAAATAACACCTGTTAATAATATAAAAAGCAAAATTTAATAACAGGGGAGGTTTGCAACCTGAAAGAAAAAAAAAAAAAAAAAGAGAGCAGAAAAAAATGGAAGGACAAGCAGTTGCCGCCACCATTAGAGTGCTACTTCCGAATGTAATCGATGTTTCAAAGGAAGAGACCTCACTGTACCGAGGTCTCGACGACAACGCCGAAAAGCTGAGAAAGACTTTCGGCATGATTCAGGGTTACTTAGATGATGCCCAGAAGAAGTTCATTGATGCTGATGCCGTCAAAAAATGGCTAAAAGAGTTGGAAGAAGTTGCGTTTGATGCTGATAATGTTTTGGATGAATACAACTACAAACTCCTCTCCAACCAAATGAAGAGCATCCGTACATTCAAAGAAAAGGTCAGGGCATCATGCTTCCCATCCTTCAGTCACTGTGTACGTCGCCGACATTTGGCTGTTAGAATCAACGGAATCATTACCACTTTCGATTCTATGACAAAAACTGCTATCGACCTTAGCTCAAAGTAGTCTTGCTGCTGCCCCTGCTGCTGCTGTCCCGGATCCTGCCTATGAAACCGACCCTTTCACCGTCGATCCAGTTTTTACTGGGAGAGACGGCGATGTGTCCGAAATTGTGAAAAAGCTGACAACTCCTCCAACTGATGAAGAAGAAGCGCTCTCCATACTTCCGATTATTGGAATGGGTGGATTAGGCAAGACTACTTTGGTTCGGAATGTTTTCAATCATGAAAAGACTATTGCATGCTTTGGACTGCGTATTTGGGTCCATGTTTCCCAAACATTTGATGCTATGCTTCTTTTTAACAAAATTCTTAAAGAGATTCTTCCGGAAAACGCTGAGGTTCAGAGCCGGGGAGATCTTTTGAAGAAGCTTCGAGAGGCTTTGGCTGGCAAAACATATTTGCTTGTTCTTGACGACGTTTGGAATGAAGACCCGTACACGTGGGAAGGTTTTATAAATTCATGGTCCGGAATTACTTCTACCAACGGAAATGGCATCCTTGTTACAACGAGGAGTACAGAGGTTGGTTCCATTGTGACGACGCATGGTATTCATCACTTGGATGGCTTGTCGGAGGACGAATGTTTCTCCATAATCAAAGTTCGAGCTGGAGATATTCCGTTGTGGATTGAAGACATCGGAAGAAGTATTGCAGAAAGATGTAAAGGTTTGTCGTTAGCTGCCAACGTGGTTGGGGGAGTGTTGCGTGGAAAATCCCAACGAGAAGAGTGGCTCTCAATCAGAGATAATTGGCTCTCTAATGTTGGAGGAGATGAGAATAATACTATCTCCAAGATATTGGAATTAAGCTTTCATCATTTGTCTTCCCCATCACTCAAGAAGTGCTTTGCATACTGCTCCGTATTTCCCAAAGGTGCTTCGATTAAAAAGAAACACTTGATTGAGCATTGGATGGCACAAGGATTTCTCCAAATTGAACAACAACATGACATGGAGACTGTGGGCAACAAACTCTTTGACCATCTTGTGAAGAGTTCCTTATTACAAGTTGTAAAGAGAGACGAATACAACTATGTAAAGCGTTGCAGCAGCACGATTTAGTTCGCTGTCTGCACCCCAAAATAACATGCAGTTCTGTGCACAACAATGAATCCTTTCTACCGGAAGACCCATCCCACTCATCAAGTGTTTGGTGTCGTTAAATTTCTTGGGAACCTTATTTTCTAAAGGTTAAATCTCACGAATCAACTCAACGACTTGATTGTATCCCCTTTCAGACAATCTGTTTTCGGTTTTAATATTCAACAATCTGGAATTGAACGACAACTGTGAATGAGATTCACAACCGGGATACAAGTCTTGGTCCGCTGCACGAAGCATGTCGTAGAACTGTGACGCATTCTCGTTAGGGGGTTCTTCATTATGTGCCTCCTCTTCCGCGTTGATTCCAAAATCAATGTTTGGGTCACCCATTAATTCTTCTACCATAGTGTGGTACGAGCTAGGTCCAATAGGGTCAACTTCATTTGAAGTTGACGCAAATTCACTAGTGTTTTGAAATGGACGTGGACCCCAACTCTCTTCACCATGATAAATCCAATTATAATAATTTCGTGTAAACCCATTTCGATATAAATGAGACTTCACTTCATTAGGATCTCTATAAGTCTCATTTCGACATCTAGCTTTCGAGCAAGGACACCTAATTTTTCCT
This sequence comes from Galeopsis tetrahit, assembly GCA_963675135.1. Taxonomy (NCBI): domain Eukaryota; kingdom Viridiplantae; phylum Streptophyta; class Magnoliopsida; order Lamiales; family Lamiaceae; genus Galeopsis; species Galeopsis tetrahit. The sequence continues at coordinate 3,354,065 of OY776130.1, forward strand.
TCCCAAATCGAATTCGGATTACTAGTGGCAGCTTCAATAAATCCATTTACACCACTAATAAATTCGGGGCTCATAATCCCATTGACCAATCTTGGCCTATACATCCAACTACGACTTGAATAATTCATGTTAATCGATCTGTTTCAAATGTAAATATATATAGTTTATATATATATTTTTAAAATTTTCGGTAGAGTTTCATCTAAATCTATCGTATCACCAAATATTTAATTAGGTTCCTAGTGCATCCATTTCCGACTCGAGTAAAATTACTCAAGTCGAAACGCACAATCTACAACAAACAAACAACTCATCCCAACATCGATTTAATTCTCCCAATTAACACATTCATGCATAACAATTAATTAACACAACAATTAATAATTAACACATATATATAAAACATATATAACAATAATTATATTAACACATTCATAACAATTAACAATTTTTATAACTTTCATCAATATATTAACAATCTTAATTAATCCTAATAAACAATATACATATTTTTCTAACATAATTACAATCCTATATATATATATATATATATATATATATATATATACATATATAATATAATACAAACATATATATACAACTTTTAATTTAATCAATAAAAACGCATAAATTTACCGTAGAAATGAACCCCTTGAAGTGTAGAATAGAAATATCCAAAAATTAGTCTCGATGTGCTATTTTTGGGGGTGAAGGAGGCTGTACGCGAATTTGGGGAAGAAGGAAGGCCCTCGCCAAATCCCTCGTTATTTATGCCCCTCGCCAAATAGCAAGGGTGAAATACCCCTCGCCAATTCCCCTCGTTAACGAGCAATTTTTTGTAGTGGCGCCCTGCTGGGTAAGTTCTTTCTTTCTGTCTTCTTCTTTATATACAAGCAATTTTAGTTTTTCTGCTGACTCTCTTTTTTTCATAAGATAACTTCAGAGAAGTGAGCAAGAACGCGCTGAAAAACAAGAAAGAAGAGGGAATAACAAAAGGAGAAAAAGGCTGCCACTTGATTGCAATTTCGTTGAAAGAGTATAACGTTTCAAGGAGATAAGGTGGTATAATTTTGCTACGCCCGGGGCTAATTAATGTATTAATGCAGCTAGCATTGTTGGATCCTGTTTACGGCGTGTAAACTGCAATATCAAAAATATTAGAAAAAACAGATAACGTAAAGAATACCTCAAATAAGTCGAGTCAAGGGAATCCCTTTTCCCGCAGAACAGAATACGCCCAGGATAGTGCTCGACTGTTACGGCGTTCCGTTCCCAAAGGTAAAACGACTTTCACTTAATACACAGTAGCACCACTGTGTAAGAAGTATCGGCGAACGTACTTAGTTACGAACTGAACACTCTTCGGAAATAAATCCGTCACACAAGAGAACAGTGTAAGGCTTTCGGGAGCTCAGTACACTGTATAGGGACGAGAGGAGAGAAGAAGGCTTGAGGTTCGAATTTCAGCTTATGGAATAATAAGGGAAGAGTCTGATATTTATAGGGAGAATAAACCCTGGGAGGGAGAGGAAAAACGCGTGGGCCCAAGCCCGTTTTTGGGAATATATTGCGAAAATATTCGCAGCGGTTGAGATAATATCTCGCATGTGGATAAGTCTTCAAAACCGAATCTTGAAGACCAAGTTTGAGACTTCCAGATAATTCTGGAACCTTCTTGAAGTAGTTCGAATGGGCCGAGCCCATTCCTGAGTTGGACTTTCGGAGTTTTTGGGTCTGCAAAAAGATAGGCGGGCCCCGAATCCGAAGCCGAGCCGGACGGGCGGGCACGCGCGCATGTGGCTCTTAGAGGAGTGTACCTCTTTTAGATAGTTTGAACTACCTTACTACTTCAATACCTTTATACATCATAAATGTGTTGTAGGTTTCCTATGTGGGACAATTTCCCACATTCTCAAACTTCCAAGTTGAAACCCTTCAACTTCAACAATTAATTTCTCACTCACCATAACTTGGTTTTGAGACATTAAATATACCACGTTCATCTACTCCGCGAGTAGATCGACTATGTCACGTTCAATTATTTCTTAATTAACGTTTAGTCCGTCTAATTAATTAAATTAGACAAGGGTGTCAAAACCCAATTAATTTCCATTAATTCCAACAGCTAGCAAATTCAGAGATTTTGTGGTTAGTAGAGTATATTTACATCTTTTTATTAGGCTTAGTAGGAATTTTGCTGTTATAACTCGTTTTGCATAGAAATTCTTTCACGAAAAAGTGTATTTTTATTCAGGATGTTACAAGGAAAGGAGCTTTGCTGACATTTTTGTTTCCGTTTGTCCTGGAATATGCTCTTTTATGCATTTCTAAAATTTATTATGGAATTTTGTTTTTATCCTCATCACTGTTGTTATTATTTCCAGCTAACTCAAATAAAAGCAAGATTAAGTTTGTCAATAAGATCTACTAATAGACAACAAAGTGGAATTACTCGGCTTTAAAACCTTCCAGATGCAGATTGCAAAGCTCAGTAGACGAATAAAGTTCGACAGATTAATGTGGAGGAGGGAATCTGACACCATAGCTCTTCGAGAAGAAAGCTGCAAATACCAAATTAAGCAGATGATCAGCATCAGAAAATCAAATCCGGGAAAAATTCAGATACAGTATGTAGTTAAATATGTAGTATATAACTTCTTTGTATTGTAATTATTTAATAGCTGTTTTTTTTTTCCTGATTTTCTTTTCTAATAGTTCATGGTTTTCAGCTTAACAGATATCAATACACACAACAAAGTCTACAACTATTTTAATGTAAAATATATATTTGAATTTCTTTTCATTTAAAATCAATCACACTTTCATAGTTATTGAAATAATTTCATACTAGTATTTATTTTATTTCATATAATTTGAAAATTATAAAAATATACTGACGCTTCATGAAAAAAAAAATACAAGTGATTCACGTGTTATGCAACACTAAATAAACAACCGCAAGTATACGGCGTCTATCGTAGCGTGATAAGCACGAGGTCGATCCCACGAGAAGGTTAAAGCATAAAAGGGTAGTTTGCTAGTTGAATTCTAAATAGACGTGATCGAATAAGTTGAGTGTTGAATTACCCCTAAGATTGCCTAACTATGTGTCACAAATAGACAACGAAAGAGTAAATGTAAAGTCGATCAACTAAGCATGCAAAATAGGAAAACGAAAGTAAAACGATTGTAACTCAAAGAGAAAAGGTGGGTTCCAAGGCAATTGTAGTTCTTAGATATCCGTTTATGAATGTTATCTCGTTTAGATGGCCATTAAGTTTATCTCATATAGGGTGATCACACAAGAAGAATTAATTAATCTCCCGATCTAATTAACCAAAGGCGCAATGTAACATAAGTTCGTATCTCTACCTCACAAACGTTGCATCGCCTAAAATAGCTCCTAAGATCATTCAAATCCCTCTCCGATAATTAATCCTCTCCCGAGCTCATAATAATACCGGGTTGCACATTCGCATACGATTAAATGGAATAAATCTCCCGATCTTACCCCAATTAACAATAAATTAAGCAAATCATCATGGCCAATAACAACATGCTTTACAATGAATGATTGAATATGCAAATACGAGATAAACACCAATTAAAGCAAGAAATTACTCATAAACATCAATCCAAGTTTTACAATGCCTTAGAACCACAAAGTGTGTTTAGCTAACTACTAACATAATCAAATTACAAAATACAAATGAAATAACTAAGTAAAAAGGAAAAGAAAGAGAAAGCTTAGTCTAGAATGAGGTGGGGAATGGAATTTGGGAGCTATTGCATCATTTCTTCCTTGATTTGATGAAGAATTAAGAGAGAAATGGCCAAAACACCTCCAAGTATGTGTAACTATGTGTGGAATTGGGGGAGAATGTCTTGGGTTTCAAGAATGGGGACTTATATAGTGTTGGGGGAGGGTTTGGATGGCATATTTGCAAGTAGATCCCTCAAAATTGGAGAAAATACAAGTTTGGCACCGAAAATGGGATTACTCGGCCGAGTTGGGGTCACTCGGCCGAGTAGACATTTAAGAAAACGTGTTGGCGCTTTTTTTCAGTAGAGACTCGGCCGAGTGAGCTTACTCGGCCGAGTGATCTTTAAATCCCTTTGGCTACGTAAACTTTTACTCGGCCGAGTAAGGTCACTCGGCCGAGTTGCCCCTGCACTTCGATTTCGGCTTTTCTCGTTTCGTGCATAACTTTCGCCTCGGTTGTCGGATTGACTTGATTCCTTCGGCTAATTTACTCCGTTTTCCGAGACGAATCCAACCGTGCACTCCTCTTTCCAGCCCAATCACTTGTGGTATGTGTTTTGCTCCAAATTCCATCGTTTTACCTACAAAATCAACAAAACACAACCTTTCTCTCATTTTGGCTCAAACAATCATAATCAATGCATAAATCAATGAATTCCACATCAAAACATGCTTCACATGTGCCCCTAAAACGTGTAAATTCCACCCGAATCAAACCCCCCCAAACTTAAAATGTTGTTTGTCCTCAAACAACTAAGCACTTAAAGCAATGAGGGTGGAATGATCACAATGGAATATTCAATGTAATTCACACATGCAAAGTAGGATGTAATGATATCTCTTTCTCAAAGTGCATTTCTAAATGAAGTTCATAGGCTCAATATTGCAATCCACATTCATAGATCAAAGAATGCACAAGTACACAACACATTGTGATGGGAAACATAATCCAAATGCTCAAGTCCTTTACTCACATGATGGAGTGTTTCTCTCAAACACACAAACAAATTAAGGATATTAATGCACTCATCAACCAAGTCATGCTATGCAATCACCATATGCTTGCCCAACTTCTACTTTCTACACACACTCAAATGCTCAACAATGTGATCAATGGGACTTAATCAAGGATGTAACATTGGCTCTTTGGACAAGGTAGGATGAATTTGGGAATTGTGACTCTTCTAGTGGAGGACAAAGCTTGTTGTTTTACAATGTGTGCTTTCACTTTCAAAGCTTACAAACTCCATCCTCACTTTTCATTTTCCTTTCTTTTTCAAGCATTCATCACCTCATCTTTTGAACCATTTTTCTTTTCAAGCTTTTGGGGCTCTTTGTCCCTCTTTTCTTTTCCTTGATTTTCTTTTCATCTTTCTCTTTTTCTTCTTTCAATTTTTCCAACTTTCTTTTCACCAAAAGTATTCATTCAAGCACATGTTCTCCACTTTGTCTTTTATCCTCCACTAGATGTAGGCATCAAAGGCTCAAAAAGGCAAAGTGGTTAACATTGTAGTTTGCCAAGAAATGAGGAATTAAGCTCAAGGGGCTAACTACGGAAAATTACTTTGGTTTTGGGAAATTTTGGCTAAGTGACTCTTTTAGAACAAGATGGCCTATATCACATCACATCATCTCACACAATCATGCTTTCAAACAAGAATTTAGGCAAGTTCTAGAATTACTAGCAATAACCTAGTCCACTCTCAAATGAACTAAACCGGATTACATGCTCGATTTAAGGCTCAATTCTCACCGGTTTATTCAATAGGACTCTCACATTCATCAAATGTTCCCAAGCAACAACACATCATGCATCCATGCTATCAAAGATCACAAATGTGAACACAATCATGATACTATATCCAACATCAATCATGCTTACATTCCAAGCAAATAAACATCATCACAACTACTCAACAATGGACTCCAATGACTATTCATGCTCACATTTCACCAATTGTCCACTACCCAACATATGCTCAAAACCAACTAAACCAATATACTCATGTGAAAGTTAAGTGTGCGCCGGTGCAAAATGTGACGCAAGTAGAATGACGAACCGGTGCAAGGGTAACAACTAGTAGAAAAAGAAAAGAAAAATAACTCCCCCAAACTTAGAATTTTACTATGTATAAATTCTAAGTTTGGGGCTACAAGTTGTTACCTCCCTCCTTGCACATCCAATGCTTCTTCAAAGATCAACATTGCAACACTTGCTTCCTCTCTCCAAAGTTGGTTTTGCTTTCTTCTCTATTCTTCCAGATCGTCCATACCTACAAAATAAACCAAGCTATCAACACTACTAAAGCAATAAAACAAGAAAGCAATAAAACCTTGGGTTGCCTCCCAAGAAGCGCTATTTTTAACGTCCTATGCCGGACGGTTCTCTCTACTTTCAAGCCTCATCCAAGCGGAGTGACTCCACTCTTCGAATTTGCTCATTTCCAAAGTAGTGCTTCACTCTTTGACCATTAACCACAAAGGTTCTTCCATCTTTATCACAAATCTCTACATTTCCCATGGGTGTTACCTTCTTTATCACAAATGGCCCCGACCACTTTGACTTCAACTTACCCGGAAATAACTTCAACCTTGAGTTGAACAATAAGACTTGTTCTCCCACTTGGAACTCCCTCCTTTCAATCATCTTGTCATGAAACCTCTTGGCTCTCTCTTTGTGAATCTTGGAATTCTCAAAGGCTCCATTCCTAAACTCCTCAAGCTCATTAAGCATCATTTTCCTTCTTTCTCCGGATGCCTTAAGATCAAGATTCAACTCGTTAATAGCCCAACGAGTTCTCAATTCCACTTCAACGGGTAGATGACAAGATTTACCATACACAAGTTGGTAAGGAGATGTGCCCAAAGGTGTTTTATAGGCGGTTCGATATGCCCAAAGAGCATCATCCAACTTGATGGCCCAATCCTTCCTCTTCAATCCAACGGTTTTCTCCAAAATTTGCTTCACTTCTCGATTAGCAAGCTCCGTTTGTCCATTTGCTTGAGGGTGATAAGGTGTGGTCACCCTATGCTTCACTCCATACTTTTCTAAGAGTTGGTCTAGCCACCGGTTGCAAAAGTGTGAACCACCATCACTCACTAGTGCTCTTGGAGTGTCAAAACGAGTGAAAATGTTTTTCCTCAAAAAGTTGAGGACCACCTTGGCATCATTTGTAGTGGTTGGAATGGCCTCAATCCACCTAGAGACATAATCAATGGCCAAAAGGATGTATGAAAATCCATGAGAATTGGGGAATGGCCCCATAAAGTCTATCCCCCACACATCAAAGAGCTCCACCTCAATCACATTCTTTATAGGCATCTCATGTCTCCTTGAAATGTTCCCCATCCTTTGACACTTATCACACTTCTTCACAAAAGCTTCACAATCCCTAAAGATGGATGGCCAATAAAAACCACTTTGAAGAACTTTACGGGCCGTCCGATTTGCTCCAAAGTGACCTCCATAAGGAGATGAATGGCACTCCACAATCACTTTTTCCCACTCATCTTCCCCTAAACACCTCCTCATGATCATGTCCGAACACCATCTATAAAGAAATGGATCCTCCCAAACATAGAACTTGACATCATGATAAAACTTCTTCTTTTGATGGAATGAGAGGTTTGGTGGTGGTGTTCCGGTGGCTATGTAGTTCACAAAGTCGGCGAACCATGGACATGTTTCCTTAATGGCAAGGAGTTGTTCATCGGGAAATCACTCCTTGATAGGGACTTGGACGTCTTTTTCTTCCACATTCTCAAGTCTTGAGAGATGATCCGCCACCACATTTTCACATCCTTTCCTATCCCTTATCTCTACATCAAACTCTTGCAAAAGGAGCACCCATCTTATCAACCTCGGTTTAGCCTCCTTCTTCTCAACCAAGTACTTCAAGGCCGTGTGATCCGTGTACACAATCGTTTTTGCTCCAACCAAGTAGGCTCTAAACTTATCGAAACTATACACCACGGCTAGCATCTCCTTCTCCGTTGTGGTGTAGTTCCTTTGAGCCGGATTCAATGTTTTGCTAGCATAGTATATCACCCGGAAAAGTTTGTCTCTCTTTTGGCCCAAAGCCACTCCAATGGCATAGTCGCTAGCATCACACATGATCTCAAATGGTTGGCTCCAATCGGGTATCACCAACACCGGGGCTTTAATCAAGGCCTCCTTCAAAATCTCAAACGACCTCACACATTCTTCACTAAATATGAAGGTGGCTCCCTTCTCCAACAATGCACACATAGGCTTGGCTATCTTTGAGAAGTCTTTGATGAATCTTCTATAGAAACCGGCATGTCCAAGAAAGCTCCTAACCGCCTTCTCATTTGTTGGTGGAGGTAGCCTCTCAATAGCCACAATCTTGGCTCTATCAACCTCAAGCCCTTTTGCCGAAACCTTGTGTCCAAGCACAATCCCTTCCTTCACCATGAAGTGGCATTTTTCCCAATTAAGCACCAAGTTGGTATCTACACATCTTTGTAAAACACAAGAAAGGTTACGTAGACATGTATCAAAGCAAGAACCAAACACGGAAAAATCATCCATGAATACCTCCATTATGCTTTCAATCATACCATGAAAAATAGCCATCATGCATCGTTGGAAGGTGGCGGGAGCATTACATAATCCGAATGGCATTTTTCTAAAAGCAAAAGTACCATAGGGGCAAGTAAAAGTTGATTTCTCTTGGTCTTTAGGATCAATCAAAATTTGATTGTAACCCGAGTAACCATCGAGAAAACAATAATACTCGTATCCCGCCATCCTATCCAACATTTGATCAATAAAAGGCAAAGGGAAGTGATCTTTCCTAGTGGCACTATTCAATGCACGATAGTCAATACATACTCTCCAGCCCACGGGGATCCTAGTAAGCATCTGCTTCTTCTCTTCAGCTGTTTGAGGAGATTGCTTGACTGACAACATGAATTGCTGACCAAAAGAAGTACTAACTGGTTTGGACTGGTGCATAAGAAACCTCTTCAAGACCTTCTGAATGTAACCCTTCTGGGACAAGAACAGCTTCCCTGCTTTCCTGTTTCTGAGAATATCCATGCCTAATATTCTCTTGGCTTCACCTAGGTCCTTCATCTCGAACTTTCTACTCAGCTGCTGCTTCAGCTGGGTAATCTTTCTCATACTCTTGCTAGCTATCAACATATCATCTACATAGATCAGTAGATAGGTGCTCTCTAGATAATCTTGTTTACCAATATATACACATCCATCATATTTGCTTCTTAAGAAACCAATAGAAAGCATGAATGTATCAAACTTTCTATACCATTGTCTAGGACTTTGTTTAAGCCCATACAATGATTTCTTAAGCAAGCATACCTTACTTTCAGTTTCAGGCATGATAAAACCTTCAGGTTGATGCATATATATTGTTTCAGCTAGTTCTCCATGTAAAAATGCAGTTTTAACATCTAGCTGATGTAACTCAAGATCATCTTAAGCAACCTTAGACAAAGTAATCTTATTGAACAATGTTTAACAACAGGAGAGAATACCTCATTGAAGTCTATGCCTTCTCTTTGTGTGAATCCTCTTGCCACCAACCTAGCCTTGAATCTGATCTGCTCTCTAGCACCACCAAATCCAACTTCAAGCTTATTTTTGAACAACCATCTACAGTTGACTAACTTCTGGTTGTCTGGCTTCTCCACAAGGATCCAGGTCTCATTCTTCTCTAAGGATTGCAACTCTTCTGACATGGCTTCTATCCACTGCTCTCTTTCAGGACTGGTGATTGCTTCCCTATAGTTTCTTGGCTCATAATGCTCCACCTCTTCTGCTGTGATCAGAGCATATGACACAAGATCAGCCTGGCCAAACCTAGATGCAGGGGGTGAATCTGCCTCCTGAGCCTATCTCTTGCAAGGCTGTAATTTCTCAAATCAGCAGGGTTGTCCTCTATGGCATCATCTTCTGAATGATCTTCTTGATCACCTTCTGGAACCTGTTCTGGAACAACCTCATCAGGGGTGTTGTCTCCTGTATCAGCAAAGTTGTCCACCTCCTCTAGGGTCAACTCTCCTGATGTGGGAAACTCCACCTCAGCTGATAAACTCTCTTCTGACTCATTTACAATTCTTCCATCTAGGTCATGTGAGTTTCCATTATGAGGATATCCCATTACCTTCTCATTAAAATCAACATCTCTGCTGATTATTAGTTTGTTATGACCTGGCTTAAGGCACCACAATCTATAGCCCTTGACACCTATTGGATAGCCAATGAATATACATTTCAGAGCCCTTGGCTCAAGCTTATCCTGTCTAATGTGTGCATATGCCTGACATCCAAACACTTTAAGTTTTGAATAATCAGACAACTTGCCATACCATATCTCATCTGGGGTTTTACCTTCTAAAGCATATGAGGGAGTTTTGTTTATTAAGTAACATGCAGTACATACAACTTCTCCCCAAAAGCTTTTAGGTAATTTAGCATCAGCTAACATGCATCTGACCCGTTCTAGAATAGTTCTATTCATTCTCTCTGCTAATCCATTTTGCTGTGGATTAAGAGGGACAATTTTATGTCTAGTAATGCCCTTCTCTTTACAAAATTCATTGAATTCAGCTGATAGATACTCAAGGCCATTATCTGTCCTTAAATGTTTTAAGGACTTTCCTTTCTGGTTCTCTATCTCAAGTAGCCATTCTTTGAATTTTGTAAAGGCCTCACTCTTCTGTTTGAGAATGAACACCCAAACTTTTCTAGAATAGTCATCTATAATTGACATGAAATACTTACCTCCACCAATGGTTTCAGTCCTTGATGGCCCCCAGACATCTGAATGAACATAATCCAGCATCTCATTGGTAGTGTGCTCACCCTTCTGGAATGACTTCTTCTTGGCCTTGCCAAGAATGCACTGCTCACAGAACTCCAGGCTTTTGAATGTCTTCTGGTGGAAGGCCCCCTTCTTGGATAACTCCATCAGGCCTTTCTCTCCTACATGTGCCAGCCTCTTATGCCAAAGCATAGCATCTTCAGAACTCATGGTAACATCAGCAACATCTGTGATTGTCTCACCAATTAAGGAATATAACCCATTTGACTTCTTCCCTTGCATCACTATTCTATCAGCTTTGGTAACAAGCAAACATCTTCTTTCTGTCTTGAATTCAAAACCCAAAGCATTTAGTGTGCCAAGAGATATAAGGTATCTCTTCAAATCTGGAACAAATCTGACATTGGTCAGGATCACATGTTTATCATTAAACATCTTTACCCTCACAGTGCCAATTCCTCTCACATTGCAGCATTCATCATTGCCCAATAGAACTGATCCACTGATTCACGTATTCTACAACACTAGAATAAACGACCGCAAGTATACGGTGTCTATCGTAGCGAAGTAAGTACGAGGTCGATCCCACTGGGAGGTATAGCGTAAAAGTGTATTTTGTTAACGGAATTCTAAATAGACGCGATCGATTAAAGTGGAATGGTGTGATTACCCCTAAATTATCTACCAAATTGTCACAAGTAAACAATTAAAAGAGTAATGCAAAATCGATCAATGAATGCTCATGCAATTCAAGAAAACGAGGTGGAAAACGATTGAAACTCAAAGAAGGAAAGGTAGGTTCCAAGGCGTATGTCACACTAAGGGGTCAATATATGATCAAAAGCCTAATTAAGTGGTGATGTGTTGATTACTATATGGTTGATCACGAAATAATGAATTAAAAGTTCTCTCGATCCAATTAATCCAAGAGACGTATCATACAAACTAGTATCTCTACCTAGCATGCATAATAAACCTCAAAAAGGGTCCTAAGATCATCTAATACCCTCCCAATAATTGATCCTCTCTCGAGCTCACAATAATATTGGGTCGAATGCTTAAATACGATTAATGAAAGAGATTTCTCAATCCAATTTCAATTAATAATAAATAAAACACATTATCATGGTCATTGACAACATGTCCTGCAATGAAAGTTAAGCATTCAAATAGAAATAGCAACACAACCACCAAATAAACAAGAAATTAATTCATAAACATCATCCAAAGTGTAAACATAGCCCTAGAACCAAAAGTGTTCTAGCCAATCAACAACATAATCAAATTACAAAGAAAGCTTAGGCTATAGTATGGTGATGAATCAAATTTCAAAGCTAATGGTGGCCTCCTTGCATGAATTGATGAAGAATTGAAGAAGTAGATGATGAAAACCTCCAAATGTGTGTGAGTGTGTGTAGAACTTCTTGAGAAAGGGGTAAGATAAGATTGAATTCAAGAAGTGAGGTATTTATAGTGTTGGGGTAGGGTTTGGGTGTGAAAATTGCAAGTTGGTCCCTTGAAAATGGAGAAAATGCAAGTTTGGCACTGAAAATAGGGTGGCCCGGCCGGGCGGAAGTGTTGGTCGACCAAGAGTGAAACAGGGGGTGGTCGGCCCGGCCGGGCGGGTGATGTGGCTCGGCCGGGCGGAAGTTTCGTATGTGGGGGAGTGGGTTGGCCTTCTCGGCCGCCCGGCCGGGCCAAAACTTCGACTTTGGCAACAATCTTGTGCTCGGCCGCCCGGCCGGGCGGGTGATGTGGCCCGGCCGGGTGATGTGGCCCGGCCGGGCCAAAACTTCGTCTTGGCTCCGTCCTTCGTTTTCGTCCTCCAACTTCCTCCCTCCGTATCTTGAGCTTCCGACCTCCGATTGACTCGATTCTTTTGGCTATTCCACTCCGTTTTTCGAGCCGGATCCAATGGTGCACTCCTATTTCCGATCCAATCACTTGTGGTATGTGTTTTGCCCCCAAATTCCATCGTTTTACCTACAAAATCGACAAAACACTACCTTTCTCTTATTTTGGCTAAAAAAATCATATTCAATGCATAAATCAATGAAATCCACATCCAAATACGCTTCACATGTGCCTCTAAACCGTGTAAATTCCACCCGAATCAAACTCCCCCAAACTTAAAATGTTGTTTGTTCTCAAACAACTAAACACTTAAAGCAATGAGGGTGGAATGATCACAATGGAATATTCAATGCAAATCACACATGAAAAGTAAGGTGTAGTGATATCTCTTTCTCAAAGTGCATTTCTCAATGAAGATCATAGGCTCATTATTGCAATTCACACTCATGGATCAAAGAATGCACAAACACACAACACATTGTGAATGGGAAACATAATCCAAATACTCAAGTCCTCTACTCACATGATATACTGTTTCTCTCAAACACACAAACAAATTGAGGATGTTAATGCACTTGTTGGTCCCAAGTTGAGTTGAATATCGAGTAAGCTAATGAAAATGTCTAGAGGGGAGGGGTGAATAGACTTTTCAAAAATCTTTCGATATATCAGAATACGTAATGCGGAATGTATCAAAGTAATAATGAGCCCAAGTAAATTTATACTCAACTTAATATCGTGAACTTCTGTATGAACACTCAACTAGTCTTGTTCAGTTCAGTATTTAAACAGTTAAACAATTAATCAAACAGTAAAGCAGTAAATCAACAAACAAAGATTTATAGTGGTTCGACAACTCGTCTACGTCCACTCTCACAATCCCAGTTGTGATATTTTCCACTAAACTCTTCAACACGAGTATACAGTGTAATTCCTGTCTTTTAAGTCCCAAGAAGAAGACTTAGATCTTCTAAGACTATACCACCAGATATGTCAACGATCCAACTAGCTATTTTAAACAAGCAACTAGCAACTTGATAAAAAACAACAAAATAAAACTTCTCTTCAGTAGTAGCCTTCTGAATATGTCTTCGTCTTCTGGCTTCTTTCTGAAGTTTAACTCTGCGAGTTCTTCCTTCTTTGATTTCTTCTTTGAATGTTTAGCAACAGTATATCAACGATCAGTAGTTCAGTAATCAGTAGTCTTTAATCAGTAAATACTCCAAAGTATTTATAGACTTCTGAAATCAAGAACTTAAGTAGTTGTAACCAACTCTTCTTGATAACTGATTTCTAACTTCCAAGCTTTATCCAATCACGCGTTTCTGTTAGTCAATTAGTTATTCCAACTAACTTTAAATCCTTATCTTTGTACGCGCTTTTGTAACTAACTTCAGTTGTCTTGTCTTGTTTAGTCCACCTGTCTTCTTTCAACACTTAGACAATTTTTGAGTCTTCGTTTCTTCTCGTCTTGTCTCGAGCAGGTCTTCTCCAGTAGTAGACTTCATAGAACTAATCTAGTCCTATCATCTATCTTTACAAGACTATTATATTACATTAAGCTTTTATAATACAAGTTTAGTCAACTTATAAACTATACATCAATCTAATCTATTACATAGAAATATCAACGAGCTTCTATACATCAATTACAGCTCAATAACAAACTAATAAAAACACATATATGAAGTATAAACATCATACGAATTTATAAGTACTTTATCTTTTAAACTTTAGCTTTCGAACTTTACTTATCTTTCGAACCTCTACTGATCTGCTCAAGACGACTTCCATAACTAGACTAGATAAGTCAACACTTAGAAAATATTCAAGTCTACTTTTGGCTTATCAAAACTTCATCTTTTCTTTTCATCATCTAGGACTTGTCTAGGATTCACATCCCAACAGCACTCATCAACCAAGCTATGTTATGCAATCACTATATGCTTGCCCAAATTCTACTTTCACAACACTCAAATGCTCAACAATGTGATCAATAGGACTTTATCAAGGATGTAACATTGGCTCTTTGGACAAGGTAGGATGAATTTGGGAATTGTGACTCTTCTAGTGGAGGACAAAGCTTGTTGTTTTACAATGTGTGCTTTCACTTTCAAAGCTTACAAACTCCATCCTCACTTTTCATTTTTCTTTATTTTTCAAACATTCATCACCTCATCTTTTGAACCATTTTTCTTTTTTTTAAGCTTTTGGGGCTCTTTGTCCCTCTTTTCTTTTCCATTGATTTTCTTTTCATCTTTTTCAACTTTTTCTTTCAACTTTTCCAATTTCTCCTTTCACCAAAGACATTCAAGCACATGTTTCTCCACTTTGTCTTTTATCCCCCACTAGATATAGGTATCAAATGCTCAAAAAGGCTAAGTGGTTAACATTGTAGTTTACCAAGAAAATGAGGAATTAAGCTCAAAGGGGCTAACTACGGAAAATTACTTTGGTTTTAGGAAAATTTTGGCTAAGTGACTCTTTTAGAACAAGATGGCCTATATCACATCACAAAGTTTCACACAATCATGCTTTCAAACAAGAACTTAGGCAAGTTCTAGAATCACTAGAAATAACCTAGTCCACTCTCAAATGAACTAAACAGGATTACATGTTCGATTTATGACTCAATTCTCACCGGTTTATTCAATAGAACTCTCACATTCATCAAATGTTCCCAAAAAACAACACATCATGCATCCATGCTATCAAAGATCACAAATATGAACACAACATGATACTATACTCCAACACCAATCATGCATACATTCAAAGCAAATAGACATCACCACAACTACTCAACAATGGATTCCAATGATTATTCATGCTCACATTTCACCAAATATCCACTACCCAACATGTGATCAAAACCAACTCAAACAATATAAGCATATGAAAGCCAAGTGTGCGCCGGTGCAAAATGTGACACAAGTAGAATGACGAACCGGTGCATGGGTAACAACTAGTAGAAAAATAAAAGAAAAACAACTCCCCCAAACTTAGAATTTTACTATGTATAAATTCTAAGTTTGGGGCTACAAGTTGTTACCTCCCTCCTTGCACATCCAATGCTCTTCAAAGATCAACATTGCAACACTTGCTTCCTTCTCCATTCTTCAAGATAAGATGTCCATAGTGTTCTTCATCCATACCTACAAAATAAACTAAGCTATCAAAACTACTAAAGTAATAAAAACAAGAAAGCAATAAAACCTTGGGTTGCCTCCCAAGAAGCGCTATTTTTAACGACATATGCCGGACGGTTCTTCCTTGAGGGGAATATCAAGTCACCCCTTTGTCATCCTTGTTCTAGACCTTCTTTGCCCATGCAACCTTCTTAAACCCATTGAAGCATCCACTAGCTAGCCCATCCGGCTCTTCAATCATGTCATAAGAGGTTGATGCCTCATTCACCCCCAAGCTTGTATAAGTAACTTTTCTTGATTTGGGGGAGTTTTTAAAGAAAACTCCCCCAAACTTGGCCTTTTTGCCCATCTTCAACTCATTCTCTTCCACTTGGGGGTCCTCTTTCACAAAATTGACCTTCAAATCTTCTCCTACCTCCTCTTTCATTGGCATTGGAGGGTGATCTCCCTTGGAATACACATACTCTTCATCCTCATCTTCATCGTCACGAAATCTCATGGCTTTGTAGATGTTGAATGAGACTTTCTCCTCACCAACATGTAGTTCAAGCTCTCCGTTTCGTACATTGATGATTGCTCCACCCGTTGCTAGGAACGGTCTTCCCAAAATCAAGGGGATTGCCCTATCTTCCTCCATATCAAGTACCACAAAATCAATCGAGAATATGAATTTCCCAACTTTGACAAGCACATCACCAACCGTTCTCAAAGGATAAACTATGGAGCGATCCGCCAATTGATGGATCTCTGACCGACCGGCACTCGGAGCCAGTGACCTTGCTCATGAAATCACAGGCGACGACTGCTGGCCTAGGGTGCCCTCCCATTGGGCTAGGGTTCCCTTCAATTGGGCTTGGTAATATGCACCTCTATTTTCTTCAGTACACCCCGATCTACACTCTCTCCACTTTTTTTATGGTATTATTATTAGTAGTATTATTGGTACTGGTATTACTAGTTATTGATTGTGGTATTACTATTAATACACTATTGAATTAATATTAATGATTATTGATTACAATATTATTGATTATTAATTGTGGTATTACCGGTTATTGTTTGTGGTATTACTGATTATGTGGAATTATTTATTACTATTGTTTAAGACAATACTGATTATTATTATTTTTATGTTATTACATATTATTGTTTATGATATTAATGATAATTATTTTTGGTATTACTGAATATAATTAAATTTGTGGGATTATTTGTTATTGTATAAGATATTACTAATCAATGTTCATGAAATTACTAATTAGTAATTATTGTTCATGATATTACTGATAATTATTTTTTGTATTATTGAATATAATTAGATGTGTAGAATTATTTGTTATTGTATAAAATTTTATTGATTAATATTAATGGTATTACTGATTAATGTTCGTGGTATTACTAATAATTGTTTTTGGTATTACTGAATAAAATTAGATGTGTAAAATTATTTGTTATTGTATAAGATATTACTCCCTCTGTCCCATAGGAATTTGCACACTTTACATATATGAATATCCCATAACAATTTGCACACTCAATAAAAGGAAATATTGTCATAACCCTCACCCTCAAAATATACACATATTTACCTATATGACATTACGTTTTCACACTCATCTTACCTTTTACTTTACTTTATTTATAAAAGTTTACAAAACTACCCCTCAAAACATCACTCATTACACTTTTTCTTACACATTTATTAAAATGTGTGCCATCCCAAGGGTGCAAATTCCTCTGGGACGGAGGGAATACTAATTATTGTTAATGGTATTACTAATTACTATTTATGATATTACTGGTTATTACTTATTGTATTAGCGACTATTGTCTCTCACATTTCCTTATATTTTTTTCTCTCTTATTCGTTTGTCCAATGAAAGTTACCCATTCATTTCTTCGCAAACTATTGCCTCTCACATTTCCTTATATTCTTTTCTTTCTCAATCACATCACCTCTCATACATCCACTTATTATATCATATTTTTTAACCTTCGTGCCTGAAGCTCATGGGGAGCTTTCACTTGGACAGAGGGATTATAATAAAATCATACATATAATTACTCCCTTCGTCCCATACTTGAAGGCACATTTTACCATTTTGGGCGTTCCATACTTGAAGGCACGTTACTTAAAATAGCAAAAACACTTTTAAATACTCTCCATAAAACATCACAATATTACAACAAATGTCACTATTTTATTAAACTAAAAAGTACCTTTATTACTATTTTAAAAGTTAAAAAGTCTTTACTACCCCCACTTTACCTTACACAATATTAATAAACAATTCATTCATTAAAATCCGTGCCCAATTGGTCTGAGCCTTCAAGTATGGGACGGAGGGAGTATATTTTAGATGGGTCACACTTGGGTACACTCACATGTACCGTACCCCCTATTTTAATTTTAATCATTTGTTTATATTTTATCTACACCCATTAAATTAATGAGTTCATCCCCAAATTATATTTTTACTACAGTTATCTGAACACACACATTTTATGAGTTAACCCCCAAATCATTTTTTACAACAGTTATCTACACCCGCTAATTTTATGAGTTCACCCCCAAATTATTTTTTTAGCATAGTTACATGCACCCACTCATTTTATCAGAACAATAGCAACTCTTTTGATAGATATTAGATGACATCCAATATTGCATTAATCCTAACAATTCTCCACCTTAATGCAAGATTGCCTTCTTCTCAGCCCTCCTCAAGGTTGTTTGTCCATTCTCTTCTTAATGAACATCCCAGGTTCTAAGATTTACCAACTTCATTCAATGATTGAACTTATTGCTTGGTAATGCCTTAGTTAACATAACAGCTGCATTCTCTTCTGAAGCTACCTTCTGAACTTTAACAATGCTCTTCTCCAAGATGTCTCTTACAAAATGCAACTTCACATCAATGTGCTTTGACCTCTCATGGAACACTTAATGTTTTGCTAGATGAATAGTGCTCTGATTATCACTGATTCATGTGGAATTTACACGTTTTAAGGGCACATGTGAAACATGTTTTGATGTGGATTTCATTGAATTATGCATTGAATATGATTTTTTAAGCCGAAATGAGAGAAAGGTTGTGTTTTGTCGATTTTATAGGAAATACGATGGAATTTGGAGTAAAAAACCAACCATACTTTACTGGATCAGGAAGAGGATTGCAGGTTGGATTCATCTCAAAAAAACGGAGTGGATTAGCCAAAAGAATCGAGTCAATCCGACACCCGAGGCGAAAGATATGCACGAAACGAGAAAATGCCGAAATCGAAGAACAAGGCAACTCGGCCGAGTGAGTCAACTCGGCCGAATCTGAGACTTTTGGCTTTACTGCACACTCGGCCGAGTGAGTCAACTCGGCCGAATCTGAAACTTTGGACATCACTGCGCACTCGGCCGAGTGACTCAACTCGGTCGAATCTGCAAGTTTGCACATTACTACGCACTCGGCCGAGTGACTCAACTCGGCCGAATCTGCAAGTTTGCACATTACTGCGCACTCGGCCGAGTGACTCAACTCGGCCGAGTCAAGTTGAATGCCGTAGCCACTGGAATTGAAGCGCACTCGGCCGAGTGAGCCAACTCGGTCGAGTCTCGGATGGAAAAGTTGCAACACGCTTTTTCAAGTGATCCACTCGGCCGAGTGACCCCAACTCGGCCGAGTCTCGAGCTCCACCTAAGCCAACTCCTAAATTTCGGTGCCATCTTCACATTTTGGCCATTTTTTAGGGACCAACTTGCAATTATGCCATCCAAACCCTACCCAAACACTATATAAACCCTCTTTCTTGAAATTCAAGTCATTCACCCCCAACTCCCCCAATCCACACATAGTTACACACATGGACAAAAATATCCGAAAATTTCCCCGATATATCCTCGATATATTCATTTTTAGCAGTCACCGATATCGATATTGAGAAGAAACGATATTTCCACGATATTTGTAAAAAAAATCGAAAATATCGATAAAAATCGATATACAATAACAATATCGAGACTAATATCGATAAAATATCGGAAAATATCGAAAAATATCGGAAAAAAATCGAAAAATGTCGATAAATTTTAAAAAATATCATATGAAATAACATTGTATGCTATATTTTATATAAATTTATCATAGATGTAAATGGATTTAAATTGTTATTTTGAATTTATGTATTAAAAGTTAATTATTAAATTTCCACAATTTTTAAAATTTACCGATATCATAGAATAAGCTTTCTCTTTCTTTTCCTTTTTATTTAGTTATTTCATTTGGAATTTGTAATTGGATTATGCTAGTTGTTAGCTAAACACTTTGTGGTTCTAAGGCATTGTAGATACTTGGATTGAAGTTTATGATTAATTTCTTGCTTTAATTGGTGTTTATTTCTTATTTTCATGTTTAATTATCCATTGTAAAGCATGTTGTTAGTGGCCATAATGATTTGCTTAATTCATTGTTAATTGGGGTAATATCGAGAGATTTATTCCATTTAATCGTATGCAAGCATGCAACCCGGTATTATTATGATCTCGAGAGAGGATTAATTATCGGAGAGGGAATTGAATGATCTTAGGGGCTATTTTAGGCGGTGTAACGTTTGTGATGTAGAGATACGAGCCTATGTTGCATGCGCTTTTGGATTAATTTGTATCGAGAGATCGATTAGTTCTTCTTGTGTGATCACCCTATATGAGATAACCTTAATGGCCATTTAAACGAGATAACATTCATGAACGGATATCTATGTATTACAATTGCATTGGAACCCACCTTCACTTAATTGAGTTTTCATCCATTTTACTTTTGTTTTCTTGATTCGCATGCTAGTAGATCGATTTTCATTGCTCTTTGTTACTTATTTGTGACACTTTGGTAGGTAATTTTAGAGTAATTCATCACATTCAATCTATCGATCACGTCTACTTAGAACTACATTAACAAACTACACTTTTACGCTTAACCTCCTTGTGTGATCGACCTCGTGCTTATCACGCTACGATAGACGCCGTACACTTGCGGTTGTTTATTTTAGTGTTGTATAACACGTGAATAAAGTTTATGGCGCCGCTGCCGGGGAGGTTTCTATAGCTCTAGAGTGTAGGTTAATAGAGTTTTAGTTTAGACATTTTACTTGCTTTCCTTATTTGCAAAAATTCAAAAAATATTTGTGTGTTTAACCTTGATTTCACTTGTGATTCTTACTTTCTTTTGAACTTTTGTCTAGACATGGCATATGATCACCCGAGCTAGGAGAGATCAACAAGTTTTGCTACCTCTAGACCCGGAAATCGAAGCTCGTTGTCGAAGACAAAACGCCGAAAGGAGAAGAATTGAATTAGAAGCTATGAATAGAAGGGAAAATCCGATAGTGGAAGAAGAAAGAAACCAAGAGGATATTGGAGGCATAGTAGAGCCAAATGGGAATGGGGATAATCGACCACAAGGAGGCTTGAGAGGTAACCTCAACCGAAGGATTGAAGAGAATGTCAATATGGAAGGAGATAGAGAGCAAATGGTGAATGAAGAAAACGGGAATCAAAGAGTCTGGAGAGACCACTTCCGTCCCATCCCAAGACCATATGGAGGAGCGGGTAGGGAACCCGTTGACGCTCATAACTTTGAGCTCAAACCTACGTTAATCATGATGGTCCAAAACAATCAATTCGGAGGGTTGTCAAAGGAGGATCCTAACCTCCATTTATCTCAATTCTTAGAGATAAGTGGGATGGTTAAGATCAACCGGGTCCCTCAAGACTACATTCGTCTCCAATTGTTCCCATTCTCCCTCTGTGATCGTGCAAAACAATGGTACATGTCTCTTAATCTAAGGACGATCGAAAATTGGGCCGACCTTGTAGATGCCTTCCTTATGAAGTACTTTCCTTCAAGCAAGACCATCAAGATACGAGGAGAGATTTCTTCATTCATGCAAGACGACGATGAGTCATTAGCCGAGGCTTGGGAGCATTTTAAGGATCTCATAAGAAGTTGTCCTCAACACGGGTTTTCAAGAGACCAATTAATTTGTTATTTCTACAATGGGATGGACCATCGTACGAGAGGGATGGTAGATGCCTCCGCCGGTGGAGGTTCTTTGTTGGGTAAGACAACGGAAGAGGGTTATGTGCTATTGGAAGAGATGGCAAAGAACGGGAACCAATGGCCATCCGAGAGAAGGCAATCCCGAAAAGTTGCTTCCACAAGAGAATTAAACGATTTTGCTACTCTATCCAACAATGTGGACAAATTGACTTCGATGATGGCGGCCAAATCATTAATGGGACCTAGTGACGATCAATATGAAGAGGCCCACTATATGAACAATCAAAGGGACCGTCATTTTCGAGAAAGAGGTTGGAATGAGAGGCAAAATCCCCCTAATCTAAATCATTACCATCCCGGGTTGAGGCAACATGAGAATTTCTCCTATGCAAATACAAGAAATGCCATCATCCATCCCACCTCCAAATTTCAATGTAAGAGATGGTGTAATTGTGGAATCCCCATCAAGTTATCCTTGGAAGAGATGTTTAGTGCATTCATGGGAGAAACCAAAAACTTCATGAGAGAGACTAGGGATAATGCAACCAAAACTTGGCAAATAATTGAGGAGCATGGTGAGATGATCAAGAATGTGGCAAACAACGTGAAGGCCATAGAAAAGCAAGTGAGCCAACTCTCTAATGTCATTGGAAGTCAACACACTCTGGGGCAATTTCCTTCAAACACGGAGCTTAACCCCAAGGAGCATTGGAAGGCTATAAAGCTAAGAAGTGGGACAAGCTACGAGGGGCTAAAGATGCCACAAGAAGAGGAAATGGTAATGGCACCCGAGGATGTTGACAAAGAAGAAGGGCATGAGAGAGAAAGGCAAGAAGAGAAAGTAGAGGAGAAGAAGAGTGAGGAGGCAATCCCTCCTCAAGACAAAGGCAAGAATGTGGTACCTCTCCCATACCCTCAAAGATTGAAGAAGAAGGGTTTGGACCACAAGTTTGCCAAGTTCGTGGAAATGTTCAAGAAGATCCACATCAATATCCCCTTTGCCGAAGCACTTGAGAAAATGCCCCACTACTCCAAATTCTTGAAGGAGATCATGTCTAACAAAAGGAAGATGGTGGAGTATGAAACGGTGCATTTGACCGAGGAGTGTAGCTCGATTATTCAAGCCAAGTTGCCTCAAAAACTAAGAGACCCCGGATCTTTCACCTTACCATGTGTCATCGGGGATGGAGGTACATTTCGAGCCTTGTGTGATTTGGGAGCTTGTATAAATCTTATGCCTCTATCTATTTTCAAGTCTCTTGGTTTGGGAAAGCTTACACCAACCACAATGAGCCTTGTATTGGCGGATAGATCCATGACGTACCCTTTGGGTATAGTGGAAGATGTATTGGTCAAGGTTGATAAGTTTATATTCCCGGTGGATTTTGTGGTGTTGGATATGGAGGAAGATAAGTATATTCCATTAATCTTGGGAAGGCCATTTTTGGCAACCGGAGGAGCCATAATTGATGTGAGGAAAGGAGAGCTAGAACTTCGAGTGAACAATGAGAAAGTTTTGTTCAACATTTATAGAGCCATCAAAGTTCGGGATGATGAGGATGGAGAATATGGGTATCCCAAGAGAGATCACTATCTAATGGAAGAGAAGGTGGAAGAAGAGTTCAAGGTCAATGTTGTGAAAAAGGACCCCCAAGTGGAAGAAAATGAGTTGAAGATGGGCAAGAAGGCCAAGTTTGGGGGAGTTTTCTTCAAAAACTCCCCCAAATCAAGAAAAGTTACTTATACAAGCTTGGGGATGAATGAAGCATCAACTTCTTATGACATGATTGAAGAGCCGGATGGGCTAGCGAGTGGATGTTTCCATGGACTTAAGAAAGTTGGTTGGGCAAAGAAGGTCAAGAACAAGGATGACAAGGGGGTGACTTGATATTCTCCTCAAGGAAGAACCGTCCGGCATAGGACGTTAAAAATAGCGCTTCTTGGGAGGTAACCCAAGGTTTTATTGCTTTCATGTTTTTATTGCTTTGATAGTTTTGATAGCTTGGTTTATTTTGTAGGTATGGATGAAGAGCACTATGGACATCACATCTTTAAGAATGAAGAAGGAAGCAAAACCAACTTTGAAGAGGGGAAGCAAGTGTTGCAACAATGATCTTTGAAGAAGCATTGGATGTGCAAGGAGGGAGGTAACAACTTGTAGCCCCAAACTTAGAATTTATACATAGTAAAATTCTAAGTTTGGGGGAGTTATTTTTTTTTTCTTTTATTTCTCTACTAGTTGTTACCCTTGCACCGGTTCGTCATTCTACTTGTGTCACATTTTGCACCGGCGCACATTTGGCTTTTACATGATTATATTGTTTAAGTTGGTTTTGATCACATGTTGGGTAGTGGATCTTTGGTGAAATGTGAGCATGAATAGTCATTGGAATCCATTGTTGAGTAGTTGTGGTGATGTCTATTTGCTTTGAATGTTTGCATGATTGGTGTTGGAATATAGAATCATTTTGTGTTCATAGTTGTGAGCTTTGATAGCATGGATGCATGATGTGTTGGTGTTTGGGAACATTTGATGAATGTGAGAGTTCTATTGAATAAACCGGTGAGAATTGAGCCTTGAATCGAGCATGTAATCCGGTTTAGTTTATTTGAGAGTGGACTATGTTATTGCTAGTAATCCTAGAACTTGCCTAAGTTCTTGTTTGGAAGCATGATTGTGTGAAACTTTGTGATGTGATATAGGCCATCTTGTTCTAAAAGAGTCACTTAGCTAAAATTTCCCAAAACCGAAGTAATCTTCCGTAGTTCGCCCCTTGAGCTTAATTTCTCATTTTCTTGGCAAACTACAATGTTAACCACTTTGCCTTTTTGAGCCTTTGATGCCTACATCTAGTGGAGGATAAAAGACAAAGTGAAAAAACATGTGCTTGAATGAATATCTTTGGTGAAAGGAGAAAGTGGAAAAGTTGAAAGAAAAAAAGAGAAAGATGAAAAGAAAATCAAGGAAAAGAAAAGAGGGACGAAGAGCCCCAAAAGCTTGAAAAGAAAAAAAAAAAATGTTCAATGGTTTTGTGGTGTATAATGTGCTTAAAAGAGAACAAATAAATTGTGGAAGTTAGAGTTTTTGAGTTGCAATCCGCGGAATTGTAACTTTATCTTGAGAAGTTTTTGAGATGTGTCTATGCGTCTTTATCTCTCGCTCTCCACTAGTTTATGAGTTACTTCATCCAAATTTACCCCACCTTGACCAAAGAGCCAATGTTACATCCTTGATTAAGTCCTATTGATCACATTGTTGAGGATTTGAGTGTTGTGAAAAGTAGAAGTTGGGCAAGCATATGGTGATTGCATAGCATAACTTGGTTGATGAGTACATTTATATCCACAATTTGTTTGTGTGTTTGAGAGAAACACTTTGTCATGTGAGTAGAGGACTTGAGCATTTGGATTATGTTTCCCATTCACAATGTGTTGTGTGTTTATGCATTCTTTGATCCATGAGTGTGAGTTGCAATAATGAGCCTATGACCTTCATTGAGAGATGCACTTTGAGAAAGAGATATCATTACATATTACTTTTCATGTGTGAATTACATTGAATATTCCATTGTGATCATTCCACCCTCATTGCTTTCAGTTCTTAGTTGTTTGAGGACAAACAACATTTTAAGTTTGGGGGGGTTTGATTCGGGTGGAATTTACACGTTTTAAGGGCACATGTGAAGCATGTTTTGATGTGGATTTCATTGAATTATGCATTGAATATGATTGTTTAAGCCGAAATGAGAGAAAGGTTGTGTTTTGTCGATTTTATAGGAAATACGATGGAATTTGGAGCAAAACACCAACCATACTTTACTAGATCGGGAAGAGGAGTGCACGGTTGGATTCATCTCGAAAAACGGAGTGGATTAGCCAAAAGAATCGAGTCAATCCGACACCCGAGGCGAAAGATATGCACGAAACGAGAAAAAGCCGAAATCGAAGAACAAGGAAACTCGGCCGAGTGAGTCAACTCGGCCGAATCTGAAACTTTGGACATCACTGCGCACTCGGCCGAGTGACTCAACTCGGCCGAATCTGCAAGTTTGCACATTACTGCGCGCACTCGGCCGAGTGACTCAACTCGGCCGAGTCAAGTTGAATGTCGTAGCCACTAGAATTGAAGCGCACTCGGCCGAGTGAACCAACTCGGCCGAGTCAAGTTGAATGTCGTAGCCACTGGAATTGAAGCGCACTCGGCCGAGTGAGCCAACTCGGCCGAGTCTCGGCTGGAAAAGTTGCAACACGCTTTTTCAAGTGATCCACTCGGCCGAGTGACCCCAACTCGGCCGAGTCTCGAGCTCCACCTAAGCCAACTCCTAAATTTCGGTGCCATCTTCACATTTTGGCCATTTTTTAGGGACCAACTTGCAATTATGCAATCCAAACCCTACCCAAACACTATATAAACCCTCTTTCTTGAAATTCAAGCCATTCACCCCCAACTCCCCCAATCCACACATAGTTACACATACTTGGAGGTGTTTTGGTCATTTCTCTCTCAATTCTTCATCAAATCAAGGAAGAAAGGATGCAATAGCTTGCAAATTTCATTCCCTATCACATTCTAGACTAAAATTTCTCTTTCTTTTCCTTTTTATTTAGTTATTTCATTTGGAATTTGTAATTGGATTATGCTAGTTGTTAGCTAAACACTTTGTGGTTCTAAGGCATTGTAGATACTTGGATTGAAGTTTATGATTAATTTCTTGCTTTAATTGGTGTTTATTTCTTATTTGCATGTTTAATTATCCATTGTAAAGCATGTTGTTAGTGGCCATAATGATTTGCTTAATTCATTGTTAATTGAGGTAATATCGAGAGATTTATTCCATTTAATCGTATGCAAGCATGCAACCCGGTATTATTATGATCTCGAGAGAGGATTAATTATCGGAGAGGGAATTGAATGATCTTAGGGGCTATTTTAGGCGGTGTAACGTTTGTGATGTAGAGATACGAGCCTATGTTGCATGCGCTTTTGGATTAATTTGTATCGAGAGATCGATTAGTTCTTCTTGTGTGATCACCCTATATGAGATAACCTTAATAACCATTTAAACGAGATAACATTCATGAACGGATATCTATGTATTACAATTGCCTTGGAACCCACCTTCGCTTAATTGAGTTTTCATCCATTTTACTTTCGTTTTCTTGATTCGCATGCTAGTAGATCGATTTTCATTGCTCTTTGTTACTTATTTGTGACACTTTAGTAGGTAATTTTAGAGTAATTCATCACATTCAATCTATCGATCACGTCTACTTAGAACTAAATTAACAAACTACACTTTTACGTTTAACCTCCTTGTGGGATCGACCTCGTGCTTATCACGCTACGATAGACGCCGTACACTTGCGGTTGTTTATTTTAGTGTTGTATAACACGTGAATCAATCACATAGCACAGGAACACTTTTCTGAAATATGTCAAAATCTCTCAGAATGCCCTTCAACCACATTGCTTCCTTCACAGCTTCTGTCAATGATATGTATTCAACTTCAGTTGTGGATAGGGTCACCATAGATTGTAAAGCTGCTCTCCAGGTGATAGCATGACTTGTTCGTATTTTTGGACAAGTTTTTCCCAAGTATATTTTCGTTCCAAGGACTTAATTGAGTGTCAATGAATCCCTAAAGTTGCAAGTTATCATGCTATTGTAGTAACTAAGCTTGTTTGTTTGGATTTTAGGGAATAAGAACAAAGATATTAAACTAAATTAACTAAAGTAATAAGTGATAGCAACTAGAAATAGTGATCTAACTAACTTTCTTTTGGAAAGTGCAAGAGAAGTGTATTGCCTCGGGTGTTTCCATTTTGTATATGAATTCGGATTAAGCTAAAGGCTATCACATAAGTGTGCACACCCCCTCGAAAGACATAGGCGAACATCGTGCATTGATTAGCAATTATAGGATCTAACCAAATACCATAAGCTCCTAGGATAGTGTTTCATAAGCACTTTCAACACGGTTACTAATGCTCATGAAACGCCCTCTCACCAAACTCCTAGACGACCTCTATTCGTTTAGTGTCTAACGTTGTCGGTCTAGCCACTAACCCCCCTCTCGGGTGAGCTAATTACTAATTAACTTCTATTCAATTGACCAAAGCTCACACTCACACCCCAATCATGCAAACCCAACTCTCGTTGCAATCAACACAATCGAAAATGCTAGCTAATAGGGTTGATCAATCAAATGAATCAAACAAAATACAACTCTAGAAACATTTACACCCAAATCCTAAGTGAATCATGCAATTACTTCACAATTACACTAATTTCCCATCAAAACATCCACTCCCAAGGCAATTGGGGATTAGCCCATGGTTCTTGAGGAGAATCCCATGGCTACAACACAAAACAACATAAAACCCATGCTAATTAATAGAGAAATTGCAATGTAGAAAGGAATTACCAAATTGAAACTTAAAATTGAGAGATATCACCTTGATGATGGAATTGTAGCTACAATATGATGAAATAAGCAAAGCCCACTTACAATCCTTGATTGGAATGACAAATTAACTAATTACTAAGCTAATCTATGAGAAACTAGAAGGAAAAATTCTTCAAAACCTATCACTATGTGTTACTATGTGTAGAGACTTATCCAAAGTTGTGAATCACCTCCTCAAAGTGGCTAAGGACCCTTTATATATGTTGTGAAAAATCCCCAAAACAAGAATTGCAATTAAGCCCTTCGAAATTGGAGCATTGTGACAAAAACCCCCGAAAAATGCACCGCCCGGCCGGGCGGGTGAAGTGGCTCGGCCGGGCGAAACCTTCGAATTAAGCTGGCCCATTTTTGATGTTTGAACGGCCCGGCCGGGCGAGTGATGCCGCCCGGCCGGGCGGAACCTTCGAATTGCCCATTGCATGTATGAATGGCCCGGCCGGGCGAGTGATGCCGCCCGGCCGGGCGGAACCTTCGAATTGCCCATTTTTTTGTTCTTTTCATCAGTTTTCCGCCTCGAGTCTTCTCAAACGTTTTGTACATTGCTCCCTAGCCTCATTGCTACGTCTCATACGAATGTCAATGAAGATTGACACTCGTTTTGTGATTTTGACGCCTAATTCGCTTCGTATTCCTACAAAACAAGCTCACAAACCTTCCTCCAACAAATCAAGCCTATTAACATGAAAATGCATGTAAAATCACCATAGTTTCTCACTAAAACACACAAGATCTCATGCAATTTACAACCGAATCACCCTCCCAAACTTAAACCGTTGCTCGTCCCCGAGTAACAAAAGAATAAAAGCAAGAGGTTGTACGATTGCAAATAGATAATCAATGAACGATCCCACGTCTCCAATGAATGAAATGAATTCTTCTCCCTCAAGATACATTCTCAAAATGATCAAAAGTTCATTATTGAAAATCAAACTAATTACCCACACATGCTCAACATACAACAACAAGTGATGGTGATGACAATATCCAAATGCTCAAGCTCAACTCACAAGATATAGTGTTTCTCTCAACACTCAAACAAATTAAGGACAATAGAAACTCATCAATCAAATCATGCATTGCAATTACCATAAGCTTGCCCAAGCTCTACACCTTTCCACCACAAATATGTTCAACCCTTAGATCAATAGGTCTTTACAAAGGACGTAAC
Source organism: Galeopsis tetrahit (assembly GCA_963675135.1). NCBI lineage: Eukaryota > Viridiplantae > Streptophyta > Magnoliopsida > Lamiales > Lamiaceae > Galeopsis > Galeopsis tetrahit. The sequence continues at coordinate 3,383,320 of OY776130.1, forward strand.
GTTGGCTCTTTGGACGGGGTGTGATGAATATGGATGAAGTGACTCGTCTAGTGGAGAACCAAAGTTGTTTTTCAACACATCAAGATTATGCTCATAAGGTTTACAAACCTTCATTCTCACTTTTCATTCAAATTTCTCACAATCAATCATCTCCTCATCTTCTTGTAGCCAATTTATTTTCTTCTTAAGCACTTGGGGCTCATTGTCCCTCTTTTCTCTCTCAAAATTTTTTATTTTCTCTTTTTCTCATCACTTCCATCTTTTTCTTTCTTTTCACAACCTTGCCAATTTTTCTCTTCAAACCAAAGGCATTTAAGCATATGTTTTACCACTTTCTTTTTGTTCTCCACTAGAATTGGACATCAAAGGCTCAAAAAGCTAAATGGTTAAACATTGTAGGTTGCCAAGAGAATGGGAAATCAAGCTCAAACGGGCTAACTACGGAAGATTACTTTAGTTATTAGGAAATTTTGGCTAAGTGACGTGTAGTACGAAAGATGGCCTACATCATATCTCAAAGTATCACACACATGATCTCAAGCAAGAACCTGGGCAAGTTCTAGAAAAGCAAGCAATGAATTGATTCACTCACAAATGAAATAAACCGGATTAATGCTCGGTTCAAAGCTCAACTCTCACCGGTTCATTCAAGACTCAAACCTTCATCAATCATCATCACACATCACTCATTGTGTATGCAAAACATCCATAGACAAATAGATGACTACAACATAAACACGATGATTCAATCCAATCATGTACACATTCAAGGAATTAAATTCACCACAAAACATCATCAAATGTGTCTCAATGATCATACCATTCAACAATTTCACAACCAAAACACAATCTTAAACATTCATTCACACAAATCCCCACTCACACATTTCAAATCAATAAACAAAACATCAATCCACACAAAATCCCACAAAACGAATAAAATCATCTCCTTATCCTTACATGCCCCCACATAACTAAACTTTCAAAATGTCAAATGAATAACAAGACAAGAACAAGAACAAGAACAAGGACAAGGTAATGCTTAGGGAATTAGAGTTGAACCAAGCATGCTCTTCATTGATGTGGTGGAGGGGCTCCAGGAAATCCGTATTGCATCATCCATGCGTTGTAGGCTCGTTGGTTCTCCCCTATCAATCTCAGATCGTTCTCCACCGACTCTTGCCTTGCTCCCAAACTTGTGATGCTTGCCTCGACCGCTGAAAACCTTGTGTCAAAACTTGTTTGCAAGCCTCGAATTGCTGCAGTGATCTCATTAATTCCTCCGGCTTGGTTCCTTGCTTCATTTGACTTTCTTGAATAGACATGTGATACGGGTGGGACATCTCTCTGTGAGCGGCTTTGGGCTTCATGGAATGAAGGATTAGCGGATGACTCACCCCTATGATGGTGGTGTGGAGAAGCATGAGGTGCATCTTCCAAAACTCCTTGGTTGAGCTCTTGATCGAGCTCATCTTCAGTTGGTCCACGTGAAGGCACCTCAATTCGAAACCTTGGGATACGTTCATTGGCCTCCAAAGCTCTAATAACTTCCAAGTGATGTGGGGAGGCCATATCCCAATTTTCCCTCCTCCTATAAGTAGTCAACACGGGGTATGGCATCGGAAAGAACTTTCCACCATCTTCAATGCTCCACACATATTCGTTATTCCTCTCATCCAATTTAACCATATGCATCCTCCTCATAGTGTGTAGATCGAGCCTTCCTCCTCCTTCAACCAAAGTGTACCCACTTAAATCAATCTCGAAGTATTGAGCAATCGTCGTGACTATTCCACCCATTGTGAAATTCGGAATATTCCGCTTGATCATATTCAACAAATGATCAAGCAAGAATGCACCCATATTGACTTGCTCCCCGAACACCATACTCCTAATAATAAAAAGTTCCTCTCTCCTTACAGCTCCTGCCTCAAATCTCCCAAACACAATGTTGGCGATAATTCGATGCACATATCTAAACACCGGGTTCCGCAAGAGCGAGGCTTTCGAATGACTAGAGGAGTAAACAGGTGCATCGTGTTGATTCTTACGGGCTATCCTCTTCCAAAACCGATCTTCACCATATGAGTTCATTCGATCATAGACGTCAAGGTCTTCCTCACATGATGTTCCAAAGATTTCATTTAACTCGGGGCATGAGAGATATCTATCTTCGTTTCCTAATCGGAAAGTTATTCCAGCCGGAATGCCATTCGTTGGCTCTTCTTCCCTCAAGGTTGCCATGAATTCAATCGATAGCTCCTCGTATGTCTCGTTTCTGAGCTCGAGTAAATTCCCCCACCCTATGTTGTTGAACAATTCATGCACATCGTCCTTGATTTCCATTTGAAGCATGAAAAAGTAATCCGGATACCATGTGGGACGAAGCTTTGAGTTTGCAATTCTTGAAAAAGTTTCAATATAATCTCTTCCTCTTTCACCAAAGTTGATTCCCCATTTAGATGGTTTTTTTCCACATCTTTCGACGCAAAGCTCGTCCACAAGATCCCTACGCCTTGAGCTTCCCTCTCCCTTTTTTGATCTTTTTGACATTTTTCTACAATTGAACAACAATAAATTCCATTAGTTAGAATGTTCTTTCCACAATTCATTAGTGTACAAAGTTTCACTTTTGCACCTAATTCTAAACAAATCAACATTCTCAACTAAGCAAAGCCATGTGTCATTCAATCATGCTCAAGCAACTTCATCCAAAAATTCACTCTATTTCTCAATTACCTACAATTTCCTCTCACTTTCTTTATAAAAATCATGCCTACAAAGTATTTGTAAAAAGGTTTGAAAGAACCGAATTTCACAAAACTCAACAATAGCATTTATGTTCACTCAATCATAGCATGGGTAAGCAATATCCAGCAAAATATCATCCTTACAAACCAACATGCTCCTAAATTAAACACAAAATGCCCAAGAACATCAATTATTCTCATGTAAGCACAATTTCACAATTCTAGCCCTAAATTCTTCAAATTTCTTCAATGGTATTTGAAATTAAGCATTGTCATTCATTATTTACCAATAACAAACAATAACAAACAATAATACACAAAGCCCATGGAAGAAATAACCAAGAAATCAACAAACCCATGTTAAATTCAAATTTTCGTCACTTTCCTTACACATGCAAGAAACACCTTCTAAAACTTCAAAACTTTGCTCAATCTTGCAAGAATATTAAAGGGAATGAGTTACATACCTTGGGTGTTGACTTTCTTGAAGAATTTGTGAGAGAAATCAAGAGAAAATTGAAGAAAGGTGAGACTTCTTTGGTGAGAGGAGTGAAAGACCTATTCTCAAGAGTGGGTGTGTGGGTTATGAGTGTGTTAGGGTTTTAAAGAGGATGTGGCCGAGTGGGTAGGGTCATGGGCCGTTTGGGTCGGGTTTTGACCCACCAAAATAAAAAAATTCATACATGGGACGCGGCCCGGCCGGGCGGCTCTGAATGGCCCGGCCGGGCGGAACTTTCGCACATTTTTTTTTCTGGAGTCGACGGCCCGGCCGGGCGAAACTTTCGTCAATTTGGCCCTTTTTTTGCTGGAGTGAACGGCCCGGCCGGGCGGCTGAAGTGGCCCGGCCGGGCGAAACTTTCGTTTTTGAGCAAATAGGCCGCCCGGTCTTGTGCCAAAAGTGGCCCGGCCGGGTGGCCCCTATGGTTCGACCCTCTCTCCATTTTTTCAAATTTTTGCTCGATTTGACTCCAATTTCCCAACTTCACGCTGTTTTCACAAGTGGACAATTCAAACATCAATTACGATGCATGGTTTTTGGTGCTAATCGAATTTCATAGACGAACATACCCCCCCAAACTTTTCATTGCACGCAATTAAAGTTTGGAAAAATAGTGTAGGAATAAGATTTTGCACCAAAAACTTGCAATGATTCCCAAACTCGATCAATATCACCACTAATCACCATAAATCTCAAAATCAATCATCAAAATCACTCTCATTTGTGTCAACAACCACCATGCACATAAATCAAACACTAATCAAGAATTACATTCCAACCCACTATACACCAATGACAAGTGTTCAAATTCATCACAACTCAAGTACAATATATCTCAAGAAAATTTCCCTACCCCCCCAAACTTAGATATTGCAAAGCAATATTAAGTTTGGGACGGGGTGTACCTCATGGTGGCTATCAACTCCAATCTTCTTTACTTCTCAAAACTTTTATCCACAACGTAGGACCTCTATCACTTGGATATTTGACCTACAAAAGAGCTCTTCACAAAAAGGACATCAACTACTCACACTTATTCAAACAAAACGAAATAAACAAAAAAAAAATAAAGCAAGTAAAAATGGGTTGCCTCCCATTTAGCGCTAGGTTTAACGTCCTATGCCGGACGGAACTCCTTTAGTTCAAGGGTCACGAAGCCCAACTAGATGTACTACCCCCTTGTCGGGAAGGGAGTAGTAATGCTTAACCCGATGGCCATTCACTTTGAATTCTTCTCCTTTTTCGTTCTCAAGATCAAGGAAGCCCGTAGGATACACTTTCTTTACATGAAATGGCCCTTTCCATTTTGATTTCAACTTTCCGGGGAATAAACTCAACCTTGAATCGTAGAGTAACACTTCATCCCCCTCTTCAAAGATTTTCATGGATAGCCGTGCGTCATGCCATCTTTTTGTCTTCTCCCTAAATAATTGGGAGCTTGCATAGGCGTCCTCACGAAACTCCTCAAGTTCGTGCAATTGAAGGACCCTTTTCTCTCCACTCAAATCGCTATCCAAGTTTACCTTCCTTAAAGCCCAAAGTGCTTGGTGCTCCACCTCAACGGGAAGATGACAAGCCTTCCCAAAAACTAATTTGTAGGGAGACATACCAAGTGGAGTCTTATATGCCGTCCTATATGCCCAAAGTGCATCCGGAAGCTTGCTTGCCCAATCTTTTCGGCTAGTGCTCACCGTCCTTTCCAAAATCTTCTTGATATGCCGATTCGAAACTTCGGCAAGCCCATTGGTTTGGGGGTGATATGGAGTTGCTACCTTGTGTGTAACACCATACTTTGCAAGAAGCCTCTCCATCATCTTGTTTACAAAATGACTCCCCCCATCACTTATGAGAGCTCTCGGAACACCAAATCGAGTGAAAATTCCCTTCAAAAAGGTCATCACAGTGTTTGCATCGTTAGCCCTTGTAGCAACGGCCTCAATCCACTTTGACACATAGTCAACCCCAAGTAAAATGTAGGTAAAACCATTGGAAGACGGAAACGGTCCCATGAAGTCTATCCCCCACACATCAAACAACTCAACTTCTACGATGTTGTTCAAAGGCATCTCGTTCTTCTTGGAAATCCCACCACTACGTTGACATTTATCACATCGGAGTACAAACTCCTTACAAGACCGGAACACCCATGGCCAATAAAATCCAGATTGGAGTACCTTTAGAGCTGTCTTTTCACCCCCATAATGTCCACCACATGGAGACGAGTGACAATGATTCATGATATCTTCCCATTCCTCCTTCGGGACACACTTCCTAATTATGGAATCGACACCCCTTCTCAACAAATGGGGGTCGTCCCAAATGTAGCTCTCAACATCCTTCAAGAACTTCTTTTTCTCATAAGTGTTTGCCCCAAATGGCATGCTCCCACTTGCCAAGTAGTTGGCAATATCCGCATACCAAGGGCCTTCATCATGAATCTTTCCCACAAATGATCCTTGGACATGAAATAAACGCTCATCCGGGAACTCTTCTTTTACATCTCCAAACTCTTCTTTGAACTCTTTATCCCTCTCAATCCGGGACAAATGGTCGGCTATAACATTGTCACTCCCCTTCTTATCCTTGATCTCAATGTCAAATTCTTGAAGAAGTAAGATCCATCGGATTAGCCTTGGTTTTGCATCTTTCTTTCCCATGAGGTAACGGACAGCGGCGTGGTCCGTGTAAACGATAGTTTTCGCACCTACTAGGTAGGGTCGAAACTTGTCGAACGCGTACACCACCGCTAGAAGTTCCTTCTCCGTAGTGGTGTAATTCAATTGAGCTCCATTGAAAGTTTTGGATGCATAGTATATAGCCCGGAAAATCTTCTCCCTAACTTGGCCAAGAACCACCCCCATTGCCACGTCACTAGCATCACACATCAATGTAAATGGTTCCTTCCAAACCGGTGTTACTAAGATGGGAGTGTTGATCAATGCTTCCTTCAAGGCACTAAAAGCATTTAAACAAGCATCATCAAAAACATAAGGAACATCTTTCTCAAGTAAGTGTGAAAGGGGCTTAGATAAATTAGAGAAATTCTTAATGAACCGTCTATAAAAGCCGGCATGCCCCAAGAATGAACGAATTCCTCTCTCGTTTGATGGAGGAGGAAGCTTCTCTATTGCCACTATCTTTGCCCGATCAACCTGCAAACCTTGAGAAGATATATGATGACCAAGTACCACCCCCTCCTTGACAATGAAATGGCACTTTTCCCAATTAAGGACAATGTTGGTATCTTGGCATCGTTTAAGCACTAACTCCAAATGTTCCAAACATGTGTCAAATGAAGTACCAAAAACAGAAAAATCATCCATGAATACTTCCATTACCTTCTCAATTAAATCATGAAAAATCGACATCATGCACCTTTGGAATGTTGCCGGTGCATTACATAACCCAAAGGGCATGCGTCTCCAAGCAAACGTTCCATAGGAACATGTGAAGGTGGTCTTCTCTTGGTCCTCGGGAGCAATCATTATTTGATTGTACCCGGAATAACCATCGAGGAAACAATAATAAGCAAATCCACCAAGCCTATCAAGCATTTGATCCATAAAGGGAAGGGGAAAGTGGTCCTTACATGTAGCCTTATTCAACTCTCTATAATCTACACACACTCTCCACCCGGTTGCTACCCGTGTAGCTATCACCTCATTTTTTATCGGTCGTGATGACCGTCATACCCCCCTTTTTAGAAACCACATGCAATGGTGAAACCCATGGACTATCACTAATGGGAAAAATCATACCCGAGTCTAAGAATTTGATAACCTCTTTCCTAATGACTTCTTTCAATATAGGATTTACTCGTCTTTGTGGTTGAACTATTGGTTTAACATCACTCTCGGTCCTAATCCTATGCATGCATATAGACGGATTAATACCCTTCAAGTCATCAATGGTCCAACCTAAGGCTTTCTTATTCCTAGCAAGCACACTCAACAATTTTTCCAACTCAACATCATTCAACAAAGAGGAAACGATAACGGGGTACCTCATTTCGTTATCCAAGTAAGCATACTTGAGGTGCTCCGGTAATGGCTTCATCTTTTCCTTCTTTTCTTCCGGGCCTTGTCCTCCTTCAACGGGGATATGAAGTGGTAGGATTGGAGGTCTCCTTCTCATCTCCATTGCATCAACTTCTTCTATTGATTCCCTATAAGAACTTGGCAACAAATCATTAGAGACAATCAAAGAATCACATAGAAATGAAGAAATGGAATGAGTTAAAGAAGTGTTAGAGAAATCTTCCCATTCATTTTGCACAATGTTGTCAACAACATCTAAGAAATTGCAAGACTCCACTTCTCCAAGCTCTTTCAAAGACTTGTAGATTGAAAATGTGATTTCTTCATGATTGAAACTCAATTTCAATTCTCCTTTCTTCACATTAATCATTGCCTCCCCCGTTGCAAGAAACGGTCTTCCCAAGATCAAAGGGACGTGCTCATCTTCCGCCATGTCAAGAATGACGAAGTCCACGGGAAATATAAATCGGTCCACTTTCACCAACACATCCTCGACGATCCCTCTTGGTGTCTTCACCGATCGGTCGGCTAGATGCAAGGTCATGGTCGTTGGTAACAACTCCCCCATATCCAACCTCTTGTAAATCGAATAGGGCATGAGGTTGATGCTTGCCCCAAGGTCACATAACGCCCATATTGCTTCACTACCCCCGATTTCACAAGGAATAGTAAAACTCCCCGGATCTTCCAACTTTTTGGGGAGGCTTCTTTGTAGTAGAGCACTACATTCTTCCGAAAGGTTGATTGCTTGATGACTTCCAAGCTTCTTCTTGTTAGCAATCAAATCCTTTAGAAACTTCATATAGTGAGGCATTTGATCCAAGGCATCAAGAAGAGGGAGGTTTATATGAATCTTCTTAAAGATTTCCATGAACTTGCTAAATTTCTCGTTCAACCTCTTCTTCATATACCTTTGAGGAAAGGGAAGTGGTACATGAGTAATGGGAATCCCCCATTTGTCACATGGTAAATCATGCTTCTTCTCTCTTAGCTCCTTAGCAATCTTCCACTTTGGAGTCCTTGGACTTTTCACTTCGTCGTCCCCACTTTCCTCCTCTTTCTTCTTTTTCTCTTCATCGTTATCCTCATTCCTTCCTTCAACTTCCACTTCCTCATCTTGCTTTCCTTCCTCGACTTCCTCAATCTCTTCATCGACTTTCTCATCATCAACATCCGTGGGCATTTTTGGTCCTTCGTAAGAAGTGCCACTCCTCAACTTAATGGCTTTACAATGCTCTTTCGGATTCACTTCGGTTGTCGATGGAAATTTCCCTTTGTTAGGTTGAGATCCAATTGAAGTTGCCAATTGTCCCATTTGGAATTCCATTGATTTTTTATTACTCAAGAGTTGAGCAAGGATGGACTCGGTTGCTTCGACTTTCTTCTCAATTGTTTCAAATCTCTTGTCACTCATATCCATCCTCTTCATGAGGTGTGCAAGAAGCTCATACGTGGAGGACTTCCCTTCTCCACTTGGGAGTTTTGCTCCGGGATCAAATCCGGGAGGATATTGAATAGCACCTTTAGGATTCGAATATGACAAATTTTCATTCCTCCAAAAATTCGGGTTTAGAGGAGCTTGGGGGGGTTGATATTGAGGGGATGGTCCCCCTTGTCCTTGAGATGATGAAGATTGCCCTTGAAATCGGTTTTGAGGAGGAGCTTGATATCCTTGGCCACGATTTTGATATGGTGGTTGGCCTTGATATTGTCGGTTCCCTTGAAAATTTTGTGGATACCCTTGTTGACCCATGTATTGCACTTCTTCCATATGTCCCAATTGAGGATCTTCTTGCACAAAGGATAAATGATTATCTCTTGTTTGAGATAAAACATTTACCTTTTCAATGAGTGTAGACATCATTGCTCTTATGCTATCATTAGCATCCACTTGGGCTACCCGATTTTGTGCTCCACGGTCTACTCTCGTCTTGAAAGTATTGCTTGCTATCCCCTCTATGATGTCATTGATCTCCTCCACCGATTTCATCCAAATTGAACCCCCCGCACAAGCATCAATGTGGTGTTGATCTTCCAATCGTAACCCACCAACGAACCAACAAGTTGTTTGTTCTATTGGGAAACCATGATGGGGGCATGTGATGAGAAGACTCGTAAATCTTTCCCATGCTTCTTTGATTCCCTCATTTGGACCTTGTTTGAACGTAGAGATCTTTTGCTTGGCTTCCATAGTCTTTGAAGGAGGGTAGTACTTCAATAGGAATCTTTTCTTCAAATCTTCCCACGTCCTCACTTCTCCGGCGGGAATGCTTGATTGTAGCCAAGCTTTTGCTTTCCCCGACAATGTAAACGGAAATAGCCTCGTCTTTTTAGCATCTTCCGACACTCCATTTTGCTTGAGTGTCGTCTATCTCCAAGAATTGAGCAAGATGTTCATTCGGGTCTTCCTCAAATCCTTCCTCCGTCCTTCCTTCAAATTGTCTCTCCCTCAACATCCTTAATAGAGAGGCACTAATCTCGAAGTTGTTCGCCTCCACCCTTGGTCTTGCCAACCCATCGTAATGCTCCCTAGGTTGAGGCTCAAAATATTCCCTCATTGGCCTTCCATGGTACACACGTTGAGGTTCTTCTATATGTGGAGGAGGAGGGACGTATTCCTCTTGAATTTGTTGAGGTGGAGGATATTGGTAAGGGGGAGGGTATGGGTGTTGATGTAGTGGATATGGATGAGGTTGTGGCGGTGGTGGATAGTAGGCTTGTTGTGGAGGTGGATAGATGTAAGGATTGTATCCTTGATATGGAAAGTGGTTTTGAGGTGGATATTGTGGATTGGGATTAATGAGATTTTGTGGAGGGTTTTGAGGTGGATTCCCTCCAACTTGATTTCCAACTTGATGATTCTCTCTTTGAAGCTCATCTTCTCCATTCGGTGGAGGATTCATCTCTTCAATGTTTTCCATCTCAAGTGGTTCTTCTATGACTCTTTGACGGTTTCTACTTCGATTCCTTCTTCTTGCGTGTGCCTCGATCTCAAGGTCTAATGGTTCTAGGTTTCCTCCACGTGATCTTGTAATCATGCACCTACAAAAGGAAAATGTCAAAGCCCACAAAGATGAACAAAAACAAAATAACAAAAAGAAATGCTACTACCAATAACACTTAACAAACTCTAAGTTTCACTAATAACACTCGCTTAAGTCCCCGGCAGCGGCGCCATTGACTTGTTCGTATTTTTGGACAAGTTTTTCCCAAGTATATTTTCGTTCCAAGGACTTAATTGAGTGTCAATGAATCCCTAAAGTTGCAAGTTATCATGCTATTGTAGTAACTAAGCTTGTTTGTTTGGATTTTAGGGAATAAGAACAAAGATATTAAACTAAATTAACTAAAGTAATAAGTGATAGCAACTAGAAATAGTGATCTAACTAACTTTCTTTTGGAAAGTGCAAGAGAAGTGTATTGCCTCGGGTGTTTCCATTTTGTTAAGAATCAATTAACTAGTGAAGCAATTGCAAGAGCTAGATATGAATTCGGATTAAGCTAAAGGCTATCACATAAGTGTGCACACCCCCTCGAAAGACATAGGCGAACATCGTGCATTGATTAGCAATTATAGGATCTAACCAAATACCATAAGCTCCTAGGATAGTGTTTCATAAGCACTTTCAACACGGTTACTAATGCTCATGAAACGCCCTCTCACCAAACTCCTAGACGACCTCTATTCGTTTAGTGTCTAACGTTGTCGGTCTAGCCACTAACCCCCCTCTCGGGTGAGCTAATTACTAATTAACTTCTATTCAATTGACCAAAGCTCACACTCACACCCCAATCATGCAAACCCAACTCTCGTTGCAATCAACACAATCGAAAATGCTAGCTAATAGGGTTGATCAATCAAATGAATCAAACAAAATACAACTCTAGAAACATTTACACCCAAATCCTAAGTGAATCATGCAATTACTTCACAATTACACTAAATTCCCATCAAAACATCCACACCCAAGGCAATTGGGGATTAGCCCATGGTTCTTGAGGAGAATCCCATGGCTACAACACAAAACAACATAAAACCCATGCTAATTAATAGAGAAATTGCAATGTAGAAAGGAATTACCAAATTGAAACTTAAAATTGAGAGATATCACCTTGATGATGGAATTGTAGCTACAATATGATGAAATAAGCAAAGCCCACTTACAATCCTTGATTGAAATGACAAATTAACTAATTACTAAGCTAATCTATGAGAAACTAGAAGGAAAAATTCTTCAAAACCTATCACTATGTGTTACTATGTGTAGAGACTTATCCAAAGTTGTGAATCACCTCCTCAAAGTGGCTAAGGACCCTTTATATATGTTGTGAAAAATCCCCAAAACAAGAATTGCAATTAAGCCCTTCGAAATTGGAGCATTGTGACAAAAACACCCGAAAAATGCGCCGCCCGGCCGGGCGGGTGAAGTGGCTCGGCCGGGCGAAACCTTCGAATTAAGCTGGCCCATTTTTGATGTTTGAACGGCCCGGCCGGGCGAGTGATGCCGCCCGGCCGGGCGGAACCTTCGAATTTCCCACAATTTCTGGCATGAACGGCCCGGCCGGGCGAGTGATGCCGCCCGGCCGGGCGGAACCTTCGAATTGCCCATTGCATGTATGAATGGCCCGGCCGGGCGAGTGATGCCGCCCGGCCGGGCGGAACCTTCGAATTGCCCATTTTTTTGTTCTTTTCATCAGTTTTCCGCCTCGAGTCTTCTCAAACGTTTTGTACATTGCTCCCTAGCCTCATTGCTACGTCTCATACGAATGTCAATGAAGATTGACACTCGTTTTGTGATTTTGACGCCTAATTCGCTTCGTATTCCTACAAAACAAGCTCACAAACCTTCCTCCAACAAATCAAGCCTATTAACATGAAAATGCATGTAAAATCACCATAGTTTCTCACTAAAACACACAAGATCTCATGCAATTTACAACCGAATCATAGCAGTGTCATACAATGTAAACACATAACCAGATAAAGATTTCCTTGTATCTATGTTTCCAGCAAAATCAGAATCCACAAATCCTAGCAAGGGACTCTTGGTAATAGCTGATTTTTCAAACAATAATCCTAAGTCTTCTGATCCATTCAGATATCTTAGAATCCACTTCAAAGCTTCCCAATGAATTCTTTCCTGGATTTTCCATGAACCTACTCACCATACTAACAACATAGGCAAGATCTGGTCTGCTACAAACCATAGCATACATGAGACTTCCAACTCCATTTGCATAAGGGACAATAAGCATCTGCTTCTACTCTTCAGCTGTTTGAGGAGATTGCTTGACTAACAACTTGAATTGCTGACCAAAAGAAGTACTAACTGGTTTGGACTGGTGCATAAGAAACCTCTTCAAGACCTTCTGAATGTAACCCTTCTGGGACAATAACAGCTTCCCTGCTTTCCTGTTTCTGAGAATATCCATGCCTAATATTCTCTTGGCTTCACCTAGGTCCTTCATCTGGAACTTTCTACTCAGCTGCTGCTTCAGCTGGGTAATCTTTCTCATACTCTTGCTAGCTATCAACATATCATCTACATAGATCAGTAGATAGATGCTCTCTAGATAATCTTGTTTACCAATATATACACGTCCATCATATTTGCTTCTTAAGAAACCAATAGAAAGCATGAATGTATCAAACTTTCTATACCATTGTCTAGGACTTTGTTTAAGCCCATACAATGATTTCTTAAGCAAGCATACCTTACTTTCAGTTTCAGGCAAGATAAAACCTTCAGGTTGATGCATATATATTATTTCAGCTAGTTCTCCATGTAAAAATGTAGTTTTAACATCTAGATGATGTAACTCAAGATCATCTTAAGCAACCTTAGACAAAAGTAATCTTATTGAACAATGTTTAACAACAGGAGAGAATACCTCATTGAAGTCTATGCCTTCTCTTTGTGTGAATCCTCTTGCCACCAACCTAGCCTTGAATCTGATCTGCTCTCTAGCACCACCAAATCCAACTTCAAGCTTATTTTTGAACAACCATCTACAGCTGACTAACTTCTGGTTGTCTGGCTTCTCCACAAGGATCCAGGTCTCATTCTTCTCTAAGGATTGCAACTCTTCTGACATGGCTGCTATCCACTGCTCCCTTTCAGGACTGGTGATTGCTTCCCTATAGTTTCTTGGCTCATAATGCTCCACCTCTTCTGCTGTGATCAGAGCATATGACACAAGATCAGCCTGGCCAAACCTAGATGTAGAGGGTGAATCTGCCTCCAGAGCCTATCTCTTGCAAGGCTGTAATTTCTCAAATCAGCAGGGTTGTCCTCTATGGCATCATCTTCTGAATGATCTTCTTGATCACCTTCTGGAACCTGTTCTGGAACAACCTCATCAGGGGTGTTGTCTCCTGTATCAGCAAAGTTGTCCACCTCCTCTAGGGTCAACTCTCCTCATGTGGGAAACTCCACCTCAGCTGAGAAACTCTCTTCTGACTCATTTACAATTCTTCCATCTAGGTCATGGGAGTTTCCATTATGAGGATATCCCATTACCTTCTCATTAAAATCAACATCTCTGCTGATTATTAGTTTCTTATGACCTGGCTTAAGGCACCACAATCTATAGCCCTTGACACCTATTGGATAGCCAATGAATATACATTTCAGAGCCCTTGGCTCAAGCTTATCCTGTCTAATGTGTGCATATGCCTGACATCCAAACACTTTAAGTTTTGAATAATCAGACAACTTGCCATACCATATCTCATCTGGGGTTTTACCTTCTAAAGCATATGAGGGAGTTTTGTTTATTAAGTAACATACAGTACATACAACTTCTCCCCAAAAGCTTTTAGGTAATTTAGCATCAGCTAACATGCATCTGACCCGTTCTAGAATAGTTCTATTCATTCTCTCTGCTAATCCATTTTGTTGTGGATTAAGAGGGACAATTTTATGTCTAGTAATGCCCTTCTCTTTACAAAATTCATTGAATTCAGCTGATAGATACTCAAGGCCATTATCTGTCCTTAAATGTTTTAAGGACTTTCCTTTCTGGTTCTCTATCTCAAGTAGCCATTCTTTGAATTTTGTAAAGGCCTCTTCTGTTTGAGAATGAACACCCAAACTTTTCTAGAATAGTCATCTATAATTGACATGAAATACTTACCTCCACCAATGGTTTCAGTCCTTGATGGCCCCCAGACATCTGAATGAACATAATCCAGCAGCTCATTGGTAGTGTGCTCACCCTTCTGGAATGACTTCTTCTTGGCCTTGCCAAGAATGCACTGCTCACAGAACTCCAGGCTTTTGAATATCTTCTGGTGGAAGGCCCCCTTCTTGGATAACTCCATCAGGCCTTTCTCTCCTACATGTGCCAGCCTCTTATGCCAAAGCATAGCATCTTCAGAACTCATGGTAACATCAGCAGCACCTGTGATTGTCTCACCAATTAAAGAATATAACCCATTTGACTTCTTCCCTTGCATCACTATTTTATCAGCTTTGGTAACAAGCAAACATCTTCTTTCTGTCTTGAATTCAAAACCCAAAGCATTTAGTGTGCCAAGAGATATAAGGTATCTCTTCAAATCTGGAACAAATCTGACATTGGTCAAGATCACATGTTTATCATTAAACATCTTCACCCTCACAATGCCAATTCCTCTCACATTGCAGCATTCATCATTGCCCAATAGAACTGATCCATTGATTCACGTATTCTACAACATTAGAATAAACGACCGCAAGTATACGGTGTCTATCGTAGCGAAGTAAGTACGAGGTCGATCCCACAGGGAGGTATAGCGTAAAAGTGTATTTTGTTAACGGAATTCTAAATAGACGCGATCGATTAAAGTGGAATGGTGTGATTTCCCCTAAATTATCTACCAAATTGTCACAAGTAAACAATTAAAAGAGTAATGCAAAATCGATCAATGAATTCTCATGCAATTCAAGAAAACGAGGTGGAAAACGATTGAAACTCAAAGAAGGAAAGGTAGGTTCCAAGGCGTATGTCACACTAAGGGGTCAATTTATGATCAAAAGCCTAATTAAGTGGTGATGTGTTGATTACTATAGGGTTGATCACGAAATAATGAATTAAAAGTTCTCTCGATCCAATTAATCCAAGAGACGTATCATACAAACTAGTATATCTACCTAGCATGCATAATAAACCTCAAAAAGGGTCCTAAGATCATCTAATACCCTCCCAATAATTGATCCTCTCTCGAGCTCACAATAATATTGGGTCGAATGCTTAAATACGATTAATGAAAGAGATTTCTCAATCCAATTTCAATTAATAATAAATAAAACACATTATCATGGCCATTGACAACATGTCTTGCAATGAAAGTTAAGCATTCAAATAGAAATAGCAACACAACCACCAAATAAACAAGAAATTAATTCATAAACATCATCCAAAGTGTAAACATAGCCCTAGAACCAAAAGTGTTCTAGCCAATCAACAACATAATCAAATTACAAAGAAAACTAAGATCAAAGCAATAAAAAGTGGAAGGAAAAGAAACCTTAGGCTATTTATTGGTGAGAAATCAAATTCCAAAGCTAATGGTGGCCTCCTTGCATGAATTGATGAAGAATTGAAGAAGTAGATGATGAAAACCTCCAAATGTGTGTGAGTGTGTGTAGAACTTCTTGAGAAAGGGGTAAGATAAGATTGAATTCAAGAAGTGAGGTATTTATAGTGTTAGGGTAGGGTTTGGGTGTGAAAATTGCAAGTTGGTCCCTTGAAAATGGAGAAAATGCAAGTTTGGCACCGAAAATAGGGTGGCCCAGCCAGGCGGAAGTGTTGGTCGACCAAGAGTGAAATAAGGGGTGGTCGGCCCTGCCGGGCGGAAGTTTCGTATGTGGGGGAGTGGGTTGGCCTTCTCGGCCGCCCGGCCGGGCGAGTGATGCCGCCCGGCCGGGCCAAAATTTTGACTTTGGCAACAATCTTGTGCTCGGCCGCCCGGCCGGGCCAAAACTTCGTCTTGGCTCCGTCCTTCGTTTTCGTCCTCCAACTTCGTCTCTCCGTATCTTGAGCTTTCGACCTCCGATTGAGTCGATTCTTTTGGCTATTCCACTCCGTTTTTCGAGCCGGATCCAATGGTGCACTCCTCTTTCCGATCCAATCACTTGTGGTATGTGTTTTGCCCCCAAATTCCATCGTTTTACCTACAAAATCGACAAAACACTACCTTTCTCTCATTTTGGCTAAAACAATCATATTCAATGCATAAATCAATGAAATCCACATCCAAATACGCTTCACATGTGCCTCTAAAACGTGTAAATTCCACCCGAATCAAACTCCCCCAAACTTAAAATGTTGTTTGTTCTCAAACAACTAAACACTTAAAGCAATGAGGGTGGAATGATCACAATGGAATATTCAATGCAAATCACACATGCAAAGTAAGGTGTAGTGATATCTCTTTCTCAAAGTGCATTTCTCAATGAAGATCATAAGCTCATTATTGCAATTCACACTCATGGATCAAAAAATGCACAAACACACAACACATTGTGAATGGGAAACATAATCCAAATACTCAAGTCCTCTACTCACATGATATAGTGTTTCTCTCAAACACACAAACAAATTGAGGATGTTAATGCACTCATCAACCAAGCTATGTTATGCAATCACTATATGCTTGCCCAAATTCTACTTTCACAACACTCAAATGCTCAACAATGTAATCAATAGGAGTTTATCAAGGATGTAACATTGGCTCTTTGGACAAGGTAGGATGAATTTGGGAATTGTGACTCTTCTAGTGGAGGACAAATCTTGTTGTTTTACAATGTGTGCTTTCACTTTCAAAGCTTACAAACTCCATCCTCACTTTTCATTTTTCTTTCTTTTTCAAACATTCATCACCTCATCTTTTGAACCATTTTTCTTTTTTTTAAGCTTTTGAGGCTCTTTGTCCCTCTTTTCTTTTCCATTGATTTTATTTTCATCTTTTTCAACTTTTTCTTTCAACTTTTCCAATTTCTCCTTTCACCAAAGACATTCAAGCACATGTTTCTCCACTTTGTCTTTTATCCCCCACTAGATGTAGGTATCAAAGGCTCAAAAAGGCTGAGTGGTTAACATTGTAGTTTGCCAAAAAAATGAGGAATTAAGCTCAAAGGGGCTAACTACGGAAAATTACTTTGGTTTTAGGAAAATTTTGGCTAAGTGACTCTTTTAGAACAAGATGGCCTATATCACATCAAAAAGTTTCACACAATCATGCTTTCAAACAAGAACTTAGGCAAGTTCTAGAATCACTAGAAATAACCTAGTCCACTCTCAAATGAACTAAACCGGATTACATGTTCGATTTATGACTCAATTCTCACCGGTTTATTCAATAGAACTCTCACATTCATCAAATGTTCCCAAACAACAACACATCATGCATCCATGCTATCAAAGATCACAAATATGAACACAACATGATACTATACTTCAACATCAATCATGCATACATTCAAAGCAAATAGACATCACCACAACTACTCAACAATGGATTCCAATGATTATTCATGCTCACATTTCACCAAATATCCACTACCCAACATGTGATCAAAACCAACTCAAACAATATAAGCATATGAAAGTCAAGTGTGCGCCGGTGCAAAATGTGACACAAGTAGAATGACGAACCGGTGCAAGGGTAACAACTAGTAGAAAAATAAAAGAAAAATAAATATCTTACTTGGTTTGGGGTATTTAAAAATATAGAAATGAAGTTGCACAGGGAACAAGTTCCATAATAATTACCTTACTTGGTTTGGGGTATTTAGAAATGAAGCAATCATCTCCCGCAGTAAAATTCCCAGCATGAGGAATGTTTTGAACTATTTCATGCTATAACATGGAATTAGATTACGATATTAATTGAACCCATAATTAATTGAATGATTTGAAGGTTGATTGTTACTCCAATCGTTTCGTAAAGTTTTGCATTTATTTTAAATTTTATTTTAAAAAATTTATCGTTTTTTCTATTTTTATCACTGATTTCCTTAAATTATTCATATTAATCTTTATAATGTCTTTTTTCTTTTTTTTCTTCTGAAAATATATTAATGACTTTTTTTTCAAGTTTAAGAAAGGTGGGAAAACAAAAGGAAAAAGAAAAATTAATGAGATGTAAATGTGTTAAAAAATATGTTTCTTAATTTTATACAAAATAAGAAAAATATGTTTCTTAATTTTAGACAGATTTCGTATTATTAGCTTTAGAACTTGGATTACTTGAGAATTTTAAAAGAGGGGAGAGAGACTTAAAAAACTAACGAAATTCATAAAATATTCATGACAAAATTATTTGAGATAGGACTAGCTTTTTTTTTTGAGATTTGGTGACCAATTCTAATTTATTGTACATTTAATTTTCATCGCCAACTACCAGATTCATACATCACTATCACACTCTGTATTGTACGTCGTTCAACTGCCTATGAGTACTCCTTGTCACCTCATTTTGGAAATAAAATATTGATCTTTCAATTTTTTATTTTTTATTTGGATATAATGGTATATTTATTCTTTTTATATTTTGGTTTTTATATAATACGAGAGATTAATTTTTTTTTATCAATTATGTTCTCAATTTTTAAAATTAGTCCAGACCTTTTCAATTTTTTGATTTCGATCAAATAATTAAGTTTGCCATTATTTTGATTGTCCTCCTATAATCAGTGGTAGAAGCCTAGAAGGTCACTCAATAGGTCATGGTGGGGGGCCACTGTGTCCCTCTGGTCCAGTGTGGCTCCATCCCTGACTAAACCAGTTGGAAGCTGTGTCTTTTAACGCATGTTTGGATGAACACAACTATAAACTCATGTCCAACAAAATGAACAACATCCATACCTTCAAAGAAAAGGTTGGAAAATTCACAAAATAACACACTGTCAATCTAAACTCATATTAGTATATATATAGAGAGAGATTTGTTGAAAATTGTTCTCAGCCCCTGCAAAAAAACACTAGTCTAGCTAGATATTTTTGAATAGATACTGTCGTTATTCTCAATTTCAATCATTACAATCATTTAGTTAGAGATGATATAATGACATGATTATTGTCATTACAAGTTTTTTGTTTTTGTATAGGGGTATTAACGTGTAATAATATTGCAATGCAAATTATATATAAAAAAAATATCTTATTATGTTGACATAATTTTATAGACACTTTTCAATAGTCGCCTGATGATTTAACATCGATGTGGAACCTAGCCTTGTAGAAAACTAACATGCATGACCATGACCAGGAAAGAGCATTAATTTCTATAGAAAATATTGTACCATCCACATATAACATGTTCACACCTTTGTGGCCATGCTAGGACTTGCGAATGAAAGTAATAATGGTTAAGTAATTATACAATTGACTATCACATTATACGTAAATTAAACATTGTCACTTTTACGTTGTAAATTCTAGTTAAGGGAGAACCGTCACAAATCAGCTCAGCAATGATAAATTACTTACTTAGTCACATACTAATAAAGCAACGTAATTAAAAAACTTATGTAGTTGAAAAGGGAGAGAATTAATGAGTAAATAAATTATTTTAGATGAAATATTGGTGAGCCATTCGATCTAATCAATCTCGGTCGTTGCTTTGTTTGGTGAAATTTGTTGTACATTAATTTCATTTTCTCTTGGTTACTTACTTTTTGCTCTAATTTCCCCTTTCACGTGGATCTGCAGTGCTCTCGCGACAGTAGTTTGGTAATGATTTTGACTACTCTCACGACATTTAATTTGTAATAGTACAAAAATGACAAGTCTTTTCAATATCAATAATTAATTTGAGATGTAAATTTGCATACTCCCTTCGTCCCGACGCTACCCTAGAGTTTTAGGCACAAGAGTTTAAGAAATACTCCCTCCCTCCCAACTTAACTTTTATATTTATTATTCACTTCATTCTTAAAAAATATTATAATAAATAATATTTTGAGATATAATTTTATAAGAAAATAAATAAGTGAGTTGACATGTGTGTATGTATGTATGTATGTACCATAAAAATAATAACATTAAATATAATATTTTAGATATTGTATAGGTAGAGTTTATAAAGGACCGAAAAAGTAGGTGTGAAAGTTTCTTTGAGACGGAGGGAGTATGATATAATAGAGGAAATGAGACTTTTGGTCCCACCAACCACGCACCCTCATTTTTTTTTTGTTCCATAACTTTCAAATGTAGTCTCAATACCTTAAATTTTGTCAATTTTGAATGACTTGTAACACTTCTTATATATATATGACATTTGACCTAATCACCAAGGTTAACTGTGATACAAATCTTTTTCTCACATGGTATCAGCCTCCCTACGATCCTAAACACATCCCGTTCCCCACCGCCCTCATGGCCTATCTCATCCTCCCCTAACGAGCCGGACCCCCTCGTCTCTGTTCTCCTCATCGAGCCTGTCCCCCTCGATTTAAATTTCAATGGCTGATTCGCCAATCCCCATTAATGTCCTAATCCACATGGTCACGGTGAAATTGACCTCCACGAACTTCCTCTTATGGAAGAAGCAGGTTCTCCCAATGCTTCACTGCGCCGATCTCTTCGGCTTTGTTGACGGATCTACCGTTGCACCCCCTGCCACCGCCAACAATGCTACAAATTCGGCCTACACCATCTGGCGTGCTAAGGATAAAAAAGTCCTCGCCCTTGAGTCTGCTTTCAGTCACTCCTCCCAGTCACGCACCACCGAACTCCGTGAATAACTTCTTCTCCTCAAGCGCAACGACATGCCCGTTGCTGATTATGGTCGCAAATTCAAATTTCTTTGCGATCAACTGGCCGCCATTGGCAAGCCTGTCGATGACTCTAACAAATCTCATTGGTTTCTCCGAGGTTTGGGGCCATACTTTGGGGGCTTCTCTGACACTCGCATGACCATGACCCCTGTTCCGCCATTCTGCGATCTCCTTCATCAGGGCACAACGTTCAAAATTATGAACAAGCCCCCTGATGTTGTTGCACCTCAGGCTGCCTTTGTTGCCCATGCTCGTCCTCGCCCCACTCCTGCCTCCTCGTCGCACTCTCGCGGCCAACCCTCCCATCGACTGGGGGCTTCCTCGCCACACCGGGGTGGTCGTCACGGTTCCGGTCGAGGTGATCGCAGGCCCTATGTCCCTCGCTGTCAGATATGTCGGGCCGATCACTATGCCGATAAATGCCCCAGTCGCTATGCTCGTCATAGCGAGCAACCTGCTGCCAACTTGGCTCAGGCTTTTCACTCGGCCTGCTCGCTCAATCCTTCATCTGCCTCGGATTGGTATGTCGACATTGGAGCCTCGGCCCACATGACATCTCGTTCTGATGACCTTGACTCCTGCTCGCCCTACTCTGGTAATGGAAAATTTATTGTTGGTAACGGCTTTGCTCTCTCTATTTCACATGTTGGCTCTCGTTCGGTATCTCATAATGTTCAACTTCGTGATGTTCTCGTTGTTCCTGACATCACGAAGAATCTTCTATTGATTAGCAAATTAACCTCTGACCTTCATGTTGATGTTGTCTTCTCTAACAAGTCGTTTGTCATTCAGAAGCGGAGCACCAAGGAAGTGGTCGCTCGGGGCCGATGAAAATGGCTTGTACGTGTTGGATTCAGTGCTACCTGCTTTTGTTGCTGATGTTCGATCCTCTACATCGAAGGCGTCTTTTAATTTATAGCACTTACGTTTAGGGCATGTCCCATTTACATTTTTGAAACATTTAAATAGACTAGGGGCTATTTTTGTTACTTCTCTGCTACCAACTCCGGTTGTCTGTTCTTCTTGTCAACTGGCCAAAAGCAAACATTTATCATTTACTGTTAATGCAAAACGTGTTTCTTGTGTTCTTGACTTAGTGCATTATGATTAGGGCTGGCAAATCGTGCTATCGTGTCGTGTTTTGTGTCGACACGATAGTGACACGACACGATAAGGCCAAACACGAACACGACACGATAAGGATCTGTGTCGACACGACACGAACACGATAATTTTCGTGTCGACACGACACGATAACAACACGATAGTTTTCGTGTCGACGTGACACGACACGATAACGACACGTAACACGATAACAACCCGGTAAGAAAATAAATTAATTTAAAATTGTATTAAATATATAAAAAATAATATATTTATATAAATATAAAAAAATCATCGTGTTATTATCAGATACGTGTCATTATCATGTCGTGTCATATCAGGTAAATAACAGGTTAATGGGTTGTTAACAAGTTAATGGGTTAACTGTTAATTTTATCGTGCTTAACGGGTTGACACGAACCCGACACGAACCCGACACAAAATTTTCGTGTCGTTATAAGGTCGACCCGATAAGGCCAAACACTAACCCGCAATTTTCGTGTCGGATTCGTATCGTGCTATCGTGTCGTGTCGAAAATTGCCACCCCTAATTGTGATCTTTGGGGTCCAGCTCCGGTCTCTACCTCGGAAGGGTACCGGTATTATGCAGTCTTTGTTGATGACTTCTCTCGTTTCTCCTAGATTTATCCTCTTCGGGCAAAGAGTGATTTCTATGGTATTTTTGAAACTTTTCACAAGTTTTTTAGCAATCAATTTTCTACCTCTATGAAGGTATTTCAGAGTGATGGAGGAACATAATTCGTTAATACTCGGGTTTCCAGCTTTATGCAAACACATGGCATCCTTCATCGGCAGTCGTGTCCGTACACGCTTCAGCAAAATGGCAGGGCCGAGCGCAAACATCATCATATTACGAAAACAGGCCTCTCCATGATGTTCCAGGCTCATTTACCTTCTCGCCTCTGGTTTGATGCATTTACTGCGGCCACTTATGTCATCAACCGCCTGCCATCTACCATTTTGAAGGGAATCTCCCCTTTTGAGGTTCTTTTCTCGTCATTGCCGAACTATGGGAATTTCAAACCACTGGGATGCCGAGTTTATCCTTTTCTCAGAGACTATGCTCTACACAAGTTGGCACCTCGCAGTCGCGCGCCGCTGTATCTTCATGGGTTGCAGCAGTACGCACAAGGGCTTTCGATGTCTAGATCCAGCCACTAAAAAAGTGTTCACCACTCATCATGCTAAATTTGACGAACAATGATTTCCATTCTCTGACTCTGCTCGATCGTCACTCACCCCCATGTTGGATGTCTCTGTATTTTTGGAGCCAGATTGCTCGCCCTATCCTGCTCACCCTGTCGATTAGGTCCCTCTCGAAACACACACACCTTGCTCGCTGTGTCCTTCTGACCCTGAACCAGCTCCACCCTCAGACGTTCCAGTTCTCGCCCCACCTGCTCGTGCCGAGAATCCTCGGCCCCCGCCGAATTCACACCCCATGGTTACTCGCGGCAAGGCAGGTGTATTCAAACCTAAGTATCCGGTTGCCACCACCTCCTCGACACTTTTATCGGCCTTGGCTCTATCTTCTAAACCTCGTGGTTTCAAATCAGCGGCCAAGTCACCATTTTGGTTAGCTGCCATGCAGGAGGAAATTGATGCTCTACGCAATAATAACACTTGGGACTTGGTTCCTCGCCCCTCAGATGTTAATTTGGTGGGTTCCAAATGGGTCTTTCGGACCAAGTTTCACTCTGATGGTTCTATTGAGCGTCAGAAGGCACGTTTGGTCGCTCAAGGCTTCACTCAGATTCCAGGTGATGATTTTTCTCACACTTTCAGCCCAATTGTTAAAGTTGTCACTGTCAGGGTCATCCTCGCCATTGTCGTTCTGTTCGCCTGGCCTCTTCATCAGTTGGATGAAAAAAAATGTCTTTCTCAATAGTGTCTTGGATAAGCCAGTCTACATGGCCTAAACTCTTGGCTTTGTCGATGCTCGCTTTCCAACCCATGTTTGTCGATTGAAGAAAGCCCTTTATGGCCTGCGACAAGCACCTCTCACATGGTTTCAAAGGTTTAGTACCTTCTTGTTCGGCCTTGGATTCTCTGCCTACAAGTCCGACTCCTCGTTGTTCTATCTACACAGTGGCACGTCTGTTATTTTCCTCCTTCTGTATGTGGACGACATCATCTTAACTGGAAATGACCCGTCACTTCTTGCTCGCTTCATTGCTCAGGCGAACAAAGAATTTGACTTAAAGGACTTGGGTCGCCTCAATTATTTCTTGGGCCTAGAGATCTCGTACACTTCTGATGGTCTCTTCATAGGTCATTCCAAATATGCTCGCGACATCCTGGACCGAGCTTTTTGACCGATTCGCGACCTATTTCCACCCCTCTGGTCGCAAGTGAGTCCTTGCCGAGCACTGGTGATCCCTTCTCGAATCCAACCCTCTATCGCTCGCTGGTCGGTGCCCTTCAATATTTGACGATCACAAGGCCCGACCTGTCCTTCGTTGTCAACCATGTCAGTCAATTTCTTTAGGCTCCCTCCATTGCTCACTTCGAAGCGGTCAAGTGCATCATTCGATATGTTAAGGGGACCCTCCACTTCGGTCTCTCCTTTGTTCGCCGAGCTGATCGATCCATAGTTGGTTACTCTGATGCGGACTGGGCCCGTTGTCTCGAAACTCGTCGTTCCACCTATGGTTACTCCATTTTCTTAGGGGGTAATCTCGTCTCCTGGAGCTCCAAGAAACAACCTACCGTTGCTCGCTCGAGTTGTGAGTCCGAATACCGAGCCTTGGCAAACTCAGTTGCCGAAGTGATCTGGCTATCCAATCTACTACGTGAACTACGCCAGCTCCCTCCTGCTCGCGCGATTCTCCTAACCGACAACAGAAGTGCTCTATTTCTCAGCCAAAACCCAGTCCCCCACAAGCGGGCCAAGCACATTGATATTGATTGTCACTTCGTTCGGGAGTTGGTCACCTCCGGAAGACTCGCCACAGACTTTGTGCCCTCTCACCTTCAGCTCGCGGATATCTTCACAAAGAGCCTCCCACGACCTGCCTTCGAGTTCCTTCGTTCCAAGCTTTGCGTTGTCCCGAATCCCACACAATGCTTGACGGGGGTATTAGGAAATAAATTAACTACTACCCTGTTATAGGATTTGTATATATCCGTAACTAATCCCCTTTATTATATTATTTCCTCTGATTTAGTCTTCACATTGAATGACTTGTAACTCTTTTTATATATATGACATTTGACTTAATCACCAAGGTTAACGGTGATACAAATCTCTTTCTCACATCAATTATAAAAATGGAATATATATATATATATATATATAATTTTTTTTCAAATAAATTACTTACTTAGTACGTATAATTATAAAGCTTAACGCAATTAATTAAAACTTATTTAGTTGTTTAAAAAAAAACTTATATAGTTGAAAGGGGAGATAATTAATGAGTAAATAAATTATTTTAGATGAAATATGGGTGCTTTGTTTGGTGGAATTTATAGTACAACTAGTATAAGACCGCGAATTTCGCGGGATTGGAAAAAAATTAAATTATTATAATAAACTAAATTTTATATAATTTATTATTTTAAAATATATTTGATGATAATTAATGTATTTGAATAAGAGAATGAGTTGTCATTTATTAGTTTGTAGGGGTGTTATATAGATAATATGAGAGCGTGAATGGGTCAAGTTGATTGAAATGTTTATTTTACAATTATTGAATTAGTAAATATTATAAGTGAGTAATTCAAAAAAGTATACTCTAGAAATATTTAAGAAAATGAAATGAGTAAATTGACTACTTTTGATTTATCCAATTTTATACTCCAATAATATTTAAGAAAATGAAATGGGTAAATTGACTACTTTCAAGAAGTATCTGAATATAATAAAACTATATCTGAATATAATAAAACTGCCTAGTGTAACACAATTATTAAATTCAGTGTTATAGGTGTATTAAAATTTGCAATGAATAAGTGAAGAAGTAGTATACATTATAAATCCAGTATTTTCAATCCTGTTGTGCTCTTAACTCTAGACACGACAACATATAGTTGACTATGTGTAAAAATTGATTTTTGTCTTAAGAATATGTTTTCCAACCTTGTTATAATCAATTGTGTTCAATTGCACAAGCCCGCCTATTCAAATTTCATAATTTGTAGTTGTATAGCTATATTTGCAACATACATGAATTATTAAATTCATGTACATGTTAATTAAAGAATTATTTGATTCATGAATTATTAAATTCATTGTTATATTTAGTATATCTTCGTAATATAAAATTATTTTTTGTTAAGAGAACAATTATGGAATTTGTAATCGTTTGTAGAAGTTTGTAGAATAATATAGAGAACATGTATATAAATTCTGGTCTAATTAAAATGAGTGCAAGTTTTGGAGCAAGATATAGAAAATTTACGTCACATAAAAGAATTACATGAAGTGATAAAATATTATTGACTATACAAAATTAATTTTGTAATCTAGCTTACATTTTTTGTACAGTACAATGAAATCGTCAGAATATTTTTTAAAATATTAAATCATGCAAACAAAATGAATAAAAAATATATTTTAAAATTTACGTAACAAAAAATTATCAAAATTAAATAAGAGAACATAAACAAATCTCTGAACCAATTAATCAGATATAATCCATAATCTAAAAAATATAGCTCCAAATTTTAAAAATACCAGTCCAAACTAAACATTTAAAAAAAAATACATAAATATTATTTCAATAAACAACTATTCTCAATCTTGACCTGAATAAGTTGATTTGTTGTAGAATGATGTTATCCTCGTCTTCAGTCTTCAAGTAGTACAGGCAATGACTATCAAAGCACACTCATCCTCATAAAAGTGTGTAAGTCATCCCCTCATATGCCTAATAAAAGAAGACGATACCAAAGATAAGAACAAAATATTTTATGTAAATAAATTGTGATTTGAAAATGTTATTACAGAACGGGGTACACAAAATGGTACTTTTAAAATCCTGTAAATGAGTTGCTCAACTTTTCATTAATGACGGCCTGTTTACCAGAAAAATTTAAGAAAACGGTAAATAAAAATAATTGTCCAAACAAGAGGAGGGGGAGGAGAGAAAACTTAAAAAATAATTGAAGAAAAATTTAAAAGAATACAAAAGAAAACTGTAAAAAAAAAAAAAAAAACTGTAAAGAACCGAAAAAAAAAAAAAGGGAGAGAGAGAGAGAGAGAGAGGAGAAAACAGAAACAATTATTTAAGAAAAAAATAAATTTTGTGTAAATAAATTGTGATTTGAAAATTTTATTACAGACGGAGTACATACTTTTAAAATCATGTAAATGAGTTGCTCACCTTTTCATCAATGACCGCCAACTCTCTGTTTACGTACTATTTTTACTTTTAATCTCCATAATTTATGGTGTGAAAAAATATAATTAAGCAACCTTTTCATGCCAACTCTCTCTGTTTACGTACTATTTTTACTTTTAATCTCCATAATTTCTGGTGTGAAAAAATATAATTAAGCAACCTTTTCATGCCAACTCTCTGTTTACGTACTATTTTTACTTTTAATCTCCATGGTGTGAAAAAATATAATTAAGCCAGAGAGAAATTTAAGAAAACTGAAAATTAAAATAACGTCAAAATAAAAGGAGAGGGAGGAGAGAAAACTGAAGAAATAATTAAAGAAAAGTTTAAAAGAATACAAAAAAAAAAAAAACTGTGAAACAAAAAGGGAGAGTGTGGGAAAGGAGAAAACAGAAACAATTATTTAAAAAAATATATAAATTTTGTGTAAATAAATTGTGATTTGAAAAATTTACTAAGAACGGAGTACATACTTTTAAAATCCTGTAAATCATGAGTTGCTCACCTTTTCATTAATGACCGCCAACTCTCTGTTTACGTATAATTTTAAATCAGTTGTTCACCTTTTCATCAATGACCGTCAACTCTCTGTATACAACACAACTTTTACTTTTAATCTCCATAATTCCTGGTGTGAAAAAATATAATTAAGTAGAGAGAAATTTAAGAAAACTGTAAATAAAAATAAATGTCTAAACAAAAGGAGAGGGAGAGAGAAAACTGAAAAAATAATTGAAGATGGGAGAAAAATTTAAGGAAATGGAGAGAGGGAGTTGAGAACACCGTAAAAGAATAGAGAGAAAAGGGGGAGAGAGAGAGAGAGGAGAGAGAACAAAAAAAAATCTAAGAAAATTAGAAAAATAGAAAGACAGAAATGTGAGAAGACACTTAACACAAAACAGATTCAGAAATACTCCCTCCGTCCGCCTATAAGCTTCCCATACCCTTTTTGGTATGTACTTTTTCTTACACATCACTTTATATCTTATTTTTTCTCTCTATCTCTCTCCTATTTCAATCACATCACTTGTACTCTTTCAATCACATCACTTGTACTATATCTATTATTTAATCACTTTTCTTAATCTATGTGCCTAACGTGTAACTTATAGGCGGACGGAGGGAGTAGTAATTAAGGGTAGATAATTACATTTTCTCTCTTAGGTTACTTTCACGTGGTCTCTACAGTGCTTTGAGATGACAAGTCACGCAACATTTTTGTAATAGAATGTACCAAAATGACAAGTATTCTTCCAATATAAATAATTAATTCATTTGAGATGTAAATGTTCGCACATTTGAATTTTGATTAGGGGTGTTTTGTTGGTTGGAGACAATTTGAATTTAAGACGTGTCTATATTGTTGTACGCGGGAGAATACTCCTCCGTCCAATTTCATTATTCTCACTTTTTTTATTTGGTTGTTCAATTTTATTATGTTCATACTAGTGACGGAGCCAGGAAATTTCGGTAGGGTGGTCCGATTACCATTACTTTAAAAATAAAATAATATGTACTTATTATACTCATCAAAATTTTACATGATAAAATTGTTAATACATTTCTTTAAATTAAATTGAACAAGCTAACTTTCATTTTGTTTTGAAGTTTTGATAGTTTGATTTAAAAATTGCTAAAATATTAAATTCAAAAAACATTTTATTAAATGTCTTTTAATTAATACATTTTATTCAAAAATTTTAAAAACGTTTTGACTTGAAGTTTTGATAGTTCGATTCAAAATTAAACATTTTATTCAAAAAACAAGCTAACTTTCATCTTCGGTTGTAAATGTCTTTTAATTAATACATTAATGTGTTCCAATACTCTATTATTTGCACGGTTTGATCGACACAATTTTTAAAAAAAGTGGATTTAGTGATTGGTGAATAAAGTATGAATATTTTGGATGATTTGGTGAGGGGTAAAATAAAATGTATGCAAAAATGAGTGACGATTTTGAAAATAAAATGATGTTGAGAGAATATTAATTTTGTTGGGTGTTTTCATATTAAGAATGTGCAAATAATCTTTTGAGGTCCCAATAAAAAAAATGTGTAAATAATTACGGAACAAAAGGAGTATATATATAAATAAAAAAAAAATTGGTGGGGGCCCACTGGGCCCCCCTGGCCCCATTGTGGCTCCGCCCCTGGTCCATACATTTTTTTGAAACAATACTATTCATACTATTTTATCTCCATCCTTCTACCATCACTTATTTACTCATTTTGCCATTCACTTTATTCATTAACAATCATTTATTTACAAATGGACCCCACAATACTCTATCATACCCTCAACTTATCTACTTTATGAATAAACTAATTAATATTCATAAAAACCTGTGCTCGGAGAAGTGGGCATAATAAAATTGGACCGGAGGGAGTATTAAACAAGAAAATTGCATTTATTTTACACATTTTCACCCACGAAATTATCAAGGAAAAATCTGATGGTGATTTACCTACAAAATAATCCATAGGCAAAATCTCATTTTTCTATTGAAAAGGTTGTAGGTAATTTTTTTTAATTTACCAACGAAAACTTTCCTATATATATATATATATAAATTATTTAATTGTATTACTCACAAAATTAGTTAGGAACTTAAAAAATAATTATTCATCCACATCGAACAATGAGTAGAATAAATATCATGAGATGAAAACATTATAAAAGTAATAGTATTATTAACAAACATATAAACTTGGTTTTTTCTTAGTGTAATCAAATAGTACAAAGTGACTATATAGTCAGTGCGTCGAAATGCGCCACGTGGCGTCGTATGAACCTGCTACCTGTTATACAGGTTTTAATTAATTAAATCATTTTTTAAATTGTATTTTGTTATTTACTATAATACCCTTCTTTTATAAATATAATTTTTAATATATATATATATATATAGTAAGCACAATTACTATTCCACCCTTCTTTTATATATTAAGCAAAATTATATATATATAAATTAAATTAACTAATACAAAAATAATTAAATAATAAAGTAATTAAATTAAAAGTACTCAGTAGTATATTTTTCTTCCCCAATTCCATCGAAGACGTGTTAGGGTTCTTAGTTGCACGGTCCAACAACCGTGCACAGTTGCACGGTCGATACTCAGTCACCCGGGTAAATAAAAACATGTCCTGAAAGAATTCTCAGTTGCACAGTCCAACAAACGTGCACAGTTGCACGGTCGATACTCAGTCACCCGGGTAAATAGAAATATGTCCTGAAAGAATTCTTAGTTGCACGGTCCAACAACCGTGCACAGTTTCACGGTCGATACTCAGTAAACCGTGCAATTCAAAAAATGTGTTGTAGGTGCTCACTTTCACGGTCCAACAGCCATGCCTGGTTGCACGATCGATATCGATGTTAAGTAAACCTTGAAAACCAAAAAAAAGCTATTTTCTTGTTCATGTGCTCGAGCCTCAAATAGAGTAGAAATGCAGACACACAAGCATCTTTCTCATATTAGTATAAAATGCATATTTCATCTCAATTCAATATGATTATTGTTCAAACTTAATTTTAGCATAAACGTATCTTATGACGTGGATTAAACAACAGAAGAAATATTAAATTAATATTTAAATAAAAAACCAGCAATTCAATAAAATTCCTGAAATACATATGATCAATATTCGTAAAACTAATCTAACACTAATTGTTTTGGTAGGATCAACATTAATTAACGTTTTTAGAATCATTGTCTTTGTTGAGATCTTCATCATTCTCTCGATCAATGTTGCTCTTCTTATTTGGACATCGCCCAATTTTATGTCCTGGATGTCTGGTAAAGAAAAAATATTAAGTTATTGAGTGTTAAAAAAAACATAACTTCATAAACGATTATTAAACATGGAAAAATAATTAAAATGACATACCCACAAGATCCACATTTCTGCTTTTTATTTCGAGGTGCTCCTCGAGGCTTACTCTTTGTCGGATCACCTACACCATAGTTTTGTGACTGCTTACTCTAGGTCGTGGTTGTGTTCGGATACAAATTTGGTGACCTTGTAGATTCTGAAATGAAGAGCGATACGAAAATAAGCTTTGCATCCACATTTGGTATCAGCTTTTGACTTACGAATGTTGTTCTGTACACCTATAATAACTTTAGAAAATTCAGACCGGGAACAGTCCCACGCCATATTTTTGATAATGTTATTTCTCCGACCAGTGTGGCATTTTCGACTTATAAATCCCTTTCGTCTTGCGTATATCTTATAAAATGCATTAGCTTCTTCCGTCGAAGCGAAAGTCATGCCCAAAATTGTATTGTCGTCTATGGGAGCATTTTTGAAATTGGCACACCCAAAATCCTCATCTGACCCCTCTTCTGAACTCATGTGCTCCTCGTGTGATTCATCATCCACTTTGATATCTTCATATCCAACGTCTGAGAACATTGTGGAACGTTGTTGTACATACAAACTGCAACAGAAACACATTAAAAGATATGCTATGCAACATCTTCCAATTTTACTACATTTTCTAATGTTATGCAACATCTTCATATTATATATTTCAATCACCTATTTTAATGTCATTTACGACAACTAACAACATGTGCTTCTAACATAAAATCGAGGAATACCATGTGGTTATAAACATAAAATTCAATTTAAACACTATATTAAATATAAAATTCAAAACTTTACATGATAATTTAACTCTACATTATGTCCTTTTACCTAGAGGATTCTGAAAGAATTCCGTCTCATCTAAAAGTCCGAACTTGTAGAGAGGTGGGGAATTAATTCTTGTATATTAATTCCTAACACTCCCCCTCACTCGTGGGCCGAATTAATGCCTCTTACCCTTTTTGGGGAGGAGGCCCATCGAGTGGATAATTTAAATGGGTGGAGTGCTTTCAGCAAGAATCGAACCCAGGTCATTTTGCCCGGTTTGCTCTGATACCATGAAAGAATTCCGTCTCATCTAAATGTCCGAACTTGTAGAGAGGTGGGGAATTAATTCTTGTATATTAATTCCTAACAGATTCAAACAACGAATATGGTTAGGAATGTGCATTCAATAGCCACTTCCTTTGCTAAATTATGTTTCAAATTTTCTTTGAAGCATTTTGTCAAACACTTGTTGGGCAGTTATGTTTCTATTTGATTTGAGGCAATTTCAAAAATAATTACTACTCAACAACTCAACCACAATTTTAACAATTTCACAATTAATTCAAATACTCATAACAAATGACGGAAGTAAGAAAAAATATGAAGATATACATAAGCAACGTTCAGTGGTGGTAATTCACCTAGTACCCCACAATAATATTAAACTTACAAATTAAGAAAACTAAGGGGGGAGGAGATGATCGTCGGCGGCGGAAGGGCAGCTGCTCGTCGGCGGCGAAAGGACAGCTGCTCGTCGGCGGCGGAAGGGCAGTGGCTTGGGGCTGAAGTGGAGTGCGTGTTAAAACCTACGTATTATGTTCTAGATTATAACTTCTTTTATTTAATTTAATTTATTTTTTTATTAATTTTAATAATAATATAAGGGTAAATAAGTAGTTTTACCATTACATATTTTAATTAAATTAATTAATATAATAAATCTTTTTATTAAATTAAGGATGAAACTGTAAATTCAAAATTATATATTTTAATTAATTAAATTAATTATAAATATGACACCATATGACACCATACGACACATACGTTGAATATTTTCAACACATACGTTGAATAGTTTCAACACAAAGTATAAAAGGTAACAAATCATCAGATTTAAGCCTTTAGATTTGATTTTTAATGGTTCAGAATAAATTGACTACGGTAGTCATACGACACCATACGACACTCTAACTACACGTAGAAGGTCCCTATAAACTTTATTATGTCCCACATCGAAAGAGTAGAAGACACATAAGAGAAAAAAATAATATAAAAGTAATAGTATTAGTAAGTTAGTAATATGAGGGAAAAATATTATAAAAACGGCCGGATATGCACCTAATTTTGTATTTTAAAATAGTTAAATATTTTTTAATTAAAAAGTATAACCGATTTTCTAGTTTTTGACCAGTTTGATCCGGTTAACCACTAAAATAGTTTTTTGGCACTTTCCGAATCGATTCCGTGATCGGTTCATGGTTGGTCCGATTAAACTGACCAGTTCGATGGTTGGTCCAGTTAAACTGACCAGTTCGATTTTAAAACACAATTACTATTCACGAATTACCATTATCCACCTTTTTATATCCGTCGTCCTATTAACTTCATCTTCCCTTTATTATCTTTCATCTTATTCTCTACTGATATTTGGATTGTAGTATGCTCTACCAACTATTGAGTGACAAGTGTCCGGTAGGTATATATTGTTATAGCTTTAGTATTCAATTAATGCAATGAATAATCCTTGTCGGAATGGGAAAGACTGACAAAGAGACATTTCTTCAATAGACGTTTGCAAAGCACGTGATGTGGGGCCTAGCCGTGTAGAAAACTAACATGCATGATAAGAAAGAGCATTAATTTCTATAGAAAATATTGTACTTGTACCATCCACATATAACATGTTCACACCTTTATATATGGCCTTGCCAGGACTTGCGAAGTAAAGTAATACTTCCCCCATTTCATAAAGTTTATAGCATTTCACATTTTGTATAAAATTAAGAAACATATTTTTTTGACACATTTACCCATAATTGTTTTTTCCCATTTTCTTCTTTTTTTCCTTTTATTTTTCCCGACCCATTCCTTTAACTTTTCCAAAAAAAGGTCATTAATATATTTCCAAAAAAAGTAGGAGTAATTTAGAGAGATCATTGGTATAAGGTTTGGTCTGCTATGGACTCGAGTGCATGTTGTGCACCCTAGTCCATGTTGCACTTTTCAGTTTACTGACTTACACTTTTTGGTAAACGGTGTTACACTTTTCAATTATTAAACTGTATAATAATATTTTTAGTTATAGTGACTTATATTTTTTAGTAATATTGTGTTGTACTTTTCAGTTTAATAACTTACACTTTTATTTAGACTAGGGTGCACAACATGCACTCGAGTCCATACTAGACAAAACCTTGGTATAATTAGGAAAAGCAATAAACTTTTTGAAACAAAATTTAAGTCCAAACGCGACAAACTTTATGAAACGAGGGAGTAGTGGTTAAGTAATTATATTTACGTCGTAAATT
The DNA here is from genome assembly GCA_963675135.1 of Galeopsis tetrahit. Lineage (NCBI taxonomy): Eukaryota > Viridiplantae > Streptophyta > Magnoliopsida > Lamiales > Lamiaceae > Galeopsis > Galeopsis tetrahit. The sequence goes on from OY776130.1 coordinate 3,418,017, forward strand.
CTAGTCAAGGGAAAACTATCTCACAGACCCAAGACCAACTTAATGATAAAATTGCAATTTCATACACTTCCTTCATCTGCCTATTCTGAGCACATAAAGCAAGACAAGTAATTAAATTATATATATAGTACAAGTATTGTGATTGAGAGAAAAAGAAAAAAAAATATAAAAATAAAATTTATTTTTATTACTCCATCTGTCAGTCTACAAGTCTTTCATTTTTTTCATTTTGGTTCGTCCGTCTATAAATTTTTCATATCCTTTTTGACAAATATTTTTAATTTTTTATTATTACACTCCACTTTTCATCTACCTTTTTCTATCTCTCATTTGATCTATTCACTTCATCCACCCTTTTCTATCTCTCTTTTTTTTTTTTCACTACCATCCCTATGCAAACACGGTTGAAAAAATCAGTATATTGTCCTTGATTCAACATCCTTGACTACTATATTTTTTTTTTTAGGATATTTGCCAAAAATGGTATGAAAAATTTATAGGCGGACATACTAAAATGGTAAAATGGAAAGCTTATAGACGGACGAACTAAAATGACAAAATGAGAAGCTTATAGGCGGACGGAGGGAATATTTACTAAAAACACTACAAGAAATTGTTGAATTGCCTACAAAATTTTCCAACGAAAATCATTTCGTCTTTAAATATTGAGAATTGCCTACAGATTACCTACGGATCTTTATAAATTATTTTACACATTTTCACCCACGAAATTACCAAGGAAAAATCTGATAGTGATTTACCTACAAAATAATCCGTAGGTAAAATTGCATTTTCCTACCGAAACGGTTGTAGGTGATTTTTTTTTTATTTACCAACGAAAACTTTCCTAGCTATTTATATGTATAAATTATTTAATTGTATTACCTACAAAATTAGTTAGGAACTTAAAAAATATTGATTTACCTACAAAATAATCCGTAGGCAAAATAACATTTCCCTACCAAAATGATTGTAGGTGATTTGTTTATTTATTTGCCTAGCTATTTATATGTATAAATTATCTAATTGTATTACCTACAAAATTAGCTAGGAACTTAAAAAATAATGATTTACATACAAAATAATCTGTAGGCAAAATAGCATTTTCCTACCAAAATGATTGTAGGTGATTTGTTTATTTATTTACATACGAAAAGTTTTCTAGCTATTTATATGTATAAACTATCTAATTGTATTACCTACAAAATTAGCTAGGAACTTAGAAAATATTGATTTACCTACAAAATAATTCGTAGGCAAAATAACATTTCCCTACCAAAATAATTGTAGGTGATTTGTTTATTTATTTACCTACGAAAATTTTTCTAGTTATTTATATGTATAAATTATCTAATTGTATTGCCTACAAAATTAGCTAGGAACTTAGAAAAGCAATAGTGTTATAACAAATAAACATATGAACTTTATTATGTCCCACATCGAAAGAGTAGAAAAAACATAAGAGAAAAAACAATATAAAAGTAGTAGTATTAATAAGTTAGTAACCAATAAACATAAATTTTTTGTCCCACATCGAATAAGGAGTACAAGAAACATGAGAGAAAAATATTATAAAAGAGGCCTAATGTGCACCTAAATTTGTATTTTTAAAATGTTTATATATTTTAACACTTTTTGAATTGGTTTTATGATCGATTCATGGTTGGACCGGTTGAATCGGCTGTTCCAATTTTGAATGAATTTATTTTGTAGGCTTAGGCTAAAAAAATAATTTATTAATAAAAAATTTAAAAAATATATACTAAATTTTTTTCCACCGAAATATTTGTTGCCAAATTTAACTACGGAATTACCAACGAAATGTTTCGTAGTTGATATTTACCTACGGAATTTCATTTATTATGGATTTGCTACGAAAATGTGGTAGGTAATTGCCTACGGATTAAATTTTTGTGGGCAACCGAATTACCTACGAGCGAATTCCATACGAATGACTACAAAATATTCCCTAGCCAATTAATTATTTTCTTGTAGTGAAAAGTTATGAAAGCTTATAGACGAACAAATCAAAATAACAAAATGAGATGCTTATAGGTGGAGGGAGTATATAGTTGAAAGGTTACTATTGATATTTGGATTAATTGTAGTATGATATTTTGGTGACCCATTTTCTAATCTGGTCCCGTCTTTGTTTTGTTGGAATTTATTGTACATTTGATTTTCATGGCCACTACGTACCAGCTGGATGGTATATTTTTTCTTTTTTAATTTTGGATTTTAAATAAATATGAGACACCAAAATGATCGAAATAATTTATATTTTGATAAAGAATATTCATACTGAAAATATGAAGTATTTTTTTCTTAGTCAATTAAAAAACTAAAATAACACCTGTTAATAATATAAAAGGCAAAATTTAATAACAGGGGGAGGTTTGCACCCTGAAACAAGTATTTTGTGGAGAGAAAAAAAGAGAGCTGAAAAAAATGGAAGGAGAAGCAGTTGGCGCCACCATTGGAGTGCTAGTTCAGAATTTGATCGATGTTTCAAAGGAAGAGACCTCACTGTACCGAGGTCTGGACGACAACGCCGAAAAGCTGAGAAAGACTTTCGGCATGATTCAGGGTTACTTTGATGATGCCCAGAAGAAGTTCATTGATGCTGATGCCGTCAAAACATGGTTAAAAGAGTTGGAAGATGTTGCGTTTGATGCCGATAATGTTTTGGATGAATACAACTACAAACTCCTCTCCAAAAAAATGAAGAGCATCCGTACATTCAAAGAAAAGGTCAGGGCATCATGCTTCCCATCCTTCAGTCACTGTGTACGTCGCCGACATTTGGCTGTTCGAATCAATGAAATCATTACCACTTTCGATAATATGATAGAAAAAGCTATCGACCTTGACCTTCAAAGTAGTCTTGCTGCTGCCCGTGCTGCTGATGTCCCGGATCATGCCTATGAAACCGACCCTTTCACCGTCGATCCAGTTTTTACTGGGAGAGACGGCGATGTGTCGGAAATTGTGAAGAAGCTGACAACTCCTCCAACTGATGAAGAAGAAGCGCTCTCCATCCTTCCAATTGTTGGAATGGGTGGATTGGGCAAGACTACTTTGGTTCGGAATGTTTTCAATCATGAAAAGACTATTGCATGCTTTGGACTGCGTATTTGGGTCCATGTTTCCCAAACATTTGATGCTATGCTTCTTTTTAACAAAATTCTTAAAGAGGTTCTTCCGGGAAACACTGAGGCTCAGAGCAGGGTAGATGTTCTGAAGAAGCTTGGAGAGGCTTTGGCAGGCAAAACATATTTGCTTGTTCTTGACGACGTTTGGAATGAAGACCCGCACACGTGGGAAGGTTTTATAAATTCATGGTCCGGAATTACTTCTACCAAGGGAAATGCCATCCTTGTTACGACGAGGAGTGAAGGGGTTGGTTCCATTGTGACGACGCATGGTATTCATCACTTAGATGGCTTGTCGAAGGACGAATGTTTCTCCATAATCAAAGTTCGAGCTGGAGATATTCCGTTGGGGATCGAAGACATCGGAAGAAGTATTGCAGAAAGATGTAAAGGTTTGCCGTTAGCTGCCAACGTGGTCGGGGGAGTGTTGCGTGGAAAATCCCAACGAGAAGAGTGGCTCTCAATCAGAGATAATTGGCTCTCTAATGTTGGAGGAGATGAAAATAATACTATCTCGAAGATATTGGAATTAAGCTTTCATAATTTGTCTTCACCATCACTTAAGAAGTGCTTTGCATACTGCTCAGTATTTCCCAAAGGTGCTTTCATTAAAAGGGAAGAATTGATTGAGCATTGGATGGCACAAGGATATCTCCAAATTGAACAACAACATGACATGGAGACTGTGGGCAACAAACTCTTTGACCATCTTGTGAAGAGTTCCTTATTACAAGTTTTATTTAGAGATGAATACAACAATGTATGGAGTTGCAGCATGCACGATTTAGTGCATGATGTAGCAGGCTCTGTTTTAGGTTTGGGTAAGGTGAATCAAAATACATCAAATCAAGCTCGGTACGTTTCTTTTCAAAGTGATGGAGATGAATCAAGTCGTATCCCAAAAGAGCAAGCAAAATGGTTGCGTACATTGTTCTACAAAGGTGATCTTTCTGATATCAAGTTCTCAGACTTCAAAAGCCTGCGTGAACTAACTCTGACTCTGGATGGTGATGTCAATGAATTGCCAGATTCAATCAAGGAGCTATTACACTTGAGATATCTCAACATTTACAACACAAAAGTGGAGAGTGTGCCAGACTCGACAGGTCAGCTCTATCACTTGCAGACATTTTGGGCGCCTTATTTGGGTAGTTTGAAGAAGTTGCCAAGTACATTCAAGTACTTGTTTAACTTGAGGCATCTCCACCTGCCTTATATTCAACGTACAGAATTGCCTCCTCACTTAGGAAAGTTAACCTCTCTTCAAACACTATCATACTTTAAAGTGGGGGATGAGGAGGGCCACCGAATTTTAGAGCTCGGAAGCCTGAAAAATCTTAAAGGTGAACTGGAAATTCATAATCTTGAAAAAGTGCAAGGGGAAGAAGATTCTAAGAAAGCATGTTTATTACAAAAGTCAGGCATTTTCAGGTTAGTGTTGAGCTGGAGTACTACTGAAACAAGGGAGTTGGGTGAAGTAAACGATGATGAGAATGTGTTGAGAGGCCTCCAACCTCACCCAAATCTCAAGGTTTTGGAAATTTCAGGATTTATGGGAGCAAGTTTTCCATCATGGACTTTAAAGATGGAAGGGCTTAATAACTTGAGGGAGATAAGACTTGACAGCTGTGAAGAATGTGAGGAAATTCCGAGTCTGGGGCATTTGCCACATCTGAAATCCCTGTATTTGTTTGGGCTGGAGAAGGTGAAATCCATAGGTTCATCATTCTACAATTTCAAAAAGGAAACAATTATAAATGTGTTTCCGGCACTTGAAACGCTGGAGTTGAGAAATATGCATAACTTGATGGAGTGGGCAGAAGTAGAAATTCCAAGTGACGCTGCTCAAGTAAAGGTATTTCAACGCCTTCAATATTTAAGGATACTTAACTGCAAGAATTTGAGGAGTGCTCCTCAGAGTGAATTCCCCTGCCTTGAACGCTTGGTGATTGAAAGGGTGGCTCCTGCAGGCACAGCATTGGTAAACATATGTGGGATCAAACTAAAATCTCTTGTAAAACTCGAGATTGACGGATTAGGGGAAATGGTATGCCTCCCAAATTGGTTATTTCACAACAATCAAAATCTCTCTATTTTGAAGATAAGGAAATGTCCTAAGTTGAGGACATTACCGGATGGCCTTCAAACGCTCACTTGTTTGAAAGAGTTGGAGATATATGAATGCAACAATCTGAAGTCAATACCATACTCTAATGAGCAACAATCAACATTAATGCTCCGTCAATTGTCAATTGGCAACGAAGGAGGGATCCCAAACTCTTTTCCATGTGAAATGATAGAGTCGTGTGCGCCGTCGCTTGAGGAGTTGAAGTTATATGGAAGTGGAATTAATATATCCATGATAATGGGGTGTTTGCATAATATGCCTTGTCTCACAAGTTTGGAGATGGATAATGTTGCCAAATTTATCATCACTTCTCCTACGGAACTGCGCAAATTGAGATCATTAACACTATATCCTGATAATTCATGGGATTGGGTATCCTTTAGGAAGGCTGCAAATGGTATATTGCGATTAGGATGCCAATCGCTTACTAGTTTAATCTTGAATGGCTCAGTAGATTGGGAGTCTCTCCCAGATGAGATTCAACATCTCACTGCTCTTTCCTATTTAAGGCTACAAGGATTTGGAATAGAAGAGTTGCCAGAATGGTTTGGGAACCTCTCGTCTCTTGAGACTTTAAGGCTAGTACATTGTAGAAAGTTGAAGCATCTGGCCTCTGTGGAAGCCATGCGACGCCTCACCAAGTTGAATAGATTGAATATTGATAGATGTCCGTTACTAGAAGAGAGATGCAAAGAAGAACAAAGTGGTGATGAATGGCCCAAGATTTCTCATATCCCCAATGTACAGATTAATTCATGACGACTTCCATGGTGAAAGGTATATAATTTTTAGGATACTAATTATCCATTATTTTTCTGATACATTAGTAATTTATTTAATTTTGACATCAAGTATTTTTTAGGAAACTACTTATTTCTTGCATTAGAAATTTATTTTATTTTTCTAATACTAACATTATTTTAGTATTAATACTACTGATCAGTTTTTTTATATTCTATTTTAGTATTTGATCGATTGATGAGAATGGGAAAAAATTGGAGAGTAAGAATGATGGAAAAGCAGAATGGTGGAGAATAATTGTGAAGAAGAACATAGCAAAATCATCTACTACTTGATGATCGAGGGCCTCGATGTATATATATATATTCAGTTACTTCATTAATTAGCTAGGTGAGTTCCCTGCTTCCAATTAGATTGTTTTATATATGAGTTAATTTGATATCATTGTTTTTAATGTTAGATCGATTAATGGTTGTTTCCTTAACTTTGAACCATTGCTGGTGAAAAATGTGGCATATAGGTTGAAAAGTATATATATATATATATATATATATATATATATATATATATATATATATGCCACGATTAATGGTTTTACTTTGTTGATGGGTTCATATATACTTGATAGTGTACGTAGTAGAATAATATTACTAACAATTTATCTGTTTTGTGTTTTGTAGGCCTCTGAACGAAGCCTTGCTTGCTCTCATTAAACTGTTTTCACAAGGATTCGCCTCTCAGTGTTGTATAGCCGCTACAACTTCTTTCTATTTTAAATTTTCATGGTTGGATGATATGTATAGATGCATTGAGTGTGAATGGATTGTTGTTGTTAATTATGCTGAAAGTAATGACAATATATATCAAAAATGGTGGACATGAGTTTCTTCTTCATTTTCAAAATGCATTTGGATGTATATATAACAATTCTTGAGTCATGCAATTGAGTGTATACACGTCATTCCTAATTATTAATTTTTTGGAGTTGCATTTACGATATTTAATTTATAGATGTGAACTCGCACTTGAGGTAACCGTTCCTGAGTACGAACCTAATGTATTGTGACACCGGCCTTTAAGTAGTAAATACATACATTATAAACAGCTATGACTCTAACAAGCTCCTGTTGAAACCAATTAAGCCGGAAAAAGACATGTTGACATAAAGACTGAAATTGAAAGCAGCTTTGTGAGAATGTCTTGATCTTCAGAGACTAGTTTCCGAGATTCAACTTTCTCAACATGCATGCTTCACACGACCTAGAGTCAAATGCATGACTAAAACGGGATGAGGCTTATGTATGGATTTTCTATTCATGAGAGATTGAGAGTTAATTGTTATTCTTTGGATTTTTGTTTTAGCAACTAATTAACACTGAGCACTTTGGAGGAATTGTTTTATCACTAAGATGGAATGCTTACAATAACAGGATTTTTGGTAATAACTATTAGTGACCTGGCTGTTTAACCTTCATCTTAATTTGCATTAATAAAAAAAGATCGACGTGTTAATTCTCACTTTGCTTCATACACATGTTAAAGAGATATCGATCTTAAGATAAATTTGTTATGCTAATGTAATGAATCAAGACTCTTTCCAATTATAAAAACTCAATAAAATGATTGAAAAACAGTCCAATTAACTGTGTGTGAAGAATCATTTTTGTGTGTTTAGATATTTATGTAAGTTACACTTTATTTGTTTGTGATAAATCCCTCAGCAAAAGCTTCATTCGGAAAGCATACCAACAAGGGAGGGGAATGGCTATGGAACCAATGGGAACGATAGACACATCTTTTTCCTTTTTGGAGGGTACTCCGAGTAGTGGGTACCTCGTAGGACCTCGACAAATTCTTTACGAAATGTCGGTCGTAAGAGAAGAAGAGTTAGTTTGAACTAACCGAACCACTTGACTTGTGCCATGGTTTCGGCTTTGTCCTCTTTGTGACCTTTAGAAAGTGTTTTTCAGCAACCCGATTCATCATGGAATTCAATGAAACCATTGAAGCCCTTGTTCTGAAAGACCACTTCTTTCAACTCAATCTCTGGCTCCGGCTACCTACTGTGCTTTCCCCTAATTTATTACTACTCTAGAGTTAGCCTTAACTATCAATATTGATCTTAATCTACTCATCTTTCAGTTGAAGGCATTTAAACCTCAATTAGTTTTTGTTCGACACAAGTAATTAGTTAACAAACTTAAAGAGGCTGTGTCTGATGTTGAACATAAACTTGAAATCATTCCCAAAGAGCAGGGCATAGTCGGGGTTTAATTTTTCTAATTCAGCAGCTAGGTAGACATCACAGTTTTACACTTAGTTTTTCTACTTCATCCGGTAGAAACTCTGTTCATTGGCATTATCCCCTATATCATTTAGCAGTTTCTCTTAAAATGTGCAGCTTCTTTGAGTCTGGAATATGCATTTGAGAATGCCATCTGATCGGCTAGGTTCTATTTAGACGAGTTATGAATTGGGAGTATTTTAGTACACCCTCTTTGGCAAAGAGTCCCAGAAGCTTTGTACCCCAAGAGTAGTTATGTGCATAAGCAAGGTCTTAGGGTCCCGACAATCGTTCTTATCCCCCAACCATTTTGTTTCAATCGTGGAATCTCTGTGACGTTTAAGATTGCTCTAGAAACATGAGATACATACAAATAGAGTTGGAAAATAGAGTTGTAGAATGAAAAAGCTAGCTAGGCAGGGGAAATATGAAAAGCATTAACATTGTATACAAGGCCAAGACTTATTAGCAGTATTTGTTTAGGAAAAGCTTTATATATATATGGTTTAATGGTTTATGGTGTGAAGTTAATATTTGGGTGCAGAATCTAGAAATCAGTAACGTGATATTTAATCCATTAAAAAAAGAATCCACTAATTATAACCAACCCACAGTTTACTAGCTACAAGAAAAAAATGGAAGAAGATGCAGTTTCCGCAATCAGAATCTGATTGATGTTTCCAAGGAAGAAATCTCACTAACAACGCCCAAAAGCTGAGTGATACTTTTGGCATGATGCCCACAACAACTTCATCGATGATGATGCCGTCAAAACATGGCTAAAACACTTGGAATTAAGCTGTGGCGTTTGAAGCTGATAATGTTTTGAATGCTATCCTCTCCGGCCAAGTATTGCTCTATCCTCAAAGTATTTGTGTGTACGAAAATTTTCATGAATGCTATCTACTAGCTATAGCAACTATTGCATCAGACACGTCATAAATCAAATTATATATCTTCAAGAATCACACTAGTAGTGTGAGTTCTAGTTTACAAGAATAAAATTAAATGCATCTTCTTTGTTAGACGCCATTGTTCCCATCCATAGATAATAATTATGTTTTGAAAACATATATATTATCCCGGCTTCTATTATATACATACATCAATTATATATGCAACTTACTCTTTTCATAATCGCTTTGTACATATATGCCACGGTGGTTTTACTTTGTTGATTCAGAATTTCAGATATTGCTGCACCCCTTGTTTTGGTGGCTCTAGGGAAATGATATATCCATACAAGGAGTACTGCATAAACAGGAAAAAAAACTCATTTCTAAAGTTGTTAATGTGGTATACTAATTGGCATACAACATACTTTTAGTAGATATACTTCAATCATTCTGATAATACAGGGTCATGGGATCCCGATCGCTTCGTACTTTTAGTGGAACCCCTCGTCTCTTGAGGATTTAAGGCGCGCTAGTTAAATGCAGAAAGTTGAAGCATCTGCATGCCCTCTATGGAAGGAAACTTGGAACATGGGGATTGGCAGAAGAGAAGCTAGACGTTGGATTGGGGATTGCGTAACTGCTTGAGAATACCATACCATTTTAGATGCAACCATAGAATGTGTAAGCAATCTCAATGGACTTTCAGTGTTATATTGATGCAGGCTTCTCTTAAAAATTCTCACATGCTCTATTATTTTCAAGAATATTGTGAAAAACTTTGTTGTTTGTTTCTTTGCTGATTATAATTTATTATCTTCTTGCATCGTAGATAAATATGAAACGTAAAGAAATTGAAGAAAAGCTATTAAACGGCAAACAACTTAAAAAATAAGGCCCTTGCAGAATGGTATATATGATGAAGAGGAATAGTCTTTAGTTAATCATTTGGTACTTGCATATTTCAACCATTTAATGACAAAAGAAATTTTAAATATAATTAAAGGTGAGGTCGACAGGATAGAATATGCATAAAAGGAAATGTTGACCAAGATAAAATTTTACTCTGAACGGATTAAAACATTAGCTTTCGTTGTAGGTCTCTTTGGGATTTGCGATCCACTCCATTTATTTTGGTTAATTTCGGAGATATATATATATATATATATATCAGTCAAACATACTTAAGATAGACTCCACTCAATTAGCTAATCTCAATCCCTAATTTCTAGCCATGATTCGGTATAGTCAAACTTACCTTTCATTCGTAAATCTTATTGTATATAATCTCAATGTACTGTAGCTTTGTAAATCAATCAAATACAAACTTTATTCCTTCTATATGGTATCAGTAGGGTTTCGATCCTAAATTCCTCCCTATTTTTCTTTCGCTCCTCTCACTTCAACCATGTCCACCAGTACGTGCTTGTTCTGATAACACCACAGCGACTGCTACGTCGTCACCCGCTGCTCCGACGCTCGTTCCTATCTCAGTGCGCCATGATTTACCCATTAAACTCACCCCTAAGAATTACCCCTCTTGGCGTGCGCACCTCATGGCCCTTCTTCGTGGCCACAATCTTCTGAGCTTCATTGATGGCTCCAATGCCTCAGTTGTCTTGACATGGATCCAGCAGGACCAGTTGCTGCTTGCAGCCATCTTTGTGTCTCTTGCTCCAGAAATTTTACTGATTGTTTCTTCCTCCTCCACATCAGCGGAGGCCTTGGCTATCTTGTCCCGATTGTTCGCCGGCAAGTCCCGTTCTCGTGTCAATCAAATTAAAAGTGAATTGCACCGCATTACCATTGATGACAGGTCCGTCACCGAGTACCTTCATTACATCAAGTCCAAAGCTGATGAATTGACCTTGATTGATGAGCCTGTGAGCATTGATGATCTCACGCTCTTTGCTATCAACGAGCATTGATGAATTGACCTTCATTACCATTGATGATCTCACGCAACTATCGTTGGACCCATCCGCACCCGTGAGACTTCTCTTCGTTTTGAAGAACTCCACGATCTACTTTATGAGCATGAACATGCCTTAAAATCCCAAGAGACTGCTACTCGTTCTTTGGTTGCCACGGCGAATCCAACCGTCACTCGCTCCAGTCAGAGGAGTTTTAAACCTCGTGGCACTCACTCACCATCACATGGCCGAAATCATGGCCCACGCCACACTCCTCACTCACATGGCTCTACAGGTTATTCCCACCACAGAGGACAGTCCTCTCGTCCAGCCTCCCGTTCAGACGGCCCCCCACCATCTGATCGGCCTCCTATTATTTGTCAAATTTGTGGCTTTAAAGGCCATACTGCTATTACGTGACAAAGGTTTCCCTCCATTCAAGCAAATTTTGCTCAGACCCCTACCGGTAACAATTTCAATTCTTGGATGGTTGATTCCAGTGCTTCACATAATTTAACTGCAAATATCAATAATTTGTCCATCCATTCCGAATATGATGGCACAGACGAAGTACAAATTGCGGATGGCTCGAGTCTCCCTATCACTCACACGGGTATATCCTTGTTAAGATTTCCAACTCATAATTTTGTCCTAAAATATACTTTATGTGTTCCAAATGCTCGTCGAAATCTCTTGTCAATTAGTAAATTTACCCGTGATAATAATGTCACCTTGGAATTCTTTCCTACTTATTTTCTTATCAAGGATCGGAGCACGGGGCGTCTCTAATTAAAGGCTCATGTCGGGACGGTGTTTATCATTTGCCACTCAGTTCGGGTCATATAATAGCATCTGTTGGAATAAAAGCCTCTTCCTCAAGTTGGCATGCTCGACTTGGTCATCCGTCTGTGGATACCAATCGTTTTATTATTAATCAGTTTAAGTTACCTGTTTTGGACAAATCCCTATTTTTGGGTGATACTTGTGTTTCTTGCCGTTTGAGCAAAGCTACTAGACTCCCTTTCAATAAATCATTGTTTACTGCTTTACATCCACTGCACTTCATTTATGGTGAGGTATGGGGACCTGTTTCTACTGTGTCCGTTGATGGGTCGAAATATTTCTTATTGCTTGTTGACCTATTTTCTCGCTATTGTTGGCTTTTTCCTTTGAATGTTAAATCTCAGGTTGCATCCATATTTCATACATTCAAGCCACTAGTCGAGAAACAATTTGGCCATCACATTAAAAATTTCTATACGGATAACAGCGGTGAATTCCAGGCTCTTCGCCCATCACTCTCTCATATGGGCATCAATTGGCTTACCACAGCTTCGTACACCCCGCAAAAAAATGGTCTTACTGAACGTCGCAATCGCTACATACTTAAAATTGGTCGGGCTTTATTGCATCATGCCAAGTTACCTGATCGATTTTGGTCCTTTGCCTTGCAGACGGCCGTCTATTTAATAAACCGGATGGCGCCACCTGTTCTTCATCATCGTAGTCCGTTCAGAGTTCTATTCAACAAAGATCCAAATTATATGAAACTCCGGGTGTTCGGTTTTCTCTGTTTTCCATGGTTAAGACCATATATTCCTGGCAAGTTGAGTCCACCTTCATCACAGTGCATCTTTATTGGGTATTCCACATCTCAGAGTGCTTACCGCTGTTACGACTTCAACAGTGGCCGTATATTAGTTTCACGTCATGTGCGTTTCATGGAAGACACGTTCCCGGCCCTTCCTAACCCGACATCTCCTCCTTTGCCATCTTCACCAGTCGGCTCCATAGTTTTGCCTCTGGTTCCTTTAACGCCTCGGTCTACCATACACTCACAGCAGCCTACTATGCCTACTGCTACACCACCACCATCAAACTCCCAACCGTCTCCTATATCATCTCCTGTTGTGCCCCTTAAAGATGTGCCACATCCCCAACCTGCTCTTGTCCGCACTCACATAATGCGCACACGTGCCTTAAATAATATTCACAAACCTAAACAGCTATATGCGGCAACGAAGCATCCACTTCCTCACGATGCTGAGCCTTCATCTGTCAAGCAAGCCCTTTCTATTCCTCATTGGCGAGCTGCTATGTCCGAGGAGTTTACGACTCTTCAACGTCATGGCACAATGGACTTGGTACCTCCTCTTTCCCGAGGAAATATAATTGGGTGTAAATGCGTTTTTCGGACGAAGCGCAATCCCGACGGCATTATTGACAAGTTTAAAGATCGATTGGTCGCTAAGGGTTTTCACCAAAGGCCCGGGATAGATTTCACTGAGACATTCAGTCTGGTTATCAAACCGGCTACTATTCGTACGGTACTCACGTTAGCAGTCTCCTCAAATTGGCCTCTTCGCCAATTAGATATCAGTAATGCCTTCCTTCATGGCAATCTTTATATCCCAGTTTATATGCACTAACCTCCGGGCTTCAAGGATTCGTCTCATCCTTCTCATGTGTGTCTACTCCGCCGCTCTCTGTACGGTCTTTCTCAGGCCCCTCGGGCTTGGTACTACTCACTTTCTGCAGCACTTGAAAAGTTTGGTCTCGTCCGCTGAAAGACAGACACGTCCCTCATTACTCTTCACACTGGCCCTGACAAATTATTTGTGTTGGCATATGTTGATGATTTGGTTTTAACATGTACTTATATGTCTCTTATTTCGGGCCTCACTCGGCACCTTCAGTCGTTCTTCGCAGTTAAAGATCTCGGACCCCTGTCCTATTTTTTGGGGATAGAAGTTACTTCATGCAAAGAAGGTGTCTTTCTTTCTCAACACAAATACTTGGTCGATTTGCTTCGCCGCCACAAGATGGAGGGCGTCAAACCTGTTTCCACGCCTTCTTCTCTCAAACCTACTGCAGGTTCTGTAGCTGTTGATCCGTCTGAATATCGTAGTGCAATTGGCGGACCCCAATACTTGACAATGACTCGTCCGGATATTGCCTTCACCGTGAATCGTCTTGCACAATCAATGTCCTCTCCGACTACGGACGCATGGGCCTATGTGAAGAGACTCTTTCGGTACCTTAAAAGTTCATTACATCATGGAGTTTTGCTTCGCCGAACGTCTAACCTCACTCTCACAGCATACTCTGATTCTGATTTTGGTGGTGATCTCACTGATTGTAAGTCCACATCCGCTTACGTGGTTTTTCTCTGGTCGACTCCCGTTTCTTGGCGCTCTCGTAAACAACGTGGTGTCGCTCGTTCATCGACGGAAGCCGAATACCGGGCTCTAGCCACACCAGCTTCTGAAGTTTGTTGGCTTCGACATCTTTTCAATGACCTGCAACTTCGTCTCTCTACCCCTCCTCGTATCCTTTGTGATAATATGGGGGTTACTCGATTGGCTTTGAATCTGGTGCAACACTCAAGAATGAAACACATAGCCATTGATCTACATTTCGTTCGGGATTTAACAACGAAAGGGGTGCTCTCGGTTGCTTATGTGAATACTTTGGACCAGCTGGTGGACGTCCTCACAAAGCCCCTCCCTCGAGCACGGTTCCAATCTCTTCATTCCAAAATCGTCGTTGCAGACGGAACGCCAATTTTGCGGGGGCGTATCAGTCAAACATACTCAAGATAGACTTCACTCAATTAACTAATCTCAATCCCTAATTTCTAGCCATGATTCTGTATAGTCAAACTTACCTTTAATTCGTAAATCTTATTGTATATAATCTCAATGTACTGCAGCTTTGTAAATCAATCAAATACAAACTTTATTCCTTCTATAATATAGACACACCCCATACATTTGTATTTCACTCATTATTTTATCACGTGTCTATCTCTCTTCAAAATTTACACGAACTTTACCAAAAGAAATGTGGAGGATCCAAATCCATCTATTTGAGGCATGTCGTCGAATGTCTTCTTGCATAACTGTTCAATGAGATTATGAGTAATCTAATTAAAAATAGCCAGAGCACTCATTTGATAGACATTTTTTCTTTGACAGGGGAAAAGTTGGTGCACAGTTTTATAGAGAGGCTAAGTCCGTTTGGTAGGAATCTGAACAAAGGCTGGGATTACATGGTCCTACGGAAGTTGGAACCTTAAGGAGTTATGTGCTGTTTTTTAAACTTTTCTTTGCTTTGGAATTTTTTTAGGCAACAATTTTTGTTTTATCAACCAACACTCAACACTTGGAGGACTTCTTTCTTATATTACTACTGTTTCAGTAAGTTGGAATGCTTGCAATAACAGGATATTTGGTAATAAGCTGCTACCTACAAGAAAATATTTTTTTAGCATTGAATTTTTTTTGATACCAAAGATAAGATATTTGATACTAAAGGGTATTAGTATCAAATTTATTTCTGATACACATTCGATACATATGCTTCTGATCCTAAAGATCTTGTATCAGAAAAATAGTTCAGATACTAATACTAAACATATAGTATCAAGGACAATTCTTACGGTAGTCACATTTTACGAAGTGACTACATAGTCACTTTGTCAAATCGCGCCACGTGGCGTCGTAAACGTCGTAACGACCTGCTACCTGTTATACATGTTTAAGTTATTTATATCATTTTTTAAATTGTATTTTGTTATTTACTATATTACCCTTCTTTTATTTAAATTATTTTTAATATATATATATTAAGTAAAATTACTGTTCTACCTTTCTTTATACAAATATTATTATTTTTAAAATTAAATAAATCAATCCAAAATTTAATTAAATAATAGATAATTGTGGTAAAAAATAATTTAGGGATGAACTTATAAAATGAGCGGTGTAGATAACTATTGTAAAAAAGAAATGATTTGGGGGTGAACTCATTAAATGAGGAGGTGCAGATAACTGTAGTTAAAATATAATTAGGGGGTGAATTCATTAAATTAGCAGGTGCAGATAATTGTAGTAAAATTATGATTAGGTGGTGAATTCATTTAATATATATAGATTAGTTAAATTAGTTTTACTACAATTATCTGCACCTGCTAATTTAATGAATTCACCCCCTAATTATATTTTAACTACAGTTATCTGCACCTCCTCATTTAATGAGTTCACCCCCAAATCATTTCTTTTTTACAATAGTTATCTACACCGCTCATTTTATAAGTTCACCCCTAAATTATTTTTTACCACAATTATCTGCACTCGCTCATTTTATGAGTTCACCCCCAAATTATTGTTTTACCACGGTTATCTGCACTCACACATTTTATTAGTGCACCCCAAAATATTTTTTTAAAAAATCACATTTAAAAGACTATATTATCCTTTTATTAATTTACACAAAATATAATAAAATAAACTCTAAAAAATCGATTCACCACCAGATCACCCATATTTAAAAAAAAAGCGTAAAAATATAATTAATAAAAAAACTATCGAAATTAGCCACAAATCTCGATTTTTTTCTTTATAATTTTTCTCCCACTCCCCCCTCTTTTTCTTTTTTCTTCCCATTTTCAAATTTTTTTCCAAAATTTTGTTTCCTTGTATTTTTTAAATGTTAATACAAAATAATATTATAGGTATGATTTTATTATAGTTGATCGGCAGTGCACCTGAATTTTAATTTGTTGAGTAAAGGACCTGCCGGAAATTCATGCATGTAGGCGGGTGACCCAGCCGCCACCATGCCCGACCACCCCCTCGACGGCGACGACGGCGCTTCGGTCTCGGCCGCTGAAGCCCGAGACCCCTCCACGAATCGCAATCGCGATTCTTCACTTCCATAACAATCGACATAATCTTCCATCTTGGCCACGATCCATCTCCCTTGCGTTCGCGATCCAGGAGCTTCTCCGACATCAACGACGCTCGCCTGCAACACTCAGATCGACATTTCCTAATTTCGATAGTTTTTTTTAATTATGTTTTTACGATTTTTTTTCTAAAAATATGGGTGATTTGGTGGTGAATCGACGGTAACTCGGCAATGACTCGGCTGTAAATTGTAAATGTATAAATTAGGGTTGATTTTATTATATTTTGTGTAAATTAATAAAAAAATAATATAGTCTTTTAAATGAAATTATTTAAAAAAAAATATTTTGGGGTGAACTCATAAAATAAGCGGGTGCAGATAACTGTGGTAAAAAAATAATTTAGGGGTGAACTCATCAAATGAGCGGGTGCAGATAACAATGGTAAAAAAATAATTTGGGGGTGAACTCATAAAATGAGAGGGTGTAGATAACCGTTGTAAAAATGAAATGATTTGGGGGTGAACTTATAAAATGAATGGGTGCAGATAACTATGGTAAAAAATGATTTGGGGTGAACTCATAAAATTAGCGGGTGTAGATAACTGTTGTAAAAAAGAAATGATTTGGAGGTGAACTCATAAAACGAGTGTGTGCAGATAACTGTAGTAAAAATATAATTTGGGAGTAAACTCATTAAATTAATGGGTGCAGATAAAATATAAATAAATAATTAAAATTAAAATCAGGGGTACGGTACATGCGAGTGTACCCAAGTATCACCCTTTTTTCTTCCCCAATTCCAATTAGTCGGCACAATTCTTATGATGTTTGAGAATGGCTTATTTCTCCCCAAATTGATTCAGTTTGAAGCTCTCAATCGCCATTAGCAGGTTTGAAGTAAGAATGAGTTTTTCGCACTGATTTGATTTGATTTTTTTTTTATAAATTGATTTGATTTATTTCTTGTTATTAATTTTATTAATATCATAAGGGTAAATATGCAATTTTAACATTACATATTTTAATTACATTAATAAATATAATAAATTATTTTATTGTATAAGGATAAAAATGTAATTTTACAATAATATATTTTAATTAATTTAATTTAATAGAAAATACAAATTTATAATACATTACGACACATAAGATGAATACATATCGTAAATTGTACAAAAGGTAACGGATCATCAAGTTTAAGCCTTTAGATTATATTTTTAATGGCTTAGATTAACTGACTACGGTAGTCATTACGACACCTTGACTACATGTAGAAGGTCCCTAGTATCAATAAATGTTTTCTAATACTAAATGATTGTTCTTTAGTATCAGAAAAAAATTTAGTATCAAATAATGGTATCAATTTTTTTTTTATATTACAATGTATTTATAGTATTCGAAAATTTTGTCGATAATAAACATATAATATCAATTTTTTATTGACCCCCCAAGTTTTAACCCCCTGAAAGGTTGAGTTCACCCCCTTCATTTTCCAAAAATACCCTCTCCCTCGTAAAAACCCAATTTTCCTCCATCCCTCTCATTTTTTTCATCAGCGCGCCTCTCTTCCCCGCATTTTCTTCTGCAAAATGTCTTCTGGTCCTTCTCTCGCTCAACCGTCTGTCGCCGCCGCTATCCCGTCGCTGCTTCTCGCTCCCTACGGCCAAAGCTCCGCCAATCGTCCAAATCGACCGCTACCACAAAACTCAACAGTGATATTTTTTTTCTTCCTCTTTGCTGCATGAAATTGTGAGGATTTTGGGTGGGTTGATGCAATATTAGTGGGGAAGAGATGGAATTAGAATTTTGAGGCTGTAGGAGGAGATATGGGGGTAAGGGTTTGTTGCGCAAAAACAAAAATATATTAAGTTTTTACATTTTAAAATTTGATTTTTAAATGTAGGTTAGATGTTGTTTAATAAGTGTTATTGAGAATGATTTTAGCTTTCATTTGTTGAATAAAGTTAGTTTTTGCACAAAACATGAGATGGGGGAGACGAAATGGTTTTGGTTGATTCTCAATACTGGTTGACCGAGTTTGGTGTAATAACTCAGTCAAAACTTTCGAGAGTTTACACGTAACTCGGCCAAGAAAATAAAAAAAAATTGAATTTTGGTATTGCTTGAAAAAAAGTTCCGAAAATGTAAACAACTCGTGGAACTTTTTTCCAAAAATATAGTCAACTCGTGGAATTTTTTTCTGAAAACGTAGACAACTCGTGGTACTTTTTTTCGAAAATGTAGACAACTCATGGAACTTTTTTTCGAAAATGTAAACAACTCGTGGAATTTTTTTTCGAAAAATATCACAAAACTCGGCGAACCAGTGTTGAGATTTTGTAAAATGCGATTTTTTTAAAAAAATATATGGAAACGAAATACACTACATATATATTCATTATAACTATACAATCATGCAACAATATGATCAAATAAAATAATAATAGCGTGAAGAATAATTAATTACAATTTTTTTTTTAAGGTAGAATACGGTTGTTGAGGTTTGGGAGGCTAGGGAGGGGAAAGAATGTAGAAGGTTGTTTGTTTTTTAGTTTGGAGGGTGGGGTGAACTCAGTATATAAGGGTAATATAGTCTTTTTTATTATTAGTTCAAAAAATAAGTTGGGGTGTGGAGGTGAAAACATAATATTTGGGGGCATTTATCCGCAGCCTTATTTTTTTAATTTTTTTTTGGAGGGATTTATCCGCAGCCTTAATTCCTCAATCTTCACTCATCAAAATGTGGTGAAATGTTTAATGGGCTGCATCAGCTATTTGGGCCGTGAAAATAATTTAAAAGTCCATTAATTGGCCTTTGATATTTCTCGGGAAAATTTTTGTTTTATTCCTATAAGTTTGAGATATTTCAAAAAAAATCCTTTAACTTTCAACTTTACAAAATACGTCCTTTACCTTTCAATTTTAATCCTTTTTTACTTCAATTTTAATCCTTTATGTTTTGAAGGAATTATAATTGACTAATTTGGTGTCACATGTATTAAAAAATGGCACATCATCATGCCACATCACTATCTCTCTTTTATATATATTAAAAAAATAGAGTTAATAACACCAAAAAATACTCTATACACACCCCATAATTTTAAGTACAAAAATAAATGTATATAAAATGACTAAATAACCCTTATATTATTTTTCTCAATTAATTGAAACATATAACTAAATTTAATGATAATATCATCATTTTATCAAATATTCATGATAAATAAATATGATGTGCCAAAATTTGCACGGGAGGACTAGATATCCTCTAAGATGGATGTCCTTCTTTGTGAACACGTATAATAGTCCCGAATAGATTATCTTCTCTTGGAATCTTCGAACAACCTGCAAAGAACACACCGGAGGGGAGTCCGGTGTGGACACTCCGATGCCTAAGTCAGTATAGGGCTTATTAAATCTCCCAAGGATCTCAAGATCCTTGATATCTCAAATTAACTCAAAGAATCCAAGGCAAAGATGTTCGAATTCAGTATATTAGGTTTTGTAAAGTAAGAATGTCTAACCTGGAAATATCCTCCAGATTACCTATTTATAGAGACGCCTCCTGGAGAGGAGGTCAAACCTTCCTGTTATTTCGGAGCTGCCCGTAAGACTCGGTCCTGCAGAGCAGACTCGATCCTTTCCTCTCTTCACTTCCTAGAAACCCGGCATCACTCCAACTCGGTGGACTTTATCTCCTAAAATCTAGGAGGATAAGGTCCTCCTTTTATCAGTTCCACTCCCAGAATCACGGGAGTCCCCTATATTTACGGCCTACAACGTCTGGTTAAGATTGCTTCTTTCTGATATCCCTCTCCAGATGGAGCTCTCTCCAGAGAGACCTCCAGAGGGAACCGCATATCCAGAGAGTAATAAATAATCCCGTCCTTCCATCTCGACGCTATCTTTTATACACGTGTCGACTTCTTATTAGGTGACATTTTTAGGCCGCATCATCTACTCCCCCCTACTCTCGTAAAAGGAAGATATCTTTTGTGAGAGTAGAAAAACTTCTAAGAACTTCGTATGAAGGTCTTTCCGGAGAGACGTGTATTTCTTCGCTTTGGAGAGGAAGTTTCAAAATATTATCCCCTCCAAAGACTTTTCCCGCCTTCTTTCCTGGAAGGCTTTTCGACTTCCGCGCGTGGGCTCACACGCGCCCCCTTTTCGCTGCCTCGTTATCCTCCCGAGGAAAGTTCTCGATTTTCCCCCTATCTCTCCTCATTTACTCCACGCAACTGCCCACCTTTCCTCTTTTTTCTTTTCATACTTCATTCTTCCAGAAAATTCTCGTCGTCTTCATCCTTATTCCCTGGTGTTCTTCCTCCCAAGCTCTCGCCATCGCCGGCCGTCTCGCTTGATTCTATAATTCTTCCATTCAAGGTAACCCAGCTATCCTCTTTTTTTTTTTCTTTTATTAGTACTATACATCGATGTCGAGTCCCTCCGTTAGCCAAAATTCGTCCGACGCGACTCCCTCTCTGGTAGGGAGTCCCGAAGATAAAATCTCTCTCGCTTCACAAATCAATCGTACCCATTTGGCTAGTCTTGCTCATGCCTATGGTTTTCCTCCTGAGTATACCTTTCGCGCTCCCTGTTTAAACGAACGCCCCGATATATCCCAGCCCCAAACCCTTACCTTTTTCGAAGCACAGCTTAGAGCGGGACTGCGATTTCCGATCCACCCTTATTTGGCTGCGATATCCACTCGCATGCAGATTCCCCTCAACCAATTTACTCCAAACGCGATCCGCACCATGATAGGCTTTTTCGTCCTGGTGAAAGGGAATGGGGGCGACCCAACCGCTGAGTTATTCCTGAGCCAGCATTCGTGCAAGGTTAATGACGGTTTTTTCTATGTCAGTGGACGAAGGTCCCGTGTTTGCAAATTTCTGAAAAAATTCCATGAAGAAGACTCGTCCTGGCGAAATTATTATTTCTTCGTCACAAGTCCCACTGATTGGCCATTTCCTCACGGGGATTGGTTATTCCACAATCCCGGCGTAATCCCTCCTCCTTTGAAAGCTTACTCTGTTTCCAATCATACTGTCATGAGCAACCTCAACACTCACATTCGTCGGAATGATTATTTTGACATTGTTGATATTTGCAAAAATCCTCGCATCCTCTCTCACTTTGGTTTTTCCTCTCAAGATTTCCCTTTAGATCCCCAAGACGGTAAAGAATCTTCCACTGCTATGTTTTTATTTCCTGTATATGGTCATTCTCATGCATTCTAAATGTCTTCTTGGTTATTTGCAGAGATGAGTTGGCTAACTCACATCTCTCGAGATGCTCCTGCTCTCAGCATAGTAAAGGCTCCCGTGTTATCTGCTTCAGAAAATCCTCCTCAAGCTCCTCCGTCTCCCGCTCTTGAGAGCTCTGCTAAGACTCCGACTCCAGAAGATTCCTCAAAAGTTCCTCCTCTTCCTAGCTCTGCCACTCAGGTCCCCGGTTCAGTTGCTAAAAGAACCCGTTCGGCTGTCAATGCCATGGTTGCTGACTGTGGGACCTCTAAGAAAAAGAAGGGAAAAACGCCCCGTATTCCTCTTGACAGAGCCTCCTCTCCTTATCGTGTTCCTCTTGACAGAACCTCCTCTCCTTATGAACTTCTCCACCGTCTCATTGACCGATGCCTCGTTCCTTCCCATGCTACTGCTTCGTCTGATTCCTCCCCTCCTGAGGAACAACTGCTCCATGGTGCTCATCTCTTCGCAGAGGTATCTTTTATTCTTTCTTGTCTTCACAATCTTTATTTTCTTTACTTTTCTAACATCATATTTCTTTTCTTTGTAGTTTGGCGTTACTTATGCCAAGATACTCGATCGAGGTGTCGAACTGGTGGCCGAACTTGAGCTTCTCCGCGCTGAGGTGTCCTCCTTTCAACTGTCCCTCAAGGATATGACTAGGGCAAAGGAGGAGGCTCATAAGCGAGCACAGGCTTTATCCGAGGAGTTGTCCTTCTTGCGGACCCAAAGCCAGCAAGATGTCATCAGGATCAAGCGTCTGGTGCATGAGGTGGAACGGATGGAGGAGGAGGCAAGGCGGATGGAACAGGAGCTGCCGGATGTTGGGGTGCGAGCTTGCATTGAGTCCCTATTCACTTCTCCCTTGGGCCAAGAGTTCTTAGAAACTCTTCATACTCAATGGTTGTCCAGCTTCCTGAAGAGCTCGAGCTTTCTCTGTGCCATGGGGCCTCATATTCCCCATTTTATCGATCACGGTTTCAGTAACGCCGTCGCCGAGCATTCAGCCCCGGGATTCGATGGGACTTATTCTCGTGAGTTTCATCTAGATCGACTCGCTGCTCCTCCAAAGTTCCTAGGAGATCCTCAGGAGAGTCCGGACAGTCCTTGGTGGCTACCCGGGATGGGCCAAGCTATTGCCAAGCTACAGGCTGCCAAGATGGGTATGGCTGAGCTGAAGCCTCTGGAGCCGCTTATTTATCCTTATGCTTCTGCTCCACAAGTGGTAACAGAGGTGGATGAAGGGACCGGCCCTGCTGATGCTATGGGGAGTATGCAGGATCCGGAGGAAGGAGGAGGATCTAGCGATCGTGTCGCTGGGGAGGAGGACGCTGCTGGAGGAACTGAGGTTGAGGTGGCTGTTGCCGAGGGAATTACTGCTGAGAAGGCAGTTTAAATTTTCATATTCCTGATCACCATAAACAATTTATTTTTCTGTTGTTCTGCTACAATTTACTCTTCTGCTCATAACATTTGCTCTTCATACTCTGTAGGGGACCCCGCACTCCTGGATATGCGGGGGCTTTTGTAGTAATCGTGTTAGCTTAATGTTGCATGCTTTGTTGTCTCTTTCTTTCTTGCATGAATAGCTTACAGGATCAGCAAGGAATGTGTTGGAGGTATATTCTCTCCCCCCCCTTTTTGTTGGTCTTGTAGGCTATTCTGGAATTATTTCTCGGCTGCATAGTGTCTTGGTTTCGGGTGACTTGGTCGTGGGGTATCATCTTCCCTCTTCTCTTGCCTCCTGAACCTGTTTTCTTCATTATATAGTCTTTGCAATTCTCAAGTATGGTGAGGACTCTCTGGAGCCTCTTGGCCTCTAGGCCTCTGAGTGTTTTTCACTCTTTTTCTTAAAAGATTTTAATTCATAAAATCTTCTCATTTCAGTAACCCACTTGGGTCTCCAGTAAGATGAGGGCTCTCTGGAGCACCTCGGCCTCTAGGCCTCTGAGTGTTTCTCACTCTTTTTCTTAAAAGATTTTAATTCATAAAATCTTCTCATTTCAGTAACCCACTTGGGTCTCAAGTAAGATGAGGGCTCTCTGGAGCACCTCGGCCTCTAGGCCTCTGAGTGTTTCTCACTCTTTTTTCTTAAAAGATTTTAATTCATAAAATCTTCTCATTTCAGTAACCCACTTGGGTCTCAAGTAAGATGAGGGCTCTCTGGAGCACCTCGGCCTCTAGGCCTCTGAGTGTTTCTCACTCTTTTTTCTTAAAAGATTTTAATTCATAAAATCTTCTCATTTCAGTAACCCACTTGGGTCTCAAGTAAGATGAGGGCTCTCTGGAGCACCTCGGCCTCTAGGCCTCTGAGTGTTTCTCACTCTTTTTTCTTAAAAGATTTTAATTCATAAAATCTTCTCATTTCAGTAACCCACTTGGGTCTCAAGTAAGATGAGGGCTCTCTGGAGCACTTCGGCCTCTAGGCCTCTGAGTGTTTCTCACTCTTTCTCTTAAAAGATTTTAATTCATAAAATCTTCTCATTTCAGTAACCCACTTGGGTTTCAAGTAAGATGAGGGCTCTCTGGAGCACCTCGGCCTCTAGGCCTCTGAGTGTTTCTCACTCTCTTTATTGTTATATCTATACATCGCACATTCAAATACGAGAAAGATAAGCAGGACATAGTAATTCTGAATAGTTTTTCCTTCAAAAGGGAATAAGACTTCATTGATTTATTGTCAATTTTCAACATAGGCCATAGATAACCTACGCCGGTCTCATTAAAAACCTCCATACGGAAAAACCCCAAAGGGGAAAGCCGTAGAGAGGGAAAAAGAGCTCCGGTGAAGCCGCAAAAATACATCAAGCAAAATATGAATCCATGGAAAAAATCACGAAACAAAAGTCATAAATGGTCTCAAGACCTTACACTTTCTTCAAATAAAGAATCTCTTCAAATGGCAAACGTTCCAGGGTCTGGCTATGTCGACCCCTTCCATACTCTGCAGTCTATATGCTCCTCCTTTCAGTACCTGTGTGATTCTATAAGGCCCCTCCCAGTTAGGCTCTAACTTTCCTGTGTTTTTTAGGGCATCCGCTCTCCTTAGCACTAGATCGCCTTCTCTGAAGGACCTCGGGACCACCTTTCGGTCGTAGGCGGCTTTAATTCGGCTTTTATATCTTTCAGCCCGCACTCTGACCATTTCTCTTTCTTCTTCCATCAAATCTAGGGCCTCTCTCATCAATCTTTCATTCTGATGTTCCTCAAATTGGGCGATTCGATGTGATCGCAATACTGCCTCTGGAGGTATCACCGCCGCAGCTCCGTAGACTAGCTGAAACGGGGACTCTCCCGTTGCTGTCTTCGGACTGGTTCTGTATGACCACAACACATTGTCTAGCTCGTTTACCCATCCTCCTCCTATCTTCGTTAGTCTTGTTCGGATACCGTCCACTATCGTTCGATTAGTGACCTCCACTTGTCCGTTGGCTTGAGGGTGAGCTACAGAGGTAAATCTCTGTATTATGTTCAGTCTTGCGCACCATCCTCACACATTTTCTCCGTTAAATTGGGTTCCGTTATCGGAGACCAATATTCTGGGTACTCCGAATCTACAACAAATCTGCTTTCTTAGGAATTTAATCACATTCTCCTCGTCTATCGTAGCTAGGGGAGCAGCTTCCACCCATTTGCTAAAATAGTCCACTGCTACTATCAGGAACTTTCTTCCTCCGGAGGCCGGAGGGAAGGGTCCTACCAGGTCGATTCCCCATTTAGCGAAGGGACAGGGAGAATGCATCGCTCCCATCTCCTCTGCAGGGGTCCTTATCAATGGGCCATTTTTCTGACACTTGACACATTTTCTCACGAACTCCTTAGCGTCTCTTGTCATGGAGGGCCAATATAATCCAGCCCTTAAAACTTTCTTCACCACTGCTTTGTATCCTTCGTGACTAGCTGCATCCCCTTCGTGGATTTCTTTGAGTGTGTACATAGCCTCTCGAATCGATATACACCTCAGATATGGGTGTGTGAATGATTTCTTGTACAAATGCCCTCCAATAAGACAATACTTGATCCGAAGGGCTCGGGTCTCTCTAGTGGTAGGAGCGTCTGCTCCCTTGGTGAGTTCTATCCATATATCTCTTCTCCAATCGTCTTCCTCTTCAATAGAACCAATGGGGTTCTCCAGAGTCTCTCTTTCTGCCACTACTAGGGTTACTGTTCCTTTTCCATCAAACTCTGCGGAGCTAGCGAGCTTGGAGAGGCTGTCCGCTTGTATGTTCTTCTCCCGAGGTATCTGGACTACCTCGCACTCTTGGAATTTGCCCATCACTTTTTTGGCTCGTTCCAAATAAGCAGCCATTCTGCTATCTTTGGCTACGTATTCACCATTCACCTGCTGAACAACTAATTGGGAGTCTGAGTATAGAATTACCTTTGGAGCTCCCAATTCTAATGCCATCTCCATTCCTCTGATCAAAGCTTCGTATTCTGCTCCATTATTTGAGGTCATGAATTGAAATCTCACTGCAAATTGCAGGTCCTCTCCTTGCGGGCCTGTTAGCACAATCCCTGCTCCACATCCACTCAGGGTTACCGAGCCATCTACATACACTTTCCATCTTTCGACTTCTTCCGGCTTGGTCGATTCTTGGATGAAGTCGGACAAAGCCTGGGCTTTTATAGCCTTCCGTGGCTCAAAATCCACGTCATATTCTTGGAGCTCGATTGCCCACTTCACCATCCTTCCAGAGAGGTCTGCTCGTCCTATGACCTGTTTCAGCAAGTAATTAGTGCGGACCAGTATTTTATAAGAAAGGAAATATGGGCGCAGCCTTCGCGCTGTAACTACCACGGCCAGAGCAGCCTTCTCAATTTCTGAATATCGGTTTTCGGCCCCTTGAATGAGCTTACTGACATAATAGATAGGGTGCTGCAGAGATCCCTCTTCTTTGACTAGGGCAGTGCTCAGTGAGAACTCTCCTACGGAGAGATACAAGATGAGGGTATCTCCCGGAGAAGGCTTCGTTAGCTTCGGCAACTGGGATAAATGAAATTTCAGATCTTCAAAGGCCTTTTGGCACGCTTCATTCCATTCAAATTTGGTTCCTTTCTTGAGAATTCTGAAGAAGGGATGACTCTTCTCAGCAGATCTAGCTATGAATCTGCTCAATGCTGCAATCCTCCCATTGAGCGTCTGGAGCTCCTTTATGTTTCTTGGTGGCTGCATATCCAGTACATCCTTCACCTTAGCTGGATTCACCTCTATGCCCCTCTGAGTGACCATGTATCCGAGGAACTTCCCTGATTTTACTCCAAAAGAACACTTGGCTGGGTTCAACTTGATACCGTTCTCTCTGATTACTTGGAAAATTTCTTCCAGATCCTCTACATGCTGATCGGCCTTTATACTTTTGGCCAACATATCATCTACATATATCTCCATATTTCTCCCCAGCTGCCTTCGGAAGACAGCATCGACCATCCTTTGGTATGTCGCTCCAGCATTGATTAGCCCAAATGGCATCCGAACGTACCCAAACGTTCCGCAGGCTGCTATGAAGCATACTTTGGGGACATCTGCAGGGTTTAGTTGGATCTGGTGGTACCCTTGGTATGCATCCATCATGCTCAACAACTCGAAGCCTGAGGTTGCATCTACTAGCTGGTCTATCCTTGGTAGTGGATAGTGGTCTTTAGGGCATGCTTTGTTAAGGTCTCTGAAGTCGATGCACATTCTCCATTTTCCTCCCCCCTTAGGTACTAGCACGGCATTAGAGAGCCATTCTGGAAATTGGACTTTTACCACATGCCCTGCCTTCAATAGCTTCTCGACTTCCTCTCTCACAATATTATTCTTTTCAATCCCGAAATTTCGTAGTTTCTGCTTCACAGGTCTTGCCTTTGGATCAACATTAAGGCAATGTATTGCTATCTCCGGAGGGATCCCTGTCATGTCAGCTGGAGAAAATGCAAATATATCGGAATTTCGACGTAATGTAAGTATTACCTTTTCTGTGAGTTCAGGTCCCAGTTGGGTGCCTATCTTAGTAGTGAAGCCAGATTTCTCTGGGAAGAGCTCCACGCTCATTAGCTCTTCGTCTGTTTTAGCATTCACCTGCTCAGGTATTGCTTCTTCAACTTTCTTCCTTTTGACCTCAGGGTCATCTCCTCTTGTCCGCTCCAAGCCCTTAGTCAGGGCTCTGTCCGCCATCTTCACAGACTCTGCATAGCACTTCCGTGCTTGATATTGGTCTCCTCTCACTTCTCCTACTCCGGCGGCGGTAGGGAATTTCATTTTCATATGAAATGTGGAAATGATTGCCTGAAAGAGATTCAAGCTGTAGCATTACTGATCCCAAGGGCTGAATGGCACCTCCGGAGAAGCCATACAGAGAGGTATCCACAGGACGGAGCTTTACACTCAACTCCATCCTCTTGAAGCATTCGAAAAACATAATGTCAGCCGAACTTCCCGTGTCTACGAAGATTCGGGCAACATCAAATCCAGCTATGTCAGTAGTGATCACCAGAGCATCATTATGATCTTCTTTGACTCCTTTAACATCCTCCGGCCCAAACCGGATATTGGGCGTTTCTGTCATGCGTCCCACTTCTCCCAATTGGCCTCCTTGTTCCACTTTTAGAGCTCGGACGTTCTGCTTTCTTTTTCGGAAGGAATCTCCATCTGTTGGTCCCCCCACGATCATATGAATTATTCCTCTCTTTGGCGGTGGAGGGGGTATATCCTCTATCGCCTCTCTAGTTCTAGTTTCCTTCTCCTCCGGTTTCCTTTCAGGTTCTTTTCGTTTCTGCCCCCGAGGGCCTTGCCTGTCTCTAAATATGAATTCTTTTAGATGACCCGCCTGGATCATCCTCTCAATCTCATCTTTCAAATGGTAACACTGATTCGTATCATGCCCATATTCATTGTGGAATCGGCAGAATCGATCAGACTTAGGCTTCTGAGGTCCTCGACCCCTAGAATACGGGAACTTCAAATCTGGATGGTCTCCTGCTACCTCCAGCACTTCAGCGGGTTCAATTCTTAAGGGAGTGTATTTCTCGAACCTCCCCCTAGGGCCGGATCGAGGACCTCCGGAGGAGCTGCTGTCTCTAACTGCTCCGGAGGTCCGGGGGACTTCTGGGCTGAACCGCCTGGAGGGGCCCTCTCTCTCCTTTCTCCTCTCTCGATCTTGTGGTCTAACCTCCAGCCTCTTCGCTTTCCGGACCTCCTCCAGAGTGAGGTACTTTTCTGCCCTGTGCAGCAATTCGTCAAAGTTCTTAACCGGCTTCTTGGCTAGGGAGGAGAAAAAGTCTCCATCACGTAATCCGTTCGTCAGAGCGTTGATTTTCACCTCTGGAGAGGCGGTAGGGACCTCCAGAGCTGCTTGATTGAACCTCCGAAGGAAGGCTCTTAAACTCTCACTTTCTCCTTGTCTCAAATTAAAGAGGGTCAACGTGGCCCTCGGCTGTCTCCGGGCACTGGCAAATTGATGAAGGAAGAGCTCACTGAACTCCTCCCAGGATCGAATGGTGTTAGGTTCCAACTGGGTGAACCATTGTTGTGCGGCTTTTGCTAGAGTGGTTAGGAATACTCTACACTTTATTCCCTCTCCATAGCGATGCAGCAGTGCCGCATTCTCAAATCTCACTAGATGTTCGTATGGGTCGGCCGTACCATCGTATTCAAAATTAAGGGGCTTGAAATTGAATGGTAATTCATCCCGTAATATGTCAGGGGAGAACTGACATCCAGAGGTATGGGCAGATCTGCTGGTTCGGTTGCTCATCTGCTTCTTCATATCTCTCATCTCTTTCTGTAAGGCCAATAGTTGATCGCTGACAGGCCCTCCATAGGTATCGTCCGTACTTTCTTCTGTCTCAGGGGGTTCTGTACCTCGGGGTGCCAGATCTGCGTTTCTTCTTGTGTTCCGAAGAGGAATGCTTCTCTCCGCTCGTGAGGGCACCTTATCATCTCCCTCTGCCCGCATCTCCATGTCCTTGGACAACACTTGGGAGGCTCCCGGTGCTTCGTCTTGGGGCCTGGGGACAGGTGCCTCCAGGTTCCCTGGTGCAGCTCTAGGAATCCGGTCTCTCTGGTCAGCAAAGGCTTTTTCTACAGCTTGTTTGATGAGGTCGTTCAGTTGATCGGGAGAGATCAGGAGCGGACCTGAGGCTAGAGTGTCTTTCTGCTGAGGATCCGCGGTTTGGGATTCAGGGGCCTCCAGATTCCCTGTTATTCCCTCTCCGACTGGCGGGAGAGGATTTTCGTCATCTAGGCCTGGAGCGGATGTTAATGGTGGATTCGATCCAGAAGGTGCATGGACTGGATCTTTTCCCCGACCTCCCCTTAACGGAGGATCAGTTGGCAAAGGGGAATTTTCTCCTGGAAGACTCTTCTTCCCAGAAACGGAGGTTTTATTTCCGCCACCCATTTGCTTAGATAGGTAGAAACTCGTGAGAAAAATCTTTCAATTCTGATTCCCACAGACGGCGCCAGTTGATGTGCCAAAATTTGCACGGGAGGACTAGATATCCTCTAAGATGGATGTCCTTCTTTGTGAACACGTATAATAGTCCCGAATAGATTATCTTCTCTTGGAATCTTCGAACAACCTGCAAAGAACACACCGGAGGGGAGTCCGGTGTGGACACTCCGATGCCTAAGTCAGTATAGGGCTTATTAAATCTCCCAAGGATCTCAAGATCCTTGATATCTCAAATTAACTCAAAGAATCCAAGGCAAAGATGTTCGAATTCAGTATATTAGGTTTTGTAAAGTAAGAATGTCTAACCTGGAAATATCCTCCAGATTACCTATTTATAGAGACGCCTCCTGGAGAGGAGGTCAAACCTTCCTGTTATTTCGGAGCTGCCCGTAAGACTCGGTCCTGCAGAGCAGACTCGATCCTTTCCTCTCTTCACTTCCTAGAAACCCGGCATCACTCCAACTCGGTGGACTTTATCTCCTAAAATCTAGGAGGATAAGGTCCTCCTTTTATCAGTTCCACTCCCAGAATCACGGGAGTCCCCTATATTTACGGCCTACAACGTCTGGTTAAGATTGCTTCTTTCTGATATCCCTCTCCAGATGGAGCTCTCTCCAGAGAGACCTCCAGAGGGAACCGCATATCCAGAGAGTAATAAATAATCCCGTCCTTCCATCTCGACGCTATCTTTTATACACGTGTCGACTTCTTATTAGGTGACATTTTTAGGCCGCATCAAAATATATTTCAAATAAATTAATTAATTAGTTTGAAGTAGATGCAATTTTTAAATTTTTTTTCATACATATAGAGGAGCAAAATAATTAGTTTTGAGTAGATGCAAATAATTTTTTTTGTGTAAGGCTACTAACATCTAATAAAATGTTATATAAACCTCAAATTTTATACACACCCCACTAAAATTTAAAAATCAATTTTTATTATTAAACACACTCTAATTCTTTCCTATTTACCCTTTATTCCTCAAAATAAATACAAATTGAATAAAAATTAAAAATATAATTTAAAATTCAACTAAATCATTAAAACTATATATAAATTTTAAAAATTAATTAAAAAACATTCAATAATACGAAAAACTAAATCAAATTTAAAAATATTTAAAAAAATCAACTAAATATTAAAAAATATTTAAATGAAAAAATCAATTAAATCCAAATAAAATCTATAAATATTAAATAAATCAAATGAAATTTATAAAATAATTAAATTAAAAATATCAATTAATGATTCAATTAAAAAAAATAAAATAAGATAACAAATGAAAGAAAAATCAATTCAATAAAAAATAAATATTAAGAAAATTAAATAAAAAATAAAATCTTACTTTTTTATTGATTTTTTTAATTTACCTTTTCTTTTACGTTTTATTAAAAAAATTTAATATTTTGAATTTTGTTTTGATGATTTATTTTTTAATTTCAGATTCTATTTAATTTTCTAAGATTTTTTTCAAAAAAATTAATTAATTTATGTAAATTAATTATTTTTAAAGATTTAGTTAGTTTTTTAAAATACTTATAAATTTAATTACATTTTTTATTCCAGATTTTTTGAAGATATTTTTTAAAATAATTTTACTCTTTATTATGTAAAGATTATTTAGTTATTTTATATATATATATATATTTGTATTTAAATTATGGGGTGTGTATAAAATATTTTGGGGTGTTATTAACTCTATTTTTTTAATATATATAGAGAAGAGATAGTGATGTGGCATTTTTTAATACATGTGGTATCAAATTAGTCAATTATAATTCCTTCAAAACATAAAGGATTAAAATTGAAGTAAAAAAGGATTAAAATTGAAAGGTAAAGGACGTATTTTATAAAGTTGAAAGTTAAAGGATTTTTTTTGAAATATCTCAAACATATAGGACTAAAACAAAAATTTTCCCATATTTCTCAAATCATTTTTTCATCTTTTCGATTTATTCCTTCGATTGACTTTATAGAATAATTGAGGCGTGTTTTGTTCTAAAAATTCTCATTTTCCTATAAAAATAGCAAACCATACCACTTCTCCAAATCAAGTGCCAATTTAGTGTAAATAAAGCACAAAACTCTATAAAATTATGTTAATTAAAGTCATGAATTTCGAGCAATTTTCACACTAATCAATACTCGACTCAAAATACGACTTATACACTATAACAGGATCTGCTCCATTGGCGAACAGGAACCTGGCCTCAAACTGGTGGAAATATACGGCTGAGTTGCTCTCCTTTAACCAGCCCAATCACTGGTTCGGGGCCAATTTAAAAATAAAAAAGGGTGATGGAAGTCGATCCTCATTCTGGCACGACAGGTGGCTTGATGAGTCAAATCTAAGGGAACTTTTCCCTACACTTTTCTCCATTTGTACTAACAACGAAGCTTTGATTAGTGAGTGTGGTGAATGGGAGAATGGTAATTTGAAATGGAAATTATTATGGAGAAGAGATCTATTCATATGGGAATAAAATCTTGTTGCTCACTTATTTCGTTTGCTAGACACTACTAATCTGCAGGAACATATTGCCAATTAGTGGACTTGGAAGCTATCCAGTGACGACAAATATACAGCCAAATCAGCTTATGATGGACATGTAAAGCCCGCCCCGACTCAGGTTCTTCACGACGACTCTCGAGGTAGCATGGAAGGTGATCAGAGAAAGATTGGCGACTAGGTCCGAACAAAAGAAACGACATATCCTTGGGGACGGCGAAGACCTCTCCTGCGCACTTTGCGGTCAAGAAGAGGAGACCATTGCTGCCTCTTCTTCAGTTGTGGATTCTCCGAAAAATTGTGGAACCTCTCCTGCGGATGGCTTAACATCAACTCGGCCCTTCATTCCAGCCCTGTGGCGCACTTCCATTATGGAATGTTTGTGGTGTATGATAGTGTGTGGTTCATCTGGAATGCTCGAAACGAAAAGGCCTTTGCAAACGAGCAACCCAAAGCGGAGAAGATCTTCGATGAATTCTGAATCATAGCATGGAACACCTACTCTCAGCATAGATCCTGCCCAAACTCCACATCTTTCCATGACTGGTGCGATATTCCTAGTTCAGTGTGTTTGTAATAACTTATCTTGCCTTTTCAAGTGGCTAGGTGTGTCTGGTGTTGTAGCATCACTTCTATAATTCCCCTGTAACTTTCGGTGCTGCTTCACTCCTTTGAGTACTTCTGGTACTAAGTAATATATTTAACTTTTTCCTTTTAAAAATAAATCTTGTCCCATAATTTTCAAACTTTTCTGAATGGTCCCAAAAAATTTAAATGTATCAATTTAGTCCCATTTATTTACAATTTTTTTTGCTTTGATCCCAAAAAAGTTAAATGTACCCATCATTTGATCTATTTCTGTCCTAAATGAATCAAAACAAAACAAAATGTGAAAAAATATGACTAAATTGATATTGATACATTTAACTTTATGGGACCAAAATAAAAAAAATTGTAAAAAAAATGGGACTAAATTGGTACATTTAATTTTTTGGGATCATTTCAAAAAAGGTAAAATTTTATGAGACTAAATTGAATTATATCACTCCAAAAAAAAAAAAAAAAAAACCAAAGTAATGAGGGATTTACCGGGATCGAATTTCGGAAATTAGTGAAGGATTTTGCCATTGCTATTTATTGGCTCGCTAAATAGTGAGGAATTTAGCGAGGGAAACTAAAAAATTAAAAAAAAAACTAATTACCGAGGGAAAAAATATCCCTCGCTAAATAGTGAAGAATTAAAAAAAATATATTGTATAATTATTGTTTACGTTTTCTTGGAAAAAGTATATTCGGTTTCCTTTAGTGGACACACTGTTTCTTCTCCACCCCATTTTACTAGCTGTTAACTACTTCCTAATTTACAAATGTCCTAAATTTCAATCTTGTTTATTTTTCTTGAAAATTCTTTTCGTTTATAAAATTTTTGACCTTTGGAGTTCGATCGTTTTTTGCAATTCTGCAAATGAAATAGAAGTGGGTTTTGATCTGAAAATTCAAAATATGCAAAAAAAAATAAGGATTATGAGGCTGTTTCATCGTCATATGGTACGTCAAAAACTTGTAATTTATTTTGTAATTTTAGTATTAATAAGTTAAATTAAACGTCATCTGATATGTCATTAGTTTATTTTTAATTGAAGTTTAAGTTTAATTATGTTTTATGTTCAATTGATTTTTTAATTAATTAACAATCATTGGATTTAATTTTTGAATATGTGTTGATTCGTAATTACAAGTTTAACAAATGTAATACTCCCTCCGTTCCATACTTGAAGGCACAAATGAATTGGACACGAGTTTAGATGATAAAATTTACTTGTATTTCAAAGTTATGATAATAATGATATTATGGATTTATTTTGAGATTTTGAATAGATGTAATGTAATTTTATACTCCCTCCGTCCCATACTTGAAGACACATTTTACCATTTTGGGTGTCCCATACTTGAAGATACATTACCTAAAATAGCAAAAACACTTTTAAACAATCTTCTTAAAACATCACAATATTACAACAAATGTCACTACTTTATTACACTAAAAAGTAATTTTATTACTTTTTATAAAGTTGAAAAGTCTTTACTACCCCCACTTTATCTTACACAATACTAATAAACAATTCATTTACATTGAAAATTTTTTACTACCCCACTTTATCTTACACAATACTAATAAAATTACATTACATCTATTCAAAATCTCAAAACAAACCCATAATATCATTATTATCATAACTTTGAAATACTAATAAAATTTTATCATCATAACTTTGGTATGGTGTTATTTTGTATGTGTTGCCATTTTTTTAATAAAAAAACAAATTAAATTAATTAAAGAAGAAAAAATTGAAAATATTAACATATACTCCCTCCTATTCAAAATATATGTCATCCTAAGCTCATACACACGTATTAAAAAAATAAATTATTTCTCATATATGTTACCCTTAATTAATGATTGGACATCTCATAAAAAAGAATACATTTATGTAAATATTTTGTGATCTTAAGGATCAATTATTAAAGAAATGTAATTAAGTTTGCAAAGAAAACGGAAGATCAAAATGACTTATATTAAGAACTATTGTAAGACCCGCATTTTACGCGGGGTTGAAATACATTTATAATATATTTAATTTATTAATTAAAAATATAATATTTGAAATATGTATAAATTTGTTATTCTATTAAAAAAAATTATAGCAATATAGATTACATCATATAAATATATATATAATAATACTCCATAGAAAAAATTATAATTTTATTTAAAAAAGAAATTAATATACGAAATTATAAATAATACAATATTATTATCGGGTATAATTTTTTTAATGAATCAACAAATTTTATGTTTATAAAACATGGTTACAAAATTAATGACTAAATTTACACTTATGTGCACCTTTAGCTGATTAAAATAAGGGGTTAAAGTTTTTTTTAGTCATTTAAGTTGGACTAATTTTGAATTTGGTTCTAATGAATTTTGGTTCTATAAGTTGACCCAAATTTTGAATTAAAACCAATTACTACCATTGCAGGTAAATGAACCGATCAAATTCTTAGCTCGTGTGCAATTCAAATCAACCATGAATTTTTGCTCATGTGCAAACAAATGCAGGAAAAAAAATGGATTTGACCAGTTCATATACATGCAATGGTAGTAGTTAAACTGAATTCAAAATTTAAGCCAACTTATGGGACCAAAATCAAAATGTGTATTTTATCAGGACCAAATTCAAAATTAGTTCAGTTTAAAGGTCTGTAAAAACTTTAATCCCTTAAAATAAATTGTATATTTCCAAGGTGTTTATTAAGCGTTTATTTTGAACAATTTCCCTGTGTGATATCCTTGCTACCTTGAACGCATGTTGATGCACCATTAATCCTGGTAAATTGTTGTTCTCTTGTGTAGTGTTAAGATCTGCATAAAAAATATTTTGAATCTGTAAATTTAATTTAATTCGTAATAGAAATATTCTTTTCATTTAGTTGTCAAGTTATTAAATAATAATATAAATTTTAAAAATTAAAATTAAAGTAGTGACCTGATTAATTATAGTACTTGCGCTTATTTGCAAGTATGCACTTCTCTAATTTTCTAACACTTATTTCTTTCAATTGAATCGAGTTATATGTACCATTATACTTAAAAATAAACATCTCAAATCTTATAATAAAATATTTTGTTGGTAAAGATAAATATAAAAATCAATTGTGGACAACCCTCCACAATTTTCTGAAAGTATGGATCTTCGATCATTCATGCATGTTTAACTTAAATAAAAATATTTACTGAAAACTCATAAAAAAAAAAATTTAACTCATCTTTATATTTATATTATAAATAATACAATATTAATAACAGGTATAAATAAAATAAATGAATCATTAAAATTGATGTTTATAAAATGTGATTACAAAATGAATGTGTTAAACTTATCATTAGGTGATTGATGATAAAAAATATGTGAAAATCAAAAGAAGATATAGATTTTCATATATAAATTTAAATTAATTATATATCGTACATTGACTAACAATTTGATACAGAGCTTAACTCTGACTTTAAGAGAAACCCTTGTTAGTGGATGATGAGATTGATCCCTCAAATTAGAAGATTCTTGAATACCAAATTAAAATTACGGAATAAATAAATAAATTGAGACCATGTTTGCGATATATATACACCATACTATCATCTATTAAAATATATTTTAAATAAATGTAAGATTCATAATGATATAATTTCCCCACCATCATGAAACAATTTATGGTCATTTTTAATATTTCCACCTCTAAATCTCTGAAAGGGCCGAATTTTATTTTCAATAAATAATCCAAATAAATTCTAAAAAAAAATGTGTGACACTTATATTAAACAATTTATTGTCATTTCTAATTTCCACTATCTCAAATGATCAACAGACAAAAGTTTCTAATAAATAACCCTAATTGTTTTTTAAAAAAAAACCCTAAAAAAGTGTATTTTTATGTGTAGATAATTTTTTAAAGATCAGTAATTATAATTTTAAAAGGTAGTATAATTTTAATACCTATTGAGTTTAATTTTAAAAGGTCTTTAGCATTTATCTCTGATTTTCGTCCAGACTACTACTGCTTCGATGTTATTTTTTTAGTACTCCTCGTACTTTTTTTTATAAATTTTATATTGGTCTTTTATAATAAAAAAATGCGTAAAAAATTTTAAATTAATGCCCTTTCTAATTTTTTTTAATTCGCACTATTTCAAAAGATGGAAAACAGTTTTTTTAATAAATAACCCTAATAAGTGTATTTTTGTATGTATATAAATTTTAACGGGTCAGGAATTTAAATTTTAAAAGGTATAATTTTACATTTGATACCTATTAATGTATAATTTTAATTGAATCGAAATTAATGTCATTTATAATTTTCCAATTCACACCATCTTAAATGGCGAAAAACAGTTTTTAATAAATATAAATAACTCTACTAATAAGCAAAAAACAGTTTTTAATAAATATAAATAACCCTACTAATAAAGTGTGTTTTTGTGTGTACATAAATTTTAAAAAGTCATCAATTTAAAATTTAAATTTGAAAATGTGTAATTTTACCTTTGATATGTATTAAGGTATAATTTTAATAAAATGTCTAAAATTAATGCACATACATTTATTTTTTTTATATTTGGTAAGAACCTTTTATTTTTATTGTTGATAACTTGATATTGTAAAGTCAATACATTTTTATTTCAAGAGTTAAGGAAAGGGTTGATGTCGAAAAAAAAAAAAAAAAGAGTTAAGGAAAGGGTTTGAGAAATGATGGTATTAATTTCACAACATATTGATTTCAAAAACATGTATTTGGATTTTAGAAATTATGATAAAATTTAGGAAGAGTTTTTTTTTTCCTTCCCCATAATTTCAGCCGTTTTTTAATTGGTTAACGAAAATTTATAAAATTTAAGGAATATATAGTTATCAAAATTAATTTTTAGTAACGTCAAATTATTTTATATGGAATAGTTTGAAAATATAGATAATTAATTATTATATTTTTTGTAATTATGATTAAATAGTTAGGAACTTATTATTATTTAATTATTGAAAGTTTATATTAAAACTATGAAAAAAGAAAAAAAAAGAGTGGTCAACAATTTAATCGGTAGAGATATTAATAGATTCAAAATTGATTTTGATGAGTTGAAATAATATACAACTTTATTTTATATATTGGATAGGTTTATTTTTTGAGATTGTCTCATTTCTTCATGTACGATTTTGATTGGGATGCAAATGTTTTAGTTGGAAGTTGTTTTCTGCTTTATCAAATCTATTAAACTTGTTTCTGTAGTTCGATGTGCTACAATTTTGGAGATGATTTCAACTTTTCTTCTTAGTTTTCTTCAAAAATTAAACACTCGGTATAAGGCACCATAATTATAATAAAACTTAAAAAACATATTATATACAAATTGAATTAGAAAATAAATTTTCAAACATCCCTATCCAAAATTATTTACATTAGTTCGACTGTAAAGTATAAACTATAAACAACAATTGAGCAAAAGCTCGATTTAAAGACGATTCTTCAACCTAATTTAATAGTCACATGATCTGCAAAAAAAAAAAAAAAATTATGAACAAAAGAAATCAAATATATTAGTTTAAATATTAAAAACAAAAAATATCAAGATCAATATTCTCTACATTCATTATGAACTATTGTAAATTTGCAATATTAACATAAAATCAGGAGATCAAAACAACTCATATAGAAATAATATTATCAACATAAAACATACATGTGAATGTGAGATATGTTTGAGATGAGAAGATCAAGGCAGAATGTAAAACTTCAAACACGGAAGTTAAGTGAAAAGACGAAGACAATATTAGAGATAGAATGAAAAACGTTACACATGTCAAAATTATGCAAAACGATATTTGAGTACAAATTGGAGATCTACAATATATATTTTTTTCGGATGAAATACATACCAAATTGATGGGAGTACCGAATTTCTGCAAGAACATAAAATATATAGCAAATGTTTCTACATTTTACAAATGTATTATATAAATCAATAGAAATAAATAGCATTCACGAATTAATTTAACAAAGAGAAGGTATTTCGTGAGATAGAGTATAATTTGAACTTGACGGTTTTAACACTTTAAAAGAAATGAATGTTAATTTGTGAACAGTCTCAATGTGAGGTCGTCTACCTTAAATTTTTACCTTGCAAAAAAACTCTTATTTCATTAAATTGACTAATAAAAGTTTAAAATAAATAACTTAAGTGTACAATATCTCACAAAGTAACAAAGACAAACTCTCAATAAAAATAACAATATTCCTTAAAAAAATAACTCCATATTTTTTCAAAATAGTGTTTCAATTAAAAAAATAAAAATCGAATACATATGAATATGAAAGAAGAATAAAAAAGAATACAATAGTGTTTACTTAACATTAAAAATATTTAAAATTTAAATATTTTACAATTTATGGAAAGTTGCATAAATATACAACAATTAATTGTTGCAACAATTATGCAACGATTTGAACTTAATTTCTTATTTTAGTTTAGTATATTAACTACTCATATTACACAAATTTATTGACCATTTCCTAAATTAAGGTATTAACTCAATCAAATATTTTGTGTAAATATATTTTATAAACTTTTAAATATAAGTGTACTAGATGACTCCCCGCGTATTACGCAGTATATTGATAAAAATTAATATTCAAAATAGTATAACTCATATTATAAAAGATACACTTATAAAATTTCATAGATAAATTTACTTTTCAGAATTTAAAATTTTATATAATTTTTTATTTTGAATATATTTTTTTAGTTATAATTAGTACTGATAAAATTTATTTTAACAATTAATTTATACGGAGTAACATATAAAATTATATACAAATGAATTTATCTTATTAATTAATTAAATTGATATATTCTATAAAATGTATTGATATATTTTTAGATAAAAGAACATAAAAGAGAACTTAATCAAAATAAGATATTAATTGATTTTAATTTAGGTAAGACTTTCCATTTTAATATCAATGACATATGTATTAACCAATAGTCTAATTACACATTAAATTTTTTAAAAATCAATTTAATCTCCATGCGACACATCATCACATTTAACCATATGATGACACGTGTCAAAACTAAACTTCCTATTAGTATATAGGGGTGATTAATTTGAGTATAGTTTAAAGAAAGTAAAATTAAAATAATTATTTCAATATTAACATAATTACTAAAATTCTTTCCTTACTTCTTAATATTAAAGTGTCAATGTATTAAAAGGCCCATGGAACTCGATATGGAGGATGGAAATACCACTAAAAGTAAAAGATTTCTTATGGCGAACAAGCCGAAACTGTCTCCCCACGAAAGTCAACCTGGAAACCCGACAGGTGCTGAAGAAAGCTGGCATCTCTTCGTCTCATGCAGCTTCGCAAAGGGCTGTTGGCAAAGAGCAAATCTGACCAGAA
The DNA here is from genome assembly GCA_963675135.1 of Galeopsis tetrahit. NCBI lineage: Eukaryota > Viridiplantae > Streptophyta > Magnoliopsida > Lamiales > Lamiaceae > Galeopsis > Galeopsis tetrahit. Next base: position 3,459,035 of record OY776130.1, read on the forward strand.
ACGTCGACCAATGGGCTAGCAATACTAGTAACCTGGGCGAATTTATTCTCAAAGCCACATCAGACCCAGAAAAAAGCAAAGCAACAAACTTTAGTATGATCATGTACCAAATTTGGAAGGAACGTAACTCAATGGTCTGGGATAACACCCATGGCTCACACAGGGAAACGATCCAACGCTCAGCAAACCTATGGATGGAATGGGAGGGGGCCCGTCGCCGAAACAGACAAGGCGACCAGAATCAGAATCTGACTATGCAATGCAAAGCATGGCATGCCCCAGTCCCGGGATGCTACAAATTAAACTCGGACGCGGCCTTCTTCCAGGACACAAACCAAACAGGATGGGGGCTTGTCATCCGGAACAGTGCAGGAAGCATAATCCAAGGGAAATCATTAATCAAAAGGGGCCAGCTGGACGTCACAACGGGAGAAGCTATAGGGTTCTACGAAGCCCTATCTTGGCTAAAGACGTTAGGAATCGACAATTGCACCGTGGAAGGGGACGCAAAAGTAGTGGTTGACGCAATAAATGCAGGCGACACCACAAACACCACCTTTGGAGACTACATATCGGCAATAAAAGCCTTAATGGCATCATTCACGAATATTACGATCTCATATGCCCATAGAAGTGCGAACATATTAGCACACACTTTGGCTAGAGAAGCTCGTCAATTCGACCACTCGCATAGTTGGGTAGACCCCCCGAGCTTTGTGGCCGGGCTACCAGCTTATCCTTGTACTTGCAATAAAGAAAGCTAATTCTCTTGGTTTTCAAAAAAAAAAAAAAAAAAAAAAAAAGAAAGCTGACAGTCTCGCGATCCAGTTGTGAGTCTGAATATCGAGCTCTTGCCAACTCTACTTCTGAGGTTGTGTGGCTCGTTAATTTGCTTCGTGAGCTTGGCATCTCACCTAGTTTGAGGCCTGTCTTATTATGCGATAATAAGAGTGCTATTTTTTGGAGTTAAAATCCAGTCGCACATAAACGAGCAAGGCATTTGGATATTGATTATCACTTTGTTCGTGAACTTGTCTCTTCGGGCAAGCTCTCTACTCAGTTTGTTCCATCTCATCTACAGCTGGCGGATATTTTCACAAAGAGTCTTCCTATGCCGGCGTTCGATTTTTTGCGATCCAAGCTTTGCGTGTGTTTGCATCCCACGCAACGCTTGACGGGGGTAATAGAGTATCTTAGAATATCTCAGGAAATATTGTAAATATCATTAGAATATTTCCTATTTTGTGTAATTGATTTAGTCCTTGTAATCAGCCTTGTATTACTCTCTTGTATATTTTTATATATAGTGGAAAACCCCTTCACACCAATTTACGATGAATCAAATATTTACTCTCACATCTAGTTTGCAAGAATCAAATTAAATGCATCTTCTTTGTTAGACGCCATTGTTCCCATCCATAGATAATAATTATGTTTTGGAAACATATATATTATCCCGGCTTCTATTATATACATACATCAATTATATATGCAACTTACTCTTTTCATAATCGCTTTGTACATATATGCCACGGTGGTTTTACTTTGTTGATTCAGATATTGCTGCACCCCAGCTTGTTTTTGTGGCTCTAGGGAAATGATATATCTATACAAGGAGTACTGAATAAACAGGAAAAAAAACTCATTTCTAAAGTTGTTAATGTGGTATACTAATTGGCATACAACATACTTTTAGTAGATATACTTCAATCATTCTGATAATACAGGGTCATGGGATCCCAATCGCTTCGTACTTTTAGTGGAACCCCTCGTCTCTTGTGGATTTAAGGCGCGCTAGTTAAATGCAGAAAGTTGAAGCATCTGCATGCCCTCTATGGAAGGAAACATGGAACATGGGGATTGGTAGAAGAGAAGCTAGACGTTGGATTGGGGATTGCGTAACTGCTTGAGAATACCATACCATTTTAAATGCAACCATAGAATGTGTAAGCAATCTCAATAGACTTTCAGTGTTATATTGATGCAGGCTTCTCTTAAAAATTCTCACATGCTCTATTATTTTCAAGAATATTGTGAAAAACTTTGTTGTTTGTTTCTTTGCTGATTATAATTTATTATCTTCTTGCATAGTAGATAAATATGAAACCGAAAGAAATTGAAGAAAAGCTATTAAACGGCAAACAACTTAAAAAATAAGGCCCTTGCAGAATGGTATGATGAAGAGGAATAGTCTTTAGTTAATCATTTGGTACTAGCATATTTCAACCATTTAATGACAAAAGAAATTTTAAATATACGTAATTAAAAGTGAGGTAGACTCCATTTATTTTGGTTAATTTCGGAGATATATATATATCAGTCAAACATACTCAAGATAGACTCCACTCAATTAGCTAATCTCAATCTCTAATTTCTAGCCATGATTCGGTATAGTCAAACTTACCTTTCATTCGTAAATCTTATTGTATATAATCTCAATGTACTGCGGCTTTGTAAATCAATCAAATACAAACTTTATTCCTTCTATATGGTATCAGTAGGGTTTCGATCCTAAATTCCTCCCTATTTTTCTTTCGCTCCTCTCACTTCAACCATGTCCACCAGTACGTGTTTGTTCTAATAACACCACAGCGACTGCTACGTCGTCACCCGCTGCTCCGACGCTCGTTCCTATCTCAGTGCGCCATGATTTACCCATTAAACTCACCCCTAAGAATTACCCCTCTTGGCGTGCGCACCTCATGGCCCTTCTTCGTGGCCACAATCTTCTGAGCGTCATTAATGGCTCCAATGCCTCAGTTGTCTTGACATGGATCCAGCAGGACCAGTTGCGGCTTGCAGCCATCTTTGTGTCTCTTGCTCCAGAAATTTTACCGATTGTTTCTTCCTCCTCCACATCAGCGGAGGCCTGGGCTATCTTGTCCGGATTGTTCGCCGGCAAGTCCCGTTCTTGTGTCAATCAAATTAAAAGTGAATTGCACCGCATTACCATTGATGACAGGTCCGTCACTGAGTACCTTCATTACATCAAGTCCAAAGCTGATGAATTGACCTTGATTGATGAGCCTGTGAGCATTGATGATCTCACGCTCTTTGCTATCAACGGTCTTGGACCGGAATACGCAACTATCGTTGGACCCATCCACACCCGTGAGACTTCTCTTCGTTTTGAAGAACTCCACGATCTACTTTATGAGCATGAACATGCCTTAAAATCCCAAGAGACTGCTACTCGTTCTTTGGTTGCCACGGCGAATCCAACCGTCACTCGCTCCAGTCAGAGGAGTTTTAAACCTCGTGGCACTCACTCACCATCACATGGCCGAAATCATGGCCCACGCCACACTCCTCACTCACATGGCTTTACAGGTTATTCCCACCACAGAGGACAGTCCTCTCGTCCAGCCTCCCGTTCAGACGGCCCCCCACCATCTGATCGGCCTCCTAATATTTGTCAAATTTGTGGCTTTAAAGGCCATACTGCTATTACGTGCCAAAGGTTTCCCTCCATTCAAGCAAATTTTGCTCATACCCCTACCGGTAACAATTTCAATTCTTGGATGGTTGATTCCAGTGCTTCACATAATTTAACTGCAAATATCAATAATTTGTCCATCCATTCCGAATATGATGGCACAGACGAAGTACAAATTGCGGATGGCTCGAGTCTCCCTATCACTCACACGGGTATATCCTTGTTAAGATTTCCAACTCATAATTTTGTCCTAAAAGATACTTTATGTGTTCCAAATGCTCGTCGAAATCTCTTGTCGATTAGTAAATTTACCCGTGATAATAATGTCACCTTGGAATTCTTTCCTACTTATTTTCTTATCAAGGATCGGAGCACGGGGCGTCTCTAATTAAAGGCTCATGTCGGGACGGTGTTTATCATTTGCCACTCAGTTCGGGTCATATAATAGCATCTGTTGGAATAAAAGCCTCTTCCTCAAGTTGGCATGCTCGACTTGGGCATCCGTCTGTGGATACCAATCGTTTTATTATTAATCAGTTTAAGTTACCTGTTTTGGACAAATTCCTATTTTTGGGTGATACTTGTGTTTCTTGTCGTTTGAGCAAAGCTACTAGACTCCCTTTCAATAAATCATTGTTTACTGCTTTACATCCACTGCACTTCATTTATGGTGAGGTATGGGGACCTGTTTCTACTGTGTCCGTTGATGGGTCGAAATATTTCTTATTGTTTGTTGACCTATTTTCTCGCTATTGTTGGCTTTTTCCTTTGAATGCTAAATCTCAGGTTGCATCCATATTTCAGACATTCAAGCCACTAGTCGAGAAACAATTTGGCCATCACATTAAAAATTTCTATACGGATAACAACAATGAATTCCAGGCTCTTCGCCCATCACTCTCTCATATGGGCATCAATTGGCTTACCACAGCTTCGTACACCCCGCAATAGAATGGTCTTACTGAACGTCGCAATCGCTACATACTTAAAATTGGTCGGGCTTTATTGCATCATGCCAAGTTACCTGATCGATTTTGGTCTTTTGCCTTGCAGACGGCCGTCTATTTAATAAACCGGATGGCGCCACCTGTTCTTCATCATCGTAGTCCGTTCAGAGTTTTATTCAACAAAGATCCAAATTATATGATACTCCGGGTGTTCGGTTGTCTCTGTTTTCCATGGTTAAGACCATATATTCCTGGCAAGTTGAGTCCACCTTCATCACAGTGCATCTTTATTGGGTATTCCACATCTCAGAGTGCTTACCTCTATTACGACTTCAACAATGGCCGTATATTAGTTTCACGTCATGTGCGTTTCATGGAAGACACGTTCCCGGCCCTTCCTAACCCGACATCTCCTCCTTTGCCATCTTCACCAGTCGGCTCCATAGTTTTGCCTCTGGTTCCTTTAACGCCTCAGTCTACCATACACTCACAGCAGCCTACTATGCCTACCGCTACACCACCACCATCAAACTCCCAACCGTCTCCTATATCATCTCCTGTTGTGCCCCTTAATTAAGGGTTGAGATTAAAGGATAATGTTAAAATTGATGAGAAGTGAGTAATTTTGAAATGGTGGGTTTTGGAGGAGAGAAGGTTGAAATAAGTAAAGGAAATTGTGACATGTGGCAAAAAAAAGTTTGTAAATATATTATACTAGTGTAAGACCCGCGTTTTACGCGGAATTAAAATAAATATATAATATATTTTATTTTTAATTTATTAATTTATTAATTAAAAAATAATATTTAAAATATGTCTAAATTTGTAAATTTATAATTTTATATCAAAGATAAAAAATAATTAAATTTTGGAGCAATATAAATATATATATAAAAGAAAACAATAATAGAATAGAGAATTATAATTTTATTTATAAAAAAAATTAATATACAAAAGAATATATTGAATAGTATAGGAGAATTGAAAAATAGCATTTGACATTATATACTACAAAGTATATAGAATAAGAAAATAGTTTTTTTATTAATAAAAGAAATTAATATATAAAATTACAACAACAAATTTATATGTTTGTATATTTTTTCCATTTGAATGAAGGAAAAATAATTTTAATCCGCTATTACTCAATTATTTAGAGGTTGTAATTTATAATTGTTCGTGTATGAACACATATTTTAGAAGATACACATTTATTGTCAAAAGGGACTACACATATTTTAGAAGATACACATTTATTGTCAAAAGGGACTGATATTTTATTTATCGTTATTACAATTAAAACACAATAGAATATGAGATTGTCTCATTCAAAACACTCAATGTTATTCTATAGATACATAATTTGTTTCCAACATTCCTTCCACAAAGTATTTGACCTTCAATGATGTGGTTTCTAAGTCTCGTAACGATCAATATAGTTTATTGCATAATATCTCTTCTTTTAATAGTCATATATATATATTTAGGAATGAAAACAACAACCTTAGATGTTGTTGGTAGGTTATACATTCTGCCATCAATAGATCTTATCTCTAAAAGTATCAATTTTAACAATCTCTTATCCAGATTGAAGACGTTAATTCTCTTGACTTTCAAAATTGTTATATAAATGGATTGAACATATCGATCATTCTTTTTAGTTCATCAACTATTAATGCATCAAATTTTCTAGAATTGTCCACCTCACGAGAATTGTTCAAAATTATTAAAAAGAATATTTAGAATCTAATAAGAAAATATAAAATATTATCAAATAGAATACAATTATTTAATATTTAAGTTTAATATAAAAAAATATAGATATGTAACATAAATATTTACTAATCCAATAATTATGTTAGGTGAACTTCATTATTTATGTCGTAAATGTATATAGTTGTAAAATTTTTGAAGCATTTCCTATAAGTGGCAACAAACTTTAGATAAGGCGGTGATTAGTTCCCTGCAGCTTAAAGACACATGGTCCATTTGTTTTATTGATTGAATGATCAACTCTTCTACCCATTGATGTGGAACTAAACATCATTTAATTATTAATGATTTGATTATGCCATAAACTCTGCAAACTAAATTCACAACTATATATATATTATTGAAGACAATAATTGCATAACTTTATGATTTTTGTGTCATACAATTTTTGACATAATTTAACTATTGATAATTTTTTCTAAAAAAAAAATAAAAAAATTGATGATTTGATTATGATTAAAATATTAATTAAAAAATATAAATATATTAAATAAAATAAACATATTACTGATAGGAATAAATTAAATATTAATTGCAAAGATTAGATCACTTAATAAATAATAGTAGTATCATTTAAGCAATTTATTACAACATTAGGCATGACAAATTTCGGGATCCATAATTTACTTTAATTTCAGACTTAAATTCAAATTATATACACCAATACATTTTACAAAATAAGTCTAACTTCGTCAACTTTTAATAAATAATCCAAATAAATTTCAACCTAAAACGTATTCCAATATTTATATATTACACCTTTAAGTTGGACTAATTTTGAATCTGGTCCTAATGGAATACACATTTTGATTTTGGTCCCATAAGTTGGCCGAAATTTTGAATTCAGTCCAATTACTACCATTATAGGTAAATAAACCGGTCAAATTCTTAGCTCGTGTGCAATTCAAATCAACTGTGAATGTGCAGAAAAATGCAAAAATCAGTGGATTTGATCGATTTATTTACCTCAAATTGTAGTAATTGGACTGAATTCAACATTTCGACCAACTTATGGGACTAAAATCAAAATATGTATTCCATCGGGACCAAATTCAAAATTAGTCCAACTTAAAGGACTAAAAAAACTTTAATCCCTACAAATTATTATAATCCTTAAATTTCGTTCATTAACTAATACAAATCTCATTCTCCTTTAAAGAAACTAAACGTAAATCGGGCCAATGTACATTAAAAAATCTATACATCTAATAATTTGATATGAAATAGACTAAATAGTCAACTTTCAATAATTTTTAAACTTACTCATTAATTTAACCTCTTTTTTCTTCTCCCTATACTTTTCATAATTAATTGATTATAATTAATAGCCATAAAATTAAAAAAAAAATTTGCCATCAATGTTAAATTTATATAAATGTAGCACATTTATTTATATATTTCATTTTGCACTTGTATTTTTATACAAATTAACGATAAAAATTAAATATCAACAATTAATTAATATATTAATAAAAAATTGTTTTTAATACATATATTTATTATATGCATATCAATATTAATTTATTTGACTAAATCAAAATTAATATGATAATAATAACAAAAGAACGAAAGTAAGCACACTTTTAATGTAATATTTATTTCCATATGATAGTTTAGTATGTTAAATTATCACATTAATTAATATGATACTAATAAATCAATCACATTTTTAATATGTTTTTAATTACTTTGATTGAGCACATCTAAAATAATTAATTTTATAAAAATTATATTAAAATCACATTTAATATGATATTAATAACAAAAGAATGAAATTAAGCACATGCAATACTTATTTTAATATGATAATTAGAAGTATTAAATATTTAATTAGAAGTATTAATGAGTAAGTTTGAAATTAGGAGTAGAAATTAAACACATTTTAGAGTAAATTACGCACATATCAGTTTTTAGGAGTAAATTAAGCACACAATTTGATATGAAATTAGGAGTATGTTAGAGTAAATTACATTTAATATGATACTAATAAAAGTTAATATGTTACATTAAATTACATTTAATATTATATTAATAACAAAAGAATGAAATTAAACACACTATTAATGCAATATTTATGTTAATATGATAGTTAGTATGTTAGATTAAATTACATTTAATATTATATTAATAACAAAGACTGAAATTAAGCACATTTTTTATAAAATATTAATATACTTAGTTGATTGAGAAATATTAAAATAATTATTTTAAAAATTAATTAACTCGCTAAAATTATTTCAAAATTAATTAGAAGTATTAAATATTTCTGTAATTTTAGCAAGAGAGTTATACATATATTTAAATTGTGTGGAGAAATAATATATGATAGGTTATGCATTCTTTCTTAAAATTTATAAGTTTGGTTTATTAATAAATCGATCTTTTATATTTTTCATATGCAAATAAAGAGAATAGATGAAATAAGTTAATATTTCAATTGAAGAAATAAAGAGACATTTGAGAATGTTCCATATATGCAAATCCCTATATATTCTCATATAAAATAATAAAATTTATATATATGATTCAAAATAAAATTCTAAAATAAAATCCCTAGAAGAAATTTATATATATGATTCAAAATAAAATTCTCATATAAAAGAATAACTGTAGTTCAAATATATATGTAAAACTAAAAAATACAGTACAAATATGAATCATCTATGTACATTAAAGATAAAAATAATTTACATAACATAAATAATTGTAAATTATAAAATTACAACATAAACTAAATAAATCGATGTTGACACTTTTCATTCAAAATTTGAGAAATTGCACTTGATATTTTTTCATCATTTGTCATTCTTCATCCGACCAAACAAAATCAAGCAATAAAAATTAAGTACCTGCAAATTAAAACACAAAACAGCCTATTAGATATATATAAAAAAACAAAAGCGGATCCACATAAACAAAAGTAGATAGAACACAGTTCAAATATCCAAAAAAAAGTTCTAATTAAACACATACTAAAAATTTCAATTTATAACAATATCTAGAAGATTGTGGATTATAAATTTACAAAATTCTCATTGAGAAATAACTCTACCTCTTCAGAGATGAAAATTTGAGTATTGCCACCAAAATCATGTTGAAATCATCTTCTTGTTCATCATATCGTCACAATACTCGTCATGTTCTTAGATTAGCCGAAAGAAAAGGAAAGATAAATAAGAGATGTAAGACAAACATTGAGAATGAATTTGTGACTAATAGACATTACATATTTATAGGTCTTGAAATAGTGATGGATGGTTGTGATTACATATTTACCTATAAAATGTAAGGTTGAGATTAAAAGATTAACTAAAGATTAAGGAGGATGAAGGGATTTTGAAATGAAAGGATTTGGAGAAGAGAGAGATTGAGGTAGAAAGGTGTGGTGGTGACATGTGGCACTTTATAGGTTTGCAAATATATAAATATAGATATATTGACTTGTTCGTATTTTTCGGATAAGTTCCCAAGTAGAATTTCGTTCCAAGGATTTAATTAAGTGCCAATGAATCCCTAGAATTGCAAGTTATCATGCTATTGTAGTAACTAACTGTTTTTGTTGGGATTTTCGGAAATATAAAGACAAGTATTCAACTAGATAAATGAAACACAAATAAACGAACTAAAGCAAAAACACGATATCTAACTTCCTTTCGAAAGTGCAAGGTGAGAAGGTATTGCCTCGGGTGTATCCGTTTTATAGGTTGTGTGGTGAATTATGGGGCAAAAATACACAAATTAAACCTAATGTGTTGGGAAGAACTAAAGGCTATCACTCGTGTGTGTCGACCAATCCCTTGTGAGGCCTAGGTGAACACGTGCATTGACTAGCAATTATATCGTCTAATCAATACCATATGATCATAGGATAGTGTCTCATAAACACGTTCAACACGGTTACTAATGTTCATGAGACGTCCTTTCACTACTCTAATAGACGACCTCTAATCGAATAGTGTCTAGCGTCGTCGATCTAAGTAACTAACCCCCGGTCGGTGTAGCCAATTACTATGTCAATTCTAATGGACGAATTCAAGCTCATACACACATACCTAATCATGCAACTCAATACGGTCGTTGAAGTCGACACAACTAAGAATGCTAGCTAATAGGGTGAATTAATCAATTGAATCATGCAAACTACCACACTAAAAGCATCTACACCCAATTCCTAAGCTAATCATGCAATTGATCCATAATTACACCACATAACCACCAAAACTTCAACACCCTAGGCAATTAATACTTAGCCCATGGTTCTAAGATAGAAATCCATGGCTAGAAAACAAGAAATCACAAATTCCATCACAATTAAGAAATCAAATGCAAGAAATAATAGAATTGGTAAATTGAAATGAGAATCAAAGTGATATCACCTTAAAACTTGAAATGTAGCTACAAACTTCAATTACTTACAAAGCCCAATGGAAATCTTCACTTGAATCTTCAAATTAAACTAGAATCTAAGCTATCTAATGAAGGAAAATTGCAAAAGTAAGAAAACCCCTACAACTATGTGTGATTGTGTGTTAATTGCTCCCCAAGGTCTTGTGTTTTTCTCCAAAACTGAAATAGGGCCCTTTTATATGTTGCAATATTTCCAAAAATGAGTTTTTGCACTTTAGCCCTTCAAAATTGGAGAAATTGGCCGAAATACCCCGAGCTAGCTGCGACCCGGCCGGGTGGCTCCCACCCGGGCATGCCACCCGGCCACAACACGAAACATATCAAACATTTGGCCTTGCCCGGGTCGACCCCACCCGGCCGGGTGGGTCTCACCCGGGCACAATACGAAGCAAATGCGATTTTGGCCCTGCCCGGGTCGACCCCACCCGGCCGGGTGGGTTTCACCCGGGCTAATTACGAAGCTTCTCAAAATTGTCCCTTGGCCGAGTTGAAGTGACCCGGCCGGGGTGCTTCTACCCGGCCAGGTTGTCTTTTTGGCCCGTCATCTCGTTTCCTTGCATAACTTTCACCTCGGATGTCGGATTGACTCGATTCCTTAGGCTAATTCACTCCATTTCTCGAGACGAATCCAACCGTGCATTCCTATTTTCGGTCCGGTCACTTGTGGTATGCGTTTTGCTCCAAATTTCATCGTGTTACCTACAAAAATCGACAAAACACAACCTTTCTCTCATTTCGGCTTAAACAACCATATTCAATGTATAATTCCATGAAATCAAGATCAAATGAGCTTCAAATATGCATCTTCAACATGCAAATAACACCCTAATCAACTCCCCCAAACTTAAACCGTTGCTCGTCCTCGAGTAACAAAAGAATAAAAGCAAGAGGGTGTACGGTTGCAAATGGATAATCAATGAAAGATCCCACGTCTCCGATGAATGAAATGAATTCTTCTTTCTCAAGATACATTCTCAAAATGATCACAAGTTCATCATTGAAAATCAATCTAGCTACCCCACGCATGCTCAACATACAATAACAAGTGATGGTGATGACAATATCCAAATGCTCAAGTTCAACTCACAAGATGTGGTGTTTCTCTCAAACACTCAAACAAATTAAGGACAATGGACACTCATCATTCAAATCACGCATTGCAATTACCATAAGCTTGCCCAAGCTCTACAATCTTTCCACCACAATATGTTCAACTATAAGATCAATAGGTCTTAAACATGGACGTAACGTTGGCTCTTTGGACGGGGTATGATAAATATGGAGGAAGTGACTCATCTAGTGGAGAATGAGAGTTGTTTTTCAACACATCAAGCTTACTCTCATAAGGTTTACACAACTTCATTCTCACTTTTCATTCAAATGCCTCACATGCAATCATCTCCTCATCTTTTGTAGCCAATCATTCACCCTTTCCATTTATTTTCTTCTAAAGCACTTGGGGCTCATTGTCCCTCTTTTCTTTCTCAACTTTTTCTGTTATTTTCTCATTTTCTCCTCACTTTCATCTTTTTCTTTCTTTTCACAAACTTGCCAATTTTTTTTCTTTCTCCTCAAACCAAATGCATTTAAGCATACCCACTCTCTTTTTGTTCTCCACTAGAATTAGGCATCAAAAGCTCAAAAAGCTAAATGGTTAAACATTGTAGGTTGCCAAGAAAATGGGAACTCAAGCTCAAACGGGCTAACTACGGAAAATATCTTTGGTTATTTGGAAAAATATGGCTAAGTGACTTGTAGTACGAAAGATGGCCTACATCATATCTCAAAGTATCACACACTTATGATCTCAAGCAAGAACTTGGACAAGTTCTAGAAAAACAAGCAATGAATTGATCCACTCACAAATGAAATAAACCGGATTAATGCTCGGTTCAAAGCTCAACTCTCACCGGTTCATCCAATACTCAATCATTCATCAATCATCATCACACATCACTCATTGCGTATGCAAAACATCCATAGACAAATAGATGATTACAACATAAACAAAATGATCCATTCCAATCATGTACACATTCAAGGAATCAAATTCACCACAAAACATCATCAAATGTGTCTCAATGATTATACCATCTACAATTTACAAACCAATCACAATCTTAAACATTCATTCACCACACATCCCAACTCACACATAGTTCAAAACAATAACAATCATCCATCAAATATTACAAATCCCAAGGAATTACTTAGAGTACATATTGAACACAAATCATAAAGGGAATGGAAAAGATAAAGGGTAAGAAGAACTTAACCACACATTCCTCTCAATGAGGTGGTGGTTGCATTCCCGGGAAACCATATTGCATGACCCACGAGTTGAAGGCTTGTTGTTGGTCTCGTAATTCTCTCATCCCATCCTCCACCGTGGTGCGCAAGCTTCTCGACTCGTTCTCCATGTTAGTGAATCTCTCGTCAAAGCTCGTTCTCATCTCTCTCATTGACGCAGTCAATCCATCAATGCTCCGCACTAGATTCCCTACACCACTTGTACCCCTTGTGTAGACTTGATCAAGATTCCTAGGCACGTTCTGAGCAGGGGCTGGGGCTTCATGATCGAACTGCCTTGAAGACGATTCACCCCTATCACGATGTGGAGGACTAGGTGGACCCTCAATTGCCTCAACATTGGCTCCTCTCGGTGGTAACTGAATGAAGAGGTCCGGGACGTTTCTTCCACTTGCATATGCATCAACAACTAGGTGGTGTTGTGGGGACCCCATGTCCCAATTTTCGACCCTCCTATGTGAAGTCAACCCCCGATATGGTAATGGAAATACACTCTCGTCCTCTTGTATGAAAACGAAAGTCCTTCTCCTGTCATCGAACTTCAACATCTTCATCCTCTCCATCAATCCCAAATCGAGGAGTGATCCTCCCTTAATAGCCCTTGACCTCTCAAGTTCTAACCCGTAGCTCTCGGCAATAGTTGAGATAATGCCTCCCAACATGAAATTTGAGACATCTCTCTTGACATGCCTCAACAGTTGCTCCATTACGAAGGCTCCCATGTTAAGAGGTTTCCCTCTCACCATACACCATAATACATACAGCTCATCCCTCCTAACAGCTCCCGCCTCAAACCTTCCAAAGACAACGTTTGAGAGGATTCTGTGGGCGTATCGGAACACCGGGTTCCGGATGAGTGAAGCCTTGGAGTGGCTAGGGTCATACTTGGGCCGATCGTTAATGCCTCTCCGGGTCAATTTTATCCAAAATTCCTCTTCTCCGAATCCCTTCATTTCTTGAGGAGTGGTGGGAGCTACATTCATTACAGTTCCGAACATCTCGTTAATCTCGTCAAAGGAGAGCTCTTGATCTTCATTTCCCATCCGGAATGATATTCCGATGGGAGTTCCTCTCCTTGCCTCCTTTAGTTCAAGAGTGGACATGAATTCCACAATGAATTTCATCCACGATTCCCTTTTAATAAGTAGAATGTGCTCCCAACCTATGTTGTCAAACAACTCGTGCACATCATCTTTTATGCCCATCCTCACCATGCACGCCTCATCCGGGTAACGTGTCGGCCTACATGTGGTGTTTATTATCTTGGCAAAGGCCTCCACGTATTCCATCCCTCTATCTCCAAAATCAATTCCTATTTTCGATGGCCATAATCCACACTTTTCTTTACAAAGATCATCCACACTCATCTCCCTTCTAGAACTCTCTCCTTTCGATCTTTTCCTAGACATCCTACAAATGAGCACAATCAACAAAAGTTAATGATATTCTTCAAATTATCAAAGAATTATACATTGCATGTGACTTCTTTCAATTAGACATCAAGTTTTCACACTTAATTCAAGTCAAGACATGAACTTTCCTATGCCCATTCACATACAACCACAATTCTTTTTTAATTTTCTCAAATACCAACAGTTTTCTCTCACTTTCTTCACAAAAATCATGCTCACCAAGTGTTTGTAGAAATGCTTGAAAGAAAAATCTTCACCAAACCAAACAATAACACTTCTACTAACTCCAAAATAGCATATGTAGGTATTCTCAAGCAAAATCCAAGCTTTAGAAACTAACATGCTCATCAATTAAACACAACATGCTCAAGAACACCATTTTTCTCATGGAAGCATAAATTCACAATTCTACCTCTAAATCCTTCAAATTTCTCCATGGGTATTTGAAATTAAGACTTGTTATTCAACATTTATCAATAATTACCCATAATACACAAAGCCCATGGAAGAAACACCAAAGAAATCAACAAACCCATGTCAAATTTTGAATTTTCGTCACTTCCCAAAAACATGCAAGAAAAACCTTCAAAAACTTCTAAATCATGCTCATTCTTGCAAATAAATTGGGGAAAACGAGTTACATACCTTGGGTCTTGATTTTCTTGGTGAATTCCTCAAGAAAAATTGAAGAAAAGTGAGAAGATAGCAAGAGAGAAGAAAGTGCCGAATTCTTGTGCTTTTTCAAGAAAGAATGTGTGTGTTTTGAGTGTGGGGAGGGTTTTATAGAGTGTGTGAATGTGTGGGTAGGGTTTGAGTGTAAATGGGTTTGGGTGGAGAAAACTTACCCGGGTCGAAATGCCCCGCCCGATTAAAAACTCGAACTGGCCGGGTGACACGCGACATGGCCGGGTCGCTCCAACCCGGCCACTCCTCTCTGCTACGTGTTTCGGCCGGGTAACACCCACCCGGCCGGGTCGCCTTCTACCCGGCCACAATAATTTTTTTTGATTGCCTTCGACTTTTGGCCGGGTAACACCCACCCGGCCGGGTCATATTCACCCGGGCACCCCTGTTTTTCTCATTCTTTCGTCTTTTGGCCGGGTAACACCCACCCGGCCAGGTCGTTTCCACCCGGGCACCCCTTGAAAATCTCAATTTTTGGGTTTTTTTGGGTCAAAACTTCACCACTTGCTCAATTACACTCAAAATCTCTTCATTCCATGACAAGTTCACACTTTCACTCCATAAATAAATCACCACTTCATTGATCGTGCATGGTTCTTGGTTTCAATCGAATTACAATACGAACATACCCCCCCAAACTTTTTCTTTGCAAAGCAAATAAAAGTTTGGAAAAATAGTGTTGAAAAAGAGATTTTCACCAAGAACTTGCAATGATTTCAATGGCCAACAATATTCAACCAATCACAAAATAGCTCACAACCAATATTCAAGATCATTTCACCCAACAATCAATAATGTCAACAACCACCATGCATCTATATTAAACACAAGTCAAGAATTATATGTCACACCACTATTCATCAATGACAAGTGTTCAAATTCATCACAACTCAAGTACAATATATCACAAGAAAATTTCCCTACCCCCCCAAACTTAAATATTGCAAAGCAATATTAAGTTTGGGACGGGGTGTACCTCATGATGGCTATCAACTCCAATCTTCGTTACTTCTCAAAACTTTCATCCACGACGTACAACTTCCATCCCGTGGGTAATTTGTTACCTACCAAGAGAGTTCTTCACAAAAAGAATATCAACTACTCACACTTATTTGAACAAAAAGAGAAATAAAGCAAGTAAAAATGGGTTGCCTCCCATTTAGCGCTAGGTTTAACGTCCTATGCCGGACGGAACTCCTTTAGTTCAAGGATCACGAAGCCCAATCACATGTACTACCCCCTTGTTGGGAAGAGAATAATAATGCTTCACACGGTGCCCATTCACCTTGAATTCCTCCCCTTGCTCATTCACGAGATCAAGAAAACCCGTGGGATATACTCTAGTTACATGAAATGGTCCAAACCACTTGGACTTTAACTTCCCGGGGAAAACACTTAACCTTGAATTGTAAAGAAGAACCTCATCACCTACTTCGAAGATTTTCATGGACAAACGGGCATCATGCCATCTCTTAGTCTTCTCACGGAACAACTGTGAGCTTGCATATGCATCCTCACGAAACTCCTCAAGTTCATGCAATTGAAGCACCCTTTTCTCGCCACACAAGTCACTATCCAAATTCACCTTTCTCAAAGCCCAAAGTGCTTGGTGCTCTACTTCAACGGGAAGGTGACATGCCTTTCCAAAGACTAATTGGTAAGGCGACATACCAAGTGGAGTCTTATATGCCGTCCTATACGCCCAAAGTGCATCCGGAAGCTTGCTAGCCCAATCTTTCCGGCTAGTGCTCACCGTCCTTTCCAAGATTTTCTTGATATGTCTATTTGAAACTTCGGCCAACCCATTGGTTTGAGGGTGATATGGAGTTGCTACTTTATGTGTGACACCATACTTTGCAAGTAGCTTTTCCATCAATTTGTTCACAAAGTGGCTCCCACCATCACTAATGAGAGCTCTTGGAACGCCAAACCTAGTGAAGATCCCCTTCAAAAAATTCATGACGGTGTTCGCATCGTTGGCCTTAGTAGCAATGGCCTCTATCCATTTTGACACATAATCAACTCCAAGTAGAATATATGTGTACCCATTTGAAGATGGAAATGGTCCCATGAAATCTATCCCCCAAACATCAAATAATTCGACCTCCACAATGTTTGTCAACGGCATCTCATTTTTCTTAGAAATCCCTCCACTCCGTTGACATTTGTCACATCTCATCACAAACTCTTTGCAACTCCGGAATACCCATGGCCAATAAAATCCGGATTGGAGTACTTTCAAAGCCGTCTTCTCACCCCCATAATGTCCTCCACATGGAGATGAGTGACAATGGGTCATGATGTTTTCCCATTCTTCTTTTGGAACACATTTTCGGATGATTGAATCAACTCCCCTCCTCAAGACAAAAGGTTCGTCCCAAATGTAACTCTCCACATCCTTCAAAAACTTCTTCTTCTCATAAGTGTTAACACCAAAAGGTATGCTTCCACTTGCTAAATAGTTAGCTATATCCGCATACCAAGGTGCCTCATCATGAATTTTTCCCACAAATGCTCCTTGGACACGGAACAAACGTTCATCCGGGAATTCTTCTTTCACATCCCCAAACTCTTCTTTGGACTCTTTAGCCCTCTCAATCCGAGACAAATGGTCGGCTATAACATTTTCACTCCCCTTCTTATCCTTGATCTCAATGTCGAATTCTTGAAGAAGTAGGATCCATCGGATTAATCTTGGTTTTGCATCCTTCTTCCCCATGAGATAACGGATAGCGGCGTGGTCCGTGTAAACGATAGTTTTCGCACCTACTAGGTAGGGTCGAAACTTATCGAAAGCGTACACCACCGCTAGAAGTTCCTTTTCCGTAGTGGTGTAATTCAATTGAGCTCCATTGAATGTTTTGGATGCATAGTATATAGCCCGGAAAATCTTCTCCCTTACTTGGCCAAGAACTACCCCCATTGCCACGTCACTAGCATCACACATCAATGTAAACGGTTCCTTCCAATCCGGTGCTACTAAGATGGGCGTGTTGATCAATGCTTCCTTCAAGGCACTAAAAGCATTTAAACAAGCATCATCAAAAACATAAGGAACATCTTTCTCAAGTAAGTGTGAAAGAGGCTTAGATAAATTAGAGAAGTTTTTAATGAACCGTCTATAAAAGCCGGCGTGCCCCAAGAATGAACGAATTCCTCTCTCATTAGATGGAGGAGGAAGCTTCTCTATTGCCACTATCTTTGTCCGATCAACCTGCAAACCTTGAGAAGATATGTGATGACCAAGTACCACCCCCTCCTTGACCATGAAATGACACTTTTCCCAATTAAGGACAAGGTTGGTATCTTGGCATCGTTTAAGCACTAACTCCAAATGCTCCAAACATGTGTCAAATGAGGTACCAAAAACAGAAAAATCATCCATGAATACTTCCATTACCTTCTCAATTAAATCATGAAAAATCGACATCATGCACCTTTGGAATGTTGCCGGTGCATTGCATAACCCGAAGGGCATGCGTCTCCAAGCAAACGTTCCATAGGAACATGTGAAGGTGGTCTTCTCTTGGTCCTCGGGAGCAATCATTATTTGATTGTACCCGGAATAACCATCGAGGAAACAATAATAAGCAAAACCACCAAGTCTATCAAGCATTTGATCCATGAAGGGAAGGGGAAAGTGATCCTTGCATGTAGCTTTGTTCAACTCCCTATAATCTACACACACTCTCCACCCGGTTGCTACCCTTGTAGCTATTACCTCATTTTGATCGGTTTTTATGACCGTCATGCCCCCCTTTTTAGAAACAACATGCAATGGTGAAACCCATGGACTATCACTTATGGGAAAAATCATGCCCGAATCTAAGAATTTGATGACCTCTTTCCTAATAACTTCTTGCAATATAGGATTTACTCGTCTTTGAGGTTGGACTATGGGTTTAACATCACTCTCGGTCCTAATCCTATGCATGCATATAGATGGATTAATACCCTTCAAATCATCAATGGTCCAACCTAAGGCTTTCTTATTCCTAGCAAGCACAACTAACAATTTTTCTAACTCAAGATCATTCAACAAAGAGGAAACGATAACGGGATACCTCATTTCGCTATCCAAGTAAGCATACTTGAGGTGCTCCGGTAATGGCTTCATCTTTTCCTTCTTCTCTTCCGGGCTTTGTCCTCCTTCAACGGGGGTATGGAGTGGTAGGATTGGAGGTCTCCTTCTCATCTCCATGGCATCCACTTCTTCTATTGAATCCCTATGAGAGCTTGGCAACACATCATTAGAGACAATCAAAGAATCACATAAAAATGAAGAAAGGGAATGAGTTAAAGAAGAGTTAGAGAAATCTTCCCATTCATCTTGCACCATGTTGTCCACAACATCTAGGAAATTGCAAGACTCCACTTCTCCAATCTCTTTCAAAGACTTGTAGATTGAAAATGTGATTTCTTCATGATTGAAGCTCAATTTCAATTCCCCTTTCTTCACATTGATCATTGCCTCCCCCGTTGCAAGAAAAGGTCTTCCCAAGATCAACGGGACATGCTCATCTTCCGCCATGTCAAGGATGACGAAATCCACGGGAAATATAAATCGGTCCACTTTCACCAACACATCCTCAACGATCCCTCTTGGTGTCTTCACCGATCGGTCGGCTAGATGCAAGGTCATGGTCGTTGGTAACAACTCCCCCATATCCAATCTCTTGTAAATTGAATAGGGCATGAGGTTGATGCTCGCCCCAAGGTCACATAATGCCCATATTGCTTCACTTCCCCCGATTTCACAAGGAATGGTAAAACTCCCCGGATCTTCCAACTTTTTGGGGAGGCTTCTTTGTAGTAGGGCACTACATTCCTCCGAGAGGTTGATTGCTTGGTGACTTCCAAACTTCTTCTTGTTAGCAATCAAATCCTTTAAAAACTTCATATAGTGGGGCATTTGATCCAAAGCATCAAGAAGAGGGAGGTTTATATGAATCTTCTTAAAGATTTCCATGAACTTGCTAAATTTCTCGTTCAACCTCTTCTTCATATACCTTTGAGGAAAGGGAAGTGGTACATGAGTAATGGGAATCCCCCATTTGTCACATGGTAAATCATGCTTCTTCTCTCTTAGCTCCTTAGCAATCTTCCACTTGGGAGTCCTTGGACTCTTCACTTCTTCGTCCCCACTTTCCTCTTCTCGCTTCTCTTTATCTTCATCTTTATCAACCTTCCTTTCTTCAACTTCCACTTCTTCATCTTGCTTTCCTTCCTCAACTTCTTCAATCTCTTCATCAACCTTCTCATCATCAACATCCGTGGGCATTTTTGGTCCTTCATAAGAAGTGCCACTCCTCAACTTGATAGCTTTACAATGCTCTTTTGGATTCACTTCGGTTGTCGATGGAAACTTCCCTTTGTTAGGTTGAGATCCAATTGAAGTTGCCATTTGTCCCATTTGGAATTCCATTGATTTTTGGTTACTCGTGAGTTGAGCAAGGATGGAGTCGGTAGATTTTTGGTTACTCACAAGTTGGCCAATCATCGATTCCATTGATTTTTGGTTACTCACAAGTTGGGCAAGGATGGAATCGGATGCTTCGGATTTCTTCTCACTTGTCTCCATCCTCTTCATGAGGAGTGCAAGAAGCTCATCCGTGGGGGACTTTCCTTCTCCACTTGGGAGTTTTGCTCCGGGATCAAATCCGGGAGGATATTGAATAGCACCTTTAGGATTCGAATATGACAAGTTCTCATTTCTCCGAAAATTCGGGTTTTGAGGGGCTTGGTATTGAGGGGATGGTCCCCCTTGTCCTTGAGATGATGAAGATTGTCCTTGGAATCGGTTTTGAGGAGGTGCTTGATATCCTTGACCACGATTTTGATATGGTGGTTGGCCTTGATATTGTCGGTTCCCTTGAAAATTTTGTGGATATCCTTGTTGACCCATGTATTGAACCTCCTCCATATGTCCCAATTGAGGATCTTCTTGCACAAAGGATAAATGATTATCTCTTGTTTGAGATAAAACATTTACCTTTTCAATGAGTGTAGACATCATTGCTCTTAAGCTATCATTAGCATCCACTTGGGCTACCCGATTTTGCGCTCCACGGTCCACTCTTGTCTTGAAAGTATTGCTTGCTATCCCCTCTATTATGTCATTGATCTCCTCTACCGACTTCATCCAAATTGAACCCCCCGCACAAGCATCAATGTGGTGTTGATCTTCCAATCGTAACCCACCAACGAACCAACAAGTTGTTTGTTCTATTGGGAAACCATGATGGGGGCATGTGATGAGAAGACTCGTAAATCTTTCCCATGCTTCTTTGATTCCCTCATTTGGACCTTGTTTGAACGTAGAGATCTTTTGCTTGGCTTCCATCGTCTTTGAAGGAGGGTAATACTTCAATAGGAATCTTTTCTTCAAATCTTCCCATGTCCTCACTTCTCCGGCGGGAATGCTTGATTGTAGCCACGCTTTTGCTTTCCCCGACAATGTAAACGGAAATAGCCTCATCTTTTTAGCATCTTCCGACACTCCATTTTGCTTTAGAGTGTCGGCTATCTCCAAGAATTGAGCAAGGTGTTCATTCGGGTCTTCCTCAAATCCTTCCTCCGTCCTTCCTTCAAATTGTCTCTCCCTCAACATCCTTAATAGAGAGGCACTAATCTCGAAGTTGTTCGCCTCCACCCTTGGTCTTGCCAACCCATCGTAATGCTCCCTAGGTTGAGGCTCAAAATATTCCCTCATTGGCCTTCCATGGTACACACGTTGAGGTTCTTCTATATGTGGAGGAGGAGGAATGTATTCCTCTTGAATATGTTGAGGCGGAGGATATTGGTAAGGTGGAGGGTAAGGGTGTTGAGGTGGTGGATATTGATGAGGTTGAGGTGGTGGATAGTAGGCTTGTTGTGGAGGTGGATAAGGGTAAGGATTGTATCCTTGGTATGGAAAGTGGTTTTGGGGTGGATATTGTGGATTGGGAAATTGGAGATTTGGTGGAGGGTTTGGAAGTGGATTCCCTCCAACTTGGTTTGCAACTTGGTTGTTCTCTCTTTGAGGATCATCATCTCCATTTGGTGGAGGATTCATCTCTTCGATGTTCTCCATCTCAAAATGCTCTACTACTCTTTGATGGTTTCTACCTCGATTTCTTCTCCTTGCGTGTGCCTCGATCTCAAGATCCAATGGTTCCAAATTTCCTCCACGAGATCTTGTGATCATACACCTACAAAAGACAAGTATCAAAGCCCACAAAGAGAAACGAAAAACAAGATAACGAAAAAGAAATGCTACTATCAATAACACTCAACAAACTCTAAGTTTCACTAATAACACTCGCTTAAATCCCCGGCAGCGGCGCCATTGACTTGTTCGTATTTTTCGGATAAGTTCCCAAGTAGAATTTCGTTCCAAGGATTTAATTAAGTGCCAATGAATCCCTAGAATTGCAAGTTATCATGCTATTGTAGTAGCTAACTGTTTTTGTTGGGATTTTCGGAAATATAAAGACAAGTATTCAACTAGATAAATGAAACACAAATAAACGAACTAAAGCAAAAACACGATATCTAACTTCCTTTCGAAAGTGCAAGGTGAGAAGGTATTGCCTCGGGTGTATCCGTTTTATAGGTTGTGTGGTGAATTATGGGGCAAAAATACACAAATTAAACCTAATGTGTTGGGAAGAACTAAAGGCTATCACTCGTGTGTGTCGACCAATCCCTTGTGAGGCCTAGGTGAACACGTGCATTAACTAGCAATTATATCGTCTAATCAATACCATATGATCATAGGATAGTGTCTCATAAACACGTTCAACACGGTTACTAATGTTCATGAGACGTCCTTTCACTACTCTAATAGACGACCTCTAATCGAATAGTGTCTAGCGTCGTCGATCTAAGTAACTAACCCCCGGTCGGTGTAGCCAATTACTATGTCAATTCTAATGGACGAATTCAAGCTCATACACACATACCTAATCATGCAACTCAATACGGTCGTTGAAGTCGACACAACTAAGAATGCTAGCTAATAGGGTGAATTAATCAATTGAATCATGCAAACTACCACACTAAAAGCATCTACACCCAATTCCTAAGCTAATCATGCAATTGATCCATAATTACACCACATAACCACCAAAACTTCAACACCCTAGGCAATTAATACTTAGCCCATGGTTCTAAGATAGAAATTCATGGCTAGAAAACAAGAAATCACAAATTCCATCACAATTAAGAAATCAAATGCAAGAAATAATAGAATTGGTAAATTGAAATGAGAATCAAAGTGATATCACCTTAAAACTTGAAATGTAGCTACAAACTTCAATTACTTACAAAGCCCAATGGAAATCTTCACTTGAATCTTCAAATTAAACTAGAATCTAAGCTATCTAATGAAGGAAAATTGCAAAAGTAAGAAAACCCCTACAACTATGTGTGATTGTGTGTTAATTGCTCCCCAAGGTCTTGTGTTTTTCTCCAAAACTGAAATAGGGCCCTTTTATATGTTGCAATATTTCCAAAAATGAGTTTTTGCACTTTAGCCCTTCAAAATTGGAGAAATTGGCCGAAATACCCCGAGCTAGCTGCGACCCGGCCGGGTGGCTCCCACCCGGGCATGCCACCCGGCCACAACACGAAACATATCTAACATTTGGCCTTGCCCGGGTCGACCCCACCCGGCCGGGTGGGTCTCACCCGGGCACAATACGAAGCAAATGCGATTTTGGCCCTGCCCGGGTCGACCCCACCCGGCCGGGTGGGTTTCACCCGGGCTAATTACGAAGCTTCTCAAAATTGTCCCTTGGCCGAGTTGAAGTGACCCGGCCGGGGTGCTTCTACCCGGCCAGGTTGTCTTTTTGGCCCGTCATCTCGTTTCCTTGCATAACTTTCACCTCGGATGTCGGATTGACTCGATTCCTTAGGCTAATTCACTCCATTTCTCGAGACGAATCCAACCGTGCATTCCTATTTTCGGTCCGGTCACTTGTGGTATGCGTTTTGCTCCAAATTTCATCGTGTTACCTACAAAAATCGACAAAACACAACCTTTCTCTCATTTCGGCTTAAACAACCATATTCAATGTATAATTCCATGAAATCAAGATCAAATGAGCTTCAAATATGCATCTTCAACATGCAAATAACACCCTAATCATATATAATGAATGATATTTTCAATTGCAATGTCTATTTTCTTGGTTTCTTACTATTTATGTGGATTGTACTCTATTTTCTTGGTTTCTTACTATTTATGTGGATTGTACTCCAGATTGAACGGTATGTTGTAATCTGCACAATCTATATATGAGATCGGATAATTCTCTGTCCATTTCTACTTTTTAAATTGTAGGTTTATATCGAACAATTCCTAAATTCCTAATTTTTGTGAGTGTGGAACTGATTATTGGTGTAAATCAATTTGCAAAAAATATATTGTAAAATTATTATTATTATTGTTATAATTTTATTTTATTTTTGATTTATTCAGTGGCGCTAGAGTTGGTACATAAGTTTTTTTTTTTAATGTGATATTATGTTTATTTCAGAGAAAATGGCTTAGCATTTTTCACTGAAGATGCACTAATGGTTTGAATCGATGACATTGAGGAGTGGGAGAAAGCGAAATGAAAGAAGGCGTAGATAGAGGATGGAGAGCTGAAAACGAATACTGAAAAGTTAATAAATGAAACCCTACTAATATTAACGGTCAAGATTATCTATATAAAATTAAGGGTTGAGATTAAAGGATAATGTTAAAATTGATGAGAAGTGAGTAATTTTGAAATGGTGGGTTTTGGAGGAGAGAAGGTTGAAATAAGTAAAGGAAATTGTGACATGTGGCAAAAAAAAGTTTGTAAATATATTATACTAGTGCAAGACCCGCGTATTACGCGGGATTATATAATTTTTTGTACTATTATTTTAAAGTCATATTAAAATAAAATACCAATATGTCGTAAAAGAGTAAACATAATAATTTTACAATCAATATAAAATAGTAATTAATACTCGAGAATAAATTCAAATGATCTCAATGAATGTAAATCCAATGTAAAATAAGGAGATTTCCATTTGGATAGAAATGACATATAAACCCATCATTATGTTAACGTAGAAATGTGTGGTTCCACAACATTTACTATCTTATTACAAATAAAATCTATGTAGAATATAATATTAATTTTTTTTTATATATAGATACCACTATGTTTTGAACGATTAGTCAATTATAATAAGTCACATACATATTGTTGTCGTCATAGTCAATGAGTAGTAAATCACAGTTGAGAATAATCGAAATAAAGTATGTAGGGGATAAATTATTAATTACAACCACCCAATAAGATATCTAAAATACAAATAAAACTAAAATAATTACTTAAATACAAAAAGAATGAGAGTGTTTCAACTAAGACAAATGTACAATGAAATAATTATAACAATTGAAGTTTTTGTCTCAAAACTAAGAAGATTTAAGAGATCTCACTCCTTCAATTAATTTAGTAATGAAGATAATACATTTTCATCTCAATAACCAAACCTACAAACCTGCAAAATAAAAATAATGATGTAAAATGAACTTAGAAAATAATTAAGAGATTTTTTTAACTGGTTTTCATTTCAATTTTTAATGTAAAATGAACTTAGAAAACAATTAAGAAATTTTTTTAACTGGTTTTCATTTCAATTTTTAATGTAAAATGAACTTATATTAATGTGAAACATTAAGTAACAGAGAGAATAAAAACACTAAAAAAATATAACGAAATAAATGTTCATTGTAAGCAAATTTGAGTTGTGGAAAACCTTCCAATCAAAATAATTGTAATAAAAAATTCATAGATTAAAATTATTGAAATATGTGCAAGAAATAATAATAAGATTTGAAGAAGTTGACGCAAGAAGCATTGTCAATTGTTGTTAATTGTAAAAGTTTTAGCAGAATCAAAATTGAAGATTGATGGAGAGTAAAAAATTTTTTAGAGAAAATGAGAGCATTTGTAGTAAAAAAAAAAAAAACTCTTTAACATTGGGAAGGAAGAAACTCTAACCTTCTGATCCTCTCTGTCCTTGCAGAAATGTTAAAATTGAAATGAGATGTTTTGACCCCTTTTAAAATATACAATGCTCACTGTCAAAAGAATCAAAAGAAACACTATTAATCTTATACACCAAAAAATATAAAAAACAGCATGGCACAATTTTTTTTTTTAAGAAACACTAAAATTTAAAAGGAGAAAGACACATGTATAATCAGATTGAGTAGAGAAAAATGTGAGAACATGTTATGAAAAATTTGAGAAAAACAAAAACAATTCATAATAAAATAAAAAATAATTATATAACTCTAACAAAAATTGAACAAAGAAATATGTATATCAAAAAGTTGATAGACAAATAATGAGAATTAATAATTACTAAAAATAGAGTAAATAAAAGAAATTTAGAACACAATGTAAAATATAAAAGATTTAGAAATGCTCACCTTCTAATTAATGACCACCCATTCAAAATAATTCTACTTAAATACAGTGTAAGATCCCACAACTTTTACTCAGTATACTATTTACAGAAATCAATGACTAATTTTATAGAAATCAATGGCTAATTTAACTATGTGCAATGATCCGTTTGTATCTTGACGGTGGAGGAGAAAGATGAGAGAATGGAAAAAACAATTTATGAAAAGAGAAAGAATAAGATTTTTTAAGCAAGAATTAGACGGTTTTTAATTATTATCCAAATTCTTAAAATTTTAAAATTTGAAAGTAAGAGAGAAAAATAAGAAAAAAATAAAAAATGTAGAATTTATATGTAAAAGAAAATAATTAATGAGAGAGAAAAAGGGAAAAGAACTGGAAAAAACAATTTAAAAAACTGTAAAAGAAAACCGTAGGAGACCGAGAAAAAAAGGGAGAGAGCGGAAAAAAAAAATTTGTATCTTGACGGTGGAGGAGAAAGATGAGAGAATGAAAAAAATAATTTATGAAAACCGTAAAAGAATAGAGAGAAAAAAGGAAGAGAAAGAAAGGGAAAAAAAAGAGAGAGGATAAGATTTTTTTAAGCAAGAATTAGACGGTTTTTAATTATTATCCAAATTCTTAAAATTTTAAAATTTGAAAGTAAGAGAGAAAAATAAGAAAAAAATAAAAAATGTAGAATTTATATGTAAAAGAAAATAATTAATGAGAGAGAAAAAGGGAAAAAAATTGGAAAAATCAATTTAAAAAACTGTAAAAGAAAACCGCCGAGAAAAAAGGGAGAGGGTGGAAAAAAAATTGTAAAATTTAAGAAAATTAGAAAAGTAGAAAGAAAGAAAAGTGAGAAAGATTCAGAAATAGTAATTAAGGGTAGATATATATATATATATTATAAGATATGAGGGAATATATATTAATTGGTGTCGAAGTACAAAGAATAAAGTTCCTAACCTAATTGGCAAACGAGGGGCGCATGCATGCACTTGGAACCGATAGGTCCCGAATTCGATTCCTCTCTCATGCGTTGGGAGGAAGATATATTAGCTAGGGGTATTATTTTTCGTTATTTCAATTGGTGAGGGTTTTAAAAAATCTCTCCCCATTATTTTTAGTGAGGAGTATATTAGCTACCGTAGAAACTCTATAAATTAATACTCGATAAATTAATAAACTCTCTAAGATAATATTTTTGGCATTTTTTCGTTATTTCAATTATTTTTCGTTATTTCAATTGGTGAGGGTTTAAAAAATCCCTCCCCATTATTTTTAGCGAGGGGTATATTAGCTACAGTAGAAACTCTATAAATTAATACTCGATAAATTAATAAACTCTCTAAGATAATATTTTTGATCGGTCCCGACTTGGGGATAGCGTGCTAAATTAATAAACTCGCTAAAATTATAAGATAATACATTTTTTGTAATTTCTATAGACCCCAAATAAAATATAAATTAATAATTCCTTATAAAAAATATATTAAATGAATGATTTAAGAATGTTTCTTGAAAAATGACTCAATTGTCTTTTATTTTTTTGTTGAAATCAATTTCACCTTGAATCTCGTCTCTAATTTTCCTTATCATTGTAAGAACTTTCGGTGTTGTTTTCTCATAGCTTAACAAGAAATTATTCAACGTAATTTTTGCTTTAATTAATGACTTCGTTTCGTGATTACAATTTACAAGTGAAAGTTTTGAAAGAGTGTTTCTACAAATTAATAAAATATTAATTTATAGATAAATTAACTCTTCATCGGCTATGATCAAAGCTCCAAAGGCTACAAATTATATAATACAAAGAAAGAGAAAAAATGAAGTTCTTTCTTTGATGATGATAAGGAGGAAGAAGAAGGCATGACACCGCTTAATACTCCACCGCTAACACCACCACCACAACACAAATCGATGAAGCAAGTTCTAGTGAAGGGCCTAGAAGGATTCAGAAGTTTGAATGACATTTATGATGCCACCGAAGAGGTAAACATGAGTAATTTTACTCAATTTTGTTTACTTTCAAAAACTGGGCCTGTGAGTCATGATGATGCCGCTCAAAATGGAGAATGTAGAAAAGCCATAGATAAGAAATTAGGGAAATCATAAGGAATGATATGTGGGAGCTAGTATCATTACTGAAAGGCAAAAATACCATTAGAGTAAAGTGGGTGTACAAGATAAAGAGAAATGCACAAGGGGAGATTGAGAAATACAAAGCCATACGATTTTTTAGTGCGCAAATTATTTACCGTTGTATATTATTTTATTAAAAAATATGTATAGCTTTAATTATGGATAATTTTCGAAAGAGACATTCTAAGTTTCAATAGATTAAAAACATCTTTATCGGTGGCAATTCAGGCCGTCTGATCCAACTAGCTCAATTCAGCCCATTTGGCCCAGAGTTCTGGGTTGAGTCTATAAAATGGGAGTCCAACCTAAAACATTCTAGCCTACCGGGCCAGCGGGCCAATCCAGCTTATGATATTTTATTTTTTAAAATTCTAACAAAATTTTTATATATAAACCTAATTACCTATGGATCAACAAAAGGCAAAAACTTGTGTGAGACCGTCTCACGGATCTTTTTCTGTGAGACGGATCCTTTTAACTCATATTTCAAAATTTTGGGTAGGATAATCCATATTTTTTTTTTCAGATTTTAGTTGGTAAAAAAAGTGATAATGTTTAAATAAAAAGTGATAATATTTTTAACAAAAGTGACTATCACTTTTTACTTGAACACTATCACTTTTTGCTCAAACATTATCGCTTTTTATATATAAGGGCCGTCTCACGGATCTCATTTTGTGAGACGGTCTCATCCAAAACTAGCCCTCAACAAAATACATTTTTAATATACTAACTGATGCGGCCTAAAAATGTCACCTAATAAGGAGTCGACACGTGTACAAATGATAAGATCGAGAGGGAAGGATTGGATTATCCAGTACTCCCTGAATAAGGAATCCCCTCTAGAGATCCCTCTGGAGGGAGCTCCGTCTGGAGAGAAGCATCAGAAAGAAGCAGTCTTAACTTGAAGTCATGGACCGTAAATGTAGAGGACTTCCGTCATTTCCGGTCCAAGCTGGGTAAAAGAAAGACTTTATCCTCCTTTATCTTAGGGGATAAAGTCCACTAAGAGTGCAGATTGCCGAATCTTCAGGAAGTGGAGAAAAGGAAAGACTTCGTCCACTCAGCAGGGCTGAGTCTTAGAGGCAGCTCCGAGATAAGGGGAGGTCCTAACTTCTCTCCACGAAAAAGGCTCTATAAATAGGTAAATCGAAGGAGATTTCCAGGTTAGACATTCTTATATTACAAAACTTGATATACTAAACACAAAACACTTTCTGAGATTCTTTGAGAACTTATTTGATACATCAAGGATCTCGAGATCCTTGGGAGACATTGATAAGCCCTATACTGACTTAGGCATCGGAGTGTCCACGCCGGACCCCCCTCCGGCGTGCTCTTTGCAGGTTCTTGAAGATTTCGAGTAAAGGCAGCATATTTGGAGTGATTATACGTGTTCGAAGAGTGGGACATCCAATCCAGAGGACGCGCAATTCTCTCGTGCAAATTTTGGCACATCAACTGGCGCCGTCTGTGAGAAAGAGTTGAAAGATTTTCTCACGAATTTTTACCTATTCGAGCAAATGGGTGGCGGAAATAAAACGTCTACTTCGGGAAAGAAAAATCTTCCAGGGGAAAATCCCCCTTTGCCAACTGATCCCCCACCAAGGGGAGGCCGGGGGAAGGATCCAGTTCATACTCCTTCTGGAGCAAATCCACCAGTGACGCCTGATACAGGCTTGGGAGAGGAAAACCATCCCCTCCCAATCGAAGAAGGAACAACAGGGAACATTGAAGCCCCAGAGTCCCAGACCGCGGATCCTCAGCGAGAGGATATTCCAGACTCGGGGCCACTCCTGATCTCTTCCGATCAATTGAATGCCCTCATCAAGCAGGCTGTGGAGAGAGCCTTCGCGGATCAAAGAAATCGAGTTCCTAGAGCTGCACCAGGGAACCTGGAGATACCTCCCCCGAGACCCCAAGAAGAGGCGCCTGGAGCTTCCCAGGTGCTGTCCAAAGAAATGGGGATGCGGGCAGAAGAAGATGATAAGGTGCCCTCCCGAGCGGAAAGAAGCATTCCCCTTAGGAGTACGAGAAGAAATGCAGATTTGGCACCCCAAGGGACATAACTCCCTGAAACAGAAGAAAGCACGGATGATACCTATGGAGGACCAGTCAGCGACCAATTACTGGCCCTACAGAAGGAGATGAGAGATATGAGGAAGCAAATGAACAACCGAACCAGTAGATCCGCTCATGTCTCTGGATGTCAGTTCTCCCCTAACATATTACAGGATGAACTGCCATTCAATTTTAAGCCCCTTAATTTCGAATACGATGGTACGGCAGACCCGTACGAGCACCTAGTAAGGTTCGAGAATGCTGCGTTACTACACCGCTATGGAGAAGGAATCAAATGTAGGGTCTTCCTAACCACCCTAGCAAAAGCAGCACAACAATGGTTCACTCAATTGGAACCCAATACAATCCGATCCTGGGAGGAATTCAGTGAGTTATTCCTCCATCAATTTGCAAGTGCCCGGAGACAGCCGAGGGCCACTTTGACCCTCTTCAATCTGAGACAGGGGGAGGGTGAGAGCTTAAGAGCTTTTCTCCGGAGGTTTAATCAAGCAGCTCTGGAGGTCCCTACAGCCTCTCCGGAGGTGAAGATCAACGCTCTTACTAACGGATTGCGTGATGAAGACTTTTTCTCCTCTTTAGCTAAGAAGCCAGTTAAGAACTTTGATGAATTGCTACATAGAGCAGAGAAGTACCTCACTCTGGAGGAGGTTCGAAAAGCAAAAAGACTGGAGATCAGGCCACAAGATCGAGAGAGAAGAAGGGAAGGCCCCTCCAGACGATCCAGTCCAGAGGTCCCTCGGACCTCCGGATCAGCAAGAGACAGCAATCCCTCCGGAGGTCCCCGGTCTGGCCCTCGCGAGAGGTTTGAGAAATACACGCCCTTGAGGATTGAGCCTGCTGAAGTACTGGAGGTAGCAGGAGATCATCCAGACTTGAAATTCCCATATTCCAGAGGTCGAGGACCTCAGAAGCCCAAGTCTGATCGATTTTGCCGATTTCACAATGAATATGGACATGATACAAATCAGTGTTATCACCTGAAAGACGAGATTGAGAGGATGATCCAAGCGGGCCATCTGAAAGAATTTATATTTAGAGACAGACAGGGCCCTCGGGGGCAGAAGCGAAAAGAACATGAAAGAAAACCGGAAGAGAAGGAAACCAGAGAGGCGGCCGAAGATATGCCCCCTCCACCGCCGAAGAGAGGAGTAATTCACATGATTGTGGGAGGACCAGCCGATGGAGATTCCTTTCGGAAGAGAAAACAGAGTGTCCGAGCTCTAAAAGCAGAGCAAGGGGGTCAGTTAAGAGAAGTAGGACGTATGACGGAGACGCCCAATATTCGATTCGGGCCGGAGGATGTGAAGGGAGTTAAAGAAGATCACAACGATGCTCTGGTGATCACTACCGACATAGTTGGGTTCGATGTTGCTCGAATCTTTGTAGATACAGGGAGCTCAGCTGACATTATGTTTTTTGAATGTTTCAAGAGAATGGAGCTGAGTGTGAAGTTGCGTCCTGTAGATACCTCTCTGTATGGTTTCTCCGGAGGTGCCATCCAACCTTTGGGATCAGTAATGTTACAGGTAGGATTGGGGGACGCTCCAGCTCGGAAGGTCCACCTGGTGGAGTTCCTTATTGTAGACATCCCCTCATCATACAATGTTGTGATGGGACGACCTAGCCTGAACCTCTTTCAGGCAATCATCTCTACATTTCATATGAAATGAAATTCCCTACAGCCACAGGGGTGGGAGAAGTAAGAGGAGACCAGTACCAAGCACGGAAGTGCTATGCAGAGTCTGTAAAGATGGCGGACAGAGCCCTGACTAAGGGCCTGGAGCGGACGAGAGGAGATGACCCTGAGGTCAAGAGGAAGAAAGTAGAGGGAGGAAGAAAGTAGAGGTGAATGTTAAAACAGACGAGGAACTGATGAGCGTGGAGCTCTTCCCAGGGAAACTCGGCTTTATCACTAAGATAGGTACCCAACTGGGACCCGAGCTCACAGAGAAGTTAATATTTACATTACGTCGAAATTCCGATATATTTGCATTTTCTCCAGCTGACATGACAGGGGTCCCTCCGGAGATAGCAATACATTGCCTTAATGTTGATCCAAAGGCAAAGCCCGTGAAACAGAAACTACGAAATTTTGGAATTGAGAAGAATAACATTGTGAAAGAAGAAGCTGAGAAGTTATTGAAAGCAGGACATGTGGTGAAAGTCCAATTCCCAGAATGGCTCTCCAATGCTGTGCTAGTGCCTAAAGGAGGAGGAAAATGGAGAATGTGCATCGATTTCAGGGACCTCAACAAGGCATGCCCTAAAGACCACTATCCGTTACCAAGGATAGACCAGTTAGTAGATGCAACTTCAGGCTTTGAGCTGCTAAGCATGACTGGATGCATACCAAGGATACCACCAAATCCAGCTAAACCCCTCATAGCAGTGTGCTTCATAGCAGCGTGCGGAACGTTCGGCTATGTTCGAATGCCATTCGGATTAATCAATGCTGGAGCAACATATCAAAGGATGGTCGATGCTGTCTTTCGGAGACAGTTGGGGAGGAACATGGAGATATATGTAGATGATATGTTGGCTAAGAGTGTGAAAGCAGATCAGCATGTGGAGGATCTGGAGGAAATTTTCCAAGTAATTCGAGAGAACGAAATCAAGTTGAACCCAGCCAAGTGCTCTTTTGGAGTAAAATCAGGGAAGTTCCTCGGGTACATGGTCACTCAAAGAGGTATAGAAGTAAATCCAGCCAAGGTGAAGGCTGTACTGGACATGCAGCCACCGAGAAACGTGAAAGAGCTCCAGACACTCAATGGGAGGATTACGGCATTGAGCAGGTTCATAGCCAGGTCTGCCGAGAAGAGTCATCCCTTCTTTAAAATTCTCAAGAAAGGAACCAAGTTTGAATGGAACGAAACATGCCAAAAAGCTTTTGAAGACCTGAAGCATCATTTGTCTCAGCTGCCGAAGCTGACAAAGCCTTCTCCGGGAGATACTCTCATTTTGTATCTCTCTGTAGGGGAATTCTCACTAAGCACCGCCTTGGTCAAAGAAGAGGGATCTCTTCAGCATCCTATTTATTACGTCAGTAAGGTCATTCAAGGGGCTGAAACTCGATACTCATAAATTGAAAAGGCTGCTTTGGCCGTGGTAGTTACAGCGCGAAGGCTGCGCCCATATTTCCTCTCTTACAAAATATTGGTCCGCACTAATTACTTGCTGAAACAGGTTATAGGGCGAGCGGACCTCTCTGGAAGGATGGTGAAATGGGCAATAGAGCTCCAAGAATATGATGTGGATTTCGAGCCACGGAAAGCCATAAAAGCCCAAGCTTTGTCCGACTTCATCCAAGAGTCGACCAAACCAGAGGAAGCTGAGGGATGGAAGGTATATGTAGATGGCTCAGTGACTCTGAGCGGATGCGGAGCAGGGATTGTGCTAGCAGTCCCTCAAGGAGAGGACCTACAATTTGCAGTGAGGTTTCAATTCATGACCTCGAATAATGGAGCAGAGTACGAAGATTTGATCAGAGGGATGGAGATGGCATTAGAATTGCGAGCTCCAAAGGTAACTCTATACTCAGACTCCCAATTAGTTGTTCAACAGGTGAATGGAGAATATGTAGCCAAAGATAGCAGGATGGTTGTGTATCTGGAACGAGCCAAAGAAGTGATGGGCAAATTTCAAGAGTGCGAGGTAATCCAGATACCTCGAGAGAAAAATATGCAGGCGGATAGCCTCGCCAAACTCGCTAGCTCTACAGAGTTTGATGGACAAGGAACAGTGACCTTGGTAGTGGCAGAAAGAGAGACCCTGGAGAATCCCATTGGTTCCATTGAGGAGGAAGATGATTGGAGAAGAGCTATATGGGTGGAACTCACCAAGGAAGCAGACGCCCCTACCACCAGAGAGACCCGAGCCCTTCGGATCAAATATTGTATTATCGGAGGGCACTTATACAAGAAATCGTTCACACAACCATATTTGAGGTGCATATCAACCCGAGAAGCGATGTACACACTCAAAGAGATCCATGAAGGTGATGCATCTAGTCATGAAGGATACAAAGCAGTGGTGAAGAAAGTTTTAAGGGCTGGATTATATTAGACCTCCATGACAAAAGACGCTAGGGAATTTGTGAAAAAATGTGTCAAGTGTCAGAAAAATGGTCCATTGATAAGGACCCCTGCGGAAGAGATGAGAGCTATGCACTCTCCCTGTCCCTTTGCTAAGTGGGGAATCGATTTGGTAGGACTCTTCCCTCCAGCCTCTGGAGGGAGGAAATTTATGATAGTAATAGTGGACTATTTTAGCAAATGGGTGGAAGCTGCTCCTCTGGCTACGATAGACGAAGAAAATGTGATTAAATTCTTGAGAAGACAAATCTGTTGCAGATTCGGAGTACCCAGAATATTGGTCTCTGATAATGGAACACAGTTTAACGGAGAAAATGTACGAGGATGGTGTGCAAGACTAAACATAATACAGAGATTCACCTCTGTAGCTCATCCTCAAGCTAATGGACAAGTGGAGGTTACTAATCGAACGATAGTAGATGGTATTCGAACAAGGCGGACGAAGATAGGAGGAGGATGGGTGAACGAGTTAGATAATGTATTGTGGTCATATAGAACTAGTCCAAAGACAGCAACTGGAGAGTCCCCATTTCAGTTGGTCTATGGAGCCGCGGCGGTGATACCTCCAGAGGCCGTGTTGCAGTCGCACCGAATCGCCCAATTTGAAGAACATCAGAATGAAAGATTGATGAGAGAGGCCCTAGATTTAATGGAAGAAGAAAGAGAGATGGTTAGAGTACGTGCTGAAAGATATAAGAGCAGAATTAAAGCTGCATATGACCGAAGGGTGATCCCGAGGTCCTTTAGAGCGGGAGACCTGGTGCTAAGGAGAGCTGATGCCCTAAAGAATACGGGAAAGTTAGAGCCCAACTGGGAGGGGCCTTATAGAATCACACAAGTACTGAAGGGAGGAGCCTATAGACTGCAGAGCATGGAAGGGGTCGACATAGCTAGACCCTGGAACGTTTGCCATTTGAAGAGATTCTTTGTTTGAAGAAAGTGTAAGGTCTTGAGACCATTTATGACTTTTGCTTTGTGATTTTTTGCATTGATTCATATTTTGCTTAATGTACTTTGTGGCTTCACCAGAGCTCTTTTTCCCTCTCTACGGGTTTCTCCTTTGGGGTTTTTCCGTAAAGAGGTTTTTAATGAGACCGGCGTAGGTTATCTATGGCCTATGTTGAAAACTGACAATAAATCAATGAAGTTTTATTCCTTTTTGAAGAAAGAATTATTCAGAATTATTGTGTCTTGATTATCTTTCTCATATTTGAATATGCGATGTATGAATATAAAAATGACGAGTGTGAGAAACACTCAGAGGCCTAGAGGCCGAGGTGCTCCAGAGAGCCATCATCTTACTTGAGACCCAAGTGGGTTACTGAAATGAGAAGATTTTATGAATTAAAATCTTTTAAGAATAAGAGTGAGAAACACTCAGAGGCCTAGAGGCCGAGGTGCTCCAGAGAGCCCTCATCCTACTCGAGACCCAAGTGGGTTACTGCAATGAGAAGATTTTATGAATTAAAATCTTTTACGAATAAGAGTGAGAAACACTCAGAGGCCTAGAGGCCGAGGTGCTCCAGAGAGCCCTCATCCTACTCGAGACCCAAGTGGGTTACTGAAATGAGAAGATTTTATGAATTAAAATCTTTTACGAATAAGAGTGAGAAACACTCAGAGGCCTAGAGGCTGAGGTGCTCCAGAGAGCCCTCATCTTACTTGAGACCCAAGTGGGTTACTGAAATGAGAAGATTTTATGAATTAAAATCTTTTAAGAATAAGAGTGAGAAACACTGAGAGGCCTAGAGGGCGAGGTGCTCCAGAGAGCCCTCATCCTACTTGAGACCCAAGTGGGTTACTGAAATAAGAAGATTTTATGAATTAAAATCTTTTACGAATAAGAGTGAGAAACACTCAGAGGCCTAGAGGCCGAGGTGCTCCAGAGAGCCCTCATCTTACTTGAGACCCAAGTGGGTTACTGAAATGAGAATATTTTATGAATTAAAATCTTTTAAGAATAAGAGTGAGAAACACTCAGAGGCCTAGAGGCCGAGGAGCTCCAGAGAGCCCTCATCCTACTTGAGACCCAAGAGGGTTAACTAACGAAACGAGAAGATTTTACGACCTAAAGTCTTTTAAATAAGAGTGAGAAACACTCAGAGGCCTAGAGGCCGAGGTGCTCCAGAGAGAAAGAAAGGAAAAGAGTGAGGATGTCCCTCCACAGCCAAGTCACCTGAAATCGAAAGACTGTACAACCAAGAGATGATTCCAACGTAGCCTACAAGACCAACAAAAAGGGGGGGAAGAGAGCACACCTCCAACATATTCTTTGCCGGTCTTGTAAGTTACTTATGCAAGCAGAAAAGAAAAATACAACAAACAAGCAATATCAAGCTAACGCGATCACTACAAAAAGCCCCCACATATCCAGGAGTGTGGGGTCCCCTACAAAGTATGAGAGTAAGTATTATAAGCAGAAAATAAAGAGTGTAGCAAAACAAGAGAAAAGTAAATTGTTTGTTGTGACCATGTAAATATGAAATTTAAACTGCTTTTTCAGCAGCAGCTTCCTCAGCAACAGCCCCCTCGACCTCAACTCCTTCAGCTCCTCCAGCAGCGCCCTCCTCCTCAGCAACATGGCTTCTAGATCCTCCGCCCTCCTCCGGACCCTCTATACCTCCCACGGTATCCACAACGCCTGTCCCTCCATCCACCTCTGTTGCCACTTTTAGAACAGAGACATAAGGATAAACAAGATGCTCCAGAGGCTTTAGCTCAGCCATGCTCACCTTGGCAGCTTGAAGCTTGGTGATGGCTTGACCCATTCCGGGTAACCACCAAGGACTATCGGGGCTCTCCTCAGGATCCCCCAAGAATTTTGGAGGAGTGGCGAGTCGTTCCAGATGGAACTCACGAGAGTAGGTTCCATCGAACCCCGGGGCTGAGTGCTCGGCTACGGAATTGCTGAAGCCGTGGTCGATAAAGTGAGGGATATGCGGCCCCATGGCGCAGAGGAAGCTTGAGCTCTTCAGGAAGCTGGACAGCCACTGAGTATGAAGAGTCCCCAAGAACTCTTGACCCAAGGAGGAAGTGAACAAGGACTTAATGCAAGCCTGCACTCCGACATCCGGCAGCTCGCGTTCCATCCGTCCCACCTCCTGTACCAGATATTTGATCCTAGCCGCATCCTGCTTGCTTTGAGTCCGTAGGAGGGACAACTCCTCAGACAGAGCTTGAGCTCGTTTATGAGCTTTGTCCTTCTCCGTAGTGATACCCTTAAGGGTTGACTAGAAAGAGGACGCTTCAGCCCGGAGAAGTTCGAGCTCAGCCACCATCTCAACCCCTTGATCGAGTATCTTAGCATAGTTAAGGCCAAACTACAGAGGAAAAAGAAATAATGCTTAAGATACGAAGAAGGCAGAGACTGTGAAAATGGAAAATAATAGAAAGTACCTCAGAAAGAAGGTGAGCACCACGGAGCAGTCGATCCTCAGGAAGAGGCGTGTCGGATAACTCATCATTAGGAGGGGCAGGACATCGGTCAATAAGGCGATGGAAAGGCTCGTCCACAGTAGAAGGGGGAGCCTCCTTCTCAGCACGGGTAGCTTTTCCCTTCTTCCTCTTAGAGGTGCCGCAGTCAGAGAAGAAGGCGTTGGCAGCTGAGCGGGTTCTCCTGGCAACTGAACCAGGGACTTGAGTAGATGAACTGGGGAGAGGAGGAACCTTTGAAGGACTCTCTGGAGCCGGAGTCTTTGCTGAGCTCCCGAGAGCAGGAGACGGAGGAGCCTTTGGAGGATCTTCTGGAGCGGATAACACAGGGGTCTTCACTATGCTGAGAGCAGGGGCATCTCGGGAGATATGAGTTAGCCAACTCATTGCTACAGATAACCAAGAAAATTCTCAGAACTCATAAAATAACCACATGCAAGAAACAAAATACAGTAATAGAAGATTTTTTACCATCTCGAGAATCTAAAGGAAAATCTTGAGGACAAAAGCCGAAGTGGGAGAGGATGCGAGGATTTTTGCAAATGCCAATAATATCGAAATAATCGTACAAACGGATGTGAGTATTGAGATTGCTTATAACAGTGTGATTGGAAACAGAGTAGGCTTTCAGAGGAGGAGGAACTACTCCTGGGTTGTGGAATATCCAGTCCTCATGAGGAAACGGCCAGTCGGTGGGGCTAGTAACAAGAAAATAATAATCTCGCCAGGATGAGTCTTCTTCATGGAGTTTTTTCAGAAATTTACAAACACGGGACCTTCGCCCACTCACATAGAAGAAGCCATCGTTCACTTTACAAGAATGTTGGCTCAGAAACAGTTCGGCAGACGGGTCACCCCCATTCCCTTTCACCAGGATGAAAAAGCCTATCATGGTGCGGATAGCATTCGGAGTAAACTGGTTAAGAGGGATCTGCATGCGAGTCGATATGGTAGCCAAATAGGGATGAATCGGAAATCGCAGTCCTGCCCTAAGTTGAGCTTCGAAAAAAGCAAGAGTTCGGGGTTGGGAGAAATTTGGGCGTTCATTCGAGCGAGGAACGCGAAAGGTATACTCCGACGGAAAACCATAGGCATGAGCAAGGCTAACTAGGTGAGAATGGTCGATTTGGGAAGAAGGGGAAACCCTATTCTCTGGACTCCCCATCAGAGAGGGAGTCAATTCAGAGGAATTTTGGCCAAGGGTTTCAGGCGGAGAAAGAGGGTTTGACATCGATTTACAGTGCTAATAAAAGAAAAAAAAAAGAAGGATAGATGGGTTACCTTGATTAGAAGGACTACGGAATCAGTCGGGGCGGCTGGCGACGGCGAAAATTCGGGAGGAAGAACACCGGAGAAGAGAGATGGAGACGACGAGAGATTTTTGGGAAGAAATGAAATTCAAAAAATGAAGAAAAGAAAAGAGGCGGTTGCGTGGAGTAAATGGGAGAAGATATGTGGTAGAATCGAGGATTTTCCTCGGAAGAATAACAAAGGAAAGAGAAAGGCGATCGCGTGGGGCCCACGCGCGGAAGCCGAAAAGTCTCCCAAGTTGGAGGCGGGAAAAGCCTTCGGAGAAGGGCATGTTTTGAAACTTCCTCTCCGCAGCAGGAACGATACACGTCTCTCTAGAAGGACCCTTGTACTAGGTTCTAGGAAATTTTTCTACTCTCACAAAAGATGTCCCCCTTTTACGAGAGTAGGGGGGAGTAGATGATGCGGCCTAAAAATGTCACCTAATAAGGAGTCGACACGTGTACAAATGATAAGATCGAGAGGGAAGGATTGGATTATCTAGTACTCCCTGAATTAGGAATCCCCTCTAGAGATCCCTCTGGAGGGAGCTCCGTCTGGAGAGAAGCATCAGAAAGAAGCAGTCTTAACTTGAAGTCATGGACCGTAAATGTAGAGGACTTCTGTCATTTCCGGTCCAAGCTGGGTAAAAGAAAGACTTTATCCTCCTTTATCTTAGGGGATAAAGTCCACTAAGAGTGCAGATTGCCGAATCTTCAGGAAGTGGAGAAAAGGAAAGACTTCGTCCACTCAGCAGGGCTGAGTCTTAGAGGCAGCTCCGAGATAAGGGGAGGTCCTAACTTCTCTCCACGAAAAAGGCTCTATAAATAGGTAAATCGAAGGAGATTTCCAGGTTAGACATTCTTATATTACAAAACTTGATATACTAAACACAAAACACTTTCTGAGATTCTTTGAGAACTTATTTGATACATCAAGGATCTCGAGATCCTTGGAAGACATTGATAAGCCCTATACTGACTTAGGCATCGGAGTGTCCACGCCGGACCCCCCTCCGGCGTGCTCTTTGCAGGTTCTTGAAGATTTCGAGTAAAGGCAGCATATTTGGAGTGATTATACGTGTTCGAAGAGTGGGACATCCAATCCAGAGGACGCGCAATCCTCTCGTGCAAATTTTGACACATCACTAACAATGCATAATTCTTAAACAACCATAACCAGTATACCATTAGAATACATAACAAATCCAAATAGAATTATGATTATAAGTTTAAACATCAAAGTCAAAATAAAATAAAAAAATACAATAATATTTAAGTATACGATAATTACTAATTTTAATTATTTAATTGTCTAAAGAAAAAAAATATGCTTGGGCCAAATTTAATCTAGCCCATCAGACCCTTCGGACCAATAGATCAAACCAAATACGCCCATTTTTATATGGGTATGTATATTTTTAGTCCAATCTATACTGAGCTTTTGGTTGGTCCAACCCATCAGATCGAACCCAAATTGCAAGCTCTACGTATTTAATATATTTAACAGTAAATATTGATACAAATGTATATAATGATGCTAAATTGTATTCTATTGTCCTCCCTCCCTATCCAAAATTTTGGTTTCGTTGTTTTATTTATTATTTATTATTGAATCCGTAAACAAAATTAATTCTTGTGCCTGTCACTTAAGAAAACAAAAAATCATAATTTATTGTTATTCGTAAGGCGTGGATTATATACTCCTCCAACAGTGGGTTATATACTTCGTCAGCAATGTTAGATATACTCCCAATTCATACACCCCTAAAATGGGTATTAGTAGATGCACTGCCATTCTGCCACTCTTTCTAAAACTCCCATTTAGTAAATACACCCCACCCAAAAAAATTGTCCACATACTTGTCGATCGAACATGCAATTTTTTATTACTCTTTGCCCGAATCTAACAATTTTTATAAAAGAAAAAAAATGATATTTTTCTGTCAAACAGGTTAGATTTCGACACTAATTTTTTGAAATATGTCATAATTTCCTTTTTTTTTTTTTTGTAATTTCTAAAACTTTTTTTATCAAATTGACGGAAGCTGTCAGAGGTGGTGATTGGTGGTGGTGGTGGTGGTGGTGGTAGTGGTAGTGGTAGTGGCGGTGGCGGTGGCGGCTGCAATAAAAAATTAGAGTTTAAATGTTATGAAAAGTGTTAATATCATGGAAGTGTTAATAGGTCAGGCTGTAGGCCGTGGTTCGACCTACTTTCACGTTTTTTTAATTTTCTATCAACTAGTTTCGAAAACGAGGTTAGATTTCGACACTAATTTTTTGAAATATATCATAATTTCCTTTTTTTTTTTTTTTTTTGTAATTTCTAAAACTTTTTTGTGAAATTGAAGGAAGGTGTCAGAGGTGGTGATTGGTGGTAGTGGCGGTGGCGGCTGCAATAAAAAATTAGAGTTTAAATGTTATGAAATGTGTTAATATCATGGAAGTGTTAATAGGTCAGGCTGTAGGCCGTGGTTCGACCTACTTTCACGTTTTTTTAATTTTCTATCAACCAGTTTCGAAAACGTGGTTAGATTTGGACACTAATTTTTTGAAATATGTCATAATTTCCTTTTTTTTTTTTTTTTTTGTAATTTTTAAAACTTTTTTATGAAATTGATGGAAGCTGTCAGAGGTGGTGAATGGTGGTAGTGGCAGTGGCGGCTGCAATAAAAAATTAGAGTTTAAACATGTTATGAAAAGTGTTAATATCATAGAAGTGTTAATAGGTCAAGCTGTAGGCCGTGGTTCCACCTACTTTCACGTTTTTTTTATTTTTGTATTGAACAAAATTTAAATAGACTTCTAAAAGACTCGTAGACCTGACATGTTTATTTAATAAGCCGAGTCAAATCCATAAAAAAAGTCTATCATAAATAATATGACTTAGACTAATTTTTTTTGTAAATACGCCTACGCTTTTTTATGCAAAGTGTGGTGAACTATTTTCACCCCTACCCACTAGTATAGGCTTACTAAAAGGGCCGTGTAAATATTTTCCATGCTTATTAAAATAGTACTCCCTGCATTTCCTATTGCCATTTTTTGTATTTTTTTACTTAATAATCTATATTTAAAATAGTAAAACATATTTTATTTATCCATATTTTAGAGATTAAAGTTTTTTTTAGTCCTTTAAGTTGAACTAATTTTAAATTTAATTTTGATGGAATACACATTTTGATTTTGATCCCATAAATTGGCCTAAATTTTGAATTCAGTCAAATTATCTGTCTTTGCAGCTAAATGAATCGGTCAAATCCATTTTTTTCTGCATTTTCGGCACATGAACAAATTCACGGTTATTCGCAGTTAATTTGAATTACACACGAACTAAGGATTTGAGTCATTTGACTGATTCATTTATCCACAATGACAAGTAATTGGACATTATTATGGACTGAATTCAAAATTTAAGTCAACTTATCATTTATGGAACCAAAATTTAAATGTGTATTTCATCATGACCAAATTTAAAATTAATCGGGACTAAAAAAACTGTAATCTCAATATTTTATTAGTACATCAAATATTAGGTATGCTTAAGTAAAGAATGGATGAATGAAGTAAACAAGGGAGGGAAGTATGTAACGTAATTGAAGGGGTATAACCTATTTAGGCTTGCTGTATGCCTATTGCCAAGTCAACGTGGCTGCTGGAATTATTTTAATTTGAATATTATCTTTGGAGAATATTTTGGTAACTGACATTGTCAATATATACGACTATTCAATATTCAAACTTTGGTTTGAAGGGACATTAAATATTTAAACTATTACATCTATCCTAGATTCCTAGAGGTGTACCCGAGCCGATTAGCGGTGAGTTCGAAACTCGACTCAATTGTTATACTCGAAACTCGATTTGACTCAGTTGAATCTAAAATTTTGAAGATCGAGCTCAACTCGACTCGACTCGATTAATTATATAATTTTTAAAATTAGTCGTAAATCATATTTTTTCTAAAATCGACTCAGCTCGATTACTTATATATAAATATAAAAGGGTGTAAACGAATCGAGTCGAGTCGAGTCGAGTAGTGCTGAGCTCTAAACTCGACTCGATCGTTAAACTCGACTTGACTCGGTAATGACAAAATAGTAAATATTGGTCTAGCTCGATTAGGCTCGCGAGTCTTTCGAGCCGACTATTTATGAGCTCGAACTCAATAGCTACTTGAGTAGCTCGAAACTCAACTCGACTCGATTAACTTCGAGTCGATTTCGATCTTTTTCCGAGTCGAGCACAAGTACCTCGCGAGTTGACTCGACTCACTAACATCCCTAATCTATTCCCCACGAAACATTTAAATAATCTTTTGTGCATAAATTAAGAAATACTCATTGCTTTTAGATCTCTTTTTGATATATAAATATTACTTTGACTGAAGTTTCCTAATTTTATTTAAATCTAATTTTTTTTTTTTTTTTACCAATTATCCAAATACTCATTGCTTTTAGATCTCTTTTTGATATATTACTTTGATCTCTTTTTTTTTTTACGAATTCTTTTTTAGATTATGGTCACTTTTTTTTTACACAAATAAATAAAATATTACGGAGTACATATTATTCTAAATGATATACATAAATATTTAAATATATCTTTATTTATTGAACAGTAGAAGTATTAAAGAAGTTTTAAAATCTTTTTTTCTCCCACCGTATTCATTAAATAAGACTAATGTTAACATTATACACACTTTTAAAAATAGAATGAAACTATATTTTGGGATAAATAAAAAC
The DNA here is from genome assembly GCA_963675135.1 of Galeopsis tetrahit. NCBI lineage: Eukaryota > Viridiplantae > Streptophyta > Magnoliopsida > Lamiales > Lamiaceae > Galeopsis > Galeopsis tetrahit. The sequence continues at coordinate 3,503,226 of OY776130.1, forward strand.
AAATATGAATTCATAATTTTATGACCGATGGAGTATAGTATTAAATGGATAATTGAGGTAAACAGAGATAAAAAAAATAGTAAAGATAAAAGATGAGAGAAATAGAAAATTTTAGTTTGGGACGCGTATAAAAATAATTGGGGAGAGACTACTGAAAGTCTTGCTACAATGAAACACCAATTTAGCATCTTCAATTGAATTAATAGTTACTCCCACTACAAAAACGCTCGTTTATGCCGACGGATGTATACCAACGGATTACCTTTCCGACGGTTGTACTGACGGATTACCGACAGAATTCAAAGTAAGAAGACTCTGCCGACGAAATTCAATTTCCGTCGGCTTTCTCGACGGAATGTCGACGGAAATGCCGACGGACACTCAGAACTCTCTACACGGTGTCGTTTTTGGGTCACCGGCCGACAGATTTTTCAGTCGGTATTGTAAATTTCCGTCGGTAACCGCGCCATATTATTGGGCCCTCGCGTGATAATTTTAAACGGGCGCGGATATATTTAAATTAGCCTTTACCGACGGATAACCGACCCGCATTAACTAACCGCCTCTTGATCGACTCCCAAAATTAAATGTGGTCATTACCGACGAAAATTTCCGTCGGTAACCGACCCGCATTAACTAACCGCCTCTTGATCGACTCCCAAAATTAAATGTGGTCATTACCGACGGAAATTTCCGTCGGTAAAGACAATTTTTTTTTGTATATAAACTGAAGAACAGATTACTTCTTTCTCTTTCGAGAGAAAGAAACTCCCCCCCCCCCCCTCCTCCCTCCTCCCTCCTCCCTGTTTCTATCTCCCGTCTTCATCGCGTGAAGAAGAGGCTCTGCCGAGGTGATCTCTCGACTCGATTAGAAAATCTATACGGTACGCTTTCTTAATTTGTTAGTAATTAATTTTAAGTTATATTGTATTGCCTATAATTATGAATTAAATTGCATGTGTTAATTTAATTTGTTATATAGATTAATATGAAATTGTTTGTAGTTGATGTATATAGTTAATTATTTTGAATGTATGTAGTTGATATATCTAATTAATTAGTTGATATTGTAAGTGGATAATTGCCTATATATAGCTAGTTGATGTATATAGTTATTTATAATAAATTGATGTGATTTGTTAAGATCGATATTGCATGTTTTGCATAATTGATGTTATATATATAGTTGATATTATTGTTTAATTTGCATATACGTTGGAGTGGAGTTAATTACATAATTAAATTATGATATTGTACGTTATAATTAGCTAGATTAATATTGTTGATTTACTAATTATGAAATTATTGATTAAATTAGGGGCTTTGTTAATTATATTAGAAAATTGTTATTTTAAAGTTAGAAAAAATTGTTACTAAATTTATTAGGTTATAGATTGTTAATTAAATAGAAAATTGTTAATTAAAATTGAAAATTATTGAATAAATTAGTTATTGTTGAATAAAATAGGAAATTAGTTATTGTTGAATAAAATAGGAAATTATTTATTAAAATAGGTTATTATTGATTAAATTAGGTATTGTTGATTGAATAAAAAATTATTTATTAAAATAGGTTATTATTTAGGGATTAAATTTTAATTTATTAGATTATTGTTTTTTATTAAATTAAGAAATTTATTATTAATTAATTAGTATTATATATATAATTTATTAATTTAAATGTTTAAATTAAATAGATGACTGGAAATGGTGCTGGTGCCTCTGGTGGTTCGGGATCTCACGGGGCCTCCGGGTCACGTAGCCGATCGAGGAAGAGTCGATCCAAACTTAGACCCGAGGCGCAGGCGCCTATACTGCCACGAACACCATTATCGTCGCCTCCGCCATCCATTCCACACCCGTCGCCTGATCAGCCGTCGTCTCATTCGTCTGTCCGGGACCATCCTGCTGTTCCTGCTCGGGATGGCCGGGAACGCGTTTGGGTTACAAGTGGAGGAGTGTAAGTAATTAAATACTTTTATTGTTTAATAATTAATAATTAATTAATTTCGCATTCGTTTTAATTTATAATGTGTTTTGTTTGTTAATTAATGTCACAGATTGTTACCTGGTAACGAGGTCTCCAGGGCATGCACGATTGCTTTTGGCTCTTTACCGATCTCTGCGGGTGCAATTACCTGGTCGAAAGTCCCAAAACAAAAAAAGTTGGCGTACTCCGAGGAATTTCAGGTAGTAATTAATTACTTAATTATTTAATTAATGTTTGTTAATTTGTTCAATAATAAACAATTTATTATATGTGCAGAAACAAGCCACTTGGGATCGGAATATGTACTCAAACCAGGCTATGTTCAAGTATTTCAGTAAATCGGCGCAAGAGCGGTATAAGGATTTAATGTACGAATGGAGAATGGCATGGCGGAGCGATGGGACAACGCAGAGCTTGGGTAAGGATGATAATGATATTGTGTTGTGGGATTCATTGACGAGGGAGTGGCTGGATCCTGCGTACATCAGGAACTGTGAGATTGCTAAGGCCAACCGGAGATCCGACGTTGGGGGTGGGATGTCCAGGCATCGGACTGGAGCCCGGTCCATCCTTGAGCAGTCGATGGTCATTGTAAGTGTTTATTAATTTTTTAATTAATTTCAATAAATTTAATTATATATTTAATATATATAATACATAAATTTAATTATTAGGAACGGGATACGGGACGTGTACCCACTCACTTGGACCGGATGAGCATTGCTCATCCGTTTAATGCTGATACACAGCAATCCACATACGGGCGCACAACTAACCTCCACGTAAGTAATAAAATTGTTTAATTAAATACATTTTTTATAATTTATTCTATTAATTTAAAATTATTAATTATGTAGTTGGAGATGCACCGGAGGATGGCCGAGATCGGAACTCAAGTCGACCCTACTCAAGCCGGAACCAGCAGTGCCCCTACAGTCGAGGAGGTGGACCGGGCTTATTTGGAAGTTGCCCCCACCACCCGCGGACGAGTTCTGGGCCTTGGTCGTATGAGCGCTGATGTCAGGTCCGGCGCTGGTCCGTCCCAAACGGCATCGCAGGGTTCCGTATCTTCCACCCCAACTCCTGATGTGACGATGGCACAATTCAACCATTACATGCATGTGATGCATGTGAATATGGGTCGAGAGATGGGGTGGTCAGACGAGAGGATCGAGGAGGTTTATCAGAGAACCATGCAAGCTCCTCCACCGACGGCCAACGTGAACGTGTCTGTTCCCCCAGCCCCCTCAGGCCCCTCAGACCCTTCAGTCTATGTCCCGACCATGCAGCAGGATGATGACATCATGGTTCAGCAGTTCGTTGGCGACCATGATGGCCTTGATATGTATATCTTTGGTCCATGAGTGACTTTGAACAATTTTTTTTTTTATGTGTTGAACAATTTTATTTTTATGTCTCGTAGAACTATTTACTTTTATGTCTCGTAGAACTATTTATTTTTATCTGCATTATTGTTGAACTATTTACTTTTATGTTTAAGTATTAGTTGTTTAATTTTAGTTATGTGTGTTTTATGTGTTAAGAATGTGTATATTAATTTTAGTTATGTTTTATGTGTGATTTTGGATGTTATCTGTATTGGATCTTCATTTATGTTTGAATGTACTCTGTTTTTTCATGTTTGTGTTTATGTGAATGTGATGGGAGACTCTATGTGATAGATAAACAACATTTTCATTGAAAATTACCTTGAAGAAAGGCTGTTGTTGTGGTTACATTACATGCATACACTTAGCATTACATAAACTTAGCAATACATATTAGAGGCATAAATTTAGCAATACATATTAGAGACATAAACTTAGGATTACATCCAGCCTATAAATTTGAACATATAGGGTAGAACACATAATATTATGGCCATGATAAGAAAGTTCCTCTGCTTCTTTAGCTCTTGAACTTGTCCAGCTTGAAATTCTACTTCTGAAGTTAGGTGGTCAGATGAATCCTTATAGATTTCACCAACTACTTTTGCATTATTCAGCTTGTTGTTGAGCTCTTGATTTTCAAGCAAAAGTGAGTCAATTCTCCTCACCATGCCCAGAAACATTCCGTGTGAACACGTTCCTTGTCCGTGGATTTCGTGTTCATCGGCCCAAACAAAAAAGGAGCATCCAAGACCACTTAGTGAATCTGGGCAAGTATAAAATAGTCTACCTCTACTTTTTTCTTGCTTCGAAATGCACACACGAGCTTCTTTTCCACAATGGCATACCACAATTTTCATGAATGTGGAAGATGAAGACATGAGTTTCTGTATTTTTTTTGTTTTTTGATGTTTGTTAAGAAGTAGGTTGTTTTGAGTGTGTATATATTTTTCTGTAATTTTTATTTTTTTTATACGCGTCTTTTACCGACGGAAAGTGATTCTGTCGGTATAGACACATGTTCAATGCCGACGGATAATATCCGTCGGCAATGTAAATACCGACTAAAATTTGGTCAACGTAATCTGACTGATTTGACATACATTTGAAATCGGTGTTACCGACCGACATTATCCGTCGGTATTGTCAATACCGACGGAATTTAGGTGCGCGATATACCGACGGAATGACATTTCCGTCGGCATGTAGTATTGAAAAATAATCCAGAACCTCAAAACACGCAAAAATTTTGGAGTGGAGCAAAAAATTAAGGGAAAAATTTGGATTGGAGCGAAAATTTAAGGTATGTTTTTCTATTAATTAAGTGTACATAGTTTAATTTTCAGTGTGTAATTTTAATTTGGTGTTTAATTTTTTAGTGTGTAATTTTACTACATAGTTTTTACTTTTAGTGTTTAATTTTTAGTGTGTAATTTTAATTTGGTCAAATTGTTTAACAGATGGAATTGTCGGATCGTCGGTGGATGTATTGTACTCATAGGCTCGTTTTAGGAAATGTGAATGTTGAATTTTATGATAAACTCGTGTCATTTGTTGAATTTGCAAAGCTACACCCACATTACATGTCTGAGGATTGTATTAGGTGTCCGTGTAATGCTAAGAAATGTCAGAATAGATCATTTAAAAGCATTGATGAAGTCTTAGTACACGTTGTTATGAATGAGTTCGTTGATAATTACTATAATTGGACAAGTCATGGCGAACAACGGTGGCCTTATAATTTTGATCAAGTCTTGTACTATTACACTACTGCAATTTATGAACAACCAGTACACGTTGAGCATATCGGCACCAGTAACGATCAAGAATTTGGGGTGGAAGAACCCGATATGTATCAAACAATGGTGATGGAAGCCGGTATGTCAAATATAGAGGAGGAACCAACGGATGAAGCATTTCAGTTTTATGAGATGCTCAAATTAGTCGATCAAGATTTGTACCCAGGGTGTGATTCTCATTCTCAGTTGTCATTTAATGCTCGACTTATGGCTATCAAGACGGAGAACAAGCTATCTAACAGAGCATATGAGCAAATGACACAATTATGCAGTGAGATTTGTCCTGTCGATAATAAAGTACCTACGACGTTTCATCAGAGCAAACAACTGATGAAGAATATGGGTTTGCCGGTTGAGAAGATTGATTGTTGTGTGAATGGTTGCATGTTATACTGGGGTGATGACGATAGCGATCTTCTTATGTGTAGAATGTGTGGCCATCCCCGGTACAAAGAGCCACGACGGAAGGGACCAGGTGGTTAATCGAGCAAGACAAAAAAGAAAGTGCCACATAAGAGGATGTATTATCTTCCTATCATTCCTCGTTTAATGAGATTGTTTCAATCTAGTGCTACAGCTCAACACATGACGTGGCATGCAAGAAATTCTGAAGATACTGAGGCTGGGGATATGAGACATCCGTCCGACTCTGAAGCCTGGAAACACCTTGATAACGTGTTTCCAGGATTTGCTTGTGAACCGAGGAATGTGAGATTAGGCTTGAGTATTGATGGTTTTGCACCGTTTGGGAGTTATGGAAAGAAGTATTCTTTGTGGCCGGTGATACTGACTCCGTATAATCTACCTCCATGGATGTGCATGAAACCTCAAACAATGTTTCTGACTGTATTGGTGCCTGGTCCGTCGAATCCAAAGCATAAACTTGATGTTTATCTCCAGCCTCTTATTAAAGACTTGATCTTCCTATGGGATAACGGAGTCCAAACGTATGATGTTTCTAGGAAACAGAACTTCACGATGCGTGCTGCTTTATTGTGGACCATTAGCGACTTTCCTGCATATGCTATGTTGTCCGGGTGGAGTACAGCCGGAAAGCAAGCTTGTCCGTATTGTATGGAATATTCTGAAGCTTTCAGTCTCCCGAAGAGTAGAAAAGTTTCATGGTTCGATAATCACCGAAGGTTTTTACCTCGAGATCATCCATTTCGAAGGAATAAGGTGGACTTCACGAAGAATAGAACAGTCACAAACAATCGACCGCCCCTTCGAAATGATATTTTATACATTTAACATGTTTTTTTGGGTTACATTTATTCTAACATTTATTAATCGTACATGACAAAGCCTGTTACATGAGATTGAGTGGACGGGTTTGAAAAAAACTACGGAGGAAAATGCAGAAGAACACAACAAAGGAATCTCAGGTAACTGGAAGAAAAAGGGTATTTTTTGGGACTTGCCATATTGGAGTTCACTATTGCTCCGACACAATTTGGATATCATGCACATTGAGAAGAATGTGTTTGACAATGTGTTTCACACAATCATGAACACATAAGGCAAGACGAAAGATACTCCAAAGTCCAGGGAAGAGTTGAACACTATCTGTCGTCGTGATGAGTTGGAACAGGATACCCGTATAGGTAAATATCCAAAGGCTTGCTACACACTAGATAAGGCATAAAAACAGGAATTGTGTAGGTGGATTAAAGAGTTAAGATTTCCAGACGGCTACGTATCAAACATGAGTCGATGCGTAGTCACAACAAAAGGCAAAGTTGCAGGGATGAAGAGTCATGATTGTCATGTTTTTATGCAGCGCTTGATACCTATTGCGTTTCGAGAATTTCTTCATCTGAATGTGTGGAGGGCTGTCACTGAATTAAGTCTCTTTTTTAGAGATTTAACGTCTACAACAATCAAGGTTGATGATATGAATCGTTTGGAACGAGACATTCCAGTTATTTTGTGTAAGTTGGAACGTTTTTTCCCACCTAGCTTCTTTGACTCGATGGAACACTTACCTGTTCACTTAGCGTATGAAGCTAGGATTTGTGGTCCAGTGCAGTACAGGTGGATGTACCCATTTGAGAGGTGAACAATTCTATTTCTCTCATTTAATTAGTTTTTAGTATAAGAAGCCTTATTTTAATTTGTTAACTATTATAATTTTAGGTATCTCCACAACTTGAAGCGCAATGCTAAACAAAAGGCAAACGTCGAAGCATCGATTGTTAATGCGTATTTGAATGAAGAGGTTGGCATGTTTTGTTCATATTATTTTGAAGATCATGTCAACACGAGGATCAGGAATGAACCACGTAACTTCGATGGTAGAGGTACGCAACAAGAAGTCGATGGCATGCTCTCTGTATTCAAGTCTAAGGGGCGACCTATAGGAAAAGTCACTGAACGACATTGGTCAACAAACACAGAGGCTGAAATAGCACAAACGTACGTGTTATTGAATTGTGATGAAGTTCAGCCTTACATTGAGTAAGTATTTCATATATTTATCATCTAATTAAATAACACTAAACGTACGTCATTTATCATCTAATTGTGTTGTGAATTATTAGGATGTATACACAAGAACTACGACATGCAGATCAAAACATCTCAGATAGAGACATAGATACTAGTCTTCAACGTCAATTTGCCCGATGGTTCCAACATTATGTGAGTATCATTAATTGAATTTTACGTGAACAAATAATTGTTTTGATTAATGTTAATTTTAACTGTACGTATAGGGACAATCGCACGATTTTCAGAGCCGGCTCTTACAGGATCTCAGCCAAGGACCACTACGGCGTGTGAGGACTTACAACGGCTATATTGTGAAAGGCTACAGGTTTCATACATCAGAGTATGCATCAACAAGAACGACTAACAACAGTGGTGTTTGTCTTAGGGGTGCGAATTACAATGCAGATGCAAGTGATTACTTTGGGGTGTTGCACGAAGTCGTTGAAATTGAATATCCGGGATATCCAGTGAAAACTGTAATGTTGTTCAAGTGCCATTGGTTTGACACATCCCCTTTAGGAACCAAAATTCATCCGGAGTACAAACTTGTGGATGTTAATTCGAAAAGGAAGTATAGCGGGGATGATCCGTTTGTATTTGCCTCTCAGGTATCTCAAGTCTACTACTGCACGTATCCAGGAGCTGGAAAACGTAATAGAGAATGGCACGCTGTTTGCAAAGTGAAGGCAAGGTCAATGGTGGAGGTCCCCCAAAAGGAAAACAACGATGAAGATGAACCTCCGTTTCAAATGGAACAAATAGAGAATCAAACTGAAGTGTTTGCGGGAGATTTTAATCTTTCGGTAGACTTGACGGCTGCAAATCCACAATTGATTGTTATTGAAAACGATAGTGGACATGAGGAGGAGGATGAACATGACGAGAGGGAGGATGAAGAAGATGAGGAGGAAGAGGAAGAGGAAGATGTGGCAAATAATGAAAATGAAGACGAAGATGAAGATGAATATTAAATTAATGTAACCTAGCTATTTTATTTTGTACAATTTATAAGGTTTCATTATTTATCATTTGGTTATAACTTATAATTTAATTATTTATCATTTGGTTATGTTATTAACTTATAATTTAATTATTTATCATTTGGTTATAAAAATCCAATGGCGACGGAACATATCCGTCGCCATTTCCGTCGCTAACGGTAACGAGCCAAAGCCGACTGAACGAATCTGTCGCCATTTCCGTCGCTAACGGCACCGACCCAAAGTCGATCGGCATATCCGTCGCCATTTCCGTCGCTAACGGCACCGACCCAAAGCCGACCGACATATCCGTCGCCATTTCCGTCGCCATTTCCGAATATAAATGTAACTTTCTCTCATTTCACGCGTATTTTCCCTCCCTCTCTCTATGTCTCTCCCTCTCCCCCACTCCACGCATCCCCTTCCGACCGTCTCACGCTGCCCCTTGCCCACGTTCGCAGCGGCGCCACCTCCTTCTCCATCTGAGGTAAGTTTACTAATTTTTGGGATAATTGTGTTTGTTCGAGTTTGATATTGTTAATTTCATACTGAATTTGGTCGTGTTTTCTACTGAATTAGGTTGAGGTTGAGAGGAATGATGTGCAATTGAAGCACCTAAGTTTTGTGAAAATCCTGGCCATAAACGCCGCCGTGGTGGTGTCGAATCTGTACGACTACGCCAAGCACAACTCTGGCCCCCTCAAATCTACCGTCGGAAAGGTTGAACACGCCGTTACGGCTGTTGTGGGACCTGTTTACCATAAATTCAACCAAGTTCCTAGTGTTATCCTCGTTTTTCTCGACAACAAGGTAAGGAATTTTAGATCTATTTTAGTAATTTAGGATCTAAACACTGATCTGTTTAGCATATTCCAATGGATTTATTGTGAAACGAGTTGCTATATTACTAATTTAGTACTTTAGGATTTAAATACTGTTTTGTTTAGCGTATTCCTATGGATTTTTGGTGAAACGAGTTGCTATATTGCTAATTTAGTACTTTAGGATCTAAACGTTGTTTTGTTTAGCAAATTCATATGGATTTATTGTGAAACGAGTTGCTATCTATCTATGTTTGGTGTGTGTTGTTGTGATTATGTAGTTACCAGTTACCATATCAATTAATTCATATGGAGGAGGCTCTCAGTCATGTATATGTGTATGAACAAATGAATGGTAGATATCTATAAAATCTTGTTGTAATTTGATGATGTTACATTTTCTTGTCAGATTCAAAATCTCGTGTGTGTCGACTAAAAAAATGTTTAGATATTGTATTGTAGGTGGACGAAGCATCTCACATATTTGTTGAACGTGCTCCACCTAGTGCAAAAGATGTAGTTATTATTGTGTGATCTTTTTTTATATGATACAAATACAGTGAACCTATTAAGCAACAATGGAATTTGGTACAACTTTTAAAGCAAAATGGATCGTTTTCGTGTAATTTATCCCAAATAATTTGACCATATATCAAGGGAGTACATATAATTTACTCTTCAGGATATTCTAAAGAAACATGTCTATCAAAGAAGCTAAAGGGATCAACTCAATCAATCATAAAATTTGTTAGCTGTTTATTGGACATAGGTTTGTAGGATCATGAAACATGAATTGCTATAACAATGAAAGTTACTACTCCGTATTATTTTTTATTTTTAAAAATATTTTGTTATGCTTTGTATTGGTTATTGATTTATTTATTGTACTCTAAATCTCTTATCTTTGAACTACCAGCATATCGAATATTTGCTGAGACCGACCGAAACTATGTGAGCCTAATGAAGTTACTTGATCTCGTAGTATTGTTGAGGTATGTTCAATTTTTATGATAATTTAATTTATGTTTAAATATATAAAATGACAATTGAATCTTGATTCTTTGGAATTGATTTTGAAATGACAGGGATGGAGTCAGCGAAGGATAGTTTAATCAAGTTCTTCTCTTTCCTGGTAATTAAACTAATCTAATTCTTACTCTGTGAATAAATGGAAAATAAGATTCCTACCTCTTGTAATTCTTTTTTAAACGATTTATCTTATAATCCTCTTGTAATTTTATATATTAATTAATTTCCTTATGTGAAAAATAGGTTGTGGAGCTGTCTTTAATTTCTCAAACTCCGCTTTCTGATCTCCTACTCAATACTACAACACACACAAAGGTTGCTAGATTAATAAAATCTGAAGCAATGCCTAAAGCCAAAAGGATGATATTGAAAGTAATGTTTCAAAAATCAACCAACAAGTTGTTGTTTGCTCAAGCAAAGGACGATGATTTTGTTTATTCTGTTGGATCTAATGTAGATTTATGCCACCCAACTGAGTTCGATTTTGTTTATTCTGTTGGATCTAATGTAGATTTGTGTATTGAATTATTTAAGCAATTTTGATCGGGTCGGTATTAGCGTCGGTAATGCCGACGGACAGGCCGACGGAATATAATTTTTTTTAAAAATGTTTGGTACTTACCGACGGAAATTCCGTCGGTTTAGCGTCGGTAATACCGTCGGGCGAGCCGACGGAATATCATTTTAAAAAAAAAAAATTGATACTTACCGACGGAAAATTCCGTCGGTAAATTAAAATAATAAAATTTAAGTCCAAAATATACCGACGGATCTACCGATGGAAACTTGACCCGGTTTGAAAACGGGTTGGCTTGACTGCCGACGGAATTGAATCCGTCGGTACGGGCGACCCGGTTTGAAAACGGGTTGGTTTGAATCCGTCGGTATATACCGACGGACGCATATTTTCCGTCGGTAACCAATACCGACCAATTCATCGACGACGGATGAAATCCGTCGGCAAGAACCAATACCGACTGAATATCCGTCGGCATACCCGTCGGTAAAACACCTCTTTTTTGTAGTGTCCCTCCATTCAATTCCTTGATTTTTTTCACTTTTTTTTTCTTTCACATCTTTTTATTGCATTCCAAAATTGTCTGCACACTTAATATGATAATAATTTATAGAATTAATACCCTTTCAACACTATTTTACTTTTAAAATTATCATTTTTTAAAATTATATTTTACTTTACACTTCATCAAATTTACTTCATCAAATTTACTTTATACCTCACTAATTCATCTAAAATACATTTATCTTAAATTATCAATCAGTCACTATTTTTTTATTTATTTAAAAGTGTGTCAGATCAAACGTACAAGCTAGTCATTTCAGGACAGAGGAAGTATTTTGCAGTATTGCTTTTAGATCTCTTTTTGATATACAAATATTACTTTGACTGAAGTTTCCTAATTTTATTTAAATCTTTTTTTTTTTTTTTTTTTACGAATTATCCAAATAACAAAGTAACAGCACATGATCTTATCAATCAACCCAAACAAAATTATAATGAATTGCAGAAATATATATAATTTCATTATATATATAAAGAATACTATATTCACGTGCTAATTCTTGAGGTCAACAAATTAAACCATTATCTCGATCGGTTGGATGAACTGTCACGCTTAATTATTAATTAATTCACCATAGTTCCACTTTCAAATCCTCACATCTAATTATCCAGCTACATATCTATAATAAAAATTTAATTGCACAAAAAATTATCAAACTGTTGCTATATATAATTTTTACAATTTGATACACCATTTTTTTTAAGTATTATCAATATATTTTTCAATCAATTTTAATTCGATGTAATGTCAAAAAATGTGAATTTGTCATGTTGTGTGCAATTAAAAAAAAAAGTAAAAAAAATAAAAAAAAAAATGCTTTTGTGCAATTAGAGAAATATGATTTTGGTTCATTCACGACTTGTGTAATTAGAAAAAAAAAATACAAAACTTAGATATTAGAACTTTTTTTTTTTTTTTAATTTTTGCAAAACACCATGTGCATTAAGAAAATTGTTTTGTTTTGTTGAACTTTTGAATTTCTTCTCTTATTAAAATTATTTAGACATTACCTTTGTGTGGTGGATAAAATAGATTTTTTAAAACACCAAATCAATATTCATATATGAAAGTGTACGTAAGGATGGAGAAACTATCGAATTTTGCCAGAAATCAAATAAAATGTTGATGAATTCGGTATGTAATTTATGTAAAAATGTTTTTAAGAAGTGTGTCTTTCATATAAACCATATAAAAAAAAAAAAAAAAAGATTAGTTGACAGTCTACGACGTCAAGTTAAATTAAAATTGGCCGGAAAAATATATCAGTGCATCAAATTGTAAAATAAAAATATATATTTTGTAACTGATACATACATTATTAAAGATAATTTTTTTTTTGAACAGCACATTAAAAGATAATTGCAATAATTAATTCACCATAGTTCTAATTTCAAATTCTAACAGTTAACTACCCAGCTACATATCTATGAGACTATGACTATAATAAACGATCTATATATTCTAGCCTAAGGGTACGCGGTACAAAATCAAAAGCAGCCTTAAAAAATTCAATTGTTTGCATGTCCAAAAGTCAAATTAAAGCCTATATTATCCTTCCAATTAATTAATTCCTCTTGCCGAATATATCTTCTTATGCACTATAAATATTACTCACTTGTCATTCACTTATTCCACACCAACCCCTCATTTTCCTCTCCATGAATATCTTCACTATCTACACCTTTCTTGCCCTGCTTTTGGGGGCCGGAAAATGGGTTTCCGGCCAAAATTGCGGTTGTGCACCAAACTTGTGTTGCAGCCAGTACGGCTATTGCGGCGACACTAGCGCTTACTGTGGAACTGGTTGCCGTTCTGGGCCATGCACAGGATCTTCGCCAAATACTGGTGGAGTCAGCAACATTGTGACTGATGATTTCTTTAATCGGATAATTAATCAGTCACCTGCAAATTGCGCCGGAAGAGGATTCTATACCCGGTCTGCCTTTCTGACGGCGGCTAGGTCATACCCGCAGTTTGGGACCTCCAGCAATGCTAGGCAGGAGATTGCAGCTTTCTTCGCTCATATCACACATGAGACTGGAAGTAAGTTTTTTTATACTTCTTCTGCCTCTTGATTAATTATTTGTACATGTTTTTTTATTGAGATGTACCAAAATTACTTGTATATTCTCAATATGAAAATAATTTTAAAAATTAAAACCCTTACAACATCATTTTATTTTTAAAATTATCACTCTTTTAATTTGTGCCCACTAAATCCTTTGTACACTTTATAAAATCACTCAAAATATCTCTATTTTATTTGACCTCACACTCTCATTAACTTCACCTTAAAGAAAAAGTCGATCAACGTATACAAATCATCACCAAATTTTTTGTGAGTAAATATTTGGAGCTCGGAATTGATCAATAATTAGTATTAAAATAATTAGTATTACAAGTAAAAAAATAAATTTACAAAATCAAGACGTGGTCATAGGTGGCCTTGGTCTATAAAGTCCGAGCAGCTTAATTGAGTTATCACTCAGTCAATATATATAATTTACTTTTCACTTCAATTAAATATGCCTAAACATATCTTTCTCAATAAAATATATATATATATATATATATATTATAAAATTTGGGAGAACTCGTCAATCTGAATACAATAAAAAAATCATCAAGCGTGGATCCTTTGGAATCGGGGAGCGCTATAATGTTCATGCGCTTCGAACTGTCGGTTTCGATTCTAAATCGTTGGTTCGCAATTTCGATAATGTAGAATTGGAACCGAACGGGCTACGTACAAGTGTATGCCGATTTCAATTTCGCCGATTTAGAGACACTTTTTTATTTTAAAAAATAAACTAAAAAATCGATGGCACCGACATTTAGATCTGGTTCTAAACTGCTGGTTTCAATTTGTAATCGTCGTTTTTCGGTTTGAAACCACTGGAACCGAATTCAACAGACAGTAAATCCCGTTTCTTAATTTTTTTTCACGGCTATTTTTGATTAAATTTAATTTGTTTATATGAGATTGTCTCACCAATCTCATTTTGTGAAACAAATCTATTTTAACCTGTCCAATGTATTTTGTAACCCACACTTAAAAAGTGATAATGCATTTAACAAAAATAACTATAATTTTTTACTTAAACATTACCACATTTTATACGTCTTATGGAATGAAATATGTAAGACGGTCTCGATCACCCAAGATAAGATAATTTATATATTAGTCAATATGCATGTTAAATGTTCATTATTTTCAATTCAGGATTGTGCTATAAGGAAGAGATCAACGGTGCATCTAGAAATTATTGTGATGCCAATAATAGACAATGGCCATGTGTACCTGGCAAAGGCTATTACGGGAGAGGCCCCCTACAGCTATCATGGAATTACAATTACGGGCCAGCGGGCCGGGATATCGGATTCAACGGATTGAATGATCCCGATATTGTTTCTAGAGATCCCGTTATTTCATTCAAGACGGCTCTTTGGTTTTGGATGGGAGCTTGTCACGGGCCTATTACTCAAGGACAGGGCTTTGGAGCTACAATTCGTGCTATTAATGGAAACCTCGAATGTAATGGAGCAAACTCGGGCACTGTGACTGCTCGTGTTAATTACTACACGAGCTACTGTAGTCAACTCGGAGTTAACCCGGGAGGTAACCTAAGGTGTTAGTAAGAAAATTAATGTACGTGATAAACTACTAATAAATAGAAGTGGTACTAAATCAAAAGCCTACTTGCAATAGCAATATATGAGGCTTAGTTGTTGTACTAATGTAATTTGATCACTTGTAGTGATATGTGTGTAATTGTGCCACGATAAATAAAGTTTATATCCTTCCATTAAGAATACTTAGTTTTTGTATTAAAAAAAACATTCAACTTTATGGGATAAATTTGGACAAATTTTTATGCCCGATGAGGATAAAAGGCAAAAAGTAACGGGCCCTGATTCAATTTCAGCCTTTAAATCATTAATCCAAATATTTGATTTTTGTCATAACAAAAAAAACTATCTCAACAAACCAAACGAACCCTTTAAGGGCTTTGATCCTCAATTTATAAAATCAATTGCAAAACACTTTAGATGTGGAAAAAGAATCAATAGATTCCAAAAAATAATTACTAATGGGATACAAGTTTGAAACACCCAAACAGAATACTTTTATTTTTATACCATCATAATTTGAATATAATTATCTTTTGAAGATTTTTTGGTAACAGATTAGAGAATATCTTAATTTATTTTATTATATATATAAGATAAGATTTGAATATTATCTTTTGGAGAATTTTTTTGGTAACTGACATTGTCATTGTTTGTTATTATACGACTTATAACACTACGTTGTCATTCAATATTCAAAATTTTGTTTGAAGGGACATTAAATTCATACTACTACATCTATCCCACCCAAACAATTAAATAAGATATTTTTAATTGAGATGATTTTTAAAAATGGGCTATTTTACATGTAAAAATTTATATCATTTTTATCTTAATTACCTATATTTCATGTATGAAAAACTGTATATAAATTTTCATCTTTAAATAAACGTTTGTATTTTTTTAAAAATAAATCAATAAAACATCATTTATTGTGTATATAAAATTTTATCAATCAACCCAAACTAAATTATACAATGAATAGCAGAAAATATATAATTTCAAATATATATATATATATATATATATACTATATTCACGTGCTAATTCTTAAGGTCAACAAAATTATAAATTGATAATGATCCCATTTGAAATTTTTATGACAAGAAGAAATGGAATAGAATGCATGAATGGATAAATATAGAATTGATATTAAATAAATTAAAAATGAATTAGATCGTTAAATTGAATAGAAAAAATGTTGGCTTGACTTGTTATTTTTCACAAAAATTATCACCTTGATCGGTTGGACAAACTGTCACACAAGAATTGAGTCACAATTTTCACCTAATTTTAATTTAATGAGTAAAAAATTTAATTAAACAATTAGAATTATAAAAAAAATCACCTAAAATCAAGTTACATATACATAGAATTGTATATAATATATAATTTATCTTTCCCATCTCACCATCTGTATAGTTTAGCCTAAGGGTACGTACGTAGTACAAAATCAAAAGCAACCTAATAAAATTCAATTATTTGCATGTCCGAAAGTCAATAGCTAAATTATCCTTCCCATTCCTCTTGTTGAATATATCTTCCTACGGAAAACGAGAAAAAAAAATATATATATATATATATATATATCTTCTTTTACGTACTATAAAATACCCACTTGTCATTCACTCATTCCACACCAACACATCATTTTCCACTTCATGAATATCTTCACTATATACACCTTTCTTGCCCTGCTTTTGGGGGCCGGAAAATGGGTTTCCGGCCAAAATTGCGGTTGTGCACCGAACTTGTGTTGTAGCCAATACGGCTATTGCGGCGACACTAGCGCTTACTGTGGAGCTGGTTGCCGTTCTGGGCCATGCACAGGACCAAGTACCGGTGGAGTTAGCAACATTGTGACAGATGATTTCTTTAATCGAATAATTAACCAGTCACCGACAAACTGTGCCGGAAGAGGATTCTATACCCGATCTGCCTTTCTAGCGGCAGCTAGCTCATACCCGCAGTTTGGGACCTCCAGCAATGCCGATGTTGCTAAGCAGGAGATAGCAGCTTTCTTCGCTCATGTCACCCATGAGACTGGACGTAAGTTTTTTTTTTTTATATTCCTCCATTTTATAATTACTTGTACAATTTTCTTATTGAGGCCTACAAACACAATTTCAATATGAAAATAATCCACAAAATAAAAAATCTAACAACATCATTAATTTTATTTTCAAAATTGTTATTCTTTTTTAGCCTACTAAATCTTCTTTACACCCTCATTAAATGTACTTTTAAAAAAAAAAATCAAATTAAACGAATAATCGATCAACTTGGAGAGTATATTTTCCATTTATATTTGAAACATATAGCTCGTACTAAAATAATTAGTAGTGACTAGTTAAAAAAAATTAATTTACAAACCCAAGACGTGGACATAAGTGGGCTTGGTCTATAGTCATATAGTTTACTTTTTACTTGAACTAATTAAATATGGTGAACATATTCAACTAGCGCTATCTGAAAAATATAAAATTAAAGAAAGTTGGGTTTTTATAGTTTCTGAATCATATACTCCCCTCATTTCATAAAGTTTATCGCATTTGATCTTAAATTTTATTTCAAAAAATTTATTGTTTTTCCTAATTTTACCATTAATCTCCCTAAATTATCCCTATTTTTTGAAAATATATTAATGACCTTCTTTCGAAAGGTCAAAGGAATGGTGAAAAACGAAGGTGGAAAAAGAAAAAAAAAAAAG
Source organism: Galeopsis tetrahit (assembly GCA_963675135.1). Lineage (NCBI taxonomy): Eukaryota > Viridiplantae > Streptophyta > Magnoliopsida > Lamiales > Lamiaceae > Galeopsis > Galeopsis tetrahit. Next base: position 3,521,145 of record OY776130.1, read on the forward strand.
AAGAAAAGGAAAGGGGAAAAATTAATAAAGGGTAAATGTGTCAAAAAATATGTTCCTGTACAAAATGAGAAATACCATAAATTTATAAAACGGAAGGAGTATACTATGACTTTGTTGAATTATATTCAGCTATATGATTAACCAGTTGGATCGTCCAAGCTAAGCGAATTCTAATTGTTATATTTGTAATAAAAACTTGAATGACACAATCATATATATACATGAAGCATATTCAAGTTATTCATGTGTTAACATATTAACTTTCTATATTTTATTAATTAGGATATCAAACACTAATATATATACTCCAATATATTACTCCTTCCTTTTTTTGACACTTTTACACTTCATTAATGTTTATTTTTTCCTTGTATTTTCCTTCTTTTTTTTTTTTTTTTCTGATTTTCCTTATGAAATTAATAGTTAAAAAGAGTGTCAACTTACCTTGGGAAAGAAAGAATAGAGAGAATCATCAATATATTTTCAATAAAAGAGAGATATTGTAGAGAGATTACATAGGGGTATAATTTATAGAAATTTGTGGTAAAAATATATAGCAAAAGCGACAAATTTTTTTAAACAAGATTTAAGATGAAAAAGTGACAATTTTTTTTAAACAAGATTTAAGATAAAAAAACGACAAATCTTATGAAACGAACCGAGTATAACTTGATGATAATTAATTCCAAGAAGATGGATTATTATTTATGAAGAGTATATATTAATGAAAAAATAAAGTAAATAAACCGGCCAGATAATATAGAACAGAGGACGTTGAATAATGTAACTATAGATTAAAATGTATATATTGCTCAGTATGCATGTTAAATGTACTTTATTTTCAATTCAGATTTGTGCTATAGGGAAGAGATCAACGGTGCATCAAGAAATTATTGTGACACCAATAATAGAGAATGGCCATGTGTAACTGGCAAAGGCTATTACGGGAGGGGGCCCCTACAACTATCATGGAATTACAATTACGGGTCTGCGGGCCAGGCTATTGGATTCAACGGATTGAATGATCCTGATATTGTTGCTAGAGATCCCGTTATTTCATTCAAGACGGCTCTTTGGTTTTGGATGGGAGCTTGTCACGGGCCTATTACTCAAGGACAGGGCTTTGGGGCCACGATTCGTGCTATTAATGGAAACCTCGAATGTAATGGAGTGAACCCGGCTACTGTGACCGCTCGTGTTAATTACTACACAAGCTACTGTAGTCAACTCGGAGTTAACCCGGGAGGTAACCTAAGGTGTTAGTAAAAAAATGAGATAAACTACTAATAAAGAGAAGTGGTAAATCAAAAGCCTTCTTGCAATATATATATGAGGCTTAGTTATACTAATGTAATTTGGTCACTTGTAGTGATTTATCTGTAATTGAGCCACGATGAATAAAGTTTATATCCTTCATGTAATAAAATTAAATTACGTACGGGTTCGTTGGATTTGGTCCAATTATACTATACTCTAAATTAGCTCATTACATCCAACTCCTCAGATTTCCTTTCTCGTGATTGATAATTTTCATATATTTTCAAATTTTTTATCATTCTTCTAGACGATAATTAATTTACTTACAATTTCTGTCACCGGGAATCATGGTTGATTAGCCCGAAATCGTTTTCTTGTGATACTATATTAATTACGTTGGTTGATATGGTTTAGTGCGGCGAATACGAGATTATTTGTGTGCTTTGTGAGACGAGAGGAAGGAGGGGTTATTTTACAAGTACATCGTCACCGGACCAGAAGTTTGAGCTCGTGTACAATACGAGTCAATTGGCTGCCGACGGCACCAAATTAAACCCAACACTTCCTCTGAGAATAATTTGAAAAATGTGATTTGTTTAGTTGATCAAGAATAAAAACTTAAGGAGTTTTAATGTAGTTTTATCTAGAAAGCCCTTTACATGTTAGTTTTCACTTTTCAGTTCAGTTACATGATAATTAGTTAGGTTCTATAGTTGATTTTACGTAAAACGGATTTATTACACAACAAATTCACAACGTACTGTCTTTGTACATAAAAAACTTGATCCCTCAGTCCAAAATTAATTAGCATCAATATTCTTTCATATATTCTACATAATTAAGCAATTTGAACTCGATATCAAAATTATATATATAGTAATGATATAGAACCCGATAGTGAATTTCTTATGAAACCAACTACCTGCTTAAATTATTTGTACATGCACTTTAACATGTACAAATATTTTATGCATGTAATTTTTTCATAAGATTATATATATATATATATATATATATATATAATGAAGTTTAATTGAAATCAATATTAAATTACTAATGTTCCGTAGAAAATACTAGTTTAATGCAAATTAAACTCGAATAAAAGTTAAGACATTTTTATTGCATATTGATAAGTAAGAAAGGTTAAATTGTTGGACCTTCTTTTAATTTATGATCTATTAATATTATGTAAGCCTTTGATGCAAATTTGCATCGTATAAATTACTTTAGAATATTTTTAAATAAAAAAATTGTGGGGGATTTTTTTCTATTTTCCTTCTTACAAACGGTCTTAACATAGTGCTAATTAATCGTAACTAACTGATTAATTAATCAGAATTCTGAACTCTATTTTTTTCAAATTTATGCTTAACTAATTAATTAATTAATCAGAATTCTAAACTCTAGTAAAAGTACATATAGCAGCCCCACGAAACAATATACATGATGTATATATATATTTTTTTTGAATTACATTATATTTCCTCCTTTTTTTTCCCTCACGACTCGAACCCAGGCACTTGAGTTATCCCATGTATATAAAACGCAATTAAAGTAATGTATTTGAAAATTTTGAAAATGTTATTACATATATATAGAGCAATATATATATATATGGATTTGAAATTTGAATCCGTAAGAATTCCTTCGATTTTGATAATATTTGAAAGAGAGAATAGTGGGATTTTAATTCTTTGATAATATTTGAAGGAGTGAATAGTGGGATTTCAGTTCTTTAATTTAAACAACAACTTGAGTTATTTTAGTTGTTTTATTAGATAAGTTCATGAGATTAACGTACATAAGATGTTAAATGTATCTCCGATAATATTTATACATTTTATCTCCATTTCAACTTTTCATTTTGAAAAACTTTTGAACATATATATATACATATAATAGAAGGAAAAAAAAACTCCATATATTTGTAAATATAATACTCCCTCTATCCCGGTATAAGTTTCCCCTTTCTTTTGGTTGTTTTTATTAAGAAATATGATTAAATAATAGATATAGTACAAGTGATGTGATGGTGAGAGAGAAAATAATAGATGAATGTGAGATGAAGTATGATAAAATAATAGATAAAGTGTAAGTGATGTGATTGGGAGAGAGAAAATCATATGCCAAAAATGAAAAAATATGAAATGGAAAACTTATTGTGGGACATCCATAAAAGGAAAGTGGAAAACTTATAGGGGGACGGAAGGAGTACTTTTTAACATTATACGTACTGTGTTATGAACAATTAATATATATAAAGTTAATAACAATATAAATATTTATTGGGAAGATCGAGTGACCATGAAGATAATCAATCTTGAATAAGTACTGGAGAGAAAGAAAACTAAATGAAAGGGAAAAATTGTACTAATCATCAATCCTTTTAGAGAAGGGCTACGGAAAAAGTAAAACAATTAACATAACGATAAACAAGCCCTAAACACACCCTAGATATTAAAGGATAAAAAAGATAAACATACTAATTTCGTTTCAAAGTTGATGGAATCCTCGAAACGACGTCGTTTTCTTTTAGTAACTTAAGCCATCATCAACGTGCTGATCACATGACAAAAAACGACGTCGTTACGAGAATTCTAACAACTCTGAGACGAAATTAATACTTTTTTTTTTGGAACCCTAGTTATTAAAAAGCCCTAATTGGCAAACCCTACCATTACACGAAATTAAAAACATAGCCAAAACAAGAATTAATTCAATGAACCCCCGGTCCGGTGCACCTTAGTGTGTTTGCAGAAATACTTGAGCTGCTTTAGAGTGCAAAACCCTAACATTTGTACCAGAAACAAAAACAGCCAATTAATTGATCTTTTCTTGTCGGAAATGACGGGCATTATGCTGTTCCTTTCATTGCACAGGGGGCAGTTCAGGAGGGCCGGCTTCCTCCAGCTTTCGGGCGCGCGAGCGTTCATGTTTTCGTCGTTTTGGGAGACGAAATTATACACTTCTTTGAATTTCTCCTCTAAATTCAAGTCGATTTCGTACGTTTCGTTGCATCTCTTGCACTGGACTTCGCCGTTGATCTGGGAGATTCCTTGAGACCGGAGATAGTCGAGGCTGCGCACGTTAGCGCGGAGGGAGCCGGACCAAGGGAATGGCGGTGGTATGGTGGCGGGTTTTCCCGGGGGTAGGGGTGGATTAGGGTTTCGTTGAGGACGAGGTGGGCAAGGGAGGGGAATCTCCGGAGGAGGAGGGGTAGGGTTACTTCATTCTCATTAGTGATAGTGTTTGTCTCCTCCATTGTAAATTTAAAGAGAGTGAGATGTTGTGTAGGGAGGAATATGGATGAAGAGAATAAATATATATATAGCGTGGTGATCATAAGAAGAGGGAAATGTGAGAAGAGGGAAAAATATAAATTTCAAATTTCAAGTTACATCTAATTCAAATCACACAAAAGGGAGGGATTTAAGTAGAATTGAATTTTTTAAAGAATGAAAAACGGATTGCTAATTAATTACGCTTAACAAGTCAAAAAATATTTTATGTACTAGTTGCAAAACTCGCGTAATTGCACTCACGTACGCGAGATGGTAAAAAAAAAATACTTCCACTAAATACGCGAGATGGTAAAAAAAAATACTTCATTATTTAGTAGAACAAAATGAAAGAATGATAAAAAGAAAAATTAAAAAATAAATTTAGAAATGAAAATTGATATTTAGAAAATTTAAACGGATGAAAGAAGTTAAGAGGAGAGAGAATGGATAAGAAAGAAAAATAATTTTAAAAATTAAATTTGGTAAAGTGAGAGAAAAAATAGGAAAGAGAAAAATATATTTTTTTTTAAATTAAAATTACATTAATTAAGGGTCTATTCAATTGATATTCTATTGTATTTTTTTGACTTCAAAAATTAAGTGGATTTATAAAATTAGCAGAGTTTGACTGACTCTTTTTTTATTGAGAAATATTTTATTTTATTGATTTAGATATATTTTCATAAATTCCAGTATTGATGCGAAAAGTTTTTTTTTTTTTTTTAATGTGAAAGTGTTTTTTTTAAATTAATATTATATATATATATATATAATATTTTACCAATAAAAAAAATATATACTATATAAAGTTTATATATTAATTCATGGCGGATTGAATACTCGCTGGTCGGACATAAGATCTAGGTCCGACCCATACTCAATACGGGGCAGATATTTTTTAAAAATTCTACATTTTATTTATTTGACAAAATCAACTCTTTATTTACTTTTTTATTTATTCTTATTTTTTTCATTTTTACCACTATACATGTAATACTAGTATAATATTTCTTAATTTTTATGTCAAAAAAAAGTGTGAACTTTCACAATTATGAAAATTGATTTTAATACATAATTTTATTTCAAATTCTTTTATTTTATTTATTAAGTTGGGCCCTAGTAAATTTTCTGATTTTTTCATTGTAACTTGAACAGATTTTCCTAAGAAATTACTTGCAATTAGTCCCCTCAAGAATAAGGGTTTATAGTAATATAGAAAGGAGTACTAAATGGTAAAGTAGAGCGGGATGACCTAGCACAATGGATCTCTACGACTATTTTTTTGTACTCCCTCCGTTCCACAAAGATAGCCACATTTGACTTTGCACACAGATTAAGAAAAATCAATAAATGAAGTCAAGTTTAGCTAATGTGTCAATTTTGCCCTTGAAATCTCATACTCCAAAATTTGCTAAACATTAATTATTCTTATTAATTAAGGGTAAAAATGATAATAAAGCATTTAATACTAAAGTAAAAGAGGAAATGTCGCTATAATTTGGGACATCCAAAAAAGGAATATGTGGCTATCTTTGGGAGTAATACTTTTATAGATACATGTAATACAACGGTGTTACATCTTCTGTTACAATAGTTAGATTGATGACATGTGTCCTAATAACTTAATTTAGCTAATAATTAATTTAAGTAAATTCCTTTATTCTCTCCTCAAATTTAATTAAATCCCCATTAAAAAATTAAATTTTAAAATATAATTTTGAGCATTTAATTTTTTTTAATTTTTAAAAAACAATTACGTCAAATATTTTTTACATTAAAGAAAAATATTATTATATTTAAATTGTTTAAATAATAATTTTATGTAAAAAAATCTGTAACGGTATCAAACAGATTTTACAATCAGATTTTTAAAATATAATTAAATACTTTTAAATAATTTAATGGTTTTTAACATCTTATTTAAATATAATCTATACAAAACAGAAATATTAAAGTATTTAATATATATATATATATATAATTTAATATTTTTTATAATTTTATTGAAGCATAATTAAATACAAAACTGATTTTTTTTCATTAAAATCTTTTCTAGTATTAAAAAAAAGTGTTGAGTAAATATAATTAAATACAAAATTGAAAAAAAAAAATATTGTCATATTTTTTATATTTAATTTAATTGATCATAAAATATTTCGAAAGTTACTTTTTTACAAAACTGCATACAAATTATTTAAAAAAAATTGAATATAAATATTTTACGATCAAAATTGAATATATAAAAATTACTATAAAAAATATTATAAAAAAAGTAACTTTGAATATTTTATGATCAATTTATATTAAATATAAAAAACATGACAATATAACTTTTTCAATTTTTTTAAATACTTTTCAATTTTATATTTAATTATATTTACTCAACACTTTTTTAATACTATAAAATATTTTAATGAAAAAAAATCAGTTTTGTATTTAATTATATTTCAATTTTTTTTAATTTAAAAAATATATTAAATTATATATATATATATTTAAATATTTTTATATGTTCTGTTTTGTATAGATTATATTTAAATAAGATGGTAAAAATTATTAAATTATTTAAAAGTATTTAATTATATTTTAAAAAATTGATTGTAAAATCTCTTTAACGTAAAAAAAATATCTGACGTAATTTTTTTTTACAAATTAAATGCTCAAAATTATATTTTAATTTTCAATTTTTCAATTGAGATTTAGTTAGATTTGAGGAGAGAATAAAAGAATTTACCTAAATTAGTTATTAGCTAAATTAAGTTATTAGGACACGTGTCATCAATCTAATGATTGTAACAGAAGATGTAACACCATTGTGTAACAGGAGATCCCGTCCCACACAAAGGTAGCCACATTTGACTTTGCACACAGATTAAGAAAAATCAATAAATGAAGTCAAGTTTAGCTAATGTGTCAATTTTGCCCTTGAAATCTCATACTCCAAAATTTGCTAAGCATTAATTATTCTTATTAATTAAGGGTAAAAATGATAATAAAGCATTTAATACTAAAGTAAAAGAGAAAATGTGGCTATAATTTGGAACATCCAAAAAAGGAATATGTGGCTATCTTTGAGAGTAATACTTTTATAGATACATGTAATGGTTTTTATGTTGTGTCTACGTTTAAATTTGAATTTACTTGAATTTACTAAGGTCATTATTAGTATTATTAATCTAGGAGGATCAAGATCCTAGGTTTGAAAGTCATTTCCGTCTGTGTAGTCGGTACTTAATTTGACCTTACATATAAGATATTCCCACCCAGGTCCCTTATTAATGTAATATTTGTTCTTAATTTAATTGGGGTTGTTTCATTGTTCAATTAATTAAAATTATGTATATACTAAATTCACTAATTGCATTAAAAAATATATTTTTTATTATTTGTGCATAACACATCTCAAATATTAAATAGGGCGCGGTTAATGGTTATACACACCAACCTATTGAGAACACCCACTGGATGATTACACACACAATAAGTTGAGTACACTCACGTGAAAATCTCAAAAATACTCTTCTCCCCATTAAAACCATTGAAGCCCTACATCCTTCACTCATTTGGTACACCCACCCCATTTTCGCCTCCTCCCACGAGCTCTCGTCGCCGGCAGCATCGCCGCCCCCGTTTCGCCATAAATACTGGAGTATGGAGACCATTCAAGGCATCCAACAAGAGTGTGGAAACTACAAGCATTCAAGCCTTAAGCTATCTCAAAGAATATTCCATTCTGAGAGTTTCCATACACTTCCAGTTACCAACTAAGCTGAACCTACTGTAAATCATACAAAGCTTAGAGAGATATTTTATCCTTACACAAAGCTCAATTGTAAAGGATATCTCACCCTAGTTGGAACCAACATCAACCCTTAAATCTTTCAAGGAAAGTTAGAAGGATTGTTGTAATAGAAGTGTAAGAACTAGAACTGTCAAGAGAAGAACAGTTTAGTTCTGAGTTGAGAGAGTACTAGGACTCTGAATTCATAGGGATCAAAGCACTAAGGAGTAGTGTGGTTGATCAGTTCACATTAGCAATATAAAACAAGTTAACTCTTAGAGTGAAGGAATTATCCTGTTAAATCAGGGAAAGTGGATGTAGGAGCTTGAGTCTTTGAACCACTATAAACTTCTTGTGTCATTTACTTACAAGCTATTTCATACAAGTGACACATTCATACACTGCACATAAACTGATCTTCAAAAGATATACATCAGAAGTTGTGTAAAATTATTTTGGGACAAGTCCCCTGAAAAGCTGTTAAGTGTTAAGTAAGGATTTCAGAACTAAAAGGAGTTTAAATATAAAAGGTCAACCATAATTCCGCACATATAACTTAATTAGATAGTTATTCAACTAAGTACTTCATAGTGCTTAGTAGTTTGATTATCTTAAGAAAGTTATACATATTCAGAAGAGTTGTCCAGGACAACCTTACTGTAAACCTGATTTGCTTCATTTGAAAAAGATTTGCATATACAAGTGTATTCCCCCCCCATACACTTGTACCATACTCCTTTCAGGACCAACAATACATATGAGTTCATATATGTTGAATGGTCTTCTAAAGAGTTGAATGTAGATTATCATATACTCCCTCTGTCCCACAATTGTTTGCACTCTTTCCTTATTCGTCTGTCCCACAATTGTTTGCACTTTCTAAAAAGGAAATTTTTTCATAAACTCCACCCTCACAAAATTCACATATTTACACAAAATGCCATTACTTTTACACTTATTCCAACCACTTTCTTTACTTTATTCATATAAGTTTACAAAATTACCCCTCAACACTCCACTCATTACACCGTTTTCTTAATAAGTGTGCCCACAAAGTGGTGCAAACACTTCCGGGGCGGAGGGAGTAGTTACTTTCAGTTTATAAGGTATACAACAACCTTTAGATCTGATTTCACTAATGAGCTCTTGATGTCTTCTAATCTTTAGACTTCTTCTCTTTAAATCTTGAGCAGAGTGCGCGTTAGAACAGATGAGTAATCAACTGATATATATACAACTGATTCCTCAGACTAGACTTACGGGGGTGTATTCAATTGAGATTCTGTTGGATTTTTTTGAATTTTAAAAAGTCAGTGGATTTAGAAAATCCATAAACTCTATGAAGAGTTTGACTAACTTTTTTATTGATTTATATGAATTTTTATAGATTTGATAGGATTCTGAAATACACATTTTTTTATTGATTTACATGGATTCCATAAACTACGCCCCTAAAACCTAGTTAAAAATAAATTATTATTTATCATTATTATTCTCATCTTCATTTTCATCATTGTCCGAGAATGAGAAAGCAATTCCAAATTTTCCTCTTTCATGTCGAGATGTGGTGAATCTTGATCTTCTTTATATTCGACTGTGTAATCCAGCGAACTTGTGAATTGCAATTTGAAAATACCAAAAATTCGATTGAATAATTGCATTTTTGGGGTGACGACCTTGACCACCAAAATCTTTAGATGATATCGAACACCACGTAATGGGGAATTGACGTCGATTAGATATTATTGACGGTGTCCCATATACTATAATTTTTAAAGAAATAACATAATTTTAAAATATAGAGATGTAATTTTTTTCACGATAATAATGGTGGTGAAGAATCTGCGATGCTTATAAAAAAAACATAGTTAACACCGTTTTTTTTTTCTTCTCTTTTAGAGTCTTCTAGGAGAATCCGTTGAAATCTCTACTTTTTAAAAGAGATTTTGATCAGCGAAATTTATTTATATTTTTGAAAGAGAATCCAACGAAATCCATAGAGTATTAAAATCCACAGATTGTTGAATACCTAAAGATTTCTAAAGACTTTTTAAAATCCGTATTGAATACTCCCAGATTTTCAAAGTCCAAAAAAATCCAACAGAATCTCAATTGAATACACCCCTTAGAGAACTTCAATACATCTAAGTCTTATAAAACAGCTTAGAAAACTTAGTTATAGAGTGCAAATTATCCATCTAACCTGTACTCTACTGATCCGGTTTTGGCCATCAAAACTAAACTATAAATTGCAATCAGATTAGGGGCAGGATGAATATCCCAACAGTAATAACTCCATTTTTTGCCAGATCGACGCAGAAATAAATGGCCCGTGAGGTGGGCGTGCCCGTGTGGGTGGTAACTGCCACTGGAGGGGCAGGGGAGTGTCTCAAATAATTCAAGACGGCGGTCAAGATTGGTTATTGAAGAGCCTTGATCATCATCAAGTGACTGTTTGAAAGTATCAAAACGTGACGCGTGATCAGCAATTGTGGATTGAATATCACCAATAGTCTTCTCCATCGAATCAAGACGTTCTTTCTGCGTCATGGCAGCAGAAAGCAGCAGGTCGAGACAAATTTGATAGATGAGACTAGAGGTAGGAAGAAGTATGACGAAGAACGAATGATAATATGATAGCAACACTCCCAGATTCTCAAGCTGTATCAGCTGCAGTACAATATAATTCACAATATCTAATTAATATCAAAGTAAAACCTTTTTATAGAACTTGGCTTAGAACAAGACTCTATCACTAACTAATACAACAGAAAATAGTCAATCATAACTGCTCTCATTACATCTCTTTTGTCTTCTCTTATAAACCTGAATCTGAACATTGTCGTCCCGGTCAAGCACGTTATCAAGTTCCTACACGAACAAACAAAATGCATTTAAGGTAAGGATTTTAAATAACTATAGCCCCTCTGAAAATAGATAAGTTACTCTTATTTCAATTTCAGTCATGTCAACTTTCACAAAAATTATTAGTCTTCCACTCATGTAATTTACTTTTCTTCTGATGTGAGTTCCACCCAGCTGAAAATCAGGTGAGTTCCACTCATCTGATTTACTCTTCTTCTGATCATCAGGTGAGTTCCACCCAACTGAACATCAGATGAGTGGAACTCATCTGATTTACTCTTCTAGTCATCAGGTGAGTTCCACTCAACAATATTGAAAGCTAGCAATGCACTGTTAACTCATCTGATTTACTCTTCTAGTCATTAGGTGAGTTCCACTCAACAATATTGAAAGCTAGCAATGCACTATATTAGATGGATATTTCGATACAGTTAAATATACTTAGGGAAGAAGGTATTGCTACTGAGTTTGAGTTGGAGGAGTTCAAGCACGCGCTCGCATTATTAGTGATTTCAAGAGAGTTTAGGAATGAAAATGACCTTGCAATCATGTTCATTTTTCTGATTTTCTGAACCACAGTGGGAGTGCAGGAGTGGAGTATACTGCATTGAAGAAGAAAGGATGGAGGTTCTGATATTTCTGAGGGGAAGAGGTTCTGATGTGTTATGGAGAGGAATGTGCTTTTCTAAAAATGAATATGACATGTATGTAAGGGAACATACTTAAGAGTAAAAAAATCTAGATTCTAGAGGTTCTCGACAATAAATCAACAGCAGATGCGAAATATCAGTTCTACATAAGGGATGTTAAAATTGGGTGTCCAAATAGAGAAGGGATACTAGCACCACTACGAACATTTTCTCGTATTCAATCACTTGTGAGGAAGAACTAAAAGAGTTCCAAGATGGGCTACTCTTCTGGTCATCAGGTGAGTTCCACTCATCTGATTTACTCTTCTGGTCATCATCAGGTGAGTGGAGTTTGTGCGCGTTTCTCCTCTATATCAGCTAGTTTTCAATACTGCTGATATGACCAGATCTTTATTTATTACAAGATGAATTATGAAGTTGTCTATACAATACAACTTATCCTATTAAAAGTATATTTGGTTTATCAATACAAATATAGGGATATAAAATATCCCAATACAACTAGCCCAAGAACTACTAAAAGGGGTTACGCGTGTTGAAATCGACTCATGTTTGGCTACATAGCTACTATAGTGAGTTAAAAACTATAAATTGCAATCAGATTAGGGGCAGGATGAATATCCTAACAGTAATAACTCCATTTTTTGCTAGATCGACGCAGAAATAAATGGCCCGTGAGGTGGGCGTGCCCGTGTGGGTGGTAACTGCCACTGGAGGGGCAGGGAGTGTCTCAAATAATTCAAGACGGCGGTCAAGATTGGCTATTGAAGAGCCTTGATCATCATCAAGTGACTGTTTGAAAGTATCAAAACGTGACGCGTGATCAGCAATTGTGGATTGAATATCACCAATAGTCTTCTCCATCGAATCAAGACGTTCTTTCTGCGTCATGGCAGCAGAAAGCAGCAGGTCGAGACAAATTTGATAGATGAGACTAGAGGTAGGAAGAAGTATGACGAAGAACGAATGATAATATGATAGCAACACTCCCAAATTCTCAAGCTATATCAGCTACAGTACAATATAATTCACAATATCTAATTAATATCAAAGTAAAACCTTTTTATAGAACTTGGCTTAGAACAAGACTCTGTCACTAACTAATATAGAAAATAGTCAATCATAACTGCTCTCATTACATCTCTTTTGTCTTCTCTTATAAACCTGAATCTGAACATTGTCGTCCCGGTCAAGCACGTTATCAAGTTCCTACACGAACAAACAAAATGCATTTAAGGTAAGGATTTCAAATAACTATATCCCCTCTGAAAATAGATAAGTTACTCTTATTTCAATTTCAGTCATGTCAACTTTCACAAAAATTATTAGTCCAGTAACATTCTTTTAGTCCGAAAACTGACCCTGACGTGGCAGAGTCGATTTGTTCACGTGGACGAGTTTGATTTGTCAACCAGAGGTTTCATCTCCTACACCCGGTTATCAAATCGAAGTGTCGAAAAGACTTTTTTCAATTCGTGAAAATCAACATGATTAAAATTAAAATAGAATTAACTTACGGGCCTAAAAATTACAGAGCAATATTATAACAGATGTCATGATCACTTGAGAAAAATAAAACACTAAAGGGTAGATAACGATTCTAGACAAACTTCATACTTAATTTAGGCCAAAGTCATATGATTCAAGTATCAACTAACCTAGTGATGGAATGGGAGGATAGTCAACCATATTAGTCTGATTTCCAAGTTAGAATTCAAAATCAGAACCTCGTTTGAATAATACAAGCATGTTGCTTATATATTTAGGTAAAGGTAAATTGCCACGAAAACCGTTTCTTGTATGAATTAATTATCAAATACCCGCCCTAGAAAGACTAAAAATTTCATTTGACTAACGAGTAATGCCAAATCACAAAACAAACAATCGATGAATATATAGGTCAAATGATCATTAGCATTTCTCGATCAGTCATGATAATTTTTTTGGTCTTTTAATAGAGGGTATTTGGTAATTATTCAAACTACATGATTCTTTTGTTTGTTATTTGCAAGTATAAAAAGTACCTTCTTTTCTGTTAGAAGTGGTTGTCCTTCAAGTCGCTTTAGTCGAAATTTGTAATTTTTTTGTTTCCATTAATACCTTTATCAAGTGAATAGTTAACAACCTGCAAAATAAAGAAATTAAGACTCTATTCATATCAAACGATGATCAAACAATACTCACTTTTTACCATAAAAAACATAGATATTTTAAATAAGTTTGCAATTTTTTTAGATTTTGCGATATTCTGCGATATATTCGCGATATTTCCCTATTTCTGTCCAATTTTACACTACGGTTGAACGATATCGATATCGACATCGATATTTTGTGATATATCCGCGATACTCGGGAAAAAATACATTAGACCCCAATATCCATATCGCAATATCAAAATTTGCGATATATCCACGATATTTCGCGATATTTTCATCCTTGCATGTAACATAATACATAATCAAATTTACCATTACAGTACTACCTCTTCTAGTTTTTTAGAAGAATTCGAAATGTAATCGATCCCACTCTGATTGGAGTGATGAAAACATCTCGGCCCGGGAATAAAATTCCTGACCAACAGTTATGTTTGCCAATAAAATTGATGTAATAAGTTAATAAAAAGATCACAAATTGGACTTGATACTATACAACATGGAAAATCTATTTCAGGACAATGAGAGTAAGAAAATTGTCTTAAGACACAGAAAATGAACAAAACCTTGAGTGAAAATTGTTCTAGACACTGACACATTAAAACTCTTTTGTGAATATCAAAAAATAACTCTTGAAGAAAAAATCAAATGAGTGGCTACTTTTTTGTGCAAAGGGAAAATGACAGAAGTTACAAAATGAGTCATTTCCTAATAAAAAAACATGCTCCTAAGAGTTATTAACAATATACCATAAAAACTATGTTAGGATTCCATTCATTCGGAACCAAAAGATTTAACTAATGAAATGTTATTAATCTTCACCAATTCATCACTGAGGATTGTCCATCAAGCAATCCCATATATCAGATTGATTGCTAAAGACCTGTGTTGTTACTTGTCAATTCGCACAACTATGTTTTCTATTTTTTCTTATTATCTTCTATGCAATTTCTACAAGCATGTAATTTCAAATGCCAATAGATATTGTTAAATATATACACATTACTAAGTGGAATATTTTTTCTTTCTCTGGGTACAAAATTGTTTTATTCTTCTTCATCAAGTGGAATATTTTTTCTTTCTCTGGGTACAAAACTGTTTTATTCTTCTTCATCTGCCATTTTCACAGAAAAGTGTAAGCATGAATTTTCAACAAAAGGTGAAAATTTGAAACAGACAAGTGGAAACACATTTCTTTAAAATATATGTGCTTCTGATGAGGATATCAGTGAAAATGTAGTTAAAATAATGCATTTTTCAACTCTTTTCATGAAATTGATAATGTTTTCATGAAATTGTTGTAATGATCATTCAAGAAATTAAAACATTTGGACAAACATTATGTTTGAATAAAGATGCAAGAATATAATAAATTGTTGGCCCTTTTAGAAACTGTAAGGTACTAAAAGAAAAATCAACCAACAAATCAAATATCTTCCAAACCATATCCACCACCACATCCTCCTTTGTGCATCTCTCATAAATATTAGTCCATTCGTCCCATACTTGAAGACTCAAATCAATTGGGCACAGGTTTTAATAAATAAATTGTTTATTAGTATTGTGTAAGATAAAGTGGGGGTAGTAAAGACTTTTCAACTTTATAAATAGTAATAAATTAAAGTTACTTTTTAGTGTAATAAAGTAATGGCATTTGTTGTAATATTGTGATGTTTTAAGAATATTGTTTAAAAGTGTTTTTGCTATTTTAGGTAAGTGTCTTCAAGTATGGGACACCCAAAATGGTTAAATGAGTATAACAAAACATTCCTGTCGGCGGGTCTGAAATGGTCGCTCCTTGCGACGAACGACCCGAGAGGCTTCACGCAAAAGAAAGACTAGTGCAGGTCGATTTCTCTCCTCTTTACCCATCTTTACATAGACCCCGTCGCAGGAACGGCCATTTCAGACCTGCCTGACATCATCGGGTTGTTCGTTGACCATTTTGAATTTGAGGGTTTTCGAATTTTTGGGTTTTTGAATTTCTTTGAGTTTAGTTTGAGGATTTTTGAATTTTGTATACGCACTCGAGTGGATTTTTTTCCCTTTTTTTTTTTATTTAATTTGGGATGGGGTATATACCCCTCCAGCTTTGTTAGATGCACTCCCCCGATACAACTACTCCCCTCAAATTACACATCTATGATAGATGCACTCCCCACAAATTATCTATTATACCCTTTATCTTAAAATTTAGTGTGATAAATGCACATCCCCATAAAACCCTATTTTTCCTAATTTTTTTCCCCCCAAACCCACTCTCCTTCACCTTCTTCTTCTTCTTTTTCACGCCGGCACTCCCCCAAGCTCCGCCATGCCCAGCCGCCGCCGTCATTGCCATCTCACTCCTCCTACCTCTCCATCGTCGTCGCACTCCCCCTCCCTTTTTTTTCATTTTCTGCACTCCCCCTCCTTCCCCCTCTCATCGTCGCACTCCCCCTCCTTCCCCCTCTCGTCGTCGAACTTCCCCTCCCTCCCCGTCGCACTCCCTTTTTTTTCGTCTTCGCAACAGCTGGCGGCGCCGCCTCCTTTGTCGAGCGATGCCGCCGGCTCTTCCCCCCAACCATCCACGCTCCCGTCGGCCGTCGCTTCTGTCCAGGTTTGTTTGTTTGTTTTTTTTAATTTCAGCAAGTCGACCATAAACACTTTCATCGACCCTCGATGGTCGATCCTTTATTTTATTTTATTTAAATTCTTTCGACGAACCAGTGTCGACGGAGATGTGTTTGGTCGACAAATCAGTGTTGACGTGGAGGTGTTTGATCGACAAACCAGTGTTGACGAGAGGGTTTTTGGTCGACCTTGATTTGTCGAAAATAAGTTTTTTTTTTTAATTTCTAAGTTTTTTTTTTAATTTCTAATTTTTTTTTAATTTCTAAATTTGGTGGTGATGGTGATGGTGGTGTTGACGATGGTCGGCTGCCGGAGTAGAGGTGTTGACGGCGGCCGGCAGCCGAAGTGGCGGCGGTGGCTGCCTGCCCTAAAATTAGGGTTAATTCAATTAAATTAGGGTTTTGAAAAGAGGGGTGTATGTATCTTTAATATTTTACTAAAAGGGTAAATGTGGTAATTTACATGAATATTTAATTAATAAAAGTGGGAGGGGCGTGTATCTAACAAATCTGGAGGGGTATATACCGCAACCCTTTTAATTTTCGCTTGTAGGCCCAGCAACCAGGCCCAATAATTTTTTTTTTTAATTTTCGCTTGTTTGTAGGTTTTTGGCCCAATAAGCTCTTACTCCCTCCATCCATCAAATGTAATTAAGTGATAATTGAAGGATGATAGTTTCCATAAAATGTATGAGACTACATTTTATAGATGGAATGAGTATTTTTTTAGTTAATTAAAAAAATGGATAGAGAAAGGTTTGAATCATGTAACTTAACATTAAAAATTACTACACCCACCATTTAAACTACTAACATACTTATTAAAATATTGAATTTCTTTTATTTTTGAAGCTTGCAAGTCAATATAATTGAAAAGTCCAACACGATATTAATAAAAAATGTAAGTCAATATAATTGAAAAGTGCAACACAATATTATAAAAAATGCAAGTCATTATAACTGAAAAGTGCAACAAAATATTACTAAAATGTGTAAGTCAATATTACTGAAAAGTGCAACACAATATTATAAAAAAGTACAAGTCAGTATAATTGAAAAGTGCAACACAATATTACTAAAAAGTGTAAGTCAATATAACTGAACAGTGTAACACAATATTACTAAAAATTGTAAGTCACTATAACTGAAAAATGTAAGTGTCTATAACTGAAAAATGCAACACATTTTTTATTAAAAGGTGCAAGTGAGAATAACTGAAAAATATAACACCATATTAATTTTACACTTTTTAGTACTACTACCTACACTTATTTATTATTAATGTTACACTTTTTAATATTATTACTTGCACTTTTATAAAAAAAAAAAATTACAAATTTTTTTTTTAAAAAAAGTGTGAAAATTAAAAAAAAAAATGGAAGAGTACTTAGCACTCAAGTGCACACGAGCCTCACTCTCTAGAAACTATTGTGACTCCGTGTGTAACTGGCAAGAGAAGGGGCCCGATAAAAATATCGTGGAAATACAATTACGGGCCAGTGGATTCAAGGACCACGACATCTTTTAATCTTTTAATTAAAAATTAAAAAGAGTAAAAATATAAGATTAGAACTAGTCTAAAGTTTAGAGGGGTGAATAGACTTTTAAACTTTTTCCAAAATATCAGAGATTAGTGTGTGCAGAATTATCAAGTATATGAGACTTTTTCAAGTTTATACTCAACTAAACAAAATATGAACTTAACTAGTTTATTCTGCAATTAAACTTCGATTATGCAATCTTGTTAATTATCCGAATTAACAATAAAACTAAACAGATATAAAATTGTAAGTAAATCAAACACAAGATTTATAGTGGTTCGACAAATCGTCTACATCCACTCTCACAAACTCCAGTTGTGATATTTTATTAAACTGATTTTGTGGCTTTAAGTCCCAAGAAATAAGACTTCAATCTTCTCGATTATATCACCAGATATATCTTCGATCTTTTCGAACTAAGCCTTCTTTGAATAGTCTCTTCTTTTCTGGGCTTTCTTCTTTCTTCTTTTGAACTTCTGAACTTCTTTGAACTTTCGAACTCTGAGAGTTTCTTTTGCACTTGTAGTATGTACTTCAGTGCGTATAGTTTCGGTATTTATATCTTCAGTGAAAAGATCACTTGAATGTCTTCATCTACTTATAAACTTTTCAGTTACAAGAATAGTTTGTTATCCAACAACCTTTTTTGATAACTTCCCTTAATAACTTCTTTGATTTGTATCTTGAATACATCTGTTGTTTCTGTTATTTAAGTTGTAACCAACTTCATATCTTCAATCTTTAAGATACGCAATTTTGTTTAGCTATGACTCGACTTGTCTTGTCTTCAGCGTATTCCATACTTAGAATATTTTTTATTTCTTCACGTCTTGTCTGTTGTCAAGTCTGCTTGTCTTCAGTAGATAGTCTTATTTATCTTCTGTTCTATCAACTAAGCTATCTAGTCTATTACATTACTTTAAGATTTATACCTCAACTTAGTCAACTTAACAAGACTATTACATCATAACAGAATTTAAAAACATAAGCTTATATACAATCATTCAAGCTTATCTTGTAACCTATTACAAAATAATTTATCATTTATATTTAGTCATTTTTCAGTATATCATTATGTCATCTCATCTGATCTTGTCTTTACACAAGACGACTTCCATAAAAGATCAGTCCATACTTAGAATATATTCAAGTCTTCTTTTTGCCTTATCAAAACTTATATCAACATCAAATAGAACTTGTCTTAGGATTCATATCCCAATAGAAATAATAGTTGGGTATAAGGAATACCCTACATTCATACTATAAACACAAATTCGTGAATTAAATATAAAAACGCGAAAATGCAAAACAATGTATTTAATTTCGGATTAAACTGATGAATATAGTGGGTTACAATCTTTAATTTCTCCTCTGATTCTCTCTTCTTGATTTCACTTGAATTTTTGGGGTCGGATCCGCAGTTGAATCCTCTCTGATCTTGGATTTGGGACTTTATATCGTTAATCCAAAGGCTTAGCGCTGTATTTTGGATCAAACGTTGAATTTAGGGACTTTTGGAACGAACGTCGTTGAAGATCGTTCTTAAACTTGAGACTTTATAACGTTAATCCAAGGTCTTGATGTCGTATTTTGGATTAAACTTTGAATTTATGGACTTTTCGGGGCTTTTCCGGAACTTATCGGTTGAAGATCCATGATGAACCTTGAAGAAACGCCGAATTGAGGGAGCTTAGCACCTTGATCTCCACTCGAACACTGCTTCTCGCCGCTTTGCACGAAGAACGCCTTTGAAGCTCCTCCGACGACGGCTGAAGAACACTCTAAAATCTCTACAGAGAATTTTAGAGCATTGAATGCTTCTGATTTCTTGATGATGAAATGAATAAAATGATGCCTCTATTTATAGGTGTAGAACCTAGGGTTTTTTATGGGCCAAGGTTGGAGATATTTGTGCAAGTGATTAGGGCTTAATTCAAATTTTGAATTACTTGATGGGCTAAGAATACCATATCTGGACTCGATTTGCTTTGTTGGACTTTAGAGACCCATCTTCATTTATGGGACTTTAGAGGCCCGTCTTCATTTATCGGACTTTAGAGGCCCGACTCGAATTTTAACTTGCTTTATTGCACTTTGGAGATTCATTTTAACTCATTGATCTTTAAAGGCACAAATTAATTGGAGGGAATAATTAAATAATAATTAATTATATATTTACTTTAGGAATTAGATTTATTTAAATTTCAATAAATAAATAATAAACTTAATTAATATTTAACTCGTAATTTCCACGCGTCGCAACTTAATTCGTAATTGAATTTTACTTGTCTACACATACAATATAAATTGAAATTCATAATGGTCGATAGTACTCTCCTAATCAAACTGTCCGGTTAGAGGGAGCAATTCTTGGTCCATTCTGAGAATTTTGTATTGCTCACCAACAG
Organism: Galeopsis tetrahit; assembly: GCA_963675135.1. Lineage (NCBI taxonomy): Eukaryota > Viridiplantae > Streptophyta > Magnoliopsida > Lamiales > Lamiaceae > Galeopsis > Galeopsis tetrahit. Next base: position 3,541,693 of record OY776130.1, read on the forward strand.
CTTTTTCAATATGCTCCAACTCCACACATAAGCTTTCATCTCCTCTAGTAGCCTATCCATATCCACTTGTTCATTTTGGAAAACGGCAAATACTTGTTTTTAATTGAAGACAATAAATAAGTATTTTAAAATTTCAGTAGGGTGTGTGATTGGAAATTAATATACAAACTACTAATATATACTATATTAGGACTAATACTATACTATATTAGAACTAATACTACACTACATATGAACTAATATTATATTGTGTGTGAACAAATACTATACATTTTTTGAGCTTGGAGCTTATAACATATCATATCTATATATATATAAAAAGAGGATAGTCTGTCAAGCATCTTTTCCCGCCCATTTTTTCCTCTGTATTAAATACACATTCTCCAAAAAAGCTGCCAATCTATTACATGCATCCATTTTAATATTAAAATAATAATAATAATAAGTATGCCTGGTCTTCTGCTTCCAACTGCAAACCCTAAAAAGGGCATCCACCTCTTCATATTCCAACTACATGCCTAGAAAGAGCTTTTAATTTCTTCAGTCTTCACATGAATATATATTCCAACTACATGCCTAGAAAGAGCTTTTAATTTCTTCAGTCTTCACATGAATATTCTAGAACATAACTGCAATATAAAATCATCTTCCTACTCAACTAAAACTCAGCTGAAACACATTATAGTTATGTCCCCTAAATAATGTAGTTTGCCAACCTTTTAACTTGAAGGGTAAAACTATGGTATCTCACCATATAAGTTGTTACTTTAGATTACTTTTTTTCTATTTTACTCCAAGCATTTACCTTTCATCTTTTTCATTTTCAGCTTCTATTGCAGATGGCCTCCTCTTTCGATTAATCCAGGAGAACGACTCTTCTAAGATACAGTGGGTTCTTCAGATTCGATTGATTCAAGCATATCGTGCACCTGCATTTGGAAACCGGAACTATCAGAGTTTAGAATGTGTATTCCACGTCACAAAGGTATGAAAATCATTTTTTCTATTTCAAGATCTAACTCATTAATGCATTAATATATTGTTTGTGTATTTCACGTACAACAGAATAGTGAATGCTAAAATTAATCAACCCTTCGTTGAATGTGTGATACTTTAAAGTTTTAAGAATAAGTGCAATGAAGAGGAAAAGTTATACAAGCATCAAACATACCTTAACAACATTAAACCACTTCATATATTCCTTTAATTGAAAACTAATCATTGATTGTCCAACACAGAAAAACTTAAAATTTAAGTGAAAAAATTATCTTTCTTTGTCTGGCCACAAAAGTATCTGAGCCCCTAAGTGGTCCTTCATACCATCTAAATCTCATGTGAAACCAATTTTACAACAGGCTTTTCACGGGAAATATTTTTGCTTAAACTGCTTACACATAAAAATTCTTAGGTGGAAGTTAGAGTTACTTATCAACGTGTTGAAACTTTGAGATTTCATATTACTTATCAGTTAATCAATGGATTAAATTGATCTGCAAACATAGAAAAGCCACCAACACAACCAAGTAGAAGGCAACATATAGAATGTTGCATTAAAATTGATTCTTATATGATATTCCAAAGAGGAGTGATGGACTTCAAATTCCTAATAGTTTATAAGTTGTTTAGGAGATTATAAGCTCTCTAAAAGTATTTGGTAAAAAAAGATTTTTAACAACTTAATAACTTATGAGATCTTAAAATTTAAAAAATATATATAAAAAGTACCAACACCACCAACTTATATTTCTAAAATCTTTTAAGCTACACTTATATAATAAGTAAAATCTCATGTTCTCAGTAATTTACTAAACATAAAGTAAAAGCATGTATATCCAAGTATTAAAAAAATACAATTCATGTTCTATTGAGTAATATATAAAATGAATACAATCCTCACAGAATACACACTCAAGTTCTTTCCTGCATAAATTGTATCATTGTATTTTACCATAATCTAAGTCAGAAAGAACAATAATCCAACAACTTCAAACAAACTAAAAATGGCTAAATTCATTAGCTAAGGATAAATTTTATGACCAGTGTTAACTTTGAAATGCAACCTATATATAAATAGCTTATGCGAGACTAATAAAACAATATAATATAAGATCAAACACCTTCACTGCAGCTTACAGTGATCAAATGCTACAGTGCATCAGAGATGTAGATTTCATTTTACCAATTTCATCACACACTGTTAGAGAAGTAAACAAACAATTATGACTCACATCAACATCGACAACGAAATGACTGGCCCGACTTGAGGGGATTTCCCTACAGCAAAATGCATATGCATTAGAAAATGAGTAAAATATTAATATTTCTAAAACAAAGTTATTACCCTCTTCAAAAAGAAAAAAAGAAAAGAAAAAAATATTCCAAAATGATACACATCAGATATATTAAAAGTTATTAGAATAGAGAACTACTATGAATACATTGACGGTTAACTGCAGGAGCAGATCCTTCAGACCCCATCTAGATACAATCCAAATGATGCCCACTAAACATGAAATGTATGCAATTATTGTGGTTTTAAACCTGTAAAAATATAGGGAAATTTAAAAAAAACTATGATCAAATTGAATAACTAAAGCCTTTCTTTCAAGTTTACTCTTATTAGAATAAAAGCAAAGAAAATAAAATATTACCTTCATGCACAAAAATTAAAGGGCTTCGCTACAATGAAAACTTCAAGAGTAAAAAACACACATGAATACAGTACAAGAATTGAAACCCACGGAATTCCAACACCTAAAAGATAAGACAGTCAATACAAAAAAATGGTTCAGAAATGAATAGACGTCACGATAACTTTGTTAAAATTTCCTAAACAACAACTTTGCTTTAATTGTTGCCTCTGCAAAATTTCCTAAAACTAATCTTTGAGTTATGAACTAATCTGCAAAATTTTCTAAAATTTGTTTAATTTTTTTTTCTAAAACTATCCATTTAATTGCAAAAAATAGAGCTGAAAACCTGAAATGGTCTGTGCGGGCGCGGTTGTGGGGATGTGAGGATTCAATTGTTGCATGTGTGTGCGATTACCTATCACCTGTGCGTGGGGGGATTCGCTGCCGCCTGAGCATGGGGATGAGCTGGGAGAATCGCGGCTGTCTGCCGCCTGTGCTGTGCGTTGGGGGATTGAAGGGAGGCGGTACGCATGGTGGCCGTGAGCGCTGGTAGGCCATCAGAGGTGGGCGACGGTCGACGAATGAGAAGAGAGGAGCGGTGGACTGATGGTGGTGTCTTGGTGAATGGTGAGAAGGGGCAGACGATTTGTTGAAGTCGTGGGGTGAGGGCCGCAGGGTAGGAAAAATTAGGGTTTAGAGATTTTTTTTTTTTTATTCTAAAATATTTTTTCTTTTATAAGGAGTAATTAAAAAGGTTGATAATAACATACCTTTTTTGTTCGGGGAAGAAGATAACATACTTTTTTAACTCTTCATTCATTTTTTAATTAGCATTTCTTCTAAATAACTAATTAATTATGAATTTATGCCTAATTCTTGAATCTTATTTGTTGTTGTTATTAGTATCATCTTCTAAAAAAAATTATTTATCTTTTAAACACAATCATTTATAGTGTAGTAATAATTTTTAAAAATAATTTTTTTATTAGTAGTGACATTTAGGTGGCACCTCACAATAGCTTTGTCAACCACATCATTTAATTGTTTCCAAAAATTAGATAGATGCATTCAATTGTAAACTTATAAAAATGGTGTAAATAAATTACAACTTATCTCATAGAGTCTCATTTGGTAATTATTTTAAATCATCCTGTAAGACGCAACTGAGTAAATTTAAATTTTATAACCGATTCATGAGGGGGGCATGAAAAATCTCATGTTTAATAAATTTGAAAAAAACGGTGCACATGCCCAAGTGATCAAATTACAAAAAAAAAAAAAAAAAAAAAAAAAAAATTAATTAATTTATAAATACCCAAAAAACTGTGTTTTTTTTAATTAACTTTTTTTATTTAGTTTTGTATACATTTTTCATCTACATTATATAAGCTAAATTATTTTTAATAAGTCTTTTTTTTGTGTTGAACATCAATTTTAGCCATTGAATTTTACATTAATCAATATTTTCAATACATACAATATTATTAAATTTAAAATTAATTTTTACAATATAATAGGTTAACTACAACTCATTATATGTCATAATAAAAAAAATTAAACACATAGACCGTGCATCGCACGGGTGAAATACTAGTTATAATCAAAACGGTAAACATTAGATTTTATACATGTATATGAACTAAATTTATATATTAAAGTTTTAGTGGAAGATATGATTGAAAATGAATATACGAACTGTACTAATACTATACTATATTAGAACTAATACTATATTGTGTGTAAATAAATACTCTGTACTATACATCCATCGAGTTTAGAGCTTATAACATTAATTTATTTATAGTGTACTAATTAATACGTACAACATTTTGTTCATTGTAAGATGAAGATGTTTAAAATTAATAAATTATTAATGTACTACTTAACACATAAAAAATATTATTAATTAATATTAATTTCATTAAAATAGAAGAAAATTGAAATTTTAAAATTAATATATTATTAATATACTACTTCATATAAAAATATTATGGGTTGGTCTGCTATGGACTCGAGTGCATGTTGTGCACCCTAGTCCATGTTGCACTTTTCAATTTTACTGACTTACACTTTTTGGTAAATGGTGTTACACTTTTCAATTATTAAACTGTATAATAATATTTTTAATCATAGTGACTTACGCTTTTTAGTAATATTGTGTTATACTTTTCTTTAGACTAGGGTGCACAAGCACTCGAGTGCATACTAGACTTTATCAAATATTATTAATTAATAATATTTTTAAAATTAATATATTATTAATGTACTCCTTAATATAAAAAAGATTACATAAAAAGGTTCAATAAAATAGAAGAAATAAAAAAACAAATATTGGTGAAAGTACCAAGACATGTTAATAGCTTTGCAGTAAGCTACCTACATAACATTGTAAACTACTCCACAATCTGTTTATTAATTCGATTTTATTTGTAGGATTTATATTTTAAAATGGACCCCGTTACATACAAATTCACATAATTAGTACACAAGAGTGCAACTCTTTTATTTATTCTTATCTTTTTCTATATTTTTTCATTTTTACCACTACACATGTAATACTATTATAATATTTCTTAATTTTTATGTCAAAAAAAAGTGTGAACTTTCACAATTATTAAAACATTTGGTTTTGGGTAAATTTTATTAAAATTGATTTTAATACATAATTTTATTTCAAATTCTTTTATTTTATTTATTAAGTTGGGCCCTAAGTAAATTTTCTGACTTTTTCATTGTAACTTGAACAGATTTTCCTAAGAAATTACTTGTAATTAGTCCCCTCAAGAATAAGGGTTTATAGTAATATATAAAGGAGTACTAAATGGTAAACTAGAGCGGGAGGTCCGGGAGGACCTAGCAATGCACGAGCTATTTTAGATTTTTTTTAGTCGAACAAGTGAATACCTTATATATAAAATATATACACGTATATTTACATATATGTATATGTCTTATTAAAACTCTCGAAGAAAGAGTTCAAAGTACGTGTTTTTTTTTTAGAGAAGTCAAAGTACGTGCCTTTTGTTTTCGTAGATTGCTCCTTTTTTAATAACTCAGGAGTCTTTGTAGAACATCTTTTGAGTACCATTTTCATGATATACGTCACAATCAACTATAAGAATTTTGTTGATCTCCAATTCTTTCTATATTAAGAAAAGACGTGGCATGCAAAAGTTCAATACACGCTAAAAGATTCAAGAGCATTGCATCAATACAAATTCATGATTAGAATTTAGAACTCTAGGAACGGATTTACTTTCATTCAAAAAAAAAAAAACTTGTGGCAAATAGCAACATTGTGGTTCACCTACTTTTGCATGATGTCTAGAAGACCTACTAATAACAAATGTAGAATCCAGACTCCCTATTCACTGTGAATCTTTATAATTGCAAAAATACCTTTGTCATTTAGTATTGGTAAATTTTAATAAAATCGAAAACTTATTATAATTATATTGGATCGAATAGTTCTACCCTTATTTTCGAAAACTTATTATAATTATATTGGATCAAATAGTTCTACCTTTATTTTAGTGGGTTATTTATTTCAAATATGTTGGTTAAGGATGCATGGAGTGTTCTGTATTATAGTTATAAGATGAATATGAAACTTCTACATCAATTCTTACAAAAAATTAAAATGTTTTCACTCAATTCTCCTAAAATATTACAAATTATAATGATTAATAGAAAAAAAAATCATAAACTAAAGCTATCATTGAAGATAATTAGCATTAATTTAATTATTTTTTTAATGCTCAAATTTTAATTTTAATTTTATTCTACATTTTCATAGTTTTTCATTTTGTATTCTAAATATGGTACATAGTTACTTTATTTAGGTTTAGGCCAACAATATTTAGCTAATCACATTTTCTGAACTTCAAAATTGCAAGATAGCGTTCTTTTGACCCTTAGTGTAAATGAAGGGTTTAATTTGCTGATTTGAAATTATGTCAATCCTTTCTTCTGATAGCTTTTTGTTAATGATTTCACTATAAAATCATAAGAAAAGTTACTTTAGCATTCCTGGTTAATTTCATGCTTTGATTTTCTTAATTTGTTGTTGTGTTTCTTGTCTTTCAAAGCGTTTTCTTACCATGGAATTACATAAACATTCGTCATTTTTTTCTGAAATTTGTGAGACATTGTTTAGAAATTAAATTAAAAAATATATATAATCTCGCAGGATAGCCGAGAGCGTCCCAATTTTTTTGCATTATTGTGGCCTTGTAACATCCATGGAGCATCTTATTGAAATGGGTAAATGAAATCAAAACTCTTTCATTATTTGACATGATGAAAAGAACAATTAACTAATTAAAAGAAATAATACATAATCTACCATTATAATCTGATTTTGTCACATTCCGATTTTAGGGGCCTATGAAAATACTATACACTCTAGTATTTGACTAAAAATATGCATATTTTTATATAAACGTTGCAGAGAAATTCGTATTAAAATTTAACTTTTGAATTTATAAAACAATTTGCAGCGGAAGTAAATATTGAAACATACTTTTGAATATAAAATTTAACTTTTGAATTTATAAAATTTAACTTTTGAATTTAAAAAAAATCTAAAATTATATATAAATATTTTTTAATCTAGAAATTAAAAAAAATTAAAATTTATTTAAAAAATCTCAATGCATTGTTTAAAATATATATATATATATACTCCTTTATTCACCAAAAGTATAAACATACTTTTGGTGGATGGAGAGAGCAATTACTGTATTTTTTATATATATTTTTTAAATTTTTTTTATTCAATAGTTTTAGATAATTTCAATTATTAATTATTTTTAAAATTTAAAGTATGTGCTACATTTGATTAAAAATGAAAAGTATGGGTATAAAAGAAAAAGTTTGTGCTAATTTTGATAACAAAATGAAAAGTATGAGTATAATTTAGTTAAAAAAGAAAAGTATGTGTTACATTTAATTAAAAGTGAAAAGTATGGGCTAAAATTGATTATTTGACCTTTTATATATGGGCGCGGCTAAAGGCACCCAGGATTCCTATGAGTACACCCAGGTAAGTTTTTTTTTGTGAAAAGGGTGCAGCGAAATGACGTTTTACCCCTCCTGTATATTTTTAAAAAAATCCCCGGATGAGTACACCCACCTCCTTTCTAAATTGCGGGAATACAGTGAGTCATCACAACTCTCAATTCCAAAATTTCCATTTCTGCAATTTCGATTTTTAGAGCTAAGATGGGGTCGAAAATGGTCGATTATGATGCAATAACTACGAGTGGTGGTGCCAAAGACTCGTTTGTAAGTTATTTATCATATTTTGAAAGTTTTTTTTTTTCGAAAGTGAAAGAGTTTTTATATTTAGGGTTTTTGTGTGTTTGTGTTGGTGTTTATGCTTGTTTTTTTTTGCATCTTATGACTCTATAGTGGTATGTAATTGAAATAATATGCATTTAGGACATACATTTTGACATTATGTATTGCATTTGGTCATTTTTCAAAAAAACCCCTTTTCGCGACTGGTTTTGCGAAGAAGACGACTATGTTCGTGTTTTTTTTTCGGACATTGATGTGTTGTCCGAAAAAAAGACTGGGACAAATCTCTTTTGTTTTGAACTTTTTTTCGAACATATCTCTTATGTTCGAAAAAAAGTTCCCAACATTGGGCCAATGTTCGAAATTTAGTTCCGCGAGTTTTACTTGGTCGAATTTCAAACCCAAAACTCTCTGTAACGAACAAATTTTTGAACATTGGGCTTATGTTCGAAAAAAAGTTCCCAACATTGGGCCAATGTTCGAAATTTAGTTCCGCGAGTTTTACTTGGTCGAATTTAAAACTCAAAACCCTCTGTTGGGAATAAATTTTCGAACATATGCCCAATGTTCGAAAATTAGTTCCCAACATGACACCAATGTTCGAAAATTAGTTCCCAACATGAGACCAATGTTCGAAAATTAGTTCCCAACATGACACCAATGTTCGAAAATTAGTTCCCAACATGACACCAATGTTCAAAAATTAGTTCCCAACAAATAAGCCATGTTCAAAAATTTGTCCCGGACATGTCCTCCATGTTCGAAAAACCAGTCAAAATTCATTCAATTTTTCCTAAACCGTTTCATTTCTTCCTAAACCATGCCAATTAGATGCCCATTGGTTTATTTTCATCCTAACACATCAAATATTGATACATTGTACACATAAACATGATTATAACACAAAAAACTAACCTTAATCAACACATGCATGAAATTAACACCAAATTCAAAAAACAAAACCTAAACCCTACAACAATAAAAACAATGTTTCAATCAACAAAAACCGAAATTAAACACGCGTCCTCCTCTTCTTCTCAAATATAAGCAAGAAAAACTAACCTTTAACCATTTTTGCAAAATGAAAAAAAAAAACGCTTCCTCCTATTCTTCGAAAAAACGATGTAGTGGGAGTGGGGAAGAACGGTGCTCTCTCTCCTATTCTTCGACGTCGCAGGGAGTGTGCGAAAATGGAGTGGGAGGAGTGCGAATTTTGGTTGGGGGAGATGAGAGGTTTGGGAAGATGGAGGGTGGGTGTACCCAATCGAGAGAGAAGAGAGGGTGAGAAGGGAGGGAGCGAATTTTTAGTTAAAGGAAGCGAGGGCATTTTTGATTTTTCCAGGTGGGTGTCCTCATCCGATTGGCGTGTGTCCTCATCTCCTGGGTGTACTCATAGGATCGCCGGGTGCCTTCAGCCGCGCCCTTTATATATATAGATAGATTATTAACCTAGAAGGATCAAGATTCTAGGTTTGAAAGTCCTTTCCGTCGTCAGTACTTAATTTGGGCTTACATATAAGATGTTCCCATCGTCATTACTTAATTTGGGCTTACATATAAGATGTTCCCACCCAGTTAATAGGTCCCTTGTTAATGTAATATTTGTTCGTAATTTAATTGGGGTTATTTCATTGTTCAATTAGTTAAAATTATGTATATATTAAATTGGCTAATTGCATTAAAAAATATATTTTATATTATTTGTGCATAACACATCTCAATTATTAAATATTGAAGTGAAGGGAAGGAAAAAATCGAAAAATATGGCCCAAGGCAATTGAATTGGAGCTGAATAGAAGCCCAAAGAGAAGTGGCCTAATAGCTTATTCACGACCCATTGTTGGTTGGGACCGGTTATTAACACTTCTATCTTTATGAACCACACTGCCCCTATTAATACACCCCAAATAAAAGAATTTTAGATACATTCCTCCTGAGTGGTCAAAAATACATGTCTTTTTCTAAAACCTTCTTGATAAAGACACCCCACCATAAAACTTTAATTTCTATCATCATTTCTTTCTTCTTCCTGGAAAGAATTCTGTCTCATCTAAAAGTCCGAACTTAAGTCCGAACTTTTAGAGAGAATGAGAATTAATTCTTGTATATTAATTTCTAACATTCCTCAATCCCCCTATTTCTTCTCCATATCTTCCATTTCCTTCTACAAACAAAAAAAAAAGAAAGAAAAAACCATTTTCGATCTCCACTATGCCTCCCCACACCCGGCCCCCACCGTCCCGCCGCTCACAGCGCATGCCTTCCCCTCCATTGTTTCTGTTAATAATCGTTCCCCTATATCTATTAAACTTGAGGGGTGTGTTAATTAAAAAAAATAATGAGATATGAGATATATCTATTAAGGACATTTTATAATTATTTTAAAATAAAAATATATATAAAAAGTATATTTATCAAAGTTGTAAGTGCAAATAATCTTACCCATCCGGGAAAAACAATCAACAAAAAAATGAAGGTGTGGAGTGGGGTATATACCCCTCTAGCTTTGTTTAATGCACGCCCCCAATAAATGAATTCCCCACAAAACATATTTGAGATAGATGCACTCCCCCTCAACCCCCCAATTATCCATAATACCATTTTTCTAAAAACTCTCCATAAATACACTCCCCAACAATCCAACATAAAACTTTAACCCTTCTTCTTCCTCTCTTATTGCACCCGCCGCCGACCCCACCTTCGCTGGCCGCATCGCGCCGCCTCCCTTTTTTTTTTCTTTCTAATTTTTATGCAACTTCGTCGTCGTCGTTGAGCCGTCCACCCGCCGCACCCACCCTTGTTGGTCGCGCCGCCGCACTCACTCCTGCTGGCCGCGTCGTTCATTCTCTTTCCTTTTTTCATTATTAATTTTCTACAGTTCCCCTACCCCCAAACCCGTCGTCGCCTCGCTGAGCCCAAGCCACCCACACGATGTGCCCAGCCTTCCGTCGCCAGGTTTTTATATTTTTTTTTTATCTTCGACCATATGTGTCGACCAAAAACACTCTCGTCGACGAGAGTGTTTTTGGTCGACACATTATTGTCGAAAATTTCAATTTTTTTTAAAATTTTCTTTCGACAAAATCTTATTGACGAGAGTGTTTTTGATCGACAAACCAGAGTCGATCAGAGTATTTTTTATCGACAAATCAGTGTTGCGGAAGTGTTTTTGGTCGACTCTGTTTGTCGAACATAAAGTTTTTTTTTTTTTTTAAGTTGTGGTTGTTGGAGGTGGGGCGGCGGCGGCGACCGGAAGTGTGGGAGGCAGCGGCCGAAATTGTGGATGACGACGGTTGCTGCCTCTCTTCAATTAGAGTTCACGGATCTAAACGATGCCTGTCTTAAAGATCATTTTCCGATGCCCCACATCGATCATTTGGTAGATAATACAGCGGGGCACGAGATGCTAACATTCATGGATGCTTTCGCGGGATACCATCAGATCGCGATGCATCCCGACGACCAGAGACATACAGCTTTCATGACGGCAACCGACATGTACAGCTGGAAGAGAATGCCTTTCGGGCTGAAAAATGCAGGGGCAACGTACCAAAGACTGGTAAATAAAATGTTTGAGAAACACATCGGTGAGATGGTGGAGGTCTATATCGACGACATTGTCGTCAAAAGCTTGCGGAAAGAGGATCACATACACCACCTTGCCATGAAATTCGAGATTTTGAAAGAATATAACATGAAGTTGAATCTGAAGAAGTGCAGTTTCGGAGTTGGCTCCGGAAAATTTCTGGGGCACTTGGTTAGCCAGAGGGGCATCGAGGCGAATCCAAGCAAAATTCAAGCAGTCATCGACATGCAAAGCCCAAGGAATGTAAAAAAAGTACAGAGGTTGACAAGATGTCTGGCATCGCTGAACAGATTCATTGCACGGACGGGCGATCGTTGCAAACATATTTTCGACGCTTTGAAAAAAGGGAGGTTCGAATGGACCGATGAGTGCGAAAAAACTTTCGAGAAGCTGAAGGAATATCTATCGGATCCGAAGGTCCTATCTAAGCCAGTCCCGGGCGAAATTTTATATCTATACTTGGCGGCCACTGACTGTGAGATCAGTTCAGTGCTCGTCCGAGCAGAAGGGAGCACACATCTGCCAATATACTATGTAAGTCAGTCACTGAGAGATGCGGAATTAAGATACACTCCGATGGAAAAATTGGCGTACGCTTTAGTCATGAGCATGAGAAAACTAAGGCAGTACCTGTTCGACCACGAGGTGGTCGTCCTCACGACATTTCCTCTACGGCGAGCACTGCATCGGCCGGATACCACTAGAAGACTTCTGAAATGGTCGGTGGAAATCGGGCAATTTGGGCTCACCTACGCACCCAGAACGGCGATCAAGGGACAGGTGTTGGCAGAATTCATAGTGGAACTCACTTTTCCAGATAAATTTGACAAGGAAATCGAACTTCCTTGGACACTGTTCGTCGACGGCTCTTCGATGAGCACCAAAGCGGGGGCAGGAATCGTCCTCACCAGCCCAGCCGGACAGACTTTGCTTCGGCGATCGAATTCGAGTATCGGGCGACCAACAACGAGGCAGAATACGAGGCTCTGGTCGCTGGGATCAAGATGGCCATGGCTGTGGGCGCCAGAAAACTGAAATTTTTTTCTGACTCTCAACTAGTGGTGTGTCAAATTACAGGCGAGTACGAGGCTCGCGACGACCAGATGTTGAAATATCAAGACCTAGTGAAAGGATTACTCGAGCAATTCGATCAAATCCACATCGAGCAAATCCCTAGGGAGGAGAATACGCAAGCAGACGCTTTAGCTCGACTGGCCACTTCAAAGGGGGAGGCAATATTTTCAGAAGCGACGATCACTAAAATTTCTTCCCCTTCGGTGAGCAGAAGTCAAATTTTGCAGGTTGAAGCGACCAGCGACGAGGAGTGGAGGTCGCCGATCACCAAGTACATCAAGACCGGCGAGCTCCCGGAAGATAAAGTTAAGGCGACCAGACTACAACTCAGGTCCGCCAGGTACACCATCATCGGCGACCAGCTGTACAAACGAGGTTTTTCAATGCCTTTATTGAAATGCCTCTGAGAAGATGAAGCGAAGATCGTCATGCACGAAATCCATGATGGAATTTGTGGAAATCATACAGGGGGGCAAACACTCGCTTTAAAAATCATGAGGCAAGGCTACTTTTGGCCAACACTGAAGAAGGATGCTATTCATTACGCCCAGACGTGCAAGAGATGCCAAGCTTTTGCTCCCGCCATACACTCTCCACCAGACGAGCTCATCTCCGTCTATAGCTCCTAGCCCTTCGCGAAATGGGGCATCGACATCATCGGACCTTTCCCGCCTGGCGTCGGGGGGGTAACTTTCGTAGTCGTAGCAGTCGATTACTTCACCAAATGGACGGAGGCGAAGGCATTGAAGACCATCACAACGGCCCAAATGATAAACTTCATCTAGAAAAGCATTATTTGTAGGTTCGGCCTACCACGAGCAATCGTGACGGACAACGGACGTCAATTCACAAGCCAAGACATGCTGAAATTCTGCTCAAAATGGAACATCAAGAAACTTTTTTCAACACCCTATCATCCACAATCAAATGGTCAGGTGGAAGCGATCAACAAAATCATCAAGCACACCTTGAAAGCTAAGCTAGATGGATTGAAGGGCAGATGGGCGGACGAGCTGCACATGGTTCTGTGGGCATATCGGACGACCACGAGGAATTCTATAGGTGAAACTCCGTTCGCGCTCGCGTTCGGAACCGAAGCTGTCATACTAGCAGAAGCACAGGTCGCCACTTTCCGAGTGGCAAACTATGACGAGCAGTTAAATAACGATGCACAACTCTCCGACTTGCACTTCCTAGAAGAGCGAAGACTAACGCCGGACGAGAAGAATGTGGTCTACAAACAAAGGTCAGAACGTTATTACAATACCAAAGTACGTGCTCGGCAATTTACTATTGGTCAACTCGTACTTCGACGGGCGACGGAACAGTCCATAGGCATACTTGGCCCGACTTGGGAGGGTCCGTACAGCATAACGTGCACGTTCTCGAACGGATCGTACGAACTAGAAGATCTCGAAGGAAAGCCGAGCAAGTACCCATGGAACGCGGTCAAGTTGAAGAAATATTATCAGTAAGTTTTAAATTCCGTACATTTGTATAGTTTGTATCTAGTATCGTTTCAATGCATGTCAAGTTTTAAATTTCATCAAGTGTTAGATAAATTTTAGAATTTTTAGATGAGTCTCTGCGTAGCCAACTAGAAACGAGTTCAACCGACGAATGGTTAACTCTAAAAGACAAGTACTCATTTTGAAAGATGCTTGCAAAAAATAGTGACGACGACGATCACTATTTAAAAATAAACGAGTTCAACCGACAAATGGTTAACTCTAAAAGACAAGTACTCGTTTTGAAAGATGCTTGCAAAAAACAGTGACAACGACGATCACTATTTAAAAATAAACGAGTTCAACCGACGAATGGTTAACTCTAAAGACAAGTACTCGTTTTGAAAGATGCTTGCAAAAAGCAGTGACGACGACGATCACTATTTAAATATACAAGCACAGATCAATGAAAGGTTTAACTCTAAAAGACAAGTACTCATTGAAAGATGCTTGCAAAAAATAATCACATAAATTGAAAAGAAGTGACGAAGACGATCACTCAAAATAAACGAACACATCATAAGCAAAAAGTTCATTCATATTAAAAAAGCGTTATAGGCTAAGATTACAAAAATGGCCTCGGAGGCCGAACACTACAAAAAGGCCCTAGTGGCCGAGCAGTTACAAAGTAAAAAGAGAGAAGTCGCCGAGCAGATTTAGGGTTGACCTTCAATTTCTGCAACCTCTTCCCCGGCCGGAGCACCTTGCTCGCTAGCAGCCACGACCTCGGCAGGAGCACCCTGCTCGCCCCCTTGGATCGGTAGGAGTTGAGGCGGACTCTCAAAATAAAATTTCATCGCCAAGAGACGAGGAAACATGAGACCCATGCTCACCAGGTCGAGCAGAGGGAGGACGGAGCCTTCTGCAGGTTCTTCTTCAACGAGAAGATTGTCGATAAAATTGCCGAACTGGGGCACGTCCACCTCTGGATGAGTTTCTTTGAAGTGTCGAACGAGCTTGTGGGCAGTTAGCCCTACCGCGTAAGCAGCCCCAGATTCAGCGAGGAAAGCTTTATCATCCCACTCTTTCTTCACGGCGACCAGCTCTCGCCCAAGAGAAGCCAACTCGTCCTCAGCAGTTGTGAGACGAGATTGCAGAGTGGCCACCTCTTCGCGAGCAGTAACGAGCTCGCTGGACTTCGCTGACTTCTCGTCCTCGACAACTTTGAGGCGAGCACAGAGATCTTTGATCATTTGAAGATCCTCTTGATCTTTCTTTCGAACAGCTGCAAGTTGGGCCTCAGAGTCGGCCACCTTTTTCTCAAGGCCATTGTTAGCCTTTGTTAGTCGGGCGATCGTCGCGTCCTTCTCTTCATTGCCCTTTCGAAGTTCGTGGATTTGAAGGGAGAGCTGCTCGGCCGCATAAACTTGGCGACAAGCGTTGATGGCGATCAGTCGAGCGTTCTCGACAGAATTTTGACCGTTGACCTCCTCGACGTATTTTTTAGTTAGCGATCGGGGTAAGTTCTTCATGGCCCGGATCGCGACCTGGTCCAGCACGTCGTCGTCGGTCAGGTCCCACGACCGGTAGTAGTTGAGAAGATCTTCATTGAAGGGATCGGGACACGGGTGCTCGGCAACCCTGATAAAGAACAAAAGAATCAGAAAAGGATACTTCTAGAAACATTCAAAGGCATTTTTTGAGAGCTTACTTGGCAACCCAATCGACATTCCAGCCGAGTAAAGTGATGTCCTCAGGGGCCCTCTGCAAGGCCGACGAACTCGTAGCAACTTCCCGCGTTCGCTTGGTTTTGCGAGCAGGGGATGGCCTTTTGGGGGGTGGCGAATTCCCCCTCGGCGGGGATCTCCTCGGAGAGATTCTCTGGTCGGCGGCAGGAGGGCGATAACCCCCTCGGGCCGTTTTAACAATTTTCTTGGGAGGAGCCTCTGTGGTCTCCGCTCGATCTTTCCTTTTGTTGGTGCCCTCGACGATATCGCGCTCGCGACTGACCATCGCAGCATGCAGGGATCGGTTCACCATCACTTCTTGAAGCTCGACGGTCGGAGGAAGATAGGTGATGACTTTCGTAGGAACCACTACTAAAAACGAAGAGTTAGTTTTTTGAGAAGAAGAGATTCACTAAAGACTTAGAAATATTTTGATACCTGGAGGAAATTCTCGTGTGATATGGTGAGGAGGTACTCGAAGGCCTGCTCGCTCTCGCATACACTCCCGGTTCAGGAAGCGACAAGATCTCTCCAAGTAGCGACGACGAGCGACGCAGCAGATATGATATTGGAATAAGGGTGATAGACGGTGCTCGACGGTCTTCGCGCGAACAGTTTCACCTACAAGAGCGAGGAGTTATTCAGTATAGACAAGAACGAGCATAAATCAAAAGACTTACCACGAATTCTTCGGTAGTCGGTGGCAATGGGAATGCGATCAGAGGATCCATCGGGCCTCACAGCACTCTTCTAGTTCCCGGCAACCCACCACCAGTTGGTTTTCCAATCTCGGATTTTATTGGGAACCCCTTCAACCAACTTGAAGCGATCGCGACCTTTCACATAGTACCAGCCCTTGCCCACCTTCTTTCCGGTTTCGGCCGCCTGGAGGAGATAGTTGATCTCTCGCGGACTGAGCCAGGTATGCCGATAACCGTTCTCGACGGCCTCCAGACCGAACACGGTGAGGAGTCCGATTATGTTTGACCATCCGTTCGGCAACACTTGAGAAGGTGCCACCCCAAGAAAGTGCAAGAAGTTAGTAATTCCGGGGTGCAGTGGGAACCTCAGCCCGGCCTCCATCATGCCAATATTCACGGCGACCATCCCTTCAGGAGGCTGGTCGGCCCTCTCGTCTTCTCGCGAAACGAAGAAGCAAACATCTTGAGGCAGTTGGAATTTTTTCCGAGAATTTGCTAGTTGGGCCAAGGAGACGGTGCCCGCATATTCACTGGTTGCATACTCCGATTCGTATGCTTCTCGGTATGTGCGAGGAATCTCTCTAGGCGGATACTTGCAAGTATATTGATAGTATGTTTCCCTCGAGAGCTCGTCCCCATCCAGTTCTTCTCGCCCACTCAGAATATCTTTGATGCTCGCCACTTAGCGAGCAATCTCTTCATACTCCTCGCGGAGAGTGTTCGTCAAGGTATCTTCAACTCGGGCCGGGTCAATCTGCTCTCCCGTTTCCACATTCAAATCTTGGTCGCCCAGATCTGAGTCGAACTCCTCAACATCGTCCTCGGCATCATTGTCGGCATCTTCCCTTGCAGACTCATCGGTCTCGTTGGCAACCGCTACGCCGACCACCTCTAGCATTTCGTCCCAACTATCGGCCGGAAGGTTGGGGATTCCTACTCTAAGGGGGTCAGGGGAATGAACGCAAGAATCCGAGGAGACCACCCTCTCTACTGGGTCCCGACGAGCACCCTCGCCGGAAGGACCAGCACCACCATCCAACGGCGGCGAGCCACCACCAGAGCCACCACCAACCTCCATTTTTTCTATAGAAATGGGGGAAAAAGAAGATTTCTAGAGAAGAAATGTGAGTTATTTATCTTTCGCGTCGATCAGAAACGCCCAAAGTCGCCGGAAAAGCTTGAAGAACTTGCTTGGAAGAAGACTCGAGAAGTTCGTAAAATGCAAAGAGTGAGAAAAGTGATTTCAAGAGAAGTGAGGTCCTATTTATAGGCAAAAGTATCCGAGGACCAATGTGCAAAAAATGGGGTCAAATTTGCAATTTTCCCAAAATTCTAGGGTCATCCCCGAAATCGAGGCGAGAAAGTGGGTGTCACGCGCGACCTTTGAAGTCGGCACGCGCCCATGCGCGCAATTTAAATTTTCGGGCGCCGATCACGCGCTTGACACATGTCACATCCATTCGTCATCAAAACGCTTTGAAAAGCGTGCTCGGCGTGGGAAACGAGGCGACCATTTCCAACTTTCATCATCAAGATTCTAATTTGATTTGTTTATCGAAGACAAGTCCGCCTTCCAAGAAGACGATCACACTGCCCGCCTTACTATTCTACGAACACGAAGAAAGGTGACCAGGGGGAAAATGTTACACCCAGTCAAAGAAGTCAATCTTTGACAAGTCAATCCTAGTCACCAGCTTGCGTGGCGACGACTAGTCAACCAAATCGTGCGACGACTAGTCAACAATATGAAGAAAATGTAATTGTGTGTGCTCGCCCAAAGATGTTGGCGAGCACATGTTTAGCTAGCTAGTTAGAAAAGACAAGCGTTAAAGCCTTGGGAGAAACCATAGAGCACGACGAGTGCGACCACCATCCACGAAGAGGACCGGGCGACCACCGTGGCCCAGCTCCTCGCCGGAGGCGAGGACGACCACTAGAGGCGGTTTAGCATTAAATGCGGCGTCCCATCACCTTTTCGGGCAGAAACTCAGGTCCCGTGGTAGTTTGCCACGTGTAAAGGCCGGGCTGCCCGAAAAAGTAGTATATAATGCCTAGAAGGCTCATTTGTAAGATTTAAGTTACAATTTCCTACCAAACCCAAACCCTAAGCAATAAACTCTCCCAAGCTCCTCAAAGCTTTAGCTTCTCTAAGAAGCTACTTTCTTGTGTTCTTCAATTGTGCATCATTAAAATCACAAATCATTATATAAATTCGTATTAACACGTAATAAACCCCGATCATCATATATGTTTGTTTAGTGCTTACGAAAAGTCCACATCCAGATCATCCACTCAAAAGCACGTACAACAAACACAAAAAGGAAAACCATCTCCGAAAGACCAAAACACACATAATCATAAATTACCTGATATTTAGCAAAAACTAAATATATTGACAGTAGGTTCAGATTATTGAGCGATGTTATCAATGAGTTACATAAGTGTTTTGAGTATGCTTGGTAATATACATGGAGGCTGAACTATAGAGATCGAAGGCGAGGACGGAGGGCAGAGATGGAGGTGTTGTGCGCCGCGCCGGTGTGCGACTAAGGGACTGCGTCAACGTGCGTGAGGGCATGCCGCGCGAGCTACTGCGTGGGCCGTGGAGGTGCGCCGTCCAACCGGTGAGTGTGTGTAGGCGACACAAATGTTTATTTCACACGTTGTAGGGTTTTTAATTTGGGGAAGAATTAGGTTGGGCCGTTAGGGACTCACGCCTGAGTTTGAGTTTCTGTCTCTATATATTAGGTTTAGAAAATTATACTTAAAAAAAAAAAAAAAAAGAGAACCGGGCCAAGCCCGGCCTGGGCCCAATCGGCCATTTGGTCCGGGCCAAATCGGCTCGATTTTTTTTGGGCCACGGATAAATGCCCCCCGTTTATTATGTGTTCACCCACGGGCTGAGTTCACCCCCGGAATTGAGTTCACCCACCCTCTTTTTCCAACCCTACCATGCCTTAAAACCCTAAATTTCACCTTTTTTCTTTCATTTTTTCTTCCTTTCTCCTACTCTCACCCCTCCTTCCTCTCCCTCTCCGCCCCTACGCTTCGCCGGCGACTCCATACGTCGCGCACACGGCGGCGCCGCCTTCCCTATTCTAGTCCAGAATCCCGCCGCCACCATCTGCGTCGCAGCCCGCCTCACCAGTGACTCCATACGTCGCGCACACGGCGGCGCCTTCGCCGCTGCCTTCCCTATTCTAGTCCAGCAGCCCGCCGCCACCGTTAGCGTCGCGACCGCTCCGGCCTCCGCGTAGCAGCCTCCCCGACACACCGTCGTCGAAGCCCAGGTGAGCACACCCCTTCTTTGTTTTTTTCTAGTTTTTTTGGATGTATTATAGAAGATAAACATGTTCTTTCTGTTTTGATTTGAGATCTGAATTTTACTTTTTTTTTTTTTTGTTGTGATTTGAATCTGGTAAAAATAAACTATTCATCTTCTTTCCCCTGTTCTACGCTAATTTTTTCGTATTATTTTGGAAGATATTTTCGAAATATTCATTCTTTTTTGGAATAATTTTTGAGATTTTTTTGTGAGAAACTCATTTCTACAATTTTTTTTTAAAAAAATTGAGCGACTCGGTGGTGACTCAGCAGCAAGTGGTGGATGTACAATTAGGATTTTAATTTGTTGTATTTTAATTTAATTGATGAGAGGGTAATACTACCTTTTTATGTGTGATTTTTTTTTTGGAAATTTTTTAGGGGTGAAGTCATAAAAGGAGGGGGTGCATTTAACCGTGGCCTTTTTTTTGGGCCTCTATAAATCAGGCCCAGCCTGACCTGTTTGTCGGGTGGGTCGAGCTAATTTTGACACCCCTTCCCGTCAACACTCTAATCATTAGATATTTTTCTTAAATCATGTGTCCAATATTCTCGCAAAATTTTCGGGAACGAAGAGAGTAGTACTTAAATAATATTTAGCTCACACAAACAGTTTTATAAGAAAATATTTATTATATCAATTTTTTCAGCAACAAATTTTAATAAATATTGATTAATTGTGTGTATAAAATAGTGTGTTGAAGATATGATTGAGTAATTAGTAATGTGAATTAAATGTCAATACATAAATATTGTGAATAATATTATTTAAAAAAAAATGAGAATAATAAAATAATAAAATAATATTTAAATAAATTACAATTACAATTTATTTTATATTTGTAATATAATATAATAAATAGTACTCGGCTATATATTAGAAAACGAAACAAAAGGAATAGATAATTAAACATCAATTTTATGGCCACGGTTATACACACACGTCTTTATAGAGGACACCGACTCGGTTAATACACCCACTGTAAAATGAGCACACTCACCGCGAAAAACTTAAAATACCCTTTCCCTTTCAAATCCTAATATTACCTTTGTGCCTACCCCTTCCTCCTCATTTTGCACCGTCAAACACTCACCCATTCTCCTCTGTGTCGCACGGCCCACTCTCGGCGTCGCGCCGCCTCCATCTGCGTCCCTCTCACGCACGCCACCCGCCCGTCGCCTCCCCCTCAAGCCACGCACGGCCCACTCCCGGCGTCGCGCCGCCTCCATCTACGCCCGTCGCTTCTCTCACCCAGCTCCGCCGCCCCCACCTGTCGCGTCGCCTCCCCCTCTCAAGCCACGCACGTCCGCCTCTCCCTCTCAAGCCACGCACGTCCGCCACTCCCCCTTCTTTTTGTAAGTCTTTGTAATTTTTGTATTTTACAAAACGGATCTAGATCTTGTAATTTTTGTATTTTAAAAAACGGATCTGAAATTCTTGTGTTTTCTGGATTTTTTTTTTTTTTTTTGAGATTTAGTATTAACAGACAATTCTTGTATTTTCTCGATTATTTTTTTATTTTTTTTGAGATTTAGGTTTTTTTTTTAAAATATTTTTTCCAAAATTTCTTGTTTCTTTCCACACTAGTTGATCGGAAGATTTTTTTTGAATACGGTTGTTGTTTATATTTTAGAATGATGTATTTTGTTTAATGTTGTTATTTTTAAATTTTTGTTCACCATGCAATAAGGCTGAAAATTTCGATTTTGAATTAAACAGTACACGGTGGTCGGTGGGTCTGTTAGAATTCTGGCTTTAAATGGTTTTGGGTGTAATTGACATTTTGCACATCAATAATTTGAAAAAAAATCCTCGGTGGGTGTACTCAACAATATCGTGTGTGCGTATAACAGTGCCCAATTTTATATTAAGAAAACAGGCCCAATTGAATAATAAACGAGTAGGCCACGGTTATACACACACAGATTTATTGAGACACCCACTTGATTAACACACACATAGGATGAGAAATAAAAAGTACCCCTCTACCTCTAAACCCTAAATTGCCCTATTATCCTCTCCCTCTCTCATTTTTCTCTGCACACCCACCCATTTTTCTCTGCACACCCACCCATTCTCCTCCACCCAATCAAGCGCCGCCTCTCCCCAGTCCCGTTCTCCGCGCCGCCTCCTCTGCCACGCTGCTCGTTCGCACCACCTCCTTCCCCAAGCCACGCCGCCCCTCCCCCTTCCAGGTAATGGTAATTTTCAAATTTGATTTTTAGGGTTTAGGGTTCAACTGCCTCCCTTCTCAAAATCCAAATTGGAAAAATGTAGATCTATAATCCTCCCGTAATTATTTTTGAAAAAAAAAATATTGAATAGTTGTGTTTATTCGAATTTTTTTACAGAAATTGGGTATATTTCGATCTTTTTCGATTTATTTATTCGAATTTTTTCAATTTTGTGAGTTTGCATTTAGTTGGGATGAGATTGTTTGGATTGAGACGGTTGTTTGGGTATTTTTTTGTCTTCTCATATCAATATGTTTGCAGTTGTTCCTTTCACGGATTATGCCATCTCCAAGGGATGCCGCCCCCTTCGTTGCGCACACCGCCCCCTTCGCCGTATTTTTGAGATAAAAAAGATCCTGGTAAGTTTTCTGTAGAAAAAAAAAATTGTTGTTAAGGTTTTTCTGTAGATTTAATGTTTTGAGTTGAAGATTTAGACATATTCTCTAATCAAAATATTTTTTTCGAATTTTTTTCTATAGATTTGTTGTTTTTCGATTTTTTTTTCCGAATTTCGTGTATTTTTTCGATTTTTTTTAACATTCCTGAATTTTTTTTCGAGATCTAACATGTTTTTTCCTAAAATTGTTATTTTTTTCAACTATGGTGTTTTTTGTGAAGGAATGGTGTATTTTGGTTTATTTGAAGGAATGGTGTATTGTTGCTCTGAGTTTGTCATTTAAGTTAATGTTGGTATTTTTAATTTTTTCATAATCAAGTAGAATGATACCGTTTGTTTTGAAATTTTTGGTTTTGGATTATCTAGTGGGAGGCACCTATTAAAATTCCGGCATGATACGGAGGTGGGTGTACTTATCTGCCCGTTTTTTAAATTTTTTAACAAAGAGTATATTTGACATTTCACGGACCTTCTAGTTGTAAATTTATTTTAGGTTGTTGTCCTCAACAACTCTGTCTGTGTGAACCCGAAATTTTTTCATTTCCGCCCCTGATATCTTTGAGGCTAAAGAATCTAAATCCCTACCCACAAACCCAACATAAAGGGAATTTTTCAATAAATCCCATATTTCAGTTATTTGGTATCCGATGTAGTGATGTAGTATTGGAACATGAAAATATTCCCCAACACTGGTTTTTTTTTTTTTTATCTATAGCTCCACCAAACTTAATTGGATACTCAAATGAATTGGTAGATAAGTGAATTGGTAGATAAGTGTATTTAGTTGAAACTCATTTGCTTTACTTTAAAAACAAAATTTGACTAAAAGCTAATTCAAGATCGTTGAAACTAATTTGCTTTACTTTCAAATGACCTGATACTAAAAATACCAAGTGCGAGTGGGTATTCCCTTTGGATTGTTTAATTTGTTTTCTCTTAAAACAATAAAGTGGAGTATGGATGCTTATTTATCCAAGTTCAAACAAATTTAAAAAATCCACTATACAACAATTTGATTGAGTAATATTTATTCCAACTCAACCCTATTAATATAATAGAGTAATATTTAATGTTGGAATCAAGTCCAAACTTTAAGTACTCCATTTAAAAAATAGGATTACAGCTATAAATTCTCAAAAAAAAAAAAAAAAAAACATAACAAACAAACAAAAAGAATATTGGTGAAGAAAAATCATGATTCAGAACTAACTTGTTTGACTGCATATATTCTTACTATACCACCTTTGACAGAAATGGAGTCCACTTTACAATTCTTATGGAGTCCACCTTACAATTCAATTCTCACCCATCACTATACCATGCATATGAAAAAAAATTACACAAACCACAGTAGCAATTTTCACCCCGAGCAACCACTTCTTCTTCAAACACAACATCGAGCTCCTTACTTTTCACAAGCTCATCAATCTACGTTTTTTTAACATCGCAGGATCTCTTTTTATTATGCTACACTCCTCTGGTGTCTCTTCATTTCAATCGAGATCTGCATCTCTTTTCTTTTTATGCTACACTCCTCTGATCAATTCAATTGGAGCTTAACTTGAGATTCATGAGAATCACTTAAAAAATTCTTTATCTAGTGCGTATAAACCCCTTCTCCATGCCTAAATCCTCAAAAGCATTAAGGGTTATGTCCCAATTTTTCACCCCATCCTATTATGATCAATATTAGGAGTAAGGCTCGTATAACATTAGTAATTTTGACTGTCTCGCGAATCGCCACAGCAACAAGTGCACTGAGATAAGTTTGTCTGCACTGCTAAGGCTGAGATAAGTTTGTCATGAAAACACATGTTTTTGTCATGAAAACACATTGCTCGTAATATTTTTTCTTGAGATCAATCGGATCTGGATCTGTAAGTAGTTATCATAAGACTGTCAATTTGAACATTAAAAAATCTTGGGTCCCTTCATATCTTTAAAAAAGCAACATTTTTGTAGAAGTTATGACTTTGAAATACCAGAATCTCGTCTTAGGTTTTAAAGATGTAAAGGAGACCCAAGATTTCAATGTTCAAATTGACAACTTTATGATTTATGATAGCTACTCAGAGATTCCGATTGACAGCTTTATGATTTATGATAGCTACTCAGAGATTCCGATTTATCTCAAAAAAGTATTACGAGCTATGCTATAGTCAAAACATGTGTATTCATGACAAACTTATCTCAGACCTTATTTAGTGATTTGCGAGACAGTCAAAATTGCTGATTCTATACGAGGATTTTGGCATGGAGGTGGGGTTTATACACACTAGATACATAATTTTTTAGGTGATTCTCATGAATCCAAGTTATGCTCCGATTGAAGAGACACGGCAGAAATTTAAAAAATAAAGTGCGTGTGGGTATTCCCTTTGGATTGTTTAATTTGTTTTCTCTTAAAACAATAAAGTGGAGTATGTATGCTTATTTATCCAAGTTCAAACAAATTTAAAAAATCCACTATACAACAATTTGATGGAGTAATATTTATTCCAACTCAACCCTATTAATATAATAGAGTAATATTTAATGTTGGAATCAAGTCCAAACTTTAAGTACTCCGTTTAAAAAATAGGATTACAGCTATAAATTCTCCAAAAAAAAAAAAAAAAAAAAGCATAACAAACAAACAAAAAGAATATTGGTGAAGAAAAATCATGATTCAGAACTAACTTGTTTGACTGCATATATTCTTACTATACCACCTTTGACAGAAATGGAGTCCACTTTACAATTCTTATGGAGTCCACCTTACAATTCAATTCTCACCCATCACTATACCATGCATATGAAAAAAATTACACAAACCACATTAACAACTTTTACCCAGAGCAATCACTTCTTCAAACACAACATCGAGTTCCTTACTTTTAACAAGCTCATCAATCTCCAAATCATTTATACGTTTTAAACATCCGAAGGCTCCATCTCGAGATCCTGCATCTCTTTTTATGCTACACCCCTCTGGTGTCTCTTCAATTCAATTGGAGCTTAACTTGGGATTCATGAAAATTACTTAAAAAATTCTGTATCCTAGTGCGTATAAACCCCTTCTCCATGCCTAAATCTTCAAAAGCTTTAAGGATTCTGTCGCAATTTTTCATCTCATTAGGATCAATATTAGGAGTAAGGACTCGTATAGCATCAACAATTTTGACTGTCTCGCGAATCGCCACAACAACAAGTGCATTCTAGGGCTGAGATAAGTTTGTCATGAAGACAAATGTTTTAACTGCAGCATAGCTCGTAATATTTTTTTTGAGATCAATCGGATTTCTAACTAAGTAGTTATCATAAGACTGTCAATTTGAATATTGAAATCTTGTGTCCCTTCACATCTTTAAAAGCTAAGACGAGATTCTGGTATTATATTTCAAAGCCATCTACAATGAAAGGAGAAAATGGAGAAATCTGTGGCGCTCATTCTAGATACCAGAATATCGTCTTAGCTTTTAAAGATGTGAATGAGATCCAAGATTTCAATGTTCAAATTGACAACCTTATTATGATATTATGATAGCTACTCAGAGATCCCAATTTATCTCAAAAAAAGTATTACGAGCTATGCTATAGTCAAAACATGGGTCTTCATGACAAACTTATCTCAGACCTTATCAGTGCAGTTGTTGCTCTGACGATTCGCGAGACAGTCAAAATTTCTGATGCTATACGAGTCTTTACTCCTAGTATTGATCCTAATGAGATGAAAATTTGTGACAGAACCCTTAAAGCTTTTGAGGATTTTGGTCTTTACTCCTAGTATTGATCCTAATGAGATGAAAATTTGGGACAGAACCCTTAAAAGCTTTTGAGGATTTTGGCATGGAGGTAGGATTTATACGCACTAGGATACATAATTTTTTAAGTGATTCTTATGAATCCAAGTTATGCTCCGATTGAAAAGACACGAGAGAGAGGAGTGTAGCAGAAGAAAAAGAGAGATGTTATGTTTGAAGAAGGGGTTGGTCTGATATGGACTCGAGTGCATGTTGTGCATCTTAGTCTATGTTGGTACTGACTTGCACTTTTTCATGATTTACACTTTTTGGTAAAATGGTGTTACACTTTTCAATTATTAAATTGTATAATAATATTTTTATTTATAGTGACTTACACTTTTTAGTAATATTGTGTTGCACACACTTTTCATTAAAAATTGTGATATTGACTTGCACTTTTTAATAATATTGTGTTGCACTTTTCAGTAAAAAAATTTGTTGCACTTTACTTTTCAGTTATAGACTCTTAAACTTTTCAGTTATATTGACTTACACTTTTCATTAATATTGTGATTCTCTTTTCAGTAATATCGACTTGCACATTTCAGAAATATTGTATTTCACTTTTAGTTATACTCCCTTCGTCCCACAATGATAGCTACGTATTTCTTTTTTGGATGTCCCAAATTATAGCTCCATTTCCTTTTTCCTTTTTTACTTTAGTACTCCCTCCGTCCGCCTATAAGTGTTACTTTTTGGCACAGAGATTAAGAAAAGTGATTAAATAATAGATATAGTACAAGTGATGTGATTGAGAGGAGAGAGATAGAGAGAAAAAGTAAGATATAAAGTGAAGTGTTAAAAAAGTATGAGATTATATTTTTTTTAGTCCATTAAGTTACCACAATTTTGAATTTAGTGGGGTGTATATAAAATTTATGGGGTATTAGTTGGTTCATGTAATATTAAAAAAATATTTAAAAGAAAAAAAATTAAAACTCCATTGCTTTATTAATTTTTTATTTTCGTTTTAACTTCTATAAAAAAAAACGTCGAAAATAAGGCTAAATAAAATTTAAAAATAGTATAAAATCAACTAAATCTTCAGAACTAATTAAATTAATTAATTTTTTTAGCTTTGTTCAATTTTTGAAAATTTAGGCTATTTTTATAGGTTTTATTTATATTTTTCATATTAATTTGAATTTTTATTTTTTTACTTTAATTATTTTTGACAATTTATTAAATAGGAAATAGTTGGGGGGTGTATAGTAATAAAAAATAATTTTAAATTTTAGTGTGGTGTGTTTAATATTTGGGGTGTGTATAACAATTTATGGGGTGTGTTTTAAAAATGACCCGTTAAACCTGCTGTAGCAGGTAACTGGACCAAAATCAAAATAAATCGAAACTTAATGGACTAAATTCAAAAAGTGATAACCTGGTGGACTAAATTCAAAATTGGGGTAACTTAATGGATTAAAAAAAATATAATCCCAAAAAGTATTTATCAAAAAAGGTATGAGAAGTTTATAGGCGGACGGACCAAAATGGTAAAATGGAAAGCTTATAGGCGGACGGAGGGAGTATTAAATGCTTTATTGTCAATTTTACCCCTAATTAATAAGAGTAATTAAGGCTTAACAGATTTTGGAGAATGTGATTTCAAGGGCAAAATTGACACATTAGCTAAATTTAACAATATTTATTGATTTTTCTTAATCTGTGTTTAAAGTCAAATGTAACTATCTTTGTGGGACGGAGGGAGTACTAACTTATACTTTTAATAAATATGATGTTGCATTTTTTTATTATATCTGACTTACATTTTTTAATACTCACAGCTGGCTTGAGCTCAAACACATTGAAAATTTAATACAAGGTTTTCAAGGTTATTTGGAGTCTAACAAAGTTTTTTTCACTCCAATAACGCCTGATTAACTTACATTTTGTATGAACAAGGTTTTCAAGGTTATTTGGAATAAAACCTTATTTGGAGTCTAAAAACCAAGACTCATTTATGAGTCTGTATTGTGTTTGATTGATAATAATGTGTGTTATTTGGAATTACATGTACATCAATCTCTCATCCAACCTAGCAAATAATGTGACTATTTTTAACATACTTATATACTCCAATAACAAACACTCCCATTCGGCCATTCCCATATCAGTATTTTGTAAATTGTAATACTGCAACACGTGTGCAATGAAGAATTGGAATTTGTTTGCACGTTCTAAACAAAAAAAATATAATTATAAATGCATAAAAAAATTTGTTGATCCTTTTGCTAAGAATATTTTAATTTAAAATAATTTTTATAAATGCATATTTCACTGTCTTCGTTTTGCCTACGTGGCTTCCTCTTATTTCTGTATTTTGAAATCCTCAATTTTGGTGAGTCAATTTTTTTTGACAGTTTTTTTTAAATTTATTTTAAAATGCTTTTGACAGTTTTTTTAAAATCTTTTATTTATTTTTCTTCTCCTTTCATTTACGCACCATTTCTCTCTACGTGGATGGTGAGTTTCTTGGACAATTGAGAAATTGCTCCACTTTTTACCGGACCACTTTTCTCCGATTCTAATTTTCTAATTTTCTCACAATTTACAATTATTTTGTTTTACATTATTTTCAATTCTTCTCTCTCATCTCTCCTCTCCCTCTCTCCCTTTTTATAGATCTACTCAATTTTTTTTTTTTTACTTTTTTTTTTCAAGGTTTTTTTCAAGGTTTTTTTCAATTTTTCTCTTTCCCCCCTCTTCATTTTCTCTCAATCTCCTAAATTTTCTTATACAAATTTCTCTCTCCCTCTTTTTTTTTCCCAATTCTTTTTATCATTTTCTTTTATAATTTTTTTAACAATTCCCACGAAATTCGTGGGTTTTGCACTAGTATGTAGTTTATAGAGCATTGTACTTTGTTGATCCATACCGTTGAAACAAAGTCGAGAGATTGTCATTACATCCTGTTTTGATGATTTAATCTTATGCAGGTAGTTATTAGTTTGTTTTCTTTAAAAAAAAAATCTTTCATGGTACCTTAATTTATTGAATGGGTTTGCCCGATTTTTTAACCGTTGGACCATTGAGAAATTGCTCCAATAATTTGAAGTTTTATTAAGAATACGTAATTTGTGTTTGCTCCAAATTCTGGACAATTTATTATTAACCATTTTTTCTTAATAATAACAGTTTTTCCAACCCTGTGGTCGATCGAGGGTTCTCATCACATCACACGCTTTGTTGATCCATCCGTCGAAGAATATTAATGTTGACGAAAATGTGATATATAATTTGCTGCTCAAATTCAATGGTTGGCGAAAATGGGTTTGCACAATTTTTTAAACAACAATAACACAATTTTATATATTTTTTTAAATAGTGTAATTTTTTTTTTTATTTGTATCGTAGTTTTATTAAGAATACGTGATTTGTGTTTGGTCCAAATTCTGGACAATTTATTATTAACCATTTTTTCTCAATAATAACAGTTTTTCCAACCATGCAGCCGATCGTCTGTTAGCAGCGCACGAAACTTGATCATAATTTTAATAAAGACTTAGCCCGTCGAGGGTTCTCATCACATCACACGCTTTGTTGATCCATCCGTCGAAGAATATTAATGTTGACGAAAATGTGATATATAATTTGCTGCTCAGATTCAATGGTTGGCGAAAATGGGTTTGCACAAATTTTTAAACAACAATAACGTAATTTGATATATTTTTTTAAATAGTGTAATTTTTTTATTTTATTTGTAGCGTACGTGTTAACATTTTTTTTCAATTTTTTTACCTTCTATGTTTTTTATTTTAATTATTCTCGCATAGTATGCGGGTTGTGCACTAGTAATATAATAAATAAATAATACTCGACGTGGCTCTCTCCCATTTCTTTATTTTGAAATTCTTAATTTTTATGAGTTGGTTTTTTTTTTTTTTTTTTTTTGCAGTTTTTTTGTACAGTTTTTTAAAAATATTTTTGGCAGTTATTTTTTTTAAAATGCAACTTTTAATCTTTTATTTTATTTTCATCCGTTTTCATTTACGTTTCTCCGTTTTTTTCATCTTCCTTTTTCATCCGCTCTCATTTGCCCTACTTCTTTTCTTCTTTCCTTTTTCTAATTCTTTAATGTCAAATTATGTATTTTATCTCAAACAAAGAGAGAGAACCAAATCGGAAGGAGCATCTTATGCAGGTATTGTTTATAACTTTAATTTATGTTATTACCTGTTTAAACTCCGTACCAACAATTATGAATTTGATTAAGTGGTAACTCTCCAACATCATTATTTCAAAATTCATATATTTGATTATACTTCATCGTATGAATATTAGTTTGTTGGCTAATTGAAGGTTAGTTTATTGGCTAATTGCATATTTATCTGTAATTAAAATTTTTAATATTGACAACTGACTCATTTTATTTGTTTGACGAATTGCTCCAATCATTTGGAGAGTTTATTCAGGATATATGTTTAATTGTTTTGCGCTCTGGACAATTGATAAATATATTCAATGGTTGGTCAGCGAACGAATTAAGACTTATCCCATCAGTAGTCAGCACCGTCATCACATTAGATGTTTCCTTGATCCATCCAATCGAAAAGAATATTAATGTTGAACATTAAACGTTTCCTTGATTCGAAAGAATATTAATGTTGAACAAATTATATATTTCAGTCCTTCGAAGGACTTAATTTGTGTTTGCTTTTGGAGTTTTGTTTATTTTATACCGCTTTATGATTTATGTTATTTCATATTCTTATTTATTTAAACAATTAAATTTAGGTTAATGTAAATCTTCTTTATCCGTATTTATTCAGTTTATCAAGTATTGTACATAATTTTTTTTTTTAAAATTCACGCGTAATACGCGGGGCGTGCACTAGTGTACTATTATTTTACCGGTTGGACCGCTGATCTAATCGGTTGAACCGTGAACCGGTGCCTAATTCGATTTGATCTCCGATCCGGTTATGAAAACACTACATCAAAGCATACATGCACATCAAATTTACCATTAAAGATCTTGGTTCTTTAAAATACATCTTAGGCATTGAGATTGCCATAAATAGTAAAGGGCCAACTCTTTGCCAAAGAAAGTATACTCTTGATTTACTTCATGATTCTGGATATTTGGGAAGCAAACCTTGCTCCACCCCAATGGATTCCAAAATTACATTTGATAATCATTCTCCTCTTCTTGTACATCTTAATTAATACAGGAAATTAGTGGGCAAGCTTTTATACTTAACTGTAACAAGACCTGACATCCCTTATGCTGTTCAGACCTTAAGTCAATTCATGCAAAATCCCACTGAGTCTCACTCAATGACAGTTCACAGGGTTCTAAGATATCTAAAGAGCAACCCTATCACTGGCCTTTTCTCCCTTATTAATAACATTTTAAAACTCCATGCTTTTCATATTCTGATTGGGCTAGATATGTGCATACAAGAAAGAGCATTACAGGTTATAGTATCTACCTTGGCAACTCCCTGATATCTTGGAAATCCAAGAAACAAAGCACTGTTAGCATATCTTCCGCTGAAGCTGAATATAGAGCCTTGACTTCAACAACTTGTGAGCTCCAATGGATACACTACATCCTTGCAGATTTGAAGATCCAGCATTCCACTCCTTCCAATATGTACAATGACAACAAAAGAACTAAACACATATCATTGGACTACCATTTCACAAGAGAAAAGATTCAAGAAGGGCTACTCACTCTCATCCATATTCCTACTGAAGAAAACCTTGCAGATATCCTGACCTAACCTCTTTTCCCTACTCCATTTATGACACACAAGGACAAAATGGGGCTGTTAGATATACACTCCCATTTTGAGAGGGGGTATAAAGGATTAGTAGATACACTTCCCATATCAGGAAACACACCCCTTCATTAGTTGGTGATTATTGTTAGTTGGTTAGTTTGTTAACAACATTTTACTTTGTTAGTTAAAAGGTCATTAGCTTATAAGAACTAATCTCACTTTTTCTTGGAGGTTATGTTTTTCATTCTTCTCTTTTGTAAAATCAAAACAAGCTTTCAAGCTTTGATCAATGGAATTCCATTTTGCAATTCTACAATGGGGAACCCATTTTCTCTAAACCAGGCTTGCGCGAAGTATTTCTTGAAAGTGTGTGTGCGTGCGAAATCAGAGGTGTTGTCAGTCGTGTTGGCACTGTCCTAACAACATTTAGGAGCGGAAATTAAAATGCCCTTTGGAAAATGGAAGTATTTTATAATCTACGTTGTTCACTATATAAAAATATGTGAAATGGATTACAACCTCTTAGAGGCGTACTATTACAACTCGAATGAGTGTATATAATTTACTAAATCCTACAAAACTATCTCCCTCATAGATCTATGCATATAAACTAGTAAATAAGACCATGATCAACACACTATTATTCGGGTTTACAACAATGTGTAGATCTACAAGAAGAAACAAGATTTTTTCTAACTAGAAGCGTAAGAGCGTTCAATAGACTAGTAGTTGAGTTTAGCTTTTCTTCTTGTGTGTTTTGTGTTGAGGCAGCTACGGTATTTATAGACTTCATAAGCAAACTGCCTTCAACTCATATGATCATCACAGCCGTGAGATCAAACGGTTTCCATAACTTCTCTTCACATCTACTTGAATGTAGGACTTGTTATCTCATGTCTATTAACTTCTCACTCACATACAACTGCGTGACATGTTGTTGCCCACGTCTTTTGCATTAGATGAGATGTAGCATCTAATGTGTTGTTGAATTTCTTCGCCTCAACTTCCTCTCTTGTAGGAGGGAGAAGATTGGAAGATGCTTCAATGGAGTATGTAAGAAAAGATAGAAGACGAGTCTTCTTGATATGTTTTGGCAAGGTACTCTTTGGGAATAAGCTCTCCATGTTGAACTTCCCCCTGGAGAAGAAGCTCTGCTTGCTTGGTACCTTGTCCTTTGCATCTCTTCTTTCTTTTCTTTTCAACACAATCTTCTCTTCTTTATTTTCTTTTCAGAGCATACATATGTTGGATGACCCAAGTATGCTTTGCTGCATCATCTCCATCTGCTGGACAAATCTTCATCACCTTCACCCATGACCTTGGTTGAGGGATGATGTCCATGCCATCTTTCCTTGCAACTTTCTCCATTCCTTAAAAAGAATAAGTGTTATAATTTGTGTTTGTTCAAGTAATCTCATGAATACCTCCTTTTATAGAGGCAGAGATGAGATAGTGGGGAGAAAGACGACAAGAATTATGAGTTGACAGGTCTGAATTTCTGAAAAGATTACTTCTTAAGATCAACAATGAGATTCTTGATCTAAGGGTTCATATTTAAAGATGTTCAGACTTTATCTATGGATTGCAGAAATTATAAATTTGAGCATGAGTTATTTGGAGTCCGTACTCAATCTGTATATTGTTGAGTCGGTTAAGTCGGTGTATTAATCCAACCTAGTGTTTTCTCAATAGTATACTGTATATATGTACAATAATAGAGTACTTTATGAAGAATATTCCATTATTATACATATGTATACATTGTTTGAGTACATTCCTCAACTAACTTTGTTCAAATTTTCTGGAGATATAAATACTATGAAAAGCAGATAAATAGAGTATTTTTATCAAGGATTCTTAAGGTATTACGGATTCCCCCTTGATTGAATAACTCTATGTTTTTCCCTCAGCTTTATTTGTCTTCATTGGGAATTACTTACCTGATGATGAGGGTGTCTATTCACCTCATCTGATTCTTCCCTTCCTAGTCTGTTGCAGTTGGATCAGCTGAGATTTTCTCAGCTGTCTTCTGTTCTTCATAGGCATGTATCAAGTAGTCCTAGGCTATAGCATAGGGTCTTGAATCTCTCTTCAGCTAGGGGTTTAGTCAAGATATCTGCTCTTTGGATATCTGTGTGAATTTTCTCCATCTTGATGTCCTTCTTTTCAAGATGATCTCTTATGAAGTGGTGTCGAATACCGACATGCTTGCATCTTGTGTGGAGGACTGGATTTTGAGTGATGGCTATGGCACTGCTGCTATCACAGTAGATGGGGACCTCTCTTGCTTCTACATTGTAATCCTTTAGTTGTTGGACCAGCCAGAGTAGCTGACTACAACAACTTCCAGCTGCCATGTATTCTGCCTCAGAGGTGGAGGTTGCAACTGATGTTTGCTTCTTTGAGAACCATGATATCAGCTTGTTGCCTAGAAATTAACAGGGTCCTGATGTGGACTTCCTATCTATTCTGCATCCACCATTGTCAGAGTCAGAGTATCCACTCAATTCTAGATTGTCATCAGCAGGGTACCATAGTCCTAAGTTGACTGTTCCCTTTAGATATTTGAGGATTTTCCTTGCTGCTTCTAGATGACTTTGCTTTGGGTTGGCTTGAAATCTGGCACATACTCCTACAACAAAAGTTATGTCTGGTCTGCTGGCTGTAAGGTATTGAAGTGATCCAATAAGTGCTCTATATTCAGCTTGGTCGACTGCTTTTCCAGACTCACCTGGTTCCATCTTGAATGAAGTCATCATTGGAATTATTGCAGTCTTGCTTTGTTGAGCTTTGAATCTTTCCAGTAGGCTTTTGGTATATTTGGATTGATTTATGAAGATCCCTTCTGGACTCTGCTTTACTTGAAGTCCTAGGAAGTAGTTCATTTCACCCATCATGCTCATTTCAAACTTTTCTTGCATCAGTTCAGAGAACTTCTTGCACATCTCTTGATTGGGTGATCCAAATATAATATCATCTACATATATTTGCACCATTAGAATATCATCTCCTTCTTGTATTCTGAATAGTGTTCTGTCAACTTTGCCTTTGGTATATCCATTGTCAAGAAGAAACTGTGACAATGTGTTATACCAAGCTCTTGGAGCTTGCTTCAAACCGTAGAGAGACTTCTTTAGACGATATACTTGATGTCCTTTTTCTAAGACTGGAGGCTGCTCTACATATACTTCTTCTACCAGAATTCCATTTAGAAAGACACTATTGACGTCCATTTGATATACTTTGTAACCCATATATGATGCATAGGCTAGAAATAGTCGGATGACTTCTAGTCTGGCTATTGGAGCGAAGGTTTCATCGTAGTCAATTCCTTCAGATTGTGAGTAACCTTTTGCAACCAATCTTGCCTTATTTCTGGTTATCACATCGCTCTCGTCCTTTTTGTTCTTGAAGACCCACTTAGTTACTACTATATTGTGATGTTCAGGACGATCCACTAGTTCCCATACTTCATTGCGTTCGAATTGATTCAATTCTTCTTGCATGGAAGTGATCCAATTGCTATCCTTCATTGCTTCTTCTATGTCAGCTGGTTCAGTACTGGACAAAAAGGCACACCAGTAGAACATAGAGGTCTGGGGATTCTGATTCAATTGTCTTCTGGTCTTGACACCTGAGTCTGCTCCTCCCAAGATGAGGTTTGATGGATGATTGGATTTCCATGTATTCCTCACAAGTGTGTTTGCACTAGATGAGTTAGGATTCTCATCTGCTCTAGTGTTGTCAGGAGAGTTGACTGGATTTGGTCTATCGTCATCTGTGTCTTGAGTGTCGAAGAGATCATTCCCCCTTGCATTGGGAATTGGTGCACCTTGATTTTGGTTTGTTTGCTCAGCTTGAGTTTGAGATCTGGTGACAGGTCTATGAGGTTTGTCTTCTTCTGGATCTTTAGAGAATGGTTCATCAACTTCAATAAACTCTTCTGGTTTAGACTTGATCACAAGTCTTCTCATCTTTTCTGCAGCTGAGTCTGTGTTGAATGCATTCTTTTCACAAGATTCATCAAACACAACATGAGGTGTTTCTTCCACAAGAAGGGTTCGTTTGTTAAATACTCTAAATGCTTTGCTAGTTGAAGAGTATCCTAAGAATATCCCTTCATCGGCTTTGGCATCAAAACCATTCAACTTACTCTTCCCATTGTTGTGAATGAAACACTTACATCCAAATATATGAAAGTAAGATACCCTAGGTTTCCTACCTTTCCACAGTTCATATGGTGTTTTCTCATGAATTTTGTGAATACCTGACCTATTTTGGGTATGGCATGTTGTATTTATGGCTTCAGCCCATAGCTTCTTAGGGGTGGAGAACTCAGCTAGGAGAGTTCTTGCAGTTTCTTTAAGTGTTCCGACTCTTATTTCTGCTACATCATTCTGTTGTGGTGTTCTTGCTGCACTTGTCTCATGCTGAATACCATTAGAAGTACAATAGGCAATAATATAAGAGTTAATATATTCAGTGCCTTTGTCACTTCTAATTTTCATAATAGGTTCTCCCTTTTATATTTGGATCCTCTTTAGCAATTCAGGAAGCTTCTGTTGAGTCTCACTCTTCTTGTATAAAAAAATAACCCAAGTGTACTTGGAGTAGTCATCTACTACAATTAGAGTGTACTTTCTTCCTGTTAGGGTTGTTGGAGTGATTGGTCCAAAGAGATCCATATGTAGTAGTTCCAGAACTCTGCTGGGTGATGCCGTCTTCTTGGTCTTAAAGGAAACCTTTGTTTGCTTTCCTTGTTGACATGCATCACATACCTGATCTTTACAGTAGAGTTCATTAGGCAGACCATCAACTAAGGATTCCCTTGCTAACTTGTTTAAAGTCTTAAAGTTCAAGTGGCTAAGATGTTTGTGCCATAACCAGCTGATATCTTTAGGGCTTTTTACAAGCACACATGTATCCTTAGGACATCTGTTCCAACTTGCAAGATACATACTACCTTTTCTGGATCCTGTTAGAAGAGTTTGTTTTGTTCGTTTATCACTTACGTGACAATTATCTTTAGAAAATTTTACCGAATATCCAGTGTCACAGAAATGAGATATAGATAGTAAATTGAACTTCAAACCTTCTACAAATGATACATCATGCACCTCAATGTCACCATTCTTTAAGGTGCCATATCCTTTTGTGTTACCGTGCGCGTTATCACCAAAGAAGACTTTTGGACCTTTCTTTTCTGTGTAGTTGGTCAGCAGGGTTTTGGTTCCAGTCATGTGCGATGAACATTCGCTGTCTATATACCAAGATTCTCCTGCTTGACCACCCTTCCTATATAGGTCCCTTCTTTCCTCGGTTTCGGCTATGGCCATCATAGCTACATCATCTGAGTCATCATTTGAGAAGAGTCCAGAGTCAGGTGATGATTGCAGATCATCACTTTGGTATTCAGATTCTTCAATCACCATGGCTTGTCTGTCTGAGTTCCTCTTGTCTCTTCTCGTCTTTCTTTCTTCTTTGTCTTCTGAACTCTGATCTGGACATTCATAGACATAGTGTCCAGGTTTGTGACAATTGAAACATGTACCTAATTTCTGGCTTGAGCTACTTCTTCTGGGAGGTGTAGCATCTCTTCTCCTATAACTCCGACTATCAGACGACTCCTTATCCTTCCTAGGATATCTTTCTGGGGTCCTTTCCCTTGACTCTCTGGAGGATGATCCAGCTCTTTTATCTTTGTAATTTATGTAGAATTTTCTATACTTGCTGTTTAGGGTATTCATCCTCTCAAATCTTTTGATCATAAGGGCCATTTGTTCTTTTAGGCTCATATCTGATCCTCCTATGTCATCTATGTTTAAGGGGATTTTGCCGGATGAGGTGCTTGCAGCCCTTGTGCTAGTTGATGCCTTGAAGGCTACGGTCTTGGTGGTGGATGGAGTTGAGGTTTGCTCATCATTTTCTGAATTTTCTTCTCTCTCCAGATCATACTCATGGGCTTTGAGGTTTTGGAACAGGGTCTGAGCTGTCCATTTCTTGATGTCTTGAGTATCTTTGATGATAGTCTTCTTGAGTTTCCACTTCTTGGTTAGAGAGTCCAGACTTTTCAGATTTTCCTCTCTATTTGTGTATTTCTTCCCTAAAGACTCAATCTCATTTATAATCTTGGTGAATCGATTATCCAGCTGATCAATCTTCTCCTCTGGTTGCATCTTCAGGTGTTCAAACTTCTTGATTGCAGTTGCAAGTTTGCTTTCTTTGATCAACTCAGTTCCTTCACATAGGAGTGCCAGAGCATCCCACATTTCTTTTGCTGTTTCACAGTTAAGAACCTTTCCAATGTACTCATTTAGAAGAGTTTGCATAATGTAATCTTGAGCAATGCTGTCAAGATTTGCCTGCTTCATCTCTTCTGGAGTGAGGTCTTTCATAGGTTTGGGAGCAAGTTCTCCAACTGGGATCTCAGGATCACCATTTGCTGTGTTGACCGTCATGATTGTAATTGGGCCTTCTGTGATCACAAACCACATCTTGTAGTGAACTGAGGTGAGGTTCTTCTTCATCCTTATCTTACAATAGTCATAGTTTTCTACGAAGAACTTAGGAAGTTTACGCATGTTAGCACTCATGCTGTATGAGTTTTCAAAAACAGGTTTTTCAAAAGATAGACCTGTTCAAGAGTACTACAGAAAGACTCCCTCAAGTCTTCTGATAATCTAGAGACAGTAGTCCGTTAGAACCACTGCTCTGATACCACTTGTTGGTCCCTGAACGAGTATTGAATGGGTTTAAAGTCTAGAGGGGAGGGGTGAATAGACTTTAAAACTTTTTCGATTAAAGAGTTAAGACCTCTTCTGATTTCTATGTCTGCTGGTCCAGAAGACGATAGTTATCTGATAGAGTGTATAATATGCAAAAGTGAGTAGGCCTTTTATTTAGACTCGTTCGAGTGTTCTTTTGAAATAACCAATTAATTGTTTTTATGAAATACTCATCTGATGCTGGTTTGAAAGAGATGTGGCCTTGTTTGCAAAGGTATTTTAAATCACAATATGCAATATGATAAAGATAAATGAATGTAAATAACTGAAATGTAAAGTGTAGAAAGTAAATAACACCGTGATTTTATAGTGGTTCGGATATACTCCTACGTCCACTCTCACGTTCCAAAAGTGATGTTAATCCCTTAATTTCCCGAAAATTACAGGGGCTTGTCCTTTATAGTCCCAAGAGGACTTTGAGATCTGAGCAGTTCCAAACTGCTACGGTCTCCACAAGTGATTTGTGAGCACTTGCACTCTTACAGGGGTTCAAAACTAAACCTTACGGTGGGGGTTTTGGGTTTTTGAAAGGATCCAACTAATGGTTCAAGCTTATAAAAATGCTTAACCACTGTGCCTAAATCAAAGGATATACAATATGTATTGGATTCAGGTTCTTTGGTTGGATGAGGAAATAACTTAAGAGCTAAAAGGTATTCTGGTACTTTTCTGGGCTCTTGAGAATTCTTATGAGTATGTTGCTTTTTGGCTTGCTTGCTTGAATAGCTTCAGAATTCTTGCGTGGTATTTCCGTTGTTGTTCTTCCTCATCTTCTTGTATTTATAAGAGGATTGTTGTAACTAGCCGTTGGAGTTGACTAGCCGTTGGCAATCTTTCCTTGTGTATTGATTGATTCCTTGATTCCAGCCGCTTTGATCTTGATTGCTTCAATTTGGGGATCTTGTCAATCTTCTAAGTAAGGTAAGTCTTCGTTTGAATTTCACAAGATGACTTTGGAATCAGCCGAGTCATTGACGAGCTACTAGTCTACTGATCTTCTCTTCTAGTCTTCTGGTTAACTCGTCTGGCCTGGTATAGTCTGTCTTCTAATATCAGATAAGTATTTACTCTTCTGATCTGGAAAAATACTTGTGCTGACTCTGGCCATCTTCGACTTGGACTTTATCAGTTAAGAAGGTATACAAGCACCTTACTTATCTGATCTTTAAAGGATCTTCTAGTCTTCATATCTTCTACTCTTCATCTCTTGAGATTACACATGTAGGTTCGGACTGTGCAAATCAGCTGAGATACATACAGCTGATTACACAAGACTAGACTTAATTGGGCTGATCTATACAGGTATCAGCTGATCCTATTACATGTATTTTATAAACTCTAAGGTGGTGTTTGGTTTGGGATTGATTTGGATTAGATTTTGATTGTGGTGGATTGGATTGGGATTTGAGTAATCCATGAATAGTAAATTGTGTGTAAGTTGTGTTTGATTAAGGATTGAGAAGTAGGGGTAGATTTAACTTTATGTCACATCAAGAGTGATGTTATAATATTTTATTATTGTTAGTAGTGAAAGAAAAGTAAGAGAGAGAAGAAAATAGGAGAGAGAATGAGTGTGTGAAAGAAAAGTAAGAGAGATAGTGATTTGATGGTATAAAAATAGGTGTGTAGGTGTATTTTAGGGGTGGATTGATATTTTGATTTGTATTTGGATTGAGATGGATTGAAAGAGATTGGATTGGGATTGGCCAATCCCAAAACAAACACCGCCTAAGTGTTTTGGCCATCAAAACTATCCTATCATATGAAGGGGCTTAGGGTGAATTTATATCCCAACAACCTCCACTTGTACTTTTTCTGTTATCACAATCACCTGCCCAATCTGCATCACTATACCCAATCAAGGTACAATTTGTATCTTTGCTATACCAAATACCTAAATCACATGTTTCTGCAACATACTTAATGATTCTTTTGACAACATTCATATGTGATTCTTTAGGGTTAGATTGATATCTAGCACATAAACATACACTGAACATAATATCAGGTCTATAGGAGCTCAAATAGAGGAGACTGCATATCACTGATTTGTATAATGTTGGGTCAACATTCTGGCCAACATTATCTTTACTGTTGGGATATGAATCCTAATATAAGTCCTAATTGATGTTGAAGTAAGTTTTGATAAGCCAAAAGAAGACTTGAATATATTTCTAAGTGTTGACTGATCTAGTTATGGAAGTCGTCTTATGAACAAGATCAGTAGAGTACAAAATGCAAAAGAAAGAAAGAAAAGACAAGTACGTTTTATAAGTACTGTGTTGAGTTTATATAGGTTTTATGATGAGCGAATAATTGTTGTATAGAAGCTCATAGTTCAAAGTTGATATTGATGTATAGATTTAAGTTGACTAAGCTGAACTATAAAGCTTAAAGTAATGTAATAGTCTTGTTAGGATTAGGTGATAGGACTAGTATAGATTACTTCTTCATAGAAGTCTACTATTGGAAGAAGTCTACTGCGAAGAGACAAGAAGACTTGAGAAGACAAGACAAGTGAAGTGAAGACTAAAGATTTGTCTAAGTATGGAAGACTAGACAAGACAAGTGCGCAAAAGAGAAAAATCTACTTACGTCAGAAACGCGTGAAGATATCGAATGAAGATAAGGATATATATTGAAGAGTTAGTTATGGAATAACTAATTAACTGAAGAAACGCGTGGAAGGATAAGAAGAAACAGTTAGAAGTCAGTTATCAAGAAAAGTCAATTGGATAACAAACTGTTCTTGATTTCAGAAGTCTATAAATACTTGAAGGTTATCAACGATTGAAGACTACTGATACTACGAGATTTGTTAAGCAATTACTGAGAGATATTCTAAGCAAGAAAAACTCACAGAGTTCAAGTTCAGAAAGTTGAAGCCAGAAGATAAGTCACATTCGAAGAAGGCTACTACTGGACTAGAGAAGTTTTCGTTTATTGTTTGTTTGTTCAAGTTGCTAGTTGCTTGTAAAATAACTAGTTGTTAGATCGAAGAAACACTTGGTAGTGTTATCGAAAATATCAAAGTCTTATTTCTTGGGACTTAAAGCCACAAGAACATACTACTCGAAGAGAAGAGTAATAAGAATTTCACAACTGGGTTTGTGAGAGTGGATGTAAACAAGTTGTCGAACCACTATAAATCTTGTGTTTGATTTACTTACTGTTTTATTTGTTGTTTAGTTGATTACTTGTTTAATTGATTAAAACTGCATATAGAATAGACAAGGCTAGTGTTCATACAGAAGTTCATATTCGAGATTAGTTGAGTATAAATTTGTTGGGCTCATTGTTAAATCTGATATTTCCGCATTGTGTATTCTAATATATTGAAAGATTTTGAAAAGTCTATTCACCCCCCTCTAGACGTTTTCCTAGCTTACTCAATATTATCTACTCAACTAGGGACCTACAAGTGGTATCAGATCAGTAGTTCATTGGACTACTGTTTCTTGATAACCTCTAAAAGACTTGGGTGAAGTCTTGGTTCTTGATTGTACTTGTTCATATCACTGTTCTTGAATTACTTGTATCTTTGATCTAAACTGCATTCTACTAATCTACTTGACATCATGTCTTTGGAAATAAGTGCTAACAAACTTCCTAAGTTTTCTATCCAGGATTATGACTAATATAAACTGAGAATGGAGGCGATTTTCAGTTCGACTCATGATCTTATGATCTCTGTTGTTCAAGACGGACCAATCACGACTATGGTGCCGAACACTGCCACTCTGGACAAATCAAAAGCTGTTGGGGTACTCGTTCCCAAACCCAGGTCAGAATTAACTTCTGAGGAAATGAGACAGAACAACAACCTGGACAGTTTGGCTAAGAACTATATTTTACATACCCTTCCCAACGAGTATCTTGGGAAAGTATTAAAATGTAAGTCAGCCAAGGAAATGTGGGATCGACTTGCTGTTATTTGTGAATGGTCCACCCTGATCAAAGAAAGTAAGCTTTCCACAGCTGTACAGAGGTTCGAATCATTTAAGATGAAGGCTGGTGAAAATATAGACCAGTTAGATACTCGTTTCACATGAATTATGAATGATTTGGAAGTGTTTGGTAAGACATATATTGTTCGTGAAATAAACTTGAGAATTCTTAAGAGTCTTGATGTTAGATGGAAAATGGTCAAAATGATCATTAAGAATACTCAGGATATAGATGAGTGGTCAGCAGAGACAATGTTCCAAACTCTCAAAGCTCACGAGTTTGATCTGGATGAGGATGATCCTATTGCCAGTAGTGATAGAGAGAAAGTTGTGCCGAAAAATGTTGCCTTTAAGTCTAGTTCGTCTAATAGCTCTAGAGTAGGCAAGTCTAAGTCGAAGACTAAGTCTGCTAGTGTTAGAGACGATTTAGACAGGACTGATCTAAGTCTGAAAGATCAGGTGAATCTTATGGTTAGAAAGTTCGACAAGTTAAACAAGCGCTACGGTAGATATAAGAGATTTTATAAGGACTTTAGAGGCTCTGCTACTAAGGACTCGTCTGAGACCAGACGAGACCGAAACTCTTCCGAAAGGAGAGACGAAGTCTCGAAGGAAAACAGACGATATAGGAACTCTGAGGATAGGAAGATTAGACGTTCTGATAGACGGGATAAGAGAAGGGATAATTCTCCTGTGAAAAAGTCTACTAACGATCTATTATGCTATAACTGTGAGAAACCAGGTCATTACATTTACGAATGTCCGAACCTGAGCACTGATGATCGTGAAGAACTGAAAGCAAGGCGTGAACGAAGATACAACAAGGGTAAGAAGGCTATGATGGCTAATGATGACTCTGAAACGGATTCAGACGAGTTACCATCGTCTTCATCTAGCTACCCGTCTAATCATGAAGAAGAAGCGTTCATAGTGGATGATGGCCTAAGCTTCATGGCAAAAATTGAACAAGAGGTATCATCTGTAACTTCGTTTCAATCATGTGATGAATCGGATTCTGATGAAAGTGATACTGCCGATAGTGAAGTAGGGAGTAGTCTTCATCACTCTACTAGTGTGACTGAAGAAGACCTCCTACTTGTTAACAAGGCATTCATTGAAGTCAGCGACGAGAACATCGCTTTAAAACAAGAAATCATTAATCTTAAAGAAGCCTAGTCTAAAGTAGATCCTAATATATCTGTCCTAAACAAACGCTTGACAGAAGAGTTGGATCAATTTAAAGTCAAGTGCGCGTCAATAGACAAGTTGTATCAAGATTTACTAAAAAGACACGCTACTGAGACGAATGAATTCAATGTTTTAAAGAACAAGTGCAAAAAGCTTGAAGAGCGCAATGAGTTCTTAGAGACTGAAGTCGTAAATCTAGACCTTAAACTTACTGACTTGGTTAATTCTTCAAAGATTAATCAACAACTGTCAGATAGGTATAGGGCTCCAGATGACAAGACAGGGTTGGGAGCAGAATCACCTAACTCGTCTATTCATGTCATTAAGAACCCTATTGCTGCTAGTTCAAGTTCTTTGACAAATGATAAAGGCAAAAGACCAATGGAATACGATATTGGAACGACATCCAAAGGTATTGTACATAAGCAGACTAGATTTAACACTTCGATTACCAAAGGCGGTAAAAAGAATGTTGACCACAGACCTGTTCCGTTTAGAACTAGTCGAAAGAGGACCACTAGTCGTGGACGACCAAACCAAGTCAGATACGAAGATTGGTATCCTCAGGAGACGAGTTCTAGACAAGTACAGACTAGTTGGAAAGAGCCTAGACCTCCTTTCATAAGACAGTCTCAGCTCTACTCGACTAGACCTAGGAAGGTTGCTCCAAAATATCGTACTCAACCTGTCTTATATCCTCCACCTTTGTCATATGATATTATTGGTGAGGAAAGACCTACACGAGTCTATAAACCGTATGTCCCCAATGCATACAAGCCCTATTCTGACTATCAAAGGCCCATGCCTACTCAAGTAGAGGTTAAGTCGAAAGGCTATCTCAAACGAGTAGACCAAAGGTCTGATGATATGCTAGATAAGGACAACATGGTCTTATTTTGTAACAAGCATGTTAGAAATCTTAAGAGATGAAATTCGTTCAGGACTCCTATGTATATTTGGATTCCTCTTAACTCTACTAACCCTCCAGG
Source organism: Galeopsis tetrahit (assembly GCA_963675135.1). Lineage (NCBI taxonomy): Eukaryota > Viridiplantae > Streptophyta > Magnoliopsida > Lamiales > Lamiaceae > Galeopsis > Galeopsis tetrahit. The sequence goes on from OY776130.1 coordinate 3,586,539, forward strand.
ACCCCAATAGACAAGGAGGGTATCTAAATTATTAAATATCATCATTGCAGGGTTGACTTGACTTGTATAAGAAGGGTGGCTCTGTATGAGAAACTTGGTACATTGATAGTGGTTGTTCGCACCTCATGACGGGTACTAAGGCTCTTCTATCGAGTTACTATGATCAAGAAGGACCCGAGGTGATTTTCGGTGATAGCTCAACAGCTGTTACGAAAGGCTTTGGTTACATCAGAAATGGAGATGTAGAGATACAGGACGTATCCTACGTAGAAGGTTTGAAATACAATTTACTATCTGTTTCTCAATTCTGTGATCGTGGTTATAAGGTACAATTCAAAAGCCGAAAGTGCGAGATCATACACAAAAGGACTCATACTGTACTACTCGTCGGGATAAGACAAAGCAGCGTATATATTGTGAATTGGAATAGCTGTCCGAGGGATACTTGTCTTCTTAGTAAGAACCCTAAAGAGATCAGTTGGCTATGGCATAGACGCCTATGTCATATAAACTTTAAGGTGATTAATAAGATTGTAAGAGATTGCCTTGTTGAAGGTATACCCAACGAAATCTATTACAAGTTACATGTATGCAATGCTTTTCAGAAAGGTAAACAGGTAAAAGGTTCATTTAAGTCAATTTCTACTCTCTCAACAAGTAGAGTCCTAGAACTACTACATATGGATCTTAATGGTCCGATAATTCCTCCAACCTTGAATGGTAGAAGGTACACACTTGTTGTGGTAGACGACTATTCTAAATTCACTTGGGTAGTCTTTCTACACAAGAAGAGTGATACACAAACTCTTCTACCTGATCTGTTGAAGAAGTTACAAGTTGAGAAGAATTAATCCATTGTCAAGATTCGTAGAAGACAAGGGGATTGAATTCATTAATTGCTATATCAAAGTTTTTTGTTCTAAACGTGGTATCCAGCACCTTACTAGTGCAGTTAGGACCCCACAATAAAATGGTGTTGCTGAGAGAAGGAATAGAACACTCAAAGAAGCCTGTAGAACTATGCTGGTCGAGTATAATACTCCTCAAAAGTTTTGGGCAGAGGCAATCAATATTGCATGCCACTCCCAGAACAGAAGCGCAATCAATAAGGTACTAGGTAAGACGCCCTACGAGATATGGAAAGGTAGAAAACCCAGAATTTCATACTTTCATATATTCGGATGCAAGTGCTTCATCCATAACAATGGAAAAAGTAAGTTAAATGCATTTAATGCGAAAGCAGACGAGGGGATATTGGTGTGCTGTCGCCGACACCCAAAAATAATTCCTTAACTACCCACTAATATAGTAGGGTAAGCAAGGGTCGATCCACAGGGAACAGTGTAATTTAATCAAATTGATTTGTGTACAAAAGCAATTAAAAAGGGGGGGGGGGAGTTGATTGATAAGCTAACAACTACTAAGAAACAAGAAATAATAAATTGTAAATATAAAATCAACGAGACTCAAATAATGTGAATGATCTAGTCCTCGGATAGTGTGCCCTTAATTAATTATACCAATTTAATCAACAAACCCGATTATCTCAATTTATTCTCGAATCTTATCCCTAAACCAGTGGTACGATCAAACTAGTTCGAATTGTTCCTTACGTTTAATTAATCAGCAGGTATGACCCCCAATTAATCTATCCCTACGAATAACCCTAAAACATGTATCTAAGGTTCAACTCGAGGGACGCATTCAAGAATTAAAACAATAGGATAAATTAGACCATGAATACGAGACGCTCGTTTCATGCAACCTAAATGTTACTACTCCCTAAGGTGTTCTGCCTTAGTTGCTACAATTCCCAAAATATTATAACAATTACGGATTACAATTTATGGGATAGCTAGAATTGATATAGGAATAAAATTGGGTGATCAAGCCTATTAAACCCCTAACTCAAACATGCATAGCATCTACTCAAGTAATAACAAAATCGAGATGTAAATCAAAATCAACCAGGAATTATTTAATTAAACAAACATAATCAATATAAGGTTTCACGTCCTCGGGCTAGAATGAAGAAACTAGCTACGCATAATAAACGAAATAACACAGTTCAATAGAGAATTCATTGTATTTCAATATCTCAATAATAATAAAAATACGAGAAGTTGAATAAATTCAAGCAAAATACAGAATTATTGATGTTCTCCTCCTCTCTCATACGTGACCAACAACGGCCTCTCCCAAGGAGTCCAACATTCACTTGTTTTCCCCTCACGACGGCTGTGTTTTTCTTCTCCAAAATGAATAGCCCCCAAAATCAATTCTGGGCCAGATGGCCACTAATGGGCCTAAGCCTCTTAGGATTAATCCTCTCTTTTGATTTAATAAAGCCCAATAGAATTAGGCCCAACTTCCTCTAGTATCCTTTCATTTTCTTTTACTTCATTAACCAACACAACCCACTTGCATAATTACTTGTACTTTATTCACATCAAAATTCTCCAATTTTTACCTAAAATAAATAAGAAAATAAAAATATCAAGGTAATTAAAGGCACGAAATAATGAGTCGGAAAGATGCACTAAAACACCAATTTAATTCACAAAGAATATTCAATTAAAGCACAAAAATATGCAATAAAACCGACTCATCAGATATTCTTAGGATACTCCTCGACTAGTAAAGCATTTAGAGTGTTTAACTACTCGACCCTTTGTGTGGAAGAAACACCACATGTTGTTTTCGATGAATCTCGACAGGATTCGTCTGCCGACCAGATCAGTAAGAAAGTGGACGACTTATCGATCCAATCTGAGAAGGAATCAAAAGTTTACGAATCAGTTCAAACCTACAATCCATTCATGAAAGCTCTTGAATCAGATGACAAGGAGAAGGTAAGTGCTCAAGGTAAGTCCACTAGACCAGTTGACATGCCTGCTCTAGTTGACTCGTCCACTCCTGTTAAAACTGGTGAATCAAATGATGTTGAAATGCATGGTGCTATAGCTGAGTTAGATGATGATAGTATGCATGTTAAGTCTAGAAAAACATGGAAATCTGCGCATGATACTGAAAATATCATTGGTGACTCTACTATTGGTGTAAAGACTAGACGACAACTCTTTGAGTCGCAAGAACAGCCGAGTCCAACTATATTTTGCTGTTGTTGTTTCCTTTCATCTATCGAGCCTACGACCGTTAAAGAGGCACTGACTGATAGTAATTGGATCATCGCTATGCAAGACGAGTTGAACCAGTTTGTTCGAAACGACGTCTGGGAACTTGTTGATAGGCCGGAACACCATAATGTAGTTGGCACCCGATGGATTTTCAAAAACAAGAAAGATGAGAATGATGTAGTCGTTCGAAATAAGGCTAGACTAGTAGCCCAAGGCTATTCACAAGCTGAAGGCATAGACTATGATGAAACATATGCGCCTGTTGCTAGACTAGAAGCCATTCGATTGTTCCTTGCATATGCTGCTTATATGAAGTTTACTGTATATCAAATGGATGTTAAAAGTGCATTTCTTAACGGTATTCTTGCGGAAGAAGTGTATGTTGAACAACCTCCAGGTTTCGAAGTCAAAGGCAACCAAGTATACAGATTGAAGAAAACCTTATATGGACTAAAGCAAGCTCCAAGAGCATGGTACAACACTCTATCCCTATTTCTATTAGAAAATGGTTTTACTAAGGGCAAAGTAGATCGTACTTTGTTCAGAAGACAAGAAGGGAATGACATTTTACTCGTCCAAATTTACGTGGATGATATCATTTTTGGTTCACCCAACAAAAAGCTGAGTGAAAGTTTTTCAACACTCATGCAAAGTAATTTTGAAATATCGATGATGGGTGAAATGAATTACTTTCTTGGTCTTCAAGTAAAACAAACTCCCGATGGGATTTTCATAAATCAAGCAAAGTATACTAGAAATCTTCTAGACAAGTATGGTATTATAACTTGCAAATCTACTGGAGTACCTATGCTACCCACATACAGGATGGATCCAGACGAACATGGTAAGTGTGCTGATCAATCATATTATCGTGGTCTTATTGGCTCATTACTGTACTTAACTGCTAGTAGACCCGATATTGCATTCTCTGTTGGCGTATGTGCTCAATTCCAAGCTAATCCAAAAGAGAGTCATATGGAAACCACTAAACGGATACTGAAATATTTAAAAGGAACCATCAATCGTGGTATATGGTATCCTTCAAATGATGATTTATCTCTAAGTGGCTACTCTTATTCTGATTTTGGTGGCTGTAGAATAGATAGGAAATCTACTTCTGCTTCTTGTCAATTTCTAGGCACAAAACTCATTTCATGGTTTTCGAAAAAGCAGACCAGTGTGGCTACTTCCACAACTGAAGCCGAGTACATGGCTGCTGGTAGCTGCTGTAGTCAGTTGCTTTGGCTCATTCAACAACTTAGAGATTATAATATCTTTGAATAAAATGTTCCTATATTCTGTGATAGTAACAATGCCATTGCCATTACACAAAATCCTGTTTTGCACACACGTTGTAAGCATGTTGATGTGAAGCATCATTTTATACGTGATCATGTAGAAAAGAAGGATATTCGCATGGAAAAGATTCATACTGATATTCAGAGAGCTGACATTTTTACGAAACCATTGCCTGAAGCACGTTTTAGAGAGTTATGCATTAGTCTAGGACTAATTGATCTAGACCCTACCTGTATATAGTTGTGTACTAACCAGACAGGTACATCATAAAGAAGAACGGAGAACAGACAAGTTACTGCAAAAACAGAGCACTCGTCTACTCGTCAAGCAGACATGTATACAAGGTCAGACAAGATGACCAACAACCCGATGAGGAAGCTCGTAAAGCTGAGGGTAATACTAAGGGAATATACATTTAAGGGGGAATCTATGATTTCTTAAAAATCCTTATGTTGACTCTTAAGTTTGTTAAAAGTCATCTTGATCGAAACCTTGAGTTCTGCATTTGATAGATATTAAATTTATGGCAAAAACTTGTGTGAGACCGTCTCACGGATCTTTTTATGTGAGACGAATCTTTTTAACTCATATTTTAAAATTTTGGGTAGGATAACCCATATTTTTTTCCAAATTTTGGTTTGTAAAAAAAGTGATAATGTTTAAATAAAAAGTGATAATATGTTTAACAAAAGTGGCTATCACTTTTTACTTAAACACTATCACTTTTTGCTCAAACATGATCACTTTTTATATATAAAAGCCGTCTCATGGATCTCATTCTGTGAGACGGTCTCACCCAAGACTAGCCCTAAATTTATTTATTATACTTTACTCTACTTCTTGTATCTACTCTCATACGTCGCACAAGATGAGACAGGTACTTGATGTTGTTCGACAATCAGACAGACAAGCACAGTCGAAGGGGGAACTCGTCTAGTGCAGATGAAGTCTACTAATCTGTTCTGATGGACTCGAACAGACCAGATAAGCTCTCTCGTGATTTAGATTCACTAAGTGTTTAAAACGTATATTAAGGGTATTAGTGTAATTTAATACTGTGAAATTCTGGAAAACCTAAAATTGGATTTATACACTCCATTTAATGAGGTGTATACACCCAGTTCCCGCCTAAACCTACTGGACTAGGTCAGATGAGTACACTCCTCTGTTCTAACCAATAGCAAAGACGGATTCCAAAATTTACAATATCAATACACATAATATTCTCGATTACGTAACAGAATTCCAAAGGTTTATTACCGTTAGATCAACTAAATCGATCTTGACCGTTCATTCAAAACTTGATTTGTAACAAAACCATTCTCTCCTAAAATTACTCCTCATGACTCACTCTACTTTTCTAATTTCAAGCAATTGATCTATCTCTCTTGATATCCTTTGTGTTGAATACTCAATTTCGTATACATCATGTCGATTGTCTCTATGTTCGACATATCTACTAACATGCAAGCAAAATTTGATTTAGGTAGGTATGCCTCGGAAGGCAAGGTGCATGTTGAAAGCTCCGTGTTCTTCAACGGAAGGCATACTGAAGAAAACAAGGAAATTATGATCAAATGCTTCAGATGCGGGTTGAGACCTTACTTGGAAGCTGTTCCAGAGGTCGTCAATGAAGAAGAAGTTTTGGAGTTCTACGCCACTTCCACTCGTCTAGGCGACTCCATTGAAGCATATGTTGGTGGTTTTCGAGTAGAGATCACTCGAGAAGTTCTATTCAACACATTAAGCTTGTCCTCGGGATCGATTAATGTGGAAACTTATGGTTCAGGTCAAGAGTTTAGATACCTGATTATTTTCTGTGGAAAGAAATTGAAGCTAGGGCGTGATGGCAAAACTCCGTCTATAAAGAAGAAGGAGTTGCTGCCAAAGTACAAGACCCTTCTTGACATTTCAAGCAAGATGCTGCTTGGTGTCACTGGAAGTTACGATTCTATAACGCTCCAGAAGGCGAGAGTGATGGCTGCCATATATGATGGTATCACTGTTGGAAATTGGTACAAACTATTCTTGGATCGGGTGATGTATTTTGCTAAAAATGTTAAGGTGGACACAGATGCCAGAGAATGGGTGGTGTCTGCTGCTGTAAGTTTTGGAAACAAGCTTAGTATCCTTCTACCTGTCTTACTCCCAAACAAGACAGACTGGAGCAAGGGAAAGACGTTTCATGTTTTGAAACATTACTTGAAGAAGGATGCACTCGATAGACAAGCTGAGCAAAGGAAGCTTGAGCGTGAGCAAATCAAAATCAACCCAAGAGACGCAATGTTAGAGGCTGGGTCGTCTAGTGCTGAAGAAGACGAGCCTGAAGCTGGAACTAGTGGAGCACTAGTTAGTTATGTGTCGGATGAGGCTATGATCGAGCCGGTTGATGATTCTGAAGAAACGGAATCGGATGAGTCTTCGGAAGAAGAAGTTGAGGCTGCGAAAGCATACAGACTGGTGATGGTTGAGACTAGTTCGCCACCAGTAGAGAAGACTGAAATGGTTAGTACTTCTTCTCTTGCTACTTCCATTCCTCCTCCTCTTAATGTTCCTGTGAAAACCAAGGCAAGATCACTTCGATCTCGTGCCAAACCTATTTCCCGAACCACTCCGATGTTTGTTCAACCTTTGAGTTCGAACCTAAGCCAAGACACAACCATATATGCTCCAGCTGATACTTCTACGGCTGCAATACCAAACCTAGCCACATCAAAGCCCCAAGAAACCACAATCCAAACGATTCCCACTCCCACAACAGAATATGTTGACCCTAATAACCCATCTGTTTTGGGAACTCCATTAGCTAACACTTCAGCAACTGAGTTAAGGACCCCACTTACTCAGACCCCTCCCAAAAATAGATTCGAAGCCCTGGTTGATTATCCAATGTGTATGCGAGAGAAGAGGCTGCGTGCACAAATGACCAGAAACCTTAAGAAGATGCTCCATCAGTCGAGATTGACACAACTTCAGAGGTGTATGAGAAGTTGATCAGAATATGCACTTGGGTTGCATTAAATAAAGGACAAATTGAAGACATATTTGAGGTCATTCAAGGAATGGGTGGAATTGCTAACTTTCAAGACTGGGAGATGGAACAAAAAGAAAACAGTGGAGTTAGGAACTACTCTGAGCTACTCCCATCTCATGCCTTGACTGCTCTTGTGAAGAAGATGCTGAATATTTCTGATAATGTGTTGTCTTCAGAAGCTAAGTCGAGTGTTGGTGTGCAAGTTTCAGAGACTGGTCTTTCAGAAGTTGAGTTGTTGGAAGATGTGAAACCAGTAGAAGAGTTGTAGTCTACTGATCCACAGATTGATCTTGAGAATGTTTCTGATCAAATGAGAGGCCTGGTGTTCAAATTCCAAGTGGAACATGCCCATAGCCCAAGGACAGATGTAGGGCAGATCAACAGATATGTGGAGAAAGCATTCCCTGCAGAGTTATGTGGATATGTGAAGAAGCTACATGCTATGGTGAAGAAAGACTCTGACGAGGCAGAAATAAGGTTTAAGGAAGCCAAGTTAGCTATTGTTCCTTATTGTCCTCCTCTCAATTTGAAAGCTATTGCTGGAAGCGTCATTCCAGAAGATGAAGCAGTAGAAGACAAGGTATTGTCTACTGATCTGGAAGACAAGTTGATTGAAGTTCAAGTTGTTGATGAAGATGAGATCATGGAAGATGCTACTATTCCTGAAGAAGTTGGTCATTCAACTCAAGCGATTCCGATTGCTTCGATAGACGAGCTGAAGAATGATTTGAAGCAAGTGATCAAGTCGTCTATTGATGAGTTTTTGAAATCTGATGTGAAGAAAACTCTTGTTGAATAGAATAACACTCTTGTGACAAGTTCAAAAGAGATGATTATGAATGAGGTAAACCAGTTGGATGCTGATTTCAGACAAGAGATGTTTAATCAGATGGAAACCTTTCTACAAAATCAAGTCGAGTACTCGGAGAAGAGTTCAGTTGACTTTGCTAGAGTCTTGGCCAGAGAATCCAAGAAGATGGAAAGGGTGTACAGAGTGAAGATTGAGATAGCAGATGAGCAGAGACGAGAAGCTCATGAACAGTTGGTGGAAGCTAGAGCTTTGATTACTGCCATGACTAATGAGACGAGAAGCTCATCAAGTCGACTGACTGCTACTCACTTCAAAAATGAGTTCAAGTTAGTTTCAAAACAACTTGAGTTTACTGCTAATCCGTCTTGAAAAGCTGAGTCAAGATGGTTCTCATCAAAAGTAAATTGAAAAAGCGACTGCGTTGATGAAGCAAGCTGTACAAGAAGAGATGACTCGTTTCACTTCTCTATTCACTCTTAAGGCAAGTGATGAAGCCAAAAAAGGGGAAGAGATAGAAGAGGTGAAAGAAGCTGAAAAAGTTGCTGCTGCTGAAGAGACTAGTAGGCCAAGAAGAAGGGGTAGACTAGTAAAGAAAGCTGATTTAGAACAGGTCAGTGCAGAAGAGCATAAGAGACTAGCGAAAGGCAAGTCTGTTGCTACTGAAGAAGTCTAGACGAGAAGGATTATTAAGAGAAAGCTGGATATTTCAGAACCAAAAGCTAAAGAGTCCATAGGTCAGATCATTGCCGATCTAGATGAGACTGAAATTATGAAGAAGAAAAAGGTTGAAGATGATCATTATGCTAACAAGAAGATATTAGGCAAACACATCAAAAGGCTGCAAAAGTTGAAAGCTGATCCAGATATGATTGAAGATGCCCATATAGATAGGTTTATTGACAATGAGCATAGAGATGCTTGGAAGATTGTCAAGTTGAAATGGGAAGTTGATCATTAGATTATTCATAAGTATGGTGATGCTGATAGCAAAGAAGAGTTATATGCGATGTTTGATAAGTTCATGGAAGCTGAAGATAAGAACTTATGGAACTTAATCATGTGGATTGCTACTGCCGTTGGATATAATATTCTCGTTCCAGAATTTCCAAAGTGGGAAACCCCTCTACTTGGATCTAGTAGAAGAGTCGACTACAATAAGGTGAAGAAGTTTGAAGAAGAGCTGCTAGAGAAAGAAAAGATTGATAATGAAGATCACATATCAGATATTCACAGAAGAATCTTAGAAGCTTTTCAAACTCCGAATCCTGATGCTGACTGACTTGGTTCGTATTTTTGCACTTTTTAACAAATAACAATACGAGCCCCACAAGCGTATGGGTTCGTTATAGTTGAGTAAGTATACGACCTAGTAATTATCGTCCAATGACTTAATTGAGTGACAATGAGCCCCTAAAGTTGCAAGTTATCATGCTATTGTAGTAACTAAATGATGTTTGTTTGGATTTTCGGGAATAAGAACACAAGTACGAAACTAGATGAACTAAGACAAGAAGAAATGGACAATCTAAATAACAAGCTAGCTAACTTCCTTTCGAAAGTGCAAAGTGAGAGAGTATTGCCTCGGGTGTATCCATTTTGTAGGTTGTGTGGTGAATTAATGGACTAAATTACAAAAATTAAACCTAAGGTATTGGGTAAAGCTAAAGGCTATCACTCGTGTGTGTCGACCAATCCCTTGTGAGGCTTAGGTGAACACGTGCATCAATTAGCAATTATATAGTCTAATCAATACCATAAGATCTTAGGATAGTGTCTTATAAACACGTTCAACACGGTTACTAATGTTTATGAGACGCCCTCTCACTAATCTAATAGACGACCTCTAATCGACTAGTGTCTAGTGTCGTCGATCTAAGCAATCAGCCCCCGGTCGGTGTAGCTAATTACTATGTTAATTCTAATCGATTAATTCAAGCTCATACACACACTCTTAATCATGCAACCCAATACGGTCGTTGAAGTCGACAAAACTTACAATGCTAGCTAATAGGGTGAATTAATCAATTGAATCATGAAATTACAACACTAGAAACATATACACCCAATTCCTAAGCTAATCATGCAATCAATCCATAATTACACCACTTAACCACCAAAACTTCCACACCCTAGGCAATTAGAACTTAGCCCATGGTTCTATGATAGGAATCCATGGCTAAAACAACAAATAACATCAAATTCATAACAAAATAGCAATAGAATGGATAAATTAAGAAAATACCAAATTGAATTGCAAAATAGAGTAATATCACCTTAATCATGAAAATGTAGCTACAAAACGATGTAATAGACGATGCCCGATGATAATCGTAGCTTGATTTGAAGTAAAAACCACTATTCTATCTAATCTAATGAAGAAATTAAACTAAAAATGAAGAACACCACTAACTATGTGTTTGTGTGTGAGAAGATGCTTGAAAAAGGAGGAAGACTCCCTTGTAAAACTCAAATTTGGTCTATTTATAGTTGGGGTAGAAGTCTTGGGTAAATTTTGCAATTAGGCCCTTGAAATATGGAGAAAATGGGTCAAAACCCCCGAAAATAGGTCCACCCGGCCGGGAGGGTAAGTGGCGTGGCCGGGCGGACAATTTGGGTGCGCGAAATGGGCTGGAACAGGTGGCCCGGCCGGGCCAAAACTTTGTAAGTTGATTTTGGCAAAAAATACGCGCAAGGAGTGAACTTATCAAAATGGTGGGTGCAGATAATATGGCCTGGTCGGGCAGATGCTTCGGCCCAACTTTCGTCCTCCGTCTTCATCTCTTCATATCTCGAGCTTCCGACCTCCGATTGACTTGATTCTTTTTTTCATTCCACTCCATTTTTCGAGACGAATCCAATGGTGTAATCCTCTCTTCAGTCCAGTGAGTGAAAATAATGATTGAACACTCGTTTTTGCGATTTTAATGTCTAATTCACATCGTATTCCTACAAAACGAGCTCAAACACCTTTCTCAATCAAATCAAGCATATTAGTGTGAAAATGAATGAAAACCCCTTAAAGTTTATCACTAAAACACATGAAATCTTATGCAATTTACAACCGAATCACCCCCCCCCCAAACTTACATTGTTGCTCGTCCCCGAGTAACGAAAGAATTAAAACAAGAGGTTGTACGATTGCAAATAGATGATCAACGAAAGATCCCACGTATCAAATGAAATGAAATGAATTCTTTTTCCTCAAGATACATTCTCAAAATGATCACAAGTTCACTATTGAAAATCAAACTAATTACCCACACATTCTTCTTGTCTTGTCGTTGCGCACCTGTCTTGTTTCTACTTGACTTGTCTTGCGCAGGTCTTCTTCTGTAGACTTCAATATAGAACACTAATCTAGTCCTATCATCTAATCTAAACAAGACTATTACATTACTTTAAGCTTTATAAAATAACTTAGTCAACTTAAGATCTATACAATGATAATATCGATTACATACACGAAATATGAGCTTCTGTACATCATTCAAATAGCTCAGTATAAATCCTAAACAAATATAATCACAAAGTACTTATAAAATGTACTTGTCTTTTGAACATTAATCTTTCCTTTCAAACTTATCTTTTGAAACTTTTACTTGTCTTGTGAACTCTACTGATCTGCTCAAGACGACTTCCATAACTAGACTAGATCAGTCAACACTTAGAAAATATTCAAGTCTACTTTTGGCTTATCAAAACTCATCTTATCTTTTCATCATTTAGGAATTGTCTTAGGATTCATATCCCAACAATTTCCCCCTTTTTGATGAAGCCAAAACTACTTGAATCTTTTCTCAATAGTAGACTAGTTAAGTAGTTATCTTGTCTTAAATCATCAAAAGTATTTATATTTTCATTCATTCACATAAAGATCAGTAGATTACACTTACCTAATAGAAAACATAAGTAAAGAAATCAATCGCTAATGTTACCTCCTTCAAGATTAGGAACACAAAAAGCATCGAGTAGCCTTCTGTGAATGTCAGAAATATGATCTTCATTCTCGATATTCTCCTTCTCTAGCAGTTCTTCTTCGAACTTCTTGATTTTGTTGAAGTCGATCCTCTTGCCAGAACTTAGTATCGGAGTTGTCCATTTAGGATAGATCGGCACCAATATGTTAAAATTCACAGCAGTAGCAATCCGCATCACCAAGTTCCATAGCTTCTGATCTTGAACTTCCATAAACTTGTCAAATATTGCGTATAACTCTTCTTTGCTTTCTGCATCTCCAAACTTTCTAACTATCCAGTGATCAAGTTCCCATTGCAACTTGACTTTGAACCATGCATCTCGATGTTCATTGTCAATAATGTTGTCAATGTAAGCATCTTCAATTTCATCTGGATTAGCCTTCAACTTCTGCAACCTACGAATATGCTTGCCAACCTTCTTCTTGCTAGCATAATGAGAATTATCTATCTTCTGCTTCTTCACGATTGCAGTCTCTTCTTTAGCTTTAGGCTCTTCAACAATAAGCTTTCTCTTGACAACTCGTCTTGTCTGAACCTCAGGAGAAGCAACACCTTTGCCTTTCACCTGTCTCATATGCTCTTCTGCCTTTGCTTGCTCAAGATCAGCTTTCTTGACTAGCTTTCCTCTCTTGGGCCTCCTTAACTCCTCTATTGCAGACGCAACAGCCTTCATTTCTGGTTCAGCACTAGACTTTGACTTTTCTTCAACTCTACTTGTCTCTTCCCCCTTTTTGGCTTCATCACTTGCCTTAAGAGTGAATAGACTAGTAAAGCGAGTCATCTCTTCTTTCAAAGCTTCCTTCATAGCTTCTGTAACAATCTCAATTTGCTTCTGATGCGTCTTGTCATGACTCATCTTGTCAAGACGATCAGCAGTAAGCTCTAATTTCCTCGAACTTGAGATTAGTTCATCTTTGAAATAAGTAGCAGTCTGTCTGAGCAATTTGTTCTATTCAGTTAGTTCTGTAAGAAAAGCTCTAGAACGCACCAACTGATCTTGTGCTTCTCTTCTTTGCTCATCAGCTATCTCGATTTTCACGCGGTAGAGACGTTCCATCTTGCCTGATTCTTCAGCCAACGATCTTGCAAAGTTGATCGAACGCTTCTATGAATAATCAATTTGCCTCTTAAAGAATTCTTCAATCTGAGCATACATCTCTTGTCTGAAAGTTGAGTCCATCTGGTTGACTTCACCAACAATCAACTCCTTTGAGCTATCTACAAGAGATTGATTCTGCTCCACCAGAACTTCTTTCAAATCAGATTTTAAGAACTCGTCTATTGAAGACTGAAAAACATTTTTCAAGTCCATCTTCAAGTTGTCTAAGAATCCTTCTGGAAAGATATGAGAATCTTGAGTAACAACATCATCATGATCTTTACCAACAATTTCATCTTCATCAAATACAAATGCTTCAACAAACTCCTCATCTTCCTTAGCAAATAAGCTCAAGTTTTCTTCTACTTCAGCACTTGTAGCAACTTCTTTAAACTCTTCTGAGACATTGTCCAACTCCATCAATGACTCAGATGTCTGAACACCAACATCAATGGTTTCAGCAACCAACTTATCTTCCACCAGATCAGTTTGAACTCCAACATCAAACTTGACTTCTGAACACAACACATCATCAGAAATATTTAACATCCTTTTCACCAAATCTGTCAAAGCATGCGCTGGGAAGAGTTCTGAGTGGTCTTTGACTCCACTGTTCTCTTGTTGCTCCATTTCCCAGTCTTGAAAATTTGAGATTCCACCCATCCCAATAATGACTTCGAACAAATCTTCAGTCGAGGCCTTCTTTAATGCAACCCATGTGCATATTCTCAATAATTTCTCAAATGCCTCTGAAGACGTGTCGATCTGTACTGATGGGAGCATCTTTGACAAATTCTTAGAAACTTTTGCACGCAGCCTCTTCTCTCTTAAACACATCGGATAATAAACCAAATATTCAAATCTAGTTTCGAAAGGGGTCTGAGCAAGTGGGGTCCTTGTCTCAGTTGTTGCAGTGGCAACTAGGAGAGTTTCCGAAATAGATGGGTTTGGGGGTTCAACATATTCTGTTGAGGTTGAGGGAATTTGGGTGGTGGATTCTGGGGGATTTGATGTGGCTAGGTTTAGTTTGACAACTGTAGGAGTATCAGTTGTATCGAATATGGTCGTGTCTTGGGTAATGTTGGCCCTCAGTGGTTGCACTGCCAACACGGACGAGGTTTTGGGTACAGGCCTAGCACGAGATCGAAGTGATCTTGCCTTGGTTTTGACGGGGAGAAAGAGAGGAATTGAAAGAGTTCGAGAAGAGGTACCAACCTTTTCAGTCGACTTGTCTGGTGAGGGACTCGACTCGACTCTCACCAGTCGATAGGTTTCAGCAACTTCAACTTCCTTCTCAGGCTCCTTGTCCGACTGAGTCTCTTCAGAATCTTCAGCAGGCTCAAACATTGCCTCCTCTGGCACATATTGAACTAGTCTCCCACTAGTTCCAGCCTCAACCACTTCCTCAGATTCTTCACCATCATCCGACTTGTCTTCCTCAGCACTAGACGAGGCGGCTTCAAACATAGCGTCTTGAGGATTGATCTGAACTTGAGCACGCTCTAACGCTCTTCCTACAGTTTGCTTCGCGAGAGCTTCCTTCTTAAGATAATGCTTGAGAGCATGAAATGGCTTGCCCTTGCTTCAACTTGTCTTGTTCGGCAACAAGACGGGTAACAAAATACTTAGCTTGTTTCCAAAGCTAACAGCTGCAGATACGACCCACTCAGCTGAATCAGTGTCGACTCGCACATTTCTTTCGAAATACATCAGGCGATCCACGAACAACTTATACCAATTTCCTTAAGTGATGCCGTCATAGATTGCGGCCATCACTCTCGCCTTCTGTAGAGTCACTGAATCAAAACTTCCAGTCACCCCAAGAATCATCTTGCTGGCGATGTCGAGAAGAGTACGATATTTCGGCAGCAGCTCCTTCTTCTTGACTGCCGGAATCTTGCCATCTCGACCCAGTTTCAATTTCTTACCACAAAAGATACTTAGATATCTTAATTCTTGACCGGAACCGTAATTCTCCACATCAATCGAACCGGATGGCAATTTTAATGTTTCGAACACAGACTCACGAGTGATCTCAACTCGACTTTTACCAACAAATGCCTCAATGATGTCGCCTCTCCTTGTGGCATTTGCATAGAACTCCAACACCTCTTCTTCCAAGACGACTTCAGGAAATGCTTCCAAATATGGCTTCAACCCACACCTGAAACATTATTTACGTGATTACAATATGCATTGTTTATTTTACGGGAATCTTGGTATTTCCTAGAGTTTCTTCTTTAATTGGAATCATGATATATATTGTTAGTAAAATGAAGCAAAATATATTTGCAATGTTAACTTCTTAATTCATCTAAGGTCGTCGCAAAAGATCTGCATATGGACATAATGGAAAAAATTCAACGCTTGGATCTCTTTCAAAATTGTGTCGTGCTGTTTGAGGAGGTTTTTGAAAAACTCTTTATTCCCAACCGATACTCAAATTAACAGCTCTCACAGCTGCCATTTTTTCGGTATTACCATTTTTTTTTTGGGAAATCCTCACAATCTACACTTCGTATGGGCGGATATGGATTGAGAATGTACTTCACATTTGATCCCTAATAAATTTGTGGGACTGTAAATCAAATAATTGTTGCAAACTTTATAGAGATGTGTTCTAATATTTGTAACAAAATTTTGACGAGGAACCACAATAAAAAAGGTGCAAAATTAAGTTAGGGGGTCGATACTCTCATTCCTGATTTTAAAAATCATTAATCAAAAGGAAATGACAAAGGTTAAGCTCAAAAGGTATAGAGTTGAAGATTCCAATTCTAGAAATTGAGATACCAAACCACAAAAGATTTTTGAACCACTATTGCTGATTTTTTTATTAAGTTAAATCCAGACATGCTTTGAAATTGTTGTTTAATTAAACGTCAAAACTTCGGTTCCAATTCGTTATTCATCAAAATAAATAATTGTTTAATACTCCACATTGATATATAATTATTGTTATTGGGTCAAATCAGTTGAAAATAATAGTAGCAATTTGTAGCATCTCGATTTAAGATTTCAATTTTGCAAACCACAGAAGGTCGTAGAAGTTCTACAGCCATCCTGCGAAATTAAATTACATTATTTCTTACAAATGTTGAAATTTTCAATTCTGTAATATATTTTCATAGTTTCTCATTTCATATATAGGAGGTTCATGTTACGTATGTATTTTATTCAGATTTAGACAAAAAACATTTTACTTCGAAGTTTCAACATGCCCGTGCATCGCACGGGTTAAAAACTAGTGAAGAATAAAATTAGGGTTATGGTTTATGAGGGGAAGGGTAGGTTTGGAAAGTAAATGGTGGGTGAACTCAACCGATTCAAATGGTGAACACATAATAAGAGGGAACCTTTTATTATTTTACTTGGTGTGCATGTGGCCCAAGTGCATAATGCGTGCCCAGGAAATAAATAAGTAAAGGGTTGGGGTATATACCCCTCCAGCTTTGTAAGATACACTCCTCTTCCATTTTATTAATTAAATATGTAGATAAAATACCATATTTGCCCTTTTAATAAAAAAAATTAGATACATACCCCTTACTTAAAACACTAAACCTAATTTTATACAAAACACTAACCCTAATTTTGCAGCCGTCGCCACAACTTCAGGAAGCCTCAACAATCTCCGGCATCACCCATACAAAATATATTTAAAAAAAAAGACTTTTTCGACCAACCAATGTCGATTGACACTGGTTGGTCGATCGTAGAGTATATCGTCGACTAATTATAGTTGACGAAAAACACCCTTGTCGACATCATTGTATCGAAAAAATTAATTTCAAACAAGAAATGTTGACCAAAAACATTATGGTCAACAAATTGCTGTCGAACATAATTTTTTTGGTCAAAATTTCTTGTCCAAAATTATAAAAAATAAAAAAAAGGAAAGAATGCGTACTTGTACTGTAGAGAAAAGGGAAAAAACTACAGGATGAGGGACCATGACTTACAACGGGGAGAGAGGAGGGCGTAGGGGAGGAGGTGGCGGCGTCGCTGGGCGAGTGGGGTGGCGCCGCCGCTTGCAGAAATGAAAAAAAAAACCCTACTAGTTTCGGGTAAAAGGGTAAAAGATGAGGAAGGAGGGAGAGAGGAGGAGGTGGCGGCGTCGCCGCTGGTTGCAGAAATGAAAAAAAAAAAAAAAAGGGAGGCGGGCGGCGATGGAGGTGGGCGACGCTGGCAGAAATGGAGGGGGAATGAGGAAGAAAACGTAGGGTTGGGGGAAGATTAGAGGAAATTTAGGGTTTTTATGGGGGTGTGCATTTATCATATTAATTTTTAAGACAAATGAGTATGATAGGTAATTTGGGGGGAGTGCATCTATCTTAGATGTACTTTAAGGGGAGTATGTGTATCGGGGGAGTGTATCTAACAAAGCTGGAGGGGTATATACCCCAACCCATAAGTAAATTGATTAAATTCTAGGCGGACGCTTAGGCGACTTGATGTAGCACGAGTGGCGTTACAATTTTTGAAGAAACGAGAGCATCCGAAGAATTTTTGAAGTTTTGGGAGCCGGAACCCGATTTTTGCGTGTGAGCACACTTTTTCGGGTGGAATCGATGCTACGAGTTTTTGGCCAAATTCCATCGTTTGAGTGGTCAAAAACGCGTTTTATTGTTTTTTGGTGTTATTTTTACAATTTTTAATTGTTTTGGGGTTTTTTTGTAACTTCCTAATTCCGTACACTAGGGTTTGGTTTTATTCTCGTTTTCCAAACATTGTCTGGCAGTTTTTGGATATTGAAATTATTATTGAAGAATTATTCTTCGTTTTATCAAGATTCGGGTATTCTGTGAATCAACGATTCTTGTTATTCTTTCTTTTGATCACGCACGCTGCATCACGACTTAGTCACTTGGCCGACGGAATCTGTCCGATTACTGATTTTCGATTTTTACAATCTTAAAAAATAATAGGGTGGGGCTAATAACACCCCATAAAATGTTATACCCACCCCAAATGTTAAACACACCCTATTAAAATTTAAAATTCAATTTTTATTACTATACACACCCCAATTATTTCCTATATACCCTTCAACCCTCATAACTAATAAAAATTAACTAAATCTTTAAAAACATATCAAATTTAAAATATAATTAACAGAAAAAAATCAATAATACAATAAAATTACGTGTAAACGTTGAAAATATTAAAAAAACTCAGCTAAATTTTAAAAATCATTTAAAAATGGAACAATCAATTAAAAAACAAGAAAATAAAAAAAATGAAAATAGTAATAATTAAATCTAAATAAAATCTGAAAAATAAATCAAATTAAAAAAAATTAAGGATTAACGATTTTTTTAAAATTAAATAAAATAATACAGAGAAATGAACTCAATATTAAATTAAAAAATAAAATCTTTAAAAATAAAATAAAGCTAAATAAAATTTAAAAATTTCAACTAATTTTTAAAAAATAATTAAATCAATTATATTTTTAATATTTATAATTAATTTAATTAATTCTTAAGATTTAGGTGATTTTTAATTTTTTAGATTTTATTTATCATTATTCGAATTCTTAATTTTAATTTATTTTTTAATTAATTATTTTTTACGATTTATTAAAAAAATATGAATTTATTTAATTTTAATTGATTTTTTAATTTTTTATTTGAATTACTTAATTTTTTGTTTTTAATAAATATTTGATTTATTTAAATTAATTATTTTTTAAGATTTTATTAATCTTTTAAAATACTTTTCAGATTTTGATTACATTTTTTAAGATTTTTTAAATTTCTTTTAAAAAAAATTATCTTTAATTTGTATAAGGGTTACTTAGTCATTTTACAATTATCTATTTTTATTTTTAAATTGATGGTGTGTGTATAACATGTTTTGGGGTGTTAGTAGTGGTACCCAAAATAATAATTGGATATAAGGAATACCGTATATTCATACACTAAGTGTTTTCATAACCGAACCGGAGACCAAACCGGATTAGGCACCGGTTCACGGTCCAACCGGTTGGATCGGCGGTTCAATCGGTAAAATAATCGTATATGTATTTTTTTAATATTCTTTGTTATATTAAAATAATATATGCATTTATAAAAATTATATTAAAATAATAAATATTAAATTAAAATATTTCTAACAAAAGGAGTGAACAATTTTTTTAGACATTTATAATTATTATTTTTTATTTAGAATATTGTTGAAATAATAGTTTTTTATTTTTTGAAATAATGGAATTCATTATTTATAATTTTAATTCAAATGTAGAGAAGTTATAACATGTTAGAAATAAGAATGACAAACAAACATGAAATTTTTGTCCCACATCAATAAATAGTAAAAAAATATGAGAAGAAAACAAGATAAAAGCAATGTTAGTAAGAAAAACAAATATATGAGATTTATATCCCACATCTAATAAAAAGTAAAATAAATATGAGAGCAAACAAATATATTAAATTTTCATCCCACATCGAATTGAGAGGAAACATTATAAATATGAACTTTATTATGTAAAGGGTGGAAAAAAATGAGAGGAAAACATTATAAATATGAACTTCATTAAACAAAAATTTGTATGTCGAATAAGAATGAAAAAAAGTGAGAGGAAAACATTATATATATGAACTTCATTATGTCTCACATCGAAAGAGTAGAAAAAGTATGAGAAAAAAATATTATAAAAGTAGTATTGTTATACAAACAAACATAAAACTTTATATCCCACATCGAATAAGGGTGAAAAAATGAGAGGAAAACGTTATAAATGGAGCCGAATGTGCACCTAATGTCATACTTTGAAAAAAGTTTAAAATTTTAAAAAAAAATTAAGTGAACCGGTTAGACCGGTTTTTGACCGATTTATCGGTTTTGGCAGGTCAGATCGATTTTGACCGGTCAAACCCCAAAAACGGTTTTTAGGTGTTTTCCAGAACGGTTTCGTGACCGGTTCACGGTTGAACCGGCCGGTCCGATTCTAAAATCACTGCATACACTATCGATTATGCTCCAGATCCACACATAAGCTTTCATCTCCTCTAGTCCACAAATACTTATGTACATGGATTTAATTTTTTAAATGGGCTGGATGATATTCATAGACTATGTCTATCGACGGAGTTTTAGTCACAGTTATTTGTCCCTCTTTTTTTATTAGTTCATCACTAATATTTTTTTAAAATAAAATTACATTTTTATCAATTAAATTAAAATACAACTCATTAAAATATTAATTGTACATCCACCATCGAGTCACCAACGAATCACCGTCGAATTATCACATAGTCAAATATTGCTCTCTCTGTCCCAAAATTGTTTGCACTCTTTCCTTATTCGTTCGTCCCACAATTGTTTGCCCTTTCTAAAAAGGAATTTTTTTTATAAACTTCACCCTCACAATATTCACATATTTACACAAAATGTCATTACTTTTACCCTCAATCCAATCATTCACTTTACTTTATTCATAAAAGTTTACAAAATTACCCCTCAACACTCCACTTATTACACTTTTTTGTTAGTTTGTGTGCTCATAAAGTGATGCAAACACTAGGTCCAGGACGGAGGAAGTACTTTTTTTACGGAAAAAACTATGAATATCAAAAATAATTATTGGAAATAAATGTGAATATCAAAAATAAAATTCAAAATAAAAATTTCAGATTTATTTTTTTGAAAAATAACCAAAATTTTAGAAAGAAACTTCCGAAAAAATACAATTTTTTTTAAATAAAAAATATACAACAACTAAACAAGTCTTTTTTTTTTTTTAATTTTTTTTTCTAAAGAACGTTGATAAAGTATGATAATTTGCTATAAAAATAACTAAACTAGTCTTCCTAATAGAAATACCTGAAACACAATTAATTTTATTAAAGTTGTTCATCAATCTTTTGCCGTCTTTAAATCAATGCTTATCTTTATATAAGTTTGAGTATGCCAGAAATTTATGAGTTGGGTTGGTCTTCTGTGCACAGTGTGCACCGTGCACACTAATGCAGAAGTCAACCCTTATAACTAAGAAAAAATGAAAATAAAGTATAAATAACCGTTGGTGTAGCGGTTACTGTCCATACTAGAATTTGAGGTCACAGGTTCAAAACCTTGTGACCTCAACTTTTTCCCCATTTATTTTTTAAAAAATTTAACAGTTTTTAAAAAATAATATTATTTTTCCCCAGTTTGTAAATAAGGTATTTTTTTCATAATAATACTTTTTTTTATTAAATTTTTTTCACATAAATTTTTTTCACAGTTTTTAAATAATACTCGGTAATAACATTTTCCCCCAATTTTTAAATAGGGTATTTTTTTCTAATAATTTTTTTTAATAATACCACTTTTCAATAATAATAGTTATCACTAATTAAGTGTAACTCTTGTTATTATAATTTTGTTATTAAAAAGTGGTGACTATTATTATTGAAAAGTGGTAATTTCTAATACTGAAATTAAAAAGTGGTGACTATTATTATTGAAAAATGGTAATTTCTAATACTGAAATTAAAAAGTGGTGACTATTATTATTGAAAAGTGGTAATTTCTAATACTGAAAAGTGGTAATTTCTAATACTGAAAAGTGGTGACTATTATTATTAAAAAATGGTAATTTCTAATACTAAAAAAGTGTAACTTTTGTTATTGAAAAGTGGTGACTATTATTATTGAAAAATGGTAATTTTTAATACTGAGAAGTGGTGACTATTAATACTGAAAAGTGGTAATTTCTAATACTAAAAAGTGGTGATTATTATTATTGAAAAGTGGTGACTATTATTACTGAAAAATGGTGACTATTATTATTGAAAAGTGATAATTTCTAATTCTAAAAAGTAGTGGTGACTATTATTATTGAAAAGTGGTAATTTATAATACTGAAAAGTGGTGACTATTATTATTGAAAAGTGGTAATTTATAATACTGAAAAGTGGTAACTATTATTATTGAAAAGTGGTAATTTATAACACTGAAAAATGGCATGACTATTATTATTGAAAAGTGGTAATTTCTAATACTAAAAAGTGGTGATTATTATTATTGAAAAGTGGTAATTTCTAATTCACTTTTGGCTATTATTATTATTGTATTATTGAAGAGTGTACTGAATAATGAATTAAAAACTGAAAAATTATTTTAATTAAAAATTATTACTGAATTTTTTAAAAAACTGAAAAATTATTACTGAATTGTTTTAATTAAAAAACGAATTAAAAATTCAGCAAAATAGTTGTCTAATTAAAAAACGAATTAAAAATTTAGAAATAGTTGTCTTTGGGTTTCGAGACCGGTAACCTGCGGAAATCTATCTTTAAATGGCTGAAACCGCTGGACCAAAACTTATTTTATTAATAACTTGCGTTTTTTTAATCTATAATGATTAACCTGAGCAAAATAGGGTGCACCGAATAAGATTTGGTGTGTAGGGTGCATATGAGACTTTCCCTAAAAATATTGACCAAATCAACGTTAAATTAGAATTATGAAAATAATTAATATATTTGACTTATTTTAAAATTTAAACACAATTAATTATAAAAGCTATAATTACGTACATATCTAATCTTTATATCAACTAGTTTTTTACCCGTGCGACGCACGGGTCTTTTTTAATTTTGTTTTTTTTATATAATTTCGCCAAGTTTTTGTTTCAACAATAAATGTTTTCGTTGTTTTATATAGATTGTTTTTAGTTCGATTTTCTTTGAATAAACTAATATTCATCTTTAAACCGGATCGGAGTTGCAAATAACAAAAAACAGTAAAGGGGAATTATAATCATCCAACACATTTAAGAGAAAAGACAATAAGTTAAATATGGTGTTAAAAATAAAAAAGCATAAATCAAAATTCTGATTTAGAGAACATGCCATTTTTTTCTGTTAACAAAATTGAAAAGAGGTGCATTCGAAGTTGTTTTTGAAAGAATCTAAGATGTTTGCGCCACCCTCAGCTAGCTACAAAATTCATCTCAATCCACTGAAGCTTTTTCAATCATCTCCTTAGTTGCTGGTTCCAAATACGCATAGAGCTTGTGTGGTGTATGATACTATTAAGGAATCGAATTGTAAAACTAACACATGAGAATTATCAGAACATTAATGCTTACCCCATTTGCAGCACATCCTTCTAAGACAAATTTTTCAAGGGGTGGTGAAGATTCCAGTAACGCCATGATGCCAGGAAAACTGGGCTCATATTTACTACCAGAAGTTACTATCAAAAGCTCTCGCCTAGATTGCGGAAACGGCCTGCCAGTCACTGCTATCATTGACACAACCTATAAACAGACAAAGGATATATTAGGTAAAATGTCCAGCATACATAAATCAGCAAACAGTTACTTCCACAAAGTCTTTTTGCATGGTTCATGAACAAAGTTAACATTCAAAACCCAAGGTTGTAGAGCAAATACAAATTACGTGAAGATAACTACCAAATCAACAGTTTCAAGCATAAATCTCTTCAAAAACAATTTACAGTCTAATACTGAATTGCGGACTTAAATTGGCATTGGCAATATAGACCTTTAATAATATGGCATGATCCTTGTTAAAATGACATTTTTAGAACCCAACTGCACAGCAAGGTGAAATAAATCATTAGCATCAAGTCCACAGAAATGTATATTGGGGAAGGGTGGAATAATAGAAGAATGTTAAAGAAACCAAAACAATCAACTAAAACACACCTTAATGAAATCCAATCCCACATAAAGCTCCTTCACGTTTTGTACGCTTTCAATGAGTTCTCTTGCACCATTCATCACTTCCGCATAGAGAGAATCCCATGAAAAATTATAGTAATCAATGGCAACTCTAAGAAGAGATGTTTCCAAGTACCAACTTTCTTCCCACCAGGGGCAGCGAAATATTCAAAGTGTGTAGATAGGGTGATGATATTTTCAGCGAAGGTGCATCCTTATGTTCACTATCTACAATTAAAAGACTATGAAGACTTCGAGAATTAACCTCCAAGCGATGGAATCTCCGACATACTTCTAAGTACAACTTGATAATATTTCATCAATTAAATGCATTGTACTAGGAAGATATGTAAACTGAACCCTAAAACCTTAAACAACAAACTGAACCCAGGCATCAACATTAGAAGAAAAGCATTTAAGGTAAATGAAACTAACATCAAATTTCTCCAAATAATTCACCCTATGAATTGCAAGCGTCCTATTAACCCAAGACACAAAACTGCGCGCCTTCTCAGCCGCCACAATGTTGCCCGGGGGATCCACCTCTGTGAACTCAGGGCCGAATTTCAGCCTTGGAAGGTCGGCCCAAAGAAATTCCCATCGAAGACAAAAAACAATAAGTAAGACATGGTGTTAAAAAATAAAAAAGCATAAATCATAATCTTGATAACAAAATTGAAAAGAAGTGCAGCTGAAGTTGTTTTCGAAAGGATCTAAGATGCTTGCGCTACACTCAGCTACGCAGATAAAAAGAGAATCTAAAGGAGGGGTGCTCACCATGAATTTAAGATCATCTGCATGCAATATTAATTGTTTGTTAAATCTAGTCTTTCCCCCATAAAAGAATATTAAATGGAAAAATTGAAAGCATGATAAAGAATGAGAACTTCTGGATAAATCATATATATGTGAATCCAATAGCAATGAATTCTTAGAGATCTCTCTGGCGTTCACTGTGGCATCTCTGCTAGCTCTTTCAAAGAATTGATATTCTAAAATATGCTATACTTGGGGATCTAAGAAGTAAAAGCAGAATATTATACTTCCACAATTTAAGAGCTCAAATTACAGATCAATTTAACCAAAATCAATATGGAAACCAGCAAGTGGCATAAACTTAGCATTAAGAGAACAAAAAGAAGAGTGCAAGAAAGTAAGAAAATTGGTTCCAGATGCAATCAATCACTACATAGTAAATAACAATCCAAATTCCAAAAATCAAAAGGCAAAACTTGTTCAATATCTAATGAAAGTCAAGGTACATATTGATGAAATATGACTGATACAAAGAGGACATACCTTCTCAGCTAAAGCTTGTGCTGCCATTAACTTGTAATACGTGCGCATCAACATTTCACCTACAATTCTAAAGCACATTAGCACCTTGGATTTTAACAATTGACAGAATTATGATAACACTATATTACGGTCTAAAGAATAGAAAGAACGTCACCAAAATCCGTATTGAGTTAGTAAAGAACTTAATTCAAGAATTTCAATCATGTGCATCGAAATACCAATGGAAATTATCACCAACATTTAAATAAGGATCGAAGGGAAAATCTAGAGTTTGTGCAATTCATGAGACATTGACCTGTATGCATCCATTAGAAGCTCGATCGCTGATATTAGAAACACGCGTGTATTGGAAGATGCATCAAGATGGTCATATAAAATTGCATCCTCTTGGATCACGTATGTTAGCATATCAAATACTAATCCAAACAGCAACAAAACTATGACCATTGAATATACTTTTTAGGGCTTAGGGCATTAGTTCTGAAATTATAATCTACTTCTGCCATAGTTAAAGATGAACACCTATGTCTTAATTAAGTTAATCTGAACATCACTTACTGATATGTAATAATCAAAACCTTGAAATCTTTAACGAACCTAAATTAAAAACTGCATCATAGTAATCTCTTCAAATCTGAGCAAGCATTTGCAGAAAGTAATGGTTGCAAAATGAACTTGATAACACAAGGCATGATGTCAACACTACAACATTTTGTAGAAAACTTCTAGAACTTCGAATGAAAATATGAAATGAACACAAGAAAGTGAGGGGTTAATAGATTACAACAACTTACCTATACCAAATATTCAAATTCTTGGAGTAGCCAAATCTCCCTTCATGAGGCGACCTCTCCTTGCATCACGTACAAATGTCTTTTTCATCACAATCCATTGAAAAACTTTTTCAACTTCCATTGAAACAACTTAATTAAGAAAAGGCTTTTATATATATAAAAGGATACAAATAAGACAACCGCAATAACATAATATGTTGTAATGGCATGCTAGCGGTGGTCTTCATTTGAAGCAACACAAAGTTAAGTTTGAAGGAAGAAGCGTTAAGCAGAAGAATGAGTTTTTTTACAGAAGGAGAAGATGAAGAGTTTGATATTTTAGAAACATTAAGAACAAAGAATGATTTTTTTTTGTTTTTACAAAAGAAAAGGAGAAGATGAAGAGTTTTGATTTTTTAGATGCGTTAAGAAGAAGAATGACACCTGGTTGAACACATGTAAATAATTTTGCCACAATGTTGACACATGGCAGAAGAATATTGACACGTGGCAGAAGAAGAAGGGATCTAAAATGACACATGTCAAATGTAGGGGAGGCACATCCTCCTTTTATATATATAGATTTTAAACGGATTGGTCTATATATGAATTAAATTAATATATTAATTAGTTTAAATTTACTCAAATAATAGTGTTAACAAATTATTTGAACCTTTTCAATATTTACCGACACTAATTGATTTATCTTTACACAATTACACAAACACAATCTTTGTTCCATATTTATCGAAATCTCTACGCAATCACAGTTAAACTAATTTTAGCCTAAATCACATTCAATTTAGAATTTAATTGCCATTCATTTTATTCAATCTTAAATTCTTAATCTATCCTTAAATTTAATACTACCTCCGTTTTTTATTAAATGTCACTTTGTCTTTTTCAATATTTTTTAAATAAGTGTCATTCTACACTTTTTTTTCTTCAAGTTTGACAATTTTACCCTTATACATTATACTCCCTCCATTTTCTTTACCTTGATTTAAGTTTTTTCCCTTTAATTTTGAATATAGTACTATAACATAAATCATGCATAAACCTTAATTATTGTATACATGAATATCATCTACAATATTGACCACATTCATTACTAAACATAAATTTATTATTAAAATTAGTTATCATTAATGAAGGGTAAAATGGTCCATGATTATACTCCCTCCACTTTTTAATAAGTGTCGTTTTAGCTTTTTTCAACAAATTAAGATTATAAATCATGGTCTATATTACCCTTCATTAATTATACTAATTTTAATATAGAAATTTTGTTTGATAAAGAATGTGGTCAAGAATGTAGCTAGTATTAATAAATCAAATTAATTTTGGTATAAACAATTTTTGTGGAATTTAATTATGAAAAATATTTATGGTAAATGAATAAGGGTAAAATAGTCAAAATTAAAGAAAAAACTCTAGAATGACACTTATTTTAAAATTAATTAAAAAATCAAAGTGACACTTAATAAAAAACGGAGGGAGTATATCTTAATATGTTGAAAATTGTTAAAATGACACTTATTTAAAAGTGGAGGGAGTACTAATTATGAATAATTTTTTTTTTATGGAAGTTAAATATCCATCCTTTTTTTTTTCCACTCCCCATGACTCGAACCCAGGACCTAGGTAGTGGTGCTCTAACCACTTGAGCTATCTCACTTTGTCCTAATTATGAATAATATTGACACTCACATTTCTTATAAATGAACCCACAAATAAATACACACATCACTTAATTTAAAAAATGGTACAAATACCCTCTTAAATTATCAAATACACCCTTACAAATAGAAAAATATGAATTATAACAATTACTCCCTCCATCTTTTAATAAGTATCATTTTAGCTTTTTTCAACAAATTAAGATTATAAATTGTGATCGATATTACCCTTTATTAATTATAAATAATTTTAATATAGAAATTTTGTTTGATAAAGAATGTAGTTAAGAATGTAGGTAGTATTCATAAATCAAAATAATTTTGGTATAAACAATTTTTGTGGAATTTATTAATAAAAAATATTTATGGTAAATGAATAAGGTTAAAATAGTCAAAATTAAAGAAAAACCCCTAGAATGACACTTATTTTAAAATTAGTTAAAAAGGCAAAGTGACACTTATTAAAAAAAATGGGGGAGTATTCAATTTTGAACCAAACCCTTCCATGTAATTAAAAGTTTCTTAAAAATCTCAAAAGACATATTGAATGTGATATACTATTTTTATATTAGGAAACGGTCAATTAATTCAAAAAATATATACTACACAATTTTTTTTTAAAAAAAATTGTATAATAGTGTACATTTACCATTTTTCAGAAATGCTACAACTTAAAAAATTTTGACCTTAAAATTAATTATCTTAATCTTAATCCCCTATAATACTAATAGGGAGTTTTAAAATGATGATGTGTAGTCTTGTGAGAGATTTGGCCTACGTGTCATTTTATCAAAAATTGAGTTACACGTGTAATTTTGTTATTTGTTATGAAGTCAAGTTTGCAGTAATATTTTAAGTATTTTAATCATATATACTTTCCTTACTTAATTTATAATTACATGTTATTCAATATTTTTCATCTATTAATCACTTAATTTCTAAATTATATTAATTATTCAATATATTCCATCTATTAATTTTCCAATTACATTATAATAATCTTTTAAATCTTTATATGAAATTTTATAAGTGTATCTTTAAAATATGAGTTATACTATTTTGAGTATTAACTTTTATCAATATATCACGTAATACGCGGGGAGTTATCTAGTTCTATATATTTACAAATTTTTACACTGGCACGTGTTGCAATCTAATTCATCTAATATAAACTCTCTCCTCTCAAATGTCTTCATTTCAAAATCCTCATTCTCACCTTCTTTTCATCCTTTTTATTTTAATCTAATCCATTCATTTCTACAAATTAATCTTAACAGTTCATTTTAATATAATCTCCTATATAATAATCTTTTTTCTTTCATTTCCAACATTATTTTCAGCTTTGCATTTCAATATTGCAGATTTGTTGTGTGCATTTTTCAATCTCTTAATTTCAACTCTTCAAAGAGAAAATTTTACTTTTGTTTAATTTATATATGTTTTGTATATATTTCACGTGTATATTTATTTAGATTGTAGTTCTCTAACCTTTTTTTTGTATGTTTTGTGTATTCTTCAGTCTCAATGCCCGAATCTGGTATGTATTTTATTTCTAATCTTCTGTTTTTTCTCAAATATATTGTCCGTTAAGTTTATGGTGTATGTATTGCGTATTTATCATTCGTTATATATATTGTAAATCTCTAATTTTTGTTTCTCATTCACGATTCATGCATGTATACATACATTCATTTTTTTGCCATGATTTACGTTTTGCAGAAATTTTACTTCTCCGTGTGCACTCATATTACTCCCGAGTCGAATATATGACTCAGTCATATTGAAAAGGTTCCATCTACAATACGTTTCTTAATCAACGGCATCTTAAGCGGTTCAAATAGCGTGTTACAAATTCAAGAGCAACAATTAAAGCCCTAACAATCATTATTTTTCATTTACGATTCACATACAAAAGTTTGTAAATTATAAAATCATAATGAAAAATATGTATATTTCTTCAATTTGTCCTCATGTAATTTTTTACGCTGATTTAGTTCACGTAATTAATTCTTTTATGTTATATTCACTCTGTCCAAAACGATGTATATGGATAGTTCATTTAATTAATTCTTTTGATATTTCAGAATTAATATTTAAAACTAAATTGTATTCGTTGTAAATATTCACTTTAATTATTGGCAAAAACTTGTGTGAGACCGTCTCACGGATCTTTTTCTGTGAGACGGATCCTTTTAACCCATATTTCAAAAATTTGGGTAGGATAACCCATATTTTTTTTCCAAATTTTGGGTTGTTAAAAAAGTGATAATGTTTATGTAAAAAGTGATAATATTTTTAACAAAAGTGACTATCACTTTATACTTAAACACTATCACTTTTTGCTCAAACATTATCACTTTTTATATATATAAGGGCCGTCTCACAGATCTCATTCTATTTTGAAGAAATATGTGACTCAATTAAATATAGTAATTTTTTTAATAGAATTAATCTAACGTTGATATAAATATAAAATAATAATTAAATATTTATTTAATTCTATTAAGAAATTGAATATAATTGTATTGGCTAATTAATTTAAAATTAGTTTAGATAATTCTGTTTTTTTTCTAATATACGTCGGGTAAAGATTTAAAGATACCAATAATTTAGTAAATTTACTAATGATGTGCCAAAAATTGTACGGATGGATTAGATATCCTTGGAGTCGGATATCCGAATTCCCGAACGTGTATGAATGATCCGGGTACGCTGCTTCCTTTGAAGTGATCCTCCAGAACCTGCAAAAGACACGTCGAAGGGGAGTCCGGCGCGGACACTCCGATGCCTAAGTCAGTATAGGAGATTCAAGGTATGATAAGGGCATGAAAGTCCCTTAATTATCAGTGAGGTTCTCGAAGATCAGGACGTTTTTAAGTAGCTTAATAAGTCGAGTAAAATCAGAGATCGTAACCTAGGAATGTCCCTAGGTTTATCTATTTATAGAAGAATTATACCTGAGGGGATGTTGGATTTTCCCCTTATCTCGGCCTTACCTTTCCCACCGCCTTTGACTCGGCCTCGCTATGTTGACAGAATCTCCCACTCTTTCAATCCCTGAAGAATCGCAACCATTCCCCTCATGGAGTTCAACTGCCGAGAGAAGGAAGAATGAGTCTTCCTTCATTCAATCTGAGCCCGTTTCGTACGGGACCTTTCCTAAATCCTCGGTTTACCAATTCTTCTCAAGGACCAGGTCTTTCTCAAATCTCTCCCTGGACGGAGCTCCCTCTAGAGGGACGTCGGGGTGAGATTCTTCATTCTGAGAGTATTTTCTAAGCTCGTATCTCTTTATTTTATCTTATCCTCTATACACGTGTCGACTTCTTATTGAATGACAATTTTAGGCCGCATCATCTACTCCCCCGTACTCTCATAAAAGGAGTATATCTTTTGTGAGAGTAAGAAATTCAAGTGAGTTCAGCACAGAGGCATTTCTGGAGAGACGTGTTTTATTCTTGCTTGGGAAGGGAATTTCGGAAGTATTTTCCTTCACAGATTTTTCCCGCCCACATTTCTGTAAACGCTTCGACTTTTCTGGGTCCCACACAGTCGCAATTTTCTCTTTCTTACTACTTTCTCGAGGAGAAGCCTCGATCTTAGCCCCCTTTTCTTACTCACTTCACGCATCCTCCTTTCAAATTTCATCTTCTCGAAAGTTCCCCCGTTATTTTCTCTTCTATCCTCAGGCGTCTTCTTCCCCAGGTCTCATCGTCGCCTGTCGCCCAGTCCGACTTCGTACTTCTTTCGACAAGGTAACCTAGCTATTTTCTACCTCCTTTTTTTTTTTTCGCACTGCTTTGTCAATGTCTCACCCTTCTTCCCCACCTGAATCTTCCGGACTAAATCCTTCCGAGTCAACCCCGTTTCCGATGGGGAGCCCTGAAAATAGGATTTCAACTTCTTCTCTAATCAACGATACCCATCTAGCCAGTCTTATTCAGGCCCAAGTCTTTCCGCCGGAGTACACCCTCCGAATTCCTCGCTCAGATGAACGCCCCGATTTTCCTGAGCCTCGAACCCTAGCTTTTTTCGAAGCTCAAATTAGGGCGGGTCTTCGATTTCCTGTTCACCCCTATTTGGCCTCCATATATACTCGCATGCAAATCCCCCTCAATCAATTCACTCCGAATTCTATCCGCACTATGATAGTGTTTTATATTTTGGTGAAGGGGAATGGCGGTGAGCCTTCTGCCGAATTATTTCTGAGTCAACACTCTTGCAAGTTGAACGACGGCTTCTTCTATGTTTGTGGGAGAAGGTCTCGTGCTTGCAGATTCATGACGAAGCTTCATGAAGAAGAATCATCCTGGAGGGATTATTACATTTTTGTGTCTAACCCCTTTGATTGGACCTTTCCCCACGAACGCTGGTTATATCATAACCCAGGAGTGCCTCTTCCTCCCCTGAAAACTTACTCTGCCTCAAACTATACTGTTATGACTAATCTCAATTCTCATGTCCGCCAACACGATTTTTTTGATGTCCTTGGTATCTGCAAAAACCCTCGCATCCTCTCTCATTTTGGATTCTGCCCTCAGGATTTTCCCTTAGAACCTCGAGATGGAAAAAAATTCCTTGTTCTTGTATTTCGCTTTTTGCATGTGGCTATTTTTCTGAATTCTGAAAATTTCTTGGTTACCTACAACAATGAGCTGGTTGACTCATATTTCGTGGGATGCCCCTGCTCTTGGAATGGTGAAGGCACCTGCAGCGGCTACTCCTGAAGACCTTCCTAAGGCTCCTCAATCCCCTGCTCCGGCTCTAGAGAGTTCTGTAAAGACCCCGGCTCCAGAGAGTTCTACAAAGACTCCTCCTCTCCTTAGCTCTTCCGCCCAAGTCCCAGGCTCTGTCTCTAGGAGGGCTCGCTCAGCTACAAATGCTTTCTTCTCTGACTGCGACACTTTTAAAAAGAAGAAGGGAAATACCGCTCGGGCTCCTGCTGAGAAAGAAGTCCCCCTTTCTACCTCCTACGAACCTCTTCAGCGTCTCATCAGTCGATGTCCTCCTCCTTCCAACACCGAGCTCTCCGACAAGCCTCTCCCTGAAGATCAACTGCTTCACGGCGCTCATTTTTTCTGAGGTATCTCCCCTTATCTTTATGGCATCTAACTTCTTCATCTCTTAAACATTACTTCTTCTCGTCATGCAATTCGGCCTTGTCTACACCAAAATATTTGACCAAAGTGTTGAACTGGTTGCTGAGAATGAACTCCTTCGAGCTGAGGCATCCTCTTTTCAATCAACTCTTAAAGGTGTCACCGCGGAGAAGGACAAAGCTCAAAAGCGGGCTCAAGCTTTAGCTGGGGAATTGCCTCTTCTCCGGGCTCAAAGCAAGCAAGAGGCAGCTAAGATTAAGCATCTGGAAGAGGAAGTGGAACGGATGGGAACAGAGATGAAGCGGATGGAGCGCGAACTGCCGGATATCGGAGTGCAGACCTGCATCAAATCCCTGTTTACCTCCTCCTTGGGTCAAGAATTTCTGGGGACTCTCCATACTCAATGGCTGTCCAGCTTTTTAAAGAGCTCGAGCTTCCTATGCGCTATGGGGCCACATATTCCTCATTTCATCGATCACGGCTTTAGTAATGTCGTGGCCGAGCACTCAACCCCAGGATTTGATGGGACCTACTCTCGTGCCTTCCGCCTGGACAAGCTTACTCCCCCTCCTAAATTCTTAGGGAATCCAACAGAAAGTGCTGACAGTCCTTGGTGGTTACCTGGAATGGGTCAGGCTATAGCCAATTTGCAGGCGGTTAAGGTGGGCATGGCTGAGCTGGAGCCTTTGGAGCAATTAGTCTATCCTTATGCCTCTGCTCCCGGGAATGAGGTGAAAGCAAGTGATGGAAAGGATGTTGAGGCTACCTCAGGAGGTGGAGAGGGCCCAGAGGAGGGTGGAGGGTCTAGCAGTCATGCTGCTGTTGAGGAAGCTCCTGTCGAAGGAGTTGTGGTCGAGGGAGCTGCTATTGAGGGAGCTGTTGTTGAAAAGACAGCTTAAAATTCATGTTTCCATGGTCCTAACAAACATTTTACCTTTCTTTTGCTACACTCTTTTAATTTCTGCTCATGATACTTGTTTTTCTTATACTCTGTAGGGGACCCCACACTCCTGGATATGTGGGGGCTTTTTGTGATGATCGTATTAGCTTCGTACTATCTGTTTGTTTGCATGTTTTTTCTTTCTTGCTTACATGGGCAGCCTATAAGACCAGTAAAGAATATGGTGGAGGTGTGCTCTTTTCCTTCCCCCTTATTGGTCTTGTAGGTTGCACCACTATTGTCTCTTGGTTACATAACCTTCAAAGAATTTCCTCAAAAAATTCAGGGAATCTCTCACCCTTTCAAGGGATCACCTCTAGTTTCAGGTGGCTCGAGGAGGTTTTCTTCGGCTTCTAGACTTCTGTCTATCTTTTCTTTCATTTTGTAGATAGAATCTTGGCGAATGATTTTGTTTCATGAAAATTTTGTTTTCTAGGTAACCCTCTTAGGTCTTGATTATGGGGAGATGCTCTCCAACTCTCCTTGGCCTCTAGGCCTCTGAATGTCTCTCATTCTTATTCTTAAAAGATTTTGGTTCATAAAATCTTTCTTTCATTACATAACCCTTTTAGGTCTCAAGTATGGTGAGGGGCTCTCCAGCTCTCCTCGGCCTTTGGGCCTCTAAGTGTCTCTCACTTTCATTTTTAAAAGATTTTGATTCATAAAATATTTCTTTCATTAAATAACCCTTTTAGGTCTCAAGTATGGTGAGGAGCTCTCCAGCTCTCCTTGGCCTCTAGGCCTCTAAGTGTCTCTCACTTTCATTCTTAAAAGATTTTGATTCATAAAATCTTTCTTTCATTAAATAACCCTTTTAGGTCTCAAGTATGGTGAGGGGATCTTCAGCTCTCCTCGGCCTCTGGGCCTCTAAGTGTCTCTCACTTTCATTTTTAAAAGATTTTGATTCATAAAATCTTTCTTTCATTAAATAACCCTTTTAGGTCTCAAGTATGGTGAGGAGCTCTCCAGCTCTCCTCGTCCTCTGGGCCTCTAAGTGTCTCTCACTTTCATTCTTAAAAGATTTTGATTCATAAAATCTTTCTTTCATTAAATAACCCTTTTAGGTCTCAAGTATGGTGAGGAGCTCTCCAGCTCTCCTCGGCCTCTAGGCCTCTAAGTGTTTCTCACTTTCATTCTTCATATTCATACATCATATATTCTAATAAGAGAAAGATAATCAAAACGCGATAACTCTGTATAATTCTTTTTCAAAAGGGGAAAAGCTTCATTGATTAATATCAGTTTTCAACATAGGCCATAGATAACCTACGCCGGTCTCATTAAAAACCTCTCTACGAAAAAACCCCAAAGGGAAAACCTGTAAAGAGGGAAAAAGAGCTCTGGTGAAGTTACTAAATACATTAAATAGAACGGAAATTAATGCAAAATCACAAATGGTCTCAAGACCTTACATTTTCTTCAAACAAAGAACCTCTTCAAATGGCAAACATTCCAAGGTCTGGCTATATCGACTCCCTCCATGCTCTGCAATCTATAGGCTCCTCCCTTCAGTACCTGCGTGATTCTATAGGGCCCCTCCCAATTGGGCACCAGTTTCCCCGTATTCTTTAGGGCATCAGCTCTTCTTAACGCTAGATCCCCTACTCTAAAGGACCTCGGGATGACCCTTCGGTCACATGCAGCTTTAATTCTACTCTTGTACCTCTCCGCACGTACTCGAACCATCTATCTTTCTTCTTCCATTAAATCCAGGGCCTCTCTCATCACCTTCTCATTTTGGTGTTCTTCGAACTGGGCGATCCGGAGGGATTGCAACACGGCCTCTGGAGGTATCACCGCTGCAGCTCCGTAGACCAGCTGAAAGGGGATTCTCCAGTTGCTGTCATTGGGCTAGTTCTGTAGGACCATAGCACGTTATCTAACTCGTTCACCCATCCTCCACCTATTTTCGTCAACCTCGTCCGAATACCATCCACTATGGTTCGATTAGTGACTTCCACCTGCCCATTAGCTTGGGGATAGGCTACGGAAGTGAATCTTTGTACTATGTTTAGCCTTGCGCACCATCCTCGTACATTTTCTCCATTGAACTGTGTCCCATTATCAGAAACCAGTATCCGGGGTACTCCGAACCTGCAGCAAATCTGTCTTCCCAGGAACTTAATCACATTCTCCTCATCTATTGTAGCTAGAGGGGCAGCTTCGACCCATTTGCTAAAATAATCTACTGCTACTATCAAAAAATTTCTTCCTCCCGAGGCTGGGGGGAAGGGCCCCACCAAATCGATTCCCCATTTAGCGAAAGGACACGGAGAGTGCATAGCTCCCATCTCTTCCGCAGGAGTCCTTATCAGGGGACCATTTTTCTGACATTTTGCACATTTCTTTACGAATTCTTTGGCATCCCTCGTCATGGAGGGCCAATATTATATTGTCCCTTAAGGCTTTCTTCACCACTGTTTTATATCCCTCATGACTAGCCGCATTTCCTTCATGAATTTCTTTGAGTGTGTACGCCGCTTCTCGGGTTGATATGCACCTCAAGTATGGTTGGGTAAATGACTTCTTGTATAATCGCCCTCCGATAATACAGTATTTGATCCTAAGAGCTCGAGCTTCTCGGGTGGTATGGGCATCTGCTCCTCTGGTGAGTTCCGTCCAGATATCTTTCCTCCAATCATCTCCTTCCTCGATGGAACCAATGGGGCTTCCGAGAGCCTCTCTTTCTGCTACCACCAAGGTCACCGTTCCATGTCCATCAAATTCTGTGGAACTGGCAAGTTTGGAGAGGCTATCAGCCTGTACGTTCTCCTCTCGAGGTACTTGAATCACCTTACAATCTTGGAACTTGCCCATCACATCTTTAGCCCGTTCCAGGTAAGCAGCCATTCTGTTATCTTTAGTTGCATATTCTCCATTTACCTGTTGAACAACCAATTGGGAATCGGAATATAGAATTACCTTTAGAGCTCCCAACTCAACCGCCATCTCCATTCCTCTGATCAGAGCCTCGTATTCTGCTCCATTATTTGAAGTTATAAATTGGAATCTCACTGCAAATTGTAGGTCCTCTCCTTGGGGACTCACTAGCACTATTCCTGCTCCACACCCATTCAAAGTCACTAAGCTATCCACATATATCGTCCATCCCTCCACCTCTTCCGGTTTGGTGGATTCTTGGATGAAGTCAGACAAAACTTGGGCTTTTATGGCCCTCCGTGGCTCAAAGTCCACATCATATTCTTGGAGCTCTATTTCCCATCTCACCATCCTTCCCGAGAGGTCTGCTCGGCCAATAACCTGCTTCAATGAGTAATTAGTGCGGACCAGTATTTTATAAGAGAGGAAATATGGGCGCAATCTCCGCGCCGTAAATACTACGGCCAGAGCAGCCTTCTCGATTTCCGAGTATCGAGCTTCAGCTCCTTGAATGACCTTACTGACGTAATAGATAGGATGTTGGATAGATCCCTCTTCTTTAACTAGGGTTGTGCTCAGTGAGAATTCCCCTACAGAGAGATACAGAATTAGAGTATCTCCTGGAGAAGGTTTAATCAGCTTCGACAGCTGGGACAAGTGACGTTTAAGATCCTCGAAGACCTTCTGGCATGTTTCATTTCACTCGAACTTGGCCACTTTCTTGAGAATTTTGAAGAAGGGGGCGGACCTAGCTATGAATCTACTCAACGCTGTGATTCTCTCATTGAGCGTCTGGAGCTCTTTCACGTTCCTCGGTGGCTGCATGTCCAGTACAGCCTTTACTTTAGCTGGATTCACTTCTATCCCTCTTTGAGTAACCATGTATCCAAGGAATTTCCCCGACTTCACCCCGAAAGAGCACTTGGCCGGGTTCAATTTGATACCATTTTCTCGAATCACCTGGAAAATCTCCTCTAGGTCCTCCATATGCTGATCTGCTTTCACACTCTTGGCCAACATATCATCCACATAGATTTCCATATTTCTTCCTATTTGTCCTCGAAAGACGGCGTCAACCATTCTTTGATATGTTGCACCGGCGTTGATTAACCCGAATGGCATTCGGACATAACCAAACGTTCCACACGCTGTTATGAAGCATACTTTGGGGACATCTGAGGGGTTTAACTGGATCTGGTGGTACCCTTGATATGCATCCATCATACTTAGTAGCTCGAAGCCAGAAGTCGCGTCCACTAACTGGTCTATCCTCGGCAACGGGTAATGGTCTTTAGGGCATGCCTTGTTGAGGTCTCTAAAGTCAATACACATTCTCCATTTCCCTCCCCCCTTAGGTACTAACACCGCATTGGAGAGCCATTCTGGGAATTGTACTTCCACCACGTGTCCTGCCTTTAATAATTTCTCAACTTCTTCTTTCACAATACTATTCTTCTCAACTCCAAAGTTTTGTAACTTTTGTTTCACCGGCTTTGCCTTTGGGTCAACGTTAAGACAATGTATGGCTATCTACGGAGGGACACCTGTCATGTCAGCTGGAGAAAATGCAAATATATCGAAATTTCGACGTAATGTAGAGATTACCTTCTCTGTCAGTTCAGGTCCCAGCTGGGTGCCTATCTTAGTGGCAAAGCCGACTTTTCCTGGGAAGAGCTCCACATTCATCAGCTCCTCATCTGTTTTAACGTTTACCTGTTCAGGTACTACTCCTTCCACTTTCTTTTTCTTTAACTCAGGGTCGTCTCCTCTCGTCCTCTCCAGGCCCCTGGTTAAAGCTTTGTACGCCATCTTTATAGACTCTGCATAGCACTTCCGTGCTTGATATTGATCTCCTCTCACTTCCCCTACTCCTCCAACTGTAGGGAATTTCATTTTCATATGAAATATGGAGATGACCGCTTGAAAGAGATTTAGGATGGGTCTTCCCTTTACTACATTGTATGATGAGGGAATATCCACAATGAGGAACTCCACCAGGTGGACCTTTCGAGCTGGAGCGTCCCCCAATCCTACCTGTAACACCACAGACCCTAAGGGTTGGATAGCCCCTCCGGAGAAACCATATAGGGAGGTATCTACAGCACTCAGCTCCATCCTTTTGAAGCACTCAAAAAATATAATATCAGTCGAGCTTTCCGTGTCTACAAAGATTCGGGCGACGTCAAACCCAGCTATGTCTGTAGTGATCACCAAGGCGTCATTGTGATCCTCCTTAATTTCCTTTATATCCTCCAGCCCAAATTTGATATTGGGCGTCTCTATCATGCATCCTATTTCTTTTAGTTGACTTCCATGTCAAGCTCTCAAAGCTCGGACGCTCTGTTTTCTCTTTCGGAAAGAGTCTCCATCTGCGGGACCTCCCACAATTATGTGTATTACTCCTCTTTTTAGCGGCGGAGGAGGCATGTCTTTGGCCGCCTCCTTGGACTCCTTTTCTTCTGGTTTCCTTTCATGTTCCTTCCGCTTCTGCCCTCGAGGGCCCTGCCTGTCTCTGAATATAAACTCCTTCAGATGCCCTACCTGGATCATCCTTTCAATCTCATCTTTCAGATGATAACATTGGTTTGTGTCATGTCCATATTCATTGTGGAATCTGCAAAATCGATCGGATTTGGGCTTCTGAGGGCCCCGATTTCTGGAATAAGGGAATTTCAAGTCGGGATGATCTCTTGCTACCTCTAGTACTTCGGCAGGTTCTATTCTCAGGGGTGTATACTTCTCAAACCTTCCGCGAGGGCCGGAACGGGAGCCTCCAGATGGATTGTTGTTTCCCGTTGGACCGGAGGTCCGAGGGACCTCTGGACTGGATCGTCTAGAGGGGGCCTCTCTCCTTCTCTCTCGATCCTGTGGCCTAGCCTCCAGTCTTTTGGCTTTACGAACCTCCTCCAAGGTGATGTATTTTTCTGCTCTGTGTAGTAACTCATCAAAGTTCTTGACTGGCTTCTTGGCCAAGGAGGAGAAGAAATCTCCATCACGCAGCCCATTAGTAAGAGCATTGATCTTCACCTCCGGAGAGGCTGTAGGGACCTCCAGGGCTGCTTGATTGAACCTCCGGAGAAAGGCTCTCAAACTCTCGTTCTCCCCTTGCCTCAGATTGAAGAGGGTCAGAGTGGCCCGTGGCTGCCTCTGGGCACTTGCAAACTGATGGAGGAATAATTCACTGAACTCCTCCCAGGATCGAATGGTATTGGGTTCCAGTTGGGTGAACCACTGCTGTGCTGCTTTTGCCAATGTAGTCAGGAACACTCTACACTTGATTCCCTCTCCATATCGATGTAGTAACGCCGCATTCTCAAATCTTACAAAGTGCTCGTACGGGTCCGCCGTGCCATCGTATTCAAAGTTGAGGGGCTTGAAGTTGAACGGCAGTTCATCCTGTAATATATTAGGAGAAAACTGACAACCGGAAACATAAGCAGACCTACTTGCCCGTTTAGTCATTTGTTTCCTCATGTCTCTCATTTCCTTCTATAGGGCCTGCAGTTGGTCGCTAACTGGTCCCGGGTATGTATCATCTGTACTTTCTTCTACTTCGGGGAGCTCCATCTCTCGAGACGCCAAATCTGCATTCCTTCTTGTGAGGGGTAACGTTTCTTTCTGCTCGAGAAGGCGCTTTTTCATCCCCTTCTACCTGCACTCCTGCACCCTTGGAGAACACTTGGGAGGCCCCTGGTGCTTCTTCCTGGAGTCTCGGAGTAGGTATCTCCGCATTCATCGGTGCAATTCTTGGGACTTGACCTCCTTGAGCCGCGAAAGCTCTTTCCACAACCTGCTTAATAAGGGCATTCAATTGGTCTGGAGAAACC
Organism: Galeopsis tetrahit; assembly: GCA_963675135.1. Taxonomy (NCBI): domain Eukaryota; kingdom Viridiplantae; phylum Streptophyta; class Magnoliopsida; order Lamiales; family Lamiaceae; genus Galeopsis; species Galeopsis tetrahit. Next base: position 3,627,074 of record OY776130.1, read on the forward strand.
AGACATGGTTCCGAATTTGGGGTATCTCCATGTTGGGGATCTGAAGTCCGGACTGCTGGGGCTTCCGCGGTCGCCGCTATCCCCTCTCCGATCGGTAGGGGGTGGTTTTCATCGCCCAAGCCCGGGGTAGGTGTCAATGGCGGATTTGATCCGGAAGGGACATGAACGGAATCCTTTCCTCGGCCTCCCTTCGGTGTGGGATCAGTTGGCAAAGGGGGATTTCCCCCGGAAGAGTTTTCTTCCCTGAAGTAAGCGTGATTGTATTATTTCCTCCGCCCATTGCTCGAACAAATAGAAATTCGTGAGAAGATCTCTTAAATCTTTCCCACAGACGGCGCTATTTGATGTGCCAAAAATTGCACGGATGGATTAGATATCCTTGGAGTCGGATATCCGAATTCCCGAACGTGTATGAATGATCCGGGTACGCTGCTTCCTTTGAAGTGATCCTCTAGAACTTGCAAAAGACACGCCGGAGGGGAGTCCGGCGCGGACACTCCGATGCCTAAGTCAGTATAGGAGATTCAAGGTATGATAAGGGCATGAAAGTCCCTTAATTATCAGTGAGGTTCTCGAAGATCAGGACGTTTTTAAGTAGCTTAATAAGTCGAGTAAAATCAGAGATCGTAACCTAGGAATGTCCCTAGGTTTATCTATTTATAGAAGAATTATACCTGAGGGGAAGTTGGATTTTCCCCTTATCTCGGCCTTACCTTTCCCACCGCCTTTGACTCGGCCTCGCTATGTTGACAGAATTTCCCACTCTTTCAATCCCTGAAGAATCGCAATCATTCCCCTCGTGGAGTTCAACTGCCGAGAGAAGGAAGAATGAGTCTTCCTTCATTCAATCTGAGCCCGTTTCGTACAGGACCTTTCCTAAATCCTCAGTTTACCAATTCTTCTCAAGGACCAGGTCTTTCTCAAATCTCTCCCTGGACGGAGCTCCCTCTGGAGGGAGGTCGGGGTGAGATTCTTCATTCTGAGAAGAATTTTCTAAGCTCGTATCTCTTTATTTTATCTTATCCTCTATACACGTGTCGACTTCTTATTGAATGACAATTTTAGGCCGCATCAACTAATATAAAATTTATAGTAATGACTTTAAATCCACTATTACATATTTAATGTATATAGTAAAATTCGAATTGAAATTTATTATGAAATTTTCTCCATGTTAGTTATTTCTATAATGCAAATACTACTGTGATGGTAAAAATAGGAAATGAAATATATGAGTTATCTATATGATCTCCACATGCACATTAAAGTTTGACTACAATTAAGGGATCCACCATAATTTTTTAATTTTTTATCAATTACGGAGTATGAAAAATCGAAATTAAAGGAAATTAATTTTTTTTTTCCATATGTGTATACTCGAAAATTTTATATTTTAATATTATTTTTACATAATGATAATCGAATTTTCTGTAATTAAGGAAACCAAATTTCTTATTAATTTTTTTACACTTGAATAATTTTAATTAAGGAAATTCTAATTTCATAATTAAAGTAATTTTATGTTATATTACAAAACATTCAATAAATTTAAATTGATGACTAATCATAAATAGATTAGTATCAATCTTTTTTACACCATAAACACTAATTAAGAAAAACGTATTTCATAATTAAAATCGAATTAATAATTTTCATAAATAGATTTAGATATTAGAATTCCAATTTCTCATATATTTTCTTATTGTTGACTAATCTTAAAATTAGCATTAAATTCATTTACCTTGAATATTGTCTCAACCATACATACATATTTACGTATTTTAGCAATGTAATCTATTATATTTATCGTAAATGTTTTATATTTAAATGTATAATAATTACATAACTAAGCACAAATGTTTATATAAAAAAATTATTTAATTTAACTCAATAAAATCTTAATATCATATATTTACAAAGATTTTGTTAAATTGAATGAAGAATGTTAAATTCAATATCTCTAATTTGGATAAAGTAATTTGGATGAAGAATGACAACTAAGTTTTTATTTATTTTCTATTGTAATTGTGATTACATCTACACTTATTACAGTTATACTATTCTTATGTTTAATTTATAAAAATGTTTTCTTGCAATGTATTTGCAGTTTACATGTAGATTTGAATTAAAACTTATTATTCTGTATTATATTATAATCTTTTGATTTTGAAAATTGTCAACATTATAAATTGATTGATAATTTGTTTTATATGAAAAGTATTTATTAAGTAAATCAATTTATACTTATTTTTTGAATACATCACTAACTGATCACTCTATTAACTAAAATAAGATTGTGCGAATTAATAATGTTAATTACCATGAAATTTGCTTTCCAGATTAAGATTTTTCACACGTTCCTGTATGCAACTTGCTTTCCAAATTAATATTAGTAATTAAAAAAATTTAGTTGTTTAAGTTGTATAAATTTTGAATTTGGTTTTAAATACACATTTTGATTTTGGTTCCACAAATTGATAATTTTTTTTAATTCAATCCAATTACCTACTATTGCAGGTAAATAAACCGATCAAATCTTATATATATGATTCATCTATTTTTTTGGGGAAAATTGCATTTTTAGTCCTATAAAAATATTTTAAAATCACTTTTGATCCTGTAATTTGAAAGTGGTCCTTTTTTATGCAAAATTGGTCTTGTATGTTAGATTTATGATGAAACCCGTTTATTTGAGGATGGAAACGTTAGTTTAGAATAATAGAATTAAATATAAATTAATTATATATAATCAAATATGAGTTGTACTCTTGTGTACTAGTTACATGTATGTAACTACTATATCCAATCCAATATATATGTAACTACTATATCCAATCCAATAATCCATTAAGTAACACATGACTCATTTACTATATTCAATCAAATGATTCATTACAAATAACACATGATCCATTTACTATATCAATTTAACACATAAATTTTTTCATGGGCCTTTATTTTACTTCAATTTTTTTTTTTTTAATTTTAACATTAAAAAATAATACTCCATTAATTTTTTAAAATTTTATTTTACTCAATTGATATTTATATTTATCTTTTTAATATTATTTTTTTAATTTATTTTTTTCCTATTTATCATTTGTGTTTCAAATGATAATTTTTTTAACGTACTTTCTTTTTATGTCGTAAATAATTATTCTAAAATTTTAAAGTCTAATAAGAAAATTTTAAAAATAATATTAATTGTTTTTTTAAGTATTAAATAGTATAATAATAATTTATTTTAAAAAATAAAACTCACCTCTTTTAGGCAAGTGTTTTATTTAATTGGTGTATAATTTTCACCTTATTCTTTCAAAATTTTACTTTATTCCTTACAAATTTCACTTCGTTTTACATTGTTTAATTATTTTTTTTATTTGAACTTTCATTTTTTAATCACTTTATTTTATTTTTTTATGAATATAATTTTTAGTTTATAAGTGTTATGATAACAGTTGATAAATATTATGATATATTATTAGTTAATATGCAATACTGTACGTATTAGTTCATATATAATATAATATTAGTTTATACTGATACGAGTTCTTATTTTTTCGAGTTTCGAGTTCATATACTTTATGGTAATAGTTCAAATATAGTATAGTATTAGTTCACATATTGTATAGTATTAGTTCACATACTCTATGGTACTAGTTCAAATATAGTATAATATAAATTCAAATATTGTATAGTATTAGTTCATATATTAAAAAATATTTGTATATCCACATTAATCTCTAGTACTATACAATATATTAACTAGTACTATACCGTAGGTGTACTAATACTATATCGTATTTAAACTAATATTTAGATTTAACAAAAAATACATAACTTAACACATTTATAATTCTAGTCATACCATGCAAATTAATACATCAATATTAAAAAATTGATATTAACTAACTAGTAAGAAGAACAAAAGTGAGAATGAATCACACTGAACACACAATTCAATTAATAGATACGATCACACTCAATAAACATATGAATGCATCAACATGGCGATGACCCCAAAGAAAATAATAAAGTTGATGCAATATTATGCTGGGTTTTTCCCCAATTCTCCACTCATTTAAGTTTCTAAATATAAATTTTATTTTTCAATTAGATTATGTTATTAATTAATTTTAAAAAATAATCTACAACCTTAAAAAAACTGGTAACAAATCAGATATAATTTTAGAAATAATGAAGATATAACAAAATAATATTAGTTATTATAAATCAGATTAAAGCTAGAAAGTGATCATGTCATATTCATACATTTATACTCAAATTAGAAAAAAATTGATTTTTTTTAGTTTAGTTTTTTTTTCGATTTTTTTTGTATTTTTTTCCTAAATTTTAGTCATTTTTTGAAAAAAAAAAACTAGAAATTTTATTTTTGAGTTTCATATTTTTTTAATATTCGTTATGTTTTTATATTTATTTTTTAAAAGTTAAAAAAATAGAATAATATTTGACTTCGTGGTGATTCATTGGTGAATCGATATTCGGTGTATAATTATAATTTTAATGAGTTTTATTTTAATTTAATTGATAAAATGGTAATATATTATTTTACATGTATTTTTCTTTTAAAAAATTTGGGGGTGAAATTAATAAAAAAATAAGGTATATAACTAATAACACATGTAAAAAATTGGATTTAGTTACATGTATGTAACTTGTACACATAAGTGCATAAGGTGTGGACTTATTAAAAAAAGAATGTAAATAGCTAGTTACATACATGTAACTGGTACACATAAGTAATTGTCATCAAATATATATATATATATATATATATTTATAGTATATATTTTGGTATAATTTGAAATACAGGAAATAATTTTTTTTTTTAAACCAAACAATAATTTAAGTGGAATCTGTTTTTTTTTTTTTTTTTTAGAATTGGAATATAATTTAAAAATACTAAAAGTAATATTTTCATACCAAATAATAATATGTGTTTGAATAAAAATCTATTAATATAAAATAAAAACATTTATATAAAATCTATGTTTAAATATAATTTAAGATATAAAATATAATTCACATAAAATGTGAATATTAAGTGATTAATAAATAGAATTTAAAAATATTAATTACAATTATTTAAAAGAGAAATTCAGAAAAAATCAAATTAAAATCTATAGATAATAAATACAGTATAAAGTAAAAACCTCATTTATACGTACAAAAGGTATATGCATATATCTCCCCCTTCCCTACTTTTCTTTTTGCCGGTGACGTCCGTCTCCACTCCAATCGCTGCTAACGCCGCCACTTTGGCTCGATCCATTCTCATCATCATCTTGCCGTCACCCTTCACCACCACCGCGCCACCACTACAGCGCCACCACCGTTAACCCCGTATTCTTTCCAACATTTCATGAAACAAAATTCAAATCCGGTCACGAAATTCATGGAGACTACCCACTATAGCCTCGTGTCAGTGCTAGGAATCAAAACCCCTTATCAATTTCAAATTTCGATCTCTCCTTCATCTCCAATTTTTTAATATTCATCGAGATTTTTCTGCAAATTTTTGCAATTTTCTTAACTTAGTTTTTCTGATTTTTTATATTGGATGTTTGAGATTGGGGCTTGGGCATTGTGTGACATTGGATAGTGCTGCTGGCAACGGGGTGCAGCGAGGGTGGTCGTGAGATTTTTAATATTATAATTTTTTAATCAAATTTAATTAAAAAAAATATATTGCAGTTGACTGTGGGTGAAGTTCACACCTTTTCTGTTAGTATTAACGGAAGTATTTTTACAGGATTAAAAGTGATGACAAAAGGACTAAAAGTGATTTGGACATATTCCTACAGGACTAAAAGTGCAATTTTTCCATTTTTTTTTATATAGATGAATTTTAATTTTCGATTGTATTTTCAGTAAATACTTCTAAGCTATACAAAGATGATTTGAATATCAATACTTTCGGAATAACGTGGAGAAATCCCATGATCGATTTTTATACATATCTTTATCAATAAAATATTTTATTATAAGTAAATTATTAACTATAGTATACATAAAATATTTTAAAAACTAATTTAGGTTAAATAAAATTGTATGTATTTGAATTTTTCTAAAACTAGATCAAGTTATTAAGAGAAACAAGGTTGGGACCTTCTATATGTAGTCAGGGTGTCGTAACGTGTCGTAATGACTACCGTAGTCAGTTAATCTAAGCCATTAAAAATCTAATCTAAAGGTTTAGATTTGATGACCTGTTACCTTTTGTAAATTTTACGATATGTATTGTCGTAATGTGTCGTAATGTCATAAATTTGTATTTTCTATTAAATTAAATTAATTAAAATATATTATTGTAAATTTACATTTTTATCCTTATACAATAAAATAATTTGTTACAACAATTATCTACACCCGCTAATTTTATGAGTTCACCCCAAATCATTTTTTTACCATAGTTATCTGCACCCATTCATTTTATGAGTTCACCCAAATCATTTTTTACCATAGTTATCTGCACCCATTCATTTTATGAGTTCACCCCCAAATCATTTCTTTTTTACAACGGTTATCTACACCCGCTCATTTTATGAGTTCACCCCCAAATTATATTTTTACCAAAGTTATCTGCACCCGCTCATTTTATGAGTTCACCCCCAAATTATTTTTATACCACAATTATCTACACCCGCTCATTTTATGAGTTCACCCCAAAATATTTTTTTAAAAATAAGTACATTTAAAAGACTATATTATTTTTTTATTAATTAACACAAAATATAATAAAATCAACCCTAATTTATACATTTACAATCTACAACCGAGTCATTGCCGAGTTACCGTCGATTCACCACCAAATCACTCATATATTTAGAAAAAAAATCGTAAAAACATAATTAAAAAAAACTATCGAGATTAGGCACAAATTTCATTTTTTTTTCTTTTTAATTTTTCTTCCCATTTTCAATTTTTATTCCAAACTTTTTATTTCTTCGTTTTTTTTGTTTCCTACTTTTTTTTCATTAGTATATTTTTTAGTTTTAATACAAAATAATATTATATGTATGATTTTATTATAATCCCTCCGTCCCAGTGAAAGCTCCTCATGACTTCGGACACAGAGGTTAAAAAATATGATATAATAAGTGGATGTATGAGAGGTGATGTGATTGAGAGAGAGAAGAATATAATGAAATGTGAGAGGGAATAGTTTGGCAAAAAAGGAATAAGTAACTTTCATTGGGACAAACAGATAAGGAAAGTTGGGTAGCTTTCAATAGAAAGGAGGGAGTAGTCGGTAATACAACAAGTAATAACCGGTAATACCATAAACAGTAATTAGTAATACCATTAACAATAATTAGTAATACCACGAACATTAATCAGTAATACCATTAATATTAATCAGTAAAATTTTATACAATAACAAATAATTTCACACATCTAATTATATTCAATAATACAAAAAATAATTATCAGTAATACCATGAACAGTAAGTAGTAATACCATGAACATTGAATAGTAATATCTCATACAATAACAAATAATCCACAAATCTAATTATATTCAATAATACCAAAAACAATTATCAGTAATACCATAAATAATAATATGTAATACCTTAAAAATAATAATAATCAATAATAAATAATTTCACATAATCAGTAATACCACAATTAATAATCAATAATCATTAATATTAATTCAATAGTGTATTAATAGTAATACCGCAATCAATAACTAGTAATACCAGTATCAATAATACCAATAACAATAATACCATAAAAAATTGGAGAGAGTGCAGATCGGGGTGTACTAAAGAAAATAGAGGGTGCACATTACCAAGCCCAATTGAAGGAAACCCTAGCCCAATGGGAGGGCACCCTAGGTCAGTAGTCGTCGCTTGGGATTTCATCAGCAAGGTCGCCGGCTCCGAGTGTCGTCCGGTCAGAGATCCATCAGCAACATACTCACAGTCCTCCGTCGGGCCGTCGTCAGCCGGAGGAAGAGGCTGCGCAGGAGCAGGGTGAAGAAGACGGATGAAGCAATGTAGCTTCGATTTGGACAGAGATGAACAACGAGAGAGAGGCAGCGTCGATCCGAGTGTTGCAGGCGAGCGTCGTTGATGTAGGAGAAGCTCCTGGATCGCGAACGCAAGGGAGATTGATCGAAGCAGTCGCGTCGGTGGTCGAAATGAGGAGAGGATTTCGGCCGCCATGGATTGTGGCCGAGATGGAAGATTATGTCGATTGTTATGGAAGTGAAGAATCGCGATTGCGATTCGAGGAGGGGTCTCGGGCTTCAGCGACCGAGACCGAAGCGCCGCCTTCGCCGTCGAGGGGGTGGTCGGGCATAGTGGTGGCTGGGTCACCCGCCGACATGCATGGATTTCCGGTAGGTCCTTTACTCATCAAATTAAAATTAAAATTTAGGTGCACCACCGATCGACTTTAATAAAATTATACCTATAATATTATTTTGTATTAAAATTTAAAAAATACACATGCAAAAAATGGAAAAGAAAGACAGGAAAATTTAAAAAGGAAAAGAGAAAAAAAAACAAGGAAATAAAAAATTTGAAAAAAAAATTGAAAATGGGAAGAAAAAAGAAAAAGAGGAGGGGGAAGAAAAATTAAAAAGAAAAAAATTGAGATTTGTGGCTAATTTCGATAGTTTTTTATTAACTATATTTTTACGCTTTTTTTTTTAAATATGGGTGATTTGGTGGTGAATTGATTTCTTAGAGTTTATTTTATTATATTTTGTGTAAAATAATAAAAGGATAATATAGTCTTTTAAATGTGATTATTTTTTAAAAAATATTTTGGGGTGCACTCATAAAATGTGCGAGTGCAGATAACCGTGGTAAAACAATAATTTGGGGGTGAACTCATAAAATGAGCGAGTGCAGATAATTGTGGTAAAAAATAATTTGGGGGTGAACTCATAGAATGAGCTGGTGTAGATAACTATTGTAAAAAAGAAATGATTTGGGGGTGAACTCATTAAATGAGCGGGTGCAGATAATTGTTGTAAAAATATGATTAGGGGGTGAATTCATTAAATTAGCGGGTGCATATAATTGTAGTAAAAATATGATTAGAGGGTGCACTCATTAAATTAGTGGGTGCAGGTAAAATATAAATAAAATTTAAAAAGAAGGGTAATATAGTAAATAACAAAATATAATTTAAATAATGCTAAAAATAACTGAAACCTGTGTGACAGGTAGCAGGTCGTTTTTACGGTTACGACGCCACATGGCGCGATTCGACAAAGTGACAGCGTAGTCACTTTGTAAAATGTGACTACCGTAAGAATTGCCCAACAAGGTTGGTAGAGAACTACTAAAGTGTATACTTGAAAATAAGTGTAAGCGGACTGAATTGGACTGAATTAAAAAAAATTATCAATTTGTGGAACCAAAATCAAAATGTACCAAATTCAAAATTAGTACTCCACAACTTAAACAACTAATTAAATTATTTTTAATCACTAATATTAATTTGGAAAGCAAGTTGCATACATGAACGTGTGAAAAATCTTAATTTGAAATCACAGCAACAACTCGCAGGGCAACACCTAAAGGGAGAAATGGTTTAAAATCTTCAAAGTTAAATGCAGACACGACACTCTTTGGGAATGATAGTGTGGGGTTTTCATCAGAAACGATACTGGGGAGGTCCTGGCCTCGGGCAGCAAACGCATGAAAGCGGTTGGGGATAGTACTCTAATTGAGGCACTTGCACTCCGTTACGCCTTGCTACGCGCAAAGGAATGGCCGGGGATTCGAGAACATGGAGTTTGAAACAAATTGTGAAGTGGTAGTGAAAATTTTAAGGAATGAACTCGAAGGGGACTCTCAGGTCATGATGGTAGCAGAAGACATTTTGGAAATTGCACAGGGAATGAATAGCCATCTCTTCTCTTTCGTCGGCCGTGAAGCAAACAAAGTGGCCCACTGCCTCGCACACCTTGAGACGTACGACGACTGGGAGGAAACTTGGATCGAAAGTGTACCTAGAAATTTGTTTCTCTTTTATTATCGATGAAGTAAGGCGTGAGCCTACTCATTCCACGTAATGAAATTAATACTTTTAATTTTTTTTAATTATATTAATATTTAAATAAATTTAAATATCTTGACAATATATATATATATATATATTTTGTACATTAATTCATTTTATATATATATATAGTTTTTTTTAGACGATATTTTATACTAATATAGTTGATTTGCTATGATAACTATCATTATTTTAAGATAGTTAGTATATATCGTATTTTCATCATTTAAATTAATTAATTAATAATAATTAATTGATTGTTTGGAAGTAAAGATTATAGGACACATCTCACAATGCCCTGTATATAAAAATCAATGAGTATTTATGTAAATAAAAAAATGAATTATCTCTTAATTTTTTTTTTTAACTACTTCAATTTATTGTTTACTTGGAATAAGATTATCTATTACAGTGCAATGAAAATACTATGCCAAACATATCATCATTAAATAACTGTAGATATAATACAAAAGGTGAAAAAAAAAATTGATCAAATATTAATTTTTTTTATGTAGAATAGAAAGACTCTCTAAAGTGCCGAATGCCGAGCTGGTGGAAGCCTACTCATTTGAGTATTTATAAGACAGGTTACAAGAGTTTAAGAATGAGTAGTTACAACTAATAAGAGGTTTATAACTACCAAGATAAACTACCCTAATACTACTTAATATTCCCCCTCAAGCGAAGCGGGAGTGAAGAGACGTTGAGCTTGTGACGAAAAAACTCAAAAAGAGGACGAGCAAGGCTCTTTGTAAAGATGTCTGCCAATTGGTATTGAGATGGCACGAATTGAGTAACTAGGCGACCAGTGGTGACGAGCTCTCGAACAAAATGATAATCTATGTCAATATGTTTCGAGCGCTTGTGAGCGATTGGATTCTGAGATAGAAAGATAGCGCTCTTGTTGTCGCAGAGTAGAGTAGGAGTAGTGGCGGGAAGAGCATTAAACTCCTTTAGCAGCGAGCAGAGCCAAACAATTTCTGATGAAGTGGTCGCCATAGCTCGATATTCGGATTCACAACTCGACTTGGAGACAGTAGGTTGCTTTTTAGCTGCCCAAGATACAAGGTTGGGGCCAAGAAATATGGCGTATCCAAACGTGAAACGACGAGTATCAAGGCAACGAGCCCAATCTGCATCTGAATGGGCGAGCAGTGTTGAGTGACCAGGAGAGAAGGTAAGGCCGAGATGAGAGGTACCCTTAGCATATCGAAGAATACGTTTGACAGCTTGAAAGTGATCAACATTGGGTTTGGCCTGAAACTGACTAACAGTGTTGACCGCAAATGCGAGATCGGGACGAGTGATGGTGAGGTATTGGAGAGCGCCGACCAGCGATCTGAACAAGGTGGGATCGGAGAAAGGAGTACCATAAAGGCGAAGAATATCCGAGGTGGAAAGAGGGGTGGCAACTGGTTTAGACTCAAGCATGTCGGCACGAGTGAGAATGTCGGTTGCATACTTGGATTGACCGAGAAAGAGACCGCGATCAGTGTAGGTGACTTCTAGGCCAATGAAGTATGTTAGGCGACCAAGGTCTTTGATGGCAAACTCTTTATTGACCTTGGAAGTTAGGCGAGTGATATAGGTATGATCATTTCCAGTAATTACAATATCGTCAACATAGACAAGAAGAAAAAGAGAAGTACAACCTGACATGCAAATGAACAAAGAGGTATCAGATTTGCTCTCAACAAAATCAAGGGCGAGAAGAAAATCGCAAAAACGTTGGAACCAGGTGCGAGGGGCTTGTTTTAGTCCATAAAGAGCTTTGTTGAGTTTGCAAACATGCTGAGGGCGAGAAGGATCAACAAAGCCAGGGGGTTGTTTCATGTAGATAGGTTTGTCTAGAAGGCCATGAAGAAAGACATTGTTGACGTCCAGTTGATGGAGCGACCAGTTATTCATGACAGCAGGAGAGAGAATTATACGAACAGTAGAGGATTTGACGACCGGACTGAAGGTATGATCATAGTCGAAACCAGGGATTTGAGTGTAGCCTTGGGCGACCAGCCGGGCTTTGTGACGATCAATGGAACCATCAGCAAGGAATTTTGTTCGATAAACCCACTTAGAGCCAACTATGTTCGCGTCGAGAGGAGGAGGGACCAAGTCCCAGGTTTTGTTTCTGTGAAGGGCCTCGAGCTCCTCGTCCATGGCGGCGAGCCAGTAGGGGTGCTTTGCTGCCGAGGAGAAACTTTTGGGCTCAGGAGAGTTATGAATGGCAGCTAGCAAGGACGTGGTAGAGGCAAGGGAGGCATTAGGAGGATGTTTAACTTTAAAAATGCCATCCTGAGATCTGGTTCGCATGCCATGAGTAGATGGGGCAGCGGGCCGAGTCGGAACAGAAGAAGAAAACAGTAAAGCAAGACCCATTTCAGTAATATGGCGATGTTTTCTTTCTGCTCGGCCATTTTGGGCCGATGTGTAGGGGCACAACATAGTATGAATAATACCAGAAGAAAGAAAAATGTCACGGAGTTTATGGTTGGTGAATTCAGTCCCGCCATCCGATTGAAAACGTTTTATCTTACGATCAAATTGGTTTTCAACCAAACTTTTAAAGTTAACAAAGGTGGAAATAAATTCAGATTTTTTACGGAGGGGATAAAACCAAGTAAATCGAGAATGATCATCAATGAACACAACATAATAGCGAAAACCATCATGAGATTTAACAGGTGAAGGACCCCACAAGTCACAATGTATAATGTCAAGAACATTAGAAGCACGTTTCGAGTTTATAGAGAAAGAAAGCCGAGTACTTTTAGATTTTTGACATGCCGAGCAAATAACAGGCCGAGGTAGCAAAGAAGTTGTAGAAATATGTCCTTTCTGTTTAAGTGTATTTACAACATCAAAAGCAACATGCCCTAACCTACTATGCCATATTTCAAAAGAGCTATGGTTTGAGCGAGCACGTAAAGAGGAAGCAAAGCTAGAGTGACATTTTTCCAGAACATATAAACCATGATCAAGCCTGCCGTGAGCAAGGGTCAAACCTGTAGTCCGATTCTTAATTTCAAAAGAATTGTTAGAAAAGATAAGACGAACAGGAAAGTCATTGGTCAATTTACTTACAGAGAGAAGATTTTTCGTAATGGAGGGAACAACAAGAACATTTGAGAAAGTTAAGTCAGAATTATATAGATGAGTACCAGTGTGGGTAATTGAAAGGATATTACCGTTTGCGACGACGACTCTATCAGATCCGGTGTAGGGCGAGGACAAATCAAGAGCAGCCAAAGAGGGAACCATGTGCGAGGATGCCCCAATATCAACATACCAGTCCGAAAGGTTAGCAAGGCAAGCAGAATCATTGCGAGGAAAGGAACCAACGGTGTTCGCCTGGCGAGGAGAGGCGGATTCATAGCGCTGGGGACAGGTTGGAGCATAATGGCCGTCAAATCTGCAGATTTAGCAGCGAGGAGACGATCGAGCACGACCTCGCCCTCGTCCTGAATAACCACGAGTAGGAGGGCGACCTTGACCAAATTGCTGGCGAGCAGGAGGGCGACCTAACACAGAGAATGTCGAGGAGCGAGCAAGAAAGGCAGGCGACTGCGACGAAGCGAAAGGAGTTTCAAGTGAACGTGTGAAGAGATCATGAGATTCGGCCTTGGCGAGCAGATCTGAAAACGAGGGGAGAGGCGAGATGTTGATCTGAGCGGTGGAGAAGTTGTGAAAATCTGGTCCCAGACCACGTAGAAACCAATGAGATTTATCTGTAGAATCAAGAGTGCAACCCATAGAGGAAAGCTGATCGCACAGATATTTAAAAGCAGCCCCATAATCAGAAACAGATCTTGAGCCTTTCTTAATGAGTTGAAGCTCATCCTTTAAGCGCAATTCACGAGTCTTGGAGGGCTGATTGAATGCCGCAGCGAGGGCCTTCCAGATTTCTAGGGATGTTGAGCAGTCGACTGTAACTGCCATGGCCTCCTCGGTGAGAGTGGACGTCAAGAAGACACTTACTATTTGATCACGAGAATACCAAGTCGTGTAGAGTGGATTAGAAGAGGAAGCACCATTAGTGGTGACGGTGGTGGGAGGGGCCGGCGAGGAACCATCAATATAGGGCAAGAACTTCTGAGAGTAACAAGAAGCGGATGGACTTGGCGAAACCACATTGGATAATTTGTGGGTTTTAATTTGATGGTGAGTAGATGAGTCATAGCATGGAGGGTTAGGGTGACATCAAAGACGGAGGTGGTGGTAGCCGGAGGATCGGCCATAGAATATATGAGCAAGAAAAAGCAAGAAAGAGGGGGAGAGAAACGGCCCAGAAGAGTTAGGCTGATACCATGTAGAATAGAAAGACTCTCTAAAGTGAGAGTCAAAGGCTTGTATTTGAGTATTTATAAGAGAGGTTACAAGAGGATAAGAATGAGTAGTTACAACTAATAAGAGGTTTATAACTACCAAGATAAACTACCCTAATACTACTTAATATTTTACATATAATTTATATCTACTGATAAAGACAAATCGATATTTGGACAACATCAAAATATAAGTGATACACGTTTGTTTCATGTAAACAAAAATACAATATCATCTATATCACAAATATTAAATTTTAATGAAGATAATATCATGCACACTCGCTCAGAAACAATACTTGAACAAATATCACTAACAATGGTATGATATTCCGTTTTTCTTAATTATAATATTCTATTTCATTTTTTGAAAATTGTATGTAGCTTATTATCCAAAATTTCCATAGTGCTACTCCAATGAAAAATTTTAACTCTCCAATATGAAAGAAGCACTCGAAACTTTGAAAAATCTTTTGAATGAGAATGATGCAAAAAGTCGGCATTTCATAAAAAATAGACGAACGTTGAATTTGATGTTCAATTTCACGTCAATAGGTTGAAAGAATATTGATCATTCATTCAACAAAGGATGTGGATCATATGTCTTTAAGTTGCAAGAAGCTAATCACCACCTTATCGGAAGTTTGCGGCCATTTCAAGGAAATCCTCCAAAAATCTTATAAGTATACATTTATGACACATATAACGAAGTTTCTAACATAATTAACACAATATGATTAGTAAATCATGTTTATACTACCTACATATATTTTTATTTGGTTCTCAAATTTTTGTCTATTTGGTTTCAATTGTGAAATTTTATTTCTGTTCTCGCTATCAAATTTAATTAACACCTATATGATACGTAGAATTCATTGTCTCTGTCGCGTATTAGATTTCTTCTTGGGCTTTATTGTTAAAGTTATGAGTTTAATAGGGTAAAATCAATTTATTAAAAAAATTTGAAATCTAACCTTGATTTTCCATGTTTGATCTAAATTTATTGTGCTCACATTTTTTCTCTCATCACATGTGTCGTTTGTCAATCTGATCATTCATGTCTGTTGCTCTATCACATCTTTCTTTTTAATTTTATTGTTTCTTCAATCTTCTTTTTTCATTTTTTTTTTTTTTTTTTTGAGATTCAACGAAAAGGACAAAAATGTTGGTAGTAAAAATTTTATCCCGAGAATGACATTGAGTTTTTCGAATGACACGGTTCCCACGTAAAATTTTAAAAGAGTGATTTCATATTCTATTGTATTTTGCAATGACGATAAATAAAAATCAATGTTAGTCTCTTTTCATAGTAGGTGTCTGCCTTTCGAAACTCGTGTTTACACACTATGTTATAGTCTCTAGAGTCGAGAGCAAGAGCAGATTAAAAATTCTTTGTCTAGATTCAAATGGAGAAATATGTAAATGTATAACAAACAAATGATGTCTACAAGAAAGTTTTCAGCAATTTGTAATTTATTATATTAAATTTGTTTATAAATAAATTTATAATTCTCATTTCTTATCTTTTAAAAGAATAATAAATTTACAAATCTATACATATGTTTTAAAGATTATTTATTTAATTAATAAATTAAAATATAATAAATTTATTTCAATCCCGCGTAAAACGTGGGTCTTATTTATATCTAATCACATTTTAGTAATACCGAAATGGCAACACCTAATTTATCTACTTAGTTCTTAAATTCTAAATTATATGTAAATAATTCTAAATGTAAATATTTGACTAATATTATTTTTTGAGACAATAATTTTCAAAAGTCTTAAACAGTTGATCAAATTATACATAAATACTTTGTGACGGAATTATGTATATAAAAAAATATCAATAACAATTAAATTATAATTTAGAGCATAAGAAATAAGATAGTACACCCCTTCATAGTTCAATAATCAATCGATTTTAACAAGGAAGAAAAGAAAAGGAAAGAATAGTTTTGAGTCGACACCATAATAATGCTCTCTTCCTTTGCAAAAAAAAAAATCATTTTAATACAAATACAAATTTATTATTTGTGCTTTGCTATATATACCTCCTTTTATAATTGAGATCATATTTGTATGTTGCAGCCTCTAGAATCGAGCTATAATGGATTAAAAAAATCCTTAATTTAAATAAAAAATATATAAATGTACAACAAATGTTGTTAAGTTAATTTTTTTATCAATTGTAATTTTTTTTATAAACAAAATACCACATTTTTTTAAATCTTTTAATAGAATAACAAATTTACATTTCTATACATGTTTTAAATATTTTTTAATTAATAAACTAAAATTAAATATATTATAAATTTACGCGGGTCTTATATTAGGTAAAGATTTTTTAAATTAATTTAAATTTTCATAAATTTACACAATTTTAAATTTTCGTTGTATTTTTTATGTTGGGTCATAATTTACACCATACAACTTCTAATTGTATTTTGAATATTAATTGATCAAAAGTCACTTACAAATTCAACTACGGAGAAGTTACTCCACTATTACAACACTGGGAAATCACATCATCTAAAAATAAATTACGGTCTTACACTAGTTTATATATATATATATATATATATATATATATATATATATATATATAAAAGTTACGGATATTACATCACTCGTTAAAAACACCTCCCCAAAGATGAGCACACCACCTATGAAAAACCAAGATTACCTTCGTCCTCTTAAAAACTATTGAACCCTAATTAAAAACCACATTCCCACACATTCAGTACACCTCTCACCCTCTCAAACCATCTTCAACCTCCGACGATGCTTGAAGAAGGAGCGACCGACGACGCCTTCGCTACTGTTTGAAGAAGAATCGGCTGTTGCTGACGCCGCTACTGTTTGAGGAAGAAACGGCAGCCGTTCCTTCCCTCCCTTGCGTCGCCGCCGCCCGTCTGTCCAAGCCCCTGACCGTTCGCCGTTTGTTCGCCACCTCTTCCCCCCAGCCACGCCTGTCCGTTCGCCTCGGGTAAGTAATTTCGAGATCGGTAATTTTGTTGAAGCTTATAAATATTTTTGTTTGCCCTAAAACCTAAATCTAGTTTGGTTTTTTTCTAGATTGAAAAAAATATCAAGATCTGTAATTCTTCTAGATTTTTTTCCGAATATTTTGCTTTTCTTTGAATATTTTTTTCAAAATTCGGTCATTTTCGAAATTAGTACTACTGTTTTCGAAAATTGTTGATTGAATGAAGTTAATGTATTTTTTGAGACAGTTAATGTTACTTTTTTTTTTTGGTATTTTTCGAGATAGTTAATGTTGAATTTCAACCCTGGTTAATGTAGTTTGGTTTGCTTGTATTATATGATTGAAGTTAATGTTTTTTTTTTCTGGTTTAGAATTACAGGGACGATATATTGGGGTGAAATTGGTGAGTGGGTGTATTTATCACGAGAATTATTTTAATTTTAGGAGAAGGGTAGAACTGACATTTGTACTCAAAAAAATTGGTGGGTGTCCTCATCAAACACGTGTGTGCGTATAACCGTGGCCTTATCTAAACTGGGCCACCAAACGCGTCCCCAATGTCTGGCCCGTAATTGTAGTTCCACAATATTTTTATCGGCCACTTACACACGGAGTCACAATAGTTTCTAGAAGCACACAAAAAACCCTCCAACTAAACTCAGACTCAACTAAATTCAAAATGGTCGGCGAACAACCCGACGATGCAGGCGGGTCACTCAAAAGTAAAACTATTGAGGTTGAAAACGTCCTTGATGCCCCCACTAGGAAATTCTTTGAAACGCTGCTAACATTCAACAAACTCTGCCTCCGTTTTATGGAGGTGATTTCTCTCCTCTTTAAACTATGTTACACGATCATGTTCATTTCTATCACACAATAAGTATGTTACACGATCATGTGGCGGTGGATATAAGGTTTGGAAGATATTTGATTTGTTGGTTGATTTTTCTTTTATTACCTTACTTGTTTTTTTTGGAAATATTCGTAGGAGGAAAAGGGATTCCGACTTGATCTCAAGGCTGCCGGTCTCAAGGCTGTCTCCGAGGTTGTTTAACTTGTGCTGTTAAACAATTTATTATATTCTTGCATCTTTGTTCAAACATAATATTCCAAATGTTTAGTTTCTCGAATGATAATTTCATGAAAAGAGTTAAAAAAATGCATTGTTTTAACTACATTTTCACAGAAATCCTCATCAGAAGCACATATACTTTAAAGAAATGTCTGTCTGTTTCAAATTTTCACCTTCATGCTTACGCATTTTTTCTCTCGCTGGGAAAATGACAGATGAAGAAGAATGGAACAGTTTTGTACCCAGAGAAAAGATTTGGCGCCCTTCCAGGTCGGTGGCCTGAACATTGCTCGAAAGAAAAAATATTCCACTTAGTAATATGTATATATTTAACATCTATCGGCACTTATTACATGCATGTAGAAATTGCATAGAAGATAATAAGAAAAAATAGTTGTGCGAATTCGCAAGTAACAACACAGGTCTTTGACAATCAATCTGTTATACAGTGATGAATTGGTGGAGATTAATAATGTTTCTTGCATTAGTTAAGTTAAGGGTTTCGAATGAATGGAATCCTCAGTGGCTATTTCCAAATCTAGACATACATTTTAGAGTCTTTTTATGTTATATTGTTAATAACTCTTAGGAATTGGCTCATTTTGCAACTTTTGTTCTTTTCCCTTTGCACAACAAAGTAGCAGACAATTTTCTTACTCTCATTGTCCTGAAATAGATTTTCCATGTTGTATAGTATCAAGTCCAATTTGTGATCTTTTTGTTAATTTATCACATCAATTTTATTGGCAGGCATAGCTGTTGGTCAGGAATTTTCTTTCTGGGCCGAGATGCTTTCGGTTGGTATTCATCACTTGATGAGTGGGATTGATTACATTTCGAATTCTTCTAAAAAACCAGAAGAGGTAGTGCTGTAGTGGTAAATTTGATTCCGTATTATGTTACATGCTTACAATTCACGTGGGTTCATAATCAAAGATGATAATCTTATGAGATTTGAAATTAAATTTGTTATGACTATTTTTCAACTCTTATATCTTTCCATGTATTCAATTTGCTCATTTTTTTAGCAATTTGGTTGTTTATTTACTATATCACCATAAATTATTGTTGCTCTTTGTTTTATTTCCATATTGTTTTTGGAGAATTTATTCTAATACTGTGTTTGAAAAACAGAGAGATTGAAAATGTATTTTAATATTTCGAAAAGTGTAGGTTTTATTTGACAAACAATTTATAGCTAAATAGTATATTAATGTTAACTTACAGTTACTTTTTTAATTCCTTTCCCACATTTGATTTTGCAGGGTTTGAAAAACTACGAGGTTCCACTTGCTGTATCCATTGTTTTGTCTGCCAACAAATGTAAAGTTGATCTGGATAATTCTGAGGAAATTGTATACGATGGTGAAAGAGGAGACAAACAAGGCTATTTGGCACTCAAGGCAAGAAAAATTTATTGACTACAATTGTATTTAGCAATGTTTATTTTATTAACTTCAAAGCTAAAAATGAAAACTATTTCTTTCGATAAAGTTGTAAATGTGCATTTATTATTTGGCACGGCCCTTAAAAATTAAATTCAATGGTATCTAGATACTACATGTGAACCTGCTGATGCTCTATACGTTTACTTTCCATTTTGCAACGGAAATTTTTCTAAACACCCTGCGACAAATTTTGAATTATTGAATTTCACAGAACTCTATGGAGCAAAAAGTGCCTGTTAGGGTAGTTCGTCTGCAGATAGGTAGCAATAAACCTTACACCTATGATGGCTTATATGAGGTATCTATGTTTTTTATGGTAAAAAAGTGAGTATTGTTTGATCATAGTTTGATATGAATAGAGTTTTAATTTCTTTATTTTGCAGGTTGTTTACTCTTCGGTTGATAATGGTATTAATGGAGACAAAAACATTTACAAGTTTCGAATAAAGCCACTTGAAGGACAGCCACTTCTAACGGAAAAAAAAGGTACTTTTTATACTTGCAAATAACAAACAAAAGAATCCTGTAGTTTGAATAATTACCAAATACCCTATTAAAAGACCAAAAAAATTCATTGATTGTTTGTTTTGTGATTTGGCATTACTCGTCAGTCAAATGAAATTTTTAGTCTTTCTATGACGGGTATTTGATAATTAATTCATACAAGGAACGGTTTTCTTGGGTATTTGATAATTAATTAATACAAGGGACGGTTTTCTTGGCAATATACCTTACCTAAATATATAAGCAGCATGTTTGTATTATTCAAACGAGGTTCTGATTTTGAATTCTAACTTGGAAACCAGACTATTCATACTCTCGTATGGTTGATGATCCTCCCATTCCACCACCAGGTTAGTTGATACCTGAATCATATGACTTTGGCCTAAATTAAGTATGAAATCTTTCTAGAATCGTTATCTACCTTTTAGTGTTTTATTTTTCTCAAGTGATCATGGCAAGACTTCTCATTACATTTAAGGGATTTCTCTTTTATGATATTGCTCTGTAATTTTTCACAAATTGAAAAAAGTCTTGTGACTTTCAATTATTCGACACTTCAATTTGTTAACCGGTTGTAGGATGTGAAACCTCTGGTTGACAAATCAAACTCGTCCACGTGGACAAATCGACTCTGCTACGTCAGGGTCAGTTGGATGTTTCACCTCCTATAACCAGTTTTCGGACTAAAATGTCGAACAATTGAATGTTACTGGACTAATAATTTTTGTGAAAGTTGACATGACTGAAATTGAAATATGAGTAACTTATTTATTTTCAGAGCGATTTGTTGGGCTATAGTTATTTGAAATCCTTACCTTAAATGCATCTTGTTTGTTTGTGTAGAAACTTGATAATGTGCTTGATCGGGACGGCAATGTTCAGATTCAGGTTTTTATAAGAGAAGACAAAAGAGATGCAATGAGAGCAATTATGATGACTTATTGATAGAGTACTAGTTTTTCATTTCAACATTTGTAATAAAGAATGTAATTTAATTTCGCAGGATGGTCGTAGAACTTCTTAATCTTTTGTGGTTTTGCCGAGATGCTACAAATTGCTACTATTATTCTCAACTGATTTGACATAATAACAAAATCAAGTAGACAATAATCTTTTGTGGTTTTGTATCTCAATTTCTAGAATTGGAATCTTTACCTCTATACTTATATTTTTCGAGCTTATCCTTTGCCATTTCCTTTTGATTAATGATTTTCAAAATCAGGAATGAGTCTCCTAACCTAATTTTGCACCTCTTTCGTCGTACTTCGTCGTTAAAATTTTGTTACAAATATTAAAATATTAGAACACACCCCTATAAAGTAGTGCAAAAATTATTTGATTTACAACCCTACAAATTCATAGTAGGAATCAAATGTGAAGTACATTTTCAATCCATATCCGCCCCCTACAAAGTGTAGATTGTGAAGATTTTCCAAAATAAAATAAAATTGTAATACCCAAAAAATGGTAACTGTGAAAGCTCCGCCCCTACAAAGTGTAGATTGTGAAGATTTCCCAAAATAAAATAAAATTGTAATACCCAAAAAATGTTAACTATGAAAATTGTAATACCCAAAAAATGTTAACTATGAAAGCTGTTAATTTGAGTATTTGTTGGGTATAAAGAGTTCTTCAAAAACCTCCTCAAAGAGAAAATGGCAACTGTGAAAGCGGTTAATTTGAAACCTCCTCAAAGAGCCGTAGAGCACTGCACAATTTTGAAAGAGATCCAAGCGTTAAATTTCTTCCACAAAGTTCATGTTTTTCTTCCACAAAGTTCATGTAATTTCATCCGTCAAGAAAAAAATAAAAAAATAATTTTGGAAGAAATAAACAGTGTGTCTTAATTTTGGAAGAAATAAACAGTGTGTCTTTGTATGTACTATTGTAATCTTTTTTGTTAATCATCCCACGGCAAATTAATTGAGAACCATTCCAAATAAAAAAATTCGAACATTAACAACAAGTACACAGGACAACCGTTGAATATAAGTCAGTTGAGAATGAACTACATCTATTGGAAAACAATATTAAAAATACACAAAAAAATATTTTTATAGAGTAATTTTAAATAATCCTAACAACAAAAGCAAGTAAAATCAATAAATCATCAATATTTAATTAAAATTTTGGGATAGACTGAATCTCAGGAGTTTTTCAAATGAAATATGCATCCTGGAAATAGATTGAATAAACTTTTATGTTACCAAGATGGCAAGATGTGTTTAGGAAATTATAAGACTCATCTCATAATTTTTTTATTTAGATTCCAAAAAATTCAATTCTAACAACATACTATCCATTCAATGTGTGCTGATACTCCACAAGCACTATAAATTAATGTTTTTTTTTTACATGGACGACAAATTATGTCTTACTATGGTATGGACACGACTAAACTTACAGGGGCTCTTGTGCTAACCAGAAGGTTGATAGTTGCACTAAATTAATCATGAACAATAATCACTTCAATAGATAAATCCACAATCTGACTATTCTATTGTTAATGCGAAAAAACTGTTGAAAGGAAGTTGAAGTTGTAGAGAAATGAACATTTATACTCAAACTGAAACTAAAATATTACCTGATGATAACCACCTAATCTCCCATGTCCTGCCGGGTGAATCCCAAAACAAACATGACTTGAAAAGTTAACTAACAGTAACAGATCAATCTTCATGTTAGAGTTCTTCATTTTGCTCTCAGAAAATATCTCATAATGCTCCCGTGTCACATTTCTTTTAAGATTTTATAAATGAGTAGATGAAAGTGGTATATTTTTGGCCAAACCACTCCCACCATTCTCCAATCGACAATGGCCAATTTCCTCTCCTAATCTCCTTGCTTTATGCACCTCTAATTAATATTTTTAGATACACATAAAGATGTCAATAGATTCTGTAAAACATTTCCTCCTTTTTCTAAGTTTTTAGAAGAATTCAAACCTCATTTCAACGAAAATGGATATAAAGATCTCACCACCAGGTTAAATATTATAGTTATAATGTGAATGGCTTGGATAAATATGACAACAAAATTAAATTTTGTTAAAAAAAGGTCTGAATTGAGAATAAAAGTTCTCTGCAAATAGTATGCACCACTACATATTTTTTTCTGGAATCTGAAAATGAAATCTCATAAACATCAACCAGCATATAGGGTGTGAAGCAGTTTTCCCGCAAAATCTGAGAAAGGCCAGTAAAGTATAATTTGGACTTTTTGTTTGAATCAAACTGCATATCATGAGTTTTGTTCATTAAATTACAGAGATTAGTTCAAACAATCCATTTTTCTATTTATTAGCAGTCATGACTCATGAGTTATCCCAACTAAAGAAGTAAACGGTCAAATAGTTGATCACGAAGGGAATATGATATTTTTAATTCAATAATCAAGATATGCTGCATTTTTTCAAGCATAGGATGTTGGTCCTGAAAGGAGTATATAACAAGTGTATGGGGGGGAGGGAAATACACTTGTATGCAAATCTTTTTCAAACTTAACCAAAACAGACTTCAGCAAGGGTGTCTTGGACAACTCTTCTGAGAAGAATAACTCTTTAGAGATAATCAAACTTTTTTTTTGAAAGGATTTAGAGATAATCAAACTACTAAGTACTATTGAGTACTTAGTTGAATAACTATCTAAGGGAGTTATATGTGCGGAATTAGTGGTTGGCCCTTTGGTTTAAACTCCTTTTAAGTTCTGAAATCCCTTTTTAATGTATAACCGGTTTTCAGGGAACTTGTCCAAATTAGTTCTGCACAGTCTTAAGCATATGTCTTTGAAAGGTTACTTTGTGTGCTGTGTATGTATGTGTTGTTTGTATGAAAATACTTCGAAGGTAAATCAACACAAGAGTTATAGTGGTTCAGAGACTCAAGCTCCTACATCCACTTTCCCTGATTTAACAGGATACTTCCTTCACTCTTGAAATTACTTGTTTTATAGTGCCAAGGTGCACTTGATCAACCACACCACTCCTTGGTGCCTTGATCCCTAGGAATTCAGAGTCCTAATACTCTCTTCTCAACTCAGAATTGCACTGTTCTTCTCTCAACAGTGAATTCCTTACACTTCTACTACAACAACCTTCTATCTCTCTTTTGAAAAGGTATAAGGGTTGAAGTTTGGTTCCAACTAGGGTGAGATATCCTTTACAATGAGCTCAGTGTAAAATGATAGGATTTCTCTCTAAGCTTGTATGGATATACAATGAGGAATAGCTTAGATGAAGTGTTTCTGGAAACTGTGAATGTTCTAAGAAAGCTTGAAGGCTTTTAGTTTCTTCAGCAATGTAGGTGTCCAACTTTTGCTAAGTATGTCAGCGCATTATGGTTGTTTTGGTTAATTGAAAGTGTCCAACTTTTTGTTGGATCCTGTTTACGGCGTGTAAACTGCAATATCAAAAATATCAGAATAACAAATAAATTTCACAAATAAGTCGAGTCAAGGGAATCCCTTTTCCCGCAGAACAGAATACGCCCAGGATAGTGCTCGACTGTTACGGCGTTCCGTTCCCAAAGGTAAAACGACTTTCACTTCTTACACAGTAGCACCACTGTATAAGAAGTATCGGCGAACGTACGTAGTACGAACTGAACACTCTCGGATATAAATCCGGCACAAGAAAGAACAGTGTAAGGCTTTCGGGAGCTCAACACACTGCGTAGGGACGAGAGGAGAGTAGAAGGGTAGAGGGGCGAATTTCAGCGTAAGGATGTATGAGGGAAGAGTCTGATATTTATAGGCAGAATAAACCCTAGGAGGGCTGTTGGAAAACGCGTGGGCCAGGCCCGATTCTTGGGAATATATTGCGAAAATATCGCAGCGGTTGAGATAATATCTCGTACGTGGATAAGTCTTGAAGACCGAATCTTGAAGACCAAGTTTGACACTTCCAGATAATTCTGGAACATTCTTGAAGTAGTTCGAATGGGCCGAGCCCATTCCCCACATTCTCAAACTTCCAAGTTGAAACTCTTCAACTTCAACAATTAATTTCTCACTCACCTTAACTCGGTTTTGAGATATTAAATATACCACGTTCATCTACTCCGCGAGTAGATCGACTATGTCACGTTCAATTATTTCTTAATTAACGTTTAGTCCGTCTAATTAATTAAATTAGATCAGGGTGTCAAAACCCAATTAATTCCCATTAATTCCAACAATCCCCCACATGAGTGAAAATCGTATCCATACAACGTCAGACTCAGTGTTCAGTTCGAGTGAGATCTCCGTGCGTCCGGATAAGTGGTTTTTTGCCTTGAACTTTCCGTAGCCAAACACTATCGGATATACCGACGGCTTAGTGGACGCGATGCCTTGAACTACTCCTCCATAGTGTATACCTAGACAACAGTGTCAGCACACTTCAATCTCGTCTTTGTAACGTTCTCACGTTTTTGTCCGTTTTGACCATGGACGTCCTTTGTATTCATAAATGTTTGGTCGAAGCGGCCCTCACTTCTCATTTATATAGGTAACTTCCTTTCGAGTATCCCGTTATACTCTAGGAATCATTAAGAGTCGAAGACTCAGCCTTTACCACATCTTACGGGTCGTTAACACTTCAAGTGTTTTATCACTAACCTCCACAGCTTCGTTTTCCCATTGAACCAAGTTCTTGGGATCTCCAGTCATCATGGTTGGGTTACCACTGCTTTGGTTTTTATTGTGGGTTTTAGACCCATTCCTTCTACCAGCTTGTTCAATTGATCTCGGTTTATGCTCTTCGTGAGAGGATCCGCTATATTGTCCTTCGTATTGACATAATCAATGGACATTACTCCAGTGGAGATCAATTCTCTAACGGAGTTGTGTCGACGACGTATGTGTCTCGACTTTCCGTTGTACATGACATTCGTAGCTCTCCCAATGGCAGCTTGACTGTCACAGTGTACCGTCACCGCAGGTACCGGCTTTTTCCAACATGGAATGTCTTCCAGAAAATTACGCAACCATTCAGCCTCTGCAGCGGCTAGGTCTAACGCTATAAATTCTGATTCCATTGTGGAACGAGCAATACACGTTTGTTTCTTGGACCTCCACGACACTGCTGCTCCTCCAATAGTGAATACATATCCACTGGTGGACAACGAGTCTTTCGTGTCTGATATCCAATTTGCGTCACTGTATCCTTCGACTACAGCTGGATGTCTTGTGTAGTGAAGCCCATAATCAATGGTGTACTTCAAGTATCGTAATACCCTTTTCAACGCTTTCCAGTGCTCATGACTTGGATTGTTCGTGTATTGACTCAACTTGTTTACCGAACATGCAAGATCAGGGCGTGTACAGTTCGTGATGTACATCACACTTCCAATGATCCTTGCGTATTCCAGTTGAGCCACTGGTTCTCCTCGATTCTTTTTCAAGTGAACATTGAGTTCCAAAGGTGTCTTAGCAGGTGGATCGTCAAAGGCCTTAAATTGCTTTAGTACCTTCTCCACATAGTGAGATTGTTGACTTGTTCGTATTTTTGGATAAGTTTTTCCCAAGTATATTTTCGTTCCAAGGACTTAATTGAGTGTCAATGAATCCCTAAAGTTGCAAGTTATCATGCTATTGTAGTAGCTAAGCTTGTTTGTTTGGATTTTCGGGAATATAACAAAACAAGTATGAAACTAAATTATCTAAGAATGATAAGAAATGAACACAAGAAATAGCAAGCTATCTAACTTTCGAGAGAAAGTGCAAGAGAAGGGTATTGCCTCGGGTGCTTCCGTTTTGTGGGTAATTCAATGAGTTAACGAATCAATTGCATGAATGAACCTATAAATATGGGATAAGCTAAAGGCTATCACTCGTGTGTGTAGACCAATCCCTTGTGAGGCTTAAGTGAACACGTGCATTGGTTAGCAATTATATAGTCTAATCAATACCATAAGCTCCTAAGATAGTGTCTCATAAACACGTTCAACACGGTTACTAATGTTTATGAGACGCCCTCTCACTAATCTAATAGACGACCTCTAATCGACTAGTGTCTAGTGTCGTCGATCTAAGCAATCAACCCCCGGTCGGTGTAGCTAATTACTATGTTAATTCTAATTGATTAATTCAAGCTCATACACACACTCTTAATCATGCAACCCAATACGGTCGTTGAAGTCGACAAAACCAACAATGCTAGCTAATAGGGTGAATTAATCAATTGAATCATGGAAATTACAACACTAGAAACATATGCACCCAATTCCTAAGCTAATCATGCAATTAATCTATAATTACACTAAACACCCATCAAAACATTCACACCCAAGGCAATAAGAGTTTAGCCCATGGTTCTAGAAGAGAATTCCATGGTTAAAACAACTAATAACATCAAACTCATAGTAGAATAACAAGAGATTGAAGAAATTAAGAAAATACCAAAATAAATTGCAAACTAGATTAATATCACCTTGATCATGAAAATGTAGCTACAAAACGATGTAATAGACGATGCCCGATGATAATCGTAGCTTGATTTGAAGTAAAAACCACTAATCTATCTAATCTAATGAAGAATCTAAACTAAAAATGAAGAACACCTACAACTATGTGAATGTGTGTGTTGAATTGCTTGTAAAAGGAGTAAGACCCCTTTTTAAAACTCAAATTGGAGCTATTTATAGTTGGGGTAGAAGTCTTGAATTAATTTTGCAATTAGGCCCTTGAAATATGGAGAAAATGGGCCAAAAACTCCGAAAATGAAGTGACCCGGCCGGGTGGCTCCCACCCGGGCATGCCACCCGGCCAAAAGACGAAGCAACACACTTTTAGGCCTTGCCCGGGTCGAAACCACCCGGCCGGGTGGGTTTCACCCGGGCAAAATTCGAAGCTATCCCATTTTTGGCTCTGCCCGGGTCGAAG
Organism: Galeopsis tetrahit; assembly: GCA_963675135.1. Lineage (NCBI taxonomy): Eukaryota > Viridiplantae > Streptophyta > Magnoliopsida > Lamiales > Lamiaceae > Galeopsis > Galeopsis tetrahit. Next base: position 3,655,316 of record OY776130.1, read on the forward strand.
TGACCCGCCCGGGTCGTTTCTACCCGGGTGTGCTTTTTCGTCTCTTCGTATCTCGAGCTTCCGACCTCCGATTGACTCGATTCTTTTTTTCATTTCACTCCGTTTTTCGAGACGAATCCAACCGTGCATTCCTCTTCCTGATCCAGTAAAGTATGGTTGGTGTTTTGCTCCAAATTCCATCGTATTTCCTACAAAATCGACAAAACACAACCTTTCTCTCATTTCGGCTTAAACAATCATATTCAATGTATAATTCAATGAAATCAACATCAAATGAGCTTCAAATATGCATCTAAATAGTGTAAATTCCACCCGAATCAACTCCCCCAAACTTAAAGTGTTGCTCGTCCTCGAGCAACGAAAGAATTACAATGTGAGGGTGAAATTTACAACTAGATGATCAATGAAAGATCCCACGTATCAAATGACATGAAATGAATTCTTCTTCCTCAAGATACATTCTCAAAAATGATCACAAGTTCAATATTGAAAATCAAACTAATTACCTCACACATGCTCAACATACAATAACAAGTGATGGTGATGACAATATCCAAATGCTTCAAGTTCAACTCACAAGATATAGTGTTTCTCTCAAACACTCAAACAAATTAAGGACAATAGACACTCATCAATCAAATCATGCATTGCAATTACCATAAGCTTGCCCAAGCTCTACCATCTTTCCACCACAAACATGTTCAAATATGAGATCAATAGGTCTTAACCAAGGACGTAACGTTGGCTCTTTGGACGGGGTATGATGAATATGGAGGAAGTGACTTGTCTAGTGGAGAACGAAAGTTGTTTTTCAACACATCAAGCTTATGCTCATAAGGTTTATACACCTTCATTCTCACTTTTCATTCAACTTTCTCACAAGCAATCATCTCCTCATCTTTTTGTAGAAAATTTCTTTTCTTTTTAAGCTCTTGGGGCTCATTGTCCCTCTTTTCTTTCTCAATTATTTTCTTTTCACTTCCATCTCTTTTTTTTCTCTTTTCACAACTTTGCCAATTTTCTCTTCAAACCAAAGGCACTAAAGCACATGTTTTACCACTTTCTTTTTATTCTCCACTAGATTTGGATATCAAAGGCTCAAAAGGCTAAGTGGTTAAACATTGTAGGTTGCCAAGAAAATGGGAAATCAAGCTCAAACGGGCTAACTACGGAAGATTTCTTTGGTTATTGGAAAAATATGGCTAAGTGACTTGTAGTACGAAAGATGGCCTACATCATATCTCAAAGTATCACACAAGTATGATCTCAAGCAAGGACTTGGGCAAGTTCTAGAAAAACAAGCAATGAATTGATCCACTCAAGAATGAAATAAACCGGATTAATGCTCGGTTCAAAGCTCAACTCTCACCGGTTCAATCAAGACTCAAACATTCATCAATCACCACCACACATAACTCATTGTGCATGTAAAACATCTATAGGCAACAAGATGACAACAACACAAACAAGATGATTCATTCCAATCGTGTACACATTCAAGGAATCAAATTCACAACAAATCACCATCAAATGTGTCTCAATGATCATTTAAGTTCAAATTACACACATACACAAGAATACACATTGGTGTCAATAGAAAATGTAAAAACGAACATACCCCCCCAAACTTTTTCATTGCAAAGCAATTAAAAGTTTGGAAAAATAGTGTTGCATTGATATTGACACCAAGTGCTACCATACAAATCTACACACATGGGCCACTATCCCATCAATTAACACTAAGGGTAGCTAAGCAATCAAAGTCATGAACAAGAATATAAATTCCACTACCCCCCCAAACTTAGTAATTGCTATGCAATTCCTAAGAATTTGGGTGGGCGTACCTCTTACGATTGCTATAGCTACACCTTCTTCTTAGCACAAAGTTCCACTTTCAATCCACTTGTCCATTCGATCCAAGCTTCTCCAACTACATCAAAACTCACAAACACATCAAACTAAACTAACAAAGCAAATAAAATGAACAAAATTGAAATAAAGCAAGTAAAAATGGGTTGCCTCCCATTTAGCGCTAGGTTTAACGTCCTATGCCGGACGGAACTTAACAAGTTCATACTTCCCTTTCTTTGAATGGAGGATGATAGTGCTTGACATTGTGCTCATCGGTGATGAACACTTCATCCTCCTCACTTTCCAACGCAATGCCTCCTCCATAGACCAATTTCTTCATGACCAACATTTTTCGTTCTTTGAGCTTCATCTTTCCAAGGACTTTCATCACTCCCAAAGTGCCCCATACCACCTTATCTCCAATTTCAAATCCCTTCTCAATCTTTCTCTCCTTTGAACTCTTCCTTCTTCCCTCTTCATCTTCACTACCTACAAGGAACTTATCACAACTCTTCTCCTTATAAAACTCCCCCAAACTTGAGTTTTGCTCAAGTTTGGGAGTTTGCTTCAATTTGTTATCATCTCCCGGATCTTTCAATGGGACTTTTGGTAATGGCTCTTTCACATAAATGTCACATTCTTGGATGGAGGGGGATTCCTTCTTTCTTGGGGAACTCTCAATTGAGCCATACTTGGAGAAAATCACTTTCTCTCCATTCACCTCCAATGTTACCTCCCCTTTTCTCAAATTGATGTTTGCTCCCCCCGTGGCAAGAAACGGCCTCCCAAGAATCAATGGGATATTTGCATCTTCTTTCATATCTAACACCACGAAGTCGGCCGGAATGATGAACTTGTCAATCTTCACCAATACATCTTCAATGATCCCTTTAGGATGGGTGATGGAACGATCCGCTAATTGGAGAGTAATTGATGTGGGCACTACTTCTCCAAGTCCCAAACGCTTGAAGATTGAAAGTGGCATCAAATTGATGCTAGCTCCCAAATCACAAAGAGCTTTCATCATGGGACCATCACCAATCTCACATGGGAGAGTGAAACTACCCGGATCCTTGAGCTTTTCGGGAGGAGTTCGTTGAAGGATAGCACTACACTCTTCGGTCAACTTGATCTTCTCATCATCCACTAGTTTCTTCTTGTTTGCTATTGCATCCTTTAGAAACTTCATGTAATGAGGTACTTGCTCTGAAGCATCCGAAAGTGGAAGATCAATGTGGATTTTCTTGAAGATATCCAAAAACTTCCCAAACTTCTCATCCATTTTCTTCATGTATCTTCCCGGGTATGGAAGTGGCTCATATGTAATGGGCACCCCCCATTTATCACAAGGTACCTCAAGCTTCTTCTTCTTCAAATCTTTTGCAATTCTCCACTTTGGAATTCTTGGAGCAACCTCTTCACTTCCAACTTTCTCTATCCTCTTCTTTTCCTCTTCCTCCTTTTCTTTTGCCTTCAACACTTCACCCTCTTCCAATTCAATTGAAGAAACTCCATAATGTTCACCACTTGAAATTGTAATAGCATTACAATGCTCACGTGGGTTTACCTCGGTGTTTGAGGGCAATTTACCCTTTGTATGTTGAGATCCAATGGAAGTTGCCAATTGACCCATTTGGAATTCCATTGATTTTTGATTACTCATAAGTTGGCCAATCATGGATTCCATTGATTTTTGGTTACTCGTGAGTTGAGCAAGCATTGATTCGGTAGATTTTTGGTTACTCACAAGTTGGGCAAGGATGGAGTCGGATGCTTCGGATTTCTTCTCACTTGCCTCCATTCTCTTCATGAGGAGTGCAAGAAGCTCATCCGTGGAGGATTTTCCTTCTCCACTTGGGAGTTTTGCTCCGGGATCAAATCCGGGAGGATATTGAATAGCACCCTTAGGATTGGCATATGACAAATTGTCATTCCTCCGAAAATTTGGGTTTAGAGGAGCTTGGTATTGAGGGGATGGTCCCCCTTGACCTTGAGATGATGAAGATTGCCCTTGGAATCGGTTTTGAGGAGGAGCTTGATACCCTTGACCACGATTTTGATACGGTGGTTGGCCTTGATATTGTCGATTCCCTTGAAAATTTTGTGGATATCCTTGTTGACCCATGTATTGCACTTCTTCCATATGTCCCATTTGAGGATCTTCTTGCACAAAGGATAAATGATTATCTCTTGTTTGAGATAAAGCATTTACCTTTTCAATGAGTGTAGTCATCATTGCTCTTATGCTATCATTAGCATCCACTTGGGCTACCCGATTTTGTGCTCCACGGTCTACTCTCATCTTGAAAGTATTTCTTGATATCCCCTCGATTATGTCATTGATCTCCTCCACCGATTTCATCCAAATTGAACCCCCCGCACAAGCATCAATGTGGTGTTGATCTTCCAATCGTAACCCACCAATGAACCAACATGTTGTTTGTTCTATTGGGAAACCATGATGGGGGCATGTGATGAGAAGACTCGTAAACCTTTCCCATGCTTCTTTGATTCCCTCATTTGGACCTTGTTGGAACGTAGAGATCTTTTGCTTGACTTCCATCGTCTTTGAAGGAGGGTAGTACTTCAATAGAAATCTTTTCTTCAACTCTTCCCACGTCCTCACTTCTCCGGCGGGAATGCTTGATTGTAGCCACGCTTTTGCTTTCCCCGACAATGTAAATGGAAATAGCCTCATCTTTTTAGCATCTTCCGACACTCCATTTTGCTTTAGAGTGTCGGCTATCTCCAAGAATTGAGCAAGGTGTTCATTCGGGTCTTCCTCAAATCCTTCCTCCGTCCTTCCTTCAAATTGTCTCTCCCTCAACATCCTTAATAAAGATGCACTAATCTCGAAGTTGTTGGCCTCCACCCTTGGTCTTGCCAACCCATCGTAATGTTCCCTAGGTTGAGGCTCAAAATATTCCCTCATTGGCCTTCCATGGTAAACACGTTGAGGCTCTTCCATATGTGGAGGAAGAGGGATGTATTCCTCTTGAATGTGTTGAGGTGGAGGATATTGGTAAGGTGGAGGGTAAGGGTATTGAGGTGGTGGATATTGATGAGGTTGAGGTGGTGGATAGTAGGCTTGTTGTGGAGGTGGATAAGGGTAAGGATAGTATCCTTGATATGGAAGGTGGTTTTGAGGTGGATATTGTGGATTGGGATTATGGAGATTTGGTGGAGGGTTTGGAGGTGGATTCCCTCCAACTTGGTTTGCAACTTGGTTGTTTTCTCTTTGAGGATCATCATCTCCATTTGGTGGAGGATTCATCTCTTCAATGTTCTCCATCTCAAAATGCTCTACGACTCTTTGATGGTTTCTACCTCGATTTCTTCTCCTTGCGTGTGCCTCGATCTCAAGATCCAATGGTTCCAAATTTCCTCCACGAGATCTTGTGATCATACACCTACAAAAGACAAGTATCAAAGCCCACAAAGAGAAACGAAAAACAAGATAACGAAAAAGAAATGCTACTATCAATAGCACTCAACAAACTCTAAGTTTCACTAATAACACTCGCTTAAATCCCCGGCAGCGGCGCCATTGACTTGTTCGTATTTTTGGATAAGTTTTTCCCAAGTATATTTTCGTTCCAAGAACTTAATTGAGTGTCAATGAATCCCTAAAGTTGCAAGTTATCATGCTATTGTAGTAGCTAAGCTTGTTTGTTTGGATTTTCGGGAATATAACAAAACAAGTATGAAACTAAATTATCTAAGAATGATAAGAAATGAACACAAGAAATAGCAAGCTATCTAACTTTCGAGAGAAAGTGCAAGAGAAGGGTATTGCCTCGGGTGCTTCCGTTTTGTGGGTAATTCAATGAGTTAACGAATCAATTGCATGAATGAACCTATAAATATGGGATAAGCTAAAGGCTATCACTCGTGTGTGTAGACCAATCCCTTGTGAGGCTTAAGTGAACACGTGCATTGGTTAGCAATTATATAGTCTAATCAATACCATAAGCTCCTAAGATAGTGTATCATAAACACGTTCAACACGGTTACTAATGTTTATGAGACGCCCTCTCACTAATCTAATAGACGACCTCTAATCGACTAGTGTCTAGTGTCGTCGATCTAAGCAATCAACCCCCGGTCGGTGTAGCTAATTACTATGTTAATTCTAATTGATTAATTCAAGCTCATACACACACTCTTAATCATGCAACCCAATACGGTCGTTGAAGTCGACAAAACCAACAATGCTAGCTAATAGGGTGAATTAATCAATTGAATCATGGAAATTACAACACTAGAAACATATGCACCCAATTCCTAAGCTAATCATGCAATTAATCTATAATTACACTAAACACCCATCAAAACATTCACACCCAAGGCAATAAGAGTTTAGCCCATGGTTCTAGAAGAGAATTCCATGGTTAAAACAACTAATAACATCAAACTCATAGTAGAATAACAAGAGATTGAAGAAATTAAGAAAATACCAAAATAAATTGCAAACTAGATTAATATCACCTTGATCATGAAAATGTAGCTACAAAACGATGTAATAGACGATGCCCGATGATAATCGTAGCTTGATTTGAAGTAAAAACCACTAATCTATCTAATCTAATGAAGAATCTAAACTAAAAATGAAGAACACCTACAACTATGTGAATGTGTGTGTTGAATTGCTTGTAAAAGGAGTAAGACCCCTTTTTAAAACTCAAATTGGAGCTATTTATAGTTGGGGTAGAAGTCTTGAATTAATTTTGCAATTAGGCCCTTGAAATATGGAGAAAATGGGCCAAAAACTCCGAAAATGAAGTGACCCGGCCGGGTGGCTCCCACCCGGGCATGCCACCCGGCCAAAAGACGAAGCAACACACTTTTAGGCCTTGCCCGGGTCGAAACCACCCGGCCGGGTGGGTTTCACCCGGGCAAAATTCGAAGCTATCCCATTTTTGGCTCTGCCCGGGTCGAAGTGACCCGCCCGGGTCGTTTCTACCCGGGTGTGCTTTTTCGTCTCTTCGTATCTCGAGCTTCCGACCTCCGATTGACTCGATTCTTTTTTTCATTTCACTCCGTTTTTCGAGACGAATCCAACCGTGCATTCCTCTTCCTGATCCAGTAAAGTATGGTTGGTTTTTTGCTCCAAATTCCATCGTATTTCCTACAAAATCGACAAAACACAACCTTTCTCTCATTTCGGCTTAAACAATCATATTCAATGTATAATTCAATGAAATCAACATCAAATGAGCTTCAAATATGCATCTAAATAGTGTAAATTCCACCCGAATCAATTGTGTCAAGGAAATTCCGTTGGACGTTTTCTCTATCTTGATTCCAAGAATCACATCTGCTAATCCCATGTCTTTCATGTCAAAGTTTCTACTTAACATGTTCTTCGTATTAACTATGATATCGTGATTGTTACTCATGATTAACATGTCATCGACATATAAGCACACAATAACATATCCAGTTGGTGTATCCTTCACATACACACACTTATCACATTCGTTAATTCGAAACCCATTTGACAGCATTGTACTGTCAAATTTCAAGTGTCACTGTTTTGGAGCTTGCTTAAGTCCATACAGTGATCGAACGAGTTTGCACACTTTGTTCTCGTTTCCAGGAGCAACATATCCTTCAGGTTGATCCATGTATATTTCAGCATCCATCTCACCATTAAGAAATGCCGTCTTAACGTCCATTTGGTGTATTTCGAGATTGTGCAACGCAGCAATGGCGACTAACACCCGAATGGAGGTGATCCTTGTCACTGGTGAGTATGTATCGAAGAAATCATACCCTTCATTTTGTTTAAACCCCTTTGCAACAAGACGAGCTTTGTACTTATCAACAGATCCATCTGCTTTGTACTTTCTTCTAAGGATCCACTTGCATCCTAAGGGCTTACAACTTTTGGGGAGGTCGACCAACTCCCATGTGTGGTTTAAGAGAATAGACTCATATTCACTTTTTATGGCTTCTTTCCAGAGGTGTGCATCTGGTCTTGCCATAGCTTCTTTGATAGTTTTAGGTTCTTCTTCCTCCAAAACATAAGTAATGAAGTCTGAACCAAAATCTTTATCAATTCTAGCTCTCTTACTGCGTCTCGGTTCTTCACTCTCTTGAGTGGAAGGACTAACAGTGTCGTCTGTTGCTTCGAGAGTTCTCTTACTCGAACTCACTTCCTCTTTCTCCTTAAGAGGAAAGATACTTTCAAAGAACACTGCGTTCCTTGACTCAATTGTAGTGCCTTCTGTCATATCCGGTACTTCGGATTTGTGAATCAGAAATCGATAGGCACTACTGTTTGAAGCATATCCTATAAAGATACAATCGACGGTTTTAGGGCCGATTTTAACTTATTTAGGAAGCTGTACTTCAACCTTAGCCAAACTCCCCCACACTTTGAGGTATTGGTATGAAGGTTTTTGTTTCCTCCATATTTCATAAGGAGTTTGATCCTTAGTTTTGTGAGGAATCTTATTCAGAATGTGGTTAGCCGACATAATGGCTTCCCCCACAAGTTCTGAGGTAGACCAGAGCTGATTATCTTGCGTTCATCATCTCATTTAGTGTTCGATTTTTCCTTTCCGCAACACCATTAGACTGAGGTGAGTAAGGGGCTGTCGTTTGATGTATAATCCCTGATTCAATACATAATTGTTCAAACGGAGCTACGTACTCTCTACCTCTATCACTACGAATTTATTTAATTCGAGTGTCCAATCGATTCTCTATTTCATTTTTATAATGTTTAAAAGCTTCTATAGCTTCGTCTTTACTTCTTAAAGGATAAACGTAACAGAATCGTGTACAATTATTAATGAAATTAATAAAGTACATTTTCCCTCCTCGTGTGGAGCTTTTACTCGAATGTGATTTTTCAAGGTGAACAAATTCACATTACTTGTGGAAAACATTCCACTGAATTCAACCATTTTAGGTTTTTCCATATTTAGCTTTAAGGTCACACCTTAGCTACCCTTTTCATTCAAACATGTCGACGGAGACCTCTCTCCCTCACATTTGAATGTTTCCATGTGAGGAGATGTATATCCCCACATTCGAGCTGTTTGCCACTTTATTTGTGAATTTCTCTTATTCACCAAATTTGGACACAACCTCGATTAAAAAATCAATCTTTGATTTTTCTTTTATTGGAATTATTTCCAACTTCAAAATTAATTTAATCTTTGGTCAACATACCAAAATTAAATTCAATTTCAAATGTGACTTTTATTGTCACTCGTGACTCGAGCATAATTTTCGATCAAATTATACTAGTCAGAATCTTTTGAACTAAATTCAAACCAAATTTATGCTCTCGAGCACAAATATTTAATTCCCAGAGATAATTAATAATTAAATTTGGATATTTCTCAGTAATTATCCAAAATTTAATTAATTCATTATCAATTAAATTAATATTAATTAATCTTTATTTTATTCTGTAATTAATTGACAAAGTCAATTCTGTTCTCAGAATACTCGGTCTAAGAAAACAGAATACATCAATTCTGCCCAAGCCGGAGATGCTCCCCACGAAGCCGTGCTCCTACATGCTCCAACGAAGCCATGCTCCAACGAAGCCATGCTCCTATCAAATATACTTTGATACTCCTGATTAACTGATGTTTAATTACGGTAATTAATCAATTTATCAGCACATCCTCTAATTTAATCCTATAGATTAATTGATGTGCAATTCCAATTTCATTTAATTGGATTTTCAGGCACGCCCCGCGAGTAAGCGCCTGCTCAATGGATAATTCCAATTTAATTGGATTTCCAGGCGTGTCAAATCCATGAGTAAGCGCTAGCTCAATGGATAGACCAACTCTCAGAATTTAATCTGGAGCTTTATACCAACTCCCAGAATTTAATCTGGAGTAAGAAGAAGGCGAATTTTCCCCTTTAAGGAGTAAATACTGCAGTAATTATCCAAAACTTAATTAATTTAATTATCCGAAGATAAATAAATTAATATCAAAAATCAATTCCAAATCTCATCCCGCGAGAGAAAGCGCATGTAGCTCAATGATAGACAGAAAGTCCCAATATCCAAAAATCTCAGAATCACCAAATCTCTGCGAGAGAAAGCGCCTGCAGCTCAATGGATAGACAGGAAGTCTCAATATCAAAAGGGAGACGCTTCCTTATTAGCATCTTTGCCAACTGCTTCCGTATCAACGGAATCAACATTCATGTTATCATTTATTTTTGATATTGCAGTAAATTAATTAAATTAATTAGTTCCGAAAAATTAATTAAATTCGAAAATATTAATTAAATATTCTGTTCTGCGATTGTTGGATCCTGCAATATCAAAAATATCAGAATAACAAATAAATTTCACAAATAAGTCGAGTCAAGGGAATCCCTTTTCCCGCAGAACAGAATACGCCCAGGATAGTGCTCGACTGTTACGGCGATAGTGCTCGACTGTTACGGCGTTCCGTTCGCAAAGGTAAAACGACTTTCACTTCTATCGGCACTTAACATTGCTCGAAAGAAAAAATATTCCACTTAGTAATATGTATATATTTAACATCTATCGGCACTTATTACATGCATGTAGAAATTGCATAGAAGATAATAAGAAAAAATAGTTGTGCGAATTCGCAAGTAACAACACAGGTCTTTGGCAATCAATCTGTTATACAGTGATGAATTGGTGGAGATTAATAATGTTTCTTGCATTAGTTAAGGGTTTCGAATGAATGGAATCCTCAGTGGCTATTTCCAAATCTAGACATACATTTTAGAATCTTTTTATGTTATATTGTTAATAACTCTTAGGAATTGGCTCATTTTGCAACTTTTGTTCTTTTCCCTTTGCACAACAAAGTAGCCACTCATTTGATATTCACAAAAGAGTTTTAATGTGTCAGTGTCTAGAACAATTTTCACTCAAGGTTCTGTTCACTTTCTGTGTCTTAAGACAATTTTCTTACTCTCATTGTCCTGAAATAGATTTTCCATGTTGTATAGTATTAAGTCCAATTTGTGATGTTTTTGTTAATTTATGACATCAATTTTATTGGCAGGCATAGCTGTTGGTCAGGAATTTTCTTGCTGGGCCGAGATGCTTTCGGTTGGTATTCATCACTTGATAAGTGGGATTGATTACATTTCGAATTCTTCTAAAAAACCAGAAGAGGTAGTGCTGTAGTGGTAAATTTGATTCCGTATTATGTTACATGCTTACAATTCACGTGGGTTCATAATCAATGATGATAATCTTATGAGATTTGAAATTAAATTTGTTATGACTATTTTTCAACTCTTATATCTTTCCATGTATTCAATTTGCTCATTTTTTTAGCAATCTGGTTGTTTATTTACTATATCACCATAAATTATTGTTGCTCTTTGTTTTATTTCCATATTGTTTTTGGAGAATTTATTCTAATACTGTGTTTGAAAAACAGAGAGATTGAAAATGTATTTTAATATTTCGAAAAGTGTAGGTTTTATTTGACAAACAATTTATAGCTAAATAGTATATTAATGTTAACTTACAGTTACTTTTTTAATTCCTTTCCCACATTTGATTTTGCAGGGTTTGAAAAACTACGAGGTTCCATTTGCTGTATCCATTGTTTTGTCTGCCAAATGTAAAGATGATCTGGATAATTCTGAGGAAATTGTATACGATGGTGAAAGAGGAGACAAACAAGGCTATTTGGCACTCAAGGCAAGAAAAATTTATTGACTACAATTGTATTTAGCAATGTTTATTTTATTAACTTCAAAGCTAAAAATGAAAACTATTTCTTTCGATAAAGTTGTAAATGTGCATTTATTATTTGGCACGGCCCTTAAAAATTAAATTCGATGGTATCTAGATACTACATGTGAACCTGTTGATGCTCTATACGTTTACTTTCCATTTTGCAACGGAAATTTTTCTAAACACCCTGCGACAAATTTTGAATTATTGAATTTCACAGAACTCTATGGAGCAAAAAGTGCCTGTTAGGGTAGTTCGTCTGCAGATAGGTAGCAATAAACCTTACACCTATGATGGCTTATATGAGGTATCTATGTTTTTTATGGTAAAAAAGTGAGTATTGTTTGATCATAGTTTGATATGAATAGAGTTTTAATTTCTTTATTTTGCAGGTTGTTTACTCTTCGGTTGATAATGGTATTAATGGAGACAAAAACATTTACAAGTTTCGAATAAAGCCACTTGAAGGACAGCCACTTCTAACGGAAAAAAAAAGGTACTTTTTATACTTGCAAATAACAAACAAAAGAATCCTGTAGTTTGAATTATTACCAAATACCCTATTAAAAGACTAAAAAAATTTATGGATTGTTTGTTTTGTGATTTGGCATTACTCGTCAGTCAAATGAAATTTTTAGTCTTTCTAGGGCGGGTATTTGATAATTAATTCATACAAGGAACGGTTTTCTTGGCAATTTACCTTACCTAAATATATAAGCAGCATACTTGTATTATTCAAATGAGGTTCTGATTTTGAATTCTAATTTGGAAATCAGACTAATATGGTTGATGATCCTTCCATTCCACCACCAGGTTAGTTGATACTTGAATCATATGACTTTGGCCTAAATTAAGTATGAAATCTTTCTAGAATTGTTATCTACCCTTTAGTGTTTTATTTTTCTCAAGTGATCATGGCATCTGTTATAATATTGCTCTGTAATTTTTTAGGCCAGTAAGTTAATTCTTTTTTTATTTTAATCCTCTGTTGATTTTCACGAATTGAAAAAGGTCTTGTGACTTTCAATTATTCGACACTTCAATTTGATAATAGGTTGTAGGAGGTGAAACCTTTCGTTGACAAATCAAACTCGTACACGTGGACAAATTGACTCTGCCACGTCAGGGTCAGTTTTCGGACTAAAATGTCGAACAATTGAATGTTACTGGACTAATAATTTCTGTGAAAGTTGACATGACTGAAATTGAAATAAGAGTAACTTATCTATTTTCAGAGCAATTTGTTGGGCTATAGTTATTTGAAATCCTTACCTTAAATGCATGCATCTTGTTTGGTTTTTGTAGGAACTTGATAATATGCTTGATCGGGCAATGTTTAGATTTAGGTTTATAAGAGAAGACAAAAGAGATAATGAAAGCAGTTATGATTGACTATTTTATGTATTACTTATTGACGGAGTCTTGTTCTAAGCCAAGTTCTATAAAAAGACTTTACTTTGATATTAGTTAGATATTGAGAATTATATTGTACTGCAGCTATACAGCTTGAGAATTTGGGATTGTTGCTATCGTATTATCGTTCGTTCTTCGTCATACTTCTTCCTACCTCTAGTCTCTTTATCAAATTTGTCTCGACCTACTGCTGCCATTGCTGATCACGCTTCTCCTTTTGATACTTTCAAACAGTCACCGTCTTGAATTATTTGAGACACCCCACTGCCCCTCCAGTGGCAGTTACCACCCACACGGGAGACCAAAAAATGGAGTTATTACCCCCTGATCGGATCCGGTCGCGTGGTTAGAACAAGCAGAGCAGTTCACATTTTAAAACATTCAAACATCAAATATTGGCTATATTTCAGCACATGAATTATTTTGCTACTAGTAGGGGCCGTAGGGCACCCGTGCAGGGCTGAAAATCAAATCAAGCTATTCGATACTCGATTCGAGATCGTTCGGTAAAAGCTCGTTTGAGCTTGGTTCGACATAAATATCAAACAAGCTTGAACATAAATTTATGTTCGGTATGGTCTAAAGTTCGGCTCGAGCTCGATAAGTAAAAAAAAAAATTTGTGTAAAAATCTCAAACTACTCGAGTTCGGCTCGAATAAAGCTTGTTCGAGCTCGGCTCGTTTAATTATCAAACAAGCTTAAACACTAATTTTAAAGCTCGATAATATTTCAAACAAGCCTGAACAGCATCGCGTTCGGCTCGGCTCGACTCATTTACAGCTCTACCCGTGCGTTGCACGGTCTGATATGTAGAAAAATGTGTCGACATTTAAAATTTTAAATGATATGTTGAAAAAACGCACGGTCTGATATGTTAAAAAAATGTGATGACATTTAAAATTTTAAATATTATTTATAGTGTGTATTAATTTTATAATAATACCACTAACTTATATTAACACATATATATACCTGGAAGAAGTGAAGATATACCACTCGAGACTACATTAAAATTTTCAATGACATCGTGAACTCTATCTATTTATTTGAAGAATCCTGGTTAATTCTTTTCTAATGGAAATAAAAGGTTAAAGTTGACCCTTATTGATTTAATTAAAGTAAATTAAAATTGATGACGATGAAAAATGCAGTAGGTTAGTAGTAGAACTTTTATTAGAAGAACACAACAACGTTTTTTTTCTTCTCTTCAGAGTTTTTTGAGAGAATTCGAAAAAATTTTGGAGATTGAAATTTATTTATATTTTTGGAGTAATTTTTGGGCCTAAACCTTAAGAGTAATTTTTTTTAATTTAAAATTTAATCATAAAAGTATCCTAATATATAAAGAATCAAATTTAAATTATAGTAGTATAATTTAAACAAGTATTAAAAATATAAATTTTAGATTTATTTTTTTGACAGAATATAAAACCTAAAAATATAAATAATTAATACAATTTAGTTTGCAAGTATAAAATCAAAGAATAATTCGAATCTTACTCATACATAACTATTTTTAAATATAAAAATATAAATTATTAATACAATTTTAATATTTTTAATACAATATTGTTGGTGCATGCAACATTAATTAATACAATATTTTTATAATGAAATAAGTAGCAAAAATGTGAAACAATTAAGTGATACAATATTACTAAATATTGTAATTATTAATAATATGAAATTAGTAGAAAAATACCATATTACTCAATTTAAAGTTTTATTTAAAATAACTTATGATATACTACATTTTTATGTTTTTTTTGATCGGTACTACATTATTAATATGTGGCCTTTTTTTTAGTAAACATATGTGAGTATGTGATATTTATTATGTGATTAATTTATGACATTTTTTTAATGAGATTGATTTTAAATTTTTTTATTAATTAATTTTTTTAATAGGGAAGAATATTGAATACAAAGTGGAATAGTGGGAAAGTGGAAAATTGGGGTTTGTTACGGCTTACAAGGCATTGGGAATACGGAAGAGAGAAGGAATTTTGAATTTAAATTAAATTTACAAATTTCTTTTTTTTTTTACTTGAGGGTATATTAGATATTTTCATTGACACAAAACATTATAATTAAAAAAAAAAATTACATTCTAGATATCCGAAATCTTGATGTTTAGCACCACCCAGTAATTTATGGTAGACATTATACATAGACTCAATTTGTGTTTTTTAATTCATTTTATTCTGATTTCTTGCATCTTGACTATTATTGATAGGGGTGGGAATGGCCCAGACTACTCGAAAGGGGCCTACGACTCGGCCTATTAAAGCTCGACTTGGCTTGACTCGTTTAATAAACAAGCCGGACTCAAGTTTTTTTGAAAACCTATTTAATTAAATAGGCCGGGCTTGGACTTTTTCGTAGGCCTTCCAAGCTCAACAGGCCGACCTATTTAATTAATTTAATATATAAATATATATATATATAATATAAAAATATAATAAACACATAATACTTATACTTAAATATTGAAAACATTTTAAATAGGAGTGTCTAATATATATAATTTCTAACTAGTAAGCAGCAATATAATTCTTGGATTTTTTTATGATTTGATGAAATAAAAGTGTTGTAGGATTTTTTTTTTTAAATGCACTAATAGAACTAAAAAGACCTTTAAAAGGCTTTCGGGTCAGGCCTATTTATTAAAAAGACCAGGCCAAGCCTTAAAAAAAAGTCTATAACAGGCCATGGGCCAGGATCGGGCCTAAAAAATATTTAACAGGCCAGACTTTTTTTTGTAAAGCCTACCTAGGCCCGGCCTATTCCCACCCCTAATTATTGATTTGATTCTAATTAACTCCAGTATTTTAATATATGATCTTTTGGATTGTATTTCATTAATGAAATTTTTTTGTGCATTCAGTGAGGGTTGACTTTGGCCATTCTTGAATGTTGGTGGCAGAATGCTTGAGTTCTACTAGTATCCCTTCTTTTCACAATTATTTGCACTCTTTCCTTATTCGTCTGTTTCACAATTGTTTGCACTACTTAAAAATAAAATTTTTTCATAAACCTCACCCTCACAATATTCACATATTTATACAAAATGCCATTACTTTTACCCTCTATCCAATCATTCACTTTACTTTATTCATAAAAGTTTACAAAATTACCCCTCAACACTCCACTCATTACACATTTTTTTAGTTTGCGTGCCCATAAAATGGTGCAAACAATCCTGGGATGGAAGGAGTATATGCTAGTGCATTTACCATTACAGGAGTAAAAGACTTTGTTGTACAACCTTCAACAACATCTATTTACTGCAGTTCTACTAGTTCCCAACTCATCTAGACACCCAATATCTATTGCGAATTCTGAGGACGAGCACGAGGTCGAATCTCCTGTCACTACTAGACGCAAGCTCCCTCGTACTAGACTGTTTCACGGTCCATCAAAGTGCAATCCAGAACTTTTGGTCAGTGCTGAGTCCAACAATGTTCAGGTTGGAGAAGTTCGCCAATTGTTTGCCAATCCAACCATGAAAAGTGACGTGATTTTAACTGAAAATTATCTCTCAATCAGTAAAATTATCACAAACACAAACTCAGCAAAAAGCAATAGGGGTCTGTGTAACAAGTAAGTAAAATAGTATCTAACATTAATATTCCACCCATTTACATGAGCCACATGATTAGGCATAACAACAGAAAAACAACACCCATTCAGCATGCGAGATACCATATGCATACACTATAATATAGGTCGTTCAAAAATAAAAAAGCACACCGTGGCCAAAAGTAGTTTGTCGCGTTCTACAATATAATATAAATATGTTTGCAATGATATCATCCACGACCTACTTCCTCGAGTGTTCCAGTAATTAACTACAATAAAGAGCCCGTGCATCGTCCGTATATCCCATGAAGATTTCAAGTTGGTTTGGATTCGCCCCTAGTATCTAGGACACATAAATTTTGTCAACCATAGACAATGTTGTGATGTTTCCTAGGAGCTGGAACAACGATTTCGTGGATTGGCCCATGTCGTGGTCGTGTCCAATGCGCTTTGCAATTATCTCGAAACGATTATTGGACAACCAAACTCACATTGCATAATCTTCAACTAATACTTTTCATGCTAACAACTCACATTGGACAAAAAAATCAAATCATCTGTTTTCATATAAACAAATGAATCAGTATCCAAATTACTGGAGGCTAGCTATGTCATTTAAGAATACATTATAACATAATTGACAAATTCACCAACCAAACTCTATGTGCACAAATGAAGTATTAATGACAACAAAAGAAACAACTTAGTTGATGCATATCACCGATTAAACAAGGCAATTTGCATGTTATCCATAGTTGTACATACAAACAGAGCATAATTCAAAATCAAAATAAGCCTAAACACTAAAATAAGTGCGGAACATTATGAATACTAATACTAAATGATCAAACTACATCATGGTCATATGTGACACACTAAAATTCAAAACAGAATACCAAGTATTTAAATGTAGTTTGCTCCACATAGACATTTCATTGTAAGATACCAACTCAACAACCCCTGGAATTTGGGGCCAGGCATATTTGTCGAGCCGATGAACCTAAAAAACCTTGTGGCAATGATGGTACATAAGCTAATAGTACAATTAGAATATCTAGTTAGATGACTTATGGATAAAATGTTAAATGTGAAATCAGACACATATAAGACATTATACAATGTTATGTGTTGCTGTCTCTAAAAATTGGCATATCCATTAATTAGATGTTAATAATGCATTCTTACATGGACGCCTTGATGAAGAAATCTACATGCTACCCCCTCCTAGTCTTCTTTCCTCTCTTAATAATAAAGTTTGTAAATTGAACATAAGTCTTTATGATTTAAAGCAAGCTTCTAAGCAATGGTTTTCAAAATTAACCACTTCCTTATTATCTCTTGGTTTTATTTAATCCAAAGCTGACACCTCTTTGTTTACTAGACATAATGGTACTCATTTTACTTCTATTCTTTGTTATATTGATCATCTTATTATAGCTGGGACCAACCTTCATATCATTCAGTCCATCAACTATCAAAGCACACTTGCACAACAAATTTACCATTAAAGATCTTGGTTCTTTAAAATACATCTTAGGCATTGAGATTGTCAGAAATAGTAAAGACCTAACTCTTTGCCAAAGAAAGTATACTCTTGATTTACTTCATGATTCTGGATATTTGGGAAGCAAACCTTGCTCCACCCCAATGGATTCCAAAATTACATTTGATAATCATTCTCCTCTTCTTGTACATCCTGATCAATACAGGAAATTAGTGGGCAGACTTTTATACTTAACTGTAACAAGGCCTGACATCTCGATCTTATGCTGTTCAGACCTTAAGTCAATTCATGCAAAATCCCACCGAATCTCACTCAATGACAGTTCACAGGGTTTTAAGATATCTAAAGAGCAACCTTGGCACTGACCTTTTCTACCCTGTTGATAACATTTTAAAACTTCATGCTTTTTCAGATTCTAATTGGGCTAGATGTGTGCATACAAGAAAGAGCATTACAGGTTATAGTATCTACCTTGGCAACTCCCTGATATCTTGAAAATCCAAGAAACAAAGTACTGTTAGCCGATCTTCTGCTGAAGCTGAATATAGAGCATTGGCTTCAACAACTTGTGAGCTCCAATGGATACACTACATCCTTGCAGATTTGAAGATTCAACATTCCACTCCTTCCAATATGTACAATGACAACAAAAGTGCATTCTTCATTGCTCACAATCCTTGTCTTCATTAAAGAACTAAATACATATCATTGAACTACCATTTCACAAGAAAAAAGATTCAAGAGGGCTACTCACTCTCATCTATATTCCTACTAAAGAAAACCTTGCAGATATCCTGACCAAACCTCTTTCCCCTACTCCATTTATGACACACAAGGACAAAATGGGGTTGTAAGATATACACTCTCATTTTGAGAGGGGTATAAAGGATTAGTAGATACACTTTCCATATCAGGAAACACACCCCTTCATTAGTTGGGGATTATTGTTAGTTGGTTAGTTTGTTAAGAGCAGTTTACTTTGTTGGTTAATAGATCATTAGCTTATAAGAGCTAATCTCACTTCTTCTAGTGGTTATGTTTTTCATTCCTCTCTTTTGTAAAATCAAAACAAGCTTTGATCAATGGAATTCCATTTTGCAATTCTACAATGGGGTACCCATTTTCTCTAAACCAGGCTTGCACGAAGTATTCCTGTAAACAAAACTTGATTTAAATTTCAACGATCAACATTGTAGGCTGCAATCCAACTTAATTATCAAAATAATTTAAAAATAGAATTAGTATCCACCTTTCGGTTGTTTTGGTACATACCGTAAATTAGTTTTGCTGTAAATATGTTTTTAATTTAATTCTAAACAATAACAATAGAATTCATGAAAGAATAGCCTGGTAGAAAACAATGGCAACAAGCTATTAATTACATACAATAGAAAATAGTACGTTTGGTAGAAAACAAAACAAGACAAAATACTAAACTATTAATTACAAAAATAATACTCTCCTATTCAAAATATAAGTCATTTTAAATCAATACACACATATTAAAAAACTAATTAATTTCTCATTATACCTTTAATTAATGCTCGTACTTCTAATTAAAAGAAGAAAATATTTATGTAAATATTAATTAATCTTAAGGGTAAATTTGAAAAAAACGCAATTAATTTGGATTGAAAAGATCAAAACGTCGTATAATTTGCCAATCCCTCTATTCCTTGGCGTCTGCAAGGCATTTGGAGCCAGATCCACCCTCTTACACAGAACATATACATCAGATACACACACGTCTTCAGAGAGGCCAAACCAGGCGACGGATGATGTAGTCAAGACTGGCCTTGATTGTGTCCGGAGAGGCTACCCCCAAACTTGATTGTGTCCGGAGAGGCTACCCCCAAACTTTTTACTCTCAATTCTGCATAATAGGCGATGGATGATGTAGTCAAGACTGGCCTTGATTGTGTCTGGAGAGGCTACTCCCAGACTTTTTACTCTCATTTCTGCATAATAATTTATATACAGCTTTCTATAGACATTGACATTTAAAGGAGCGTACATTTTTTCTTTGACTTGGGTTTTATTCCTAAGGAATGAAGGTTTTTCCAGGCAAGGCTTTAATGGCACTTCGGCCTTTGGCTCGACCTGTGAGCTTATGGTCCTTGGTTCTTTTCTTATTTTATATGATCTACCTTTTATTTGTCATATAATTTGCAATGAAAATGAAATGTCAAAATTACTTGTATTATGAATAGAAGAGTGTATATATACTAGTATGACGGTACTTAAAATTACAAAAATAAGAAGAAAAAAAAAATCCAATTTTATCCATGTCCTTCATTATACAAAATCGGGTTAACTTCTTCTCTAATCGCCGATGAAGGATAAAATTCTGCACAAATTTCAAATTCAAGCATACCTTGCATTATATTGTAGGATTATGGTAGTTTAGGGAGCTTCTTTTTATTCACCTTTTAGTGGATAGAGATTGAGGGAGTACAAAACTAACAAGAATGAGTAAAATGGAGTGAGTAATTACATGTGGTCGTGGGTTGGAATCAAGTACGGAGCCATGTAGGGATCAGCGGGGGCAATGGGCCTCCATTAATTTTTTTTTATATATATATTTCTTTCGTTTTATAGTTATTTGTATACTAATTAATACTTTCACTACATTATTTTATTTTAAAACTGTCACTCATTTTAATCCACATTCTTCCCTATATCTCACTAATTCTTCCCTACATCTCACTAAATTATTTTTAAAACCTCAATAAATTTCTTTTATACTTCACTAAATCACGAAAATACTCCTCATTTATTTGACTCACTGAGAAAATATATTTTAAGTTATACTCCGTACATTTTTTTAATAATGACTAATATCTTAGCAGGATTGCACATTAAATTGTAACATTGTTTCACCTATTATGAGTTTTGGAACAATTAAAATTAATTTTCTTCGAAACATAACAAAAATAGTTAAATTTAAATTAATGAAATAAAATATTTTAAAATAATTAGACATAATATTATTTTATTTTTATAGTAATGTAAATCTGGCCCCCCAATCTAAAATTTCTGGCTTCGTCTTGGAATCATTTTGAGATATATCTAAATTAATTATATTTTTACTTTTTTTATTTTTAATTAAAAGATGTCTTGGACAAAGATGAAAATATCAGTAAAAATATGTTTACTTTAAATTTATGAAAATATCGATAGATATATAGATATTGAATATGATATCAATAATTTTTAAAATTATAAAAATTTAATAGCAAATCTTTAATAAATAAAATTAACAAAGATATTGATGATCACACAAAAATGAATATATTAAAAATATAAAGAGAATATTTTCAAATATTTTCATCCATATCTTGGATGTTTGACAATTTTGTTTTCAACTCATTCATATTTGGAGTCATTTAATTTGCAACTTGCGACAAGTCCACGCGTAATATTAATTTTAATTCTCTTTTCCTTATAACCTTTTTAATCCATTTACTCACTTCAATTCGAAGTTTAATGATTTTTTTCTTTTTCTTTTTACTGAATGGGATGCTACATTAAAAAGAAGAGAAAATCTGATTTTTTTACAGTTATTTATTTTCAAATTTTAATACTTTGAAGTTTATTTCTGTGACACACGGGACAGTAATCTTGAATGATAAACACTGTTCAAAAGGAACAGATTCACATTATTTGAAAAAATAAAAACTTTTTTTCCAAGAAAAATATTATTGATTTAATATGTTTAAATCTGAATACAAGAAACGATATTTATAACTAAATAAAATCTTAGAAAATAGGAGTACAAAACTAAAAGAGAAATAAAATGAATTAAATAAAAAAAATGAAATCATAGGAAATCGGAAAGTAAAAATAATTCTACAAAATTAAATAAATTTAGAAAACAATAGTGACTTAACAGTAGAATTTTGTAGATCTAGATGTTTCACTCCAGAAGATGACTGAA
The DNA here is from genome assembly GCA_963675135.1 of Galeopsis tetrahit. Lineage (NCBI taxonomy): Eukaryota > Viridiplantae > Streptophyta > Magnoliopsida > Lamiales > Lamiaceae > Galeopsis > Galeopsis tetrahit. Next base: position 3,677,312 of record OY776130.1, read on the forward strand.
AAATTAGGCCGAAACTCTACCTCATCATTAGTACTAGTTTAATTTGTTTGTAAATCAGTTTAACACTAAAATTGGTTTACACAATATTTTGTCTAATTTTAATTAGAATTCAATACACATTTTATTATCCATCATTCTCACCTTGTTACTAACTTTAAATCGGTCTTATGTGCTCCAATTATAATGTGCAACTGAGTATAAGGTATTCGGCTAAGGATCAACTAATTCGAGAAATCAATTCAATCGTTCACTAGCAGGGGCTTCAATTGAAATCAAAACAAAACTCTTTATAGAGTGATCCCTTGTATCATAATGTTTCGAATCTAAGATATATAGATGAACATACTCATAAGTTTCAATCATACACCATCAAGTCAAAGGTTGGTATTACTCATGAATAATATTAGTTATATAAAAATTCATAAAAAAATAAAATGTGACATTAGTTTGACTGCAATGTAACACTAATTTTAAATGAAACGTAACAAAAATTTGTACACCATGTGCATATGAGATTTGACATAAATTTAAAGCACAAATAGCTAATTGTTCGATTTACCAACACCTAGGGCTGTTATTCGAGCCGAGCCGAGTATTTGAAGTTCGAGCTCGGCTCGATAACATTGGCGAGCTAAGAAACGAGCTCGACTCGACTCGTTAAAGGGTCTAACGAGCCTATCGAGCCGAGCTTGACGAGTCTAATGGAAATAAAAGAAAAAAATTAGATATCGAGCCTAACAAGTCGAGCTCGAGCCGGCTCGTTAGTAAATCGAGTATCTAACGAGCTCGAGCTCGGCTCATTTAACAAACGAGCCAAGCCGAACTCAAGCCTTATCGAGCCGAGCCGAGCTCACAAGTGGCTCGGTTCGTGTAACAGCCCTACCAACACCCACCTTTCAATTCCTAAACTTATAAATACAATAATGTCTATTGCTTTTTTCTTGTGTTAACACGCCAAACTTATAAATACAATAAGAGTCTACAATATTGTTTCACAACCATCCCCAAATTAAATAACATATTTCACATAATCCCATGCCCCCGCTCTCCTTTGAACGAGAATTTTTTTTTCAACTAAATTATTGAATTTTTCATTTCTCCGATATAGAGCCCAATAAAAATGAGCCACAACTCTTTCGATGTCTTTACATAAGGACTTGAAAAAAAGAAAGTAACTCGATCATAACATAATTAGGGATTACTTGAGCAACCATTTCAATAAGAATTTCTCTCCCCGTTTTCCACCCTTTCAAGCAGCTTATATACAGCACGATCGACCACCATTTGAAAAATCTAGATCCTTTGTTTCCTCTACCAATGACCAGTGGGGAGGTTGAGATACTTGGGGTGATGCATCACTATGTTCGCTCCAAGTTGGTGTTCCAAGTCAGCCATAATACTGTTCACACTTAGGTTACCGCTAGCTTGTAGAAAGTTCAATCTTCTCCAAGTTTATGCGCTGCCCCGATGCATGCTCATAGCTCAGCTAGGTTCGCACGAAAAAAGAATGATATTATCGTCCATGAAAAGTAGGTGATCGATCAAATTAAGGGGCTTGTCTTGCTACTTTAATTCCCTTATTTCACCACATTGCTCCACATGACTAATGAGAGATGAGAAACCCTCTGAATATATAATAAAAAGGAAATGACACAACGAGTCTCCTTGGTCCCGATCGAATTTATCGATAGAGAAGTCGTTAATGAGTAAGGAATAGGACTGTGGTGACACAACGCATGACCAAATCAATCAAATGATTAATATTAAACCAAATTTCACAACACATAGCACGAACAAAATTTCAATCAACCATATCATATGTTTTACTCGTATCAAGTTTGAGAACCCCAAAATCTTTTTTTCCTTTCTTTTTTGTCAAAATATGAAAAGCCTCAATAGTCACCGTAGCATTATCTTTGATTAGGTGAAATCACATGCTGCAAAATATGTTTAAGACTATTGGGTATGACTTTAGTGATAACTCGGAAAACCATGCAAATATGGGTCTAAAATACTAATGAATTAAGAAAGGGGCATAAGTAGTAGAAATTACTCCACTTAAAAATAAATATTTTCCATAATTCCTTGTATGGAACGCAAGTCTTAATATATGAATCCTAAGATGGAGGTATTGCCACCCTTCAAGATTTAACGTCACATTCATATGAATCCTGCCCATACTTTGAAAATTCCTTATATCATATCCAAATGTATACATTAATATATACTCCCTCCGTTCTAATGGAATTTGCACTCTTGCAATGACACACATTTCTTAAAATGTGTAAGAAAATGTGTAATGAGTCATATTTTGAGGGATAGTTTTATAAATTTTTATGTATAAAGTAAAGAAAAATGTAAATTGAGTGTGGAAAAATTATGAAAATATTTCATTTTATGAACGGTGCAAATTGGTAAGAGACGTCTAAATATAGCCACTATGGAAATTTTTGTGGAAAATAGTACTCCCTCCATCCACCAAAAGTAGTCCCATGGTGGATGGGCACAAGTTTTAAGAAAAATGTAGATAAAGTAAGGGTATTATAGGGTATTGTGGGGTCCATTGTGAATAAAATGATTGTTTGTGAATAAAGTTGATGGCAAATTGAGTAATTAAATGATGTTTGAGCGGTGATGGTTTTCATAAAGTGTATGGGACTACATTTGGTGAACAAATAAAATGAGACAAATGAGACTACATTTCATGGACCGAGGGAGTAGTAAATTAGTAATTTCTATTTTTAGAAAGGTATACCCACAGTATCAAATTAAAAAAAAAAATCGTCTACCCCAAAAGTCAAAACAATCTTCCAATGTCAGCTGAAAATTAAATATGTTCTAGCACATGCATTATAACTATAAAATACCCGTCAGCACATACTTTTAATTCATTCCACACCATCCATCCCAACTAAATGAATTTCTTCACTATCTACACCATTCTCACTCTACTTCTGGCTGCCGGAAAATGGGTTTCCGGCCAGAACTGCGGTTGTGCATCGAGCTTGTGCTGCAGCCGATACGGCTACTGCGGCAATGGTGATCCTTACTGTGGGACCGGCTGTCGTTCAGGTCCATGCTTTGGCTCTACGCCCAGCGGTGGCAGCGTCAGAGTTGCTGACGTTGTGACAGATGCTTTCTTTAATGGGATAGCTAATCGAGCAGGGGCAGGCTGTGCCGGAAAGGGATTCTATACTCGCACAGCCTTTCTCCAGGCTGTGCAGTCTTACTCCCAGTTTGGCACCGTCGGTGGGGCCGACGGTGCTAAGCGGGAGATTGCCGCTTTCTTCGCTCATGTCACACATGAAACTGGAAGTACGTTTTTACATGCAATTAATTATTCAACTATGCTTTATTTCAAATGAATTGGGTAAATTGCGAAAATTCCACCTGAAATTAGTCCAAATTACTAAAAGAATTTTTAATAATTTGTTTGATTAATGCAAAACCATTTAACTGTTTATGTTTTCTTATGTATCAATAGATTATATTGTGGTTTTTCTCTGTCAAACAAATTTAATTATTTGGTCTTTAAGAGGGTACTCGATAAATTTTTTTAACCCAAATGATATGATCTACGGAGTAGTAAATTTGAACAAACCTCGAAGGGATTTTTTTTTATTTACCCATCAACTTAGCATAAAAATTTATATGAAATATTTTATACATAAATATACGGAGTAGCTATTTAAAATAAATTAGAGCAAAATTTTATGAGTAGAACACAGATCAAACTTAATTGAAATATTTTTTTCATTCTCGGACGGGATATCCGTTTGATTTGAAGATCAAGATCTTAGGCTCGTGATTTGTAACTCTATTTTATGATCTTGTAAACCATCCATAAAAAAAAAATAAAAAATTCACTCTCAACTATATATCTTACTATAAAAAATTACAAGAGAGTTACAAATCAGTGTTACTTAAAAAAGTGCTCCGCTATATGTTATAGGTCAATTATCGCTGATGTAAGGCTGATGCCTACTATTTCTTGAGATATGAAAGTTTAATGTTCCCGTAAAAAAAAAAAAAAAAAAAAAACAAAAACTATAAATCTTACTATAAGACCAAAATAATTTGCAAGGACCGTAAAATTACAAAAACTTAGTTTTTTTTAAGCGAATTCATGGGTAAAATATTTACATTATCACAAATTGCACTTGTAGTAATATATTTTTAATCTTGTACTAGCATATTTTAGCCTTGTAGCTCTCAATATTTTTTATTTTGCTACCTGCAAAAATTCACTAACACACTAATTAAGTGTGTGTTTATTATCTTTACAACATATTTTTAATTAGTCTTGTAGTAAATATTTTTGACCTTGTAATAACTTTATTTATTTTAGAATTGTTGTAAACAATTTGCCTGTGACAAGCAAATTTTTTGGACGATGTGAATTTGAGCTTACGACCACGAATTTTAGAAACATATTTTATTTAGTTCATGTGTAAAAAAATTCACATATGTTGTTATAACTAAAACCAATCACAAAATTAATGTTTTAATAGAAACCGTATATTGTATTTGAGTAACTTATATTCGATATAATAAATAAAATTACTACATAAAAAGGTTCATATTGCAAGTCCCATAAGAAGATTATGAATTGACATAGAAATGTTAATCAAAGTTCACTAAAACTAATAAGTATATATATATGCATATAAAAATTTCATAAAAAGTGTAAAAACGCGTCTTGACGTAGGATAATTATTTTGAAATGCAGGTTTTTGTTATAGAGAAGAGATAAATGGCGCATCTAGAAACTATTGTTCCAACAATAGAGAATGGCCGTGTGTATCCGGCAAGAGCTATCACGGGAGGGGCCCAATACAAATATCGTGGAACTATAATTACGGGCCAGCGGGCCGAGCCATTGGATTCAACGGATTGAACAACCCTGATATTGTTGCTAGAGATTCAATTATTTCATTCAAGACGGGTCTTTGGTTTTGGATGAAATCTGTTCACACACCTATTACTTCAGGAAAAGGCTTCGGGGCCACAATTCGTGCAATTAATGGAGGGGAATGTAACGGAGGGAACTCAAAGGCTGTGACTGCTCGTGTTAATTATTACACGACCTATTGTAATCAACTCGGAGTTAATCCGGGACCTAACCTTAGGTGTTAGGAAAGAAAATGTAACGAAATTAAAAGCCTCTAGCTTGATCTCTTTGTAGTGATGTATCTTATACGTACTTTGAGAGAATAAATAAAGTTCCTCTTGGAAAATGTGCTTCAAAGTGAGTTTCGACTCAATATCTCATTCGCTCATTTTGGTGTTGGAATGAATGCGAAATGATTTTTCAAACAATTGTTGTAACCAAAATTTGAGTAGGAAAAAACAAAGTGATTTTTGTCCTATATTGGAAAATATCAAATGAGGAAGTGGGTATAAAAGTATGAACCCATTAGTAGTTTGTAAAATTACACGAATGTCGCACCGATTTGGTAGCGGACGGACAAACTACTTCTTGCCTCGAATTTTTCCGTAACTGCTGAAATAATTGGAGCAGTTTCGAAATTAAAGTGTTGGAGGTTATTTTCGAAGAATTAAGCCTTGTTTGAAATTCAAGAGTTAGAAATTTATTCGAAAAATTAAAAACCTGCACTAAATGGCTTGAGGTTACATTTTATGGCTGCAGCAGTTACATCAAGGTTGAATTATCAATTAAAATTCGCATTAAGAATGACAGTTTCAGTTTTGGTCCAATTTCGATTTTGGTCCAAATATTTGATTGCTACTTTATTGCGGCTAACAGTTACAAATTTGGGTTGACTATATAAGTAGCTGCAACCCATTAGTCCCAAAAACACATGGAAGAAACACGAAATTAAGATTGGAAAGAGATACAAACATTTTTCGGCAATTGCTACGCTAATTGCATTCAATTTTATCTCGTTCCTTTGGCACTCCGGTGATATATTTCGGGCAACTTCTTGGTTCGCCGTAAGCAAAATACGTGTGCTAGTATTTTTGTTATTTAATCGTTGTATCCTAGGAAACAAACGTCCTAATAGTCACTAGCACCGAGAGTGAAGGGCGAATATTGTTTTAAGGAAATTATGGTTACACAAGCCTATTCTTCGTTTTCTAAAAAAGTGTTTTAGCCATCTATGGTGCAATTTTTTCCAACAGTTCCTTCTATATCACAATCTTTTTATAGTAACTCGATGGAATGGAACTAGCTATTACAACGTATTTCGTTAAAACAATGTATTACCTCTGTCTCAGTTTGTTTTTAATAATAAAAAAAATGTGTCACATGTCGTTTTTACCCTTTTATTAACCTATATGATCATTTAATTTAATGCATACTATTATATAAATAATATAGGGGCAAAATTGAAAATTGAAATATGACATATGCTATATCTTTTTATCTTCACATTTTGAATCATTACTATATTTTGAAACATATATTTTTATGTAGATATACAATTTATTATAATTAAGTTATTAACTTCAAAATACCAAAGTATCCCTAATGAGAGTGACGAGCGCGAATGGTGGGGACTGCAATTAGAGTTAGAGTTAGAATATTAAAAGGTGATGTATTTAGTAGTGGGTTGCACTTCGTAATGGTATTTTTATTTAAAAGGAATTTTACATTTTTTATTTTATTATTAAATTAATAAATAAGAGGGGTGCAGTTAACCAAGGCAGAGGTGTACATAACCATTCCCATTATGATCCCATTTCTTGGAGCAAGAATTTAAGCCCATATCAAATGCATTTTTGGGTCATTGCTCTCTCTTGTTCAAGTCTTTGATTTAGATCTCGATTTCTTCTTCTAGCCATAGCTTCAATCTCCAAAAACTTGACACGTGATTTTACCAACACGTTCCCCTCAAGTATAAGAGGATCGTATGTAATAAAAGCAAGGCACAGTTAAATTATCGATCCGCGAGACCAACATGTTAAAGTAGCCTTAGTGCTATGTATTGTTCTTTGAATATAGTGAAAAGTCATGTGTTGTGCAAAAAAATATAATTGAAACTCTCAATTAACAACTATGATAAGCAAATACTAAAGAGATAATGATGAAAATCAAGTGATGGGAGGTAGTGTTCGTCCTTGTGTGGAATCGATGTTAATAGTCGACTTCTATGTGAATTTCATTGGATGGCACTTGATAGAAGCAATCACTAATGCATATATCGCGTAAAGCACCTAGGATCGAGAGGATGAATAGAGGTTTTCATACCCGGGTAATCACACAACTAGGGGGTTCGACTCTACCTAAATTATACTAAACTAATCCCTAATCATGTTTTTCCACTTGAATACTAACAACCAAGCTCTTATGATCTTCTCACTAATCACTAAAATGTTCATTCAAGCAATTAATGTAGATAAATAGGGTTCAAATGAAATTTACACAACTCTCGTTGCGATAAACCAATATTAACTCAATTCACTCGACTTTCAACCATTGATTATACTATCTACCCCAATTAACCAACTCTCGTTGCATTAATTGAGCTTGTAATATAACCTACTAATTGAATTCTAGCAAATGATCTATCAAAACCCATAAACCTAACCAATATACCTTCCAATGAATTCCACAATCAAAATCAAGTTAAATACATTAATTACATCACAATTCTACAACACCCAAACACCAATATGCTTAGCCCATGGCTAATTTAATGGTAAATAAGGAAGAAAAGTGAGAAAACAAACATACCCATGCTTAATAATAACAAAATACTCAAATTAAATTAAGATATCACCTCTTGTCTTGCAAATATTAAATAAACCTTCAAAACATCAACACAATCTTCAATCTCTAGCTTGAAATGAAATTACAACCTCAAAGATAAACTAGCTATGGAAATCCACTAAGTTCTATGGCTAAAACTAAGCAAAATGAGCTAATGATGGTGAAATTTGGATTTGGGGAGCTTGAGAACTCTTTCAATGGCTGACTCCTTATGAAAAACGAATTTGTGGCCTTTTATACCCTTCCAATCAAGCTTGGCACGTGTCCCTAGATCAAATTTAGAAGTGGGCAAAAAATGCACTGTGACTCGGCCGAGTGGACTAAGTAAAAAGCGTGCCACGCTTTTATCAACAGGTGACTCGGCCGAGTGCTCAGTAAATTCAAAACTCTCTGTCTCGGCCGAGTGGTCACTCAATTCCAGTGGGTTTTGGGTTTTTGCCTCGACTCGGCCGAGTGGGCTCACTCGGCCGAGTGGGCTCACTCGGCCGAGTGCTCGGAAATTTTGAAACTCTCTGTCTTGGCCGAGTCTGAGCACTCGGTAGAGTTGATTCCTCCTTCCTTGTTCAAAGCATAACTTGCACTCCGGATGTCCGATCTGCTCGATTCTTGTCTTGTTTTGACACTCTCCTTGATGCCCTTCATGTGGTTGAATTTTTGGATTGCTCCAACGACTAAATTTTTCGTGGTTTGCTTCGAAACTCTTCGTTTTACCTAGAATTCAAACAAGAATGTTCGTGTATCAAAATTTTGAGAATTAAACCACAATCCCACGATTCTTGCAAGAATAACTTGGTATTTAAAGCACAATTTATCCACAAATTCGAGCAATCTCACGAAAAATTACCCCCCCAAACTTAAGGATTTGCTTGTCCCCAAGCAAAGAAAGAAAAGAACAAAAGAGAGTGATTGTGAAGAATTTGAACCATGGATTCAAATAAAGCAATGATATGATCAAGTGAGCTTCCAATGAACAATTATCAACCATGAACTCCCCTACCATCTTCATGCAAGTTGTGATTAAAACAAAGCAAAATCAAGCACTTGATTCACAATCCTCACAAGAAGTGTTTCTCTCATTCACACAAGTAAATTGAGGCCATGCTTTCACTCACCAATTGAATCACATCACATAATCACCATAAGCTTGCCACAAATCTCATCTTTCTACCACTTTGTCATGCTTAACAATAGGATCAAAAGGACTTTAATTAGGACATAACGTTGGCTCTTTGGAAATGGTGGGAAGAATTTTGGAAATTGTGACTCGACTAGTGGAGGACAACGAACAATTTTTTTCATTTTTAATTTCATTCAAACCAAACTATCCACCTCCTCAATTTTCTTTTCATTCTCAAGAATTTTCTTCCTTTGTTTCTTTCAAGAGTCAACTTTTGCTCTTAAGCACATGTTTTTTTGGAGACCCCTTCTTTGATTTTTTTCATTTTTTTTCATTCTTTTCACTTTCTTTTCTAGAGGCTCCCATTTCCTTATCCTTTTCTTTTGTTTTTCATCTTTTTTTTTTCCTCTTTGCTCAAACACCCCACATACATTTCAATCAAAACTCATGTTTTTCCACTTTTCACTTGTCCTCCACTAGTAAGGGCAAAGGCTTATAAAGTTCAAGAGGTTAAACATTGTAGGTTGCCAAAAAATCAAGTTTCAAGGCTCAAATTGGCTAACTACGGAGAACTTCTTTTTGGTATGGGAATATTTGGCTAAGTGACTATTAATAATAAAAGATGGCCTAGATCATATCCCATTGTTTCACACACTTGTGGTTTCAAGCAAGACTTATGGCAAGTTCTAGAATTATGGACAATGATCGATCAATCCACTCTCAAATAAACAACCGGATCATGATTGGTTCAAGGATCAATTCTCACCGGGTTTTCAAAGACGTGAATACAAGCATTATCATAAGCCTAGTTCTTCTCACAACACACATTCAAATGATAGGTTAATTCATGAATCAACTCTCAATCACATAGAAACTCACAAAATCAAACATTCAATCAATACTCATCCATAAACTCAAATAATTCACAATCAATACAACCAATCAACCACATTCAAGCATAATCAAATCATCCCATTCAACAACAAAACTAAGCACAAGAGTAGCAACATCAAAGTAAGAGTATATCAATCTTTAGTACAACCACATCGAAATTGACAATTCAAAATAAGAAATGAAGAGTAAGGGATGATAATGTGAAGAAAGAACTCCCTTCAAGGATAGTGTGGTGGAGGAAATTGGTAGTGGTCTTGATCGATGTGTCATGCCTCCATTCGTTGGATTGCTTCATCCACATTGGTCCAACGATCCTCTTGACTCTTGCGGAAGGCTTCTTCGGCTAGCCATCTTGCTTGATCCTCTTTCTGATATCAGTCTTCCACCACCCACCTAGCCCTTTGGTCAATATTGAAGAAGGTTCCTTGCCCCGTCCACCTTTGTTCTTGGGCTCTTGCAAAATCCTCTTGATTCTTCATGTAAGTCTCCCATTGTGAACGGGACGGACCGGCTCCATCGTCCTCTTGACCCTCATCATCTTCATTCTCTTGAGCACCCCCACCTTCAATTGTAAGCATCTCATCCTCTTCTTCTCCTTGATCATTGGTTGATCCTTCCCTAATTGCTCGACGGTGCGCCTCCGTATTAAGGCGAAGATTCTCAAGCATTTTCTTCTTGCCTCTAATGAGAGTCGTCAAACTCGGGTTAGGGAGAGGGAAGCTCGTTCCATCTTGACATTTAAAAAACAACCGCCCATTTTCCTCTTTCAGAATGTGCATCCTCTTGATCAATTTTTTGCTCAAATCATCTCCCTTCACTTCGTTCATCCCTTGAGTATTTATGCCAAAGCGATCAGCAAGTAGGGTGATCATCCCTCCAATCATGACCTTTGATCTTGCTCCCCAACTCTTCCTAATTCTCTCCAGTTGATGCACAAAGTAGTACGCGACATTGATGAACTTGTGTCCGTATACTAAGCACCACATAACATAAAGTTGATCCTTGTTCACTGACCCACTTTCTGCCCTAGCAAAAAGTGTGTTAGAGAGAATCTTCTCTATGTACCTCAGAACTGGACTTCGGATTTGAGTGGCTTTTGATTGGGTTGGGCAATAGACATCGTTTGAGGCCGTTATCAACTTCCAAAATTTTTTCTCCTTATACCCCTTCTTCTGATTTATCAATTTCCTCTCTACATCCCTTGGGGCCCCTAAGATCTCGTTGACCACATCGAGAGGAAGGTTTATTGCTACGTTCAACAAACGGAAGGTGATGTTCGTAGGGACATGAGTTCTCTCCTCCTTCTCCAATTTAATCGTGCACAGAACCTCAGCAGTTATCCTGGAGTAAGTCTTTGGCTCTTTCAAAAGGAAATCCCCCATCCCAACTTTCTCAAACATTTGGTATACATCACCCGCTATTCCCATTGCATTCATGCAATTGTCGTTTGGGAATCTTGTACATCCCACCTCATCAACAATTCGTAGGAACATTGGTTCCAACCGGTTGAGTTCCTCTTGTGTGAAATCAATCCCCAAACCGAGTGGGGTGACTTTTCTCTTCTTTGTGTTCACCTTGTTGGCGATGTAGTGCTCATCATCATCGGAAGACATCTTGGACTTAGGTTCCTACACAAAATAAAATTTTCAATTAAATTCTCACATATATGCATCCTTTCAATTTTCAACAAAATTTCCTACCAAACATGTTGTTTGCACATTTTCAAGACAATAACCTCACAAGTAATCAATTCACATGAAGCTCTAACAATGAATGATGGAATTCACAAGACAATTCATCACTTTGAACTCAAACTTTGGTGCACACAAAGTGTTTGTGAAAATTCTTCAATTAAAGTAGTAGCTCAATTCACAAAATTGAAGACAAATTCAACTTACCCATGTAAAATTGACACCAAAATTGAGTTCCTAGCCACTCTAATCATGTAAGATCACCAAAACCCATCACAAATAACCATGCCCACAACATATTCAAGCAAAAATTCAAACTTTGGTGCACAACAATTGTTTGTGAAAATACCTCCATGAAAGTAGTAAATCAATTCTCAAAATTGAAGGTAAATTCTTCCTACCCATACAAAATTGACACCAAATTTGGATTATTAGCTACTCTAAACTTTCAATATCACCAAAATCTATCTCAAATAATCAAACCCATTTCACATTCAAGCAAAAATTCATAAAGGCTCATACTTTCTTCACAACACAATTTCATTTCACCAATGCTCAAAAATAAATGTTTCACCTTGCATAAATTTACATAGGAAACATACCTTGAGTGAGGAAATACAACAAATTAAAGCTCAAAGTTGTGAGAAAGCAAACACTCCCCTTTTTTTCTTTGCAAGAATTTGTACCCTTTGGTGTATGATGGAGAATGGAGAAATTTTTGTGGAGAATGGAAGGATTAAGGGCCAATTTTTGTGTTTGGAGTAAGGGTTTGGCCGATTTGTGAAGAATAGAGAGGGAGAGGCAATTTTTTGGTGCTAGGGTTTGAGGGAAATGAGAGAAATAAGACAAAAATCGAATTTATATGGGGGAGTAGCCGCACAGTGACTCGGCCGAGTGGGCTCACTCGGCCGAGTGGTCTTCGAATTCCAGTACTTTCGTATTTTCCCTCAACTCGGCCGAGTGAGATCACTCGGCCGAGTGCTCAGAAAATCTGAAACTCTTTGTCTCGGCCGAGTCTGAGCACTCGATCGAGTGGTGTTATTTCCATCTTAGATTCAACTCGGCCGAGTTATGTCAATCGGTCGAGTACCTGCTTTTCCCCAAAAAAAAAAATTCCGAATGCTAACCTGATTTTCGGCTCGATTCGAGTCAGGGCACTCGTTCAATCGAGCCGAATATAGTCTCTTCTAACTCCGAGCATTTCCACACGCATTCCCACTCGATTTCTTCTCTCAAATCCCGTTTTCCATGCACTTCTTTTCGAATTAATTCCCCTCTTCCTCAATAAATTTTTTGTTAGGCCTCAACAATTCACCAAATAATCAACCACAATGACTCTCATGTGCTTGGTGCAAATTTACTTTTATAAACGAACACATCCCCCCAAACTTTTTCATTGCTACGCAATTAAAAGTTTCAAAAATAAATGTTAAAATTAAATTGCATCAAGTACCAACAATTACTCACAACCAACACTATATCACAAGTACATTCACCATCATGAAAATCAATCTAGAGCACAAAACAATCCAATATTCTAAGAAAATTCTAATCACCACTTGCATGTGCTCATATGAAATAAATTCCAAGTACAAAATATTAAAGAAAAATTTTCCTACCCCCCAAACTTGAGAATTGCTAAGCAATTCAAGTTTAGGAAAGGGTGTACCTTCCATGATGGCTATCACCTCCTTTCTCTTTCTCACTACATCTCTTCAATGATTCCACATCACTTTCTTCAACCATTTGACCACACGTCCATACGAATGTACCTAAAAAAATCAAACTCACCCACCATCAAAAGCATCATCTACAAACATAAAAGAAAACTACACTATGAAAGCAAGTAAAAATGAGTTGCCTCCCATTTAGCGCTAATTTTAACGTCTTCAAGCCGGACAGAGCTTAAGTCACTCAACTATCTCCAATGTAATCCACATTCACATCCCCGATTTGTGTAGGGGAAAGGTATTTCTTAATCCGATGCCCATTCACCGTGAAGTGCTCATCCTTGGTGTTTTTTAACTCAACTACTCCATTTTGAAAAATCTTCACTATCTCAAAGGGTCCACTCCATCTTGACTTGAGTTTCCCGGGAAAGATCTTCAATCGTGAGTTGAAGAGAAGAACTTTGTCACCCACTTGAAAATGCTTCTTCTTAATTCTTTGGTCATGCCACTTCTTCGTCTTCTCCTTGAAGATACGAGAATTCTCATAAGCATTCTCCCTAAACTCTTCTAGTTCATGGAGTTGAAAAAGTCTCTTCTCACCCACCCATTTACTATCCAAAATCATATTTCGAATGACCCAATATGCTTTGTGCTCTAACTCCACGGGCAAATGACACGACTTTCCAAAAATAAGTTGATATGGTGACATGTTCAAATGAGTCTTATAAGTTGTACGATAGGCCCACAATGCGTCATCGAGTTGGATGGCCCAATCTTTCCCATGGACCTTCACCGTCTTCTCCAAGATTTGCTTGATTTGATGATTATAAACTTCCGCCAATCCATTTGTTTAGGGATGATATGCCGTAGCGACTTTGTGTTTCACCCCATACCTTTCAAGCAACTTTCCCAACAATTTGTTTACGAAGTGGGAGCCTCCATCGCTTATCAAGGCATTGAATGACAATGTGTCAAAATATTTTCAACTTCTTCTTGTGACACACACCTTCGAAGAATAGAATCCACTCCTCTTTTCGATAAAATAGGATCATCTCAAATGTAGCATTTAACATCTCTAAGAAACTTCTTCTTAGAATACCTTGGGATGTCCTCGTGTAGCTTCCCACAAGTTAAGAAATTGGCAAAGTCCGCATACCAAGGGGTTCTCACCTCAACTTCCATAATAAGATTCATCTCCACATAGTCAATCTCCTCTATCCCAAAGAGCTTTTCATCCGGAAACTCTTCCTTGACCTCATCATCTTTCTCTTCAAAATCTTCTTCTCTCTCAAAACGTGACAAGTGATCCGCTATCACATTCTCACTCTCTTTCTTGTCACGGATCTCTATATCGAACTCTTGGAGAAGCAACACCCACTGGATCAATCGAGGCTTAGCATCTTTCTTGCTCATGAGGCAGCGAATAGCCGAATGGTCCGTATACACAATTGTTTCCCCCCCACCAAATACGGGCGAAATTTATCAAAAGCATATACGACCGCCAATAGCTCTTTCTCCGTAGTGGTGTAATTTGCTTGAGCCGGGTTAAAGGTCTTGAAAGTATAATATATTGCTCGGAATTTCTTTTCTCGGACTTGTCCGAGAATTACTCTCATAGCGAAGTCACTCGCATCACACATGAGCACAGAGGGTTCACTCCAATCCGGACTTACTAGGATCGGTGCGGTGATCAATGCTTCCTTAAGAGCCTTGAAAGAAATCAAACAATCATTAGTGAACTCAAAAGGCACATTTTTCTCAAGTAAGTGAGATAAAGGTTTAGAAAGCTTAGAGAAATCCTTGATGAACCGACGATAGAATCCGACATGACCTAGGAATGATCTTATCCCTTTCTCACTCGATGGTGGTGGTAATTTCTCAATGGCTACCACCTTAGCACGATCCACTTGCAACCCCTTTGATGACACGTGGTGTCCAAGAACAATCCCGTCTCTTACCATGAAATGACACTTCTCCCAATTTAAGACAAGATTGGTATCTTCACATCTCTGTAACAAAAGCTCAAGATTATGTAAGCAAGAGGTGAACGACTCTCCGAAAATGGAAAAGTCGTCCATAAACACTTCCATAATATTCTCAATAAGTCCATGAAAAATTGCCATCATACATCTTTGGAAGGTAGCCGGGGCATTACAAAGCCCAAATGGCATCCTTCTCCATGCAAAAGTACCATATGAACAAGTAAATGTTGTATTTTCTTGATCTTCCGGGGCAATCATGATTTGATTATACCCGGAGTATCCGTCCAAGAAACAATAAAATGCAAATCCACTCAATCTATCTAGCATTTGATCAAGAAAAGGCAATGGAAAATGGTCCTTATGTGTGGCCTTTTTAAGTTCACGGTAATCAACACATACCCGCCATCATGTGGCAACCCTAGTAGCAACCAAATAACGATGCTTTGGTTGTCACCGAAAAGATCATGGGAACCATCGTCCATCGCATGATGGTCGACACCGGGGCATACACCAATGTCCTGTTCAAGCACACTCTATATGCTCTCGGCGGATACGAAGCATATATTGAGTCGTGCAACGACATCATCATGGGTTTCGGAGATACCCGCTCCGTCCCCATCGGAAGGATAAGGCTATCAGTTGAACTGGCATCAACCAAGGAGCAAGAAATACATCACACCTGGCAGCTCGACTTCATGGTCGTCGACATGCCATCATCTTACAACGCTTTCCTCGGCCGACCTTTCTTTGATGAATTTAAGGCGGCCGCTTCTACTGATTATTATTGTATTAAGATTCCAACCCCGACGGGAGTTATAACCGTCAAGGGTGATCAGGTGCGGGCGAGGGAGTGTCTCGTCCGTTTTGCTTGACACGTATTTTTCAATACTCACCTCTCAAGTGTAAGAGGATCGTATGTAATAGTAAGTGCCCGGTTAAATTATCAAACTACGGGACTAGTTAGCTAGCGTAGCCTTAGTGTTGTGTGCGTCACGTAATTATAGTGAAAGAGCATGGGGGTGAGCGATAAAAACTAAATGTAAAACTCAACAAGCTAAATACTATCTAAGAAAAGTAAGTAAAGTGATGATCAAGATCAAATGGAGAGAAGTAGTGTTCGGGTGTTCTTCATTATGTGGAAATCGATTAAAGCTTAACTTGGACGTTTGATTCATTGGTTGGTGTATGATAAGAGCAATCACTAAAAATGTATCTAATAAAGTACCTAAGATCGGGAGGAAGGATAGAGACGTTCTTACCCGGGTAATCACACAACTAGGGGGTTCTACTCTATCTAAATTAATCTAATCTAATCCCTAATCATGTTTTTCCACCTGAATACTAGAAACCAAGCTTTTATGGTCTCCTTACCAATTACCCAAACTCACATTCAAATAATTAGTGTAAATTAATGGGGTTCTAATGAAAATTACCCAACCCTCGTTGCGATAATCCAATATAAACTCAATTCACTCGTCTCCCAACCCCCGATTATACTATCGTCAAGACTAACCAACTCTCGTTGCACTAATCATGCGTCAAAATATAATCTAATAATTGAATTCAAGCAAATGATCAACCAAAACCCATTAACCTAATCAATACACCACCAATATAATTAAACCATCCAAATCAAACTAAAAATCTACTTCCATCATAAATCCAAACACCCAAACACCAACAAACCTAAGCAATAACTAAATTAACAATGGAAAGCAAGCTTATGAAAAATAAATAGCAAAACATTAAATTAAAGAAGAATATCAGCTCAAGTCTTGTGTTGCTTGCAATAAAATAAAATACTACATTAAAAACTAGCTAAGAGAGTGAAATTAAACTAATCTATTTGATTCAGTGAAAGTGTGAATGGGAGGAAGGAGGGTTTCCCCCAATGCGTGCTCTGTTCTCCAATTCCTCCGTGCGTGTCCGTCTTCTAGCTGCTGCCGAATTGTGCCATAAAAAGATATTTTAGGTGGGCTGGCCTCAGTTGGGCCAAATGGAATGGGCCTGGGTAATATTAAAACTGGCTTGCTTGCTTCCACTTTGACGGCTTCAATAATTGGACCAATTAAAGGGTCCGACTATTTACACCTCCATTCCAGTTTAGAACACTCCCCCGATTGATGCACCCCCCCTAAAATTTGTCAGGATGGATGCACCCCCTCTTGAATTGTCTTAAATACCCTTTTATCTCAAAAATACATTTACTAAACACACCCCTAATTTTCCACCTTCTTCCTCTTCCTCTTCCTCTTCCTCTTCCTCTTCCTCTTCCTCTTCCTCTTCCTCTTCCTTCTCTCTCCATCGTCCCTTCCTCTTCCCCTCTTTTTTTTTTCCTCCACTCCCTCTCTTTCTCCCAGCTGCTGCTGCTGCCGCCCCTTCTCTACTGCCGCCGCCCCTCCTTGGTCGCCGCCCTCCCCTCCATCCCCCTCCCTCAACAGCTGCGCACAGCAGCAAAAAGAAAAAAAAAATCAACTCCCCCACCCCCACCCCAGCCCACCCACCCCCCTCACCCTCCACCCATCACCCCTGCCCACGCCCAGCCTCCGGCCGCCCCACTCCGATTTGTCGCCGTCTCTCGTCTCTCTCAGGTTTGAATTTTAGATTTAGGGTTTTTTTTGCTTTTCTTCTTTTTTTTGGTTTTTATTTTTTGTTTCCTTCTTCTCCCTGACTTCTGCCGCAAAAGTAAGTTTTTTTTTTCTTTTCTTGACACACCGACACACCAGGGTCGACGCTTTGCATTCTCGTCGACAAGGTGTTGTCGACGAGAATGCACATGGTCGACAAGATGTTGTCGACGAGAATGCACATGGTCGACCAAATTGTTGTGATTTTTTTTAAGAAAAAAAATTAAATTGTTTTCGACCTTTGTAGATCGATCATATACACTCTCGTCGATAAATTGTTGTCGACGAGAGTGTATTTTGGTCGATCTACAAAGGTCGAAAAAATTTTGATTTTTTTTTTTTAACTTTTCGACAAACCAGTGTCGACGAGAGTGAATATGGTCGACACTGGTTCGTCGAAAATTTGAAAAAAAAATGAAAATTTTCTAAGATCCTGAATTTTGTTGTTTGATTGTGATGGTGGTGGTGATGATGGTTGTGGCGGTAACGGCAGCGGCGGTGGTGTCGGGTAAAAATTATGTTTAGAGTTTAAAAGTGAATAAGTGGTGCATTTAGTAATAGGGGTGCGTTTAGTAATGTAATATGATTTAAAGGGTATTTTTGGTTTTTTACATTATTATTATATTATTAAACTAAAAGGGGGAGTGTTCTAAACCGAAATGGAGGTGTAAATAGTCAGACCCCAATTAAATCAAACTACATGGCTGCCCTTTCTCTCCGTATTCGCCGAATTGGCTGCTCCCAATTGCGCATAGTATACCAAAATGAAATGCGTCCAGCTGTAATTGAGGAATGGGCTTGGGCTCGTGTTGTATTAATTCAAGTGGGCTGATTGCTTCCATGTTGTGGTTGGACCTCAACAATTTAATTAAATGGGCCACAAAAATTAATTGTAAAGCCCAAATAACTTTTAACTTTCAATCTTTTTTCGACTTCATTC
The DNA here is from genome assembly GCA_963675135.1 of Galeopsis tetrahit. Taxonomy (NCBI): domain Eukaryota; kingdom Viridiplantae; phylum Streptophyta; class Magnoliopsida; order Lamiales; family Lamiaceae; genus Galeopsis; species Galeopsis tetrahit. Next base: position 3,695,968 of record OY776130.1, read on the forward strand.
TCGTCTCATCCTTCGAATTGACTTTATAAAATAATTAAGGTGTGCTTTGCTCCAAAAATGCTCATTTCTCTATAAAAAATAGCAAACCACAACCTTTCTCCAAATTAAGTGTAATTAGTCAAATTAATGTAAATAATGCACAAAATTCTATAAAATTATGCAAATTAAACACAAGAATTTCGAGCAATTTTCACACTAATCAACCCCCCCAAACTTAAAGTGTTGCTCGTCCCCGAGCAACGAAATAGAAAAAGAACAAGTGGGAGAATTGTGAAGGAATTCATTCAAGACAAGATAGAATAAGTGGTTGTAAACTTTCTCAATCTAGTCAAGCAATGAGATACAAATATCCACAAACAAGTTCACAAGTTATGCTCAAATCCATGCAAGATTAAGTGTTCAATTCACGATTTCCTCACATGTAAGTGTATCTCTCACTCAAAAAGTGTATATCAAGGAAAATATGCTCTCAAAATCAAATCACACAAATGTACTACCATATGCTTGCCAAAAGTCTCAATACTCCACTACATGTAAGTGTTCAATTCATGAATCAATAAGGACTTCACATTTGGTTGTAATGTAGGCTCTTTGGTTAGGGTAGGGAAGATTTGGATAAAGTGACTCGTAAACTAGTGGAACGAGAAGTAAAGACGCCCCGTCGAACATCTCTAAAACTCAAGAGGAAAACTACAATTGATCAAGTTGCAACTCCAAATTCCAAACTTCAACAATTCATTTGCTCACTCTTTTAAAGCACATTCTTCACCACCAAATTTTTTTGAGCACTTTTGAACTTCAAGCTCTACCAAATACTTGTACACAAGAGAGTTTTCTTTTTCAATTTTTTTTCTCATCAACTCAATCTTTTTTATGCACTCTCTCAATTCATCTTTTCTCCATTTTTTTTATTTCTTTTCAATCTTTTCACTTTCAAACCAAACTCATCCACCCAAAATCACATTTAACCACAATTCAACCTCATTTGTCAACATTCAAACTCCACTAGTTCATAGGGAAATTAGGCTCACAAAAGATGGACAAATAGGCTAAATTTTGTAGGTTGCCAAAGAATACACGTCAATAGGCTCAAAGTGGCTAACTACGGAAAAATATCATTTGGTATGGACAATTTGGTTAAGTGACTATTCAAAACAAAGATGACCTCATATCATTTTCAAGAATCTCACACAAATAGTAGTTTCAAACAAGACAATTGGCAAGTTCTAGAGCACATAAGCATGAATGATACTCGATCACATGAAGGAAATAGACCAAAATATATGAACGTCTAAAGGCTCTAAAGCTCACGGGCTTGTCTATCATGAATTAAGAGCATCAAACCAAGCAAAGATCTTCACACAATCAAATGAACAAGCATGCATCAATCAATACCAACAAGCTCAACCAAATTTCAAAAACCAACAATCACCAACAAGTATGCCTCAAACACTTTCTTCCACAAGATCTCTCGTATCCATCAAAGCTTAACAAAATATGGACAAACGGTGCAATAAAAAATGAAGGTAAACACACGAAATCTCCCCCCAAACTTAAATTAAACTATCTAGTTGAATGCAAAGTTTGGAGATGAGTGTGTTACCTTAGAAATTTGTCACCAATGAAGCTCACCAAAGAAGCAAGCTACCACAACCGTTTTGTCCATTGAACTTCTTAGCACCAAATCACCACCACCTTTAACTTCACCATGCACATCTCTCATCCTTGGAACTCCAACACAACACTCAACCTACAAAACAAAAACTCAACAAAAAGATCAAGCAAACTACAAAGCTAAAATAAAAGAAAGCAATAAAGAATGGGTTGCCTCCCATTTAGCGCTAAGTTTAACGTCTTCAAGCCGGACAGAAATGAATGAGCTCATCGGAATGGCCATGGATATCGGTCCTCCTTGCCATTATATTTCAATCTTTGAGCTTCAAAATCATGGAGGCTCTCATGAGTAGTAGACCAATCTCTTGCATCTTTCATGTGCATTTTCATCATTAGAAGCTCCTCTTGCTCTTCCTCCATACTTTCTTCCCATTCCTTTCCTTTAAGTCCAAGGATGCCCAAGCACATCTCAACTTCCTTCTTTGGGTCGAAGTGATAAAGAGGTAAAATAAAATCAATAGAAGTATCAATATCATCTAAAGTGAAAATTGAAGAGTGTAAAGGTTTAGAAATGCTCATTTCGCTCTTCAACTCGTGTTGTGATGTTTCTTGATCTTCTTGTTCTTTGTTGCCCGTGTCCATCAAGGGACATTCTCCCTCTTCACCATCTTCTTCCATCTCCATTAAGCTCCTATCATCATCATCATAAATAAGAGAAGAAGAATAGTCAATCTCAATATCAAATAAAGGGTTATCATGAATACGAGGAAAGTAAGGCTCAAGAGATATTTGGAGTGTCTCTTGAACACAAGGCTCTAAAGAATCAATTATTTTGCACTCATGATCTTCCAAATATTGCTTCTTAGCATCATGAGTGTCAAAAACAATTTCATCTTTGCTAAACTTGAGAGCCAACTCTCTCGTGCTCATGTCCTCAAATGAATGTCCACCTTCATCTCTATCCTCAATAAGAATGCTACTTTCATCCTCCTCTTCACTTGAGCCTTCTTCTTCATCAATCGACATGCTTAGCCCTTCATAACTAGTCTCACTTGAAGAAATCATTTGACTCAATTGGAACGTCATATTCTTCATTCGATTCGCAAGTGAGACCATTTGCTCATCCATCTTTTCCAATCTCGCATTGTTGTGAGAAACAACTTGATTGGATTGAGTCATGAAAGTGACTAGCAAGTTTTCCAAGTAAGCATTCCTTTCATCATTTGGTGCACGTGCACCCGGATCAATTTCTGGTGGAAGAGTAAGAGCGGATTGTGGTGTTTCATAATCTTGATAGTCAGGTGGAACTTGTTGAATTTGATAATCGTAATTGTAGTTCCCCCAACTATCGTAGAAAACATCTTCTTGATAAGGAGGATAAACCATATCATATTGATCAAATGATTGATTCCATGAATATTGGTTATATCCATCCATATTTCAATTAAGTTCACCTACACAAATGATCAAAGTATCACAAGCACAAGATAACAATAGACCAAATAAAATAAAAATATCACTAGTAATTACGCTAAACTAACACTAAGTTACACAAAAAGCAAAACTAATCCCGGCAACGACGCCAAAAACTTGACACGTATTTTTCAATACTCACCTCTCAAATGTAAGAGGAGCGTATGTAATAGTAAGTGCCCGGTTAAATTATCGAACCACGGGACTAGTTAGCTAGTGTAGCCTTAGTGTTGTGTGCGTCACGTAATTATAGTGAAAGAGCATGGGGGTGAGCGATAAAAACTAAATGTAAAACTCAACAAGCTAAATACTATCTAAGAAAAGCAAGTAAAGTGATGATCAAGATCAACAATTTAATTAAATGGGCCACAAATTAATTGTAAAGCCCAAATAACTTTAACTTTCAATCTTTTTTCGACTTCATTCTTGTCTCATCCTTCGAATTGACTTTATAAAATAATTAAGGTGTGCTTTGCTCCAAAAATGCTCATTTCTCTATAAAAAATAGCAAACCACAACCTTTCTCCAAATTAAGTGTAATTAGTCAAATTAATGTAAATAATGCACGAAATCCTATGGCGGTCGAAGTTACAAAGTTAATCGATAATTGTAGGTCCCAAGTTGAGTTAATATCGAGGGAAGCTAAAAAAAATATCTAGAGGGGGGTGAATAGACTTTTCTAAAATCTTTCGATATATCAGAATACGAATGCGAAATATCAGAATAACAATGAGCCCAATTCTAGTTTATACTCAACTTACTAATTTCGAGAACTCTGTTCTATACTCAACTAGTCTTGTTCAGTTATGTATGTTTAAACAAGTAAACAATTAGTCAATTAAAACAAACAAAACAATAAAGTAAACAACACAAACAATTTATAGTGGTTCGACAATTTGTCTACGTCCACTCTCACAACCCAGTTGTGATATTCTTACTAACTCATCCAATAGAGTAAAGTGTGTTCTTGTAGCTTTAAGTCCCAAGAAATAAGACTTAGATCTTCTCGAATATACTACCAAGTATATCTTCGATCTTACTAGCTTTTTACAAGTATCTAGCACCTTGATAACAAAAACTAAAAAGAAAAACTTATTCAGTAGCAGTCTTCTTTGATCTTCACTTGTCTTCTGACTTGCTTTCTGAACTTCAAACTCTGAGAGTGTAAACTTCTTGAATGCTTCAATAATGCTTCAATACGTAGATTTTCAGTATTTGCAGTAGTCCTCAAATGTTAAACACCTAGAGGTATTTATAGACTTCAATCTTCAAGAACTTAGTTAGTTGTAACCAACTTTTCTTGAAAACTAACTTCATAATTGTTAGGCATTATCAATCCACGCGTTTCTTGTTGTTAATTAGTTATTTCTAACTAATTCTTCTATCCTTATCTTTACACGCGTATTTGTAAGAAACTCTAAGTTGACCTGTCTTGTTGAGTCTTGTATGCGCACTTGTCTTGAGTAGTAGACTTGTCTTCTCTTCTTGTCTGGTCTCTTTGTGCGAACAACTGTAGTAGACTATTCTAATCTTAACAAGACTATTTACATTACTTTAAGCTTATAGCTTAGTCAACTTATAAATCTATACAATCAATCTAACTATTACATAGAAAATCATGAGCTTCTATACAATGATTATCATAGCTCAATAACAATCTAATATGAACAAATATGAAGTACTTATAATTTCGTACTCATCTTTTAAACATAAACAATACTTATCTTTTTTTATGTGAACTCTACTGGTCTGTTCAAGATGACTTCTTCTCAACTAGACTAGATCAGTCAACACTTAGAAAATATTCAAACTATTTTTGGCTTATCAAAACTTCATCATTTATCTTTTACTCATCAATTAGGACTTGTTCTAGGATTCATATCCCAACAATTTCCCCCTTTTTGATGAAGCCAAAACTACTTGAATCTTTTCTTAATAGTAGCCTAGTTAAGTAGTTATCTTGTCTTAACATCAAATAGTACTTAATTTTTTATTTATTCAAATAATAATACCAGTAGATTACACATACTTAAAACAACTAACAATCAGAGCAAAAACAAATACAACTAATCTGAAAGAGTAAACAAAGTATCAGAGCAATCATACTAGTCTGAAAGAGTACCTCCTTCTAGATTTGGAACACAGAATGCATCTAGGAGTCTTCTATGGATTATGCTGATATGATCTTCATCATCAATCTTCTCTTTATCTAGTAGCTCTTCTTCATACTTCTTGATTTGATTAAAGTCAACTCTTTTTCCAGAACTGGTCATAGGACATTTCCACTTTGGAAATTCAGGAACAAGAATGTTGAAGTTTGCTCCAGCAGAAATTCTCATGATCAAGTTCCAAAGCATCTTATGTTGTCCTTCCATAAATTTGTCGAATAAAGAATATAACTCATCTGGACTATCAGAATCACCATATTTGCGAATAATCCAATGATCAAGTTTCCATTGCCTTTTCACTTTCAACCATTCAGCTCGATGCTCTTTGTCTATGAAGTAGTCAATGAACTGATCTTCCATCTGATCTATATCTTCCTTCAGCTTCTGGAATCTTTCAATATGTTTACCAACTTTCTTTTGGCTTGCATAGTGAGCTTCATCATTCGAATCAACAACCTTCTGCTTCTTCACTTTTGTTGTTGTCTCAGCTTCTTTCGGCTCTTCTATAACAATAGATTTTCTTTTCGATACTTTCCTTGTCTGAACCTCAGCTTCTGGAGATGCAACAGCTTTGCCCTTCTCCAACCTCTTCAGCTCAACTGCTCTGGCTTCCTCAAGATCAACAGTTTTAACCAACTTCCGTCTCTTCGGCCTTCCTAGATCTTGCATAGCCTCCGCAGCTTCCTTAGCTTCTGGTTCAGCACTAGACTTAGCTTTCTCACCTTCAGCAATAACTTCAACTCGACTTGTCTCTTCCCCCTTTTTGGCTTCGTCAGTCGCCTTGAGAGAGAAAAGGGAAGTGAAACGAGTCATCTCTTCTAACATAGCTTGCTTCATAAGGTTCGTAGCTCTTTCAATCTGCCTTTCATGAGAACCATCTTGACTCAACTTGTCTAGTTTGGTTGCCACTAACTCCAGCTTTTGAGTAGACAAGTTCAACTCATTCTTAAAATGTGTTGCAGTCAGACGCAGCTTCGTGTTCTCTTCAGTCATAGCACTGATAATCTCTTTTGCTTGTGCTAACTGATCAAAGGCTTCTTTTCTCTGAACATCAGCAACCTCGATTTTGGCTCTATAGACTCTTTCCATCTTTCTGGATTCAGTAGCTAGAACACGAGCAAAATCGACAGAGCTCTTCTCCGAATATTCAACTTGGTTCTGGAAAAATCCTTCAATTTGATTAAACATTTCTTGTTTGAAGTCGTTATCCAACTGATTGACCTCATTCATAATCATCTCTTTTGAACTTGTCACAAGGACACTGTTCTGTTCAACAAGAGTCTTCTTAAGCTCAGTCTTGAGAAATTCATCAATAGATGTTTTGATAACAACCTTCAAGTCTTCTTTCAACTCATCTATTGAAGTAGCTGGGATTGCATGAGATGGTTGTCCAACTTCAATATGAGTAGCCTCTTCCATGATTTTATCTTCAGCAAGAGATATGACTTCAACCAACTGACCTTCTGGTAGAGTAGTTAAGACCTCGTCTTCCACTACTTCAGTTACAAGAACACTTCCAGCAATGGCCTTCAGACTGGGAAATGGACAATAAGGCACCATAGCCAACTTAGCTTCCTTAGCCTTCTTCTCAGCATCAGCCAGATCCTTTTTCAATAAGGCATGCAGCTTCTCCATATATCCACACATCTCAATGGGAAGCAAAAGATCAGTATAACGGTTGATAAAAGCAAAATCAGATCTTGGACTGTCAGCATGTTCCACTTGAAATTTGAACACAATGCCTCTCAACTGGTCTGAGACATTGTCTAATTCTACTACAGGATCAGTAGAGTGGATCTCCTCAGCTGGTGCAGCTTCAATCATAGCTACATCTTCAAAGAAATCCGATTCTGGAACTTGAACACCCACATCAAATTGTGATTCAGAGCACATCAAATCATCATAAATGTTCAGAAATCTCTTTGCAAGAGCAGTAATTGCGTGAGCTGGAAATAACTCTGAGTGGTCTCGAACACCACTGATCTCCTTTTGTTCCATCTCCCAATCCATGAAGTTAGAAATACCACATTTTCCTAGGATAACTTCAAACAAGTAATCTGTAGAAGACTTCTTCAATGCAACCCAGGTGCATACTCTTAGAAGTTTCTCAAACTGCTCTGAAGAGAAGTCGACTTCGACAGATGAGAGCTGCTTCTTCAAATTCTTGCTCATCTTCGATCGGACCCTCTTTTCTCTTAAGCACATCGGGTAGTAGACCAAGGATTCGAATCTAACTTCAGACGGGGTCTGAGTAGGTGGGGTCCCTAACTCAGCTGTTGCAGTGGCAACTGGCATCTTGTCTGAAGTAGATGGGTTGATAGGTTCAACATATTCTGTTGAAGGTAAGGATAGAATTTGGTCTGTGGTTTATGTGGGCTTTGATGTGTCTAGGTTTGGTGTGACAACTGTCGGAGTATCAGTTGTGTTCATTGTGGGAGTGTTTGGGGGTAGGCTGGCTCTCAGCGGACGTGCTGCCAGCTCTTGCGAGGATGAGGGAGCAGGTCTAGGCCTAGATCGATGTGATCTAGCCTTGGTTCGAATAGAAGAGAGAGAGAGAGGAATTGAAATATCTTGAGAAGAAGTACCAACCTGTGGACTCGACTCTTCTGGTGGAGTGGGCGACCCAACTTGCACAAGTTGATACAATTCTGGAATTTGAGCACTTGGCTCCTTTTCCTGAGTGGAATCCTCTTCCGACTGAGTCTCCTCTGAGTCTCCTGTACTAGACGAATCTTGTGCAACTTCCTTCAACTCTTCAACTGACTCATCTTCCGACGCACTAGTCGAGGCAGCATAAGGCAGGGCTTCCATAGGATCAATGCGAGCTTGCCTAGGTGCTGCTGGCCTAGCAGCAGCCTGCTTCTTCAAGGCCTCCTTCTTTAAATAAAATTTCAAAGGATGAAAGGGCTTTCCTTTGCTCCAGTCAGACTTGTTTGGCAATAATAAGGGCAGTAAGATACTCAACTTGTTGCCAAACCCCACAACATTCGACACCACCCAACTGCGAGAGTCGGTGTCCACCCTGACACTTCTTTCAAAGTACATCATCCGATCAGCTATCAACTTAAACCAATTACCCTCTGTAATGCCATCATAAATGGCAGCCATTAACCTAGCTTTTCCCAAAGTTACAGAGTCATGGGAACCAGTGGCACATAGCAAAATTTTGCTTGCTATGTCCAGTAAAGTGCGATATTTCTCAAGAAGCTCCATCTTCTTGACGGCTGGGAGCTTGCCATCTGGTTTAAGCTTCAACTTCTTTCCACAGAAAATGCTCAAATAACGAACCTCTTGCCCAATTGCATAATTCTCCACATCAATTGTTCCAGTGGGCAGTTTTAGATGTACGAACAAGGCTTCACGAGTGATTTCCACTCGACTTGTTCCAATGAAAGACTCAATAACATCGCCTCGTCTGGTGGCGTTGGCATAAAATTCCAGCACTTCCTCCTCCAAGACGACTTGAGGAAACGCTTCCAAATAGGGTTTCAGGCCACATCGAGTGCACTTTGTTAGAATTTCTTGATTGGCATCAGTGTGCTTCCCCTTGAAGAACACAGATGGTTCCACATGCACCTTATTTTCAGAGATGTATCTGCCAAGGTCAAATCTGGCCTGAATATTAGTCCTTACATCAAAAAGTGAGATGATCGACATAGTGAGTATTTGATGAAGAACAGATAGCTTGGATTCGTAAGAAATTTCGAGTGCGTGAGAGTAGGAGAGTTGAAAACGTGATTTGAGAATCGTGTAAGTGTTGGGTTTTGTTGCAACTGAATTTGCAAATCAACGGCCAAGATTGAGATAGATGATCTAATGGTTGGGCCTTTTGAAATTCTGTTTACGGAATCGAGAATATTACGTGATTTGATATTGTAAATTTTGGAATCCGTCTTTCTTATTGGTTAGGCCAGAAGAGTGTACATATCTGACCTAGCGAAGAAGATTATGGCTTGAACTGGATGTATACACCTCTTTAAATGGGAGTGTATTCATCCAATTTCTAGGATTTTCCAATTTTCATTATCGAATTACTATAATGCCCTTAATTCGAAACACTTAAACACTTAGTCATAACAATAGAACACTTATCTTGTCTGTTCGAGTCTATTCAGAACAGACGAGTAGACTTAAGCACACAAGACGAGTAGGTTTAAGCGCACAAGACGAGTTCCCCCTTCGACTGTGCTTGTCTATTCTGAACATCAAACGACTTCATGTACCTATCTTACCATATGCGACGTATTCTCGTAGGTACAAGTAGAGTAAAATAAATAAGATGAATATCAATCTAAAGCAATGATCAAGGTTTCGAACAAGATGACTTTTAACAAACTTAAGGGTCAACATAAGGATTTTTAAGAAATCAAGGATTCCCCCTTAAATGTTTATTCCCTTAGTATTACCCTCAGCTTTACCAGCTTCCTCATCGGGTTGTTTGGTCATCTAGTCTAGCCTTGTATACCTGTCTGTTGCGTGAGTAGTTGAGTGCTCTGTTTTGGTGACCTTGTCTCCATTTTTTATGTACCTGTCTGGTTAGTACATAGCTACAGGCAAGTAGGGTCTAGATCAATTAGCCCTAGACTAATGCATAACTCACGAAAACGTGCCTCAGCTAATGGTTTTGTGAAAATATCAGCTCTTTGAAAATCAGTATGAATCTTTTTCATGCAAATGTCCTTCTTTTCTACATGGTCACGTATGAAATGGCGCTTCACATCAACATGCTTACAACGTGTGTGCAAAACAGGATTTTGAGTAATTGCAATGGCACTATTACTATCACAGAAAATAGGAACGTTTGATTCATATATGTTGTAATCTCTAAGCTGTTGCATGAGCCAGAGTAGTTGACTACAACAGCTACCAGCAGCCATGTACTCGGCTTCGGTAGTAGAAGTAGCAACACTAGTCTGCTTTTTCGAAAACCATGAAATGAGTTTTGTGCCTAAGAATTGACAAGAACCGGATGTAGATTTCCTATCTATTCTACAGCCACCAAAATCAGAATCTGAGTAGCCACTTAGAGATAAGTCATCATTTGAAGGGTACCATATACCACGATTGATGGTTCCTTTCAAATATTTCAATATCCTTTTAGTGGTTTCCATATGACTCTCTTTTGGATTAGCTTGAAAACGAGCACATACGCCAACAGAGAATGCAATATCAGGTCTACTAGCAGTCAAGTACAGTAATGAACCAATAAGACCACGATAATATGTTTGATCAACACACTTACTTTGTTCGTCTGGGTCCATTCTGTATGTAGGTAGCATAGGTACGCCAGCAGACTTGCATGTCTTAATACCATACTTGTCTAGAAGATTTCTAGTATACTTTGCTTGATTTATGAAAATCCCTTCAGGGGTCTGTTTTACTTGAAGACCAAGAAAGTAATTCATTTCACCCATCATGGACATTTCAAATTTACTTTGCATGAGTGTTGAGAAACTTTCACTCAGCTTTTTGTTAGGTGACCCAAAAATGATGTCATCTACGTAAATTTGGACGAGTAAGATGTCTATCCCTTCTTGTCTTCTGAACAAGGTTCTATCGACCTTGCCCTTAGTAAAACCATTTTCTAACAGAAAGAGAGAGAGAGAGTGTCATACCATGCTCTTGGAGCTTGTTTTAGTCCGTATAAGGCTTTCTTCAACCTGTACACCTGGTTGCCTTTGACTTCGAAACCTGGTGGTTGTTCAACATATACTTCTTCCGCAAGAATACCATTAAGGAATGCACTTTTGACATCCATTTGATATACAGTAAACTTCATATAGGCAGCATATGCAAAGAACAATCGAATGGCTTCTAGTCTAGCAACAGGAGCATATATTTCATCATAGTCTCTGCCTTCAGCTTGTGAATAGCCTTGGGCAACTAGTCTAGCCTTATTCCTAACAACAACATCATTCTCATCTTTCTTGTTTTTGAAAATCCATCGACTGCCAACTACATTATGATGTTTAGGCCTATCGACAAGTTCCCAGACGTCGTTTCGAACAAACTGGTTCAACTCGTCTTGCATAGCGATGATCCAATTACTATCAGCCAATGCCTCTTTAACAGTGGTAGGCTCGATAGACGAGAGGAAACAACACCAGCAAAACATAGATGGACTAGGCTGTTCTTGCGACTCAAAGAGTTGTCGTCTAGTCTTTACACCAATAGTAGAGTCACCAATGATATTTTCAGTATCATGTGCAGATTTCTATGTTTTTCTATTCTTAATAGGAACACTATCATCATCTATATCATGTACAGCATCATGCATGTCAACATCATTTGTATCATCAATAGACTTAACAGGAGTAGTAGAGTCAACTAGAGCAGGCATGTCAACTGGTCTAGAGGACTTACCTTGAGTACTCACCTTCTCTTGGTTATCAGACTCGAGAGCTTTCATGAATGGATTGTAGGCTTGAACGGATTCATATACCTCTGATTCTTTGTCAGATTGGATCGTTAGATCAGTCATCTTTTCACTGATCTTGTTGGCAGACGAGTCCTGTAGAGTTTCATCGAAAACCACATGTGGTGTTTCTTCCACACAAAGAGTTGAGTAGTTGAATACTCTAAATGCTTTGCTGGTCAAGGAGTATCCTAAGAATATCCCCTCGTCTGCTTTGGCATCGAAAGCATTCAACTTGCTCTTTCCATTGTTGTGAATGAAACACTTACAACCAAATATATGGAAATATGAAATTTTGGGTTTTCTACCTTTCCAAATCTCATAAGGTGTCTTGCCTAGTGCTTTGTTGATTGCGCTTCTGTTCTGTGAATGGCATGCAGTATTGATAGCTTCAGCCCAAAACTTTTGAGGCGTGTTGTACTCGGCTATCATGGTTCTACAGGCTTCTTTGAGAGTTCGATTCCTTCTTTCTGCTACACCATTTTGTTGTGGTGTCCTAGCTGCACTAGTAAGATGCTGGATACCACGTTTAGCACAGAAATCTTTGATATAGCAATTAATGAACTCAGTTCCCTTGTCACTACGAATCTTGACAATAGACTGGTTCTTCTCAACTTGTAGCTTCTTCAACAGATCAGGTAGTAATGTTTGTGTATCACTCTTCTTGTGTAGAAAGACTACCCAAGTAAACTTAGAATAGTCGTCTACAACAACAAGTGTGTACCTTCTACCATTCAAGGTTGGAGGAGTTATTGGACCATGAAGATCCATGTGTAGGAGTTCTAGGACTCTACTAGTTGAGAGAGTAGGAATTGACTTAAATGAACTTTTAACCTGTTTACCCTGTTGGCAAGCCGTGCATACATGTGACTTGTAGTAAACTTCATTGGGAATACCTTCTACAAGGTAGTCTCTGGCTATCTTATTAAGAACCTTAAAGTTTAGATGGCAGAGGCGTCTATGCCAGAGCCAGCCAAGTTCTTTAGGATTCTTAGTAAGTAGACAGGTGTCCCTCGGACAACTGTTCCAGTTCACTATGTACACACTTCCTTGTCTTACGCCGACTAGTAGGACTGTGTGCGTCCTTTTGTCAATGATTTCACATTTGTGGCTTTTGAACTGCACCTTGTATCCACGATCACAAAACTGAGAAACAGAGAGTAAGTTGTATTTCAAACCTTCAACATATGACACATCTTGGATCTCTACGTCTCCATTCCGAATGTAACCAAATCCTTTAGTGACAGCAGTAGAGCTATCACCAAATATCACTTTTGGTCCTTCCTGCTCATGGTAGCTTGATAAGAGAGCCTTGGTACCAGTCATGTGGTGCGAACAACCACTATCGATGTACCAAGTTTCTCCTACTGAGCCACCCTTCTTATACAAGTCTAGTCGACCCTGCAATGAAGATATTCAATAATTTAGGTACCCACTAGTTTATTGGGGTCCTGGGGGGTTAGTCGAGTTCAAAGGAATCCAAATATACATTGGAGTTTTGAACAAGTTCGATCTTTTAAGCTTTCGGCCATACTTGTTACAAAATAAGACCTTGTTGTCCTTGTCTGGTCTATCAGTCGAGTTCGGGTCTACTCTTTGGAGATAGCCTTTCGACTTGATCTCTACTTGAGTAGGCACTGGTCTATGATAGTCAGAATAGGGCTTGTATGCATTAGGTCCATACGGTTTATAGACTTGTTTAGGTCTTTCCTCACTTATGATATCGTATGATAAAGGTGGAGGATATAGGACAGCTTGTGTACGATATTTTAGAGCAACCTGTCTAGGCCTAGACGAGTAGAGTTGAGACTGCCTTATAAAAGGCGGTCTAGACTCTTATCGTCTAGTCTGTACCTGTCTAGTACTCGTCTCCTTAGGATACCAGTCCTCGTATCTGACCTGGTTGGGTCGTCCACGATTAGTGGTCCTTTGAAGATTAGTTCTAGGTGGAACGGGCTTGTTGTTACCATTCTTTTTACCTCCCTTGGTAATTGGAATGTTAACTCGAGCTTGTTTAGGTACAGTACCTTTAGATGGAGTTCCAATATCGTATATCATTGGTCCTTTTCCTTTATCTTTTGGCAAAAGTCTTGCGTTAGTAGTAGAGTTCTTAATGACTCGAGTAGACGAGCTAGATGGCTCAGCACCTATACCTGTCTTGTCATCTGGATCTCTATACCTATCTGACAGTTCAAGGTTAATCTTAGAAGAGTTAACCAGGTCAGTTAGTTTAAGGTCTAGTGTGACAACCTCGGTCTCTAAGAACTTATTACGTTCTTCAAGCTTTTTGCACTTACTCTTTAAAACATTGAATTCATTTCTCTCAGTTGCATGTGTCTTAAGTAGGTCTTGATATAACCTGTCTGTCAATGCACACTTTTCTTTGAGTTGTCTTAACTCTTCAGTCAAGCGTTCATTTAGGACTGTTACATTAGGATCTACTTTAGATTGAGCTTCCTTAAGATCAATGATTTCCTGTTTTAATGCAATGTTCTCGTCACTGACTTCAATGAATGCCTGATTGGCAAGTAGGAGGTCGTCTTCAATAGCACTAGTCGAGTGCTGAAGACTACTCCCTACTTCACTATTGGCAGTGTCACTTTCATCAGTATCTAAGTCATCACATGATTGAAACGAAGTAGCAGATGATACCTCTTGGTCGATTTTAGCCATGCAGCAAAGACCATCATCTACTATGAATGCTTCATCGTGATCTGGATCAGACGGGTAGCTAGACAAGGATGATGGCAACTCGTCTGAATCAGACTCAGAGTCATCATTGGCCATCATTGCCTTCTTGCCATGATTGTATCTTCTTTCCCTTCGTGCTTTGCGTTCTTCTCGATCATCAGTACTCAGGTCTAGACATTCATATATGTAATGACCTGGCTTTTCACAGTTATAGCACAAGAGATCATTAGTAGCCTTTTTAATAGGAGATTTATCCCTACGCTTATCACGCCTATCAGAACGCTGAATCTTCCTATCATCAGACTCTCTATCTCGTCTATTACCTTTCGAGACTTCGTCTCTCCTTTCGGATGAGTTTCGGTCTCGTCTGGTATCAGACGAGTTCTTAGAAGTGGACGCTCTATGATCCCTATAGAACTTCTTGTATCTTCCGAAACGTTTATTGAGCCTATCAAACTTTCTAATCATGAGGCTCATCTGATCTTTCAGACTGAGATCAGTATCTAACTCGTCTTTTACAGAAGCAGACTTAGTCTTAGACTTAGACCTGTCTATCTTAGAGGACTTAGACGAACTAGACTTAAAAGCAACGTTCTTGGACACATCATGTTCTCTATCACTACTGACAACAGGTTCATCTTCGTCTAAATCAAACTCATGAGCCTTTAGAGTTTGAAACATGGTTTCTGCACTCCATACGTCTATATCTTGAGTATTCTTAACAAGCATTTTTACCATTTTCCATCTAGCATCAAGACTCTTAAGAATCCTAAGATTAATTTCACGAGCAGTATATGTCTTACCAAGGACTTCCAAATCATTCATGATCTTAGTAAAACGAGTATCCAGCTGGTCTATAGTTTCGCCAGCTTTCATCCGAAATGATTCAAATCTTTGGACAGCTGTGGAGAGTTTGCTCTCTTTGATTAGGGATGTCCCTTCACAAATGATAGCTAACTTGTCCCACATTTCTTTGGCAGTTTTACATTTTAACACTTTTCCTAGATACTCGTTAGGAAGAGTGTGTAAGATGTAATTCTTTGCCAAACTATCCAAATTATTTTGACGCATTTCTTCTGAGGTTAGATCTGACCTTGGTTTCTTGACGAGTGTGCCAATTGGTTTGTCTTTGTCGAGGGTAGCAGTATTTGGGACCATTGTCACGATTGGACCCTCGGTGACAACAGATATCATTAGGTCGTGAGTGGAACTGAAGATGGCTTCCATCCTCAACTTCCAATAGTCGTAGTCCTGAACCTGGAACTTCGGTAACTTGTTAGCGTTGATCTCAAGAGACATGATTTCAAGAAATAAGTGCTAAGTAGATTTATGATCAAGAAAACAGATAAATCAAAAACAGGGAACAAGAAACAAATATAACAAGAATGTTGATCAAGAACACGTAAGCAAATACAATTACGGACCAAGACTTCACCCTAGTCTTATGTCGGTTATCAAGACACAGCAGTTCGTAAACTACCGCTCTGATACCACTTGTAGGTCCCAAGTTGAGTTAATATCGAGGGAAGCTAAAGAAAATGTCTAGAGGGGGGTGAATAGACTTTTCTAAAATCTTTCGATATATCAGAATACGAATGCGGAATATCAGAATAACAATGAGCCAATTCTAGTTTATACTCAACTTACTAATTTCGAGAACTCTGTTCTATACTCAACTAGTCTTGTTCAGTTATGTATGTTTAAACAAGTAAACAATTAGTCAATTAAAACAAACAAAACAGTAAAGTAAACAACACAAACAATTTATAGTGGTTCGACAATTTGTCTACGTCCACTCTCACAACCCAGTTGTGATATTCTTACTAACTCATCCAATAGAGTACAGTGTGTTTTTGTAGCTTTAAGTCCCAAGAAATAAGACTTAGATCTTCTCGAATATACTACCAAGTATATCTTCGATCTTACTAGCTTTTTACAAGTATCTAGCACCTTGATAACAAAAACTAAAAAGAAAAACTTATTCAGTAGCAGTCTTCTTTGATCTTCACTTGTCTTCTGACTTGCTTTCTGAACTTCAAACTCTGAGAGTGTAAACTTCTTGAATGCTTCAATACGTAGATTTTCAGTATTTGCAGTAGTCCTCAAATGTTAAACACCTAGAGGTATTTATAGACTTCAATCTTCAAGAACTTAGTTAGTTGTAACCAACTTTTCTTGAAAACTAACTTCAAAACTGTTAGGCATTATCAATCCACGCGTTTCTTGTTGTTAATTAGTTATTTCTAACTAATTCTTCAATCCTTATCTTTACACGCGTATTTGTAACAAACTCTAAGTTGACCTGTCTTGTTGAGTCCTGTATGCGCACTTGTCTTGAGTAGTAGACTTGTCTTCTCTTCTTGTCTGGTCTCTTTGTGCGAACAACTGTAGTAGACTATTCTAATCTTAACAAGACTATTTACATTACTTTAAGCTTATAGCTTAGTCAACTTATAAATCTATACAATCAATCTAACTATTACATAGAAAATCATGAGCTTCTATACAATGATTATCATAGCTCAATAACAATCTAATATGAACAAATATGAAGTACTTATAATTTCGTACTCATCTTTTAAACATAAACAATACTTATCTTTTTTTATGTGAACTCTACTGGTCTGTTCAAGATGACTTTTTCTCAACTAGACTAGATCAGTCAACACTTAGAAAATATTCAAACTATTTTTGGCTTATCAAAACTTCATCATTTATCTTTTACTCATCAATTAGGACTTGTTCTAGGATTCATATCCCAACAATAATAAATTGATCGAGAAAACAGGAACTGGTCCCAAGTGGGTGGCCAACCGTGTGCTCGTCCAAAAAACAAACGGGTCATGGCGATTGTGTATAGACATCACAGATCTAAACGATGCTTGTCCCAAAGACCATTTTCCGATGCCCCACATCGTTTATCTGGTGGATAGTACAGCGGGGCATGAAATGCTAACTTTTATGGATGCTTTCGCGGGATATCATTAGATCGCGATGCATCCCGACGACCAGAGACATACAGCTTTCATGACAGCGACAGACATGTACAGTTGGAAAAGAATGCCCTTCGATTTAAAAAACGCAGGGGCAATGTACCAAAGACTGGTAAATAAAATGTTTGATCATCACATTGGCGAGATGGTGGAAGTCTATGTCGACGACATTATTGTCAAAAGCTTGCGAAAAGAAGATCACCTCCATCACCTCACCATGACGTTCGATATCTTGAAAGAGTAAAATATGAAGCTGAATCCAAAGAAGTGCAGTTTCAGAGTCAGCTCCGGGAAATTTCTGGGGCACATGGTTAGCTAGAGGGGCATCGAGGCAAATCCCACGAAAATTCAAGCAATCATCGATATGCAAAGCCCGAGGAATGTAAAGGAAGTACAGAGATTGACAGGATGCCTAGCATAGCTAAACAGATTTGTTGCACGAACGGGCGATCGTTGCAAACCTTTTTTCGACGCGTTGAAAAAGGGAAGAATCGAATGGACCGATGAATGCGAGAAAGCTTTCGTGAAGTTGAAAGAGTATCTATCAGGTCCGAAGGTCCTATCTAAGCTAGTCCCGGGCGAGAAATTGTACCTCTACTTGGCAACCACTGAGTGCGCGATCAGCTCAGTGCTCGTCCGAGCAGAAGGGAGCACACATTTGCCAATTTACTATGTGAGTCAGTCACTGAGGGATGCCGAGTTAAGATACACCCCAATGGAAAAATTGTCTTACGCTTTGGTCATGAGCGTGAGAAAGCTAAGGCAATACCTGTTCGACCACGAGGTGCTGGTTCTTACAACATTTCCTCTACGATAAGTATTACATCGGCCGGGTACCACGGGAAGACTATTGAAATGGTCAGTGGAAATCGGGTAAGTCCTGGCATAGTTCATTGTGGAGCTCACCTCTCTAGAGAAGATTGACAAGGAAATCGAACTTCCTTGGACGCTGTTCGTCGACGACTCTTCGACGAGCACCAAAGCAGGGGCAGGGATAGTCCTCACCAGCCCGTCCGGATAAACTTTTGCTTCGGCGATAGAGTTCGAGTATAGGGCGACCAACAACGAGGCCGAGTACGAGGCACTGGTCGCTGGAATCAAGTTGGCGATGGCCGTGGGCACCAGAAAACTGAAAAAAATTTCAGACTCTCAGCTAGTGGTGTGGCAGATAATAGGCGAGTACGAGGCTCGCGGCGACCAGATGTTAAAATATCAAGAATTGGTGAAAGGATTACTCGAGTAATTCGATCAAATCCATATCGAGCAAATCCCTAGGGAGCAAAATACGCAAGAAGATGATTTAGCTCGGCTGGCCACTTTAGAGGGGGAGGCAATATTTTCAGAAGCTACAATCACAAAAATTTCTTCCCCATCCGTGAGTAGAAATCAAATTATGCAAGTTGAAGCAACCAGCGACGAGGAGTGGATGTCGCCGATCACCAGATACATCAAGACCGGCGAGCTCTCGGCAGACAAGGTTAAGGCGACCAAACTACAGCTCAGGTCGGCCATATACACCGTCATAGGCGATCAACTATATAAACGAGGTTTTTCAATGCCATTATTAAAATGCCAAGGAGCAAAGGAAGCAGAAGTTGTCATGCATGAAATCCACGATGAAGTATGTGGAAATCCCACAGGGGGGCAAGCACTCGCTTTAAAGATAATGAGGCAAGGCTACTTTTTGCCTACTCTGAAGAAGGACGCAATCCACCACGCGCAGACGTGCTAAAGATGCCAAGCTTTCGCTCCCGCTATACACTCACCACCAGACGAGCTCATTTTGGTGTACAGTTCGTGGCCTTTCACGAAGTGGGGCATCGACCTTATAGGACCTTTCCCTCCAGCTGTGGGGGGAGTAACTTTCGTCGTGGTGGCAGTCGACTATTTCACCAAATGGACGGAGGCAAAGGCGTTGAAGACCATCACAACAGCCCAAATGACAAACTTTGTTGGGATATGAATCCTAAAACAAGTCCTAAATGATGATAAAAGATAAATGATGAAGTTTTGATAAGCCAAAAGTAGATTGAATATTTTCTAAGTGTTGACTGATCTAGTCTAGTTAAGAAGAAGTCATCTTGAACAGACTAGTAGAGTTCACATAAAAGAACAAGTTTTGTTATATATTTAAAGATAAGTACGAACTATAAGTACTTCATATTTATTATTCATAATGTTTAGGTTGTTATTGAGCTATGATAAACATTGTATAGAAGCTCATGGTTTTCTATGTAATATTTGTTGTATAGATTTCTAAGTTGACTAAGCTTTATAAGAAGATCTTAAAGTAATGTAATAGTCTTGTTAGGATTAGAATAGTCTACTACAGAAGTTCACAAGAAGAAGGATGAAGTCTACTACACAAGACAGGTGGTCTACAAGACTCAACAAGACAAGTCAACTTAAAGTTATGTTTCAACGCGTTTTGAATAAGTATAAAGATAAGGATTAAGAAGTTAGTTAGAAATAACTAATTAACTACTTAAACGCGTGGAAGGATAAAGTTAGTTTTCAAGAAAAGTTGGTTACAACTTACTTAGTTCTTGAAGTTAAAGTCTATAAATACCCCAAGGTGTTTATCATTTGAAGACTACTGCAAATCCACATACTGAAGCGTTACTGAAGCATTTGAAGCAAGTTACTCACAGAGTTGAAATTCAGAAAGCAAGTCCGCTAGACAAGTGAAGAAACCAGAAGACTGCTACTGAATAAGTTTTACGTTTTTTTTACTGTATCAAGTTGCTAGATACTTGTTAAATTTCTAGTAAGATCGAAGATATACTTGGTAGTATAGTCGAGAAGATCTAAGTCTTTTTTCTTGGGACTTAAAATTACAAGACAACATACACTTTGTACTCGATTGGAAGAGTTAGTGGAAACATCACAACTGGGTTTGTGAGAGTGGACGTAGACAAGTTGTCGAACCACTATAAATTGTTTGTGTTGTTTACTTTACTGTTTGTTTGTGTTTAATTGATTAACTGTTTACTTGTTAAACATACATATCTGAACAATACTAGTTGAGTATACACTAGAACAGAGTTCTCGAATTAAGGAGTTGAGTATAAACTTTAATTGGGCTCATTGATTAATTCTGTTTTCCGCATATTGTACTTTGATATATCGAAAGAATTTAGAAAAGTCTATTCACCCCCCTCTAGACATTTTCTCTAGCTTACTCGATATTAACTCAACTTTAGGGACCTACAAACTTCATTTGGAAAAATATCATCTATAGATTCGGTCTACCACGAGCAATCGTGACGGACAACGGACGCCAATTCTCAACGCCTTATCATCTACAATCGAATGGTCAAGTAGCGGCCATAAATAAAATCATCAAGCATACTCTGAAGGCAAAGCTGGAAGGATTGAAGGGCAAATGAGAGGACGAGCTACACATGGTGCTGTGGGCATATCGGACGACCACGAGTAATTCTATAGGCAAAACCCCGTTCGCGCTTGCGTTCGGAACAAAGGCTGTCATACCAGCAGAAGCACAAGTCGCCACCTTCCGAGTGGCAAACTATAACGAGCAGCTAAACAACGATGCACAACTCTCCGATTTGGATTTCCTAGAAGAGCGAAGACTAACAGCGGTAGAGAGAAACGTAGTTTACAAGCAAAGGTCAGAACGTTACTACAATACCAAAGTACGAGCTCGGCAATTTACCATTGGCCAACTCGTACTTCGACGGGTAACGGAGCAGTCAATAGGCATACTTGGCCCGACTTGGGAGGGCTCGTAACGCATAACGCGCACGTACTCAAATGGATCGTACGAGTTAGAATATCTCAACGACAAGCCGAGCCAGTACCCATGGAACGCGGTCAAATTGAAGAAATATTATCAGTAAGTTTTATTTTCGTACATTTGTATAATTTGTATTTAGAATCGTTTCAATACATGTCAAGTTTTAAGTTTCATCAAGTGTTAGCATAAATTTTAGATTTTTAGATCAGTGCTCTGCGAAGCCAACTCCAATCGAGGAAACTCGAAAAACATACGGACATAAACCGAAAGGTAGAGGTCTTGGAAACGAGCACAGACCGAAAGGTTGAAACTCGAAAAACATACGGACATAAACCGAAAGGTAGAGGTCTTGAAAACGAGCACAGACCGAAGGGTTGAAACTCGAAAAATAAACGGACGTAAACCGAAAGGTAGAGGTCCGGAAATGAGCACAGACCTAAAGGTTGAGGCTCGAAACACATACGGACGTAAATCGAAAGGTGGAGGTCCGAAAATGAGCACAGACCGAAAGGTTGAGACTCGAAACACATACGGACGTAAACCGAAAGGTAGAGGTCCAGAAACGAGCATAAACCGAAAGGTTGAACTCGACACATACGGATATAAACCGAAAGGTAGAAATCCGAAGACAAGTATTCATTGAAGGATAAACTTGCAAAATAATCAGTCAAAAAAATAAATTGAAAGAAAGTGACAAAGACGATCACTATTAAACGAACGAACACACATCTTAAGCAAAAAGTTCATTTATATAAAGGCCTTATAGGCCGAAAGATTACAAAAAAAGGCCTCATAGGCCGAACACTACAAAAGGCCTTATCGGCCGAACAGGTACAAAGAAAGAAAGGGCCCAACTGGCCAAATATGAGCTCAAGGGGGATTCCCCTCAACAGGAGCACTCTCCTCGCCCACAGCAACGACAACCTCCTCGCCTTTGGCAACCTCCTCAACAGTTTGAGCAACTTTCCCTCCGGCCGTCTGGTCATCAAGTTTGGGCGGGCTCTCAAACAGAACTTTCTTCGCCAAAAGGCGAGGAAACATAAGACCCATACTCATCAGATCGAGCAGGGGAAGGACGGAGCCCTACTTTGGATCCTCCTCGAGGAGATGATCTTCGATGAACTCATCGAAGATGGATACATCTACTTCAGGATGAGTATCTTTGAAGCGACGGATGAACTCATGCGCAGTAAAGGCCGCCGAGTAGCAAGCCCCAGATTCGGCAAGATAAACTTTTTCATCCCGATCTTTTTTCACAGCGGACAACTCATGCCCAATACGAGCCAACTCACCCTCAGCAGTTTTCAGACGTTTGTGCATAACTGCCGTCAGCGTGCGAGCAGAAGTAAGTGCGCTGGAGTTCTCTGCCTTCTCGTCCTCGGGAACCTTGAGGCGAGCGCGGAGATCTTCGATCAGTTTATGATCCATTGTTTTCTCTTTTTGAGTAGCTCTGATTTTGGCCTCCAAGTCCGCCACTTTCTTCTCAAGGACGCTGTTAGCTTTCATCAGTTGGGCGATCACCACCTCTTTCTCATCGGTGCCCTTTTTGAGATCATGAATCTGAAAGACAAGCTGTTCGGTCAGATAAGCTGAGCGACTGTTATTTATAGCAATCTGACGAGCATTCTCGGCAGCAGTTTGGCAGTCAACCTCTTCGAGGAAGGGTTTAGTCAGCGATCGGGGCAAGTTTTTCATTGCTCGAATCGTGAGTTGATCTAGCGAATCGCCATCGGCCGGATCTCGCGACCGGTAGAAATTAAGGAGATCCTCGCTGCAGGGAGGAGTTTCCGGGTGCTCGGAAAGCTTGGAAAGCAAATGGAAAACGGTCAGAAGGAAATACACTTAAAGATATTTGAAGGCATTTATTAGAGGAAACTCACTTTGCGACCAGTTCGGCACTCCAGCCGAGCATCGTGATATCTTCGGGAGCCCTCTGCCCGGCCGAGGAGGTCACGACAACCTCATGTGTTTGTCTTGTTTTGCGAGCAGGAGACGGTCTTTTTGGAGGCGGCGAGTTCCTCCTCGGCGGAGATTTTCTCGGAGAAGGTCTCTGGTCGGTGGTTGTGGTGTTTTTCTTTGTGGTCGCCGCACTCTTCTTGGGAGGATACGCCGACGGCTCTGCCCGCTCTTTCCTCTTTTTTTTGGTGCCCTCAACGATATCGCGCTCGCGATTAAGGGCCGCCATTCGAAGGGATCGGTTGACTATCACTTCGTGCAGCTCGATTGTCGGGGGAAGATAGGTGATGACTTTCGACGGAACCACTACTAAAAACAAAATGTCAGCATCTTATGAAGAAAACAAGCAAAGTGTTTAGGAACTTATTCGTTACCTGGAGGAAAGTCTCTGATGATATGGTGAGGAGGCACTCGAAGACCTGCTCGCTCCCGTATGTTCTCGCGGTTAAGGAAACGACAAGATCTTTCCAGATAACGACGACGAGCGACACAACAGATGTGATACTGAAATAAGGGTGACAGAAGGTGGTCGCCAACTTTCGCACGAGCAGTAGTACCTACAAAAGCGAGGAGTTATTCAGTATAAACAAGAACGAGCACAAAATCAAAGGACTTACTACGAATTCTTCTATAATCGATCGCGATAGAAATGCGATCAGAGGACCCATCGAGCTTCACGACACTTCTCCAGTCGCCGGCAACCCACCACCAGTTGGTTTTCCAATCGCAAATCTTAATGGGAACACCCTCGACCAGCTTGAATCGATCACGGCCTTTCACGTAAAAACCAGCCTTTCCCCACTTTCTTGCCGTCCTTGGAAACTTGGAGGAGGTAATTAATCTCTCGAGGAGTAAGGAACGTATGACGATAACCGTTCTCAGCGGTCTCTAGGCCGAACACTGTGAGGAGTCCTATGATGTTCAACCACCCATTCGGCTTCACTTGAGAAGGAGCCAATCCAAGGAAGTTCAAGTAAAAGCTAACTCCCTGGTGCAATGGAAATCTCAGGCCGGCCTCCATCATACCGTTGTTAACGGCGACCATTCCTTCAAGAGGCTGGTCGGCCCTCTCATCTTCTCGCGGAACGAAGAAGCATACGTCCTGAGGCAGTTGATATTTCTTCCGAGAGTTGGTAAGTTGGGCCGACGAGACAGTTCTCGCGTATTCACTGGCAGCATGCTCTGATTCGTATGCTTCCCGAAAAGGGCGAGGAATCGTTCTAGGCGGGTACTCGGCCACATATTGAAAATATGTTTCCCTTGAAAGTTCGTCCCCGTCTAGCTCTTCCCGACCACTCAAAATATCTTTTATGCTCGCGGCATAGCGAGCAATATCCTCATACTCCTCGCGGAGGGTATTTCTTAGAGTATCCTCCACTCTTGTCGGGTCAATCTGCTCGCCCATCTCCACATTTATGTCTTGGTCGCCCAGATCCGAATTTGCCTCCTCGACATCATCCTCGGCATCATTGCCTGCATCATCTCGATCAGACTCGTCGGTCTCATTGTCGACCACGACACCCATCACGTTTAAAACTTCCTCCAAACTGTCGGCCGGAAAGTTAGGGATCCCTACTCTAATGGGGCTGGTCGAAGGCGTATCGGAATCCGAAGAAATCACCCTTTTTCCTAAGTCACGGCGAGGACCTTCGCCGGAATTTCCAATCCCTTCATCAAACGGCAGCGAGCCACCGCCGGAGCAACCACCAACCTCCATTTTTTCCGATAGAAATGGGGGAAAATAAGAGTTTAAGAAGAAAAATAAGTTTATTATTTACCTTTCATGCCGATCGGAAATGCACAAAGTCGCCGAAATACTCGAAGATTTGCTTAGAAGAAGGCTCAAGAAGAAGTTCGTAAGTGTAAAGTTTCGAAAGTGGTTTGTGAAGAAGAGAGGTTTTATTTATAGGCACAAGTATCCAGGGGCTAAAATGCAAAAAATGGGGTTAATTTAGTAATTTTCCCAAAATTTGGGGGTCGTCCCCGAAATCGAGGCACCGATTGGGCTCCACGCGCGACCTTTGAGTCCTCGCACTCGCCAAATTCAAATTTCGAGCACCGTTCACGTGCTTGACACCGGTCACATCCGACGTCATCAAAACGCTTGGGAAAGCGTGCTCGTTGCGGGAAACGAGGCGACCGCCGATAAATCTCATCATCAAATTCCCAAATGATTTAAATTTCGAAGACAAGTTCGCCTTCTAAGAAGACGATCACACTGCCCGCCTTCTTAACACGAACATGAAGAAAGGCGACCAGGGGGCAAATGTTACACCAGGTCAAAGAAGTCAATCTTTGACAAGTCAATCCTAGTCATCAGCTTGCGTGGCGACGACTAGTCAACATTATAATGAGAATGTAAGTGTGTGCTCGCCCTAGGGTTTTGGCGAGTACGTGAAGAGTTATCTAGAAAAAGACAAGTCTCAAATCTGTTCGATGATGGGCGAGCACGATCACCTTCCGTGGTGAAACCCAGATGACCAGCTCTCCGATGACCATCATGGCCCAGCTCCTCATAGAAGGCGAGGACGACCACCAGAGAGGCGGTTTAACACCGGAACAACCTCCAAGACGCATTTAATGCGGCCTCCCATCACCTTTTTCTGATGGGATCTTATAGCCATTTAGAGCCCGGCCACGTGTAAAGGCATGGCAGCCAATTTCCTACTATATAAAGCCCAAGAGGCTCATTGTAAACACAAGTTAGAATTATTGCACAAAGACCAAGGCAATATACACCCAAAGCTCTCAAAGCTCTTAAGCTTCTCCAAGAAGCCACACAACATCTTCATCTTTGTTCTTCATTCATTCATCACTAAATCATCCGTTTAATCCTTTAATACACGTAATAACCCCGATATAAATTATATGTTTGTTTAGTGCTTACGAAGTTCACATCTAGATCATCCGATCAAAGCACGTACAACACGATCCAATTAATTCAAGAGAAATATCACACAAGCATGTATCTCTACCAAGCATGCATAAGAAATCCCAAAAAAAAAGCTCATAAGATCATCTAATACCCTCCCAATAGTTGATTCCTCTCCCGAGCTCACAATAAATTGGGTCGAATGCTTAAGTACGATTAATGAAAAAGATTTATCAATCCAATTTCAATTAATAATAGATCAAACATATTATCATTGTCATTGACAACATGTCTTGCAATGAAAATTAAGCATTCAAATAGAAATAGACAACACAACCACCAAATAAACAAGAAATTAATTCATAAACATCATCCAAAGTGTAAACATAGCCCTAAAACCAAAAGTGTTCTAGCCATATGATTGAGCACGATATTTCACCCCCTAGATCCATCATAAGATCGGTGAGTTTCCCCTACGTGGCTGCCTTGGGAAGGTTGTCGGCTTTGTCCTTTCCCTTAGCCAGCTTTGCTTCCGCCTCCAGCTTTTTGCGACGCCTCTCGATGAGGAAATTGTTCAGGTCGTCGACGTCTTGGGGATTGTTGAGCAAATCCCTCATGTTGGTATGGGTCGCCGGATTTAAAGTCGGGTCCAGGACCAAATTTGACGGTGCCGAAGGTGGTACGTTCTGCCCCAACAGGGGAAGATCCTGATGGTTCTTATCTTTAGACATTTTAGGTTACAAACCAAGATAATCTCAACTAAATACAAGATCCAAACAAAAAAGGTTCTTACGCAGAAGAACAAACAAAGGACTTGCCAAAAAACCGAAGATTACAACTTTTTGCAAACTAAAGCTAGGAACAAATTACAAAGGACCTTCTCAGAGGTGTAAAGACACTAAATCACAAGTTATAAAACTCCTAAAAAAGGTCAAGAACAAAGAAAAGTTGCCCAGAACACGAGATGATCGGAGTAACTTTTTTAGCCGTACTTTCGTACGTAAATAGCCGTAATAAATACGTAGACAAGGTTTGAAAAAGGTATTTCTACCGATTAAAACCTGTAATATGCAAGATCGGACTTCGATCGGTTGACAATCGGTCGATCTTTGGTGAAGAACACGTAAAAGAGCCCCTCCTTCTAGCGCCAAATGTTGTACGTGCTTTTATAGGATGATCTGGATGTGGATTTAGTCAAATCACTAAATAAACATATCTTGTTGTATGGATTTTATGTGAATCAAATGGATCAAAGTGATGAATATTGAAGAACTGTAGCAAGGCTTCTTGAGGAAGCTTGAGGAATATTTAGATTGGAGAGAGAGAGAGAATGTATCTCGATTTTTGTGCATTAATTTCAACCTCTCTTACAATTTAGCCCAAGAGGGCTTATATACTAGCTTGATGGGCTTTTTTGATGGGCTTGGCCCCTACAGCTGTTGAGCTGTTATTTGCTTTAGGATCCCATCAACTAAAGGTGATGGGACAGTCACATTATATTAAATGTGTCTTGAAAGAAACAATACTGCATTATTGTCGGATCTATGCTCGTCCTCGTCACATATGCGAGGATCGAGTGTACATGTTAAACACTTAACCTAAAAAATGGGTTCGCTCATGATCGTCCAGGCTCATGGTCGCCTAAGCTCACGGTTTATGATCGTCGCTCTTGGTTCATGCTCGTCGACGAGCACATATGAATTTGTTGACTTATTGACCAACGTTGACTAGTCGTCGCACGAACTCTTTCATGGATACCTATTGACTATTCAAATTCCACAATGGTGACTAGGACTAAACCTTGACTTTTTAAACGGTTGACTCTTTGACCATATATAACAATAATCATTCCGATTGAAAATTTGAATCAAATGCATACTAAAAAACATTCTTAAGGTGAAGAACGAAACGAAAAATTGTAAGAGATATATATACTTATCAAATGAGTCAACATATCAAATGAGTCAACATCTTTAGGTGGAAAGAATCTTAAAAAAAAAAACATTTCAAAAATCAATTAAAGTTAAGTAAAATATTAAAAATGGAGTATTAAATATTTCAAAATAATTAAATATAAAAAATCAAATGGAGAGTGCTTAATAATTAACTTTTTGTTATGGGAGAGAGGATATAATAGGAATGAAATGAAGTGTAATTAGTCATGCAAATTTTTTTTTTATGTGTATTTAAAAGATTTTGGAATGTCATTAGTAGTACTCTCATTTTCTAGTTAATGATTTTTTAATGATTCATACTTAAAATTAATAAAAAGTATTTTAATTATCCTTTTAAAATATTACAATATTAAATTAAAAGAGTATTTTATTCACACTATAAAAACATTTATTACTCATAATAATGTTAAAAAGTCTTTCATACCCTCACTTTTATTTTTCATAATATTAATAAACAATTTATACATTAAAATTCGTGTTTAAAAGTTAGGAACCCTTAAATTAATATTTAATACTCACCCAGTCCCTACTTGATGACCCATTTTAACATTTTTTTATGTCCCTTTTGATGACACATTACCCAAAAATATTTTCTTAATTGGAGATGAGGGTTCGTTGGAAGCTTAAGGATGTGTTTAATTGGCTTGTTAGACTTTGACTCTTGTATTGATTATTTTCTTATTAGTTGGTTATGTTTGTTAGCTAGTTGATTTATTAGTTGTGAGTAGTTTTAATTTACAAGACTTGATCCCTATATAAGGTCTTTGCTATTGTAATTGTTGGGGGAGTTGAATTGATTTGAAAATAGATGATTTTGTCCCTTTGATTTATTCTCGTTATCGTCCCTTCAGTTTATGTGCTCGTTGTTCTTGATGGTTGATAAGATTGAGGCTTGCACTGACAAGACAATTTAGAAATAATAACTAAAGTATTAAATGAAGGGTTTATTTTGATGGATGTCTGTAAAAAAGAGAAGACAATTAGAAATACTCGAGCATTCAAAAGTGATGTGTGGGTGATGACTCAAAATCCCTCCTCAACTTAACTCACCAAAATTTTGAAGAGCAAAAATATGTCTAAACAAAGCCATGGTTCTTCTTCCCACAAGCCCAGGTTGAAATCTCTAATCATCTGAAATTTGTCTCTTTGAAATGGGTTTTGACAAGTTGTTTTTTCGATTTTTTTTTGTAACAATGCTTTAACAGAGTAAGCAGAACAAAGAGAAAGGTGGAGCAGAGATTGTAGGGTCTTGACAGAGTATCTTCTCTTACATTCAACCTCCGCTTTGGAACAAGCAAGAGAGGTTCCAGAATTCCTAGTTTTGTGAAATGTATGCTCAAATCGCGTGGATTCTCGTTGAATTTGTAAATTAAGGCAAATGAATTTTTAAGAGTATAAATAGATTAATCCTCGTTATATTTTCAGGGTCTACTGTACCAAGTAAATTTTGCCTTGTCATCTACCGAAACATGATGATACAGTAGTATTGGAGGATGAAAATTGCAGCATCAAGTATTTGGCCCAAATGGGGCTAAGTGGTGGATGGAGAGGTTTTTCTATGTCATATGGATTGCTTGAAGGAGATGTCTTAGGGGATGTTTGTTTTGGGATTACGTAGGATGGGGAAATCCTGGATGGGGAATTCTTGGATGGGGAAATCCTGATGAATAGTAATTGTGTGTGTTTGTTTTGGGATTTTGAGTAGGATGAGATGTAACTTTATGTCAAATCAAATTGTGTAAGAGTGGTTGGATGGGATGTAATAGTAGAATGTAATAGTAGGATGTATAGGTATTTTTAGGAATGAGTGTAGTTGGATGGGGAAATCCGGATGTGAAATCCCGAAGTAGAACAAGGACGTGGGACGTTACGTCTCACGTCCGGACGGGTGAGTCCCAAAACAAACATGCCCTTAGTGTTTCAGCTGATTCAGATGTGCAAGTTTAAGGTAATTATGTCCATTTCATGTTTCCATTTGTAATACTCCCTCCGTCCCACAAGTGTTTGCACCACAAAGTGGGCACACTTTTTAAGAAAAAAGTGTAATGAGTGGAGTGTTGAGGGGTAATTTTGTAAAGTTATATTAATAAAGTAAAAAGGTGATTGGAAAGAGAGAAAAAGTAATGGCATTTTGTGTAAATATGTGAATATTGTGAGGGTTGAGTTTATGAAAGAGTTTCCTTTTATAGGTGTGCAAACAATTGTGGGACGGACAAATAAGGTAAGTGTGCAAACAGTTGTGGGACGGAGGGAGTAATAACTAAAAGTATTTAACAATATTTTTGTAAATTGTATATTTGTGGGTAATCACAAACTGTCTATACAATATGGGCATGTTTGGTTTAATTGATTAAACAGGATAGATTATTTTATCTCAATTATTCCTATGTTTGGTTTACAGGAATTAAATCCGTGATTAAAATAGGCCCGGAATTATTATCCTTCCTAATTATTTATTTGACTGTTTATTAGTCCCAAAGAGAAGGTGAGATAATTTAATCCATCAATTCAAACACAAATCTCAATTCCAAAAATAATGCAATCCCATTTAATCCTATCATACCTTATCTATCCCTACCTGTAAACCAAACATACCCTATAAGTGTCAAGACTTTCTTCCATTTTTTTATTTTTTTAAAAAAATATTATATAATTTTATTTTTTTTGTCATTTCCATGACTTGAACCCAAAACTATAAGTCTAAATAATGGTGCTATAACCACTTGAGCTATCCAACTTTGGCTTTAAATTAATATGGAGTATATAATAAACCTAATTAAAAGCAAAAATTGTAGCACATGATAGATTATAGAAGGAGCCGCATTTTTTTCTTTCTTTTTTCATTTTTCTGAATTTCTGTACTCATAATACCATATTTTATACCGTATATATTATATATGTATATTATTTTAATTTATTTTTTATGTTTTTTTATGAATTTAATAAATATTTTTATAAAAAAATATAGAAAAAAAATTGGCCCGTCTATTTTTGGGTTGGGTTGAGGTTTTAGCAGCCCGCCTAGTAAACGGGTTGGCCCACCCCATCCCGCCAAATGACGAGTTTTTGCGGCTTTGACCCGCCCCGCCAACCCATATTGACAGGTCTAGATAAAGTTTAGTAATCAAAAGTGATATTTTCCCAAGTGAAAAACAGAAAGCACTCCATACTATATATATATATGGGCTAATGATTAGGTTTCAGAAGTTAGTTTTAACATCATCATTAGTGGCTGCTAGGAAATTTTTTTGGGCTAGTCTTAAGTGAAATATTGCATATATGCATTTCAGTCATTCACATTCACATTCTTTATAAATACATTCACTGACAGCTCAACCCACATTTTTTATATAATTTTCAAAATTAATTTTAAAACATATTTTTTTCTAAAATAAACTGGAGCTCGACTCGATTAGACTCGCGAGTCTTTCGAGCCGAGTATTTATGAGCTCGAACTCGAACTCAGTAGCTACTCGAGTAGCTCGAAACTCGACTCGATTAACTTCGAGTCGATTTCGATCTTTTTTCGAGTCGAACACGAGTAGCTCGCGAGTAGGCTCGATTCACTTACACCCCTAGGAGGGAGTAACATTTTGTGTAAATATGTGAATATAGTGAGGGTGAGATTTATGAGAGAGTTTCCTTTTATGGGTGTGCAAACAATTGTGGGACGGATAAATAAGATAAGTGTGCAAACAGTTGTGGGACGGAGGGAATATGTATTTTTTTAGAGTAATTGATTGTATTAAAAAGTGTGATGATACATTTAGACAAATATGAGTATATTTTTTTTATTTTTGTCACAGTGGAGATGAACAGACCATTAATCTTGCATATAAATTATTTTTTTTAAAGAAAAATGTGTAATGATTAGAGTGTTGAGGGTTAATTTTTAAAATTTTTATATATAAAATAAATAAATTAAGTGGGTTGAGTGTATGATGGGCCTAAAAGTAATGAGATGAAGGGTTAATATGTTTATATTGTGAGGGTGATGATTGTAATGTTTATTTCTATTTCAGGGTATGCAAACTTTTAGGGGGACAAATAAAAAAGGAAAATATAAAAACTTTTCGACGGATGGAAGGGGTACTACAAATATAAAATATTGTATCATATTTATCAGTACTCGATCAATTTATGAATATGAATTAATCACGAGCTGTTCATTTCCGCCGTGACAATAAATGTGCGTTTGATACACAAAATAAAATTATGCGAAAAATGGACATATAAAGGGTCCTCAAAATAATTAATATAGGATGATGTGTATAAGTGGTGTATTAAATTAAATTTTTGTTCGGTAATGCTTAGTGTACAGATTTTGTACGTACATAATCTTTTTTTTATTTAATTAATGTTTTATTAATTACTCAATTACCGTTATACCCTTAATTAGAGATAATGACAAATAATTAATTAATTACTAATTAATGCTGCACATGCTAATCTATTTCCTTCTTTCTCGACAATCAACATACAGTACGTAATTAACTCTCAACACGCATAATTATTGCAAACCATCATTACATCTAATTTTAAACGTTATCTTTACAGATTTTATTTAAAAATTAATTTACAATTAATTAAAAATAATTTATACTAAAAAATTACAGAGAAACTAACGTTGTAGAGAAAAGGGGGAGATATTGATCGAAATTGATTTGATAGAGATGAGTTGTTTTAATTTTAATCTAACAAACACTAATTTAATTTTAATAAACCTTAATCTAACAAATATTTCATTTTAACATGTAAAATTGGGAATTTTTTAATTCATAAGTGTAAAATATTTCATTTTAACAACTTGGTGTAAAATTATGATTTTTTTAAGTGTAGAATATTTCATTTTAAGTGTAGAATATTTCATTTTAACAGCCTTGATGTAAAATTAGGAATATTTTAATCCCCAAGTGTAAAATATTAATTAATTTAACAAACTTGGTGTAAAATTAGGATTTTTTTAATTCATAAGTGTAAAATATTTCATTTTCACAACCTTGGTGTAAAATTAGTAATTTTTAATCCCTAAGTGTAAAATATTTCATTTTAACAAACTTGGTGTAAAATTATGATTTTTTTTAATTTTTAAGTGTAAAATATTTCATTTTAACAATCTTGGTGTAAAATTATGAATTTTTTAATTTCTAAGTGTAAAATATTTCATTTTAACAACTTTGTGTAAAATTATGAATTTTTTAATCCCTAATTATAAAATATTTCATTTTCACAACCTTGGTGTAAAATTAGGAATTTTTAATTCCTAAATGTAAAATATTTCATTTTAACAAACTTGGTGTAAAATTATGAATTTTTTAATCTCTAAGTACAAAACATTTCATTTTAACAAGGTGTAAAATTATGAATCTTTTAATCCCTAAGTGTAAAATATTTCATTTTAACAATCCTAAACCCCAAACCCTTTACCCTAAACTCCGAACCCTTTTCCCTAATTCGTAAACAATATATGTTGAGAAACGAGTATTCGGGGATAAGTTACCATATTGATTATAAATTCATAATACACATTTGAAGTTTGTTTATTAATGAAGTCTAAGGGTTTGTTTGGTTTGTTGGATAGGATAGATATATTAGGATAGGATAGGATAGATATATTAGGATAAGATTTAGTGGGACAATTTGAAAAATTGATTTAAAATTCATGCATGTTTGGATTGATGGATTAAATTTTAAATTTTAGTGTCAAATGTCAAAAATACCCTTTGACATTAAAAGATATATATGTGGTAAATTGTAATTACTTTAGTTGGTAAGGGCAGTATAGTCAAATCACATCATTTTTATTCTCAAGGACTAATTAACTCACCTTCCCTCCTAGACTAATAATCATGCATGTAGGTGATTAAGTGGGAAAATAATATCGGGCCATAATTAATCTCGGGCCAATTTCTAACAAACCAAACATGGGAATTTCATGGATAAAATAATATTTCCTACCCAATCCAATAAACCAAACAAGGCCTAAGTGTACACGTTGAAAGGAGTAGTCGGGCCCTTTACCCTAAACCTTAAACCCTTTACCCTAAACTTTGAACCCTGAACCCTTTACCCTAAACTCTGAACCCTAAACTCTAAACCCTGAACTCTAAACTCTATATGTTGAGAAACGAGTATTTTTTAGTATATTAATTAAAAATAAGTAAAATTCATTTTAAGTAACATAATTTTAAATAAAATCGATAAATTAATATAAATTATTACATTAGTTATTAAATATGATAAATTGGTAAATCGTTTATAAATTTATACATCTGTCGCTCTTAATTATGTATACTCACTTAAATTACGTATATTCACTTAAATTACGTTTAAAATCTTGAATTAATAATATAATATATATATATATATATAATAGAATTAACCCAAAAATAATGAGAATGGAAGAGGGAAGAAAAATATCGTGTGTTTCTAGATAGAAAACTCATATGTATGTAAAAATATTTTATGTGACTAGATTTGGTAAATACCAATATACCATAAAATAAAATAAGAGAAAGGAAGATCAATTTAGTTGAGAAAATTAAGGATTATGCACTGCTAAAATATCTCATATTTGACTTAATTTTGAGATTTTAATTTGTCTATCAAATAAAATAACAGTGAAAAAATTGAGAAAAATATTGTTGTTGAATATTTATATTTTAAATATTCTTTTATTTATATATATATATATATATATAAGACAATCTATTTCAATAATAATAAAATACGGAAATGATATAGAGCCCACCAATTGTGACCACCAGTTTTGCCCACCGCCTATGTGGCATTACCACGTCAATAAATTCTTATTTATATTTAATTTAAACTTAATCTAATATCAATATTTTTTTTTTATCCATATCAATATTTAAAAAAATCTTTTTTTATATTTAATTTAATATTATCTCTATTAAATTACAACGCCATCAATCTTTTCTTAAATCTTTCCATCACCATTAATTTTTCTCCACAAAAAAAAATAAAGAAAATAAAAAACAATCTCATTGTCATAACAAAAATTAACTAAATGTCAACCAATGAAAGAAATATAAAAATTAAGCAACATGCAAAAGAAACACAAATAATTAAAAAACTCAGGAAACCTAAAAAATTGATGGTAATGTGTAAGACTAGGACGCTCCCGTAAAAGTTGATACTTGTTCATTAGTTCCCTTGCGTACATTGTTCTTCTACTTGTGACCTATTACCAATCATGAAATAGTCGTGTTAGCTTAAAAAAAAAAAGTTAAAAAAAAAAAAAGCGTGCTTATTAGGGTCTAGGGGACAGGTTCGTTATCATGACCGCTTCGACTACAAACACTGCATGTCGTACTGCTTTGTGCCATTAATGGTGATGGAAAGATTTGAGAAAAGATTGATGGCGTTGTAATTTGATAGAGATAATATTAAATTAAATATAAAAAAAGTTTTTTTAAAATATTGATATGGATAAAAAAATAAAATATTGGTATTAGATTAAGTTTAAATTAAATATAAATAAGAATTTATTGACGTGGTAATGCCACACGGTGGGCAAAACTGGTGGACACAATTGGTGGGCTCTATATCATTTTCATATATATATATATATATATATTTATTCTAATTTTTTACTATTAAATAATATCTTATACATTTTATTTTTATAATATATGAGTAGTTTTTGTAAAAAAAAAGAAAGAAAGAAAAAAGATGGAGTTAAACGGTAACAAAAGGGAATAATTTTTTTAATTAAATGTTGTCTTCTGTAATTATTACTTTCCTTGAATAAATAAGAGGAGAGAGAAAATAGTGTCAGACTTTAATATTTTATTCAAAAATAATAGTTAAACAATATATTTGAATGAAAGGTATATTAGTTATTCTAACAAAACTTAAATGGAAAGGGGACCATAATGCCCCCTCTGTACGTACAGATTCTGTACATTTAGCACCACCCATTCTTGTTTGATAGAAAGTACAAAAAGTACTTTGTTAATTCTTGTGTGATAGAGTGTATTATTATTATTTATTTTTTTTATGAAAGTTAAATACCCATCCCTTTTTTCCCCTCCCCATGACTCGAACCCAGGACCTAAGGCTTAGGTAGTGGTGCTCTAAACACTTGAGCTATCCCACTTTGTCATAGAGTGTATTAACCCGTGTATAAAATTATTTTTTGTTTGATAGAATGCATAATCCACCATAAAAATGATAAAAAGACAATTTTAACCCTCCTTTCTCAGCATCCATTGTACATCGTTTGATAGACTTCATTACTTCAAAATGTTAGACTATTGAGCCACAATTCTGCAACATCTACATAGATTATAATAATTTTGTCATTTGAGCTTGATGTTTTCAAACATTGTTAGTACTTTAAACTTTTTATAACTTGACAATCAAATAAACACAAATCTATA
Source organism: Galeopsis tetrahit (assembly GCA_963675135.1). NCBI lineage: Eukaryota > Viridiplantae > Streptophyta > Magnoliopsida > Lamiales > Lamiaceae > Galeopsis > Galeopsis tetrahit. The sequence continues at coordinate 3,732,267 of OY776130.1, forward strand.
TCATCGATAAATTTAAAATTATTCAATCAAATTTATTCATTGCTCATAAATTGAACGAATCTATATCACCGATAAATTTAAAATTATTCAATCAAATTTATTCATTGCTCACAAATTAAACGAGTCAAACAAAATTTACTAAGTTGTCGTGTTTGGTTAAGTATTTTGAAAAATTATTCACTTACATTCTACATTGATTCCTATAATTAAATTTATAACTTCCCTCACAAAATTTGATTCATTAAAAACTATTATTATCCTAAAAAAATCATACAAATAGACAACCAATCATAAAAAATTATATATATGAGCCAAAAATCTTAAAGATAATTATTTTAAACATTTATTTAAGATTAAAAACATCTTCACAAGCAAAAAAAATCACAAACCAACCACAATTTAAAAAAACACAAAATGCCCGGTAATAAATCCCTTAATGGACTTTAGAAACAAAATCTCCATAATCCAAACAACAAAGAAACCCAATTCTTTTTAGAAAATCTTATCATAAGAATGCATCATAGACTATAAAATTTATTGCCCATCCTTCCTAGTCGAAGGCATCATCATCTTCATCAGGAAGAGACAATCGTATAGAAGATCTTACTGGTAATTTATGTTCCCAGAACTAGAAGGAGCAGGAGGTGAAATGGCAAGACAAGGTGACCTGTTAAAAAAATTCAAGCAAAGATATAATGTAATAAGATGTTACCATACTGCTCACACTTAAACCTACAAATAGGCTCATTATTTTAAAAAATTTACGTTTTGCCCACACCTAAGCCTACATATACGCTCATTCTTTTAAACAGTTTACATTCTTGCTCACACTCTTTGTGAATCACGTGGTTTCATCTCGTATAAGCAGACCTCTCTGTTTCAAAATTAAGTAAAGACAAAACAAGTAAAGAAAAAATCAAACTACAAAGAACAAGACCTAGACAATCTGTTTCAAAAGAACATATTAACAATGACATACCCTTGAATGAATTCATTAAGCTGTGACCACAGCTCGTCTATCTCTCAAGTTATTTATCTTCACAGAGATCTTATCAACTACCTGAATTGCAATTCTAATTTTTATAGAAATAATTTTTACTATGTATGCTACTCCCTCCGTCCCATATTCGAATTTTAATGAATGAATTATTTATTAATATTGTGTAAGATAAAGTGGGGTAATAAAAACTTTTCAACTTTATAAATAATAATAAAGTTGTTGGAATTTTTGAGCACCCAACAATGTCTTTACAAAATTGACAGAAATAAATAACAAAATTGTAAATACAATTAAATTAACATTTACACAAAGTCTTCGATTTTCCTCTTTTAGCAGTTTTTCTCCTTTAGCAGCTTTCCAAAACAAGCAGGTTCTCGAAATCAGCAGCAACGAGCCCATCTCACGAACAGTAGGAACAAAGTTAAAGTCGAGTAAAGGAAACCCTTTTCCCGCAAAACGAATACGTCCCGGCTAGTGCTCACGGTTTGACGTAACGTTTTAAAAGGTAAAACGACTTTCGCCTCTATACGAGCAGCACCACAACGTATAGAGTTCCAACGAATTGAATAGACACGAAAACTGGACTACACTCTATATGCTTGATGCAAAATGTGTGATGCTATGATTTTTCTAGAAAATCTCGAGTGTTGTGTGTAAGAGTGTTTTGCAATATAAAACATGCACCCTATTTATAGGCATGTTCCAACATGTGAGGGGTCTCCACATTTATTATGGCATTCATGCTATTTGTAAAGCCTTGCGGTTACAAAATTTAAGTATGACATTCATGGTTTTGTAACTCCTTTGCGGTTACAAATTCATTACTGAAACGTCTATGAACCTGGACACCCGAACGTCCAAGTTCATCACAATTTGTAACGTCAATGTACCTAGACATCCTCAACGTTCAAATTCGTCATAGTTCAAATTCAACTTTTAAATTTATTTGGGTTAACCCAATTTCGATGGGTCTGAAAGCCCAAATTTAAAACCCACGAGTCACGAGCCCAAGACTAGGCCCAAGCTCAACCGGACGAGCGCACACGTGCATCCGTATAGACTATTGGATTGCTCCTTAGTCATTATTATTTGAACCGTTGTAACATCCTCCTATTTATAAGGAGTAATTAGCCCCCATTAAACTTTTAAAGTTTCAATGTGGGACAATTATCATGTTGTAACACTTTATCCCATAAAGTGTATTATTTGACGTTTCAACTTCGTGAATTAATTTCTCACTCACCGAAATTCGGTTTTGAGATTTTAAATACACTACGAACATCTACTCCGAGAGTAGAACGATTTTATGCCATTTAATTTTCTTGAAATTACATTTATAGCCCTCAATAAATTGGTCAAAGACGAGTGTTCTCCACTCTCATTTTAAAATCAATTAATTAATTAAAATTAATCAATTTCTAACCAATTTCTCCAACAATCCCCCACATGAGTGGAAATTACACCTATAATTATGCAGACTCGCATTCCAGTTTTCAAGAGACACTATTGCATCCGGATAGGTAGCTTGTGGTTTTGAACCTTCCGTAGTCAAACAGTATCGAGTACACTGGTGGCTTAGTGGACAAAATGCCTTGAACTATTCCTCTTTGGTGTGTACCGAGAGAACAGTGTAGACACAATAAAGCCTCAATGCCTTTTCGTTCTCACGTTTTTGTCCGTTTTGGCCATGGACATCCTTTAATTTAATAAGTGTTAGTCGAAGCGGCCCTCACTTCTCACTTATATAAGTGATCTCCTTTAAAGTATCCCATCATACTCAACCTCCTCGAGGCGTTAGGAATCATTAAAAGTCAAAGACTTAACCTTTACCACAAACTTACGGGTTTCGACACTTGGTGTTGTGCTCTCCAAGGAATAGTCGGGAATACCAAGTGTTTCCAACAAACATTCACAACTTAGTTTTCCCATTGAACCAAGATTTTGGGATCTCCAGTCAACATGGTTGGGTTACCACTGTTTACGTTTTTATTTGTGGATTTTTGGACTCATTCCTTCTAGCACATTTGTTTGATCTCGATTTTAAGCCTTTTGTAGCAGATCTGCTTGAGACCAAACATTTTTAAATACCCCCACATTTTGAGGTATTTAAAAACCCACCTCTAATTGCACAAACTTCAAATCACATACGTCTATGTGACTTAATTGTAGAGGTCTAATGTTTCTTTCAAAATTAAAGGACAATTTTTGTCAATTTTAAAACTTCCACATATATCATACACCCTTTAGGTTTATTGATATTTGGAATATTAATAAATTATAATTTATTAATCTTTTTATAGCTTTAGATTTACAAAAATCTCAAACGCTATAAAGAGGAACATTTAATTACATAAATAATCGTAAATGTAATTTTATTCATATGCTATTATTATTATAGCATTTGACTATTCTCCGATTGTATTCTTCAATCCGGAGTTTCACAAACAAGTCGTAGAGACTCATACCACGAACTTCTTAGTTCCGGCATCCTCAATTTTGTACTTTCGTTCCAAAGACTCTCACAGTTCTTTGGCAGTACGAACCGACTGGTACACTTTATACAACGCGTCAACTAGTCCTCCAAGGACGTAGTTACGACTCATAAAGTCACAACGACTCATAAAGTCACAACGACGCATTGGTCGTAGACAACATGTTTAGCATTATCCGTGTCGTTTTGATCGACCACGGGTGGATCCTCCCAGAGGAACCTTGCTAATTATAATGTTGTTATCGTTATCTTCGTCGTTAGCCATTGCTACGAGTACACTATTCGTTTTGCGATTGTTGGAATTTTTGAGCACCCAACAATGGCTTTACAAAATTGACAAAAATAAATAACAAAATTGTAAATACAATTAAATTAACATTTACACAAAGTCTTCGATTTTCCTCTTTTAGCAGTTTTTCTCCTTTAGCAGCTTTTCAAAACAAGCAAGTTCTCGAAATCAGCAGCAACGTGCCCATCTCACGAACAGTAGGAACAAAGTTAAAGTCGAGTCAAGGAAACCCTTTTCCCGCAAAACGAATACGTCCTGGCTAGTGCTCACAGTTTGACGTAACGTTTTAAAAGGTAAAACGACTTTCGCCTCTATACGAGCAGCACCACAATGTATAGAGTTCCAACGAACTGAATCGACACGAAAACTGAACTACACTCTATATGCTTGATGCAAAATGTGTGATGCTATGATTTTTCTAAAAAATCTCGAGTGTTGTGTGTAAGAGTGTTTTGCAACATAAAACATGCACCCTATTTATAGGCATGTTCCAACATGTGAGGGGTCTCCACATTTATTATGGCATTCATGATATTTGTAAAGCCTTGCGGTTACAAAATTTAAGTATGACATTCATGGTTTTGTAACTCCTTTGCGGTTACAAATTCATTACTGAAACGTCTATGAACCTGGACACCCGAACATCCAAGTTCATCACAATTTGTAACGTCAATGTACCTAAACATCCTCAACGTTCAAATTCGTCATAGTTCAAATTCAACTTTTAAATTTATTTGGGTTAACCCAATTTCGATGGGTCTGAAAGTCCAAATTTAAAACCCACGAGTCACGAGCCCAAGACTAGGCCCAAGCTCAATCGGACGAGCACACACGTGCATCCGTATAGACTATTGGATTGCTCCTTAGTCATTATTATTTGAACCATAGTAACATCCTCCTATTTATAAGGAGTAATTAGCCCCCATTAAACTTTCAAAGTTTCAATGTGGGACAATTATCATGTTGTAACACTTTATTCCATAAAGTGTATTATTTGACGTTTCAACTTCGTAAATTAATTTCTCACTCACCGAAATTCGGTTTTGAGATTTTAAATACACTACGAACATCTACTCCGAGAGTAGACCGATTTTATGCCATTTAATTTTCTTGAAATTACATTTATAGCCCTCAATAAATTGGTCAAACACGAGTGTTCTCCACTCTCATTTTAAAATCAACTAATTAATTAAAATTAATCAATTTCTAACCAATTTCTCCAACAAAAGTTACTTTTTAGTGTAATAAAGTAGTGACATTTATTGTAATATTGAGATATTTTAAGGGGAGTGTTTAAAAGTGTTTTTACTATTTTAGTTAATGTGCCTTCAAGTATGAGACACCCAAAATGATAAAATGTACCTTCAAGTATGGGTTTGAGGGAATATATTTTATGTTTTACATTATTAAAGTTTGATATTGTAAATTAAATCTGCTTCAAGTACTCAATTTATTACTACTAATAAATAAAATTCAACGCACATTCAAACTAATTAAAAACACTTCCAATACTAAAATTCTAGGTTTAAAATTTTAGATTTTAATGTTAGGTATGAAATAGGGGTCAAACTAAAAATTGTAAAGAAAATGGATTAATCTGATGTGGAACGAAAGAAGACAAACAAATCTGCCAACAAAAGCAGATCTTCACAGCACTTTGTGTCAAAAAGTCGAAAAGAAAAAAACACCAAAGATATTTTTGACGAGAAATTGAGAAAAAAATGGGCTGTTTATATTGAATTTGAAAACAAAATAGGAGACGAAACACATTATTTTGAAACAAATTATGAGATTTTTTCCATTAATTCCAAAGATAACAAGTTTCTGATGTAACAAGGAGCAATGCATGTGTAACTATAATCATGGCACATTTTTGCCAAAAAGCCATTCTTCTTCCCAAGAAACTCACATCAAAACTACACAAGATGAGAGACTCCGATAACCATCTCGAAAAATAGAGAAAAATATATTCCAGACTTGATTGCAATGGTAGAAAGAATATAGTGAAACTCACATCAAAACTACACAAGATGAGAGACTCCGATAACCATCTCGAAAAATAAAGAAAAATATATTCCAGAAGCAGTTATGGCTGCTTGATTGCAATGGTAGAAAGAATATAGCGATGATGCACTCATGGCCTGAAAATATGACGTTAAATCATTAGCAACATATTAACATCATACTCCCTCCGTCCCGGAAGTGTTTGCACCATAAAGTGGGCACACTTATTAAGAAAAAAATGTAATGAGTGGAGTGTTGAAGGGTAATTTTGTAAAGTTATATGAATAAAGTAAAAAGGTGATTGAAAAGAGAGTAAAAATAATGACATTTTGTGTAAATATGTGAATATTGTGAGGGTGAGGTTTATGAGAGAGTTTCCTTTAATAGGTGTGCAAACAATTTTGGGACGGACAAATAAGATAAGTGTGCAAACAATTGTGGGACGGAGGGAGTACAAAATAGATTGTTAGCATGCAGGCCAAAAAGACAAAAGCACAACTAAAGATAGACACATTGAATCTAAAAAAAAATGAAGGGGGAGTGTATTAAACAAAGCTGGAGGGGTATATACGCCAACCCTTTGCTTAAATTAAGGCCACGGTTAAATGCCCCCATTTACGCTGATTTCACCCCACGGGTGAGTTCACCCACACGATAGCTGAGTTCACCCCTCCCATTTTGCAACACTACCCTCCTACTTAAGCCCTAATCTTACACATTTTCCTCATTTTTCTCTCCCATTCCTTCTCCTCCCTCTCCCACTCCCACTCTGTCCCCTGCAAGTCGCCGCCACGTCATACAAACGCAGCGGCGGCACACCCATCGCCGCCCAGCCGTCCAAGGCGTCACCGTAGCGGCCGCCGCCGCCCAAGGTCTCCCGCGTCGCGCGCAGACCTATCGCTTCTGGCCGTTGAGTCACGCCGCTCCAGCCCTTCGCGTCCCGTCACCGTCGCACCGCCCCTTCAAGCCCTTCACATCCCGTCGCCGTCATCAGTGAAAATAAGGTACAAATCTCATCTACTTTCACCTATTGGAAACTTGTTTTGAAAAAAATCTGTAATTTTTGTTTGGATCTGAAATTTGCTTTTTTTTTTATTTTGTTATTAGCTTGATCTGATCTGATGTTTTGGTTTTGGTGAAAAATGATTAGGGTTAAAGATGTATGTTTGTTTGGGTCTGAAATTTGATTTTTTTATTTTGTTATTAGCTTGATCTGATGTTTTGGTTTTGGTGAAGAATGATTAGGGTTAAAGATGTATGTTTGTTTAGTTTGATTTTTTTTTTTTTTTTGGACTGTTTTGTATTTTTTTGGAAATTAATTCCGAATTTCTTATATGTTTTTGATAATTATTTCCGATTTTTTTAGTTGAAACTAATTTGCTTTACTTTAAAAACAAAATTTGACTAAATGCTAATTCAAGATCGTTTTTATTTTTTATTATTTGTAATTAACAAATAAATCTGAAAAATATTTTCATGTTAAAATAAATTTTGTAATTTTAAACAGTACTTTGAATTCCGCCTCTATATAAAAGGAAAAGTTAATAAAAATCAACGAAAATATTTTCATGTTGAAATAAATTTTGTAATTTTTGATAATAATGGTAATTAAAACACACACACAATCAAGCAAAAGCTCTAAATTAAGGGTGTGTTTGCAAATCATAGTGATTAATTCAAAGTGATTAAAATTGATTTTTGCAATAAATTTGAAAGTTGATAGTGTTTTAAAATTAAGCACTTTGAATCAATTGTGTATATGTTGTAGTGTTTACAAAATAAATCATTTTTTTTTATAAATTTACAAAAAAACACCCTTATATTACATTTGGATAGATAATGTGTAAAGATGAAATATTATTTAAATTGTGTGGATAAAATTGTAAAATTGATTATTATAATGATGAGAAGCACATAGAAGCTATTAGAAGTAGATGGAGGGGTGCTCATTAAAATCACTTTTAACAAATTAACTTAATCACTTGGTTTTGTTTACAAATTAAATACCCATCCCTTTTCCCCTCCCCATGACTCGAACCCAGAATCTAAGGCCTAGGTAGGTAGTGGTGCTCTAACCACTTGAGCTATCCCACTTTGTCGACTTAATCACTTGGTTGTATTTGAAAATACTCCAAAAGTAATTTATTTGAAAAAAAAAAATACTTTTTAAGCACCTTATAGTGTTTGAAAACACTCCCTAAATCAACCACGGGGGATTGGGTGAGTGGAGTCAAACAGAAGGCATATTCTAGCTCTTTCTCTTCCCTTTGGACAGCTTTCAATGGGTTACTTTATTCTTTCGATTCTGGGCCTAGGGAAATTGGCTTCACTTCATTCATTTTAGCCATGAGCTGTCCTTGCAAGCATCGTCTTCTATTGAATTGAATGTCTATAGCTTTTGAGCCTAAATCGAATATTCAGACCCGGGGTTGGTTGCCCCTATGGCTCTCCTAAAACCCTTCATAAGGGATATTGCTATAATTAGAATCTCTTGCTTTCCGCACCCGCTAGTGCACATACACTTTCGTTTACTTGGGCTCGTGAGGTGGTGGGAAATGGCCTGATCTATGGGAATTCAAATAGATAGAACTGATACTAACAATACCAAGTGGGACCAAGTGGGTGTGGGTATTCCCTCTGGATTGTTTAATTTGTTTTCTCTTAAAACAATAAAGTGGAGTATTTAGGATGCTTATTTATCCAAGTTCAAATAAATTTAAAAAATCCACTCTACAACAACAATTTGATGGAGTAATATTTATTCCAACTCAACCCGACACGATTCACATTTATAATATAATAGAGTAATATTTAATTTTCGAATCAAGTTCAAACTTCAAGTACTTAGTTAAAAAAAAAGCCAGGACTACAATGCATAACAAACAAAAAGAAATATTGGTGAAGAAAAATCATGATTTAGAACTAGCTTGTTTGACTGCAAATATCCTTACTATAACACCTTTGGCACAATTCTTACCCCTCAAAATACCATTCATGTGACGGTGCAATTAACCATATAGTTTGGTTAGCTAGCAAAATGCAGTTTTATCCTTATTCATTTATCCGTTTTAACATTCGAAAGTTTCATCTCGAGATCCTGCATCTTTTTTTCTGATACACTACTCTCGGGTCTCTTCAAAGCTTAACTTGTGATTCATGAGAATCACTTCATTTTAACATCCGAAAGCTTCATCTCGAGATCCTGCACTTAAAAAATTGTATCCTAGTGCTTATAAACCCCACCTCTATGCCTCAAAGCATTGAGGGTTATGTTCCAATTTTTCACCTTAGGATCAATACTAGGAGTAACTCTTCGTATAACATCAGCAATTTCAACTGTATCACGAATCTGTATTGCGAATCGCCATAGGCTTGAGATAAGTGTGTTATGAAGATACATGTTTTGACTGGACCATAGCTCGTAATACTTTTTCTTGAGATCAATCGGGATCTCTGAGTCTAGGTCATTGTTTTCATATTGATCTGCATTTGGAATGGAGCGCAACAAATTTCTCCTTCATTGTTTCTGTATTATTCTGTGCTTCTTTCACTACAACATTTCACATGAATTGTTAAGTGTAGCAAATAGTATAGATAAAATGAAAGGTAGAATCACGATACCAATGCTACTGTCAAGAATGACACTCTTCTCATCGTATAATATTTGTATCCACGGTCTTAACATATTCATCCCCCTGAAAGAAAATGGTTTCTCATTAGCACCAGAAAAGAAAAGCAGGGGCAAGAAACATACTCCACTAATTAATTATGAACATAAATAAATTAGATTACTTCAAGTCAGCACGTTTAACAACTCACGATCTTCTGATAGTGTTTAAAATAGTTGATGTTCTGATAATATTAAATGTTACTCCATGATTGTTGGGACTCCATCAGAAAAGATCGTAAGTTGTTAAACGTGCTTGACTTGAAGTAATCTAATCTGTTTAGTGGAGTATGTTTCTTGCAATTGTTTCTGCTGGTAATGAAAAACCTTTTTCTCCATTTTCTTTCAAGGGGAAGAATCCTTTAATAAGGTGAATACAAATATTATACGAGGAGAGTGCCATTCTTGACAATAGCTCTGGTATCGTGATTCCACATTCATTTTATATATACTATTTGCTCCACATGACTTAATAATTCATGTGAAATGTTGTAGTGGAACCTTGTCCGAAAAAACACAGATTACAGAAACAATGAAGGAGAAATCTGTGGCGCTCATTCCTCCAGATGAATATGAAAACAACATTTCTAATGCACAAGTTATGGATGACTTTGAAATACCAGAATCTCGTCTTAGCTTTAAATATGTGAAGGGGGATTCGAGATTTTAATTTTAAAATGGACAGCTTTATGATAGTTAGACTTAGAGATTCCGACGAGCTATGCTGCATTCAAAACATGTGTTTTCATGATAAACTTATCTTAGACTTTAGCAGTGCGATTCGCGAGACAGTCAAAATTGCTAATGTTATACGAGTCCTTACTCCTAGTATTGATCGTAATGAGATGAAAATTTGAGACAGATCCGTTAAAGCTTTTGAGGATTTAGGCATGGAGGTGGGGTTTACGCACTGGGATACATAATTTTTTAAGTGATTCTCATGAATCCCAAGTTGAAGCTTTTTCACATGTTCAAAAACTGATAAATGATTTGGAGATTGATGAGTTTGGAAAAAGTAAGGAACTCGATGCTGTGTTTGAAGAAGTGGTTGCTCTTTGGTGAAAGTTGCTAACATGGTCTGTGTTTACAAAGTTGTAATGACAGACATTTTTATATTGTTTGTTCAAAATAGGGATAACTGCATTTTGCTAACCAAACTATATGGTTAATTACACCTTCATATATGCACTCGTGTAGTGAGGGGGTGGGAATTGTTCTTATCGAGCGAATTGTAAGGTGGACTCCATTTCTGTTATTGTTTGAATCATGATTTTTTATTCACAAAATTTATTTTTGATTTTGTTAAGAAAAATCATGATTCAAACAATAACAGAAATGAAGTCCACCTTACAATTCGCTCAATAAGAACCATTCCCACCCCACTGCACCAGTGCATATGAATATGAAGGTGTAATTAACCATATAGTTTGGTTAGCAAAATGCAGTTATCCCTATTTTGAACAAACAATATAAAAATTCCTGGCATGACAAACTTTGTAAAAAAATTACATAGACCAAACTTTCACCCAAGGAGCAACCACTTCTTCAAACACAGCATTGAGTTCCTTACTTTTTCCAAGCTCGTCAATCTCCAAATCATTTATCAGTTTTTTAACATGTGAAAAAGCTTCAACTCCAGATCCTGCATCTCTTTTTCTGCTACACTCCTCTTCTTCAATTGGAGCATAACTTGGGATTCACGAGAATCACTTAAAAAATTATGTATCCTAGTGCGTAAACCCCACCTGCATGCCTAAATTCTCAAAAGCTTTAAGGGTTCTGTCCCAAATTTTCATCTCATTACTATGAATACTAGGAATAAGGACTCGTATAACATTAGCAATTTTGACTGTCTCGCGAATCGCACTGCTAAAGCCTAAGATAAGTTTATCATAAAAACACATGTTTTGAATGCAACATAGCTCGTCGGAATCTCTAAGTCTAGCTATCATAATGCTGTCCATTTTAACATTGAAATCTCGAATCCCCTTCACATATTTAAAGCTAAGGTCTGGTACTGTCTGGTATTTCAAAGCCATCCATAACTTGTGCATTGGAAATGTTGTTTTCATATTCATCTGGAGGAATGAGCGCCACAGATTTCTCCTTCATTGTTTCTGTTATCTGTGTTTTTTCGGACAGATTTCCCCTTCACATTTTTATAAATGCATATTTTTTTAATATAATAAAAAATATAAATAAAAATATATATACTATTATTTTACCGGTTGGACCGTGAACCGGTGCCTAATTCGATTTGATCTCCGCTCCGAATATGAAAACACTGCATCAAAGCACACTTGCACAAAAAAATTATCATTAAAGATCTTGGTTCTTTAAAATACATCTTAGGCATTGAGATTGCCAGAAATAGTAAAGGCCTAAATCTTAGTCAAAGAAAGTATACTCTTGATTTACTTCATGATTCTGAAGTTGAATATAGAGCCGTGGCTTCAACAACTTGTGAGCTCCCATGGATACACTACATTCTTTCCACTCCTTTCAATATGTACACTGACAGCAAAAGTGCATTCTCCATTGCTCACAATCCTTGCCTTCATCAAAGAACTAAACACATATCATTGGACTACCATTTCACAAGAGAAAAGATTAAAAAATGACTACTCACTCTTATCCATATTCCTACTGAAGAAAACCTTGCAAATATCTTGACCTAACCTCTTTCCCCTACTCCATTTATGACACACAAGGACAAAATGGGGTTGTTAGATATACACTCCTATTTTGAGGGGATATAAAGGATTAGCGTATACCCTTCCCATATCAGGAAACACACCCCTTCATTAGTCGGTGATTATTGTTAGTTGGTTAGTTTGTTAACAGTAGTTTACTGTGTTAGTTAACATGTCATAGGTCATTAGCTTAAAAGAGTTAATCTCACTTTTTCTTGGAGGTTATGTTTTTCATTCCTCTCTTTTGTAAAATCAAAACAAGCTTTCAAGTTTTGATCAATGGAATTTCATTTTGCAATTCTACAACGGGAACCCATTTTTTCTAAATCAAGCTTGCACAGAGTATTCTTGTAAACAAAACTTGATTTAAATTTCAACGATGAACATTGTAGGCTGCAATCCAACTTATGAAAATAGTATAAAATAGAATTAGTATCCACCTTTCGGTTGTTTTAGTACTACACAAGATGAACAAGGATTCATGAAAGAATAGCCTGGTAGAAAACAATGGCAACATACAATTGAAAATAGTTTGGTAGAAAACAAAACAAGACAAAATAAGTAGAAACTCTTTAAATTAATACTCGATAAATTAATAAACTCTCTAAGATAATACTTTTGGCCGATCCCGACTCGGGGATAGCGTGCTAAATTAATAAACTCGCTAAAATTATAAGATAATACATTTTTCGTAATTTCTATAGACCCCAAATAAAATATAAATTAATAATTCCATATATACTACTCCCTCTGTCCACCAAAAGTGTGCTCACTTTTTTTTATATGTGTTTTTAAAAAAATCATATTTTAATTATAAAGAATATATTTAATATAATGAGTAGAAAATATATTTGGTAGATACTCAATCTTATTAGTAAAGTAGAAAAAATATTCAAAAGTTAACTATTTAAATAGAATAAACACGTTTTTGTGGACCTCAAAAAAAGAAATGAGCACACTTTTGGTGGACGGAGGGAGTATCTATTACATGAATGATTTATGAATGTTTCTTACAAAATGACTCAATTGTTTTTGCTTTTTTTATTGAAATCAATTTCACCTTAAATCCCATCTCTAATTTTCCTTATAATTTTCACCTAAAAGTTTCACCATAGTACTGAGAACCCATTCTTGTAATTGTTTTTGAGTGAGACTTGGATTATCCTTATTTTGGTTGCATAATGCTTTTCGAATCTCGTCGGTCATTGTTATTTTTTTCACACTTGTGAAATGAGAAGTCATGTTGTGTGTATGATTTGTGTGTGTTAAGCATATTTTGATCTTGTATATTTATATTAAAAATATTTTTTAATGTAAAGTGATACAATGAACATAAGAAGTATAATAATGTGGAAGATTGAAGAATTCTTTTAAATTAGACCCTTCATTTGATATACAATAAATAATTAGAAGTGAAAGTTTGAAGGAGTGTTTCTATAAATTAATAAAATATTAATTAATATATAAATTAATAATTATTAATTCATAGATAAATTAATAACTCTTTTAATTAATAAATTTTGGTGGTCCCAATATTATTAATTTATAGAGTTTCTACTGTACTATTAACTATTTGAAACCAATTAATTTCTCATTATACCTTTAATTAATGCTCGTACTTCTAATTAAAAGAAGAAAATATTTATGTAAATATTCATTAATCATAAGTGTAAATTTGAAAAAAAATGCAATTAATTTGAATTGAAAAAATCAAAACGTCATATAATTTGTCAATCCCTCTATTCCTTGGCATCTGAAAGGCCTTTGGAGCCAGATTCACCCTTTTACACAGAACATACACATCAGATACGCACACGTCTTCAGAGAGGCCAACCAGGCGGCGGATGTTGTGGTCAAGACTGGCCTTGATTGTGTCTGGAGAGGCTACCCCAAATTTTTTACTCTCATTTCTGTATAATGATTTATATACCGCTTTCTATAGACATTGACTTTTAGAGGAGTGTACCTTTTTCCTTTACCTGAGTTTTATTCGTAAGGAAGGTTTTTCCAGACAAGGTTTTAATGGCACTCCGGCCTTTGGCTCGACCTGTGAGCTTATGGTCCTTGATTTCTTTTCTTATTTTATATGATATACCTTTTATTTGTCATATAATTTGCAATGAAAATGAAATGTCAAAATGACTTATATTATGAATAGAAGAGAGTATATATACTAGTACGACATTACTTAAAATTACAAAAATAAGAAGAAAAAAAATCCAATTTTACCCATGTCCTTCATTATACAAAATCGGGTTAACTTCTCCCTTCTCTAATCGCCGATGAAGGATAAAATTCTGCACAAGACGTCCCATCGTCTTGTATGACTGATTCCTCATTTATGTTCAAATTTTAAATTCAAGCAAGATATGTGTTTACATTATATTGTAGGATTATGGTAGTTTAGGGAGCTTCTTTTTATTCACCTTTTGGTGGACGGAGGGAATACAAAACTAACAAGAATGAGTAAAATGGAGTGAGTAATTACATGTGGTCGTGGGTTGGAATCATTTTGAGATATATCTAAATTAATTATATTTTTACTTTTTTATTTTTAATTAAAAGATGTCTTGGAGACTTTAAATTTATAAAAATATCGATAGATATATAGATATTGAATATTGATATCAATGATTTTTAAAATTAAAATTTTTTAATAACAAATCTTTAATACATAAAATTAACAAAGATATTGATGACCACACAAAAATGAATATATTAAAAATATAATTTTGAATATTTTCATCCATATCTTGGATGCAAGTCGGACAATTTTGTTGGAATTAATGGGATTAATTGGATTTTGACACCCTTATCTAATTAATTAATTAGATGGACTAAAACGTTAATTATAAAATAATTGAACGTGACATAGTCGATCTACTCGCGGAGTAGATGAACATGGTATATTTAATATCTCAAAACCGAGTTAAGGTGAGTGAGAAATTAATTGTTGAAGTTGAGAGTTTCAACTTTGAAGTGTACTGTGTGCGATTGTGGTGCGATAGTGTGTGCGATTCAGTGTGTGCTTTAGTGTGTGTGTTTTCACGCTAAATAAAACATGTAGTGTGGGTGATTACACCTTCAGTAGGTGCGAATTGGCACATCGAGAAAGTGTGATTCACACATAGTCTCTCTCTCCTAACCATTTTTTCCGATTCAAGCTTGCCGCTTCTTCCGCCGGAATTTTGGCTGTATTACTGTGGTGTGGGTGATTCCACCACTTGTAGGTGCGATCTTTCTACTTTGAAAAGGTGCGATTCACACCTAGCTTCTCTCTCCCCTCTCACAAGCTTTCTATTGACGATTCACGATTTCTTACACCGAAAAATTGTCGGCTCGATCATTAAATTAATTGAGGGCTTTTGTTCCTCTCACCAAGAGCTTTCTATCAATGTCGTTATTGAGACACGATATGCAACGACAAAGCTTTGGAACCCCCAATTTCTGTCTCAGTGTACTGTTTTGAGGGTTATCACAGACCCTTTAAAACTTCGAATTCATTTACTGCAAGCTCGCAACAATTGAACATCTTGATTTTGCTCTCTTATTTCTGGTTTTTTTGATCTTGTACATCCGCCTTATATTACCGCCGACGGAGGAGACAAGTGTTTGATCGCTATTGATTAGTATCGTCGCCAGAGCAGCAGAATGACGCCGAGGTGAGAGAGGTTTGATCTGGATTTAATCACATCTTTCTTTCTAGTGGTTGTTGTGGAGGGTGTGACTTTCGAATTTTTGAGCTGGTGATGAAGAATCTGGGAATTTAAAATGATAAACCTGTAAACATGGCGTAGATTGGGTTGGTGGAGTGACTTTTCAGGTTGAGCCATATTGTATACATTTTACTGGGAAGATTGGGATTAATTAAATAGGGAGAGTTGAATATGGAGTAAAAATCATGGACATGGATTTAAGAATGTGGACCTTATGGGCTTGGGGTATGGTCCATTCCCTTTAAATAGTAAGGGGATCAATCTTTTTTTAACCAATTTATATACTCTCATCCCGCGAAGCTCTATGGATATTGTTTGCTGGAATGCACGAGGGTTGAGGGGGCCAAATGCATTCCATAAACTTAGACGTTTAGTCGTGTTAAATAACCCTTCTATGCTTTTTGTTATCGAGTCTAGATTGTCCTCTAGAATAGCTCAAACATGGAGGACTTTGTTACCATTTGATGTATGTTTTGCTGTTGAACCGATCGGTACAAGAGGGGGTCTGCTCCTATTTGCAAAAAACAATGAAGTGCAAGTAAGTTTGAGCTCTTACTCCTTTGCGCATATTGATGTTTTGATTTTACATGAAGATTTCAGTTGGCATTTTACGGGATTTCATGGAAGTCCAGATCAAAAACAAAGACAACACTCTCTTAATTTACTCTCAAAGATTCGATCTCTTCACCACCCAATGTCACCTTGGGTTGTGGGGGGAGATTTCAATGATTTGATGTACACTCATGAAAAAAGAGGAGGTAATTTGGATGGAAGAATGATGCAGAATATGAACAGATTTAATAATACTCTTAACAACTTGGCACTCCAAGATCTTGGTTTCAAAGGCCCAAAATTCACGTGGACAAATAAAAGAAAAGGAAATCGGATGATTCAGGAAAGGCTTGATCGTTTTCTTGCAACAAAAAATTGGATTGAGTTCTTTGATTTAGCTTCAGTAAAGAATGGTTTCTGGTTTGGCTCGGATCACCGAGCAATTTCGCTCGCGGTGCGAAGACACGTTTACCAATGGCCTCGGGACAAAGAGAAACACTTTCTATTTGAAAATGCATGGTTGTTGGAAAAGAATTTTATGAAAGATTTTCATTCAATTTGGGGAAGAAGTGAAAGAGAATCACTACTCAAGGCTCGGTTACAGCAGTGTGGAAATGACCTTCGAAAATGGGCAGCTAGTTCCATTGGAAATATTGACAGAAGAATCCAATCAATTACCAAAGAGATGCAGCTCTTGGAAAGCAATGATATGAGTGAAGATCAGGAGGAGAAAAATAAAAAATTAGAAAGTGAGCTTGAAGCTTTATTTGCTCAACAAGAGGAATATTGGCAACAAAGATCAAGAGTAAATTGGATGAAATGTGGAGATCGTAATACCACATATTTTCATAGGAGAGCGTCAGAGAGAAGGTCGAGAAATAAAATTTCTAGGATCAAAGATGAGAATGGCAGGTGGAGATCAACAAAGGAAGATATTACCAGTTTGCTTGAATCTTATTATGGGGATCTCTTCTCATCAACACAGCCTACGGAGGCTCAGATTGAGAATATTACAGGAAATATTATACCTGTAGTGAACTCCCAAATGAATTCCTTATTGGATATCCCTTTTACAAAGGAAGAGGTACGTGTGGCTCTGTTTGATATGCATCCAAATAAGGCCCCTGGCCCTGATGGTTTCAATGCACGTTTCTATCAAGAGATGTGGGACATTGTGGGACAAAAAATTACACATGAGGCCCTTAAAGTTCTTAATGAGAAAGAAGACATCAGTGGCTGGAACGAAACCATTATATCACTCATTCCCAAGGTAAAGCAACCAGAAACTTTGAAAGACTTTCGTCCCATTAGTCTAAGCAATGTATGCTACCGAATCATTGCAAAAACCATTGCTAACAGGCTGAAAAAGATTTTCCCACATGTGATTGATGAAAATCAAAGTGCTTTTGTGCAAGATAGGCAAATTGCTGATAATATCCTGATTAGTTTCGAATGCATGCATTGGTTGAGACATAATAAGAGCAAGCAGGGGTATGCGGCGTTGAAACTTGACATGAGCAAAGCTTATGATCGAATTGAATGGATGTTTCTTGAATCTCAAATGTTGAAGATGGGGTTTTCTGAGAAGGTGACCAGCCTTATTATGCGATGTGTCACTACAGTTAGTTATATTTTTAGAGTAAATGGTTCTGTTATTGGCAAAGTTCGACCTTCGAGAGGGCTCAGGCAAGGAGATCCTCTGTCACCTTTTCTTTTTGTTCTCTGCGCACAAGGATTATCTTCTTGTCTTACAAAACAAGCGGGCAATGGAAATCTTGAAGGAATCAGAGTTGCTAGAGGAGCACCTATGATCACACATCTTCTTTTTGCAGACGATAGTGTGGTGTTCTTTAAAGCTGCTAAGGAGAATGCTGAAATAATTCAAAAAATTCTCAAACAATACGAGGAGGCCTCGGGACAGAAGGTGAATTTTGATAAATCATCTATTCTTTTCAGTCCAAACACGAAGGGAACTAATAAAGAGATGGTTAAAGAGGTCTTGCATGTTAGGATGTCTCAGGGGCATCAGATTTACCTGGGGCTCCCGACTTTTTCTTTGAGAGGAAAGAGGATTCAATTTGCATATTTGGTTGATAGAATGAGGGAAAGGATTACAAATTGGAAGAATAATGAATTTTCGGAAGGTGGAAAAGAAGTTTTAATCAAAGCTGTACTTCAGGCAATTCCAACATATGCTATGATGTGCTTCAAAATTCCAAAAGGAATTTGTGACCAGTTGGAGGCTCTTATTGCGAATTTTTGGTGGGGAAAGAATACTGAGCATAACAAAATACACTGGACAAAATGGGAGAACCTTTGCAAACCAAAAGGACAAGGAGGTTTGGGTTTTCGAAAAATGACTCAATTCAATCAAGCACTTTTGGCCAAGCAGGTTTGGCGTATGATCGAACAACCAACCTCTCTTGTGGGAAGAATTTTTAAAGCCAGGTATTTTAAACATGGAGATATTATGGAAGCTGAAGTGGGGAGTAACCCGTCGTTCACATGGAGATCGCTATGTGCTAGTCGGGAAATATTACAAAAAGGATTACGATGGATGCTAGGAAACGGGAACACGATTAGACTACATAGAGATGCATGGGTTTTGGGCCTAAATGAAGGAAAAATCGAATCGTCTATTGCAACAGGCATCAACGTAACTAGATTTCTTAATGAAAGAAGGGAGTGGGATAAAGAGTTGTTGAATATTGGCTTTCTACCATTTGAAGTGGATGGCATTCTTAGAACAACAATTGGTGAGGCCGATGAGGAGGACACAAGATTTTGGCCGATGGAATCCCATGGTCAATACACCGTAAAATCTGGATATAGAGTGGCGTGCGAAGGCAATAAAGGAAGTGATGAGTTACCCACAACCTCAAATTCGGCAGCTTTGCAAAGTTGGTGGAATAAGATCTGGAATTTAAAAATTCCTCCAAAAATTAAAATTTTTGGTTGGAAATTATGCATGGAGTTTGTAGCTACAGAAGGAAACTTGAGTCGAAGGCATATCCCAGTTAATCCAAACTGTGGTCTTTGCGGCACCTTTGCACCAAGCACAACGCATGTAATCTTTACATGTCCAGGAGTTAAAAAGGTGTGGAAATTGTTTGGAATTTGGGAGGTAATTAAAAATGGAAAATTCTCCAACATCATTGATTTGCTTCAAGGTATTCAAAATTCCTTGATCACAACATCTTTGTTTGAAGAAGTAATCATGATTGCATGGGGAGTGTGGAGAGAAAGATGCTCGATGATGCATACAAGATTACACTTGGACGAGCCTGGCCCACACAAGATACGGGAAACCACGGGAGAAAGAGTAATAGCATATCTGGATGCTTTTAGGAGAGCTACCCGAGGGGAGGTACATGAAGAGGGAAGGTTTTTTAAACCCAGTAATGATGAGGAGAACAGTGTGGAGGCGACATCTTATATTCTTGAAGTTGACGGGGCGCATAATCCAGACGAATTGAAGTTTGGTGTTGGGGGTTCCGTGAGTACAAGAGATGGGCAAATTAAAATATGCTTCGCTGAAAGAATCTTACCGCAACAATCATCACTTGGGACTGAACTAAAAGCAATTGAAAATGGATTACGCAAGGCAAAGACAGAAAATTTCATATCAATGGAAGTCAGATCGGATTCGGCCCAGGCAATACGAATGTGCCAAAAGGGCACAATAGGAAGAGGACCGGAATGTGGCATCGTGGAACGAATTATCAAGCTTTCAAAAGAATTTGTAGTGTGCAAATTCAATCACTTTCCACGAAGCTTAAATCGACGAGCGCACAGTTTGGCGCAAAGTGCGGTTCACTCTACCGTTTCTTCAAAGTGAAATGGAGCAGATTTTTAGGGGTTTCTATCGAGATCGTTGGAATTATTTTCGATTAGCCTTTATATTCGGATCTCTAGCCCCTCACCCCCTCAAAAAAAAAAAAAAAACTTTGAAGTTTGAGGAATGTGGGAAATTGTCCCACATAGGAAACCTACAAAACATTTATGATTTTTAAAGGCATTGAAGTAGCATTGAAGTTCAACTATGTATAAGAGGTACACCCCTCTAAGAGCCACACGCTCGCGCGCCTGCCCGGCCGGCTCGGCTCGACTTCGACAATTGGTCTTTGGGGTCCGCCTATCTTTTTGCAGACCCAAAAACTCCGAAAGCCCAACTCAGGAATGGGTTCGGCCCATTCGCCTGGGCCCACGCGTTTTTCCAACTCCCTCCTAGGGTAAGAAGTAAAAGTCGTTTTACCTTGCGACAAGTCCACGCGTAATATTAATTTTAATTGTCTTTTCCTTATAACCTTTTTAATCCATTTACTCACTTCAATTCGAAGTTTAATGATTTTTTTTTTCTTTTTACTGAATGGGATGCTACATTAAAAAGAAGAGAAAATCTGTTTTTTTACAGTTATTTATTTTCAAATTTTAATACTTTGAAGTTTATTTCTCTGACACACGGGACAGGTAATCTTGAATGATAAACACTGTTCAAAGGGAACGAATTCACATTATTTGAAAAAATAAAAACTTTTTTCCAAGAAAAATATTATTGATTTAATATGTTTAAATCTGAATACAAGAAACGATATTTATAAGTAAATAAAATCTTAGAAAATAGGAGTACGAAACTAAAAGAGAAATAAAATCGAATTAAACAAAAAAAAAAATGAAATCATAGGAAATCGGAAAGCAAATAATACTACAAAATTAAATAAATTTAGAAAACAATAGTGACTTAACAGTAGAATTTTGTAGATCTAGATGTTTCACTCCAGAAGATGACTCTGAAAAATTAGGCCAAAACTCTACCTCATCATTAGTACTAGTTTAATTTGTTTGTAAATCAGTTTAACAGTAAAATTGGTTTACACAATATTTTGTCTAATTTTAATTAGAATTCAATACACATTTTATTATCCATCATTCTCACCTTGTTACTAACTTTAAATCGGTCTTACGTGCTCCAATTATAATGTGCAACTGAGTATAAGGGTATTCGGTCAAGGATCGACTAATTCGAGAAATCAATTAAATCGTTCACTAGCAGGGGCCCCAATTGAAATCAGAACAAATAAAATGTGACATTAGTTTGACTGCAATGTAACACTAATTTTAAATGAAATGTAACAAGAAGTTGTACACCATGTGCATATGAGATTTGACATAAATTTAAAGCACATATGAGATTTGACATAAATTTAAAGCACAAATAGCTAATTGTTCGATTTACCAACTGATGAGAGCAAAAAACCACCAATTATAAACGTGTATTGGAGAAGAGTGTGATTTGTTAGACTTGGGCCTATTTTATGTATTTGGGCTTGCAGCCCAATTATTTTTTCTGTTAGTCAGTTTCTTTCTTATGGGATTTGTGTATATGTATTGCCTCGATAGGCAATAGACAGTTTAGGCATATATGAGAATTGATTTCTTTTCACAGCGTACGTGCTGATTGCTAGGGTAATCTAAGTTCTTTACTTGGGTTTCTAGAATTGGGTATTGTGTTCTTATCAATTGGCCTCAGAGCTAGATTCGATCTATCAAACAACAAACGACGAAAGCATGGTGTCGAACAAACAGAGATTCGCCCAACTTGAGGCTTCGATTGCACAGCTGAGTAACGAAGTGCGGGCCAACCGCCTCGGGGAACACTCGGATCGTGAGAACGAAGAAGAAAGTCGGGGTCGCCGCCGACACAAGGAGGATGAGGACGCATCACGAAATAGAGAGAATAGCAGTTTGGAAGAAGGCAAAAGGCTAAAAGAGGGAATATTCCGTAGAAAAGAGAGAGGCAAGAGCAGTTATCAAGAAAGCGATCAAGATAACCTGCAACGATGGGAAGATGGAGAAGGGTCGCGATTCCGAGCAAGAAAGCAAAAGAACCCGTTTGCGATCCAAAAGAACCCCTTCAAAAGAGACGGGTCCTCGTCTTCAGAATCAGAGACCGATGACAGCGAAAAGACCAGTGGATCAAGTTCAAGTGACGGACACTCAAGAAAGCGTCGACACCAACGCAAAACGGAACGGCCAGGCGATCACCGGCTGCGAGGAATGAAACTGGATTTCC
Source organism: Galeopsis tetrahit (assembly GCA_963675135.1). Lineage (NCBI taxonomy): Eukaryota > Viridiplantae > Streptophyta > Magnoliopsida > Lamiales > Lamiaceae > Galeopsis > Galeopsis tetrahit. Next base: position 3,754,752 of record OY776130.1, read on the forward strand.
TGAAATTCGGGGGAGAAGACGCGATCAATTGGTTGGATCAGGCGGAACAATATTTCGAGCTTAAAAATATCCGCACAAAAGGATACGGTTAAGATCGCATCATACTACCTAACGGGAGAGGCAAGGCAATGGTGGAGATGGTTCAAACAAACATCTCACCATCGATCGGTAAAGTGGGAACGTTTCAAGGAAGGGCTCCTACTTCGGTTTGGCGATACGCAGTACGAAGACGAGAACGAAATCCTGGGCCGAATAAAACAGACGGGGAGTTTTAAGGAGTTCCTTAAGGAATTCGAAAAAGGAGTCAATCGAGTTCCTCATTGGCCACAAAGTGCCGTCTTGGGAATTTTTATGGCCGGCTTAAAACCAAAAATCGAGGACGAACTGCGGATGTGGAAGCCAAAAGACCTCCACGAGGCAGTCGTACTAGCAACCAGAAAAGATGAACATCTGCTCCGATCAAAGAAACCACCTCTAACGACGAACAGAGGGGGGACATCGTCGTATGTTCGACCATTTACCCCAAAGACGTGGGGAACAGCCCCAAGTAACCCGAACTCATCGACGAGCACGACACCCACGCCGAACAAACAAGCGACTGAGGCGAGCAACCGCCGGGGACAGTTGTCGAGCGAAGAGATCAGTCGCCGCCGACGAGAGGGCTTATGCTTCACCTGTAACGAAAAATACATGTGGGACCATAAGTGCCCAGGGGCAAAATTCATGACACTACTCGTCGGAGAAGATAAAGGGGACGAGGAGGACAGCAGACCTGTTTATGACGAAGGCCCCGAGGACGAAGCAGGAACCGAGGAACGAATTGAGCTTCATTAAATGGAGTTCCGATCAACCGACAGGGAAGAGGCGACCACAAGTCAGCCGGTCAAAATGGCCAAGGGCGAACGCGGGAAAGACGATGATCGCCTCGTTTTAGATCGAAACAGGAGGGGAAACACGTTAATTTGCGATACCAAATATGAGAGTGTTCCACTAACCTTGCAAGGCATCAAGTTTTCGATCGACCTGTTCGCTTGCAAATCCCCCCATATTGATGTTTTTTTGGGCATGCCATGGCTGGAATCAGTGAGCCCCCTAATCCTTGATGGCAGGACCTTAACGATCGAATTCACCAAGGATAACGTGAATCACATACTCCGCGCAATTGGCCACAACGCCCCAACCTGCATCACTGGTGAACAGTTTCAGCAAGAATGGAGGCAAGGGAGTAATTGTTTCCTCCTTACAGACCTCGGGGCCGCGCAATCAGCCTCACCGCATAGCCAAGGCAACCGACAAGGCCAGATTCAAGATCTCTTGGACGAATACCCCGAGGTTACAACGTCACACACAAGGCTTCCACCCCAACGAGAGTTCGACCATCGAATCTGATTGATCGATGAATCAAAACCGATCAATGTGGCCCCATACCGATATGCCCACTTCCAAAAGGACGAGATAGAGCGCCAAGTGCAAGAAATGCTAGAAGCAGGTCTAATCCAAAACAGTACCAGCCCCTTTTCGTCACCCGTTCTCCTAGTTAAGAAAAAAGATGCGACGTGGAGATTTTGCACCGATTACCGGGCACTTAATGCCGCCACCATAAAGGATCGATTCCCCATACCAACAGTTGACGACATGTTGGACGAACTTCACGGGGCAACAATCTTTTCCAAATTAGACCTAAAGGCAGGGTACCATCAAATCTGAATGCACCCGGATGATATACCAAAGACGGCGTTTCATACCCATAGTGGCCACTTCGAGTATCTAATCATGCCGTTCGGGCTAAGCAACGCCCCCTCGACCTTCCAAGCCATCATGAACCACAACTTTCACCCACACCTCCGACGGTTCGTTTTAGTTTTTTTGACGATATTCTCGTATATAGTACCAGGTGAGATGTCCATAAGTCGCAGTTGCGGACGGTTCTGAATATTTTACGAGACAACCACTTCGTCATCAAACCATCGAAGTGCTCGTTCGGCGTACAAGAGGTGGAATACCTCGGCCATTGGATATCGGCGGAAGGTGTCCGCGTCGATCCCCGAAAGATAGAAGCGGTCGTAGGTTGGCCTACACCAACCAATGTGACAGAGCTACGGGGATTTCTTGGGTTGGCTGGCTATTACCGAAAATTTTGTGCCGGATTCGGAGAGATTGCTCGCCCACTTCACAATCTGACCCGTCGGAACAGTTTTAGTTGGACGCCCGACGCCCAAACATCGTTCGACCGGCTCAAACAGGCTATAAGTTCGACACCGGTCCTAACATTGCCGAATTTCGAGGAAGAATTTACAATCGAGACTGATGCATCAGGCCATGGGGTTGGAGCTGTATTGACTCAACGAAACCGACCGATCGCATTCATGAGCAAGGCTATATCATCCTTAAAATTATCTTGGTCTATCTACGAAAAAGAAATGCTCGCCATTTTGGAGGCCATACACACTTGGCGACCATACTTAATCGGACGACGATTTAAAATCATTACAGATCAACGCAACCTGCGTTTCTTGCTCGAACAGCGGATTACGACGCCCGAGCAACAGAAGTGGATAGCCAAGTTAGTGGGGTTTGACTACGAAATTGTGTACTGACCGGGAAAGGAAAATAATGCTGCTGATGCCCTTTCCAGAATGCCGCACAACTCTGAATTACATATGGCCTACTCCAGTCCACTTACGGGGTTGTGGCACGATATCGCGACCGCCACCCAAACTGACCCCTTACTGGGGCCTATTTACAAACAGATCGTGGACGGGACAAATCCGCCAGACGGATGGGAGTTGAGAAACGACTGTGTAACTTTTCATGGAAAGATCCAAGTACCAGAAGGGGACCTACGCCAACAACTTTTATCCACATTTCACTCATCCGCCTTTGGGGGTCACTCCGGTATACTGCGAACGATGAAACGGATCCAGCAGCTTTTTCATTGGCCCCATCTCAGACGCGACGTTATCCATTTTATTCGAAAGTGCGATACTTGTCAACGCAATAAAACCGACAGCCACACTCCAGCTGGGCTCCTCGTCCTGTTGCCGATTCCCCACTAGGTTTGGACCGATATCTCATTAGATTTCATTACGGGGTTGCCCCGCTCCCACGACAAGGACAACATTCTTGTGGTGTTGGATCGCCTATCAAAGTATGCACACTTCATTGACCTACGCCATCCATATAGTGCGGCGACGATTGCAGATACATTTCTGCGCCAGATCGTACGACTGCACGGCATTCCAAGGACCATTGTATCCGATAGAAATCGGGTATTCATTAGTCATTTTTGGCAGGAGTTATTCAAATTACTAGGAACCAAGCTCAAGTTCAGTTCCGCATACCATCCGCAAATAGACGGCCAGACCGAGGTCGTCAACCGTTGCCTGGAACAATATCTTCGCTGCATGACGTATCAAAAACCGAAAGAATGGGAGTCGCATTTGGCATAGGCTGAATATTGGTATAACACGACCTATCACAACGCTCTCAAGATGACTCCCTTTGAAGTGGTGTACGGACGACCAGCCGTTCGAATTCCTTTCCACGAGCCAGGCTCCACTGCTGTTCATGAAGTGGACATCCAACTTCGCGACCGTGACACACTACTGCGGGAATTGCACTTAAACCTCACAGCCGCCCAGAATAGAATGTGTCAGTATGCGAATACAAAGAGACGGCCGGAGGAATTCGAAGTCGGCGACTGGGTCTACCTCAAGTTACAGCCTTATCGGCAACAAACGATCCTTCGCCGAATTAATCAAAAACTCGCCAGCAAATATTTTGGTCCATTTCAGGTCATAGAACGTATCGGACCAGTTGCGTATCGTCTCCAACTCCCGACTGATTCGCGAATTCATCCTGTGTTTCACGTATCCTTGCTTCGCTGAAAAGTTGGGTCGGAAACGTCTATTTGCCCTACCTTACCCCCGTATTCATCCGAGGGCACCCCAGAATTGATCCTTGAAAGAATCTTAGAGTATCGTTGGAAGAAAACTCCGAAGGGTCTGGTGCGCGAGGCACTCATCCTTTGGAAATCCTTAGGTCCGGAAGACGCTACTTGGGACCTTGTTGACCATTTACGTTTGCAATTTCCAGAATTAAACCTTGAGGACAAGGTTCGTTTTCAGCCCGGGGATGTTGATGAGAGCATAAAACCACCAATTATAAACGTGTATAGGAGAAGAGTGTGATTTGTTAGACTTGGGACTATTTTCTGTATTTGGGCTTGCAGCCCAATTAGTTTTTTTGTTAGTCAGTTTCTTTCTTATGGGATTTGTGTATATGTATTGCCTCGATAGGCAATAGACACTTTAGGCATATATGAGAATTAATTTCTTTTCACAGCGTACGTGCTGATTGCTAGGGTAATCTAAGTTCTTTACTTGGGTTTCTAGAATTGGGTATTGTGTTCTTATCACCAACACCCACCTTTTGTGAAAATTATTAAATTAGTGATTATTTTTCACTAGCCCAAGATCGTAAGGTAAATTGAAGGTGAAAAGCTTCAATGAAACTGAAATGAGTAATTCAAGAGTTGTGGTAATTAACAAAAATATGGAGATCTCTGCTTTTCAATTAATTAACTTGGAAAATGATACAAAGTGATATTTATGCTGCTAATAGAAAACTCTAGACTAGGAACACTCTAGAATACATAAGAACTGACAGAGTATTAAAGGCTTTGAGAATAACTAGAAGACTTAGTAAATGAGATGTTTCTTCAGTAATCTGGAAGCTTCAATAAATCAACTTTATTTTCAACACTCCCTTTTAAAGCGTTTTTTTGAAGGTCAAGCCGAGCACAGTCCGCAATTTCTCAAACGGTCCTTTAGAAAGTGACTTGGTAAATATATTTGCGACATTTTCGCTGCTCCGTACTTCAAGTGTAGAAATTACTCCATCGAGAACTTTTTCACGAATGAAGTGATGTTCCAGCTCAATATGTTTCGTTCTTGCATGACAATCTGGATTTGACGCAAGCTTTATAACACTTTGATTTTCACCATATAGTGTTGTAGGATTGAGAATTTCCTTGTTAACATCGCTGAAAAGTCGTCGTAACCAGATACACTCTTGAGCTGCTAACGAGGATGCATTGTCAGCTTCTGTAGTTGAGAGTGAAACTGAATCTTGCTTCTTACTGCACTAGGAGATACATGTAGGGCCACAAAAGAAAACATACCCGATGTAGACTTTCGATCATCCAAATCTCCTCCTAAGTCGGCATCTGCATAACCAAACAGTGACACATCCACACCCTTTTTGTAAAACAACCCAAGATCTGCAGTATGATTAACATATTGCAGAATTCTTTTGGCTGCTTGAAGATGTAGTTTCCTCGGTGATTGCATAAATCTGCTTACAAGACCAACAGAGAAAGCGATATCCGGTCTTGTGATGGTTAAATAAATAAGACTTCCAACCAAGGCACGATATGGGCGAGGGTCTGCTAAGAGTGAGCCTTCTCCTTTTCTTAATTTTACATTCACATCATGTGGAGTTGAAAACTTCTTGTTGGAGTTTTGAAGAAATCTGCTTGACAATTTTCTTGACTCACAAATATTCCATCTTTCAAGTTATTCACCTCTGTTGGGAATAAAATGAGATATGTTTTGATTGAACACCAAAACCCCCTGAGACATGCCTAAGTTATGATTGAATATGTTCTAGAGATGATAGAACATATAATGTAAAGGCTAGATGAGGAGCTAATATGTTAGGTAGCTCTTAGATGATTAGATGCACAAATTGAGGGGGAACACATACTTTTAAGTTCATCAAGATCAAGTCCCCTCAAGGCTCAAAATCTGGAATCATGATCAAGACTGCTGAAGGTCAAGTATGCTGATTAGATGAGTTGTCCAGATGAGTTGTCTCAGCACAATTAATCAAGATCAAGTGCTCTGAAAGGCCTAAGGTCAACCATGCTGAAAGATAAGAGACAACCACACCCTAAAGATCTTCAAAGGAACAAGCTAAGATCATCTTCAAGAGAAGTAAAGGGAAAGAGCCAAGTCATCTGAAGAAGAGCAAGTCAACCTTGCTGATAAGCAAGACTGCTGATAGTGATAAGGATAGTTGTCCAAATGATAAGGAATGTTGTCCTATCATTGGAACAACCTTCAGAAGCCATGTCCAAGTCCTAACAAGAAGATCTGAATGTCAGACATTGGGAAGAGTGCTGCAGAATGAAGACAAAGCCTATACAGCCGTTTATTTCCCAAATAAGGACATGTCACTATCAAGATTCTGTCTTCTAAGTTGAAGATCCAAATGAAGACAATTATGGACATTGGAGGCTGCCTCTCCAACGGGCAAAAACTTCATTTGTCTATAAATACAGAAGTGTGAAGACCATTTGAAAGGATCTCAACAGAATCCAACTACACAAGAATTCTGAAGCTAAAAGCTTATAGAACTTTCAAAGCTTTCAAAGACTATCTTAGTCTTCAAACACTTCTTCTAAGCTGTAATCCATTGTATAACCATACACAAGCTTAGAGAGATATCCTATCCTTATACACTGATCTTCATTGTAAAGGATATCTCATTAGTTGGAACCTTACTTCAACCCTTATATCTTTCAAGAGTGAAAGTGAGAAGGTTGTAGTAGTAGAAGTGGTAGGAGCTGACTGTTGAGAGAAGAACAGTTCAGTTCTAAGTTGAGAAGAGGGTACTAGGACTCTAGACATCCTAGGGATCAACTCACCAAGGAGTGGTGTTTTTGATCAAGTGCACCTTGGCACTATAAAACAAGTTAATTCCAAGGAGAAGGAATTATCCTGTTAAATCAGGGAAAGTGGATGTAGGAGCTTGAGTCTCTGAACCACTATAAATTCTTGTGTTGATTTACATTTCAAGTACTTACATTACATCAACACTGCACACAAAACTGATCTTTCAAGGATAAACATTCAAAGACTGTGCAAAAACCTATTTGGACAAGTTCCCTGAAAAACTGGACTGTATTGCATTAACTAAGTGATTTCAGAATCCAAAGGAGTCTAAACTAAAAGGGCCAACCACTATTCCGCACATATAACTCCCCTAGATAGTTGTTCAACTAAGTACTCAATAGTACTTAGTAGTTTGATTATCTTAGAAGAGTTAATCATCTTCAGTAGAGTTGTCCAAGACAACCTTGCTGAGCTCTGGTTGATTAAGTTAGAAAAGAAATTGCATACAAGTGTATTCCCCCCCCCCCCATACACTTGTTATATACTCCTTTCAGGACCAACAAGTGGTATCAGAGCAGGGGTTCAAAGACCACTGCTTCTGAAAAGCCATCTTGGTTTTCAAAATCACATATTTGGTGTGGTCACTGAACTGATCTATCTGAAATCCTTTCATTTGTTGACTAACTGTTTATTCTTGAGAAATGGCCAACAACAATGCTGCTGTTCCACCTCCTGCTGTTCAAGGATTGGACAATATGGCCACAAATCCAGTCAACCACATCTCACATCACAAATTGCCCATGTTCTCAATAGATAACTATGACTTCTGGAAAATCAGAATGAGGGCTCATCTTGCATCCCTCCACACTGACATGCTGAGAGTGATTACAAGAGGTCCTTTTGTGTTCACATTTGTTAATCCCAGAGTTACTGAAGCTCAAAGGGCAGATATAAGGGAATTGATTCCCAAGGATGAGGATGACTTCACTGCTGATGAAAAGAGAAAAGATAATATGAATTATCTTGCCATGAACACCCTCTACCAAACAATTCCAGATGCAATCATGGGAAGAGTCTACCACTGCACAACAGCCAAAGAAATTTGGGATACTCTTGCTGAAATGTGTGAGGGTACTGACAAGATCAAGGAGAATAAGCTCCAAGTGGCTGTGCAGAAGTTTGAACAATTCACAATGGAGTCTGAGGAGTCCATTGATAAATTTGCTGGTAGATTCACTGATGTGATGAATGAGATCAACTCATTGGGCAAGGTCTACACAAAGAGAGAAGTTGGATTGAAGATCTTGAGAAGTCTCACTCAAAAGTGGGATGTCTATGCTGTAATGATGCAAAACACCAAAGATCTTTCCTCAATGCCCATGCAACAAATCTTCTCAGAACTCAAAGCTTATGAGTTTGACCTCATTAGAAGAAAGCCTGTTGAGGAACCTTCAAATCCTACTAAGGGAGTGGCATTCAAAGCCAAAGCTGCTGAACCAGAAATGCAGCCCACCCCAAGATCATCAAAGTCAGTCTCAAAGACTGAAATGAAGGAAGAACTAGCCTTGATGGCTAGAAGGTTTGAAAAGCTAAATTCAAGGTTTGGTAGATACAAGAAATTCTACCAAGACAACAAATTCAGGAGAAGATACAACTCTCCTGAAGATCAGGCTGAAACCAAAAAGCCTGAAGAGAAAAGATCAGAGGACAAGTACTCTGATAAGAGAAGGTCCAGTAGAGCTGAACCTTCATCATCAAAAAGAAGAGAAGAGCCAAAGAAGGATGATGATGAAGACTTGTGCTATAATTGCAAGAAGAAAGGGCACTTCCAATATGACTGCCCTGAACTAAGCTCTAAAGAGAGAAGAGAAAGACAAGCCAAAAGAGACAGAAAGTTCACCAACAGAAAAGCCATGATGGCTGGTGAAGAATCTGATAGTACTGAAAGCTTCAACTCTTCTGATGGACTGTTCTCAAACAGTGATGATGATGATGATGTTTGCAACATGGCTCTTGAGGATGATGAGGTATCCTCTACTTCTAGTTCACCATCACTCATCTCACAAAACACTAGTGAGGTCAACTTGAAGCTTTCCCTTGGAAAGTTGATGGAAGATTTCACTATGTTACAAGAATTTCATGATAACTGTGTGAGAGAAAATGAAAGATTGGCTATTGAGCTTGCCAAAAACTCTGAGGCAGTTGTTGATGTCAAGTCTACTGAGTTGTATCAACAAGTCTTGAGAGAGCTTGAGGAAGCAAATCTCAGGATAGTTGATCAACAAAAGGAGATTGATGATCAACTTCTCTCTCAGAAGAGAAAAGATTTTGAACTTAAAATTCTCAATGCCAAGTTTGAAAACCTCTCACATGAATATGATATTCTTAAATCAAGTGAAGAGAGCCTGAAATTAAAGATGTCTGCTTTGAAGAAATCCTCTAGAGCAATAGAGGAAATTCAAAGTTATCAAAGACCTATGGCTCAAAGAAGTGGATTAGGTTTTGATCCATTTGAATCTTCACCTTGTCTTAGTGTTGCTTCTGTGAGTAACACTAAGAGAATCTTTGTTAAATCAGTGGCACAAATTGAAAATGAAGTAATTCAACCACTGAAAAAGGGAAAAGGCAAAATGGACGATGTGCCTACTCAAGTGCTTCAGGAGATTAGGCCAAAACCTAAGGAAATGGCCAAAGCTCCTGAACATAAGAGGAATGTTGGTCAGCAGAGTCGACCCAATGGTAGGGCAACTCTCCTGAACAATGTTCAGAGAAATTGTCCAAGGTATAATCAGCCTAGGCCAACTCTTCTGAGAAAGCCTCAGCTGACTAGACCTAAGAACAATTATCCTCAAAGGCAAAATAAAATGAGACAGCCAAAACCCTTCATGCCAAAGGGTAATGGTCATAAGAAAGCCTTTCCTCAAAGATTCCCTCAAGTAGCACAGAGAACTCAAAAGTGCAGGAGATTTGACAACACTCCTGAAACTTACAGAGTTAACAAACTCACACACACTTTCCCAAAGGCATTTAAGGGAAAGACAGTGTATATAGATGCTAGAGGAAGACAACTTAGCCACCTTGAATCAATCAGGGTTATTAGGCAAGTTTGGGTTCCTAAAGGTACAGCTAACCTCTCAGGACCCAAAACACAAAGGGTACCTAAACCAATCTAATTGCAGGTACCAGTGGGCCACAAGAAGAGGAGCATGAGCAAAAAGTCAGCATGGTACCTTGACAGTGGATGTTCAAGGCACATGACTGGAAACAAGGAACTCCTCACTGACTTTATTGAAAAAGAAGGCCCAAATGTCACCTTTGGAGACAGTTCACAAGCTACAACAAAAGGTTATGGTACTTTGATGATTGGTAACATCAAAGTATCCAATGTATCTTATGTGGCTGGTCTCAAATATAATCTCCTAAGTATCAGTCAATTCTGTGATAAAGATTTCAATGTTGAGTTTTCTAGTGGAAAATGCTTAATCAAAGATAAGACTCAACAAATTTTATTGACTGGAACTAGGAAAGGTAATGTGTACTTTGCAGACTGGGACAAGTCTACTGATGCTGCATGCTTCATTGCTAAGAGTTCTAGTGAACAAAGTTGGTTATGGCATAAAAGATTAAACCACTTGAACTTCAAAACAATGAACAAGATTGCTAGAAATGCATTAGTTAAAGGACTACCTAATGAGGTTTTCATAAAGGAGCATGTCTGTAAACCATGCCAAGAAGGGAAACAGATCAAAGCCTCATTTAAAGGAAAACCAGTCATCTCTACTGAAAGGGTGCTTGAACTATTACATATGGACCTATTTGGACCAATTACCCCTGCAAGCATAAATGGTAGAAAGTACACATTGGTTGTAGTAGATGACTTCTCTAGGTTCACATGGGTGGTATTTCTCCTTAATAAGAAGGAAACACAAATCAAACTGCCTGAACTTCTAAAGAGATTGTCAAATGAGAAAAGCCTTAGCATTATCAAGATAAGATCTGATAAAGGCACTGAGTTCATTAATTCATACATCAATGAGTATTGCACATCTAATGGAATAGCTCATGAAACCTCAGCAGCTAGAACTCCCCAACAAAATGGAGTTGCAGAAAGAAGGAATAGGACTTTAAAAGAAGCTGCTAGAACCTTAATTGCTGATTCAAATCTACCTAAGAGGTTTTGGGCTGAAGCTATAAACACTGCATGCCATACTCAAAATAGATGTTTGATAACTAAGGGGCAAGGCAAAACTCCCTATGAACTCTGGAAAGGAAGATTGCCTAAAGTGTCATACTTTCACATTTTTGGTTGTAAGTGTTTCATACACAATAATGGAAAAGAACAGTTGAAAGCCTTTGATAGCAAAGCTGATGAGGGTGTATTCCTTGGATACTCTCAAATCAGTAGAGCTTTCAGAGTCTACAACAAGAAAACCCTTATTGTGGAGGAAACACCTCATGTTGTGTTTGATGAATCTATTCATGAGTTCAGGAATGAGAACTTGGAATCAGAAGAAATCACACAGAGGACAACCAGACTGAGTCTAAAAGACAAAGACACTGAATTCATAGATGTTGTCCAAGCCAACCTACCTGAAAAACTCACTTTGGACAACAATCCTGAAGGCAACCTTCCTGAAACAAACCCCACTGAAGGAAATGGTGAACTGAATGATCCAATCCCAGTTCACAACCAGGTAACAACTACCAATGAAGAAGCAGTTCCTGCTGAGGTAGTTAATGGATCAAATAATCAAGGGGGAACACAAAATGTTGAAAATATCAATGTCCCTGACATTGAGGACAACACCCCTGATTATGATCCTGAATTAGATCCTGCATTTAATTATCCTGAATTCTATGATCAAAATGACTCAACTTTAGTAGAGGACAACTCTACTGAAGAGATCAGAAAAAGGAGGACTTGGTTGTCTGACCATCCTACTGATCTAATACTTGGTGACCCAAGTATAGGAGTCAAAACAAGGAGATTTCATGGTGAAAGTGCTCTTTTCTGCTGTTTCTTGTCAGAACAAGAACCAAGTGACATTGGGGAAGCACTTCAAGATGCCAATTGGATCACAGCCATGCAGGAAGAACTGAACCAATTCACCAGAAATGAAGTGTGGGAGCTGGTGGATAGACCTTCACATCAAGATGTTATTGGAACAAAGTGGGTGTTCAAGAACAAGAAAAATGAAAACGATGTGATTGTCAGAAACAAAGCAAGACTAGTGGCAAAGGGCTACTGCCAACATGAAGGCATTGACTATGATGAGACATTTGCACCTGTGGCAAGGCTAGAAGCAATAAGGCTCTTTCTAGCATATGCAGCCCACAAGAAGTTCAAAGTATATCAAATGGATGTCAAGAGTGCCTTTTTGAATGGAGTCTTGAAAGAAGAAGTCTATGTGGAGCAACCACCAGGTTTTGAGGTTGGAAACCAAGTCTACAGACTAAAGAAGGCTCTATATGGACTCAAGCAAGCCCCTAGGGCTTGGTATGATACACTGTCACAATTTCTCTTGGATCATGGATTCACCAAGGGAACTGTGGACAGAACTCTCTTCAGAATCTCTGAAGGAGAGGACATCTTGCTTGTCCAAATTTATGTGGATGACATAATATTTGGATCTCCAAATGAAAAGCTGTGTGAGAAGTTCTCCAAGCTAATGCAAAGCAAGTTTGAAATGTCCATGATGGGGTTGATGAACTTCTTTTTGGGTCTACAAGTCAAGCAAACAAAAGAAGGAATCTTCATCAACCAAGCTAAGTACACCAGAGAAATGATCAAGAAATTTGGATGTACTACTAGCAAGCCAGTAAGGATCCCAATGAACACAAATTGGAAGATGGATCCTGATGAGAGTGGTATTCCAACCAACTCTACTGAGTATAGAGGAATCATTGGATCTCTCCTCTATCTCACTGCCAGCAGACCTGACATCACCTTTGCAGTAGGTGTATGTGCAAGGTTCCAAGCAAATCCTAAGAAAAGCCATCTTGAGGCTGCAAAGAGGATTTTGAGGTATCTCAAAGGCACTGAAAATCTAGGCCTTTGGTACCCTGCTGATGACAACATTGAGCTAACTGGCTACTCAGATGCTGACTATGGAGGCTGTAGAATTGACAGAAAGTCCACTTCAGGAACTTGTCAATTCTTAGGCAACAAGCTTATATCTTGGTTCTCCAAGAAGCAGAACACAGTGGCTACTTCCACCACTGAAGCTGAATATGTTGCAGCTGGAAGTTGTTGTGCTCAAATTCTTTGGTTGAGACAACAACTAAGAGACTACAAAGTCAACTCTACTGAAGTGCCAATATTTTGTGATAACAATAGTGCTATTGCTATATCACAAAATCCTGTCTTGCACACAAGATGCAAACATGTGGACATCAAGCATCACTTCATTAGAGATCATGTGGAGAAGAAGGACATAAAGTTGGTCAAGATCCACACAGACCATCAAAAAGCTGATATTCTAACAAAGCCACTTGCAGAGGCAAGATTTCTGGAGCTATCAGCAGAGTTGGGACTACTTGATCCAGGGAAGTTGGACAAGTAAGACTCATTGAAATTAATGAGCTGAATTGATCTTCAGCAGACTTGGTCAAGTCCACTGAAATCCAGAAGAGATGGCTACAATTGTTCAGGACACTTGTCCATTGGAATTCAGGACTGTTGTCCACATCTCTTCAGGGCACTTGTCCAAGTGGGGTCAGATAAGTTGTCTTGGCTATCAAACTATTTCATTGGTTTGATAAGCACCTATTTTAGGTAATCATTGGCTACCTTAATATCTGTCCCAAATTACAGATATCATCTCTGTGGGATTTATTTTGTCCCCCACACAAAAGGTCACTTTCCATGCATTAAATGCCAAGATTTAACTCTTGTTTGCATTACACTTTTCAAGCCATGATCTACCTCGAGAAACTCCCCAACCATTAACTAATATTTAATAACTTCCACGTTTTGAATAAAACCAATAACTCACTGTTACATTGGTTATTAACCATTGGATCAAAACTGGCCAACTCCTCTGAAACTCATCCTAGCCGTCCAAATGTGTGTTTCCACTTTTGATACCCGTTGAAACTGCACACATCTCACCAACTCATTGACAAACATTCTTTTAGAATATTTCCAAGTCTTAAACTCTTCACACTCTCTTCTTCCCCAAGTATTCAAACCCTAGCTCGTTTTTCTTCAAACTCTCTCCATATTCTGTCATTTTTTTTATCTCTGAAAATCTCAATGGCTCCCAAAGTTAGACCAGAGATGGTGGTTGATTTTTCTAACAAGGCTTTAGACCTTGATTTTGGCTACCTGAGCAACAAAAACAATCTTCATTTTGAGCCAATAGTCTCCTTTGAGAGTGAGGACTCTGAAATTACACCAACCCTTAGATGGTTGAGAAGAGCAGGCCTACAGAAGTTCATGGAAGAGAAACCAAGTTCTTGCCTAGAAAATTACATGGCTGAGTTCTTTGCCTTTCTCAAATGGAAAGGTAAGCCTGAAGATGGTGAAATCTCCACAAGGTTGTCATATGTTGCTGAAGGAGAAGAGGAAGAGAGATTTCATAGAGTGAAATTCTCTTCAGAAGATCTTGAAGGAGCTTATGGACTGCCTTTTGAGGGAAGAAATCCAGAAGTTTATGGAACTGGACATGAAGATGAAATAGCTCAAGAATGGCTATTGGTTCCAGGCCCTCTCTCCTCCACACAAAACAAGAAAACTCTCAAGCCAGAATTTCTTAACCTCTTTGAGGTAGTTGCTAAGAGTCTCTTGAGCAATACTGGAAGCTTGGAGCAGGTCAGCCATCCAAGAATCAGAATCATGGCTGCAATCATTGATGCTAGTGACAAAGGCATCAAGTTTGATTGGAGGACCTTCATCATATCTGAGATGATGAAGGAGAAGGCCAAGTTCAAAGTCAGAGTTCAAAACAAGGTTGTGCTAGAAGGGAAACTCAAGTATTGCACAAGGGCAAGCTTGTTGATTGAGAGATTTTCTCACTATTCTCAAATGCAAACATTTGCAAAGCCTCTTCCAGCACAAAAGATTCTGTTCAGAAAGCTCAGCAAGAAAACTGAGCAGAGGAGGATGTTGATGGCCAAACCTACTAAAGCAAGGGTGGAGGAAAACATCAACATTGATCAGCCCTTAATCATTCAGGATGACTCAGTGGCTGCTGATATAAGCACTGTGATCTCCCCTCAACTGCCATCTTTGAACCTTGATGAAGGTGGAGATGCTGCAGGTCTAGGAGAAGGAGTTGAAAAGGAGAGTAGTCTTGAAAAATCAGAGGGAGTTATGGATGAAAGAGAGGTAGTTATCACTAAGATTGTGAGTGTACCAACATATGAGGGTGGTATAAGTGAGGAAGGACAGGTTATTCTTGAAGTCAAATCTGAACTTCAAGAATCCCTTGATGAGAGGAGGCCTGTTCCTTTAAGTGAGGACATTACTATTGAAGGGAGAAAAGAACAAGTTGAAAATGAGAAGAAGACTGCTGATGTATCAGAGTCTTATGAAAAAGAAATTGAGGGTGAAAAGTGTGTTTTTACTGACTCTTTTGATTTGTCTGATATTGCAGGTATAACCTTCGATCAAATTTTTGCAGATGAACTCTTAACAGATGCACCCATCCAAGTTGATAGTGGATCAGCACAAGCCTTGCTTGGGATGCAATCAGATAAATTGGACTCCTTGGCTCATCAAGTCCAAACAGCTCATGCAGAAACCTCTGGAGCTTTGGATGAGCATGGAAGAACCTTGGCATCTGTAGAAATGAGGTTAACTGGCTCAGAGGATGTGGTGTTACCTACCTTAGAGGCAAGGATCAGTGGAGTTGAGACTGGTTTGCAAACCATCTCCACTGAAGTTATCAAAGCTAAAAACACCATGAAGTCAGTGTCAAAGGATGTTAGGAAGGAGCAATCTTTGCTAAGAATCAACCACAATAACAATGTGAAGACTTTGAGGTCAGTGGTAAGGAAAGCTCTTGGAAGAAAGACTGCCCTGCAGAGACAAAGAGCTGAAGAGCAAAGGCTGGCTATGGTAAAAGCAGCCTCAGAAAAATTTTCCCAAGAGGTATTGGCCAACATTGCTGAAGGTGCAGTGGCCAACCTCACTGAACTCCTGAAAGCCCAACTGGATGCATCTCTCAAGGCAACCATGGAGGAGGTTGTCCAACAGAAAATGAAGCCTGTTCTTGCTTTTCTTAGCTTGAGTAGTGACAAGATGCAAAATATACATGATGAGAATGTATATTTGTTGGAGGAAATGAAGTCTCTGACCCAAGCCCAGTCCTTATTGGCATCCACTATGAGTGAGCTGAAGCCTGAATGTTTTGATGCTGCCAAAAAGGGGGAAAGGGAAAGAGCAAGGGCAAAAGGTGCCTTAGTAATTGGGAGTCCAGTAAAAGGGAAGGACAAGGTCCCTGAAGGAAAGGGAAAAGAACCAGCAGTGCTGAACTTGGAAGATTTGAATGAAGAAGAGCAGTTAGCACTGGCATTGAAGAACTCTATGGCCTCAGCTCAAGAGGAAAGAGTGAGGTTACAGCAAAGGCCAGGTGGTGAGGTTTCTGGTTTGGATAAGGATGCTGAAGGTGTCCAAACTAGAGGAAAGATCAAGAGGGCTAAAGGAAAGAAAAGACAAGTTGAGACATTCACTGATTTTCCCAACAGCCTTGATTTGCCACCTGAGTTCAGAATTATTGATGATGAGCCTAGTTCAAAGAAGGCCAAAACTGCTGAAGAGCCCAAGACTGCTGAAACAGACAAGTCTTCTGAATTTGCCAAAAATGCTGAAGGTCCCAAGTCCACTGAAGATATTGAAGAATTGTTTGCTGAAGGATTTGGACCTGAACCCAAGAAGAAGACAACTGTCTTAGCTGATGATCCATCAAAGCTGTTTCATGAAGGGTTTGGCAAAGACCCTGAAACTCAACAAAAACTGGCCATGATAAGGGCCCAAGAAAGAATGGACTTGTTAGATGAAGCACAGAGAGCAAGAGACAAGAGAAGAGCAGACTTCCAGAAGCCAAGAAGGAAGAGAGCAGCATACAACAAGATGAAGCCACAGCTATTGATCCCAATGGACACCAAATATCCTCACTTGGATAAATGGGTGCCAATTCAGCTGAATGACTTATGGGAGGAAGCCAAAAGGGAGTATGTTTATGATCAATATGTCATAGACAGATGGAATGGAAGAGATGCCAACTCCACTTTTGCTGAGTTCATGATAGAGTATTACAGAGATCTCTATCAACAACTGCTTGCAGCTGCTGACATTGCAAGAATTGAACTCACAGCTCCCAAGCCAATCATATACATGCCTCCAAAGCTTGAAGGATGGATTGATCAAGCAAGAATTCTGAGAGAATTCACTAAGATCCTCGAGCTGAACAAGATGGTTCTTGGACCTAAGGGA
The DNA here is from genome assembly GCA_963675135.1 of Galeopsis tetrahit. NCBI lineage: Eukaryota > Viridiplantae > Streptophyta > Magnoliopsida > Lamiales > Lamiaceae > Galeopsis > Galeopsis tetrahit. Next base: position 3,771,867 of record OY776130.1, read on the forward strand.
ACCAACCAAGAAGCCATGGCATTGAAGAGAAGAGTGTGGGCACAGTATGGGATGCTGCCACCTCCTGAGGATGATCTTTGAAATGGCTAAGTCTTCTGACCTTCTTGATTGATCTATGGTCAAGATTGCTGATGTGATGTGCTGTGAAAATCTGTTTGCTCTGATATGCCTTGGATTGCTCTGATATAATCATGACATCTGAATGCTTGAATAGTTTTTGCTCTGATACAAGACTGATGCTCTAATACAAGTCATGTGCTCTGATGATTGAAGAATCTTGTATATGCTTAGTAATATTAGATCTTAATGCTCTGATGTATTTAGTATTGTTGATTCATGCTCTGATATGTTAATTTCAACTATCAACAAGCCTGTAATGATCTTTTGATGAATGATAGTTGAACTTATTTTGAATCAAGAAACACTCATCTCAATATGCCTGTCTATGAAACCTATTTGCAATATGAATGGTGATTACACTAACACATTTGCCTTTCAGGATAACTGACCTCAGTCATGTCTTCTGAAGATAAATGTAATAGGTGTAGCTAAGTCACTTTTGCATGAAATGTATAGGTTTTGGCATCATCAAAAAGGGGGAAATTGTTGGGAATAAAATGAGATATGTTTTGATTGAACACCAAAACCCCCTGAGACATGCCTAAGTTATGATTGAATATGTTCTAGAGATGATAGAACATATAATGTAAAGGCTAGATGAGGAGCTAATATGTTAGGTAGCTCTTAGATGATTAGATGCACAAATTGAGGGGGAACACATACTTTTAAGTTCATCAAGATCAAGTCCCCTCAAGGCTCAAAATCTGGAATCATGATCAAGACTGCTGAAGGTCAAGTATGCTGATCAGATGAGTTGTCCAGATGAGTTGTCTCAGCACAATTAATCAAGATCAAGTGCTCTGAAAGGCCTAAGGTCAACCATGCTGAAAGATAAGAGACAACCACACCCTAAAGATCTTCAAAGGAACAAGCTAAGATCATCTTCAAGAGAAGTAAAGGGAAAGAGCCAAGTCATCTGAAGAAGAGCAAGTCAACCTTGCTGATAAGCAAGACTGCTGATAGTGATAAGGATAGTTGTCCAAATGATAAGGAATGTTGTCCTATCATTGGAACAACCTTCAGAAGCCATGTCCAAGTCCTAACAAGAAGATCTGAATGTCAGACATTGGGAAGAGTGCTGCAGAATGAAGACAAAGCCTATACAGCCGTTTATTTCCCAAATAAGGACATGTCACTATCAAGATTCTGTCTTCTAAGTTGAAGATCCAAATGAAGACAATTATGGACATTGGAGGCTGCCTCTCCAACGGGCAAAAACTTCATTTGTCTATAAATACAGAAGTGTGAAGACCATTTGAAAGGATTTCAACAGAATCCAACTACACAAGAATTCTGAAGCTAAAAGCTTATAGAACTTTCAAAGCTTTCAAAGACTATCTTAGTCTTCAAACACTTCTTCTAAGCTGTAATCCATTGTATAACCATACACAAGCTTAGAGAGATATCCTATCCTTATACACTGATCTTCATTGTAAAGGATATCTCATTAGTTGGAACCTTACTTCAACCCTTATATCTTTCAAGAGTGAAAGTGAGAAGGTTGTAGTAGTAGAAGTGGTAGGAGCTGACTGTTGAGAGAAGAACAGTTCAGTTCTAAGTTGAGAAGAGGGTACTAGGACTCTAGACATCCTAGGGATCAACTCACCAAGGAGTGGTGTTTTTGATCAAGTGCACCTTGGCACTATAAAACAAGTTAATTCCAAAGAGAAGGAATTATCCTGTTAAATCAGGGAAAGTGGATGTAGGAGCTTGAGTCTCTGAACCACTATAAATTCTTGTGTTGATTTACATTTCAAGTACTTACATTACATCAACACTGCACACAAAACTGATCTTTCAAGGATAAACATTCAAAGACTGTGCAAAAACCTATTTGGACAAGTTCCCTGAAAAACTGGACTGTATTGCATTAACTAAGTGATTTCAGAATCCAAAGGAGTCTAAACTAAAAGGGCCAACCACTATTCCGCACATATAACTCCCCTAGATAGTTGTTCAACTAAGTACTCAATAGTACTTAGTAGTTTGATTATCTTAGAAGAGTTAATCATCTTCAGTAGAGTTGTCCAAGACAACCTTGCTGAGCTCTGGTTGATTAAGTTAGAAAAGAAATTGCATACAAGTGTATTCCCCCCCCCATACACTTGTTATATACTCCTTTCAGGACCAACAACCTCTAAACCAAGAAAATGATTTAATTCTCCCAGATTTTTCATGTCGAAGCGTACCTGCAATTGTTCTTGCAATTTTACAACTTCATGTTCATCACTCCCTGTGATGATCATATCGTCCACGTATAAAAGTGCAACAATATGCAGGCTTCCTTTTTTCTTAACAAACAAGCTCTGGTCAGAATTTGAAGCAAGATATCCACAAAATTGTAAATATTCAGCAATTTTCCATACCAAGCTCATGGGGCTTATTTTAAACCATAGAGTGCTTTATGAAGCTTGCAAACATAATTAGGATGAGAGGAAGAAACATACCCTGGCAGTTGTTCCATGTAGATATTCTTATCGAGTTCACCATACAAAAAGGCATTCTTAACATCGAGTTGCCATAATTTCCATCCAAAACTTGCTGCCAAAGCTATGACGGTTCTGACGGATGTCATCTTAGCCACGGGACTGAATGTTTCTTCATAATCTTCACCATATTTTTGTGAGAACCCTCTAGCAACCAGCCTCGCCTTAAATCTTTCTACGGAGCTGTCAACCTTTCTTTTGATTTTATACACCCATTTACAAGAGATGGGTTGCACTCCTCCAGGCTTAGGAACAAGGCTCCATGTCTCATTTTTCTTTAAAGCCTGCATCTCTTCATCCATTGCTAGCTCCCATTCTTTGACTCCTTTGGCTTCATTAAAGCAAGAAGGCTCTTCATCATCAAAGGGTCCTGCAAAGTAACAAGAGTATGTACTCACAAAATTTTCATCTCGATAGCGAGCTGGTTTTAAAATGTGTCTGCGAGGTCTGTGATGGTGTTGGTCCTCTTGTGAATTTTCTTCTTGCTCTTCATCATCTTCATTAGAGTTTGAGCTCCCCCTTTCACTTTGCTCTCTAGCCAAACTTGGAGTGTTCTCAATCGAAATTGGAACATCGTGTACCATGGGGGTTTGCTCTAAGTTTGCTGATTTTTGCTGATCGATTTCAACTTCGCGCTGTTTGGTATCATAAAAGGTTGACATTTCATCAAAGATGACATCCCTGGAGACGACGAATTTGTTAGAGTTAGGATCCATGCACTTCCAGCCCTTTTTTCTTTCATCATATCCCACAAAAATGCACTTTCTTGCTTTTGCATCCAACTTGGTTCTTTGCGACTCCGGTACATAAACGTAGCAGATTGATCCAAAGACCTTGAGATGCTTCACATTAGGTTTTATCCCGAACAGTAATTCAAAAGGAGACTGCATCTTTGTTGATGACATATGCAGCTGATTTCATTGCTTCAGCCCATAAGGCTCTTGACAGATTTTTGGCATGTATCCAGCTTTTGCAGGTCTCTACTAGGTGATGGATCTTTCGCTCGACGACTCCGTTTTGTTGTGGAGTTTCAGCATATGCAAGTTCTCTTTTAATGCCATTTTTACGGCAAAAAGAGATCAAGAATTCAGTAGATGTAAATTCTCCTCCATTATCTGATCGCAGCCGCTTAATTTTTGCACCCAACTCCCCTTCCACAGTTTCCTTAAATTCAAGAAATCTAGAGAAAACTTTAGATTTATTCTTAACAAAGTAGACCCACTTGAATCTTGAAAAATCATCTATGAAGAGTAACATGTAAACAAATCCAGAAAATGAAGGAGTTTGAGTGGGACCCATTCCATTAAATCTGTATGAATGAGTTCTAAGGGAGCTTTACATCTAGAAAGAGACCTATCAAACAGAAGGCGATGAGCTTTACCGTATTGGCAACCTTCACAAACATCTATACCACCAAATTCATTTATATTTGGTAGTCCATGAACCAAATTCTTTTGCACCATCACTTTCAACTTATTAAGATGTCCTAGTCTAGCATGCCAAAGATGTGCATTTTCATTACTGCTCATTTTGTTTATGTAAGAAGAAGCAGCAGATAAAACGAGTAAGTCATTGATTCTCTTACCGGTGTGGATTGTTGGTGTATACTGTAAAACAAACTTTTAGTGGGCTTTTGTGACGTATATTCGATTTTCTTTTATCTGAAATAAATGGTTTTTCACATTATTGCATTCTTTGTGATTACTTGTATGTCTGCTTATCTTGCATTGTAGACGATGTGGTGGGTTTGTAGTCACACAGAAGATCACATTGTCAGTCCCTTGTAAGATATAAACAGTATTCACAATTGAGATAGTTATGGACGAAACTATTGGTTTAAGTTGTAGTATAAACTTGTTAGTGGTTTGTCTTGGCCATTAGTTTATACTAGTGCGCTGAGGCGTATTGAATGGATCACAGATAAGACATGTTCTTCTGTTCTGACTGTTATGAAGAACTAGAGGTCTTGGTGACTTTTATGATTCTTAACTCTAAGTGTGATATTTAGATGTTGTGGGGTGCTTGTTCACTACTTTGATGTACCATAGGTGAGAATCTTGGTAGATTCTTCACGTTCCGTATTTTGGGTAGTGGCATCGCTCGCATGATGTCTACTTATTGGCATTAGGGCACCGTGTCCTGTACATCCAGGCTGATGATGTCCCCTTGAGGAAACTCATAAAGGATTGTCGTATTAAACCCTGTAGGTGGATTTAATCCGTACGACAACAAGGTTGAGTGGTACTACTCAAGGAATTATAGAAATTAATTATTTAAAGAAGTCAGAAGCTTTAATAATTAATGGACGTGCGATATCTTAAACACGGGGAATTATAAAGTCTAATAGAAGCCCTGATTCAGTTCGGGATAGGACGGGAGTGCAACATTAATTCTCTAGTGGAATGAATTAATGTTCTCGGGCCAAATTATATGTTCTGGGCTGAACATAAGAGTATTTGGGCCTGTAAGAAGCCCAAACTCTATACCGTCTAATGGATCCCTAGTCTGGCCCATGAACTTATGGAGATTATAAATAGGAGCCTCAAAATAGTTTTGAAACCCTAACACACACGAAATTGAGAAAACGGCTAGGGTTTTAAGGAGACGAACTAAAGACAGCCTTCTCCATGTTTGATAGCGCGCCGTCCACCCGGTGTTCGAACAAGGTTGGGAGACAGACTAGAAGATCCGTAGATTGGAATCAACGCCTCGATCTTCAAAGGTAACAGGTCTAAACTATGCTTTAGATGCATGCTGTTTATGTTTCAATTCGTTTTATACGTTTGGTACCCAACAACGAACCTGGTGACGGACTGCCTTCGCCGGCGTGTTCCAGCATTGTGGATGACATCAGCCTTGAGCTCCCTCATATTGCGATGGAATTTCACGTCTTGTGGTCCGAATAAGACGTAGTCATTGGTTAACACTTTATGATTGTTTTGGAAATGATGGTGCTCATTTCTCTTGGCTTTTCCTGGAAAGTTCTTCTTTTTATGAGTGAACAAGGCTGCCCCTTCTCCTTCTTTTATAGTGAAACCAAGTATTTGTTTCACCAAGGTCTCCTGTGAGCACAACAAATTTTCGAATTCCTCCAAAGATGGTTGTTGCTGACTCCATCCTTGTATTGATGTTATATATAGGATGTATTCTGGACGTAGTCCCCGAATAATGTAGCGTCTTTGCCTTGCTTCAGATATGGCTTCTTCTGGACTGAGAAGAGATATCTCCCAACATAACTTCTTGATTTTCAAAAAATAGTCTAAAATCGAAAGATTACCTTGCGTGGTGTTTGCTAGCTAGTTCATTCTCCAATATTTGTAGTCGAGCCTCATCCTTCTTATTGAACAATTTGTTGAGAGTCGCCCATATTTCTTTTGCTGATTTACAACCCCCATTATATGATCAACCAGGGCAGAAGAAATTGACCTTTTCAAAACAAATTCAGCCTTGGCATTTACTTGCCTCCATTTCTTTGTTGCTTCAGCGTTTTCAGGTGTGTTTTTTTGGAGCATCTGTGTTGTTTCCGCTGACAACATCCCAGAGATCTTCTCCAACGAGATACGACTCCATACACATTCTCCACACCTTGTAGTTAGACTGATTTAGCAACTCCAACCTGAATCCTCCGAAACCACGGCCGCTCATTTCCATTATTGAAGCACCACGTGAGACCTTCACCAAAGGATCTTGAAATATACCCAGAGCCCATGTGAAAATTATTAAATTAGTGAATATTTTTTACTAGCCCAAGATCGTAAGGTAAATTGAAGGTGAACAGTTTCAATGAAACCGAAATGAGTAATTCAAGAGTTGTGGTAATTAAAAAAAAATGGAGAACTCTGCTTTTTAATTAATTAACTTGGAAAATGATACAAAGTGATATTTATGCTGCTAATAGAAAACTCTAGACTAGGAACACTCTAGAATACATACTCTAGAATACATAGGAACTCACACAGTATTAAAGGCTTTGAGAATAACTAGGAGACTTAGTAAATGAGATGTTTTTTTTTTTTTTTGAAAGGTAAAGATGAGACTTATTATTTCGAGTACTTGGGGTACTCAACACCCATAAGATCAGTATACATGTTTAGTTAGCTATACATTCCCAAGGGGCTTGTTCCCAGTCATGATAAGAGCATCCTGAGATGCTAGATTTGTGTGATTTAAGCCACTTCCACGTACTAAATTTAATTGAATCCGATAGTTCCTTCGATGAAAGAGAGCCCTCGTTGAATATCAGGTCGTTTCGGTTTCTCCACAACCTCTACACTGTGCACTGCCATATCAGTCCTAATATTTTCTTGTTTAAATTATTCTTCCCCGAGCTACAAAAATCTGGAAAGTGGTCGCAGGCCGTGAACGCAAGGGGGGGCGGTATTTTCAACCAACTGTACAAGTCGCGCCACACCAGCACGGTTACATGACATGTGAATAAGCAGTGCTGGACCGTTTCGGCTGCACTATTGCATCTTGGACAGGCGTCGTTCATGGCCTCCGGAGCTATTCCTCTTCTTCGTAAATTATCTGCCGTCACTATTCCGACTCTCCACGTTAATGCCGACACCTTAGTTCGGATGCATTTCCACCATATTTTCTCCCAAGGAAAAGAGATGTCGGTCGACTCGGCTTTATGATTGACTAGTAAATGGTACATGCTTCTAGTGTTGTAGTTCCCATCTTTCGAATCCTTCCATCTCAGATAATCTCCCTTGCTGCAATCAAGTTCCAACCTGTGAATACAAGACCAAAGTTTAATAAAATCTACCAATTCATAAGAGTTAAAAAATTTGTTCCATGAGAAAAGCCAAGATTTTCCATCATAATTGAAGAACTCCCTGATTGTCCCTGTTTTGTTGGAGGATAAATTGAATAATGATCTGAAACTATCTTTAAGACATTTCTTGTTGTCGAGCTACTAATCGATCCAGAATTTTATTTGATCTCCTCTTCCCACAACCACCTGCAAATTGCTGTAGAACAAACTTCCTTCATGGCCTTCAATCAACTTTCTAATATCTCTCCACCATAATGATTGGTTCGTCACCCTACCATCGCTGGGTTCCCTTTCATATAAAGTCGCGTATCTAGACTTAAGGATACGGATCCACAGCGCGTCCCTTTCGTTAACCCACCTCCAAACCCACTTTAGTAGAAGTGCTTTATTAAATAATCCTTGGTCTCTCACCCCCAAGCCTCCCGTTGCTTTGTCCCTACATACCCTCTCCCAATTAATCCAGACAATTTTCCTCCCATTTCCAAGCCCTCCTCCCCATAAAAAACACCTTTGGATACGTTTGATAGTGGATAGTACCTTCATCGGGGCCTTGAAGAAAGATAGATAATAGATAGGGAGCGCTGAAAGGACATAATTGAGTAGGGTGATTCTTCCTCCCATAGATAGGTTCCTGCATTTCCACCTTGAAAGTTTGCTCTTAAATCTCTGTATAAGGGGATTCCACATGTCGTGCCTCTTTGGGTTAGCGCCGATAGGAAGTCCGAGATAAGAGAACGGGACATTACCCACATTGCATCCGATGACTTCGGCAAAGTGTTGGAGTTGAGCGCCTTCCACGTTGATGCCGTGTATAGAGCTTTTAGAGAAATTAATTCTCAGGCCTGATGTTATTTCGAATAATCTCATAATACCTTTCATCGATCTGGCGTTGCATTCCGTAGCCTGTCCCAGGATCACTGTGTCATCTGCAAATTGCAAATGACTGATTTCCACTTCCCGAATGCCTATTTTGAAGCCCGTGAATCTGTGAATAGTGACAGCTTTGTTCATCAAACAGCTTAAGCCTTCGGCTGCGATAAGAAATAGGAAAGGTGAAAGCGGATCGCCCTGACGTAACCCTCTCTGTAAATTAAATTCACCTGTCGGACTGCCGTTCACCAGAATAGCCATCGTTGCCGAGGATAAGCATCCCCGGATCCATTGTCTCCATTTCCAATGAAAATTCATACCGTCCATCATTTCGTCGATGAATTCCCATAATACCGAATCGTAAGCCTTCTCAAAATCGACTTTGAATATTAATCCTTCCCGTTTCTCCCTTTTGAGGAAATCGATAGATTCATTGAGAACCAAAATGCTATCGACTATTTTCTTGTTACCCACAAACGCACTTTGGTTATCTGATATTACCTTTTCAATAACTTTGGATAGTCTGTTTGCTAATATTTTAGCAAGAATTTTGTAGATGCAACCGATGAGGGAAATAGGGCGATAGTCTTTGATGAGTGTAGAGACTTTCTTCTTAGGAATTAGCGTGACGAAGCATGGGTTTCCTCCCTTGACGATTTTCCCTGTTTGGTGAAATCCATCCATAGCCTTTAAAATATCAGATTTGAGAAGGGGCCACATTTTCTTGATGAATTTGAAAGTAAATCCGTCTGGGCCAGGACTCTTGCTTCCACCACAATTCCAGACTGCTTTTCTGATTTCTGCTTCCGTGAAAATTGCAGTGAGCATCCCGTTCTCCTCTCTATCTAATTTATTTTGCACTAGCTGTTTTATGTTAAATCTAGCATTCTGCGGCTTTTGGTATTGGGCTTTGAAGTGGTTGTGAATTTCTCCCTTAACTTTTATAACATCCTCCGTCCATATATTATCCACCATTATTCCATCTATTTTGTTCACCTTCCGTCGGTAGTTAATGCACCTGTGGAAGTAAGACGAATTGATGTCTCCTTCCCGTATCCATTGAATTCTAGACTTCTGGAATTCGTTTCTGTCCTTCACTTTTTTAAGATTCCAAATTTCGCTCTTAGCCGTCTTCAGTGCTAAGCACTCTTCCGTTGTGAGGTCCCTGATTTCCTGAACTTTATCCAGCTCCTGCATCTGTTTGTTATTCTCCTCAATTTGCTTCTCTAATGTTTTTATGTTTCTGCCACTTCACTCTTTTATATCCTTCTTGAGACATTTTAATTTTTCTTTCAATCTGTAGCCATCTCTCCCCTCCACCTCGTAATATGGCCACTTCTCTTGGACAAATTTAGTCAGGTCTGGATGTTCCAGCCAAGAGTTGAAAAAGCGAAATGGTTTCGGCCCCCAATTTTGAGTGAAAGTATGAAGAAAAACTGGGCAGTGATCCGAGCTTAGTTTTTGCAATCCTTTCAATCTGATCTCGCCCCAATCTAGGATCCAGCCGTCGGATACCAATGCTCTGTCGATTCTGCTGCAGCACTTACCGTCAAGACGAGACCATGTAAATTTCCTGTCTATTAGATCCACGTCCCACAACCCTGCCTCTACAATAAATTCTTCGAATAGTCTGGTATTGGTTGTAGGATGGTATACTGCCCTGCCCTGCCTTTCCTCTCGTTCTGATTTCTTATTTCGTTAAAATCTCCAATAACACACCAGCTAGGGATGGTGCTGCTCAAAATCTTGATGCGGATAGCCTCCCACAGTGTTCGTTTTCCCCTATCATCGCATGGACTATAAATATTGACAATCACCTGCGGCTTCCCGTCCTCGATCCAAGTTCCTTCTATGCCAACCGCACCATCAATCGCCCAGGTTGTAGATATCTCAAGTTTTTATTTATTCGAGATGCTTAGAATCCCTCCGGACCTTCCTTCTGCGTTTTTTGCAGCCCAACCTACATCTGTTCCACCCCATATCGAGTTAATTTATAGCTTGCAATGATCAGTGTATTTGGACTCTTGCAAACATACAATGGCCGGGTCGAATTTTCCTATTAACTCGCGTACTTCCTGTTTCTTCACTCTTCCTCCTAGACCCCTTATGTTATACGAGAGGATCTTCATTGGATAACCTTGTGTTGGTTCTTGCTCTTCTCTTCCTCATCCCTTTGATGTATCTGGTTGAGTGTATGTAGGATTGCTTCTTCATTGGCTCTGTTTATCACCCCCATTTGTTTTCCAAGGTCCCATATTTCCGCTGGTTCCATCGTTATCTAGTGTAGGTCCGAGTTGGGTCTGTTGCTTAACAAGTCGTAGGCTATAGGTTCTGATCTTGTGTAAATGAGATGTTTCTTCAGTAATCTGGAAGCTTCAATAAATCAGCTTTATTTTCAACACCTTTCAATTCCTAAACTTATAAATACGCAAGTGTTAACACGCCAAACTTATAAATACAATAAGAGTCTACAATATTGTTTCACAATCATACCCAAATTAAATAACATATTTCACATAACCCATGCCCCTGCTCTCCTTTGAACAATAATTTTTTTTCCAACTAAGTCATTGAATTTTCCATTTCTCCGATATATATAGAGCCCAATAAAAATGAGCCATAACTCTTTCGATGTCTTCACATAAGGACTTGGAAAAAAGAAAGTAACTCAATTATAATATAATTAGGGATTACTTGAGCAACCATTTCAATAAGAATTTCTCTCCCCGCTTTCCACCCTTTCAAGCAGTTTATATACCACACGATCGACAACCATTTGAAAAATCTCCTTTGTTTCCTCTACCAATGTTCGCTCCAAGTTGGTGTTCCAAGTCAGCCACAATACTGTTCACACTTAGGTTACCACTAGCTTGTAGAAAGTTCAATCTTCTCCAAGTTTATGCGTTGCCCCGATGCATGCTCATAGCCCAGCTAGGTTCGCACGAAAAAAAATGATATTATCGTCTGTGAAAAATAGGTGATCACTACAAAAAAAACTTGATTTTGATACCGAAATTTTGAGACGGACATCTAATCCGTCTCTAATAGATACGGATTAGATACGGATTTGTTAAAAAATCGAGATTTGAAACCGAAAATAAAACCGTCTCTCATTATAAACAGATTAGATACGACTTTTAGGATACGAATTAGATACGCGACTTTCAGTTTCGAGAGTTTTAGATACGGATTAGATGTGTATACCACCGTCTCTAAATAGTCAAATTTTTCTCCCCGATATAAAACGAGACAAGGTGGTACACGAAATTTGTGATATGAAATCTAACCATCTCTAAAATAAAGAAACAAACCATTAAATTGTTCAAAAAATAAACTTAAAGACGAAGGAAAAGGCGACGACACGACATGAGGAGGTATCCTGTGTACACGAGGATCTTCAATCGGAGGTCACGGGGATCCTCAATCGGAGGTCTGAGTGAACAACGACGCACCCTTCCTCGTAAATTACTAGTGATGCCACACGAGGAGTATTTGAAACCGAAACCGGACACTGAGTGAGAGAGAGAGAGAGAGAGAGAGATGATTCTTTTCTTGAGAGAGTGAATTCTTTTTTTTTAGAGGTAATTTGGGAGATAGAAATACTTATATATATAGAGAGAATTGAGAATATGGACGGGTGAATTGAGTTATATTAATTAATTTATTACTCTTTTATAATTAATAAATAGTAAAAATAAAAAAATCAATTAATATATCTTCTATGTATCGGATAAACATAAATGTTAGAATAATACTATACATATATTTTAGGATAGCCATAGATATTATAATAATAATATTATATCATATCTTCAATTCCATATGACAATATATATACTAATTGATTCTGTAATGAAAATATTCCAAGAATTGATTCTCTAATCATATATCTGTGTATGATGTCCAGACGTTAGATTAAAAAAAGGAGGTGTACGGTGTCATTTAATAATTTTTAAAAGTTTTTAAATATCTTGACCATTAAGACTTATAAAGAAATTTGTATAGTATTTTTTAAAAAGTTTTAAATTAAAAAAAAAAATTATATCATCCATTTAGAAAAAGTATAAATACGTGAATCATTGCTAATTGTAAAAGTCATTATTTGGAAGTGATACAAGTTAGTCTAAAAGTTGTTTCATTTAATTTTACTAAATTAGTCTAAAAGTTGTTTGGAAGAGATACAATAAGTTATCTAATTTATAGAAATTGAATTCATTTAATTTTACAAAATTTTAAAAAATATATCATTTCGTGTCAAAATAAACTTAAATTAAAAAGTGTCAAAATGAACGGAGGTAGAGATACAAATTAAGTAGGGCTGTTATTCGAGCCGAGCCGAGCCGAATTTTTGAAGTTCGAGCTCGGCTCGATAACATTGGCGAGCTAAGAAACGAGCTCAGCTCGACTCGTTAAAGGGTCTAACGAGCCTAACGAGCTTATCGAGCCGAGTCGAGCCTAACGAGCCTAATGGAAATAAAAGAAAAAAATTAGATATCGAGCCTAACAAGTTGAGCTCGAGCCGGCTCGTTAGTAAATCGAGTATCTAACGAGCTCACGAGCGGCTCGGTTCGTGTAACAGCCCTAAAATTAAGTAACTGATTCATATATTAAAACTTCATTAAATTAAAATAGAGTGTTATATGGGTGAGACGATTACGCAACTATATATGGGGTTGTGGAGTTGGATAAACGAGCCTACTCAATGTGTGGAAATTAAGGATCTCAATGTGGGTGGAAATTAAGGATTTCAGGTGTTTTAGGCCTACATGGAGAAATTAAGGATTCCAAGTGTTTTGGGCCTACTTGAAAGGGCAAATACACTCAGTGTGGAGTTGGTCAACGGACGAAGAGTAAAATATTGCACATACATACGTGTTATTGAATTGTGCAGAAGTCCAACCATGTCCAATTCTACGTAAAAGTAGTTTCATCCATGTTTATTCAATATATAATTATTATTGATAATAACATATTTTTGTGAATTAGGATGTATATTCAACCATTAAGACAAGAAGAACAAAATATCTCAAATGCAAACATAGATGCTAGTATTCAACATACTTTTTTTTCATATGGTTCCAAAAATATGTGTTATTGGAATTATTATCAGTGTTAGTGTAAATATATAAATAATTAATTTAAAGTTATTTTAAATTACAGGTGAGGTAAGGTCACACGACGTTGAGAATCGATATTTAGGGGATCTTAGCAAAGGGCCACTATTATTCAAATGTGATTGGTTTGATCACACCTCATTAGAAATAAAAATCCATTCGAATTACAAGTTTGTGGATGTTCATCACAAGTAACAATGAATAGATCGTTGTTTGCAAAGTAAAGACAAGATCCTCGGTGGAAGGCACTGCAAAGAAGTTTTTAAAAAAAAATAGAGACTGAAACCAGTGACGGACCCAGAAATTTTCGGTAGGGGGGCCCGATTAACATTATTATAAAAAAAAAATGTACTCATTATTTTCATTAAAATTTCACATTATAAAATTGTCAATACGTCACATTTCATTAAATTAAATTGATCGGATAAGTTGACTTTTGCTATGTTTTGGTACAAGTTAATACTCTCTCTGTCCCGTGATAACTTGCACATTTTAACTAATTCACTTGAAAAAACAATTGAATTTAGTGGTGTAGAGTCAAATAAGAACACGTATTTTGAGTGATTTGATAAGGTGTAAGGAGGATTTAGTAGGATGTAAAATAGATTTAGTGAAATTTAGGATAAAATGTAGACCCAAAATGAGTGACGATTTTAAAATAAAATGATGTTCGGATATATATTAATTTTATGAATTATTTTTATATCAGAAATGTGCAAATAATTATAAAACAGAGTATTAATTTTAATATGTGTGAAATTACCAAAATACCCCTAACAAATTTACAAAATTAGTGGGGGGGCCCATGGGCCCCCCTGGGCACCACCTAGGTCCGTCACTGACTGAAACTAAGGTGTTTGCGGGAGGTTTCAATCTTTTTTTTTAGATTTAACGGTTACAATATGATAAATAAGATGATGGCGACAATGATGAAGGGAAATATGAAGATGAAGATTAAATGTAATTTAATTAATTTATTTGAATTTATAAACTTTTACAATTGAAATTATTCAATAACAATTTTTTTATATATTTTTTAAATTTACAAATTAATCGTCAAGTATGCACTCGAGTGCATGTTATGCACCCTAGTCATGTTGCACTTTTCAGTTTTACTGACATACACTTTTTGGTAAATGGTGTTGCACCTTTCAATTATTACTAAAAATATTATTATACAGTTTAATAATTGAAAAGTGCAACACCATTTACCAAAAAGTGCAATATGGACTAGGGTGCATAACATGCACTCGAGTGCATAGCAGACCAACCCTATATGGTCTGCTATGGACTCGAGTGCATGTTATGCACCCTAGTCCATGTTGCACTTTTCAATTTTAAACTTACATTTTTTAGTAAATGGTGTTGCACTTTTCAATTATTAAACTGTATAATAATATTTTTAGTAATAATTGAAAAGTGCAACACCATTTACCAAAAAGTGTAAGTCAGTAAAACTGAAAAGTGCAACATGTACTAGGGTACATAACATGCACTCGAGTGCATACTAGACTTTACCATTAATTATATATGTTAAAATATTATGCATAGTTCTTAGTATTTTACAACTTATGCTTTTGACGGCGGTGAGTAATTACAATTTTTAGAAATTAATAAAAAAAAATTACATTTACAAGTTTAAAAGTTATAATTTAAATACATGTAAAAGAAATAAATTAATATACATATACCATTAATATTAAAAGATAAAACAAAAGAGTTATCTGTCCTAGTGGCGGGTCCAAAATAATGGACACTTGCCCACCTGGGTTCAATTCCCACATAGACCAAAATAATGGTCAATTTAATAGTTGGAGAGGGGTTTGGGGGTCGGGCTGGATTGGGATGGGTGGGCTGGGATGTATTAGGTTGTTCCTCGTTTAGAGACGAGAAAATGTCGTTTTTACCTGGGTTCAATTCCCACATAGACCAAAATAATGGTCAATTTAATAGTTGGAGAGAAAATGGTTCCGACCAACTTGGGTTCAATTCCCACATAGACCAAAATAATGGTCAATTTAATAGTTGGAGAGAAAATGGTTCCAAAATCCGGGGTTCAATTCCCACATAGACCAAAATAATGGTCAATTTAATAGTTGGAGAGGGGTTTGGGGGTTGAGTCGGGATTGGGATTCGGCTTGGGATGGGGTCGGGTCAATTTAATAGTTGGAGAGAAAATGGTTCCAAAATCCGGGGTTCAATTCCCACATAGACCAAAATAATGGTCAGTTTAATAGTTGGAGAGGGGTTTGGGGGCTGAGTCGGGATTGGGATTCGGCTTGGGATGGGGTCGGGCTCAATTCCCACAATAATGGTCAATTTAATAGTTGGAGAGGGGTTTGGGGGTTGAGTCGGGATTGGGATTCGGCTTGGGATGGGGTCGGGTCAATTTAATAGTTGGAGAGAAAATGGTTCCAAAATCCGGGGTTCAATTCCCACATAGACCAAAATAATGGTCAGTTTAATAGTTGGAGAGGGGTTTGGGGGCTGAGTCGGGATTGGGATTCGGCTTGGGATGGGGTCGGGCTCAATTCCCACATAGACCAAAATAATGGTCAATTTAATAGTTGACCTGGGTTCAATTCCCACATAGACCAAAATAATGGTCAATTTAATAGTTGGAGAGGGGTTTGGGGGTCGGGTTTGGGGGCTGAGTCGGGATTGGGATTCGGCTTGGGATGGGGTCGGGCTCAATTTCCACATAGACCAAAATAATGGTCAATTTAATAGTTGGAGAGAAAATGGTTCCGACCAACCTGGGTTCAATTTCCACATAGACCAAAATAATGGTCAATTTAATAGTTGGAGAGAAAATGGTTCCAACCAACCTGGGTTCAATTCCCACATAGACCAAAATAATGGTCAATTTAATAGTTGGAGAGAAAATGGTTCCAAAATCCGGGGTTCAATTCCCACATAGACCAAAATAATGGTCAATTTAATAGTTGGAGAGGGGTTTGGGGGTCGGGTTTGGGGGCTGAGTCGGGATTGGGATTCGGCTTGGGATGGGGTCAGGCTGGATTGGGATGGGATGGGATGGGGATGGGTCGGGCTGGATTGGGATTCAGATGGGTGGGCTGGGATGTATTAGGTTGTTCCTCGTTTAGAGACGAGAAAATGTCGTTTTTAATTAGGAACGAAACTATAAACAGATTTTTGACCCGGATGCAGATTTTTGACCCGGTGTAAAACGGGTCGTTTATCGCTTAGATACGGATTTAGAGATGATAAAATGTCGTTGTTAAATAGAAACGACATTTGAAACGGATTTTTGACCCGGATATAAAACGAGTCGTTCATCGTTTAGATACGGGAATATACAGTATCAAATTCCGTCTCTCATTATAAACCGAAAAAATAGGTCTCAAATCCGTCTCTTATTAGAAACAGAATTTAGAAAACAGTTCCTGACATTAGATACCATGTGATTAGGAACAAATAGAAAATGGTTCCAAAATCCGTTTCTAACCTGTTTAGAGACAGTGTTTATGGTATCTAATCCGTCTCTAAATCACAGTTTTTTTGTAGTGGATCGATCAGAGAGGCTTGCCTTGCTACTTTAATTCCCTTATTTCACCACATTGCTCCACATGACTAATGAGAGATGAGAAACCCTCTGAATATATAATAAAAAGGAAATGACACAACGAGTCTCCTTGGTCCCGATCGAATTTATCGATAGAGAAGTCGTTAATGAGTAAGGAATAGGACTGTGGTGACACAACGCATGACCAAATCAATCAAACGATTAATATTAAACCAAATTTCACAACACATAGCACGAACAAAATTTCAATCAACCATATCATATGTTTTACTCGTATCAAGTTTGATAACCCCAAAATCTTTTTTTCCTTTCTTTTTTGTCAAAATATGAAAAGCCTCAATAGTCACCGTAGCATTATCTTTGATTAGGTGAAATCACATGCTGCAAAATATGTTTAAGACTATTGGGTATGACTTTAGTGATAACTCGGAAAACCATGCAAATATGGGTCTAAAATACTAATGAATTAAGAAAGGGGCATAAGTAGTAGAAATTACTCCACTTAAAAATAAATATTTTCCATAATTCCTTGTATGGAACGCAAGTCTTAATATATGAATCCTAAGATGGAGGTATTGCCACCCTTGAAGATTTAACGTCACATTCATATGAATCCTGCCCCTACTTTGAAAATTAATACCTTATACATATCCACATGTATATATTAATATATACTCCCTCCGTTCTAATGGAATTTACATTTTTAAAATGATACACATTTTATGAAATATGTAAAAAAATGTGTAATGTGTGATATTTTGAGGGATAGTTTTATAAATTTTATGAATAAAGTAAAAAAAGAATGTAAATTGAGTGTGAAAAAATTATGAAAATATTTACTTTTATTAACTGTTCAAATTGTTTAGAGACATCTAAATATAGCCAGCGTGGAAAATTTTGTGGTTTCTATTTTTAGAAAGGAATATAGAGGCAATCCACAGTATCAAATTAAAAAAAAAATCGTCTACCCAAAGAGTCAAAACAATCTTCCAATGTCAGCTGAAAATATGCTCTAGCACATGCATTATAACTATAAAATACCAATCAGCACATACTTTTAATTCATTCCACACCATCCCAAGTCCCAACTAAATGAATTTCTTCACTATCTACACCATTCTCACTCTACTTCTGGCCGCCGGAAAATGGGTTTCCGGCCTGAACTGCGATTGTGCATCGAGCTTGTGCTGCAGCCGATACGGCTACTGCGGCAATGGTGATCCTTACTGTGGGACCGGCTGTCGTTCAGGTCCATGCTTTGGCTCTACGCCCAGCGGTGGCAGCGTCAGAGTTGCTGACGTTGTGACTGATGCTTTCTTTAATGGGATAGCTAATCGAGCAGGGGCAGGCTGTGCCGGAAAGGGATTCTATACTCGCACAGCCTTTCTCCAGGCTGTGCAGTCTTACTCCCAGTTTGGCACCGTCGGTGGGGCCGACGGTGCTAAGCGGGAGATTGCCGCTTTCTTCGCTCATGTCACACATGAAACTGGAAGTACGTTTTTACATGCAATTAATTATTCAACTATGCTTTATTTCAAATGAATTGGGTAAATTGCGAAAATTCCACCTGAAATTAGTCCAAATTACTAAAAGAATTTTTAATAATTTGTTTGATTAATGCGAAACCATTTAACTGTTTATGTTTTCTTATGTATCAATAGATTGTATTGTGGTTTTTCTCTGTCAAACAAATTTAATTATTTGGTCTTTAAGAGGTTACTCGATAAATTTTTTAACCCAAATGATAATAGTATATTTGAACAAACTTAGCACAAAAATTTATATGAAATATTTTATACATAAAATATACGGAGTAGCTATTTAAAATAAATTAGAGAAAAATTTTACGAGTAAAACACATATCAAACTTAATTGAAATAATTTTTTTCACTCTCAAGTATATATTACTATAAGACCAAATTATTTTGCAAGGACCGTACAATAACAAAAACTTAATTTTTTTTGAGGGAATTTATGGGTAAAATATTTACATTAGCACAAATTGCGCTTGTAGTAACATATTTTTAATCTTGTACTAACATATTTTGGCCTTGTAGCACTGAATATTTTTTATTTTCCTACC
Organism: Galeopsis tetrahit; assembly: GCA_963675135.1. Lineage (NCBI taxonomy): Eukaryota > Viridiplantae > Streptophyta > Magnoliopsida > Lamiales > Lamiaceae > Galeopsis > Galeopsis tetrahit. The sequence continues at coordinate 3,790,864 of OY776130.1, forward strand.
TGCAAAAATTCACTAATTAAGTGTGTGTTTATTATCTTTACAACATATTTTTAGTCTTGGTAGTAAATATTTTTGAACTTGTAATAACTTTATTTTAGAATTGTTGTAATTAAACAATTTGCTTGTGACAAGTAAATTTTTTGGACGATGTGAATTTGAGTTTAGGACCGCGAATTTTTAGAAACATATTTTATTTAGTTCATGTGTAAAAAAATTCACATATGTTGTTATAACTAAAACCATTCACAAAATTAATGTTTTAATAGAAACCGTATATTGTATTTGAGTAACTTATATTCGATATAATAAATAAAATTACTACATAAAAAGGTTCATATTGCAAGTCCCATAAGAAGATTATGAATTGACATAGAAATGTTAATCAAAGTTCACTAAAACTAATAAGTATATATGCATATAAAAATTTCATAAAAAGTGTAAAAACGCGTCTGGACGTAGGATAATTATTTTGGAATGCAGGTTTTTGTTATAGAGAAGAGATAAATGGCGCATCTAGAAACTACACTACAAAAACCATCCATATGGAGAGGGTTTTGGCGAGGAAAAAGCCCTCGCTAAGCGATTTGGCGACAACAGAGGCGAGGGGCAGTCGCCGTCGCCTAAGTGCTCCTCGCTAATTTATTGGCGAGGGCACCCTCGCCAAATCCCGAGGGCAGAATCACACTCGCGAATTGGCGAGGGCCAAACACACTCGCGTATTAGCGAGGGCATACCCACTAGCGAATTGGCGAGGGCGCGTGCCGTCGCCCATTAGCGAGAGTGTGTCCCGTCGCCCAGTCGCGAGAGTCATAACCCTCGCCAATTCCCGAGGGCAAAGACCGTCGCCTTTTCCCGAGAGCGAGGCCCCTCGCCAATACGCTGTATTTAAAAAAAAAACAGACCTGGGTTTCGAACCCAGGTCTCTAAGGCCACTTCCCTTACCCCTCACCACCAGGCCACCCTTAATTCATTTTATTCTCACCTGGGCGCGCGCATGGGGGGTTCCAACAATAGAGAATGGCCGTGTGTAGTCGGCAAGAGCTATCACGGGAGGGGCCCAATACAAATATCGTGGAACTACAATTACGGGCCAGCGGGCCGAGCCATTGGATTCAACGGATTGAACAACCCTAATATTGTTGCTAGAGATTCGATTATTTCATTCAAGACGGGTCTTTGGTTTTGGATGAAATCTGTTCACACGCCTATTATAGAGAAACAATGAATAGGAAAATTATTATTTCATTGAATGATTGTAAAGAATACATGAGAGTAGTATTTATAGATACACAACATATCTACTATATATCTCTAATTTAAGGAAATAACTCTATCTAAGGAAATAAAGATTTACAAGATATATAAAATATATTATACAAGATATATATAATATCTCTTAATATATTTACATATGACTAATACGCCCCCTCAAGATGGAGCACCGTAGGAGAGTCCAATCTTGATTATAAGTGGTTGTAGGCGAGAATGAGAAAATGACTTGGTAAGAGCATCAACAAGTTGATCCACAGAAGAAACATGTGAAACTCAACCACAGACGAAACATGTGAAACTCGAAGTTGAGGGTCGAGTACGAAAAAGGGGGCAGTACGGGGTGTATTTAGTAAGTTTGGAGTGGGTTGATCGGGACGAAACATGTGAAACTCGAAGTTGAGGGTCGGGTACGAAAAAGGGGGCAGTAGGGGGTGTATTTAGTAAGTTTGGAGTGGGTTGATCGGGACCGTGGGTGGATTTGAGGGGCGGGGTGTATTTAGTGGATTATGGGTGTATTTAGTGGATTAGGGGGTGTATGCAGCAGTGGGGTAGGGGATCTGGTGGTGGTGTATTTAGTGAGCTGGGGGGTGCAGCAGCGCGTGATGATGGGCCGGAGGTGGATTAGGCGAGACAGGGAGTGTGGGTAACAAGTTTAGTACAGGGGTTGGGTTCTCGTCGGGAGTTGGCATATTTTGGGGAGGGGTGTATTTGTAAAAAGTTGTGGGTGGGGTAGAGACAGTAGGTAAGGGAAGGGTTTGATTAATTAGAGTGGGCGGCGGAAATAATATAACAGTAGAGTTTTGTTGTAGGCAGGGGGTGTTTTTACTAGAACTGCGGTTGTGGTTACTTGGGGAGTTTGCATGGGCTTCCATGGATGGAGATTTTGGAGAAGAAAGCTTCTCGTGAGTGCACGGTTGTTTTAACCAAAATTGGTTACCGTGAGAGGGTTGCAACCGTGAGTGTTGATCGGTGTTGGGTGTCGAGCAACGGTTAAGGGTGGTAGTCGGGAGTTTGAACGGCGCTGGACGTCGAGCAACGACTACAGGAGAGGGTTTCAGATCGAGGCGTTAGCCGTACGACTCGTTGATGTTGGGGTAATTGTGGGTTTTGTACGACAAGAATATCGAACAACAATTACGGGGAAGAAGAAACGTGTCTTCTTGAGGTTGGGGTAATCGTGAGTTTTGTACGACAAGAACGTCGAACAACGATTACGGGGAGGAAGGAACTTGTCTTCTTGAGGTTGGGGTAATTGTGAGGTTTGCACGACAAGAACGTCGAACAACGATTACAGGGAATAAGAAACTTGTCTTCTTTAGGAACAACGATTACAGGGAAGAAGAAACTTATCTTCTTGAGGTTGGAGTAATCGTGAGTTTTGTACGACAAGAACGTCGAACAACGATTACGGGGAAGAAGAAACTTGTCTTCTTGAGGTTGGGGTAATCGTGAGTTTTGTACGACAAGAACGTCGAACAACGATTACGGGGAAGAAGAAACTTGTCTTCATGAGGTTGGGGTAATCGTGGTTTTGTATGACGAAGAACATCGAACAACGATTACGAGGGTGGGATCGAGGCGTGAGCCGAGAGGCTCTGATACCATATAGAGAAACAATGAATAGGAAAATTATTATTTCATTGAATGATTGTAAAGAATACATGAGAGTAGTATTTATAGATACACAACATATCTACTATATATCTCTAATTTAAGGAAATAACCCTATCTAAGAAAATAAAGATTTACAAGATATATAAAATATATTATACAAGATATATATAATATCTCTTAATATATTTATATATGACTAATACCTATTACTTCAGGAAAAGGCTTCGGGGCCACAATTCGTGCAATTAATGGAGGGGAATGTAACGGAGGGAACTCAAAGGCTGTGAGTCTGTGACTGCTCGTGTTAATTATTACACGACCTATTGTAATCAACTCGGAGTTAATCCGGGACCTAACCTTAGGTGTTAGGAAAGAAAATGTAACGAAATTAAAAGCATCTAGCTTGATCTCTTTGTAGTGATGTATATCTTATACGTACTTTAAGAGAATAAATAAAGTTTCTTCTACATCACAATCTAGTAACTCGATGGAATGGAACTAGCTATAACAAGTTTACAACGTATTTCGTTAAACCAATGTACTGTATTAGTTCCGTCTCAATTTGTTTGTCGTTTAAGATATTTTACACAAACTAAAATTAAGAAACCTGTAGAATAACAATAATAAAAAAAAAATGTATTAAGTGCCATTTTTACCCTTGATCATTTAATGCATACAATTATATAAATATAATATAAGGGTAAAATTGAAATATGATAAGTACGGAGTACTATATGTTAATTAAGGGCATATATCTTTTTATCTTCACATTTTGAATCATTATAGATATTTTGAAACATATATTTTTATGTAGATATAATTTATTAACGTACATATAATTAAGTAATTAATTGCAAAATACCAAAGTATTCCTAGCTAGATCCTTTTTGAAGATTTTGATCCCTTTTTGTCCTAGCTCATTGGTTTTTCAATAGCTTGCTAGCTAGTTTAAATATTAGTTTGTTGAAGATAATATAAAAAGGGTAGCGCTAATTATCTTGAATTTGGATATACAGAATTGGAGGTTTTGGTAATTAATCATGTTAATTTGATGCTAATTAGTAATTAAGAAGTCTAATAACAAAAAATTACTTATGTTTTGCTTCATTTTTCAAATGAATTTTAAATTCAAACCTGATTCTCTCTTATATTTCCGAGACATTGACACAAACTAATGAAGTTAATATGTTAAATTAAGATGCTTACTTTGGAGAGAAATTGAATAATGAAGAAATATCTGGTGAAGATCGCTTTGATATAAACGTGGCTTCTTTCTTTTTTTAGGGTATTGAAATTTCATCTCTCGCTCACCTATCTATTACAGATAAACTCTACCATAGACTTATATTCCAAACTCAATTTGAGAGAGTGGAGAGTCACACAAGCCATCCATCTGGTACCTCGATCAAGAAAGATAGCAAATCTGCTTCAAAAAAGAAACAAATTGTCGCCCACTACGACTCGCGCTACAAACTTCCCAAATCATAGAAGATAACCCAAGAACAGCCAGTGTCAACCAAACAAAACTTCCAAGCAACAAGAACCCACAAAGGGGCAGGATACCCACAACAAGGGAAGAGGAACCATAAAAGGGAGGATAAAAAATAACATTAAATAAACAAGAAAAAAAACAATAAAGAAAACAAACACAGTAAAAAACAAGAAACTAAAGTGGGATCAACGGAAGAAACTCAAACCATACGGTCATCGTGACTCCGTCGGAGAGGATCTACACATTGATCCCAACAGGTAGACGACTCTTCTGCGGCCCGACGGCGATCTGACGGTGCGTGTTGATGATCAAACAATGGATCTTCATTCTTGAAGATGAAAGTAAAGAATAGGAATTGCCATTGAAAACAATCTGTATATTCACAACTAAAATGAAGAAATACAAGATACACTCCTAAGGGTGAATATATCATCCTTATATACTTAAGAGTACATTAAGTAACAAACTAACTACTAATCTAACTTAACAAACTAACTGCCCTAATAAGAAGGGTGTATAAATATAAAAGCCTATTTGATGTACACATCCTTATACAAAGGCCTATTTGGTGTATACACCCTTATACCCCCCTCAAAATGAGAATGTATATCAATCAAGCCCATTTTGGATAAGTGCAATCTGAAAAGAGAAAGTGGTAAGGGCTTAGTGAGCATATCAGCAAGATTCTGCTCAGTTGGAATGTGCACAAGCTTGAGGAGGCCTTCTTGTATTTTTTCCCTTGTGAAGTGATAATCCAGAGATATGTGCTTGGTTCTTTGGTGAAGGCAAGGGTTTTGAGCAATGGAGAATGCACTCCTGCTGTCAGTGTACATAGTGGAAGGTGTGTAATGATGGATCTTCAAATCATCAAGGATATAATGAATCCATTGCAGCTCACAAGTGGTAGCAGCCAAAGCCCTGTACTCTGCTTCAGCTGAAGACCTGCTGACAGTAGATTGTTTCTTGGATTTCCAAGAGATTAGTGAGTCACCAAAGTAAATGCTATAGCATGTAATGCTCTTTCTAGTTTGCAAGCATCTAGCCCAATCAGAATCAGAGAAAGCATGCAATTTAAAAGTATTAAGTTTAGGGTAAAACACTCCAGTACCTGGATTACCTTTGAGGTACCTCAAGATTCTGTGCACAACAGTCAAATGAGCTTCAGTAGGTGATTGCATAAATTGGCTCAAGGTCTGGACTGCATAAGAAATGTCAGGTCTAGTGATAGTCAAGTATAAAAGCTTACCAACTAGCCTCCTGTAAATGTCAGGATGTGGGAGGGTAGGTGAAGCAGTGTCAAAGCTGATCTTGGGATCCATTGGTGTGGAACAAGGTTTACAACCTAAATATCCTGAATCCTGTAGGAGATCAAGGGTATATTTTCTTTGACACAAAGACATCCCCTTGTTGTTTCTGGCAACTTCAATGCCTAAAATGTATTTCAAAGGACCAAGGTCTTTGATAGTGAATTTATCATGTAAATGCAGTTTTATGTTATTGATAATATGAATGTTAGTCCCTGCAATAATCAGATCATCCACATAACAAAGAACAGTGATAAAATCTTTGCCAATTTGCTTAGTGAAAAGAGATGTATCAACTTTAGATTGTGAAAAGCCTAAAGATAATAAACAAGCAGTCAGTTTAGTAAACCATTGTTTGGAAGCTTGTTTTAAACCATATAGACTCTTATTTAATTTGCAAACTCTTTTCTCAGTAGAAGAAACATAACCAGGAGGAGGTAGCATATATATATCCTCATTCAAATCACCATGTAAAAATGCATTATTGACATCTAATTGATGAACATGCCAAAGTTTGGATGTGGCCACAGCAAGTAAAATTCTAACAGTAGTAATTTTGGCCACAGGAGAAAAAGTATCAAAGTAATCAATGCCTTCTTGTTGTGTATAGCCCTTAGCAACCAATCTAGCTTTATACCTTTCAATAGAACCATCAGAGTTGTATTTAATCTTATAAATCCATCTACAGCCAATACAATGTTTACCTTGTGGCAGATTAACAAGAGTCCAAGTTTGATTCTTTTCTAAAGCTTCAATTTCATTGTTCATAGCCATGACCCATTTTTGGTCAAGAATGGCCTGTTTATAGTTCTTGGGCTCTTGTTGTTGAGATATAGAAGCTGTAAATATTTTATAAGTGGGAGACAACTTATCAGTAGACAAAAACTGTTGGATGGGATATTGGATGTTAGAAAAGGAAAGGTTGGTTTTAGCATGATCAACAGAGTTAGGTAGAGTGGTTTCATAGAGTTGCAGATATGCAGGTTGTGTTTTGGTCCTAGAGGGTCTAGTAGGAACCTCAACTCTTGAAGGACCATGATGCAGGGCATTGTCACTAATAATATCAGTACTCTGTGAATTGGAAGTATCATGAGTGGTGGGAACACTAGTGTGAGTGGCAATTTCAGTGACCAAATCTGTGTGAATGGTAAGATCAGAGTCATCATCCTCAACTTCTATAGAGGGATTGTTCTCATTGAAAGTGCCCATGTTGGCAAAAGGAAAAGAGTTCTAAAAAAATTTGACATTTCTGGAAACAATGAATTTACCAGTTTTGAGCTCAAAAAGTTTGTAGCCCTTTGTACCAAAAGGATAACCAATGAAGACACATTTAGAGGCCCTAGGATCAAATTTCTGTCTATTGGAGACTAAAGTGTTAGCAAAACAAATGCAACCAAAGGTTTTGAGAAGAGAATAATCAGGTTTGGTCCCATACAACATTTCAAAAGGAGATTTATGATTGAGAATGTAAGAAGGGACTCTATTGATTATGTAAGCAGCAGTTTTGATACTTTCACTCCAAAAGTGTAAAGGGAGAGAAGACTGGAACATGAGAGCCCTAGCTACTTGAAGGAGATGTTGGTGTTTTCTTTCAACAATGCCATTTTGTTGGGGAGTTTCAACACAAGAGGTTTGGTGTATAATGCCCAATTCGGTAGTAACCTTTTGGTTTACTACGACATAAATTTCAATTGTTCTTATGCTCGTGCAATATAAACCCGAGGACAAAGCGGGTAACTTTTCCACCATACATTTCTTTCCCGCAACAATTGTAGTAATATTAAGATACTCAATATTGCCTTCTTTCGTAGTCTCAAGATGATATCCATTCAAACGAATATCTTTAAAACTCAATAAATTTCTTTGAGACTTTCCAGAGAATAAGGCATCATTTATAATGAATTTTGTCCCTCCGGGTAATTGAATAGTGGCTCTTCCAAAGCCTTCAATTATTTTTGTACAACCGGATATTGTATTTACGTTAGCTTCTCCCCATTTTATGTTTGAGAAGTATTTTTTATTATTGAATATAGTGTGCGTAGTAGCACTATCCACGAGACATAGATCTCCATCTTCTTCCTTGAAAGTTGATGTTGCCATACCATTTTTCATTTCTTATAAAAAAACAAAAGAAATACATAGTAAGACATTTAAAATTTAATTGTTTTATTTTATTTTAAAGGTAAATGAAAATGTAATAGTCACTCATATTATAAAGGGCAAAAATATTAAGACATTGCATAACATAAGAAAAATAAACATTACATAATAGATTATTGAAAAGAAATTATGATTGAGTATTAGAACGATCTAATTTTCACCTTCAGGGTGGGTAAGGTAATCAGCAACATCCAATTGTGTTATGTCAAACATCTCATTATTGAACTCACTATTCACAAAATTTGTTTCAACCTTTTTCTCTTTTCCCTTGATCGATTCTTGATATAGATTAATGAGATGCTTAGGCGTGCGACATGTCCTAGACCAATGTCCATTCGCCCCACATCGATGACAAGTGTCATATTTGGGCTTTGTATCAAGTGAGTCATTCTCTTTCCTTTGATATTCAAAAAATTGTTTTCCTTTGTGGGGGCCTTTAAAGTTCTGACAGGAGTTATGATCATTTTGAAATCTGCCTCGGCCAAATCCACGTCCTCGGCCACGTCCAAGTCTTCGACCCCGTCCACGTCCCCTTCCACGACCGTTATAGGAATCGTGATTATTATAGAATGAGACAACATTCATTTCGGGGAGTGGAGCAGAACCAGTTGGACGAGATTCATGATTTTTCATCAAAAGCTCATTATTTTGCTCAGCCACCAAAAGACATGAAATTAGTTCAGAATATTTAGTAAAACCCTTCTCACGATATTATTGTTTCAAAAACACATTAGAAGCATGAAATGTGGAGAATGTCTTTTCAAGCATATCATCATCAGTAATATTTTCTCCACATAATTTTAATTGAGAAGTGATTCTGAACATAGCTGAGTCATACTCACTCACTGATTTATAATCTTGCAATCTTAAATGCAACCAATTATAACGAGCCTTTGGCAAAATCACTGTTTTTTGGTGATCATACCTTTCTTTAAGATTCGTCCACAATTCAAGTGGATCTTTCACAGTGAGGTACTCAGTTTTTAATCCTTCATCAAGATGGTGGCGAAGGAAAATCATGGCTTTAGCCTTATCTTGATTAGATGCTTGATTTGCCACTTTTATAGAATCTCCAAGACCCATGGCATCCAAATGAATTTCAGCATCAAGAATCCATGACAAATAGTTTTTTCCGGTAATATCAAGAGCCACAAATTCAAGTTTTGTTAAATTCGACATGATGGAAACTATCAAATAAACAAGAGATTGATTAATTTCAAAAACAAATGATCATCAAAATAGTAATAAAATAAGAGGTGAGAAATAAATATTGTTAGATAATATATTCTAAATATTTCAATACATAACTTTGTACAATACTTGAAATTGGTCACTATCTGAATTTCGTCGACAGGAATGTTTTACGAGCCTCGTGCTGATAACGTGTTGTGAAACAACTTAAACTTATAACTTTGTATGTAAAAGAGAACAATATGTAAAAGGAGTATAGAAATATTTGATTCAATTCAAGTGATTACTATAACATTTGCACCCCTATTTATAGGTCCCAATACAAGCTTGGGAAGATGAAATGAGAGGTGCACTATAAATGTAGGTACATGAACAACCAAATGACACATAGTGGGTATTAAGGAGGAAGTAATGGACATTCATACAAATAAATATTATTCATAACAAAAATGAATATTTTGTTTTAAAGTGTCAATCATTCACACTAAACAACAATTTCAAAGTAGCAAATATTCTTACATAATATATTGAAACTAGAACAAAAATATACCCAACAGTCTGCAAAATATTATTGCAACTCTTTGGTGCTCAAACTTCTATAAATGTTGCTAAAATGTAAACAACTTTAGTGCATCAAAAGGTATTGATGGAAGTCTTGGAACATAACTGCAAAACCTGTCAAATAGAAATAATTTTTGTTACAACATCATCCAATCATTTGTATATATGAAGCAGAGCATATAAACATCATTTGTATATATGAAGCAGAGCATATAAACATTGATATTTGATATGTGTTCCTTAAACTCAAGATGCAGCATGCCTGCTACTTAATTTAATGATGTTGTGGGTCATACTTGGCCATAATTACCCTCTTCGTTCAAAGAATAATACATCAATCCATCCTAAAATTATTTGATGAACAACCAAGCAAACAATTACCCTCTTCGTTCAAAGAATAATACATCAATCCATCCTAAAATTATTTGATGAACAACCAAGCAAACAATTTATGTTACATTGTAAACATCTCAAAATTATAAGATCATCTCTACTAAACAAACTATACAAACCAAGAAAATGAATTTGAAAAAACAACATTACAGCAAGGAAACTTAAAACTTAAAGCTAAATTTAAGCTTTCTAATCTTTAAACTAATCACTGGTTCTATCTAAACAAATAGGTTTCCTATTAATACTATTTGAAAAGAAAAGACCCTTGTAAACATATACAAGCAATATCTCCTGATGCAATATAATTGAGTAGTGCAAGATCTAAAATTACAACAACTAGAATTCAATGCCTTCCCTTAAAAAATGAAGATATAATTCAAAACATGAATCCAAAGCTAACATGAATCAATGTCCCAAAAATCTCAACTCTAATTTTTTCAACCTAACTTCAGAATTATTATTAATCCACTGCATTATCAACTTTCTTCAGGGTGAGCACACTTTTATATTTGTTGTAGTCTTTTGCCATGTATATGTATATCCATATTCACCTTCTAAATCAACTATAAAACTAAACAACACACCTCCTCCCTGATGGAGTGAAGGAAGGGAAATAAAACACTGTCACAATATTATAGATAGTAATAACCAGGAGCTGCTCCTGTCCCAAGCCAAATGGCCGTCAATAATAATATTCAATAATCCCTAATCAAAACCTTAAACAAAGTATTTATACTCTTCTCTGACTAGGCCCATGGGCCATTATTACGTAATAAAAGGAAACAATGATAATAAAGGAAAACAATGATATTAATAAATAATTATCTTCTCATCCTCTCTGCTTCACACGGCGCTGATACACAATCGGTGTATCAATTCCCTCCCTCTCAAAATACGCCTTGTCCTCAAGGCGGAAGTTTGGGAACTGTTTCTGAAACTCAGCTGTGTCCACCCATGTTGCCTCTTCAGCAGCTCGATTCTGCCATAAGACGAGCACCTGAGAAACCCGGTCGTCGCCCCTCCAAACCTCACGATATCGCAGCACCTTATCCGGTACAAATTCTGCCACCTCTTCAAAACAGTCAGCTGGCAACTCAACCTCTACAGCATGGTCCCCCACAGACGCTTTCAACTGTGAAACATGAAAGACTGGGTGGAGACGCGTACCGGGTGGTAATAACAGCTTGTAAGCGACCACCCCCACACGTTGAATGATTTCAAACGGGCCAAAGAACCTCGGGGCCAATTTCACATTCAATTTTTTGAACAACGTCAGCTGACGGTAAGGGCGGAACTTCAAAAATACACGATCACCCACTGCAAATGTAACCTCCCGACGATGAGTGTTGGCTGCACGGCGCATACGCTGCTGCGCACGTTCTAGGTGGAAACGAAGGTGTCGAAGGGCAGCATCTCTCTCGATCAGATCCTCTGCAACTGCTTTCACCCTGATTTCGCCCGGCAACCACTGTGTCAAAGTGGGCGCCTTTCTGCCATAGACAATCTCAAATGGTGTGCTACCCGAGGCCGAATGGAAGCTGGTGTTGAAACAATACTCGGCCCACGGAAGCCAACGAGCCCAGTGTTTCGGCCTCTCCGAAACAAAACATCGGAGATATGTCTCCAAACACCGATTCATAACCTCCGTCTGCCCATCCGTCTCGGGGTGGTAGGCGGAACTCATGCGCAACTGAGTACCTGTGGCAGCGAACAATTCCTTCCAGAAATTACTGAGAAAAATTGGGTCCCGATCGGACACAATCGAGCGAGGGACCCCATGGAGGCGGACGATTTCACGGGTAAAGGCTGCTGCAACTCCCCGAGCTGTGAACGGATGGCTAAGGCCGATGAAATGTGTAGCTTTCGAAAGACGATCAACCACCACGAGGACGACGTCCCACTGCTGCGACCGAGGCAATCCAGTGATGAAATCCATGCTTACGTCTTCCCAGATGGCTGTGGGAATTGGAAGGGGCTGGAGCAGCCCAGCCGGGGCTCTCGTGTCGGCCTTATTCCGCTGGCAGGCAAGGCACTCGGCCACGAAACGAATTACCGTCTTCATCATTCCCGGCCAATAAACTGTTGAAGCTAGACGACGATAAGTACGGTAAGCCCCCGCATGACCCCCAGTTGGAGTAGAGTGAAATTCTGTCAAAAATCGAGTTGCCCAAGGGGACGCCGGCGGAACAGCCAATCTGTGGCGAAAATACAAGATGTCATTCACTAGCACATATGGTTGACGGACAGCCTCACCCTTTTCCAAAGCTTCAATAATAGGCCCATAAGTAGCGTCGGAACGAACAGCCCGCGACAATTCAGCCCACTCGACCCACTGTGGAACTGAAATAGCCGTGCAATGAAGGTCGGCATCACGGCGAGACAAGGCATCAGCTGCAACGTTGGATGCCCCCGAACGATATTCAACTTCGAAATCAAAGCCGATTAGCTTAGCGATCCAATACTGTTGGGCAGGAGATACAATGGCCTGCTGCAATAAATGCTTGAGGCTGTGGTGATCGGTTCGGACGACAAAGCGACGACCCAAGAGATAGGGGCGCCAGTGCAAGACTGCCAAGACAAGTGCCATTAATTCTTTCTCGTAGGTTGATTTCAGCGCATTGCGTTCAGATAACGCCTTACTGAAAAATGCAACCGGCCTACGATTTTGCATTAAAACCGCCCCTAAGCCCCGACCAGATGCGTCACACTCAATGCAAAAAGGGGCTGTGAAATCTGGTACTACCAAGACCGGGGCAGACGTAAGGGCTTGCTGCAGGTTCTCGAAGGCAAGTTGGGCTTCGGGGTTCCACTGAAATCGCTCGTCGGCCTCCTTCTTCAATAAATTGGTCAAGGGAAGGGCAATCTTTCCATAGTCTCGAATGAAACGTCGATAATATCCGGTCAAGCCAAGAAATCCCCGAATACCCTTCAAGGACCGTGGTGTTGGCCACTGAAGGACTGCCATAACCTTCGTCGGATCCATCTGAACACCCTCTACAGACACAACATGCCCAAGATAATCAATTGAAGAACGGGCCCATGAACACTTTTTCGGATTAACCACAAACGAGGAGCTGGCCAATAAACTTAAAACCTGTCGGAGATGTGCAATATGTGAATCCCAATCCAGGTTGTAGATCAAGATATCGTCAAAGAAAACCAGGACGAAACGACGAAGGAACGACCGAAATAAATCATTCATGACGGCCTGAAAGGTGGATGGCGCGTTCCGTAGCCCAAACGGCATGACCAAGAACTCATAATGACCGGAATGAGTATGAAAACCAGTCTTCGAAACATCCTCCGGTGCCACCCGAATCTGGTGGTAACCTGCCCGTAAGTCTAGCCGAGTGAACCACCTTGCCCCATTTAGTTCATCTAAAAGCTCCTGAATTACCGGAATAGGATATTTATCGGGAACTGTGAGTTTATTGAGTTCCCGATAGTCGACACAGAACCTCCAACTTCCATCTTTCTTGTGAACCAACAAAACTGGGCTCGAATAAGGGCCAGTGCTCGGCTGAATAATTCCTGCAGTCAACATGTCCTCTACTAGACGCTCGATTTCAGTTTTCTGAGCGACAGAATACCGATAGGGACGGACAGATACCGGACCTGCTCCGGGCTGTAAGGGAATGTGATGATCACACAAGCGAGACGGGGGCAGGCCCGGCAAGGGATTTTGAACCTGTGGAAATTCTGTCCAAAGTGCCTGAATATCCGGGGAGACTGAGTCGGCATCACTCATCTGTTTAGACGGCCCTTCCAGAGTCCACAACAAATAGCAAGCCTCAACCGCCTCCAATTTAAGGAGACTAGCAGCCGAGATCTGACGACATTCGAGTCCAGGTTCCCCGTGGAGACAGACCTGCTGCCCTCGAAACTCAAATGCCATAGTTAAAGAGGCCCAATTAGTTCTAACCTTGCCCAACGTAGATATCCAAGACAGACCCAAAATAATATCGACTCCGCTAACAGGAAATACATAAGCAGCAACCTCAAAAGTGGCAGATCCTAAGGAAACAGAAACAGAAGGACAATTACCTGAGGTATTGGTGTCCTTACCATCGCCCAATCGTACCGGAATAGTGGAAGAGGCATCAACGACGAGCTTGAGGCGATCCACGGCTCGAGGGGATATAAAACAGTGTGTTGCACCACTGTCAATCATGATGACAACTGGCTGCCCATTGATCTGCCCCCTTAGCTTCATGGTTTGTAAACCATCGAACCCACTGGCCGAAGTGTGGGACAAGGATAAGACCCCCAAGTCGAGGGATTCATCAGCGTCTACAGCCAGTACCGGATCGGTGGTGCTCAGATCCGGGTTGTCGTCATCATCAAGGATCACCATGACTCGTAATGAACGATTAACACATACATGAAGAGGGCTATATGGTTCACGACAGCGGAAACACAACCCCTTAGCGCGTAGATCGCGATATTCGGACTGCGAGAACTGTCGATATTGACGAGCAGGCTGGGCAGCCGATGAAGAGGAAGAACCAGTTGGGCGCTGGGACCCAGTGGGCCCAGAATGTGCACGAGACGGATCAAGAGGGCGGCCCCCACCGGCTGAATCTGACTTCGAACCAAATACCCCCGTGGAACGAGTGTAGCCCGATTGGGCAGGGGAGCGAAACGCGGAGAACGGGCGAGTCGCCTGCGCGGGTTTGTAATGGGATCCCGGGGAGGCACCCAACTCTCGCTCAATGTGACGAGCGATGTGCATAGCAGAACTGAGATCGTCCGCGTCTTTCGGACGAATTCGGATGCGGATATCCTCACGCAAGCCACTGAGAAAAAACCCAAGAGCGTCTGACTTGGTGAGAGTGGGCACTGCTGCCAGGCGAGAGATAAAAACGTCCACATATTCGTCCACAGACCCGTGTTGGCGCGTGAGGCCCAATGCCTCGGAAGGGTTCGCGCGTGACTGTCAACTTACTAGGGACAGAACCAGAAGAGAAGTCCACCCACCTCAAAGGTATGGTCAAGCTGACATTGTATCATTTGCATTATGTGCAGCCCTTGAGGTGGAGTCTCTGGAGCCTAAAACTTACACAGAATCCATCAACTGCCATGACAAAGAGAAGTGGTTAGTTGCTATGGAGGAAGAACTGTCATCTCTTAACAAGAACCAGACTTGGGAGATTGTTGAGAGACCTAAGAACAAGAAACTTGTTAGGTGTAAGTGGATCTACAAGAAGAAGGTGGAGGCTCAGAGAGGTGGCAAGATTAGGTACAAGGCAAGACTTGTAGCTAAATGATTTACACAGAAAGAAGGTATTGACTTTAATGAAATCTTCTCACCTGTTGTAAAGCATTGTAGCATCATAATCTTATTGGCTATGGTTGCTCAATATGAATTGGAGCTGCATCAGATGGATGTGACCACAACATTTCTTCATGAGACTTTAGATGAGAAGATGTACATGAAAATACCAAAAGGGTTGGACATAGAAGATGGAGAAGACAAAGTGTGCTTACTCAGAAAATCACTATGGCCTCAAACAAAGCCCTAGACAATGGTACTTAAGGTTTGATGAGTACATTTGCTCAGCTGGTTTTGCAAGAAGCTTGTATGACAGTTGTGTTTACTTTAGACGAGTTGGGAGTTCAATTACCTATCTTCTGTTGTATGTAGATGACATGTTAATAGCAGGGGAGTCTATTAATATTATCAATCAGGTGAAAGAGATTCTCAAAAGGGAGTTTGAGATGAAAGATCTTGGTGAAGCTAAAGTGATCCTTGGGATGGAGATCAGTAGAGTAGAGGGAGCAATCCAGCTTAGTCAGCCTACCTATCTGAAGAAGGTGTTAGAGAGATTCAGGATGAATCAAGCTAAGTCAGTTTCTACACCAATTGGTCAGCATCAGAAGCTATCCAATCAGATGTGTCCCAAGAACAACCAAGAAAGAGCTCAAATGAGTAAGGTTCCTTATGCCAGTGCAGTAGGAAGTTTAATGTATGCTATGGTGTGTTGTAGACCTGATTTAACTCATGCAATGAGTGTAATCAGTAGATACATGAGTGATCCAGGCTTAAGTCATTGGGAGACAGTTAAGTGGGTCATGAGATATGTTATAGGATCAGCTGAGAAGGGTCTGAAATTTCAGAAGATATCAGATGAGGCAGAAGCTCTTGTGGGATATGTTGATGCCGACTATGCAGCCATTCTAGACACAAGAAAGTCCTTAACAGGTTATGTGTTCACCTTATATGATACAGCTATGTCATGGAGGTCAATACATCAGTCCGTAGTTGCATTATCTACTACAGAATCAGAATATGTAGCCTTGACTGAAGCAGTTAAGGAGAGCATGTGGCTTAGGGGGATCTTGAAGGAGTTTAGTATATCACAAAGAAGTGTGACTGGCTTCTGTGATAACCAAAGTGCAATACATCTTGCAAAACATCAGGGGTATCATGAGAGAACTAAACATATAGATGCAAAGATGTACTTTGTAAGAGATATTGTAGAGAAGGGGGTGGTCCAGGTAGTGAAGATTGCTACAGAGGAGAACCCTGTTGATGCGTCTTAGACTTATTGGACTACATTAATTCCTCTGAAGAGAAGACTACTGTTCTTGTGGGAGAAGATCAGTAGTGGAGGCTATTCTTTGAGGAGGATAGTGTTGGTGTTTTGTTTTTATGGAGATTATTTCGATTATGAGCTAAAGGTGGAGAATTGTGAGTGTTATCTCATAATTTCATTGTCAGCACACTAAGAAAGTAGTGAGCTAATAGGATCAGATAAGATGACTTAGGCCGAAATCTGATGAGTTGAAGGTTTTCAATCAGTTGAGGAGGTGATGCTTAGAGTTCAGCACAGTTGGTCAGATCAGCACAGTACTGGGTCAGCACAGTACTGGATCAGCACAGTACTTCAGTATAGTATACCAAACACAGTACTTCAGCAGAGTATATCAGCACAGTACTTCAGTAGGGTATATCAGCACAGTAAAGATCAGCACAGTAGAAGTCTATCAGCAGAGTCAACTTTTGATCACAAGAATAACAGAAGAGTTGAGTATCAGAACACTAAGTAGTGTTCTGATCTTTATGGACAAGTCTTCTGATATGAAAGTTAGTTAGTTTAACTAGTTGTATTTACAGTTACAACTACTTGAGGGCATAACTACCATTTCAGTTGGGCAATAATAGAGCACATGGGTTGTTACAAGCGGTTGCAAACGGTTGATAACTACTCAAGCAGTTCCTAACAGCAGCAACTACCTTTGGTCTTTATATACTCTTGTATGTGTACATTGTAAAAGTTGGATGGAATTGTAGTACGTTTTGTAATCTTTGAGTTGTGTGAGTTCACGAGTGAAGTGAGAAAATATCCTATTCCAAGTGAATGAGTGTGTAAACAATCTTTATCAATCAAAGAAGTACTCGTCTGGTCCAGTGGATGTAGATCACATTGATCGAACCACTTAAATTCTTGCGTGTTGTTTGTCTCGTTGCTTACTTTTCGAATTACTATCTTAGAGGAGTTATTTCTTATATCATCAAGTATTCTACTTGGTTGGAGACGTCTAATCGACTGGAATTACTTGACAGAGGGAATTACTGTGTATAGATTTCCTAATTTTCTTTACTAAAAACTTATAACTGAATTTGATATCAACCATTAGTGCCCTGTTAATAAGAACAATGCGTAAATGAATTTGAAATAAAAAATCTAGATCAATATTAACAAATGAGTTGCAAATGTGTTGGTTAGCCTATTGGTTAGCCTATATGTGAATTGAGAAGACTGATGTGTTGCAGATGAGAGTCTTCTCCTCAGAATCCCATACATCATTTGTCAGGTTTTATTCTTGATTAGGGATTTTGTTGTGTGTTCTTCTTACTGTGCATATCCACCCCCAATTATGAATTTTTGGATTGTTTTGATTGTAGAACGTAGGTTGACCCGGAGACAACTAAATACTTCACAGAGATTTCAAATGTAATAGAAGGAACTGAGATAGAAATGTGTTAACATGATCTTCTAAGATACAATCTTCATTATTCTTATCATGCCATTTTTTGTCACACATTTTACATGAAAAAAGCAACAATTATACTTAAGTGTTATGTAATTTTCGTTATGCATAAGCATAATGTGATATGTAAAATAGTTATCATATTTTAATCTAATTTTAAGAAATGATTTGAATTATGCATAAGTGATATGCAAAATAGTCATCATATTTCAATCGAATGCATTATGCATAACGTGATATGCAATATAATAATCATCATATTTTGAATTATGCATAACGTTGAATTATGCATAAGTGATATGCAAAATAGTCATCATATTTCAATCGAATGCATTATGCATAACGTGATATGCAACATAATCATCATATTTTGAATTATGCATAACGTTATATGCAAAATAATCATCATATTTTAATTAAATTGTAAGAAATGATTTATTTTGGGAGGTTAATTAAATGCACTTATTAAATAAATTTAAAAATCTAATTAATTAAAAAAGGTTCAAATGAAAATATCTGTAATTAAAATTTAAAAATCTAATTAATTAAAAAAAATTCAAATAATAAAATATCTGTAATTAATTCGAATTGACGTTTTTTTAGGAATTTTTGAATTATGGAAGGTGAATATTAAAAAATTTGAAATTATTTAAATTGAAAAAGGGCAACACCGTCTTCTTAAGTGTCAATCTGACTCTATTGGATAAAAAACAATAACATATTCCCTATTAGAAAAAAGTTTTAGTGAAATGACTCTAACAAGAATTTCCCCAAAAGTTTTCATACTTTCCTTTTTTATTTATCCCCCAAAAGTTTGCATACCTAAAAATAGAAATAATCATCACAATCATCACTTTCACAATATAAACATTTTTACCCTTCATGTCATTTCTTTTAGGGCCCATCATACACTCAACTCACCTACTTTATTTATTTTATATATAAAAGTTAAAAAAATACCCATCATTAGGGCTGTCAAATGGGCCAGGCCAGTCCGCCACCGAGCCACCGGGCCATCCATTTTTATCGGGCATAGATATGTGAGGCCCAGTCCCGGGTAAGGCCGTCGGGCCAAAACAGCCCGTTTCTATTTTATAATTTATTTTTTAAAAACTTCAATATTTGAGTGTTAAACTAAACTTATAACCATGAATATGATTGAAAATACAAATCTAATGTGTACAAGTTCAAAAAAATAACATAATAAAATGCTAAAAATAAAAAGATTTCCAAAAGCAGAAAGTTTCCAACAGAAACTAATTAAAATCAACACAGATTGTTTTAAACACGTTAAACATATTCCAGTTCGCCCATATTCATAAAAACTCGTCAAAAATTTCATTTAAAACCTTAAATCCCTTTATTGTAAAAATCACCAATCAACACAAAAAGGAAAACCATCTTCGAAAGACCAAACCACACATAATCATAAATTGATATTTAGCAAAAACTAAATAAATTGACAGTAGGTTCAGATTATTGAGCGATGTTATCAATGAGTTACATAAGTGTTTTGAGTGTGCTTGGTAATATACATGGAGGCTGAGCCATAGAGATCGGAGGCGAGGACGGAGGGCAGAGATGGAGGTGTTGTGCGCCGCGCCGGTGTGCGACTACGGGACTGCGTTAGCGTGCGTGAGGGCGTGCCGCGCGAGCTGCTGCATGGGCCGTGGAGGTGCGCCATCCAACCGGTGAGTGTGTGTAGGCGCCACTAATGTTTCTTTCACACGTTGTAGGGTTTTTAATTTGGGGGAAGAATTAGGTTGGGCCGTTAGGGACTCACGCCTGGGTTTCTGTCTCTATATAATAGGTTTAGAAAATTATACTTAAAAAAAAAAATAGAGAACCGGGCTAGCCCGAAAATCCGGGCCAAGTCCGGCCTGGTCCCGATCGGCCCGACAGGCCATTTGGGCCGGGCCAAATCGGCTCGATTATTTTTTGAGCCTCTATAAATCAGGCCCAGCCTGGCCTGTTTGTCGAGTTGATCGGGCTAATTTTGACACCCTCTTCCCGTCAACACTCTAATCATTAGATATTTTCTTAAATCATGTGTCCAATATTCTCGCAAATTTTTCGGGGACGAAGGGAGTAGTACTTAAATAATATTTAGCTCACACAAAGAGTTTTATAAGAAAATATACCCACTTTATCTAAATTCAATATATCAATTTTTTCAGCAACAAATTTTAATTACTATTGATTAATTGTGTGTATAAAGTAGTGTGTTGAAGATATGATTGATATTGATTAAAAAAAATGAGAATAAAAAAATAAAAAAAATAATATTTAAATAAATTACAATTATAATTTATTTTATTTTATATTTGTAATATCTTTAATATATATATATTTCACTGTCTTCGTTTTGCCTACGTGGCTTCCTCTTATTTCTGTATTTTGAAATCCTCAATTTTGGTGAGTCAATTTTTTTTGACAGTTTTTTTTAATTTATTTTAAAATGCTTTTGACGCACCATTTCTCTCTACGTGGATGGTGAGTTTCTTGGACAATTGAGAAATGAGTTTAACTAAGATAAGGGACAATCCTATAGACACAACTAGAAATAGAGACAAAAAATTAGAGTAATAGAATTAAGGTCAAAAACTTGTATAAAAACTCATTTATGCCCTGTTGGTCCCAAGTTGAGTTAATAACGAGTAAGCTAGTGAAAACGTCTAGAGGGGGGTGAATAGACTTTTCAAAAATCTTTCGAAATATCAAAGTACAATATGCGGAATACGAAATTAACAATGAGCCCAATTCAAGATTATACTCAACTTATATTCGAGAACTCTGTTCTATACTCAACTAGTCAAGTTCAGTTAAGTAATTAAACAATTAAACAATAACTCAAACAGTAAAGTAAATCAACACACAAAGATTTATAGTGGTTCGACAACTTGTCTACGTCCACTCTCACAAACCCAGTTGTGATGTTTTCACTAAACTCTTCCAATCGAGTACAAAGTGTAGTTCCTGTCTTTTAAGTTCCAAGAAGAAGACTTAGATCTTCAAAAGAATATACCACCAGATATATCTACGATCTAACTAGCTATTTAACAAGCAACTAGCAACTTGAAACAAAACAATAAAACTTCTCTATCTTCAGTAGTAGCCTTCTTGAATATAACTTGTCTTCTGGCTTCTTTCTGAAAATCAACTCTGTGAGTTCTTCCTTCCTTGAATTCTTCAGTAAAATCACTTCTCGAATGCTTAGAATATCAGTACGTCAGTAATCAGTAGTCTTGAATCAATGAACACCTTGAGATATTTATAGACTTCTGAAATCAAGAACTTAGTTAGTTGTAACCAACTCTTCTTGAAAACTGATTTCTAACTTCTCCATTTTATCCATCCACGCGTTTAAGTAGTTAATTAGTTATTCCATAACTAACTTCGTCAATCTTTATCTTTGTACGCGTTTTTGAACTAACTTCAAGTTGACCTGTCTTGTTGAGTCCAGTAGTTGCACTAGTCTTGTAGTCCATCTGTCCTTGAGTAGTAGACTGGTCTTCTCTTCTTGTGCAGTAGACTCTAATAGAACTAATCTAGTCCTACCATCTAACCTAACAAGACTATTACATTACATTAAGCTTTCATAATACAAGCTTAGTCAACTTACAATCTATACAATCAATCTAATTATTACATAGAAATATCATGAGCTCTATACAACAATTATAGCTCAATAACAAACTAATAAGCACACATATATGAAGTACTTATACATCGTACTTATCTTTTAAACAATACTTAACTTCTCATGTGAACTCTACTGATCTGTCCAAGATGACTTCAACTTAACTACACTAGATCAGTCAACACTTAGAAAATATTCAAGTCTACTTTTGGCTTATCAAAACTTCATCTCATCTTTTCATCATCTAGGACTTGTCTAGGATTCATATCCCAACAATTTCCCCCTTTTTGATGAAGCCAAAACTACTTGAATCTTTTCTCAATTAGTAGACTAGTTAAGTAGTTATCTTGTCTTAACATCAAAAGTTGTTATCTTTTCATTCATTCAATCATAAGAACAGTAGATTACACATACTTAATCAAAAAAAAATATGAAAACAAATCTAGTCTGAGAGAGTACCTCCTTATACATTTGGAACGCAGAAAGCATCTAGTAGTCTTCTGTGAATCAGCCTAGTCTGTTCTTCATCATCAATCTTTTCCTTCTCGAGTAGCTCTTCTTCAAATTTCTTGATTTTGTTCATATCAACCCTTCTTCCAGAGCTAGTCATCGGACATTTCCATTCAGGAAATTCAGGAACCAAAATGTTAAAGTTTGCACCAGCAGAAATCCTTAAGATTAAATGCCATAACATTCTGTGTTGTCCTTCCATAAATCTGTCAAACAATGAATATAGAGTTGTACTCTTGTGTAATTGGTACATATATGTAACTGGATCCATTTTGTGGATCCATTTAGGAAGTGGATCCTAAGCCCATTAGTCAGCAATGCTCAGCACGTGGTCCAATTCCATTCTGGCCTTTAATTTTTCCATTTGGCCCAGCAACATTTTTTTAATATCCATGGACTTTTTTTCTCTGTGATCCAAATCAATTCTGATTTAAATGATATATATATATATTTTTTTTAAATGGACTTCTTTTTTTCTATATGACTGAAATAGTAATTTTATAAGTATTTTTTTAAAGCCCAATAAAATTCTTAAAATATAATATTAATTAATCTTTCAAGTGTACATTAATTACTCTCTCCTTCCAACAAAAAATTGCGCACTTGTCATATTTAGATGTTTCATACTAATTTGCATATTCCATAAAAAAATATATTTTCATAACTCTCACCCTCAAAATGTACACATATTTACTCATATTTAATTATTTTTTCACACTCAATCAACCTTTTACTATACTTTATTTATAAAAGTTTACAAAATTAACCCTTAAAACACCACTCATTACACTTTTTCTTACACATTTTTTAAAATATGTGTCACTCCAAGGGTTCAAATTCCATTTGGAATGGAGGGAGTATTAATTTAAAAAATATCCATTTTATAATGAACAAATGTTATCATTTAATAGAGTGTCCTCACCTCCCTTAGTTGCATAAGTTTTGCTTCTATATTTGCAGTTTAAGTTTAACTTAGACCTCTCAATTTTACTTTCATGTTGTCTAATTTAATTATTTTTCCTTCTTATCCTCCATTTTATAATCATTTTGACCCATTTTAATTTGTCTAATTTAATTATTTTTCCTTCTTAACCTCCATTTTATAATCATTTTGACCCATTTTAATTTGTTATGAACATTATATTTTAGTTTATACGTGTTATGATGTCAGTTGATAAGTATTATGATATAGTATTAGTTTATATTCATGTATAAACTCTAACGTCTTCCAATTTTAATGTATAAAATGATTTAATATCAGCTCTAAGCTCCAAAAATATATAGTATTAATTCACATAAAATATAGTATTAGTTCACCTACGATATAGTACTAGTTCATATACAATACAGTATTAGTTCACTTATAGTATAATATAATTCATGTCTTCCTTTCTAATCACTTAGGGCTCGTTTGCTTTACAGGTTGGGATAGATAAGGTATGATAGGATTAAATGGGATTGCATTATTTTTGGAATTGAGATTTGTGTTTGAATTGATGGATTAAATTATCTCACCTTCTCTTTGGGACTAATAAACACTCAAATAAATGATTAGGAAGGATAATAATTCCGGGCCTATTTTAATCACGGGTTTAATTCCTGTAAACCAAGCATAAGAATAATTGGGATAAAATAATCTATCCTGTTTAATCAATTAAACCAAACATGCCCTTATAGTATATCTTTATTTTCTACAATTAGAAGCAAATTGACAAACCTATGAAAATAAATTTACAAAAGACAACATTTGACACTCCCACCATAAAATACACCAAACACTAAATCATTGGTTATCTTGCTTCTACAAACTCGAAACACTTTTAAGCCATTCATTTCAAACTAAATACAGAAAGTGGGTCAATTTTCAAGAAGTTTTGCAATTAAGATACTGAAACACTTGAACAAACTAACCAGAGATTAATTAATCAATACCAACATTTATCACAGCAAAAGTATAACCCTAAAACAATCGCACATTAATGAAAAATATCACTAAATTGTTGTAGGTCTTATAAGGTAAAAATAATCAATAAACAATACTCATTTTCACATACAATTCAATGTACCCAAAAGTCAATTCACCCTTTCAACACAAGCACATAATTCATATCCATCAGACAAATTACCATAACCTAATTCACTTAACAAATTTAGCAAAAAATAGAAAGAATATTTATCTTCTTTTGGCATGAGCATTCAAAAGCTTCACGAGGTTATTAGTGGACAAATCAAGGAGAGCATCAAGATCAACGTCCATGAAGTTGAACTTCTTGAAAGTTCTCTTCGGTTGTCTCGTCGCTACCTTTGGATCGACATCTGTATGCAAATATACAAAACAAACATGATAATGACATAATTATACACAAGGAATGTAAGAGACAATAATTTGTTTGTTTGTGAACTAATATTATATTGTATATGAACTAATAATATATTGTATTTGAACTAATACCATACTGTATGTGAACTAATACTATATTGTAGGTGAACTGATACTATACTGCTGGGCCCTATTACCAAAAGAATAATAAATAATACTCCCTCCGTCCCGGAGGAACTTGCACCATTTGACCGGTACACATTTTAAGAAATGTGTAAGAAAAAGTGTAATGATTGGTGTTTTGAGGGGTAGTTTTGTAAACTTTTATGAATAAAGTAAAGTAAAAAGTAGATTGAGTGTGAAAAAGTAATGGCATATGGGTAAATATGAGTATATTTCAAGGGTGGGGCTGTAAAGATATTTCCTTTTATGGAGTGTGCAAATTGGTATGGGACATCCATATATAGAAAGTGTGCAAATTCCCGCGGGACGGAGGAAGTAGCTCTTAATATACTTGAACAATCTAGGCAGAGTCAAACTATACATCGTGTGAACT
This sequence comes from Galeopsis tetrahit, assembly GCA_963675135.1. Classification (NCBI taxonomy): domain Eukaryota; kingdom Viridiplantae; phylum Streptophyta; class Magnoliopsida; order Lamiales; family Lamiaceae; genus Galeopsis; species Galeopsis tetrahit. The sequence goes on from OY776130.1 coordinate 3,815,872, forward strand.
AATACTATACAATATATGAACTAATACTATAATGTTTTTTTATCTAATATTACTAGAAATTGGAGAAGTGTATGATAACCTCAAAGTTGTTCACTCCTGCAATTATATCAGGAACTTGATTTGATATAACAAAGTAAGCAATATTAAATAAATTATCGTAAAATATTAACAGGGTGGATAATGTAAGGACCTACTTGTTCATAAAGATATTCAAGGCCTTTAGGAGGACCAACAACTATTTTCACACATAGTGTCCATGAAATAACAAAACCATCTTCCCTTCCCGCAAAATTTACAGAAGAGAGGAAACAAAATTCTGCTCATCACAACTTTAAAAAAGCCAGACAATAAAATGTAATGAATCAAGATAGATATAAATTAAAAGTACAAACATGGTACAAATACTAAGTTAGAGGATTGACGAGACTCTAGACACCAAATGGTTAATTGTCGATCTAGTAGGGCATGAATCACTTAATGACAATTTATTAGTTAGCTACTTAGTATATCTAGCATTGCCCCCAGATATTATTGACTCAAAAATAATAAGTTATTGAATAAAAAAAATATCAGAAAGGTGGTGTGTTAAGGCAACAACATTCACAGTAGAAAAGAAGATTGGAATTTTCAGCTCAAATAGTTAATTAATTTACTTTTCCTTTACTCGGTTGTTTCTATCATTTCAATTGAATTTAACACTTTTTCCAAACATAGGGGATACTAATATTTATTTTTGTTCAGTATTTGGGTAGTATATATGCTCAAAAAAGGATGATTTTTATTGTGATACACTATATCCCAAGAACCTAATTGGAGCATTACTTCCATTTTGTTGAGTAAAACTTTATTTTCATTCTTTTGCATATTGCACAACATAAAGAAAATTTTATTCAATTCTTATCAGATTATATTATTAATTAGTAGCTTTTAAAATTTTCTACAACTTTATCAGTCAATTGAGTTGAACTCTCAACTTTGCAAAACACATTAGAATATACATAAGAAGAATACATGAGGGATTTACAGGTTGGAAACAATAGGATTTCTATCAGTGGTGCCCAAAACCATGAGAGTATGGAATACACTACACACAATAATGTGAAATACTTTTTTCCTATTAACAACTTCACCACCAAATTTCATACTGTGATCTTCTTTCATTATTAACTTTTCAATAAAAGTATAAAAGAAAGCAAGTAATTTAACCCAAATATTAAACTTCATACAGAATGTTGCCCAACAAAATAAAAGCAGAAATTGAATCTTCAAATTTAGCATTCAGATGCTTTTGATCTAACTTAGTCACATAAGTATCCTCTAAAAAGATTATTGACTTAAGCTTACTCTTTGTGGGATGGAACGTGGTTGGCGGCGCTCTGAATCACAAAAATCAAGAAAAAAATATTAGAGTTTTGCAACGATTTTACCAATCCATCAATTAATTGAATAGAAAGAATCATAACCAACATACTTTTCCATGGATTTAAGCCACATGGGGTCCTTCATAGCAAGCCCTTTAAATCAGAGATACATAACATAATTGACAGAGAGACTTCCATGTTGTTTCGCATAACAACACACAAAATTCCACACTGTCAAATCACAATAAAAACAATCTAACAAGGTGATTGTATAGACTGAAACCTTCAGCTTCGGCGATGGAGATAGTACAAAGACGAAATTGATCTCTCAACAACTCACTTGCCGATTCTTCTTATCCTTCTCCTTGTGTTGCGCCTCTCGTCATTTGCCCTCAATTGACCGTGGATTGGTGTTTAGGAACTGAAAATCTCGAATTTTAATTTTACATTCTAGGGCGAACTCGATTGATTGATTGAGATGAGAAGTTGGGAAAATAAATTATGTGCGGGGATTGAGAGAGGAGTACGTTCTTTGTCATGGTTAGTTAATGGAGGTACCTGTCTTTCCTCCATACTCTCTCGAATGTTCACGGCCCAAATGAGAGTAATTTTCTTTCCTCAAATCCAATCAACCTGTATATCCGACCCATTTAGATATTGGATCCAGTTACATACATGTAACTGGAACACAAAAGTAATTGTCATGAATATAATTCATCTTGACCTTCAGTATCACCATATTTCCTTATAATCCAATGATCAAGTTCCCATTGATTCTTCACTTCAATCCATTCAGCTCGATGCTCATTATCTATGAAGTAATCAATAGACTTATCTTCCATTTGATCAACATCTTCTTTCAACTTCTGCAACCTAGCAATATGTTTCCTGACCTTCTTCTTGTTAGCAAAAAGACTTTCATCTTCAGGATCAGAAACCTTCATTTTCTTCTCAGCTGTTGCAGTAGCAGTAGGTTCTTCAATATGAATAGCTTTCCTCTTCACTTGTCTGGTCTGAATCTCTGCTTCAGGAGACGCAATCTCTTTGCCTTTTAACAACTTTTTCTGCTCATCTGCTCTGATCTTCTTAAGTTCAGCAGTCTTGACCAACTTTCCTCTCTTGGGTCTTTTGAGCTCTTGTATAGTTTCAGCAGCCTCCTTAGCTTCCGGTTCAGTAGACTTCTCAATAATACTTGACTCTTCCCCCTTTTTGGCTTCATCAGCAGCCTTAAGAGTGAATAGACTAGTAAATCGAGTCATTTCTTCTTTGATAGCTTCTTTCATAGCTTCAGTAGCTAACTCAATCTGCCTTTGATGCGACTTCTCATGACTTATCTTGTCAAGTCGATCTGCAGTAAGTTCCATCTTGCGAGAACTTGAAACTAACTCATCTTTGAAATGAGTAGCTGTTTGTCGCAGGAGTGTATTCTGTGCAGTTAATTCATTGAGAATTGCTTGAGAACGCACCAACTGATCTTGTGCTTCTCGTCTTTGGTCATCAGCAATAACAATCTTAACTCTGTAGAGCCTCTCCATCTTACTAGACTCCTCAGCTAACGATCGCGCAAAAGAAATAGACCTCTTTTCAGAAAAATCTACATGTTTCTTCAGAAAATTCTCAACTTCAGCAAACATTTCTTCTCGAAAAGACGAGTCCATCTTGTTGACTTCACCCACAATCAACTCTCTAGAATTATCAACAAGTGTTTGGTTCTGCTGTACCAAAACATCTTTTACCTTCGATTCTAGGAACTCATCTATTGCAGAATGTACTACTTCTTTCAAGTCCATCTTCAACTCATTAAGATATTCTTCTGAAAATACTTGAGTAGATGACTGAGCTTCAACCACATTCTCAACAAGTTCATCTTCAGTAAACATTACTGCATCCAAGAATTCATCATCTTCCTCACCTAGTTCAAAAGACTCAGATTCTTCTGAACTTTCAGCTTCTTCCAACTCCAAAACAGGTTCAGAAGTCTGTACACCGACTTCAGCAACTTCTGGTTTTGGCTCATCTTCCACCAGATCAGTCTGAGTTCCGATATCAAAAGCGAACTCATCTACCAGAACACCATCAGGGATGTTCAACAGTCTCTTAACTAGATCAACTAGGGCCTTGCGCGGAAACAGTTCGGAGTGATCCTTGACACCGCTGTTCTCCTTTTGTTCCATCTCCCAATTCATGAAATTGGAGATACCGCCCATTCCTAGAATAACCTCGAAAAGATCATCAGTTGCAGACTTCTTCAAGGCGAACCAAGTACAGATCCTGATAAGCTTCTCAAACTGTTCGGACGAGTAGTCGATGTCGACTGATGCGAGCTGCTTCTTCAAGTTTCGAATCATCTTCGAACGAATTCTCTTTTCTCTCAAGCACATAGGATAGTAGACCAAAGATTCAAATCTAACTTCAGACGGGGTCTGAGTAGATGGGGTCTCTAACTCAGCTGTTGTAGTGGCAACTGGCATCTTGTCTGAAGTAGACGGGTTGGAGGGTTCAACATTTTCTGTTGAGGGTAAGGGTAAAATTTGGTATGTGGTTTCTTGGGGCTTTGATGAATCTTGGTTTGGTGTGACAACTGTCGGAGTATCAGTTGTATCCTCTTTGGGAGTGTTTTGGGGATGACTGGCTCGAAGCGGTAATGCCGCCAGTACTTGTGAGGTTGGGGGAATAGCTCTAGGCCTAGATCGATGTGATCTTGCCTTGGTTGAGACGGGGAGAGAGAGAGGAAATGAAATAGATTGAGAAGAAGAACCAACCTGAGGACTCAACTCGGCTGGTGGAGTAGGCGAATCGACTCTCACTAGTCGATAGACTTCGGCACCAATCTCCTCTTCCTTCTCTGAATGCGTCTCCTCTGAATCATGTCCACTCGACTCAGCTTTCGCAACCTCCTCCGAATCGTCATCATCTGACTCATCTCCTGAAGAACTAGTCGAGCCAGCATAAGGCATGACCTCCGAGTCATCCACCAGCACTTGTCTTGGGGCAGACGGCCTTCTAGCAACCTGCTTCCTCAAAGCCTCTGTCTTTAAATAGAATTTTAGTGGATGAAACGGCTTACCTTTACTCCAATCAGATTTGTTTGGCAATAGCAGGGGTAGGAGAATACTCAGCTTGTTGCCATATCCAACAGTTTTTGACACCACCCAATTAGCCGTGTCATGATTCACCATAACATTTCGTTCGAAATACATAATCCGATCAGCAATCAACTTGAACCAATTTCTGTTCGTGATTCCGTCATAGATTGCTGCCATCACCCTAGTCTTCACTTGGGTGACCGAATCATGAGAGCCAGTGGAACATAGAAGCATCTTGCTAGCTATGTCCAATAACGTTCGATAGATCTCCAACAGTTCTGCTTTCTTGACGGCTGGGGCCTTGCCGTCTGGTTTAAGCTGCATCCTTCTCCCACAGAAGATGCTCATGTACTTCATTTCTTGACCTAAGGCATAGTTCTCCACATCAATATTTCCAGTGGGCAACCTCAAATGCCTAAACAACACCTCGCTGTTGATCTCAACTTTGTCTGATCCAATAAACGATTCGATTCCATCTCCTCGTCTGGTGGCATTGGCATAGAACATTAACACCTCTTCCTCCAAGACGACTTGTGGAAACGCCTCCAGATATGGCCTTAAACCACATTGAATGCATTTCGCAAGAATCTCCTTGTTGTCATCAGTGTGCAGCCCTTTGAAGAATAGCGAAGGCTCCACATGCACCCTTCCTTCTGTAGTGTATCTGCCTAAATCAAACCTCGCTTGCCGGTTGGTTCTGACATCAAAGAGAGAAACAATCGACATAGTAGTATGAACTGGAGAGTTTTGAGTTAGCAAGAAATCAATTCGTAGAATCAAACAGTTTGTGAAAACGTGAGGCGAGTTGAGTGAAGCAGTTGGGTTTTGTTAGAACTGAAATTTTGATCCAATGGTCAAGATTGAATGCATGGATCCAACGGTTGGGGCTGTTGGAATTCTGTTTACGGAATCGAGAATATTATGTGATTTGATATTGTAAATTTTGGAATCCGCCCTTCTTATTGGTTAGGACAGAGGAGTGTACTCATCTGACCTAGCGTAGAAGAGTATGGCGCGAACTGGGTGTATACACCTCATTAAAATGGGAGTGTATTCATCCAATTCTGGAAACTTTCAATTTTGATTACCAAATTACCATAATGTCCTTAATTCTATGTGAGTAAACACTTAGCATATTTTAATCAATAGAAACACTTAGCTTGTCTGTTCGAGTCCATCCAGAACAGACGAGTAGACTTAAGCTTCACAAGACGAGTAGGCTTAAGCACACAAGACGAGTTCCCCATTCGCCTGTGCTTGTCTATTCTGAACATCGAACGACCTTATGTACCTATCTTATCATATACAATCGTGTAATCGATGGAACAAGTAGAGTAGCAATAAATAAAATGAATATCAGTCTAAAGCAATGATCAAGGTTTCGAACAAGATGACTTTTGACAAAAATAAGAGTCAACGTAAGGATATTTAAGAAATCAAAGATTCCCCCTTAATTGTTTATTCCCTTAGTATTACCCTCAGCTTTACCAGCTTCCTCATCGGGTTGTCTGGTCATCTAGTCTAACCTTGTATACCTGTCTGTTGCGAGAATAGTCGAGTGCTTCTGGTCTAGTAATCTTGTCTCCTTTTTATTTGATGTACCTGTCTGGTTAGTACATAGCTATAGACAAGTAGGGTCTAAATCAATTAGCCCTAAACTAATGCATAACTCACGAAAACGTGCCTCAGCTAATGGTTTTGTAAAAATATCAGCTCTTTGAAGATCAGTATGAATCTTTTCCATGCGAATATCCTTCTTTTCTACATGATCACGTATGAAATGATGTTTCACATCAACATGTTTACAACGTGTGTGCAATACAGGATTTTGTGTAATTGCGATGGCACTATTACTATCACAGAAAATAGGAACATTTGATTCATATATGTTGTAATCTCTAAGCTGTTGCATGAGCCAGAGTAGTTGACTACAACAACTACCAGCAGCCATGTACTCGGCTTCGGTAGTAGAGGTAGCAACACTAGTCTGCTTTTTCGAAAACCATGAAATGAGTTTTGTGCCTAAGAATTGACAAGAACCAGATGTAGATTTCCTATCTATTCTACAGCCACCAAAATCAGAATCTGAGTAGCCACTTAGAGATAAATCATCATTTGAAGGATACCATATACCACGATTGATGGTTCCTTTCAAATATTTCAATATCCTTTTAGTGGTTTCCATGTGACTCTCTTTTGGATTAGCTTGAAAACGAGCACATACGCCAACAGAGAAGGCAATATCAGGTCTACTAGCAGTCAAGTACAGTAATGAACCAATTAGACCTCGATAATATGTTTGATCAGCACACTTACCTTGTTCATCTGGGTCCATTCTGTATGTAGGTAGCATAGGTACGCCAGCAGACTTGCATGTCTTAATACCATATTTGTCTAGAAGATTTCTAGTATACTTTGCTTGATTTATGAAAATCCCTTCAGAGGTCTGTTTTACTTGAAGACCAAGAAAGTAATTCATTTCACCCATCATGGACATCTCAAATTTACTTTGCATGAGTGTTGAAAAACTTTCACTCAGCTTTTTGTTAGGTGACCCAAAAATGATGTCATCTACGTAAATTTGGACGAGTAAAATGTCTTTCCCTTCTTGTCTTCTGAACAAGGTTCGATCGACCTTGCCCTTAGTAAAACCATTTTCCAATAGAAAGAGAGAGAGAGTATCATACCATGCTCTTGGAGCTTGCTTTAGTCCGTATAAGGCTTTCTTCAATCTGTACACCTGGTTGCCTTTGACTTCGAAACCTGGGGGTTGTTCAACATACACTTCTTCCGCAAGAATACCATTAAGAAATGCACTTTTAACATCCATTTGATATACAGTAAACTTCATGTGAGCAGCATATGCAAGGAACAATCGAATGGCTTCTAGTCTAGCAACAGGAGCATATGTTTCGTCATAGTCTATGCCTTCAGCTTGTGAGTAGCCTTGGGCAACTAGTCTAGCCTTATTCCTAACAACTACATCATTCTCATCTTTCTTGTTTTTGAAAATCCATCGAGTGCCAACTACATTATGATGTTTAGGCCTATCGACAAGTTCCCAGACGTCGTTTCGAACAAACTGGTTCAACTCGTCTTGCATAGCGATGATCCAATTACTATCAGCCAATGCCTCTTTAACAGTGGTAGGCTCGATAGATGAGAGGAAACAACACCAGCAAAACATAGTTGGACTAGGCTGTTCTTGCGACTCAAAGAGTTGTCGTCTAGTCTTCACACCAATAGTAGAGTCACCAATGATGTTTTCAGTATCATGCGCAGATTTCCATGTTTTTCTACTCTTAACAGGAATACTATCATCATCTATATCATGTACAGCATCATGCATATCAATATCATTTGCGTTATCAATTTTTACAGGAGTAGTAGAGTCAACTAGAGCAGGCATGTCTACTGGTCTAGAAGACTTACCTTGAGCACTTACTTTCACTTTATCATCAGAGTCGAGAGCTTTCATAAATGGATTGTAGGCTTGAACGGATTCATATACCTCTGAGTCTTTATCAGATTCGATCGATAGATCAGTTAACTTTTCACTGATCTTGTCGGCAGACGAGTCCTGTCGAGATTCATCGAAAACCACATGTGGTGTTTCTTCCACACAAAGAGTTGAGTAGTTGAATACCCTAAATGCCTTGCTAGTCGAGGAGTATCCTAAGAATATCCCCTCGTCTGCTTTGGCATCAAAAGCATTCAACTTGCTCTTTCCATTGTTATGGATGAAACACTTACAACCAAATATATGGAAATATGAAATACGGGGTTTTCTACCTTTCCAAACCTCATAAGGTGTCTTGCCTAAGGCTTTGTTGATCGCGCTTCTGTTCTGTGAGTGGCATGCAGTGTTGATAGCTTCAGCCCAAAACATTTGAGGTGTATTGAACTCAGCTAGCATGGTTCTACAGGCTTCTTTTAGAGTTCGATTCCTTCTTTCTGCTACACCGTTCTGTTGTGGTGTCCTAGCTGCACTAGTAAGATGCTGGATACCACGTTTAGCACAAAAGTCTTTGATATAGCAATTAATGAACTCAGTTCCCTTGTCACTATGTATTTTGACAATGGACTGGTTCTTCTCAACTTGTAACTTCTTCAACAGATCAGGTAAAAGGGTTTGTGTATCACTCTTCTTGTGTAGAAAGACTACCCAAGTAAACTTAGAATAGTCGTCTACCACAACAAGTGTGTACCTTCTACCATTCAAGGTTGGAGGAGTTATTGGACCATGAAGATCCATATGTAGAAGTTCTAGGACTCTACTAGTTGAGAGAGTAGGAATTGGCTTGAATGAACTTTTAACCTGTTTACCCTGTTGACAAGCCGTGCATACATGTGACTTGTTGTAGACCTCATTGGGAATACCTTCTACAAGGTAATCTCTGGCTATCTTATTAAGAACCTTAAAGTTTAAGTGACAGAGGCGTCTATGCCAGAGCCACCCAAGTTCTTTTGGATTCTTAGTAAGTAGACAGGTGTCCCTCGGACAACTGTTCCAATTCACTATATACACACTACCTTGTGTTACGCCGACTAGTAGGACTGTGTGTGTCCTTTTGTCAATGATCTGACATTTGCGGCTTTTGAACTGCACCTTGTATCCACGATCACAAAACTGTGAGACAGAGAGTAGATTGTATTTCAGGCCTTCAACGTATGAGACATCTTGGATTTCTACGTCTCCATTCCGAATGTAACCAAATCCTTTAGTGACAGCAGTGGAACTATCACCAAATATCACTTTTGGTCCTTCTTGCTCATGATAGCTTGATAAGAGAGCCTTGGTACCAGTCATGTGGTGCGAACAACCACTGTCAATGTACCAAGTTTCTCCTACTGAGCCACCCTTCTTATACAAGTCAAGTCGACCCTGCAATGAAGATATTCAATAATTTAGGTACCCACTAGCTTATTGGGGTCCTGGGGGGTTAGTCGAGTTCACAGGAATCCAAATATACATTGGAGTCTTGAACAAGTTTGATCTCTTAAGCTTTCGCCCAAATTTGTTACAGAATAAGACCTTGTTATCCTTAACTGGCCTATCAGTCGAGTTCGGGTCTACTCTTTTGAGATAGCCTTTTGACTTAATCTCTACTTGAGCAGGCACTTGTCTATGATAGTCAGAGTAGGGTTTGAAAGCATTAGGTCCATACGGTTTATAGACGCGTTTGGGTCTTTCCTCACTAATGATATCATATGACAAAGTTGGAGGATATAGGACAGCTTGTGTACGATATTTTGGTCCAACCTGTCTAGGTCTAGACGAGTAGAGCTGAGACTGCCTTATGAAAGGAGGTCTAGGCTCTTGTCGTCTAGTCTGTACCTGTCTAGTACTCGTCTCCTCAGGATACCAATCCTCGTATCTGACTTGGTTGGGTCGTCCACGATTAGTGGTCCTTTGAAGGTTAGTTCTAGGTGGAACAGGCTTGTTGTTGATATTCTTTCTTCCTACCTTGGTAGTCGGAATGTTAACTCGAGCTTGCTTAGGTACAGTACCTTGAGAGGGAGTACCGATATCGTATATCATAGGTCCTTTTCCTTTGTCTTTTGGCAAAAGTCTTGAGTTAGTAGTAGTAGGGTTCTTATTGACTCGAGTAGACGAGCTAGATGACTCAGCACCTATACCTGTCTTGTCAGCTGGATCTCTATACCTATCTGACAGTTCAAGGTTAATCTTAGAAGAGTTAACCAGGTCAGTAAGTTTGAGATCTAGTGTGACAACCTCGGTCTCTAAGAACTTATTACGTTCTTCAAGCTTTTTGCACTTGTTCTTTAAAACATTGAATTCATTTCTCTCAGTTGCATGTGTCTTAAGTAGGTCTTGATATAACCTGTCTGTCAATGCACACTTTTCTTTGAGTTGTCTCAACTCTTCAGTTAAGCGTTCATTTAGGACTTTTATATTAGGATCTACTTTAGACTGAGCTTCTTTAAGATCAATGATTTCTTATTTTAATGCAATGTTCTCATCACTGACTTCAATGAAGGCTTGGTTAGCAAGTAGCAGGTCGTCCTCAACTGCACTAGTCGAGTGCTGAAGACTACTTCCTACTTCACTACTAGCCGTGTCACTTTCATCAGTGTCAGAATCATCACAAGATTGAAAAGAAGTGTTTGATGATACCTCTTGATCGATTTTAGCCATACAGCATAATCCATCGTCAACTATAAATGCTTCGTCGTGGTCTGGATCGGATGGGCAGCTGGATAGGGATGATGGTAACTCATCTGAGTCAGACTCAGATTCATCATTAGCCATCATGACCTTTTTCCCACGGTTATATCTTCTATCTCTTCTTGCCTTCCGCTCCTCTCGATCGTCAGTACTCAGGTCTGGGCATTCATATATATAATGACCTGGCTTTTCGCAGTTGTAACACAAGAGATCATTAGTAGTCTTTTTGATAGGTGAGTTATCTCTATGTTTATTACGTCTATCAGGACGCTGACTCTTCCTATCATCCGACTTTCTATCTCGTCTATCAGACGAGTTCTTCGATGTAGACGCCCTATGATCCTTGTAAAATTTCTTGTATCTACCGAAACGCTTATTCAGTCTGTCAAACTTTCTAACCATGAGGTTTACCTGATCCTTCAGACTAAGATCAGTGTCTAACTCGTCTTTTACAGAAGCAGACTTAGTCTTAGACTTGGACTTAGTCCTATCTACTCTAGACGACTTAGAAGAGCTAGACTTAAAGGCAACGTTCTTAGATACAGCATGTTCTCTATCACTACTGACTAGTGGTTCATCTTCGTCTAGATCAAACTCATGGGCTTTGAGAGTTTGGAACATTGTTTCAGCAGTCCATACATCTATATCTTGAGTGTTCTTAACAAGCATCTTTACCATTCTCCACCTGGCATCAAGACTCTTAAGAATCCTAAGATTAATATCACGAGCAGTATATGTCTTACCAAGGACTTCTAAATCATTCATGATCTTAGTAAACCGAGTATCTAGCTGGTCGATAGTTTCGCCAGCTTTCATCCGAAATGATTCAAATCTTTGGACAGCTGTGGAGAGCTTGCTTTCTTTGATTAGGGATGTTCCTTCACAAATGATAGCCAGCCTATCCCACATCTCCTTGGCAGTTTTACATTTTAACACCTTTCCTAGATACTCGTTAGGAAGTGTGTGTAAGATGTAATTTTTTGCCAAACTATCCAAATTATTTTGACGCATTTCTTCTGAGGTTAGATCTGACCTGGGTTTCTTGACGAGAGTGCCAATTGGTTTGCTTGGGTCAAGAACAGCAGTATTTGGAACCATTGTAACAATAGGTCCTTCCGTGATAACAGAGATCATTAGGTCGTGAGTGGAACTGAAGATGGCTTCCATCCTCAACTTCCAGTAGTCATAGTCCTGAACCTGGAACTTCGGTAGCTTGTTAGCGCTTATTTCAAGAGACATAATTTTAAGGAATAAGTTCTAAGTAGAGTGATGATCAAGACAAACAGATAAGTCAAGAACAGGGAGCACGAAACAGATATACCAAGAATTGATCAAGAATATGTAAGCAAATACAGATACGAACCAAGACTTCACCCTAAGTCTTTAAGTTGGTTATCAAGAAACAGCAGTTCGTAAACTACTGCTCTGATACCACTTGTTGGTCCCAAGTTGAGTTAATAACGAGTAAGCTAGTGAAAACGTCTAGAGGGGGGTGAATAGACTTTTCAAAAATCTTTCGAAATATCAAAGTACAATATGCGGAATACGAAATTAACAATGAGCCCAATTCAAGATTATACTCAACTTATATTCGAGAACTCTGTTCTATACTCAACTAGTCAAGTTCAGTTAAGTAATTAAACAATTAAACAGTAACTCAAATAGTAAAGTAAATCAACACACAAAGATTTATAGTGGTTCGACAACTTGTCTACGTCCACTCTCACAAACCCAGTTGTGATGTTTTCACTAAACTCTTCCAATCGAGTACAAAGTGTAGTTCCTGTCTTTTAAGTCCCAAGAAGAAGACTTAGATCTTCAAAAGAATATACCACCAGATATATCTACGATCTAACTAGCTATTTAACAAGCAACTAGCAACTTGAAACAAAACAATAAAACTTCTCTATCTTCAGTAGTAGCCTTCTTGAATATAACTTGTCTTCTGGCTTCTTTCTGAAAATCAACTCTGTGAGTTCTTCCTTCCTTGAATTCTTCAGTAAAATCACTTCTCGAATGCTTAGAATATCAGTACGTCAGTAATCAGTAGTCTTGAATCAATGAACACCTTGAGATATTTATAGACTTCTGAAATCAAGAACTTAGTTAGTTGTAACCAACTCTTCTTGAAAACTGATTTCTAACTTCTCCATTTTATCCATCCACGCGTTTAAGTAGTTAATTAGTTATTCCATAACTAACTTCGTCAATCTTTATCTTTGTACGCGTTTTTGAACTAACTTCAAGTTGACCTGTCTTGTTGAGTCCAGTAGTTGCACTAGTCTTGTAGTCCATCTGTCCTTGAGTAGTAGACTGGTCTTCTCTTCTTGTGTAGTAGACTCTAATAGAACTAATCTAGTCCTACCATCTAACCTAACAAGACTATTACAATACATTAAGCTTTCATAATACAAGCTTAGTCAACTTACAATCTATACAATCAATCTAATTATTACATAGAAATATCATGAGCTCTATACAACAATTATAGCTCAATAACAAACTAATAAGAACACATATATGAAGTACTTATACATCGTACTTATCTTTTAAACAATACTTAACTTCTCATGTGAACTCTACTGATCTGTCTAAGATGACTTCAACTTAACTACACTAGATCAGTCAACACTTAGAAAATATTCAAGTCTACTTTTGGCTTATCAAAACTTCATCTCATCTTTTCATCATCTAGGACTTGTCTAGGATTCATATCCCAACATGCCCTTTTCTTTAGAAGGCACGATTAATTTAAAATATAATTATATTTTAATTGAATTCTTCATATTCCATAATTTTCGTCAATTCTCCAACAATCTTTGATTGATTCAATTGTCTTTCCTTTTTCAAATTTCAATCCAATAATACCGAAATAAATGAATTTATTTGACTTTCCTTATTCACAATCAAAATCAATATTATACACAAATTTCATTCATTTGTATCAATATCTTTTTTGGATCTACCTTTCCAGTTTTTCTTCATGTGCATCAACCCTGTATTGATCAATGGTACCTTTTAGTCTTGAATGTTCATTTTTGGCTCTTTCCGTCGTCTCTGTATTTAGTGAGTGCTCGGCTGCCCGTCGATTTCGTTGTCGTCGGCTGTCACATCCCGTTTTTTTTTAACAACAAAACTTTTGTGAAAGTTGAACATATTATAAAGAGATGAACTGAAATTCAATTAAAACCAAGAACCAAATTAAATTAGTTTGATAAGTGGGAAGATTATAATAAATGTCTCACAAACAAACCCAACGACTGAGAATAAGAAATAATTATAGTCAGTTAAGTCTTAAAATTTTAGTAACATATTTGGCCAACATCCATCACCACCTCTCGCCGATCAACTCCTCAACCTGAAATAATATTATTTGGGGTGAGTATGCAAGCACACTCAGTGGAGTCAAGTTATTCCAAACTAAATACTGAAAACAGTCAAGTCATCGACGTAGAACAAATAACATTTGCTTATATACTTTGTTAACCTTAAATTAAACAATATACTTTGTCATTGAACACATATACTTTGTCAACATTAAAGTGAACACATATACTTTGCCAACATATACTTTGCCACATATACTTTGCCAACATTAAAGTAAACACATATACTTTGCCCACATATACTTTGCCAACATTAAAGTAAGCACATATACTTTGCCCATATATACTTTGCCATTGAGCACAGCGGATTGAACCCGAGGACCCGTCGATCCTGGATCCTCGTCAGGATCCCTGGCTATTAGAAACTTTGCCACTTGAATCACATGCACACATTACTTTGCCAATAGAATCGCATGCACACATTAGCTTTGCCAATCGAATAACATGCACACATTAAATTCATGTATCAATCACTCAAACAATTTATTAAAAACATTTAATAAAGAATAACAAATGCATCTCTACCAACCACTGTAGAGTATAAAGCAATATAAACCCCACCTCGAAATGTATGTCGTGGATGAATGGATGCAAAATTCCTATAGCTTACTTCTCGCGATTACCGTTACCTAATATAGATTAAATCCATTTAGAAAATAAATTCTCAAATAAAAATAATGTAAAATCTATTCTTGTTTCTCGTGACTAGTTTAATCTGTAGGAAACTCAATTAATAAAATTTCTAATTTAGTAAACCTACAATTATATCGGACTTAGATAACAAATTATAAATTCCTATAAACCCATTAACGTCATAAATCTTTCTGCAATAATCTGTTTCTTGTCACAATACTTAGATTTTAACCCAATTCTAATCTAATCTCATCAAATCTCATCTAACATTACATAAAATATATTCTAGAATATTTCAATTAACCGATTAACCTCAACTCAAACTCTTAATCAATTTGATCTATATATATAGACTACCACTTTCTGACATTATTATCATCTGCCTGCAAACCAATATAAAATCACTAACTACACATACTCCTATATAAATAAATGTATGTACACACGTACATAATGATAGAGGGATAACTTATTTATATATAAGACATACAAATGAAAACTTGATTTTCAATTGTTTAAAAGTATGATCTGATATGATCGACGGTAAAAATAAAATAAATTAATTAAATGAGAATAAAAGAAATACCTTGTAGAAATCGATCAGAACTTTTGTTATGGGTCAAATGTATGGAGTGGAAAATATTTTGATGAAGAAGTGTATTCTTAAGACGGAGAGTAAATAAGGGCTTATAGAGATATATTTAGTTGCAAAAATCATGGGATAATGGCACATTTTGCGTTGAAGATTATTATCATAATATATATAATAATTTAAATATTATTAAATATATATTTATCCTTTTTTAAAAAAAAATTAATATCTTACGCATATTTTATTAACATATGAAATTGAAAAATCTGGAGTATTACATCCTACCCCCCTTAAAATAAATTTCGTCCTCGAAATTTAGTAATTTACCTTTTGATGTTGAATTTGGATTTTCAATGTTGGGACAAAAACGAGCTCTATGACCCGACCGTTTGCATCTAAAGCACTTGTCTTGTCCCATAAGACACTCCCCCTTATGATTTCTTCCACAATTTGCGCAAGGAGGCCTTACACGTATATCATGAGCATCTGCACCCTGGAAATCGTCATGTGTAGTGTCACTCTGAAAACTCTTTTGCTGATCTTGGTCATTGTCTTGGTTCTGATCTTCCCATTTCCTTTTCCCAAAATTTTCAGTAGACCTTCGACTGGTTTTCTCAGGTTGTTGACTTGCTGCAATTTCCCCAGCTCTCCTCACCAAGTCACTGAAAGGCATGTCTCCATGACTAGCAAGGATACTACGTATTTCAGAGCGTAATCCCCTCTTAAATTTTTGGGCTTTCTTTCGTTCGGTATCTACCATGTGTGGGGCAAAACGGGCCAACCTACTGAACTCTCTCTCATACTCTTCCACCGTTAAACTCTCTTGCTGGAACTCAAAGAATTCCGACTCCATTTGCTCGCAGTAGGTATCGGGATAAAACCTTTCCATGACAATCTCCTTGAATCTGTTCCATTCAAGTCCATCACGTTCTTCTTCCGTTCTCGATCTCCAGTAGCCTTCCCACCAATGGTCAGCGTCCTCTACGAGTTGGAACTCAGCGCAAGTCACACGTTGACGATTCATACATCCGATAAGGCGAAACACACGCTCAAGGGATCGTAACCACTCCTCGACAACAGTAGGTCCATCGCGTCCGTTGAAAGTGAGTGGCTTATAGCGACGAAACTGCTCCACGATGCTAGCATTATTCCGAGGATTCTGAGCCTCATTGTTAGCTTGATTCTGGTTATTCCGAGGATTCTGAGCCTCATTGTTATCTTGATTCTGGTTATTCCGAGGATTCTGAGCCTCATTGTTAGCTTGATTCTGGTTAGGCTGTCGACGCGGCGGCATCTATTCTATTTCTGCTAGTCATTATCATTATAATAACGTTTAATATTTTCTTCTATAAATCCTTAGAAAATTTTCATTCTATCAAATCTTTTCATGATCAAATATCAAATAAAATTACATATCATATCTTATTGGAGTTGTAGCGGTAGGCAGTGGTGGATGTTGTAACTTATTTTCAATAATGCACAACTTAAATTTGTTTATAATATAAATAACATAACTCTAAAAGAATTTTCCTTTGACAAGTCTACAAGAACGTAGACCTGCTCTGATACCAACTGTCACATCCCGTTTTTTTTTTAACAACAAAACTTTTGTGAAAGTTGAACATATTATAAAGAGATGAACTGAAATTCAATTAAAATCAAGAACCAAATTAAATTAGTTTGATAAGTGGGAAGATTATAATAAATGTCTCACAAACAAACCCAACGACTGAGAATAAGAAATAATTATAGTCAGTTAAGTCTTAAAATTTTAGTAACATATTTGGCCAACATCCATCACCACCTCTCGCCGATCAACTCCTCAACCTGAAATAATATTATTTGGGGTGAGTATGCAAGCACACTCAGTGGAGTCAAGTTATTCCAAACTAAATACTGAAAACAGTCAAGTCATCGACGTAGAACAAATAACATTTGCTTATATACTTTGTTAACCTTAAATTAAACAATATACTTTGTCATTGAACACATATACTTTGTCAACATTAAAGTGAACACATATACTTTGCCAACATATACTTTGCCACATATACTTTGCCAACATTAAAGTAAACACATATACTTTGCCCACATATACTTTGCCAACATTAAAGTAAGCACATATACTTTGCCCATATATACTTTGCCATTGAGCACAGCGGATTGAACCCGAGGACCCGTCGATCCTGGATCCTCGTCAGGATCCCTGGCTATTAGAAACTTTGCCACTTGAATCACATGCACACATTACTTTGCCAATAGAATCGCATGCACACATTAGCTTTGCCAATCGAATAACATGCACACATTAAATTCATGTATCAATCACTCAAACAATTTATTAAAAACATTTAATAAAGAATAACAAATGCATCTCTACCAACCACTGTAGAGTATAAAGCAATATAAACCCCACCTCGAAATGTATGTCGTGGATGAATGGATGCAAAATTCCTATAGCTTACTTCTCGCGATTACCGTTCACTACTACACATTTGGCTTTGGAGAGCTGCACTTGGAGAGCTCATGTTTCGAAAAGCTCTCCAAGATAGCACTTGGAGAGCTCTTTTTTCGAAAAGCTCTCCAATTTAGCACTTGGAGAGAGGTTTTTTAAAAAAAAAAAAAAAAATACTTAGAGAGCGGTTCAAAACCGCTCTCCAATCTCAAAACCTTGGTCAAAGCCCTAAATCCCCAAAATCAATTCATTCTACGCGTTTAATTTCTGTCGAAGCTCTACGATATTTCTCCTGTCAATCAATTCTAATCTGCAAATCGCAACCCCATGGCTGCCCAATACGGCGTCGTTCAATCGAAGATCGATGGATGTTTCAGAAATTCAAGAAATAGCCAAGAAACTCTTCAAATCACACACCCACAATATTGAAGTAATCGAAGACACTATTCTCATCGACGCTTCAATCACCTAGAAACAACGCAAATTTCATACCAAAAAGAAGAAGCAGCAGCTGCAAAAGAAACGCTACGTTGTAAAGAAACGAGTCTACTCAAGAGACCAATTGGAGGCTCTCAGGTTCAACAATTTGGACGCTCAGCAGAACAAATGGGCCGCCGTCTACGGTGCCCTCAGCCCCAATATGGCGGCGGAGTACGACGGACTCGTTGCGGTTTCCGGATTTGATCGCCGCCCTGATTTTGGTATGGTTTTATCTTTAATTCTTGATATCCGTTTCTGTTTGCAAGATTAGTTAGTTTCATGCCATTTAAATGTCTCTGTTTCTTTTTCTTGCCTAATTTGGATCACCAGAAATGTTTCCTTTCTCTTTAATTTCTTAAATTTGAGTCGAGTTCTTGCGTGAATTTTTAATACGTTTAATTTAGTGCCTTTCGTGGTTTGTTAGTAGAAGGTAAATACTAAACGTCTAAACCTGATAAATTAGCCTTCAGTGATGTGCTTGAATATCAAACCTTAACATGTCATTACTAGATCATTGATGTGCAGCCTGATGTTGTATATTTTGCTTATTTAACATCTACTGTGATACTGTGATACTGTATGGGCATATTTGTAATTGGTTTTTTTCTTCACCTGAGTTTTATTTGATTATCTTGAAAACATCTACTGTGATACTGTATGGGCATATTTTGTGAGATACAAATATAGAATCTCTGCTAGTAGGTCTGATGCAGTTCCACTATTTATCATTTGATTATTTCACCATGCATAAGTCATCACACAACGAGCCCCCATGTTATATTTCGTAGTTACAGAGGTTAAACTCTATGTCTGATCTTATATGGAAGGGATTTCAACAATTTATATCATCAGCACTTTAAGTATATAATGATATCCATGCAGTTAAAATTACAGTGATATGGTTTATTATATGTCTCAATAAACATGGATCCAGGAAGATTTCAACAGGTTTTGGTTTCAAACAGCATAACTAACCAATCCATTGATTTGGAATTTTGTTTTGTTGTGCAGGGTGGTATATGATTGTAATGCTTGCATTATTAGTTCAATTTAGTTTGAATTGACTTGTTTGATGTTTCTTAAATACTAATTTCAGAAAATGTGTTGTGGGGAATGTCTAGTCTAGGTACATCAGCAAGTTGGACCTTTCATTGATTTGATATGTCTACATGAGAGTCATACTTTATTTGTGTCCTCAGATTCCTCTGCCCAAAACACATGCTCCATAGTATGATGAGTTCACTGTATTTTGAGGCCATATAATATTCTGCTATAAAACGAATTGTAGTAGTATGATTTAATTATTCAATTCTTGTAGGTCATTTGTCTCTTTTTACTCAAGTGGCATGTCATTGTAGATTGATTTGCCTGATGATATATTCTGTTTTGAATGCTGCAGGATACTGGGTTATGGCCCTTAGTAGCTCCCTTGCCTTCTTATGGGAGAGGGAGAGAACGACCTGGAGAAAGGTATATGAGTTTCATCCATGGGGATGGGCTCCATGATGTCATATTAACAGGTCAGTCACTAGACTACTTGCTACACTTTAGTCAAAGGATAAATCTTCAGCCTATCTTTTTTTATCTTAAAAACTTTAGCAAGTGCTTTAGTGGATTTATCATGATTATATCAACAGCCCTCAGAATTTCACTCATCATCTACTTGAACATGATATTGGAATGACATAAAAGATAATGAGTATAATTCTCGTGTTTGTTCACATTTTTTCTATCTTTATAGGTGAAAATGGGACAATTGATGGCCAAGGTGATGTCTGGTTGAACATGTGGAGGCAAAGGACTCTTCAGTTTACTAGACCCAGCCTAATTGAATTTATGAATTCCAGAAGTCTAATCATTTCCAATTTAACTTTCAAAAACTCACCATTTTGGAACATACATCCAGTTTATTGCAGGTAATACTCATCTGCTCCCCATAACTTGTTTATAATACATTAACTGTACTAAATTGACTTGTTAGAAGGGGTAGGCTGAAACATAAAGGTAACTGAGAAAATAGGACCAGGGTATAGTCTGTGAGAGTTCTTAGTTTATTTAAATTATTATTGATTGAATAAAAATTCATATACTATATATCTAACTATATTGATTGATCGTTGTTTGCAGTTTGTCTATGCCCGTCCGCTCAACTCTTACAAAGACAAAAGAATGGACAAATGGAAAAAAGATTGGATCGGGTACCTGTACAATCGATTTTTGTATAGGTTTAATTTAAGTAGCTAGTATAACTTTTGTTGCATTTAATATATTAACTTATACATTTGTGATGATATTTAATGTTTTTTGGTGTTTATATTAATTGAACGTACGTTAGTGTACGTTTATTTATTTAATTTTTTGGTATTTGACGTGTATAAAATGGATTTGTATAAAATGAATTTTTAAAATATAAAATTTATTTATTTGTATATAAATAAATTTGGTTTTGTATAAAATTGATTTTTAAAATATAAAATAATTATTTAAAAAAAAAATTGACTAAAAAAATTCACTTAGACAGCGGTTATGAACCGCTGTCCAAGTCAAAAAAAAAAAAAAAAAACACATAGACAGCGGTTATGAACCGCTGTCCAAGTGACTTTACTTGGACAGCGGTTCCAAACCGCTGTCTAAGACCTCTCTTGCACAGCCTTTAAAAAGAGCTCTCCAAGTGCAATTTCACTTGCATAGCTCACACTTGGAGAGCTCGTTTAAAAGCTCTCCAAGACCCTTTTTTAAAGCTCTACAAAGCCAAATGTGTAGTAGTGGTTACCTAATATAGATTAAATCCATTTAGAAAATAAATTCTCAAATAAAAATAATGTAAAATCTATTCATGTTTCTCGTGACTAGTTTAATCTGTAGGAAACTCAATTAAAAAAATTTCTAATTTAGTAAACCTACAATTATATCGGACTTAGATAACAAATTATAAATTCCTATAAACCCATTAACGTCATAAATCTTTCTGCAATAATCTGTTTCTTGTCACAATACTGAGATTTTAACCCAATTCTAATCTAATCTCATCAAATCTCATCTAACATTACGTAAAATATATTCTAGAATATTTCAATTAACCGATTAACCTCAACTCAAACTCTTAATCAACACTACTACACATTTGGCTTTGTAGAGCTTTAAAAAAGGGTCTTGGAGAGCTTTTAAACGAGCTCTCCAAGTGGGAGCTATGCAAGTGAAATTGCACTTGGAGAGCTCTTTTTAAAGGCTGTGCAAGAGAGGTCTTAGACAGCGGTTTGGAACCGCTGTCCAAGTAAAGTCACTTGGACAGCGGTTCATAACCGCTGTCTATGTGTTTTTTTTTTTTTTTTTTTTGACTTGGACAGCGGTTCATAACCGCTGTCTAAGTGAATTTTTTTAGTCAATTTTTTTTTTAAATAATTATTTTATATTTTAAAAATCAATTTTATACAAAACCAAATTTATTTATATACAAATAAATAAATTTTATATTTTAAAAATTCATTTTATACAAATCCATTTTATACACGTCAAATACCAAAAAATTAAATAAATAAACGTACACTAACGTACGTTCAATTAATATAAACACCAAAAAACATTAAATATCATCACAAATGTATAAGTTAATATATTAAATGCAACAAAAGTTATACTAGCTACTTAAATTAAACCTATACAAAAATCGATTGTACAGGTACCCGATCCAATCTTTTTTCCATTTGTCCATTCTTTTGTCTTTGTAAGAGTTGAGCGGACGGGCATAGACAAACTGCAAACAACGATCAATCAATATAGTTAGATATATAGTATATGAATTTTTATTCAATCAATAATAATTTAAATAAACTAAGAACTCTCACAGACTATACCCTGGTCCTATTTTCTCAGTTACCTTTATGTTTCAGCCTACCCCTTCTAACAAGTCAATTTAGTACAGTTAATGTATTATAAACAAGTTATGGGGAGCAGATGAGTATTACCTGCAATAAACTGGATGTATGTTCCAAAATGGTGAGTTTTTGAAAGTTAAATTGGAAATGATTAGACTTCTGGAATTCATAAATTCAATTAGGCTGGGTCTAGTAAACTGAAGAGTCCTTTGCCTCCACATGTTCAACCAGACATCACCTTGGCCATCAATTGTCCCATTTTCACCTATAAAGATAGAAAAAATGTGAACAAACACGAGAATTATACTCATTATCTTTTATGTCATTCCAATATCATGTTCAAGTAGATGATGAGTGAAATTCTGAGGGCTGTTGATATAATCATGATAAATCCACTAAAGCACTTGCTAAAGTTTTTAAGATAAAAAAAGATAGGCTGAAGATTTATCCTTTGACTAAAGTGTAGCAAGTAGTCTAGTGACTGACCTGTTAATATGACATCATGGAGCCCATCCCCATGGATGAAACTCATATACCTTTCTCCAGGTCGTTCTCTCCCTCTCCCATAAGAAGGCAAGGGAGCTACTAAGGGCCATAACCCAGTATCCTGCAGCATTCAAAACAGAATATATCATCAGGCAAATCAATCTACAATGACATGCCACTTGAGTAAAAAGAGACAAATGACCTACAAGAATTGAATAATTAAATCATACTACTACAATTCGTTTTATAGCAGAATATTATATGGCCTCAAAATACAGTGAACTCATCATACTATGGAGCATGTGTTTTGGGCAGAGGAATCTGAGGACACAAATAAAGTATGACTCTCATGTAGACATATCAAATCAATGAAAGGTCCAACTTGCTGATGTACCTAGACTAGACATTCCCCACAACACATTTTCTGAAATTAGTATTTAAGAAACATCAAACAAGTCAATTCAAACTAAATTGAACTAATAATGCAAGCATTACAATCATATACCACCCTGCACAACAAAACAAAATTCCAAATCAATGGATTGGTTAGTTATGCTGTTTGAAACCAAAACCTGTTGAAATCTTCCTGGATCCATGTTTATTGAGACATATAATAAACCATATCACTGTAATTTTAACTGCATGGATATCATTATATACTTAAAGTGCTGATGATATAAATTGTTGAAATCCCTTCCATATAAGATCAGACATAGAGTTTAACCTCTGTAACTACGAAATATAACATGGGGGCTCGTTGTGTGATGACTTATGCATGGTGAAATAATCAAATGATAAATAGTGGAACTGCATCAGACCTACTAGCAGAGATTCTATATTTGTATCTCACAAAATATGCCCATACAGTATCACAGTAGATGTTTTCAAGATAATCAAATAAAACTCAGGTGAAGAAAAAAACCAATTACAAATATGCCCATACAGTATCACAGTATCACAGTAGATGTTAAATAAGCAAAATATACAACATCAGGCTGCACATCAATGATCTAGTAATGACATGTTAAGGTTTGATATTCAAGCACATCACTGAAGGCTAATTTATCAGGTTTAGACGTTTAGTATTTACCTTCTACTAACAAACCACGAAAGGCACTAAATTAAACGTATTAAAAATTCACGCAAGAACTCGACTCAAATTTAAGAAATTAAAGAGAAAGGAAACATTTCTGGTGATCCAAATTAGGCAAGAAAAAGAAACAGAGACATTTAAATGGCATGAAACTAACTAATCTTGCAAACAGAAACGGATATCAAGAATTAAAGATAAAACCATACCAAAATCAGGGCGGCGATCAAATCCGGAAACCGCAACGAGTCCGTCGTTCTCCGCCGCCATATTGGGGCTGAGGGCACCGTAGACGGCGGCCCATTTGTTCTGCTGAGCGTCCAAATTGTTGAACCTGAGAGCCTCCAATTGGTCTCTTGAGTAGACTCGTTTCTTTACAACGTAGCGTTTCTTTTGCAGCTGCTGCTTCTTCTTTTTGGTATGAAATTTGCGTTGTTTCTAGGTGATTGAAGCGTCGATGAGAATAGTGTCTTCGATTACTTCAATATTGTGGGTGTGTGATTTGAAGAGTTTCTTGGCTATTTCTTGAATTTCTGAAACATCCATCGATCTTCGATTGAACGACGCCGTATTGGGCAGCCATGGGGTTGCGATTTGCAGATTAGAATTGATTGACAGGAGAAATATCGTAGAGCTTCGACAGAAATTAAACGCGTAGAATGAATTGATTTTGGGGATTTAGGGCTTTGACCAAGGTTTTGAGATTGGAGAGCGGTTTTGAACCGCTCTCTAAGTATTTTTTTTTTTTTTTTTAAAAAACCTCTCTCCAAGTGCTAAATTGGAGAGCTTTTCGAAAAAAGAGCTCTCCAAGTGCTATCTTGGAGAGCTTTTCGAAACATGAGCTCTCCAAGTGCAGCTCTCCAAAGCCAAATGTGTAGTAGTGCAATTTGATCTATATATATAGACTACCACTTTCTGACATTATTATCATCTGCCTGCAAACCAATATAAAATCACTAACTACACATACTCCTATATAAATAAATGTATGTACACACGTACATAATGATAGAGGGATAACTTATTTATATATAAGACATACAAATGAAAACTTAATTTTCAATTGTTTAAAAGTATGATCCGATATGATCGACGGTAAAAATAAAATAAATTAATTAAATGAGATTAAAAGAAATACCTTGTAGAAATCGATCAAAACTTTTGCTATGGGTCAAATGTATGGAGTGGAAAATATGTTGATGAAGAAGTGTATTCTTAAGACGGAGAGTAAATAAGGGCTTATAGATATATATTTAGTTGCAAAAATCATGGGAAAATCATGGGATAATGGCACATTTTGCGTTGAAGATTATTATCATAATATATATAATAATTTAAATATTATTAAATATATATTTATCCTTTTTTAAAAAAAAATTAATATCTTACGCATATTTTATTAACATATGAAATTAAAAAATCTGGAGTATTACATCGGCTCCCGTCGATTCACGTTCAGCTGCCAACATCAATGGAAGACGGTGGCGTCGACGGGTACACGCCGCCGAAGGTGGATAAGACACAGCTAGCGGTAGGATTTTTTCAAAATAAGGCATATGCTTGAAATTTGATTTTATACTCACCGAACAATATGTGTTCTCAAAGTTTTTCTTTAACTCGAATTTAATATTTCGATCTGTATCAAGTTTTTTATTCTTTTGATTTTTCTGTTATTTCACGATTTGTGATGCACTTTTTTTACTTCTATTATTCAAAATATCCATTAAACTATTATAACTTGAGTTTTCTAAAACAACATAATTTTTAGGCGATTTGTGTATAGTCTTTTTGCAAAAAATAAATTGAAAAGTATCACAGATTCTCAAGAATTATAAAATAAATTGGAAATAGAGGATTCAGATGTTATTATTATTATTTTGAAATGATTTATTACGATTTAATTTTTTTTTTTAATGTTATTAGATGTTTTGAAGATATAATTGAACTCATATATTTTAGGTCCAGTTTCGCGCAGCCTCGGCGGCTACGGCTAATTTCTCGTCGTCTGCGATGGCGTTGGAGGCGGAGATGTTCGTAAGGAATTGTGCGAGGAATGATTGGAGAAAAGAGGAGATTGAGCCCATCTATGATTCCCCTATTCTTGAAAACATATGCAATAAAATATTTGCATATTTTTATTTGTATGAAAACATATGCAACAAAATATATATTTGCATATGTTATTATCATATGCACCCGTTTTTTTACATATATGTTTATATATTTGTATATTTTATATAGATGACATATATTGTTAAATATATAAATTATTTATATTTCTATGTCAGAAAGTTATAGAGACAAAGTGGGATAGCTTAAGTGGTTAGAGGACCACTACCTAGGCCTTAGGTCCTAAAAGTTATAGAATATTTTTTCATGTTTTTCATATGTTAATAAATTTGTTCTTAAAATATAATTACTATTATTGATTTCATTTATAACATAATATTACACAACAATTGAATAGTTTATTTATTTAAAAATAAAATTCACATATTTTAAAATATAAATAAACTGTGAAATAATATTATATTATATTATAATATTATATATATTGACCCATTCAAACTCAAAGAATAATCTCTATCGAAATGTAATTATCGAATTATATATTCTATATTAATTTTTTAAAATAATATTAATATTTTAGAAGATTTTATTACAAATATATTGTTCTGTATTTTAAGTTATATGCAACATTTTTTTACATATGTTAATAAGAATATGTAACAATTTTTTGCATATATGTTTTCAAATCTGCATATATAGTAATGATATTAGAACTAACCATATATGTCACCAAATCATTATCCATATAATCAATTAATATAATTTAAAATAAATTTAAATTTACTAATATATTTTAAAAATAAATACAAATCTTTCACATTCAAATAGTGAAAAGGGAAGTAAACATCGTTGCACTCCATCTAAAGAATGTATATTCATTCCACAAATAAAAAATACGGAGTACATAATTATATGTACACATGATATGTTGGGACACTCCCACCAATTCTGACTACTTTCCATATCATTTGACTCATTTCTATCTACCTCCTCCCTTTTCATTCATACTCCTATCTATACTCTTATTTTGGTCCACCCACCCCACATCACCACACCGCGGTGGCAAATGGATTCGGCTGAGCAGCAGCTCCCGTCATCTTCTCAGGCGTTTCAAGCATAGGGAAGCATCGCTTGTCCGCTGTCATTTCTTTCCTTAATCAGCAAATCCAGTTAATCCAGGTCCTCTATTCCTATGTTTTTATTTTAAATTATAGTTTGTTTGTTTAAAGAGTGATTCATGTATACAATTATTCTTTGAAATTGCATACTTATACCTGAATGCCCTCTGTTGAGCTTATTGTAAAGTTTTCTTCGTTGTACACGCCGAACAAGATGAACTTCTGAAAATGAGTTTTCAATTCAAAATGCAATTCATGTCTACCGTGATTCATGGGATTCTTGCAGCTTAGATTTGTCAATTAAATTTTTAAATATGGAATAATGATTAATAGAGAAATTAGCGATTTTGTGTATATAATTAGTTTTAATAATGTTTGACTAATTAATTAAAAAAAGATATTCGAGAATTAATTAAACAGAATGAATGTTAGGAATGTTTGAATTTTTGAGAGTATTAATTGACCCCGATTTTCGATAATTTCTGTTTTTAACAAATACTAATTTGAATATAATATTTTGTAGTAATTGAATATTCAACTTTCAAATTTAATTAGAAAGTAAGGTTAAAATTGTACATTTATATACCCAATTGTCCTTCTTTCTAACTTTTAAATAAGTTGTTCTTATTTTTAAACTCTATAGGTGAAATGTCCTATATACTAACTACCCCTTGAGAAATTGCTCCACTTTTTACAGGACCTTTATGAAGAATACGTAGTTTATAGAGCATTGTACTTTGTTGATCCATACCGTTGAAACAAAGTCGAGGGATTGTCATCACATCCTGATTTGATGATTTAATCTTATGCAGGTAGTTATTAGTTTGTTTTCTTTAAAAAAAAAAAATTCTTTCATGGTACCTTAATTTATTGAATGGGTTTGCCCGATTTTTTGACCATTGGACCATTGAGAAATTGCTCCAATAATTTGAAGTTTTATTAAGAATATGTGATTTGTGTTTGCTCCAAATTCTGGACAATTTATTATTAACCATTTTTTTTCAATAATAACAGTTTTCCCAACCGTGCGGCCGATCGTCTGTTAGCCGCGCACGAAACTTGATCATAATTTTAATCAAGACTTAGCCCGTCAAGGGTTCTCATCACATCACACGCTTTGTTGATCCATCCGTCGAAAAATATTAATGTTGACGAAAATGTGATATATAATTTGCTGCTCAGATTCAATGGTTGGCGAAAATGGGTTTGCACAATTTTTTAAACAACAATAACGTAATTTTATATATTTTTTTAAATAGTGTAATTTTTTTATTTTATTTGTATCGTACGTGTTAACATTTTTTTTCCAATTTTTTTACCTTCTATGTTTTTTATTTTAATTATTCCCGCATAGTATGCGGGTTGTGCACTAGTAATATCATTAATTCATTTATTTCTCAGTTTTAAAACTGCTTACGTGGCTCACTTCTCCTCTCTTTATTTTGAAATACTGCATTTTTATGAGTCAGTTATTTTTTAAAAAACCGCCTCTTTTTTTTTGCATTTTTTTTCTATTAATTTGTATTTTTTATGATATTTTTATATTTGATTTTTTTTGTAACCGCTTTAGTTTTGGATAAAAAAACAGATCATTCCTAATATTCCTCATTTGTATTCCGCTTCTTCTTTCTCTCTACACTCTCTCAGTTTTTCTTTCTCTTCTCTCTCAGATCTTCCATATAAATTGTGTTGAATTTTTTTTTATATATTAATGTTTTGCAATTTTCTGAGTTGGCGACTTTCTGTTTTATGATGTTAGTACATTATTTCTGATTTTTTTTTCAGACTTTACTTCTTCTGTTTTGCAATTTTCTGCGTTGGCAACTTTCTGTTTTATTTTGTTGGTACATTATTTCTGATTTTTTTTCAGACTTTTCTTTTTCTGTACGTTCTCTCCCAGTTCCTCTCTCCATTATGAGTTTTAGAAATTGGTGAGTTTGGTTAACATTTTATCTTTCAATTTATATATATTTTTTTATTCAATTTATGATTTTCTATATATACATATCATTAATTCATTTATTTCTCAGTTTTAAAATGCTTACGTGGCTCACTTCTCCTCTCTTTATTTTGAAATGCATTTTTATGAGTCAGTTATTTTTTTAAAAACCACCTCTTTTTTTTACATTTTTTTTCTATTAATTTGTATTTTTTATGATATTTTTATATTTGATTTTTTTTGTAACCGCTTTAGTTTTGGATAAAAAATAGATCATTCCTAATATTCCTCATTTGTATTCTGCTTCTTCTTTCTCTCTACACTCTCTCAGTTTTTCTTTCTCTTCTCTCTCAGATCTTCCATATAAA